>LR990863.1:13530720-14811334 GCA_905163395.2 Endotricha flammealis
TGGTACACTTAAATTGCAGGAGGGGCACGAGAAGAAGACGATGGGCATTATATTATTATGTACCACTAGTGAAACCCGCGCAACTTCTCACGTCAACTCGAAAATACACGAGAACGGTTGCTGCCTTGCGGGCGGTCTGCTCCTATCTTTAACACCGATTTAGCATTTTATATTTTAGATTTAATTTTATGTTGAGACAAATTAATGGCACTATTTATTGACATTCCGCGTACGTAATGTTGTATGTATGTACCTAGTTTTAAATTCTATGTTGAAAAAAAAAAGAAAAGAAAAAAGAAAAGTACGATATATTTTTAAATGACAAAAAAGGCCGTAACTGGTTTTCTTTCGCCATTTCTTTTTACCAGTGGTCATTTTGCTTTTGTTTCCGAAATGGTAGTAGTTTATAGAGTAGATTAATTTATACAAATCATTTATTACTGTATACTCTGACAAGAGAACGTGTTTGTGAAAACCTATTCTCTGAATAAAAGTTTTGAATTTTGAATTTTTTGAATTTTGAATTTCGTTTGCGTTTATTCATTTATGCACAGTAGCGCCATCTATATCAGACTTTTGATGAAATCCTACGGGAATTGCGTACTTTTCGGAATAAAAAGTACCCTATGTGTTAATCCAACAAGTTCTTTCGAGTCGTCACAATTTTTTCCTATAGTTCAGACGGCAGATTTGTGCTAAATTTAACGCGCTGCCAGAGAACCTAGCATTTAATTTTAATTTTGTTGTTACTTTTTTTTCTGAATTCTATATTGTTTGTTTTAATTATTGAAATGATGTCCCTTATGATAAACGCCTTGGTAATTTATGAAGCAATAAATATTGTTATCACGAAAATAAATCTTAAATGTGACCTTTGTCGTAAAATTAACAATTTCGCAATTTATTTGGGAAAAATCTGGTCCCTCTGTTATAGTAAAATTTTTTTTTTTTTCGGATAACTAAGAGATCCATAGATATCAGTCAGTACGAGTATTATCTGTTAAGCTAATCCTCCATGAAATCAATTAATAAAAAATAATTGATTAATTAAATTCAAGAAATCAATTGGTAATTTTTTTATTTATTTGATTTTAATCAATAAATTTTTATTTTTATTAATTGATTTTAATCAATTATTAGCCGGCTGACTAAGCTTAAGACGGAAGATGGTAGCGTGGCGTCAACGACGGCAGAAGTGTTGAGGGATTTATGCCTTTATGCCTTAGTCATCAAACCCGTCAGCAGCACTACGAGGGAATCAAGAGTCCCGCTAACCCGACACTACACCGAAGACATCTCGGACGTCAGCTTGTACGAGATTAGGATAGCTCTTAAACAGCATAAGAACAACAAGGCGCCGGGCGATGACGGAATCACAGCAGAGCTTTTGCTACAGTGGTCCCTCACTATGGCCCTCATAAGAAGGCTCACAGTCACTCAGCGAGCTATGTTCGGGGTTTCTCAACGAGACCGAATCAGAAACGAGGAGATCCGTAGCATAACCAAAATAACCGACATAGCCAAACGGATCAGCAAGGTGAAGTGGCAGTGGCAGTGCACAGAACAGATGGCCGGTGGGGCTTATGGGTGTGGATTCTGGAGTGGCGACTGCGTACCGGAAACCGCAGCGTAGGACGCCTACCTACAAGGTGGTCAGACGACCTAAGGAAAGTCACAGTAAGCCGCTGAATGGAGGCCACTGCCAAAAGGTCGCATTGGAGGCATTTGGGAGAGGCCTATGTTCTAGTAGTGGACTTCTAGTGGCTGAGATGATGATGAATTAATTAAAATTAAGTGATACATTTCAATACTTTTTTAGAGTTATTTTTAGAGAGGTAGGGCACAGCGGATAATCCTCTCAATTCGGAGTAGCCTGGGGAAGGACCTCCACTTTACAGAAGAAATAGCATTGGTATCGGCCATGTTGTGTTCCTACTTTGAGTAAGGTCTCCAGAGCTCCACTTGGGGGGGTTGGGAGGGTTGGCAACGCATGAGTGATACCGCCGGTATTGGAAGCGTCTATACTTAGTCTGGCCATAAATACTGTTACAACTAAAATAAACAAAATATTACATTTGAATTTGGAATCTGTCATTTTTATATGATTTTTCATTGTCTTTTCTTATTTTGGCGCCAATACATTGTACAATATTTTGCGATATTAAAATGGAGTGGGATGCTATAGAGAATCGAATCGCTGTGATTGCATTTCTCAAAGCAGGTATGGAGCCAAGTGCAATTTTTAAAACTCTCCTTAAGCTTGGTATTAGTAAAATGTTTGTGTACCGGGCTATTAATAGGTACAATGAGAGCTCCTCTGTTTGTGACAGAAAAAGATCTGGCTGTCCACGTAGTGTTCGTACGAAACAGGTGGTCAAAGCAGTAAGGGAAAGAATTCGAAGAAATCCTGTCCGAAAGCAAAAGATTTTATCTCGGGAGATGAAGATAGCACCTAGAACCATGTCGCGTATTTTAAAAGATGACCTAGGACTTGCAGCCTATAAGAGACGTACTGGTCATTTCTTAACTGATAATTTAAAAAAGAATAGGGTGGTAAAATCGAAAAAACTACTGAAGCGGTACGCAAAGAAAGGTCACAGAAATTTTTTGTTTACGGTTGAGATTTTTTTTACAATTGAGCTACATTTTAACAAACAAAATGACTTTATTTATGCTCAAAGCTCTAAGGAAGCTTCCCAATTAGTCGACAGAGTGCAACGTGGGCATTACCCGACTTCAGTGATGGTTTGGTGGGGTGTTAGCTATGAAGGAGTGACTGAGCCATACTTTTGTGAAAAATGTATCAAAACATCGGCACAAGTGTATCAAGATACCATTCTTCAGAAGGTAGTTAATCCCCTTAACAACACCATGTTCAATAACCAAGAATGGTCCTTCCAGCAAGACTCGGCGCCGAAGCACAAAGCTCGGTCCACGCAGTCTTGGTTGGAATCGAACGTTTCCGACTTCATCAGAGCTGAAGCCCGGCCGAAAAATAATAATAAACTTTTTTACAATATTTATGGCAAGACTAGGTATAGGTTACGGTGATGCTTACCATCTCGCGGATCGTATGCTTGTTTGCCAACATCACCACCAGCCACCTCCTTTGAGGCATAAAAAAATTGAAATATTTTGTACATATTTCAATATTATATCGGTAAATACGTAAAATTTTTCATAAAAATAAAATATGCTGTAAATTATTACTTTTAATAATTTTCCGGTTACGAAAGTAGTCTCTAAAAAATTTATCCGATTATTTTATTTTTTATTTTTTGAGCTAAAGTAGGCAACTACATACAGCTTACGAAAGACAGGATTATTTTTTTTGGGAAGAAGACACCAATATTTTTTTTCCAATGAAATATAATTTAATAACTTTTAAATAAAATTTATTAAATTATATTTCATCGCATTATATTTCTTTCGCGTTGCATTATTATAAATTAATAATATACCGGGAATTAACGCGATCTTACCTACCTTTATAAAGAAATATAATTTAAAAAAATAAAAGTAAATGTAATAACTAATAATAATAACAGATAGATAGATAGAATACTCTTTATTTGCATTACACACAGGAAAAAGTACAAAAAAAACAATACAACAACAAATTATATTAACATGAAACATAAATCAAATCCAAACTAAAGTAGTAAAAAAATTAGATAGAATAAGGTCCCTTTGTCAGGGTATCCAAAATAGCGTTGCTTCGCTGAATAGCAATGGAAATACGTCTAGCGAGGTAACTGCCAGCTTTTGGGTCACCCGTGGTTGACAATAGTTACAATGCACTGGGCACATTGTACCTAGGATGACTATAATTTTTCTTTTTTTTTCTTTTAAATATTGTCCTCTTTTTTCACATCACATGGTAATATGTCGATATTTCGTGGCTTTTAATTTCTCATAGTAAAAAGAGTGAAACACAAAATTAAACAAAAATAAATACTTATTGTTTTTTTTTAATAATAAACTGTCATCTATTTTAACAACCGTTTTAACTAATTAATGTCATCGGTCGTGCTCGTGTGCCGTCAGTTTATCCAATCGCGGAATGAACTGCATCACCAATACCGATGGCTGTCAATCCTCTGCCCTGTAACAAAAACATATTAATTCATTAGATCTGAATCTTCTGTTTTTCAGAGAGCGATGATAGCCCAGTCATGTGGGTGAGGGTCCCTATCACTAAATTCGGGTTTTCGGATTTATTTTACATTATTTATTATACTTTTTTTTTCTTAATTTAATCACTACATATAGTGATTAAATTATAGTTCCTACTGAACTATATGTTTGGATCTTGTTATGTATCTATCCCTATATGAAATTAAAAATATTTTGTAGTTCATAAAAATTTAAGGAAATACTTACAATCCACTTCGCCGCGGTACCAGCCCAGCCGGGGTTAGGGCCAGGGTTGGGCTCAGGGTTGGGGGCGGCGTATCCGGTGCTAGCGAATAGCGCCACCACTGCGAGTACTACTAAGAAAGTAACGCTGAATTTCATGTTGATCAGACGCTTTCTAGACAATCTGTGCTTGTGAAAGATGAAGGCTCTGTATTTTATAGGAGAGCTATTAATGAATTGTCATTATTAGTTCCATTATTATTGTCATTAGTATTTCCAGTTCAATAGTTAAATTGTCATTAAAAGTCTGTTGTGGTTGTTGCAACCCGTAATAATATTTTTGAAACCTGAGAAATTAAAGGTGTAGATACATCTATAATTTCATGCATAGAGTGTATGTGATAGAGTCTATAGGTCTCAAATATTTGAGCCGCAACAAAACTGACCTTTAATGACAATTTAATTATTAAAACTGGAAATAGTAATATTCTTACTAATAATTACATTTGGTATAAAATACAGGGTCATCACCTTTAACAATCACAGTTTGTCTAGAAAGCATCTGATCAACATGAAATTCAGCGTTGGTTTTTTGGTAGTACTCGCAGTGGTGGCGCTATTCGCTAGCACCGGATACGCCGCCCCCAACCCTGAGCCCAACCCTGGCCCTAACCCCGGCTGGGCTGGTACCGCGGCGAAGTGGATTGTAAGTATTTCCTTAAATTTTTATGAACTACAAAATATAATTCAAACTTCATACATGGATAGATACTTAACAAGACCCAAACATGTGGTTCATTAAGAAGTGACTAAGTTCTTTAAATTAAGGAAAGCTATTAAAAGAAATAATGTACAAATAATCTGAAAACTCGGATTTAGTGATAGGGACCAGTCGATAACCTGGTCCCTCACTAACTGGGCTATCATCGTTCTCTGAAAAACTGAAGATCCAGATCTAATGAATTAATATGTTTTTTGTTACAGGGCAGAGGAATGACAGCCATCGGTATTGGTGATGCAGTTCATTCCGCGTTTGGATAAACTGTCGGCATACGAGCACGACCGATGACATTAATTAGTTAAAATCAGTGTTAAAATGGTTGTTAAAATAACTGCTAGTTTATAATAAAAAATTTAAATTATTATTTTTGTTTAATTAAAATTTTGTGATTTCACACTTTTCACGTATGAAAAGATATTATTATTATTAAAATGGGATATATTTAAAAAAAATGATAAATCTACTAAAATGAGAATACAACCTGTGCTCGATCGTTGAAATTTTGCACAGAGGTTCCTTTTGACAAAGTATACAGATAGACAGGAACAGGCGTACACGCAAATTAAGCAACGCAACGTCGACCCAGTTTGGATGAATTTCATAATAAATAAATAGATATACGCTGTTGTCGATGAAAGACAGTCCTTAAGCGAAGTTCTTCAGTGGTCTTCAGGCGCCCTCAGCTAATCCGCATTGGAGCAGCGTGGAAGACTACACTCCAATGTGATTGAAGGGAGACTCGTAACCGTACAGTGGAATGATTATGGGTTGATTGATATGATTTGGTTGGAGACGGTGCTCGACCGATGGTCAGCGCTGATGTCGGTCGGATGTAAACATTTTTCAAATTATATCTACGAGAATATATTATTAAACAAATACACTGTGCTGTTGATTTGCTACGCGCGTTACAGTTACATCTGCTTGACTAATATACAGTTTTTGAAACGCATTTTTAACATTAATGACACATTAAATTATAGCTGTCACTGACAGACTAAAGAATAAAAGGAATAGCTTAAGACTTAATGTGGAATTCAAATTAAAATGCCTTTCTGAAACGCTGACCATCGATCGAACACAGTTACCAACCATAGAGAAAGTTTCTGAAAACATTTGTTCACTGAATAAATAATTTCGAGTTCATTAATTTAATTACCATAGATTAAAATATCAATTCAATTAATAAGTAAAAATCCATTAACTTTTCTCAGTAAGTGGATTTTGCAGTCGCAATTAAAATATTTACCGGTGACGCTAAAATATTTACGGCGGCACCAGTTTGCCCCTTAATCTGTTTATTTTATGTAAAATGGATTATTTTACATAAAATTTATCTGACAACAAATTTATTGGTCCATAAAATACCAAATTCTAACCATTATCATAAGGGTCATCAATTTATTACATAGCAATAAAGGGAAATAATGTTTAAAATCATTAATGAAAATGAAGTTGCTTATAATAAATAGATTGGGCCTTCACAGGCATAGATTAGGCTTTTCTCTTAATAGGTCACTTTTTTTTTCCTGGGTGGCGGTCTGGCGTGGTAACTTTTCAAAGCTGCCAGCATCCGAACATTCGTAAGAATAGCGAGATAAATTAAAAGAACACACAAAAAAATGCGATTATTTGTCGCGAGTCGCGAGATACATTTATAGAACAAACAATAAAAAATCGTAATTAATCTATTCCACAAACGACTACCACTTCGGAATCAAATGAATGAAAAGGTTGCTTTTAGCAATAAGGCCGCTTTGTTGCTATCACTAGTGTGTAAGTTATATTTATGTATACTGTGTCCTTCAATTGTTGTGAATTTCAAATAAAGCATATTCTATCTAAATCAAAATGGTAAAAAAGGCAAATTTTTCAAAAATATCTGTACTCTGTGTGTGCCTGTGTAATCTGTGTGTAAAATGTCTTGTACGGGGATCGAACGCGCGCAATTATTTTTTGCTGATGTTCATAGGCGCCACGGGCGTCAGTTATGCTAACGAAAAAGTAAACAAAAGAAATTAGTTCGTTGGGAGTTCCAAGACGCCGTATGTCTTCTATAATAATCAAAACACAATTAGTAGGATTACATTAATTACTATTGTACTTAGTAATGGATAGGCCAATCAAAAATACATTATTTTATCACGCGTTTAAATTGAAAATTACATATAAGACTCCATTTTCATAAGAATTTGTCACGTGACACGCAAAATAAAACAACCTTAAATTCAGAAAAGAGACTTAATAATAAATTGTATACAATTCACACAGCCGCCTGGTAATGTACAAATGGACCTAAAAGTACTTATAGTTTCACCCTGTATTTGATTTAAGTACCTATTGTAAGTTAGTGTTATGTATTTTGTACTGAAATGAATGGAACCACTGGACGCGACACGCACTGGAATCCAGAGGCCCAAGTCTGCTATTTAAATTAGACCAACTATTGCCATACATACCATAACCACCCTATTGTCATTATCTGTGGTTATTATATTTCCATAGTGCCAAATTTGGTATTCTGCTAAAAGTTAACTAGTATCTCAATGTATTGACTATAGAGTGTCAGTGGAATATAAATGGAATGGTCGACAGTTTAATAAAATCTACCTTGAACTACTATTTCAATTAAATCGCTTTTATGTGAAAGATACTAACGAATAAATTCATATAAATATGGATAATGGCAAACCGGCTACTGCTATGTATATGGATATGACCAAAGCTTTTGATCATGTAGATCACAAGAAACTTTTACAAAAATTAGTAACTACGGTGTGAGAGGCAACGTGTTAGAACTAATAAAATCTTATTTAGAAGGTAGGAAACAGTCAACTCATATCTCACGAATAGATCCAAAAACTAGAATAGAAAGAATATATGCTTCAAAATACAACGCCATAGCTTATGGAGTTCCTCAAGGCGGAGTTCTCGCTCCTATAATATTTATCATTTATATTAATGACCTACCAAAAACTGTGAATCATCAAATGTCTCTATTTGCTGATGACAGCACCGTAATATACGATAATAATAATTTTGACAGAATACAAAAAGATTGGCTAAATAGCAATAATTTAAAGATTAATCTTAGTAAAACCACATCGATGAATTTTGAACTAAGACAAAAATATAACAGGCCATTATATATTAACTATCAAAATCAAAGTGTAAACGAAACAAGTGAAACAAAATTTTTAGGCTTATTAATTAATAATGACATGTCATGGAAAAATCAAATAGAACACATCTGTAAAAAAAAAATTCAGTTTTCATATGCACTATACATGTTAGGCAAGGTTGCTAACCACAGTGCACTTCTTATGGCGTACCATGGATATGTTGCATCCATCCTCCGATGGTGTTATGTTTTGGGGAAATGCTACAAAAAGTCATGATGTCTTTAAAGCGCAAAAGAAATGTATACGAGCTATATGCAGATTGAAACCCCAAAGTTTACTTTCAAACGCTGAGAATATTAACTCTACCGTCGTTATACATTTATGAAACTGTTATTTTTTGTAAAATGCAATATTAATTTGTTTCAACGTGTGGAAAGTCAACGTCGCTCAGACAAATTAAAATTGGTACATGCAAATACTACATTCTTACATAAAAGTGTTTATGCAATGGCACCAAAACTATACAACAATTTACCTGAAATTTTAAGGAATAATAATAACATAAATTCCTTTAAGAAACATGTTTTGGATTTACTCATTGATAAGGCATATTATTACCTGTTAATGAATACCTAGGTGATCATCTGTAAATGCAAATGAATTGATCAAATTATATACAAACGAATTGATTAAATTATAAGTACCTATTTTGATATTTAATATTATATACAATAAAATTCCTGCGGCAATTAGAGAACTGTCAACAAATTTATTTACAAAGAGGTTGAGGAAGTGGCTTTTGGACAAATGTGTGTACATCCTGAGGGAGTTTTTGAGCGGAGAGTTAGTCTAAATTTAATTTAATGTAATTTAATGCAACCTAATGTAATTTTATCATAATTTAATGTAACTTTGTTAATTTATAATTTTCTTTTTATTATAATTCAATTTGCATGCCAAATCGTGGCAAAACATGTTGTTCATTCGATTTAATTATACTCGTAACATCTTTTATATTAGGTACCATGTTTTGAGCAAATAAATATTTCTTTCTTTCTTTCTTTCTATATGTAATTATAAAGTAAATTTTAAACAATTTTGAATTGTAAATTAATTTAGATTTTTGTTCCTTATTTTTTTATTTTGAATTCTTTAAATTATGTGATAAATTTTGTATGCCTCATAAGGCGGGACATAGAGAACCCCCTATTCTTTGTTAACATCGAATACCTATGTTCACGAAATAAATGAATTGAATTGAAAAGATCAATAGTAGTTCGATAGTTTTTCTTTTTTCACTTCTCATGCTCTGAAATTGCTTATTTGTGCAGGATATAGGCTGCACAAAATCGATTTTTGTGCACAAGTGCATTAACGTATCTACTCATAAAAAGACTTATAAAATATTAAAATTTAAATTAAAGTACGGTAGGTTATTTAATTAATTTAATATATGTCTTTTCTTTACCATTAACATTTCTCAGCTCACCTTATTTAAAAATTCTTACCATGTAAAAACGGAATTCTAAATTTATTAATATTTTATAAATTACTTTACTGACACTATTAGGTCTTATATTGTACCAAATTTTAAAAATAGCACTTTGTTTGTGTCATAAATAAATGAAAAAAATATATCAAAAAGTAAATGGTTGATTTCTACGCGATTATGCGAAAACGCGCTGCCTCGTCCGTGCCGACTGCGGGCCAGCTCCAATTCCATCCTGAAATCCCATAGCGGAGAGGTATGACTAAGACTATGGTCATTAAGAACTGTATGCAGGTACTGGTCAGGCAGAACTCCGTGTGACAAGGACCTGTATATTATGTAACACTAACATAGATGTAAGAATAATTGTTACTAACACAGAATGGACTTTGGCTGAATAAAAAAACTTTTATTATATATTATAATTAAAATAGGTAATTTTGGTTACATAAGATGTTACGTTACAGTATGTATTCAATTCAGCAAACCAACACACAACAAAATGCTATGCGGTCTTATCGCTAAAGAAATCTCTTCCAGATTATTATAAAACACAGTGTGTAAAGGAATCAAACTGAATACTCGACGCAATAATATAAAAATTGTAAGACATGTAACTTTTTACTATTTTTTACTTAGTTTTAAAATTGCAATATCTCCTAAACTACAGAAGCTAGACCTTTGAAATAAAAAAAAGTTAAAAGACAATTTCATTTCATTTAATAAAAACTTCATGCATAATATCGTCTTTTAGAGATTGATTTTTATTTCAAAACTCTAACCTCTATAGTTTTAAGAGTAATTGCAATTTTAAAACTGTACTACTTATTTTTGACGCCCAGTGTTGTATGTTTTGTACAATTGACTTAACATACAATAATGTTTATGTCTATTTTAACATCAATAACTTCAACAGTCTTCTAATATCAATTTAATTACTATACTGATATCGAAACTCAAATATTATATTCGTTATGGTATAAAACACGGAGTCTGCATCTGACACAACCACAATTCGTTTTAGAAGCGTCTGATCAACATGAAATATACAGTTGTTCTCTTGGTAGTGCTCGCAGTGGTGGCGCTCTTCGCTGGTGCCGGACAAGCGGCCCCTAACCCCGAGCCCAACCCCGAACCCAGCCCTAACCCAGGTTTATTAACCTCAGCAGGGAGGTTAATTGTAAGTATTTCCTTACATACATTATTCTTGATTATTACACATCTGCTGTGCCGTGAGATGGCAGGTGGGGGAGGAAAGTCTTGGAGTGGAGGCCGCGCGTGGGGAAGCGAAGTGTAGGGCGCCCTCCCTCCAGATGGACAGACGACCTCAAGAAGGCGGCTAGAGGCGGATGGATCCGGAAAGCGGAGGATCGCATTTGGTAGAAGGCATTGGGAAAGGCCTATATCCCGCAGTGGGTACAGCAGGATACGGCTGATGATGATGATGATTATACTTGATTAGAACTGTTTTGCATTACAACAAAACAATGCTTTTGCTAAGCGTTTGCGTAACACAGCATGTAATGATGCAAGATCTAATATATTAATATTTTTATGTTACAGGGAAAAGGTCTACAAGCCCTAGGCTTAGCTGATGGACTGCATTCCGTGTACAATGCAATTACTGGATAAACTGTCACCAAACGATACTCTATGACAACTATATAATAGTTAAAATGAATATGTACTTTATTAGGACCTATGTATAATATATAGAAAAAACTGTGATGTAACAATAAACATTTTTATATAATATTTTATAATTTTATCTTGTGTGTCTCTATTAAATTTATGTAAGTTTTTTTTTTCACTTAGTTAATTAACTTACATGGTATATAATGAAGTCTTTTCCGATGTCTGTTCGTTTAGATCTTTTAACATACTCAACGGAATTTTAAGCAGTTTTCACCAATACATAATATTTTGAAGGATTTTCGAAATGCCCACCGGAAAGCACGCGAACGAAGTTGCGCAGGTTTCGTTAATGTAAAATAATATAAATGAAACTAGTGACACGTTTTCCCGTGGGAGATTTGAAAAAATCTTTCTTAGTACACCCTTAGACGTGTCGTAAGGAACCTTTTTTTTGGTTTAGAGTCAGGAAAATGCATTAACTGCATGTCCCGCCACTTGGGGAAGCGACGAGGGTCAGTCGGGCTCACCTCTCTAGCCAACGAGGGATACCGACTAAAAACCTGACTGTCTGCCACCTTCTCCGCCTTCACGTGGCGGGGTCGCACATTCCAAATTTGGAATCTCTAGACCCAGCGGTTTGAGCAGGGTAGGGATAGGGTAGGGTTAGGGGTCTTATTGCGCCCCTACGCCGCTCCCCTGACAGAGAGTCTCCAGCCTGACATCCGGGAACACATCGTCTCATGTTTGTTCCCGGACAGGGGCGTATTCACGCCTCCGGCCATGACGCCGCCGCCTGCGGCATCGGAGGAGGTAGATAGCGTGGTGCCCCCAGTGTCCGAATCGGAACTCCGGGCGGCGGTGGCGCGGATGTCTGTGCGCAATGCCGCCCCGGGCCCGGATGGTATCCCAGGTCGTGCGTGGGCACTGGCTCTGAAAGAGGAAGGCCTCGGACCGCGGATGAGGAGTCTGCTCACCGCGTGTCTCGTCCAGCGTTGTGTGCCGCTGCGGTGGAAGTCCGGCAAGCTAGTCCTACTACAGAAAGACGGCCGGCCAGCGGACTCGCCGTCGGCCTACCGCCCCATCGTCCTGTTGGATGAGGCGAGCAAGCTGCTTGAAAGAGTGGTCGCGGCTCGCCTCATCCAGCATTTAGAGGAGGTAGGCCCGGACCTAAGCGACCGGCAGTTCGGCTTCCGCCGCGGCCGGTCTACGATAGCCGCGGTCACGAGGCTCCGAACGTTGGCGGACGAGGCCACCTCCCGGGGTGAAGTCGTGCTAGCGGTATCGTTAGATATCGCCAACGCGTTTAACACGCTCCCCTGGGAGGTGATTCGGTCGGCGCTTGCGCATCATGGGGTGCCACGCTACTTAGAGGGGTTCCTCGCGCACTATCTCAGCGCGAGGGAGGTCGTCTTTCCGGTCCCTGGCGGATGGGGCCGTAGAGCGGTGTCTTGCGGTGTTCCACAGGGGTCGGTTCTGGGTCCACTCCTGTGGAACATAGGATATGACTGGGTGCTGCGGGGCGAGAACTTGAGGGGCGTCGGCTTGATTTGTTATGCCGACGACACCCTAGTAACGGCCCGCGGCAAATCCTACCGCGCTGCGGCCGTGCTCGCTACGGTCGAAGTAGCACACGTGGTGGCGCGGATTCGGCGGTTGGGCCTGGAGGTGGCCTTGCACAAGACCGAGGCCCTGTGCTTTCATGGGCCCCGGAAAAAGCCACCTCCAGGAGCGTACATAGTCGTCGGGGGTGTGTCCATCGCCGTCGAGCCGAGTATTAAATACCTTGGTCTTATACTTGACGGTCGGTGGACATTCGCCGAACACTTCCGGCGACTTGTGCCGCGCTTGAAGGGGGCAGCCGCCGCGCTAGGCAGCCTGCTCCCCAACGTCGGCGGACCGAGTGTCGCCTGCCGCCGCCTTTATCTAGGGGTGGTGCGGTCTATGGCCCTCTACGGAGCCCCCATTTGGGCCGACGCTCTGACCCCGCGCAACATGGCCCTGCTGCGACAACCACAGCGGGCCATGGCGGTCAGAGCGGTGAGGGGATACCGCACCATCTCGGGCGAGGCAGCGTGCGTGTTGGCGGCGAGTCCGCCTTGGGAGCTAGACGCTGTGGTGCTGGCGGCAGCCTACAAGCTAACCGCCGAATCCCGTGCCGGCGGGAACCCATTCCCGGATGGGGTCCTGCGTTGGAGGGAGATTGCCCGGGAGTCCCTCATCCAGGAATGGGCGCTGAGATGTGAGGAAGGGCTGGCGAGGGCCGGCAGACCGAGGCGGCGCACCGTTGGCGCCATCTGTCCGGTCCTGGAAAATTGGATAGGGAGGCGCCACGGTGCGCTTAGTTACCACGTTGTGCAGGTGCTGTCTGGCCATGGGTGTTTCGGCTGGTACCTGCACAACGTGGCTCGGAGAGAGGAAACTCCGGAGTGCCACGAGTGCGGCTGCGTGGAGGACACGGCGCAGCACACACTTGAGGAATGCCCGGCGTGGGCTGCGCCACGCGCCGCGCTCGTGGCAATTGTTGGCGATGACCTCTCGCTCCCGGCTGTTGTCAAACAAATGGTCGAGAGCGAGAGGTCGTGGGATGCGATGGCCTCCTTCTGCGGCGAAATAATGACGCAGAAGGAGGCAGCGGAGCGGGTGAGGGAAGCGGATCCAGCCGCCCCCCCGCTCCGCCGAAAAAGACCGGGCGGCAGGCGTTTGGCCCATGCCCGGCGACTGCCACCCTAACGGGGGCTTCCGGGCGGCGGGTTGGGGAACCGCTGCCCATTAGAACGGAAGTCCCCGAGTGTTGCGGCGCGGCGCGCCTAGTCGTGCGCGCGCCGCCAATCGTGCCGTAGCCCAACAAGGGGGTCTTCGGACGACCGCCGGCGGGGCAGCGGTTGTATCATTGTTCCCGCAGCCCCGCCCATCTAGGCGGATGAGGTGGCAGTCAGTCAGGTTTTTAGTCGGTATACCCCAAGTGGTTAGAGGGGGAGCCCGACATACCCCCGCCGCTCCCCAAGTGGCGGGGCATGCAGCAATGCATTTTCCTGACTTAAAACAAAAAAAAAAAAAAAAAAAGGGTTAGGGGTCTTAAAGGCGGAACAAAATCCGCCGGGTTAGCTAGTATATAGATAAATTATTCAAGTACTTATAGAGTCACGAGAGAAAAATCAATATTAATAACCAGAAAAGTAACAGACAATTTATTATGACAGATATAAAAAAAAAAATAACATAAGTACTATCAGCCTGACGGTTTTCGGTAATGTAAACTATTGTAAACTGCAATAACGCATGACCCAAACTCAAATATAATTCAATTTTATTAAAAAAGCAAATATGCTACAATAATTTTAAAATATTAAAAATCAATATCTACTAATCATACAAGAATCAATATTGTTTACGCTCTATTCGAAAATATTATCGATTATTATCTGTGGTATATTTAATTTTCTGTCTGGCATCGGCCATTTTGCCGAAATATTCGGCACAATTTCAAATAAAATTGCTGCGAACTATAACCGTGCAATTCTTTCTATAACCACGGAATCTGTCTGCACGATTGTGTCCGGTCCAAGTACTTTTACATTACTTTACTATTCGTTCTACAATAAAAGATATTAACAAAGTTTGTAGCGTTTTAAAAAATAAAAATAAAATTAAAATAACTACATTGTTTTATATTTTCTACTAATTTTGCCACCAAACAAAAATGCCACTTGGATAATGTCTGATGTGGGATAGTCTATAACAATGGTCTCGTTAGAACTTGGCCATTTTTATACAAAGTGCCTCGGAATTCGAATGACGGTAAAGAAAGTGAGACGAAATCGCCTATTGAATGTATTCATGAGGATGCTGAACGTAAAAATGCTGAATTCAATCTGGCAATAAAAGCATTTTAGTGTCGTCAAATTTTGATATTGTTTGTTTCGCGAGTGCCAAGAATTCAGATGTTATTGCTATATGGAAAGATGTCTAACGTCGAAGAGATTTGAATGAGTAAGCCTTACGTTACGATGCTTTCTGAATATATTTTATCGGTCCATTTACTTTGTTCTGGCTTTGCCTACCTGTTTTTGCGCCACGTAAAATGCTAAATTAAATAAATAGGAAGCTTACAATAATTCGTAAATAGCTTAAAATATAACAATATCATTTTATTATAGGTAACCTTTCTCGGGCTAGAAACTGAATTCTATTTTGGACTTTATTTTATATTTTTGATTTTAACCCAAATCCTTATCTATACTTCTATGCCTTCCTTGTAGCGGGTAACTCATTGGTCTGGTGTTATGTTATTGATATTTTCATCTGCCTACTTGCTTGTTTGTCTTTTGTGTAACATTAAATGTCTCCAGGGGCAGCATAAAAAGATATCAGAGAGACAGACAGTTTCTAAGACTTATTTCTAAAGTTTTCAGTCACATTCATCTAAAAAAGAAAACGTGAAGAAAACTGTTTTTTTTTTTTTTTTAAATTTTTTTTAACACAACATGGCCGAGACCAATGCTATTTGGCTACGATCTTCTGTAAGGTGGAGGTCCTTCCCCAGACGGGCTGCTCCGATTTGAGCGGATTATCCGCTGTGCCCTACCTCTTTCATTTTACGTCTCTCTCTTTATTTATAGAAGAATAAAAGAGATTGACATTTAATTTAGAAATCAAATTAAAATTCGTTTCAGAAACCACTGAGTAAGGTTACTTTCGCATTATATTAGCCGATATGGCTGTTCCACGCAAATAATTACAGTAAATTGTGTAGTACTAAACAGTCACTGCTATTACACAGTAAGTTGGAAATTACATCTCGATTCTTGTAACCATCAATCAGTTGAAGTGGGGTGGTGACAGGCGCGTCATTAACTTTTGATGGCTCACTAAAGACTGTGGAATTGATTGGTACACGAAGCACTTAGTATTTACTTATAGATAATTGTGTATTTTGACGTGTGCAAAATTTATTCAGTTTTACTTTTTTATCCCCTTCGATGGAAACGAGATTCGTATCCCTGCAGTGCCATGATTATGAGTTGGTATGATGATAATTATGATGATTTTTTGATGGAAGATGTTGTTAGGGTCGGTGCATATGTGACGGAAGATGCGTCGCGTATACTCGGTTGCGTTACGCCAGATCAGACTAATTCATAATAAAACATTCCACCTTGCACACTCAACCGATAATGCGTTAGTGCGTTGACCATACAAACGATAATACGCTCGACGGATCTTCCGTCAGATATGCACCGATCCTTTTTTTATAATAGCCATTTATGTCCCACTGCTGGGCAAATGCCTCTCCTCTTTTACTCCAACTATCCCTCTCCGCTATTTTTTCTTCCCATTTTCTATCAAATTCCGTCCCTTTAATGCGCTAGTGCGTCGAGCATACTAACGATGATACGTTCAGCGCATCTTCCGTCAGATGTGCACCAACCCTTAAACAAGCATGTGGCTTACCTGATGATCAGCGATCATCTTTACCCTATGGCTTTAGAACATAGACCATAGAGTAGAGAAAAAATATTTGACTTTGACAAATATATAGGCCCCACCTAATAGGCCTATCTTACGTAGTTATTGTATTCTCTTTGGGCCTAATACAAGCTCTTTCGAATCGTTACAATTTTTCCTACCACCAGTTCTGAAAGCTTTTTACATAACACAGAGACACTGGGGCAGTTCTTGAGCCGTTGTCAACCATCTAACAGGAAGAAAGAAGAAAGGAAATCTGGAGAAAAGAAATAGAGGACGAGTTGGGCTTTGAAATATCACACTCACTGAACAAAACGCCATTGATTATCGCCAATTTTCTGTGAGGTAGTACTTCCCCGGTCTAGATAGCCTATTTCAAAATGCTATAACACTTCAAATCAAAGGTTTGAGGTTTTAGTAAATAAACGCCTTCACGTAAAAGCTCAGACTCGAAAAGCAAGTCATCTTATAAAAGGTCTATACGACTAAAATGCAAGTCAGAGTGTCTTTTGGTGTACGAGAAATCGCCTTGAATTCTAGAAGGAATTGAATTTTCTGTGAAAATATTACAGTATTTTCAAGATTCGTTGTGATTCCAAAGTTTTCTTAGACAACTGGTTGTTCAGTCGCCATTTTGATTCCTGCAGTTTTTTCGCCCGAAACTACTGGATCGGTTTGAAAAAATATTTCTTTCACTATTATATTTTTTTTAAATATTGGATCCTTGCTAAAACACATGTTAAGCCGGGGCGGGGCGCTAGTTCAAAATGAAATATAAATATTTATAAATGAATACGGTAATTAACAAGAAATAATGAAAACATTAAATAAGCAATTAATATCGCAATAACTGTAATTTGGTTCGGTAACCAGCCAATGTTTTATGATCACTGATCGCGATTACGCACGAACACAATTTGTTAATTGAGTTTGATCAAAGTTTTGAGTTCAATTAGGAATTTTAATTTGTTTAATTAGGTTATTTTTTTTTGTGGAATAACTTTATTGTCGAAACTGCTCGATATACAATGAACCAGACTACTTAACGATTGGTTTCTGATGTATAAATTTAAGGATTTTAAAAAGCAACTGTTAAATTTATTCCCCACTTCCCTTTCGCCAATCACCATTCACCACACAACCCGCTCCCCAATGTTTTCTCAACAACACAAGCTGCAAGCTACAAGCTGCGGTGATCGCTTACCATCAGGTGGTCCGCAAGCTTTGTTTGCCTCCTTAGTGTTAAAAAAACACTCCCCATTCCTCTCTCTAAGTGGCGGTTTTAAGTGGATGATTGACATAATTGATTGAAAAGAAGTGATTGATGACAAAAAAAATTGCATCATTCGATTTTAATGTTACAGTTTCAATAAAAACCGGGCAAGTACGTGTCGGACCACGCACAATGTAGGGTTCCGTATTTGCTACGCTTTGCTTGCTTGCAGATGAGTAGGTACGTACAATGCCATATTCTATGACATTGGTAAGTTTTCATCAAATAAATTTTAATTTTTAAGTTCGTCGGCTATTACTCGGTAACTAGTAGAGCCTACTTAATTGTTATAGTTTTCATTGAAGGTTCAGCACATGGACTACTACAATGATTTTTTTTCAAATTTCTAAACATAAGACTTTCGGAGATAGAGAGAGGGGGACCACTGTGCAAAACGAAAATTTACATGATAAATGTAAATAATTCCAAAACGGGTCATTGTATCGAAAAATGATCTTCCCACACCATCAATGTTTGTGAGACCTATCTAACGACATCCCACAACATGGGGTGGGCGCGAAAAAAATTTTTAATTTTCACTTTACATGTAGGGGAGGCACCCCAAAAACAAATATTTTTGAGAATTTTGTTCCAGCACTTTATTAGCATTGATAATATGTGTATACATACCAAATTACAGCTCTCTAGCATTAAGCGTCTAGGCGCTAGACCGCGGACGGACAGACAGACAGACAGACGAATGGCGAAACTATAACCTAAAAACGGGTTCGTCTGAGGTACCAAAACAATACTTACTCAATATTAAAGGTATCCAATTTAGGCATTGTTCTTTAGCCAGTAAACTTATGGAAAGTGCTCTTTTGTTTTACACAATATTGTATAATCATTATTATAATAGGTAAAATGGTAAATAACAAAAGGCAAACAGTATAAGGTGTGTTTAGGTAAAATAATTAGTTCACGTCGACCTAACTCAATGCTAGTCCCTTCTTGGTGACAAAGAACCTTGCCTTTGAAGTACCAAATATTTAAGATATTACCTTCGCTTTGTTTTCTAAAGGTAATTAATGTTTTATCATCAAAGGACTAATGACGTGGTACGAGTAATTAATAATTAAGTACTTTTGTTAATGTTTAACGTTGGTAGGGAAGAATGAAAATGAGATTTTTCGCTTTTTTATGCAGTCTCTCTTCAACTCACCAGTTGGATGCAGGCCGCAGCCAAGCCGCAGCCAAACGGTCACGCTGCTGGAAAGTTTTTGTGGAAGCCTATGGCTGAGCTGCAGGACAGAGTAGGTATGTCTTAAACTACTTCGACCATAGATTTAGTATATACTAGCGTACCTATAGATCGGCTTTGGTTTGATTAAGGCGAGACCAAAAACAAAATATACTAGTGTGCGTGGCATGTATGTACAAGTGTGCAAGCAAGAATTATTTTGTGGATTTTCCTTTTTGTTTGAGTTACATCCAAGCACTGCATAGGTCATCCACATTATATATAGGACATCAAAACTACACTAAAAACCATAAATTTTGTAAAAATAAGTAGGATTTGTTTTTAACACGACTGACGTCAGGCCGATACAGTCCGATAGCGTGTATGGGAAGAATGGTCTCGCCTATCTATCTCGCTCTAACCAACATGTATGTTATGATCTATCTCTTTTGTATTGCCAATCTTACGCTAGTATATAATAAATCTATGACTTCGACTGAAAGAACTATGTTCCAGCTGTTTGCTCATGAAAAAATTCACAATTTATTAATCATAATTTTTGTCATTAGTTTCATCTTAAAATATGGCCCTGTGATCTGATATAAGATTTTATTACACGTAATTTTAGTAGCCCACAACAATATCATCATATCTTATTACAACGGCATAAAATTGTTAATCGCATGCTTTCTTTGCAATTTGAGAGCGGAGAAAGCATTTCATTTATGAAAAGAATAGTGTTGTGGTTGTTTTAATTAGCGGTTCTAGTGCGCATGTCCATGCTCTGTTAGCTACGGCCGACGGCTTATTCTGGAGAAAATAAATGAAGAGTGAAAGACATAAGACATAAGTCTTTAGACTATATCATGGGGTTCTTCAAAAGTGGCATTAAGAGATTTTTTACGGGGTCGGCAACGCGCGAGTGATCCCCCGGTGTTGCAAGCGTCCATAGGCTACAGTGGTGAATTAGTAGTATAAAAAGTCAATATAGCCAATGGAGATCTTCACTTCAACTGGTATTAAAAAAAATGATCAACTCAGCCGTATGAGCAAATGTAGATGGACAAGTAATAGCGAGGGTTTATTTCTTGTTTAGAAACGCCAAACTCGTTTTTCATCATCCATTGCAGAGTTCCAATTATGTGACTATTAGTTTTAAACAAAGAGTATGTAGCGCGAGTTCTTCTGAACACGGTGTTTCTCCTAGGACATGTTGTGGCCTGGCGATTTCTGTCCCGACGACGGTGACTGACAGTTGGGACGTGTGCATTTGTGTATTGCATCCGGGTAGGTTTAACAGAAAAAAATACAGAAAAACAAAAAAAATACAGCGAAATAGACGAATTCTCACTTTTTGGCATATGTCGAACTTGTCGGATTGTCAGCTTTGCAAACAGTGCCCTGATGTCATCGTCACATACAATGCTACAATGATGTTTATGAACGTGAGTGACAGTTGTGCGAGGGCGTTACTGTGGCATATTTTCATACATTTTGTCAAAGGCGACTGTCGAAAAGTGACTTACAATATGAACGGGAGTTGTAGTTCCAATTTCGGCCACGTTCATAAATAGCTTTGCAGCACTACATGTTTGCACGGCGATATTTTGACGTGTCTTTAACCATACCAAATGAATGTAACTTGTCGGTTTACCAAATGTATAAAAATTTTGGCCACAACTGTTTGATTGCTATCGAATTGCTGCCACTGTGGTTTTGTTAAGCAACTTTCACGTAATAATCCCATGGGTCGCCATAATATATTAAGTGCAATTAAATACACTGTAAATACATCAAGACGTATAAGTACGTTACATACGTTTTTATTTTAATTACTTGTCTTAAGTCAATTAGTTTTTCTCTTTTCAAATAGTACACATACAGTTACAATAGTAAATGAAGTATGTTAGGATAAAAAATTCAAATACACATTTATGTCCAACGTTTGATGACGATGATGATGATTTTTATTTGCCTATTATTTTATGTTTGGAATGTAAACTTAACGTCATTATTAATAGGGACAAGCACACATTCCTACTGCTGTGTCTCCTGTGAATTTCGGATCAACAACTGTGACCTCAGATTGAAAATAAGCAATGAAGCTTATTGACATCCCGTCGACAGGGTAAACAGCTGTCTTGGAACTCACAACGAATTTAATCAGAAATAAATACAGAAAGGACTTCCATCCTCAGAAACTAAAACGTCAAATATTCTTTATGTAATGTCTAAATTAGCTGTAGTTTCTCCCCCGGGAATTCACAACGTATAATTCAGAAAAAAATTGACGGAGTAGGAAGTATTGACAGGACTCTCCTTAGCAACTGAAATTCTATAACGTTTTTCCTAACATTACATAACTCGTGAAAGTAAACGTGTGACCATTCTCATTGGTATTTGCAACGCTGCTTCCGTGAATTGGTGGAAATTGACCCATTTATATTTTGTGCTACGTGAGCGTTCCGGGCTTAGACATCTTTATGTGTAATCGGCACATTCTCCATGTGGATACGGGGAGAAAATCGGCGGGATTATGCTTTGATACGTGACTTGAATTAAATGGACGTGTAGCAGTAATGTCCCCCGATTTTAAGCAATAAATGCTATAAATAAATTCTACAAAACTCATACAGCTCCAGTAGTCCCAACTAAATTAGACTTACCAGACACCGGATCATCCCTGCAGTGGCATGATTATCAGCCCATAATCATGCCATGCAGGGATACGGGCCTCCCTTCAATCAAAGATGATTAGAGACTCTGCCACGCTGCTCCAATGCGGGATTGGCAGAGGCCGGTGTTGTCAAGCAGCCCGAAGGCCACCGACTTGGCAAAACAACTGTCATCTAAATCAACTGCCGGGACCGCGACGGCTTAGCGTGCCCTCCGAAACACGGGAAAGCTCAAGATAACACAGACAACGATATATTATTGTAAATATATACTTATAATACATGGAAAACATCCAGGCTCGAGAATAAACATAATTGCTTGGATGCAGGCCACTGCAAACCGGTCGCGCTAGAAACGTTTGGGGGAGGCCTATATCCAGCAATGGATTTCTTGTGGGTGATCTGATGTTGATAATAATCGATATAAAAGTCCTGACTGATTTGACTATATATCAACGCACGGCTCAAACCGCTGAGTCTAGAGATTCCAAATTTGGAATGTAGGTTCCTTACGACGTCCAGGGGTGTACTAAGAAAGCATTTTACAAAATTCCCACTGAAAAGCGAGATATAAGCAAACAAATTTGCGAGTATTTTACTAGTAAGATATAAAACGAATCTGGTACGATCTTTAATGCAACGACTGCACCCATTAATCCAACTGCATAACAAATCACCAATTAGCAAATCTTGAGCTTTCTTTGTTCAAACTTAAGATGCAAGATTGCAATTAAACGTATAATTTGTAACACTTGTTATGGAATTCGCGGGACCTGAATACGTACTAATTAGCGTTAATTGTCTAACCAGCTTGCAAATGACCGCTCTTTGTGTGCCGGTTTAGCCTTTAACTTAAAGGGTATAAATTGTACGCTTATTGCAAATTGGAGCGGTCATTTTATTGTTAATTAAATTTATTATTCTAATCTGTTTGTTCTATTTTGTTTTGAACGTTCATGATATTATTATCCCAGTTGATGGATCCTAGAAAAACATTCTTAATAGAATACCATCCTCGAGATCTCTTGTCTTCTATTCGGCCTTACTACAAGTCGCTCCATCGAGTGTCCTATTCTAGTATTGTGCCAAAAAAAAAATGTACTCGTATTTGTACGGTAGAAGATAGTTATTGATAGTTTTTTACTTCTAGGACCGATGTATTGGTACGACGGGAAATTCATAGCTAAGGAAGCACCTCCAGCACATTTCTTGTGCATCAATCTTCGTCCTCTTTCAGTAAATAAAAAATATTGGTACCTAAAATAAAATTGACTAACCTACTGCATGTTTTACACAAAAGCATTTTTTAAGACGCATTTGATTACCGACTAAGAATTTTTTGTAATTCCTATAAGAACGGGGATGACAGGATTGGCTTGGTAATAAAGCGCGTCTAATCATAATTTAAACGTCTTGGTTTCTTTGCCTCGGGGAAACCTTTAGTTGTAAAAGTAAACAGGAAATGTGGATGTCGCATAACGATTGTATCTAGAAAGTTGAACAGCCATAGAGCAACTGACACTAGACTGCAATAAATAGAAACAAAAAAAAGCCCACAACACATTCCCACCAATGTGTCTCCTGTGTAGCCAGGATCAACAACGGCGACCTCAGATAGACAATAAGCGATGAAGCTTATTGACGTCCCGGGGGAGGAAACTACAGCTGTCTTGGAACTCAATTTAATAAAAAAGAAGATTGGAAGTATTGAAAGGACTTATGTATTGAAAAAAGAAACAAAAGCCGGTCAATTGCGAGACGCAGTAGCGGAAACAGTTTTTAATAACGTCATTAAAAATAAAAGACTGTCTATATTTTTATTTAACATCGGCAAAATCTGAAGAGGGTCAATACATCAACAAATCTGGATAGGGTCTGTCCAGAGACCCGTCACCTTGGGTGGTCGCGGATGTTGTCTCAATTCCCTTGGCCTTGTCATTATGGGGATGCATAGAGTACCTCAACGGTTTCTTGGTCTGTACACCCAGCTCGGAAACCCCATATTCCCCGAGCTGTGGGGTTGCCTAAATCGTTTCGCCGTCTTTAAAAAATGGTAGATATTTTGCCGTGCCGCTGATTCCGAGTCCAGAGAATGAGATGAGAATTAGGGCTTTAACGTCTACAAAATATTATGTCTATGACACAAAGTTTCTTACAATGCCCGATTGATTTGCGGCACGTTTTAATGTTTTTATCACGAGACGCTGTCAAAGCATGTAATAGCTTGTTGGAAAGATATAAATCATAGATTTTCTTCAGAACACGTATTTTCACTTTTCGTAATCTTCATTGTCAAAGCGTCTAACACTTTAGTAGATCTAGATCATTACAATGATAAGAAATATAATGCTGGCAAAATATTGCAAGTATTCTTGCATATTACCTTGGTATACTTGTAACAAAACAATCATTACATAAAAGAGCCTACTTTGATATCATTCCGCTATACATTTTTAGTTTTAAGCCCTTCGTCCACGTTGGTTACTAAACTTTCGTAACCTGTAATATATATTTGTAAAAATTATTTCCATTTTTGTAACCAGGGGAGAGGTGGTATTGAGATTGTTTTGAAATGAATTTGGTATGGTTTCGGGTTTTCAAAGTCCACTGCTAGACAATAATCTAGGTAAACCACAGAGTTAAAAAACATATGTAATTCAATTTAATATTTTATAAGCTATACCTATGTGTTTAATTAAAAAACACACTGGCCTGTGTCAAGCTTGCGGCGACACGGACTACGCCCCGCGCTGTTACATCTCTTTGTAGTTCCCTAATCTGTATCAGATCAGAGGACCTAGACAAATGGCTCTGTTTAGGGTTCCGTAGTAAACTACAAGGAACCCTTATAGTTTCGCCATGTCCGTCTGTTTGTCTGTCTGAGCGGATCACAGCGTCTAGACGCTTGATGCTAGAAAGTTATAATTTGGTATGTATACACATATTAACAATGTTAACAAGTGCTGGAAGAAATGTAAAGTGGAAATGAATATTTTTTTTCGCGCCCACCCCATGTTGTTGGGTATCGTTAAATAGGTATCTTCAAAACATTAAGGGTGTGGGAAGATCATTTTACATTTTTCGATACAATATTCCGTTTCGGAATTATTTACATTTATCGTGTCAATTTTCGTTTTGCACGGTGGTGCAAAACGAAACGGGCCCCCGGGGGGTCCCTCTATCTCCGAAAGTAGAATATTTAGAAATTTGAAAAAAAAACATGGTAGTAATCCATATGCTGAACCTTTAATGAAAACTATATAACGGGTAAGTAAGCTCTACTAATTACCGAGTAATAGCCGACGAACTTATAAAACAAAATTTCTTTGATGAAAACTTACAAATGTGATGGAATTTGATATTGGACTCAACTGAAGGCAAGCAAAGCGCATCAAATACGGAATCCTACATTGTGCGTGGCCCGACACGTACTTGCCCAGTTTTTTAATATAAAATTGACGTTTAATAAGATAAATTTATCTAAATTCTATTGAAATAGATTTAGAACTACTGAAATGACTGTAAGCTGGGATATATCTCGCAAAACCGATGGCCACAGGGGCAGCACGGTTCTGGAACGACCACTGCGTATTTTATCACTATTCACACAATGAAAAGTTTCGTCACATCTCAAACATAACATTCAGATAAACATCTGATATACATCGTAATTCGTAATGTTAAGTAAGAATATGCATCGAGATTTAAGAAATTATCCACTTTCACCTGCACGAAAGCGTGATCCCAAATTAACAAACTGTAACAGTGATTTAATAATTATGTTTGTTTATTATTCTAGGTTTATTCTTGATGTTTAATATATTTTTTTTATGGCAAACGAACGCCCAGTGCCGCGCCGCGCCTGATGGAAAGTGGTCACCGCCGCCGCCCAACAAGAGTCGCCTATGAACAATGAGGTTAAATTACACATACGTTAGTATCATATCACTGCCTATGAACATAGCCACGTTGCTGCTTTAATGCGAAGGCCAGTGTTTTCAAGCCATTTTATGAAATATAAGTTCTAGAAAACAAAACATATTTTAATACTGACTTAGATCGACATTGGTTCACTTGCTTGTTCATTTAGTTATTTATATACAGAACCCTAGCTAGATCATTTATTTAGATATCCAAGCAGTTTTCTATTTCATTAGAGTTCATTTTCATTTTTATTACTTCGCATTGCGGACGCGTGTTCTGTTATTAGTTTCCAAGTCTTTGAAATTGCTTCGGTAAATCTTAATATACTTGTTGTGTCACCGCTTTATGCCTTTAAACTGTTTTTAAACCGCCTTTTTATTATTTAGTGCCCATAAAAGCGTCTCTTTGCGTGATCCGCCACATTCAGCGCAGCTTTATGAACAAACTCTGATGAGAAATTTGAGGCAAAAATTATAACCCGTGTTTGCTTAATATACGTCGTTGACTTTGCCATTGAAATCCCATGGGAATTAAAAATACAAGTATCTTGTTACTTTTTGTTATTAGGTATCTGCTAGTGAATGTTTTATCAACTCAAGTATGGCTGGAACCTTTTTGGATTGAGCATTTATGAAAAGCCTCGATCAGGGAAGTAACACCCTCTCACAGAATATCGGCGTAAATGCGTTTTGTTCGTGAGTGATTGACGGCTTCTCTATTCCGCATTCTCTTCTTTAACAAAGGGATGTCGAAACTTTTTTCGTCATAATTTCCATAAATGTTTGCTCAAATTCAACCTGATTTTATTTTATAAAATAATAATAATTGTGTTCATGAGCCTGAAAACTGCAAAACTTCGCTCGTTTGACACCTCAATAACTCAACTGAATAAAATCTACATGTTACAATTCAGAATACAATGCACTACGTCTGTTTGTCACCTTTACGAATTGCAACATTGCAAGTGCGAAATAAAAAAGACGGTTGACCTATCAGCTATTTTAACTGGAGCATAACTAGGAATTTGTAACAAAGACACGATAAATAATACGCAGTCATTACTCAAATATTTCGATGTAGCAGCTGATAAAGTGCGTTTAGTGTTCTCTCATAATTTACCATATTAATTACAGTTGGTTCTGCGAAGAGTGTACCGTTTACTATCCACGATACGATATTTGAATCGGAGCATACGTCACGACGTATATCGAAGTAGTAACACAGAATAATAAATAGTTGGTAGTAAGTAGTAGAAGTATACAAATATAGTAGAACTTTAAAATTGATTTCGTAGGGGAAACTCAAAAGTAAAGTTTACAAAACCAATCAATGAATCGTTAACGCACTATAATAAAATAAAAATATTCTTGTGATTTTGCTACCCGAAAACATCACGAAATCTGTGTGAGTGTTTCTGACGAAATGGCGACCATTTAGATAAAATAGCATTTTAGAAAACAAAATCCGCACTACTCATCGTTATATTTATAATTAAATAAAAAGTGTTTCGTACAATTTTTTTTAATGGAAATTAAAATCCTAAATCTGCCACCGGACACCCTGTAATTAGTAGAATCATCCATCAATAAAATGCGGATAGTAGAAAGAGTATTTTCCCATTGGAACAACATACTTTCACGGGATAAAAAGTAGCCTATGTTGGGCTCTGTACCCCTAACAATACGTATGCAAATTTTCATAATGATCGCCTCTTAGTCAAGCCGTGAAGGAATAACCAACAAACAAACAAACTCACTTTCTCATTTATAATATTAGTGAGGAATTAAGGAAGTAAGGATATAGTGTCTGTTTAAAAGCTATCATACTGCAAATAAAAGACATAGAAATTGCACAAAATCAAAATCGTATATCAATAATCGTGAAATATAAAGGCGTACATCAAAACAGCATGTCGCTAGGTCCGCAGCGGTACTACTGTTATGTTATTAAATAAATCTCGATGCTATCTCGCCCGTCCTAACACTAACAAGCAGCGAAAGAATCTAGATAGGGGTCGATTAGTAGTAATTATAGCTGGGCTTCGGCGCGCTTTGTATTACGTGATGAGAGTATACTCGAAAACGCATCGCTTTCTTGCCACTACTATTGATATTTCAACAAGAAGTTGTATGTCGACGAATACTACATCATCAGTAACATGTATTCAACCAAATCAAATCAAATAATTTATTTGTGATCCACAGGTAAATAAGATACAGATGTTACAAATACATTATTTTAGAGCAAGCTGTGATCAGCCTTATAGGCATACAAATTTGTTGCAAATACATAATTGTAATCATGCACTCAGTCCAACTGCTGATAAATGGGTCTACCAGAGCACACGAACAGATTTATAGTCGAGTAGCTAGCTATGGCTTCTTTATTTCAAGGGTCGTGTGTGAATGTATTTATTTACAAAAAAAATTTTGCTCAGCTATTTAATTTTAGTAGATTAAGAAGAGAACTTTACTACTTAGTTTGAGAATTGAAGGCGTTGTTTGCTCAATTCGGTGTTGGCACGGCGCAGATCACTCTTGTTCTCTCAGCTGAAGGACTGTGATAGTAGACCCATCCCTGTTGAGATTCCTACAAATATCAACATCACGAGGTTACTACTAGTCCCTCGTTTTAACCTGGAAAGCTCACTTCCTCCTCAACACCTCGGCATAATATCTTGCAGACTCTGCAGAATAGATGCAAAGGAAAACTAAAGCAGGAACTCTCACAACGGTACTGTTACTTCATAATGATTAGACGGCGTATCTAAGAAGAGACATGATGTCAAAGCACAGAAAATTCAAATTAAAGTTTATCGTATACTAGCTGACCCGGCGAACTTTGTTCCGCCTTAGAGGCACTACCCTACCCTACCCTACCCTACTCCCCTACCCTATCCTTTGCCCTTCTTCTGGTTCTAAGCTACCTCTCCACCTATTTTCAGCCAAATCGCTACAGTCGTTCTTGAGTTATAAATAGTATAACTAACACGTCTTTTGTTTATATATATGTATAGATTGTGCAATCGCATCTAAACAATCGGTTGCTTGAGAATGAGATTATGATCGTTTTGAGGTAAGCGTAGAAGTGCATTGCTAGATACTAGACCATTAATATAATCATTAATATTCTGTGACACAATTATCGGGATCATTAAAACTAAATCATGGATTGTGGACATAAGTTCGTGACATTAATGTCAGTTAGAAAGCAATTCAAATGTTTGTATATAATTTACCTCCAACTGTTTTATGCTCATTTTATTTGAAGACGACTTTTATAGTTGACGATCTCTTTAATTTATGCTTTAGTTTTATTGCGACAGAAAGCGGGGCTATTTGTGGATCGCGAAAGATTTTATTATAAATCCTTATTGCTTTATACAGTAGCTCTAGCCTGACTGCAAATTCTGTTCTTAGATCGCAAATATGATGAAATTGAAGGCAAGTATAAATTTGTTTATATTAAAAGGAAGCTAGAAAGTCATGTAACAGAAAACGAGTGTTTCTAGACGCACTTAAAAATGAATGTATTTTTTAGCCAAGAAAAGTTTATGTATGCGCTTGTTACCTACTCGCATATATCAGGAGCTGTTTTACTACTTAGTTCGAAGTTTCGTTTCAGATAAAATACCTTAACTCTGCCCTTTATGAACGTGTACCGCAAGATAAATGCATTCAGACGAAAGGTCTAATGGGACGAATCTTCAGTAATACCTGTTTACTGCAGATGACAAGAAAAAGTCCCTTTATATTTATTTATCATTTATATTATGCCGTATGACAGCACGTAGGGTAGATAAAATTGCCGCCACATTGTCTGTCGTGTCTATGACTCATTGAAGTCTACCATAAAAGGTCGTCATTACACAATGAGAGAGAAAAATTCTGTATCCATATTTAGTAATAGGGTGTCCGGTGGCAGATTTCGAATAAAAAATAACTACAAAACATACATCCCTAATTTAATTATAATTATACCTAACGTTAAGTAGTGTGGATTTTGTTTTCTAAAAGTTATTTTATCTATATGGTGTCCATCTCATCTGATACACTCTTGAAATCTAGCACTCGCTGAGGTAGTGCTATCGAGATAGCAATAATCACAAGAATTATTTTATTTTAATTTAGTTGCGGTCCATAGATTGGTTTTGTAAACTTTATTTTTGATGTTTTCCTACAGAAAGAAGTCAGTAGGCGTGGTATAAATGAGAAATAAATTCTACGTGTGTACCTTTTTGATGTGAAGTTAGATTATGATATAGGATAGTCATCCCAGGAAACAATGCGATAGAACGGATAAAATTGTAGATTTTTTTATGACACATGAGAACAAACGAGGTGGCTAGTCTCCTGATGACAAGCAATCACCGCTGCCCACGGACATCCACGACAACAAGATCTTCATAAATTAAAAAGTAAAATTTGTACAATACAATGGTAGTGCCTCCGATGATATCGTTGAGTTGAGACAGATTGCGAGTACCGACTCGTTAACGATAAGACGATTAATGCCCAGTGTTTCTGAAGTACTGGAACTAAGCTACGTTAGCGTATCTATGGAATATTTACGAAGTATTTCAACAGTTATAAGTATTAAGAGGAATGCGATTAAAATTTGTTTAAAATTCAACAACACTAAAACAGCGGAGGTGAAGTCAGCGGCCTCCTCGAGGTTGATGGAGCCATGGGAAGGCGATTCGCATAACGTATAATATGGGACCGGTGTCAAAGGCAGCGGAGCGGTGCGCATCGCTTACGGCCAGACCACGACTGTTAGCTTAGCGGCAAGCGGGGCCCGTCATATTAGTAACTTGGCTTAACACCATGTTGAGAAGTTAAGCCCATACATCTTGTCCACAGGAGAGCAGCTAAGTACCAAACTGGTGCGAAAAAATATGCGAGGCGGAGCGACTACATTATACGTAGAGCTAGGGAGTGACCCTGCGTTAAAAAGCACTACATTACTTTTAAAACTAGTTTTCAAATCCCTGTCCACTGAAGAAGAGAGAAAATTTATAGAAATTGGATTGGTTAAAGCACAGTTTTAGATCTCGTTTCTGCTCTCTGTTAATGTAGACAATATAAAAAAGTGACAAGGACCGGTACAACCTGGTCAAAGCGTCAGGCAATAACAATATGATCGCATTCATTCCCGTTTTATAATTAATTTGACCCATATATCTCAGCAGTGGCGTAAGTAGTGATAGATGATGTTAATCATTTTATACAATTTGAAATATCTTCAACTCTCAACTTGCACTGGTATATTCTTGGTGATCTATTAAATTGTATACGCTGTCTGTGAGCAAATGAGGTAAAGCTTCATTTCTCTTCTTGCGTTTCCCCGTTCAGTATTTATATAAAGCGGCCAATGCAATTATGTATACATATTCTTATATAAGATGATACAAGGTCTAAATTTTAAATTTGCATGTTTGTGGATCATTACAGTTGACCACAGATTCGATATTTCGTTTTGCAACTGTTACTGTTACTGCTGGTTTTTCGGTGATAAGGCTAGGTTAAGGACATGATCACCAAATGTCATGAGGGAACACATCTCGACAGACTCCCGCTGTTTCCCTAAGCGGGACATGCAGTAAGTAATGACTTAAAACAAAAAACCAGTGATAGGGGAATAGTTCAGCTTTCGGATATCAAAATCACTGAACGTAACGCATTGTTGCTTCAAAGTGATATTCTGTGATAAGATGGTACATCTTATTATTAGTCTTTAATGACGCGACTGATAGTGATAGGCTGGAAAGTCTAATTTTTTTTGGTAAACGTAGGCTAAGGCAAATAAATCAGTAATGAAATGAACATAATAAACCCTAGTGGTAGGACATAGTAAAACTATTTTTAACACGCTTTTATTAGCTTCACCTGTATGTATCATCATTATCATCATCATGTAACAAATTCTTTCAATTTTCATCAAGTTTGAGACGTCCGAGTTCAATTTGCTATAAAAGCGTGTTCTTTTTAGTTTTTTTAAACTATTATTTATTTAAATATAACATCCATCTCCTATGATGTAACCATAATATAATGCTCCACATTAAAGAATTTGAATCTGAATCTGATTATTCTCATAGATTAAATCACATAAAATTTGCATACAAATCTCTCACTGCAGATTATAATTTGAATGTAAACCTTAATGGATTGATTAATCGTGATCACTCGGTATTCAATAGCGATTTATTGGTGAGTAACTTTCGCGATACCGAACTAGGTAAAGTCCAGTTCATGGTTAAATTATCTATATCAGTTTTCTTGTTAGCGTCCTAGCGCATTAACATTCACTAATAATAACGGTTGTGTATAATTGCTATTATATTTACGCAGGCGTTTATGTTATTGTAAGATCTTTATTCCTTATATGTCACAGATACAAAAGATGTTATATGATCAATTATAATCGTAACCAGATCGGAAGTTATTCCTGTGAATCAGTTTCAAAAATAGCCTAACTCTTTATCAAGAAAATCTGCGTGTTTATAAACTCACCCAAGACCGAGGATCGAACGCGCTGTGACAGTTTTTTATAACAGTAAGGTGGCAAACAAGCATACGGCTCGCCTGATGGTAAGCGGTCATCTTATACTATGGACGCTTGCAACACCGGGAGTATCACTCGCGCGTTGCCGACCCTGTGAGCCTGTGACCATCAATCTATCATCAAATTATGGGACCGGATTCAATTCAAAATTAATCCATAATGTGTATATAGTAGTTAAAAAGAAAATGGTTTATTAATTATTGTCACTAACTTACATGCAAAAATGTAGATAAGACGACAAACAGACATCTACTCAGCATACACCGTGTGGTCGTCCGCTTCCATAGCGCTGGGGCCCAAGTCTGCTAAATACAAATGCACCAATAGAGTGTCGGTAGAATGTCACTTGAATAGTTTTTGACATTTGGTATTCTCATACTTGTTTAAGTCCGAGGCCATTTCATTGACACACTATCGAACTACTATCGATCTTTTCTGAATTATCTTTCACATTAAAAGAGATTTAACTGAAATAGTAGTTCATGGTCGATTTTAACTGTCGACCATTCCATCCATATTCTACTGACACTTTATAGTCAATACAGTGAGATACTAGTTAACTGAAATGAAATGAAATGAAATGAAATCGTTTATTTCAGAAATTAGACCTTCACAGGCACTTTTTCTTGTCATTTACAACTTGTTTAAATAAAAAAAAATAAACTACGTTATATACTACCACCATTTCGGACACAAGCAAAATGGCAACCGGTTAAAAGAAATGGCGAAAGAAAACCGGTTACGGCCTTTTTTGTCATTTTGTACTTTTAGCAGAATACCAAATTTGGCACTGTGGAAATATAATGACAATAGAGTGGTGTGATGGTATGGCAATAGTTGGTCGCCTAATTTAAAATAGCAGACTTGGGCCCCTGGGGCCGGATTCTACTAACATAAATGCACCAATGGACTCTCAATGGTGTCTCAATCGTGTCTCAAAAGAATGCCGACAGAGTATCAGTGGAATAGTTTTTGACATTTGTTATGGACTTAGACAATAAGTTAAACATTATGTTATTGTTTAAGTCCATAACAAATGTCAAAAACTATTCCACTGATACACAATCGGCATTCTTTTGAGACACGATTGAGACACCATTGAGAGTCCATTGGTGCATTTATGTTAGTAGAAGCGGGCCCCTGGTCTTCCGCAGATGTCTGTTTGTTGTTTGTTTAGATAGTTTAGTAGTCAGTCGTGTTTATTGGCATTTTCTATTAACTATTACATACTGGATACGTAATTAGTACATACAATCTAGTTGCTTCTATACAAAATTTATTAACACCCAGTAGAATACGGTAAAACCGACTGAATTAACACATTATCTAAGTTAAATTTAATGATCATTGAGACATAGCCAATTCTGCAATCTTCCTCGTTATTTCCTATCACTTGTCATATATTTCTGCCATCCTAAGATAGAACGTGGTGTGCTTGGTATATGGGACGAACCATGGATCAATATAAATTGGACGTGCTAAACATAAGTTAACAGGTACAATTTGTCAAAAAGTCAAAAGTCTGTATTTGTTTCTCTTTTACTTATAAAAGTAACCTCCTAGGACTTCTTTTGGGTGTGAAAGATTTTTTTTTATTTTTTTTTATACCACACAGGTGGCAAACAAGCATACGGTCGGCCTGATGGTAAGCCGTCACCGTAGCCTATAGACGTAAGCAATACCGGGGGTATCACTCACGCGTTGCCAACCCTCCCAACCCCCCCAAGTGGAGCTCTGGAGACCTTACTCACCGTAGGAACACAACATGGCCGAGACCAATGCTATTTGGCTACGATCTTCTGTAAGGTGGAGGTCCTTCCCCAGACGGGCTGCTCCGATTTGAGCGGATTATCCGCTGTGCCCTACCTCTCTTGGTTTTTTCCGCTCAATTTTACGAGAGTGTACAGTTAGATCAATTTTTTTTTCATGTGATACGTCAGACAAACAGGCAAGCGGGCCACCTAATGGAAAGTGGTCACCTCCGCCTATGGACATCAGCAACACTAAACCAATGCGTTGCCCACCTCTGACGAGACCTCTAATTTACCTCTTAAATAGTCCCATGTCATAGTCCGAAGGAAACACAGAGGCTGGGAGCTTATTCTACATCCGTATAGTGCGAGCGAGAAACATTCTTTCAAACCTTCGAGTGTTCAGTTCGAGTTTTAAGTAAATGCTCTCAGGACACCCAAGTGAAATAAAATTTAAATCAGCCCCCTACAAAAATCGTTCAAAATTCATTCAAATGTGCTATCTTGCTCAATTCCTATTTTGTATAAGTGAGACAGCGATCGAGATTGTCACGAGATTTAAACAAGTTTTGTTACGAGAACAGCAGGGTTACCACCATCTCTTATTCCCATTCAATTCAGGACCTAAACAGAATAGAATCGTTATTTCGTACCACCATGTATTCTAAACGACTCGGTTTAGGTGACAGCGATTCAGCAGATATTATTCATTCATATTGTATGAACTTTCGTACCACCATGTCTTTCCACGACCTAAATTGAAAGAATTGATCTGTCAAAAGAGCTGTCAACCTAAACTGAATCAAGGACTGTCAAGGAGGACAGAGTGGCAACTCCGGGGTAAAATCGTCATGTATGGAAGGTGCTGTCATGTACTGGCTGAGATATGAACTAAAATTTCAACTATATACCTTTATACATAGTATGTATACGCTACCCTTTATTTTCTAAATATATTTCTTTGTTAGCGCTCCAAAGACATCCCCCAACCGACGGAATATATAGAATTTTGAGTATTTAAGTATCCAATTATATTTTATTTACATTTTACGTAAATAAACAACTAATAAAATAAAAAACGTCAATGGTATCAAATGGTCCGCGGTCCATCAGACGCCATGTGAAGTTGGAAAATGGCCATCGCTTTTTTTTAATTTTAGTTCACCCGCCAGCCGCCAAATGTCGCTGTTGCCTATGAAAATTGACGGTAATATCTATCAAATTTCTATCTAAATATGGCTACTTGGTGCGAATTGTTTTATATAATTTAATAATTATAAGAAACGAGTAAATATATAAGAAAGTAAAGAAAACGACCACACAAAATGTATTATTGTAACATTTATATAAATTACATTTATTGTTATGAACATTAACATTATAAAAAAATGTTATGATGTGATATGATATTCATCAATAATGTTATGCTAGTTAACAATAGTAGTAAATATTAAATTATAGAAATTAATATATTTTTTATATCTCTTAATCTCCTCTACTAAATTCCTAAAAAATACCAATATCTCCCTCGATAAATTGGCTTTTTCTATTGAGTCAGCACACAACGCCCTGCGTGCTGCATCTTATTTCAACGCCGGTTCACCATCACCACAGAATTCATATCACCACACCACCACGTCTCCGCCTGTCACGCGTTGTTCTGCGTCTAGGAGTTAGATGCTGAGGCGTAGCTGCTACGGTCGCAGATGGAAAATGACGAGGCGTAAATTTATTTAAATTCGTAAAACGCGATTTCACTTCACAAGATTGACTTGACATTTGTGTCAGTCCGATCCGACAGGGTGCGTTTTGAACGTGTAATATTTAATTTTCGTTAAATACTTTTTTTACGCAAGTATAAGAAAGTATACCCCGTTTAATCTGTCTATAATCTATAAAAAATCTATGTTTTTCGTTTGAATATAGATTAATTTACATCTTAAACAATTTTAAAATAGATAAATAATAAAATTAAGTTGTTTTAAAAAACCGGTAATGACCAAAACGAATTAATGGTTTGTTTTGAACGCACCGCTGCAACTAATCAGCGACAATTTTCATTTGCTCCTGATCCTGTTTATGAGAGATGGTGGTACGAAATAATGCGATTACGTTTAGGTACCTAAACGGAACCAATTCAAAACGTGAGTAGTTAGGTAAAAGATGATGGTAACCCCCCTGGGGGGTTACCATCATCTTTTACCTAACTACTTGTTGATCGTATTTTTTTCCTTAATGCCCTGTTCATTTGGAACAAACGAATAGGATTCTTAAAACGTCTATTCAGTATTTGGTCGGTGACAATCACTTAACCGAGGTTTCTCTTTTACTTCAATTCGCTAGTTAGTGAAATATTTTGGCTTTCATGTTAATTATCTTTATAATTGGATTCTCTGCTTTGTATGAGATTACTGAGGATACCTATCATAACTAAACATTTTAGTTTTTTACTAGGTGTTGCCGAGGCTTCGCCCGTGTGGGCTAGAAGAAGAGCCAATGAGTTGTGTATCCCGTGGGAATTTTGTTAGAACACGTCTTATCCAATGTTACAAATATTATTATGGATATTTCTGTAAAAATTTCAGCTCTTAGACAAAGTATTAAGTAATTTGTGTCCTAGATAGCAAGGTTTTAGCACTTTGCGGTCTCATTACTCCCGTTCTCATTCAAAATTTAGAAAGCACGAGATCAATCCGAAATCGTAATAAAAATGTCAATTTCACTAGCTATTCCGCTCAATCCCTATTTTGTGTGAGACGGCGTTTGATATTGACACGAGATTTCAATGACTTTTGTTACAAGAATAGAGCTGTTTTTGTTTAAGCCGCTGATCGAAATGCGTGTTCAATTGTTTTGTAAACAAACATTGCCGAACTATAAATAGAGAACAGAGGATTTTGGCGCCAACTACGATAGCGTCCACTTGGGCTCGTGATTATAAATTTAATTTCTGTGTGTTTCAGCGTTTGATTCATAGTATTGATAGTGTAATGTGAAGCATACATTGGTTAAAGTATATAGTGATTTGAGTTTATGATCAGGTATTAAAAGTGCATTATCGTGTTGACTTCAAAATTCGCCTTCACTGAAGAAATTTTGCTATCGTCTTTCTTCAGGGCGTCTTGACTCAGAGACTGTATACTGAGTCGAGATAGCATAAATACGCTTTAAAACGTACACAATCATAACTTGAAGTTGGCACAATGGAATCTTCGTCTTAAGTCCGATTGTCAAACGAAAGAAAAAACAAAATAGAAAAAAAATTAAAATGATGGTATGTCGCGTTCATAATTTTAGCTGTTGTCAGGAAGCATGTAGTAACGTTTGCAAATCTGCGGTAGGGCGTTACGTGTCGCTCGCTGGCTACAACGGGAAAATGTCGGTTTTGCGGGACGCGTGTTAATTAAACCGCACGATAATTAGGTCGCCAACGCATTATGTATGTACGCGTCGGAATAATATGCCGATATAAACCATACCTGTAGGGCCACCAGCTAGCTTAGGTACTCTTCAATACAATAGCGATTTTAATTTCATTTAATATAATTTTAAATTAATGACAAATCCTTATTCGTTCTCATGAAACTTTATACTTTACAAACGAATAAAACAATTTTATTTTTCATCTTACTGTACCAATTTGGTACATAGAATCAAACAAAAAAGTATTATAAATTCCATATGATAAAAGTGTTTAATATTAAACAGTTTAAATTAAAATTGTTTCAATTGCTAAATAATAAAGCATTTTATATTGTTGCTGAATATATAATCAATACAAAAACAAAACCATTTTAATATTAATTATATGTATATTATGTATAGACTATAACTGTCTCGATGCCGGACGGAATAGCTTCCATGACTGGAGCAAAAGGCAGGTTATATACCAACTGTTCCAAACCGGTCATAATATAACATATAAATCCATCATAAAACAAAACAATGAACGATCTTTGTATCGCCCACAGCATAATCTAATATCATAATACCATGCATTGAAATGTCTTTCACAGAAACAAATGATGGTGACCCTACCATAGATTAAATAATAAAATGTATAGATGAGTGATTAGCCTCTCCAGAGATGAGCGAGACAGGGTGAGGATGGACAGAGATGAAATGAGATGTAACCGCAAACATTTGCGAAACAAACTGGTTTGCTTTAAAAATGGCTGTGTTTAGTCATTAGTTGACGGGTGTTTTATTTCTATTGCCACTAAATTATTTTAAATAATTAACATAATCATTAATTAATATTATGAATTTTGGATGCGTTACCCACCTATGTAGTATTGGGAAGGAAGCAGGACAGGTGACTGAACGAGTTTAATTTTTTTTTTCTCTATTTGTTTTTGAACTCTCTGCTTCGTAGAGACAGTAGAGACAAACTTACTATGACCGTTGAATAAAAAAACGATTATCCTCAATCATCTACTACACATTTTTATGATTACTTTCACCGTTTTCAACATATACGCAAAGAACAAAGAATTCCAACCTTTGAACTGGAAGAAAAACAAAACATAAGCGTGATAGATGGGGACTTTTGACATAACATATTTGAAAATTAATTCAAGGTAAAAAAATATTGAAAAATAAAAATCAAGTAGTAAAAGTAATATAAAATGAGATGATAATGATTGTGAAAAACATTGACTGGAGTTATGTATTATGAAACAGATTTATAAACAAAATATTATACATAGTGTAAGTTGTGTTGTCAAGATTTCCAATTTGTAGAGCGCAGCATTGTGTTCGTACCTTTCATCTCGTTGAGTGATTACATGTTAAGCTGTGATGACATACCCCACTGTATATTTAAAGCTTGAATATGTACTTCTATATTTATCTGTATTACAGATTGTTTTGTATTGTAGTTCTAAAGAGGAAGTGCGTAGTAAAGTTTTTCTTTTTACTACTAATCACATGCACTAATCACTTGCACTAATCACTTATCAAAGTGAATACAGGCCTTTGAGCTTTCATGTGCTCCCCGAAATCAGCATTAACCCGTCGCGCGCGTACGAAGCGCTAGTTACAAACAAATGCAATTTAAGAAAGGTAGGACACAGCGGAAATCGGAGAAACCTGTCTGGGGAAGGACCTGCACATAACAGAAGATCGTAGCCAAATAGCATTGGTCTCGGCCATGTTGTGTTCCTACGGTGATCATTTGAATACTTCCTTAATTTGAATACTGCGTCAAATTTCTTTCAGATTAAATTCGATGTGAGTTCCAAGATTCTCAATCTGCTTCATTCCTTATTCTCAATCTAAGGTCGTCGCTGTTGATCTTGGCTTTACAGAAAACACAAGCCAGGGCTTTTCCCGATCACACAAATATTTAGATCGATAGCACAGTATAATAATGAGTACTAGCGTGTTGATAGTATGTGTATGGATACATTCGACGTGTATTTACTTAGAGAAGACATGTAAACATGTGAAAAGCATATTACAGAGATAAAACTCGACTGATTTATGGCTAGTAACGCTGACCAACTACTTTTTTTATGGGTTTAAGCACAATAAAAGTGACATCTGGCTGCATTTACACCATGGTGTATGAAAAAAAAGTATCTTATATCATATCATATCATACCAACCCATAATCATCCCACTGCAAGGATACGGTCTCCATTCAATCAAAAGGGATGAGGACGTACTCTGCCACGCTCCCTCCAAAGCACGGAGAAACTCGAGATAACGAAACCCTTGGATGGGTATCCAAACATTGGCTAAGGTCGAAGTTGCTAAACATACATGTTCGTTAAGAGTGCGAAACATACTGAAGTCTTCGAGCTTCTCAATGTAATAATAAAATTAGGCTTAATGTTCGTACCGGTGTGACACCGTGACAACATCAGTAGTAGGTTTTGATAGACGGCTTTCCCAGACTAAAAGTCGCTTCCGAATCCGATCGAGATGAAACACATAGATATAAGAAATGTCGCGGTGAAGGAATAGACCTAGCCCCTAGCACATTTAAAAAAAAATTAATAGAATGAAAATTCAAAAGAAATTTTATATTAATATCAGAAGATACCACGATAAATAGTGACAGTAACCCGGCGAACAAGGAGATTTGGATTCATTGCCCGTCTAACAGAAGAAAGAGGTGGTAGGAAGAGAATTTTTTCCAATATTTATTTAGAAATCAATAAAATTGTTTTTAAAAATCTTTATCGTTATCTATACTAAATATTATTTTGTTTGCATTGAAGAGGTTCTGAAATTAATGGACCGATTGGCAAAATCGGAAAAAAAATAATTAAATGTCACCATTGTGAAGCTACGCTATCCCCGGGCGACATAGGTTATAATTTAATTTAAAAAAAAATTGGAGTCCTTACTAAAACCGTGCCGAGGCGGGCAGCTAGTTCATTATAAATAAACTATTAACGTTATAGAAAACAGAGAAAATTTATCATCGCAAGCCAATAATTTTGTTGACATAGACCACAGCTATTTCTACACTATCATCTGTCGTTTCTTACGTCAATGTCCAGCGGCATCGGAACAAATACCAGCTAATCGTACGATCACTTTCACTGCTAATCCATCAGTGAATTTGATCAAAACGCACATTTGAAAGTAGCATGATTGGATTAGTCTTTCCCCATTTAATTAATCTTCTTACATCTGACTATGAATGTGTTTATGCAAATCATTGTAATGAAATAAATTGTACGTTATAATATTAATGTAAGTTTATTTTTTATTTATTTTATTACGTCTTCTAATAAATGAAAACGCAATTTCTGGATGTTTACTGAAGGTATAATTCCGGGATGGACTGCACGTCGCAGACTGCAACTGCAGACTGCTGGCGACATGCTATACTTGTTTCTATGTAGTTCTATGAAAGTGATTCCAAGTCTTCGGCGGCATTCATAAATATACATAAAAACTAGTAGTGTCGCTTGCAGTCTGCAGTTGCAGTCTGCGGCGTGCGGTCCGTCTTGGTGTTTACGATTTGCGACCTAGATGTGTGAGTAGAACAAAAAAGCATTTTCACGCTTTTTGTAACGAAGGAGAAATGCCTTAAGGCAGCCCCACCGCTGCTCGGGGAATATGCGGGAACTGTGCTTAATGTCACTTAACTGTGGGATTTAGCATCCGAAAAGAAGAAAAAGTCACGAATATCCTACATGGGTATTATCCTAAAAAAATTGTGTTAATTTACCTAAATTACCTTCACAATAATGTCATTTCTAAATCACGAAAGTAGTATTCGTGTGACCCTAACGCCGACCCCGTAAATAATTGACGCAAAATTATCAAAAAATCTAGCTTTCACATCATTTTAATGGCTCCAATTATCATTATTTTAGATGACTCTCAAAACCTAGGCATCCTGGTGTATATTATCTGAAAGATAATCTGTACTTTCCATGACTGAGTGCTTCTGTATAAGACGAAATTGAAAAATAAGACGAAAAGATAATATTGGCTCATGCGTTTGTGATACGTATGAGCAAAGCAAACGTTGTCGCTTCTTCAAATCGAGGGATATGCAAAAGTAATAATAGTAATAATATTAACGCAGCAATAAAAATAAAAAATGTCTATATATCTATTGACATGAGTTTTTTTGTTAATAAAAATTAAATAAAAAAATTAAAACGTTTATGGATGAGTATCGCCGGGCCCGAGCCGAGGCAAGTCCGTCGGTCGTAGCACGGATCTACTTAATAAATAAATATTCTTGGACGAATCACACAACGCCATCTAGTTCCAAACTAAGCTACTAAGCTTGTACTTTAGGTTACTAGATTGCTGGTAAATATACTTAAATATTTTTTTTGGAAATAAATACTTATTATACATAGAAAACAGCCAGACCAAGGCAAATAGACATGTCCATGCACACAAATGTTTGCCTCGCGCAGGATTCGAACCTGCGGCCCTTGGGATAAAGGGACCCAAAGAGAATATTACATGATATTTCACATAAATGAAAAAGAAAATGTTTTATATGGACCCACTCACGCTATCAGAGCCTTACCGAGGCGCAACCGTGTGTAGGACTTTATAGGCAATTTTTTTGTTAAAACACTACACGCGTAACATAGGAAACAATCATCATTAACTATAGATAAGTTCACACAGTTTGTAATGCAAAATTAAGCTTAATTATGTCCTAATTAATTTGGCGAAATTTATGCAACGCGTTTAAGATAAATCCGAAAGTTTCCGCTGTTTTATTACTGTAGGTAGTAATAAATTTGTTATTTAACGGCTGCATTTTATGTTAATTGTGAGTGCTCAAGTCTCAGACATAAAACAATATAAATAACGCGTCCCTCCATCTGTGAAATATGTGTTACTTATCTATATCACTCTATCATACTAATATTATAAATGAGAAAGTGAGTTTGTTTGTTTGTTATTCGTTCACGGCTTGACTAAGCAGCCGATCATTATAAAAATTTGTATACATATTGTCAGGGGTACAGAGCCCAACATAGGCAAATTTTTACGCGGGCGAAGCCTCGGGTAACAGCTAGAGAGCTAAAGAGGAAAGCTTTGATTGTTTGTTAGAATTAGGCTTCGAAATTACTGGACCGATTTCAAAAAAATCCTTCGCCGTAGGGAAACTACTCTCTACCCGGCTGACATAGGCTATTATATTCCCAAAAAATTGAGAACCTTACAAAAACTCGTGCGAAGCCGGGGCGGTACGCTAGTTTTTAATACAAATATTAATTTATTATGTAACTGAGCACTAGGAACTACTGTTGAATACCTATAGACTTTCTCCACAGGTTTTACAGCACAATGTTAAATTATTTTTTTTTTTAAATATTTGACAGTTCATTAATCTTCAATTGTAGAGGCGCATTAATAAAACAACATAAAAAGACATTCATTTTCCTTAGAAGCGCATACTATTAATTAAACTTCATCAAAAAGATATTCGTATTGCTTTTAAAAAAATCTTCTTTGATCACTTTGTGTACCGTCTTGAAAAGTGCAAAGTTTTTTTTTTAAAACTTTTAACAAATAATCCCCTGTCATATATAACAATCAAAGTGTAACATAAAAATAATTATTGTCAAATTAATTACAATTCTTCAAAACTTTAGCTAAAAATTAAACATTAAAAATTAAAACGACAGGGTTGGCAGGTACCTAAAACGCTTGCAGCGAACACACTCCGAAAAAAAAACAAGAGTATTGCTGAAGAAAGAAATGGCAAAAGAAAACCAGTTGCGGCCTTTTTTATCGGGTTCTGGGTCTGGTAGTACACAAAGGATACATTTTAAACATATATTTAAAATACAAAGAAAACATTTTGTAAAAATCTGCTGTCTGAACTGGTTGTATGAAAAAAAGTGATGTACTTGTAATACCAACTTCAGACGATCTAAAGAAGTCGCAGGAAGCCAAAGAAAGTCGCATTAGAAACGTTTGGAGGTGTACTATGTTCATCACTGGACTTCTTGTGGCTGAGATGATGATGGTGCCTAGACCTATTTGAATAAAAAAAGATTGATTTGATTTGATTTGAAATGTATTACCACACTTTGCCTCATCTATTTCGTAATATGTCTGCGGTTAATGTAGAAATCAGGATAAGGTAAATATTCCGTCATTCTTGGAAGACTGATGGAATGTTTGGGTTATTAGTAATCGCTTAAAAGGAACATAACTGTTTCTTAGTTCGATATAGTGATGGCCACAGTGGTATTCAATGATAAAGGGTTAAGTGCAAGATTTGAACTTTTCCCTTCTTTTGTAGGGGATGGAGATAAACTTGTTGAGGCACCTGATGGTACAGACAACAAAAATAGGTATGCAGGATGGGAACTAAGAACAAAGATTTTTATGCTAATAAATATAAGAATAAAATGTACAGAAAAGATAACAAACAAAGAAGTGCTGCAGAGAGTAGGGGAAAAGAGAACTTTGATTGGAGAAATAGAAATTAGAAGAGGTAAACTAGTGGGACATCTTATAAGACATGACGAGTTTATCAGAAACATCTTAGAAGGAAAGATAGAGGGAAGAAGATGAAGGAGAAGGCCGAGAAGGGCGTACATGGATCAAGTGAAGGAAAGGGCAGGCGTCGTGTCTTATAGAGAGGTGAAGGAGCAGGCACAGGAGAGAGGAATCTGGAGGTTGCTACACAGACAAGAGCACATTCAAAGAAGAAATATAAGCTGATTTTGTAATAGTGTATGTATGTGTTAAGTTTTTATCCGAATAAAGTTTTATTCTATTCTATAAGCATATTCACTCACTCACACACTCTTAACTGAACACACAGGTTAAGCAACGTTGACCCTAGCCAGTATTTGAAGATCAGCGCCATATAGGTCTTACAAACTTATCTGGCATCATGCTGAATTTGACCCTTTTCCTGTGCGGCTGTGAAGCACATAAAGGTCATTTTTTATCACTTGTATTTTTTAATGTGTAACTGTTTTGTGTGATTGTTCCTGTCTGTCTGTATAGCTAAAATGCTGTTGTAGTCTTGTGTCTCATGTGCTGTACAGAATAAATGTTTTTTCTTTCTTTCTTTCTTTTATCTTTCTATTTGGATGGGTTTTGTAATCTCGAGCTTCTAGGAGTACGTTATGCCATCGGTACCGGGCGTTATGTATAAATACGATTCAAGTTCCATAAATATTTCGTGAAGGGATTAACTGGAGTTCTTATTTATCAGATAGTATTAATATTGTACTATTACATTTCATAACCATTGAAAACATTATTAGCATAAAAACCTTTGTTCTTAGTTGTCTATTCTGCTCAACTCTTTCATTGGTAACGCGTTAGTCACGTGACGCAGTAACTATTAAGTAAATTTACGACTAAAATGGCAACATATTTATTATGCAGACTGTATGTACAGGTTATGTTGACAAGAGAAAGTATTCTGAAGTTCAAGTCTGATTGCCACGATTTACAAATTAGGCTATAATAATATGCCAAATAGCAATGGTCTCGGCCATGTTGTGTTCCTACGGTGAGTAAGGTCTCCAGAGCTCTACTTGGGAGGGGGACGGTTGGCAACGCGTGAGTGATACCCCCGGTATTGCAAGCGTCTATAGGCTACAGTGATGCTTACCATCAGGCGGCGCGTATGCTTGTTTGCCAACTTTGTGGCATAAAAAAAAACCTTGTTGTACGAGTGTACTTACATAGGACATAGAAAACATCATATCAACCCATAATCATCCCACTGTAGGGATACGGGTATCTCTTCAGTGGGGCGGACGGCTTAATGTGTCTGAAGCACTGAGACAAAACGAAACTCATCCACACCTTGTCTGGAGTCGACTTTGCTTAACTTGCGTATTCGTTTTAGAGTGCAAAACACACGACGTCATCGAGCTCCTCATTATATCTGTTTATGTATATTAAAATTTGTGTACATAATATATGCGCAAGCGCAAGTGCGCACCCGTTGATGTTTTTCTTATGAGTGATGTCGCATTCGATTTTTGAGTGTAGTTTTTTTAAATTAAAATTAATGTGTTATTAATTTAAATAATATTAACAATATATTTAAAAAACTAACTTCAAATACTTATCTTACACTCACAATATAATATAATTTACTATTATCAATCATAAAAAAAATAAAAGTAAAAAATAACTAATTAAAATTACAATCATTCCAGCAATCAAATACTCATGAAAGTTTCCACAACTTCAACAATTATACCGTGGGGTTTTGCGAATATTTCACGATGCCGATAACACAGTGGCCCATATACCGCTCGTCGCATAAACAATAGGCCCAGAAACCGATAGTGGTCGTGGGTGAAAGTTAGTTAAACATTTTATTGTCAAAAAGAAAATTGTGACGAATAATTACTACGGACTCGGCTGTTTATCACGAGGTATCGTAAAAATGCAACAAAACTTACGCGATTTCGTTGCTTCGCCGGTGGATCATTTCACCTGAGATCCGTGGCGCGGCTCAGTTGCGTTTGCGCATCGGAGTCGTTCGCACGCATCCCAGCGCACAGCCGACACCGCGCACGCGCCGCGATCCAGTGACAAAACATCTGTGACAGTGACATGGTTTTGTGCATTAATTGGATTCTTTAACTGTATCATTCATAACGTAAGTTGTATTTTAACGTTACATAATTTGAAGTCAATAATGTCATAACTGGAAAATATATCAGTTTAACACGCAAATAGATACATACAAACCTATTTCTGTGCTGCAATTAATTCGCCATCTGCGGTAATGCGTTTCTAACATCGTGCACGTATTTAAATTATTTAGAAATCTTAGTCGTCACTTGCAAAAAATGCTCGAAATCGACGGAGCGGCGCGCCGCCGGCGCCGGCTGCTCGATCTTGCCTGCATATGAGGAGTTGTCTCGCTGGAAGAGACTCATTGAAAACAGTACAATTTCTCACTTACGACGTTTTACCGCAAAGTCTTCATTAATTTAAACCGTTACACGAATGTACTTTAAAATGAAAACCTCAAAAATAAAAGAGAAGTAATGACCATATTTTACAACGTATAAAAGATTACATTAATTGCGAACACTAGCATGCCAAAGTGCCAATGCGTATCTAACAAAAAATAATTTTGTTACAGTAAGTCTGAATCTGTTAAAAATATAATGTAAGCTAAGTATATAATATAAAATAAACAAAATACCAAAACAGATCTTCCAATAATAAACCATAGAAAATATTTTCCCTTTTTGTCGTTAAAAGTTAAAGTCAAATAGTTTTATTTAAATAGAACTATTACAATCTCTTTCGAATCTCATTTTTTCCTACCACCAGTTCAGGCGGCAGATCTTTACAAATAAGAACTGGCAAGAAACTTGCTCGTTTAAAATGGTAATAATAAAAAAAAAAGAAAAAAATTGTCACAAATTGCAAATAAATTACAACATAGCCCAGTTATCATTCAGTATTTAGATCATACAATTACCATATTCTCATTGTTTCGATACCCGCATACTGGGCATATCTAGGTGTAAATACTCCGGGTAATGTGAGTATGTTAGTAGCATAGTGAGAGTTAGAATGTGAATACGACCTGGAACTCGAAGCGAATTAGCACCCGTAAAGAAATTATGCATTATAAAATATACTTTTTTGAGCTATTATAATGATATAACTATTTTTAGATTTCTGGGTTAGACGGTTTTACGTTGCGGTGGTTTTGTTTCTGTATAATGTAAATCTTATTGTATTTATTTATGAAAATATCTAAGTTATTGATTAGTATCATAAGTAGGTAATAAAATGTACATCTGCATCTAATGAGATGAATCAGCATCTGAAAGTTTAGTTACCAAAGTGGACGAAGCGTCCACTTTGGTAACTAAAAAGCTAAAAAGAATCATGCTATCGAAACAACGTAAAGTTGATAAATAAAGTAATTTTTGATCTGATGTAACTTTTATTTAATTTAAAATGACAAAAAAATATGAACATAAATGAAAGTAATATACTTTTTTAAATAGGATTAAGAGTGTCAGCGCTAACTACATAATATGATAATAGCAAAAGATTATTAGTGGTTGCCAAAACAAGAAGAAGACGTGGCTTTTGAAAAACGTCCGGGAAAGAGAATGGTTGGACATTATTGGACATTTACTTCTGTTCAATCTAATTACATCATAATAATATGATCGATCATACTATATGGAGAAAAGTTGTTAAAGTTGTAGAAATTCATAAAATTAATCTATACTTCTATACTAATATTATAAAGAGGTAAAGTTTGTGTATTTGTTAAATTGTAAGGGGTAATCTCGGGATCTACTGAACCGATTTTAAAAATTCTTTCACCAATAGAAAGCCACATTATTGCTGAGTGTCATAGGTTATATAAAAAACCAAAAAATAAAAAGGCTTTTAACATTATGCCCAACGAAGTGGGCACGGGTAAGCTAGTCAAATATATAACTATTTGATTTATTTCAATTCCACTAAGCTCAAACAAAGGGTTATTATTTTCCAACATCAGGTGTAATGGAAATTGCAAAGTCCATATCGTTGAGCAGAATATAATTACACTACTGTATATTTTAATATTAGAAAACACTGCACTTTCATTAGTTTGTCACAGGTTGATTTACTCGGCAGGTTAAATTATAATTTATACCTATTTACTCTTACGAAGTTAAGGCGGATCGTTAGATTCCATAAAGGCTATAAAACTATGAAGATCAATCAAATAAGCCGTGTCATTAATTATAGAAAATGTTTACAGTACTGCAGAACAGCTTTCTTGCATTGGTCCTTCGAACCAGATAGTTTCAATTACAGGGACCAACTAAAGAATAAACTAATCAACTGAACATTGATCTCTAATATAGTGGATATTAACAGCCTAGTGGCGCATTTGGAGATATCTTTGGTATCATAAGGTGTTTTCTATGTATTGTGAGTAAATATTTACTATATCACATCCGTTATCTGTCACCCAATTATTCATAACACAATCAGCTACAACAGGCCTAGATTACCTTAAGACCGTGGTAACAAATTTCCTTTTTTTTTTTCATAAAAAAATATTTTCCAAAAAAGAGTGTTTATTTGAACTTTAAAAAACAATCATAAATCAAAACTAATAATTAATTTAAAAATTAAATTAGTAATTATTTTAATACAAACTGGCATATAAAAATATAATGATCTCATATGGTGATAATAATATAGACAATGGTGTCCAGCAGTTGACTTCTTGTGGCTGAGATGATGATGAATATAGGAAAAATAGAGTAGAAAATATAAACATAAACTTTAACTACATACCAATAGTATATCTATGTACGGTTAACTTTCCTCCCTTACCAACATCACCTACCGGTATTACTGCTTTTTAATACGTAGTACCACAATAATAAATTAGCTCTTATAATTATTAACATAAAGGGTAAAATTTATTGATCATTACAAATAGTTTGTACTACAAAAAATCTCGATCTAGGCGATTGCGATTTCGTTTAGAATGAGGCGTCGTCGAAGTTGTCTTGAATGAGACTGTATTTTTTGAATTTCTTCATTTTGAATATTTGCATGCCAATTTTTGGCAAAAAATGTAAACGGGACTTACCACTATACTGTAACACCTTTTATAATACCTGCATTTTTGTACAAATAAATGATTTGATTTGTATTACAGACTTGTGAAACCCGCGCAACTTCGTTTGCTTATTTATTTATGTACAGCGTAACAGCAGTAACTGCGTACGAGAATCGCTTACTTGTCGGGATAAAAAGTACCCTATGTGTTAATTTAAGGTATCAGCTACCTACATGCCAAATATCATAAAAATTGGCCCAGCCATCTGAGCGTGAAGAAGTAACAAACATACACAGTTTGACAAGAGGTTTATGCTTCGCTTTCAAACGCGCCCTTAGCAGCGTTTTACGCAGCGTCTGTACCATGAGACCATGAAGTTCGGAGTTGGTTAAAAATTAATAAAGTACATATTTTATTGAAAATATACAATTACAATATACGCTTTATGTATATATATAAAATTCAAAGTCCTGACTACTCCTGACTGATTTAACTATATAATCAAATCACGGCACAGCCCAAACCGCTGGGTCTAGAGATTCCAAATTTGGAATGTGTACTAAGAAAGGATTTTTCAAAATTCCCACGGGAAAGCGAGATATACGCAAACGAAGTTGCGAGTATTATACTAGTTCATTTATAAAAACATGGCGAAATAGACGTAGTATATATTTTTTATTTAATCGACAAACAAATAGATAACGAGAAAAGACGACTTCAAACAGTATTCGAAATTATAGTGCAAAAAAAAACAGTACATCAACTGTGACAAAATGTCGATACCGTACTGCGAATGACGTCAAACCGCGGTCATTAAAAATTGTCAAGTCATGATAAATAATGGTGAAGTTAGCTAAACATGAAATGAAATAAATTACATAAAATAGAAGGGTGCTATCGGTTTATGGTAAAGGACCCTACACCCTACTGAACCGTACATACCATAACCGTACGTAACCATAGAATAAGTAATAACCCGAGGTAGAATGGTCACTCTCCGCCCCGCACCGACTCGCGTTGCCTCAACAGGCGGGTATCGTGGCGGGTGCAGTCGCAAAGGTGTGCGTTTAGTGAACGAATGTGTATACGTGTGCGCATATGTGTGCGACATTGGCCATTGACATTGGCCTATGTAGTAGAAATAGGTAATTATTTCACGCGAGTTGTATGGAGTGTCTGGGCTGTGCCGTAACAGGACCGGAAAATGCAAAAAAAAATATTTTCATCCACTCCAGTTTCATCAACATTATCTGGATGAATGGAGCTCTACCACTGTTCGATTCCTGCGACACTTCCTTCCTCGCACACAAAAAATTTGGAACCAACTCCTGCCAGCGGTGTTTCCTAATTACTATGATTTGGAAACCTTCAAGAAGCGAGCATACATGCACTTAAAAGGCCGGCAGCGGCCCAGGGTCTCTGTGCTCCATGGGTGGCGGTGATTACTTAATATAATGTGAACCGCATGCTCGTTTGCCAACCTCTTACATAAAAAAAATATATTTTGTATGAAACAATGCCCACTGAAACGGTCCGTCACCGACCGTGCATGATACGGCACAGTCGGTGACGGACCGTTCCTATTGGTACCACATAGGATTCGTTGTGAAGTCAATTGAAGGGCCCATAAAACAGTGATTATATTCTCCGGGTTAAAGTATATCAAATCAGTATCTCTGTAAAAAAAACAAGTAAATCCGTTGCGTGACAGAGTGAAAATTAACATCGAAAATTAAGTCTCAACTCTTAACTTTCCAATATTTGTGTGTTTATAAAAAAACACAAACTTTTCTTAGCATATTGTTTGGCTTAAAATAAAAAAAAATCGACTTTCTCCAAAACCGGGTGACGTAATTTCAGAGACAGAAGGCAATTGATAAATGGCTTCCTTTGAATTATCGGATGGAGTGACATTGAGAAATGTTTAAGAACATATCTGCCGAACACGGTCTCCAAGGAACAGTACGTCTTCGAAATAAATAGTGTTTATTGAACAAAATTCTTTACGATAAGCGATTTTTATTTTCTTTTTAAATAAAAAAGTATTCATATGGGAACGTATACAATTATTCCAAAAGAAATATCGTAAGATGATTAAAGTAACGTACAGTCAAGATTATTTTTTTGTACATGAAAGGACTCCAACCACATTGTATGACCTTTTGGCTTTAATGTGAACATGAAAATATTGGGATATCCTATCCTATCTTTAACACCGATTTAGCATTTTATATTTTAGATTTAATTTTATGTTGAGACAAATTAATGGCACTATTTATTGACATTCCGCGTACGTAATGTTGTATGTATGTACCTAGTTTTAAATTCTATGTTGAAAAAGAAAAGAAAAAAGAAAAGTACGATATATTTTTAAATGACAAAAAAGGCCGTAACTGGTTTTCTTTCGCCATTTCTTTTTACCAGTGGTCATTTTGCTTTTGTTTCCGAAATGGTAGTAGTTTATAGAGTAGATTAATTTATACAAATCATTTATTACTGTATACTCTGACAAGAGAACGTGTTTGTGAAAACCTATTCTCTGAATAAAAGTTTTGAATTTTTGAATTTTGTTTTTTTTTTTTATATTATTGATTATTATGGGACATCTATAAAATGCAAATAATAAATGAGAAAGAATTTTAATGTCTTAAGGTCATAGAATTCCTATGGGTTGTAAGTAAGTATATACTAAATGTATGGTTGTAAGTTAAAAAGTAGTCTTACAGCCAATTTCTGAGACCCATTTAAGTTTAATATTTATTTTTCTTTAGTTTGTCAGTGATAGAAATAACGTAATCTGTCAACTTAAAAAACAGTTTTGAGCAATTCACTCTTAAGTCACTTTGTAGATTTTATTCGTACTACCCCCTAAAATAAAATCACTTCAAAGCCATTCACTCATTTCCATGTGAAAGAAGGATAAACAAACAATCATTCACAATTCATTTTATATTAATAAGATTAATATTTATATAACAGAAATCCTTCCGAAACTATTGCACGAATCGAGTGAGTCCTCTAGTTGAGACATATATAAAAAAAACTGTAAATAATTGTAACCTTGTCATAAAATTTTAGCATTGCTACATACGTTAATAATAACAGAACACGTAACAATAACAATAAAATTATTTACCATTACATATTGTCCGTCCCGTTTTTTATATATTTTCATTGAAACTCTTGATGAAATCTGAGGAAACAAAAGACCACTCATTGTATGCAAAACGGAACCAACTACACCCATTGTTGTGGGCGCATTATTTTGAAAAATGATATTTTTATACCGAAATGAAGTTGCGGTAATCGTGTTTGGTAACAATCTTGATATTGTCTTGGTGTTCCGTAATGGAATATACAAAACCATTAAGGAATATACAGCACCAGAAATAAATATATATGTTAATAATGTATCATTTTGAAACTTTAATAATAATAATAATAATAAATAAAGTTTGTTAAATTATTTTCTCCACAAAAACCAGACATTACAAATATGTTTATATATGGTTTACAAGTATGTACTTATATTAAAAGTAATTGTGGAGAACTGGTGCCCATGCTGGTTTCCGCAGAACCTGTATATATACTTTATATTAAACTAGCGTCCCGCCCCAGCTTGGCACGGGTTTTAGTAAGGAGTCTTATTTTTTTTATGTAATAAAATATAGTCTATGTCACTCGAGAATAGTGTAGCTTTCCAACGGAGAAAGAATTTTTTAAATCGATCCAGTAGTATTTGAGTTTTTTCGTTACAAACAGACATATAAAAATACATACCATTCCTCTTTATAATATTAGTACCAGATAAGTAAAAATGACTATCAATTCTTTTTCATTCCATTCTATTCTAAATCTTCGCAACCCAGTAATTTTTTAAAAAAATTTATGTCGTACAGTAGACAAACAAGCAAGCGGACCACCTGATGGAAAGCGGTCACCGCCGCCTATGAACATCAGTAACACCAGGGGCGCTACCAATGCATTGTCCATCACAAGGAGTTTTGAGGAAAGGCAGGAGGAAGGGAAGGGAAAGGAGGGGGAAAGAAGGGATGGGGAAGGAGTTGGGCTTCCGGATCTTTCACTAACCGAACGTCGATATTCTGTGAGAGGGTGGTACTTCCCCGGTCGAGCTAGCCCATTTCATAATAATTGCTCTACCACTCCAAAAACTTGGAAGCGTTTAATTTTAAACTAATCAAAAAAAAGTTACGATAACTAAATACTTTTCTTTTCTAAATTGCACGCATGCAAAGTCGGGATTGTTTATTAGTCAATAAAAAAATATATAATACGGCATTGCATTCTCCTTTCATATAACAAAGTTAAAAAAAAATTGACTAAGGTTACCGCGAGAGAGTTTAATTGTATTTTAATTACCGAGTTTGTTGACCCTGTCTGGTCGTCGAGGTCAGCTGTACAATGGTGGCTAATGATTTTTTTTTCACTTGCCAAATAATGACATGGGTGGTGCTACTAGATACGAAAAAAATCTGTTATGTCAGTGTTTACGGTTTCTTTTTATTTATTTCTGTCTTGCGCAAGAGCTTTTTTGCAAACCACTTTTTTTAATTTGAAAAAACTAACGCGATATTTTGTATGGATGTGTGAATGTTTGTGACTCATGCAACAACGGTTTGATATGTTTGTTTGGAGTTCGTTGCCAAATAGCATTGGTTTCGGCATTGTTGTGTTCCTACGGTGAGTAAGGTCTCCAGAGCTCCACTTGGTGGGTTGGGAGGGTTGGCAACGCGTGAGTGATACCCCCGGTATTGCAAGCTATAGGCTACGATGATGCTTACCACCAGGCGGGCCGTATGCTTGTTTGCCAAATTTGTGGCATAAAAAAATTTGGTGCAGTCAACCAACGAAAGAGGTAACCAGGTTCGAAAATATGAAACAAATTTTCGTAATATTGCATGAAGGCATCTATTAGAAAATTTTGTTTGTCAATAGTATTCTCGGATGTCCATGGGTGACAGTCGGCGGCCTTCAGGGGCCCGATTCTACTAACACAAATGCACCAATGGACTCTCAATGGTGTCTCAATCGTGTCTCAAAAGAATGCCGAACAGTTTTTGACATTTGTTATGGACTTAAACAATAACATAATGTTTAACTTATTGTTTAATTCAGTAACAAATGTCAAAAACTATTCCACTGATACACTATCGGCATTCTTTTGAGACACGATTGAGACACCATTGAGAGTCCATTGGTGCATTTGTTAGTAGAATCGGGCCCCAGGCGACTTAAAAACACTGGGTTCCGCCAATCAATCAGCCGATTAAAAAAGAGTCCCGCGATTGTCATGCCATGGTGCCAATCTTCGTGGAATCAGTCGATGAAATACCAGGAGCAGCGTGACTGACTACGCTATAAAGTTCTAAACCACATTGATAAAAGACCCGAATCCCTACAATGGGATGATTATGAGATTTTATAAATTATTAATTTACAAGTTCATAATCACAAAATTATGTTCGGATACCGATTACAGAGCTAATGACAATCATAGTATTTATGTGTTTATAGTCGATAGTAACCATTTATTAGCTGTTAGAGGTTAAACGGTGTCCTAAATTGTCTATAAACTTACAAGCATAAATTAATATAATATGTTCATTAGCCACTGATTATATTGATCATATTAAATAATAAAATTTACTAGTAGGTGTGCCTTTTTTCGCCATTTCTTTTTTATATTTCTTGTTTTTGGTGTCACTTGTGGGTACTTATCAGTGTTTTTATGTCATCTAAAGGCCACCGACTGTCATGTCCAACAGGGTTTCTAGTACCTATTGTTTTTTATTGTCACTTAGTCAATTACTGTACAAGATACTATGGACAAGATAGTTACTATGGTGCAATAAAATTATTGAGTATTGAATATCTTTAATAGTCGAAACGGGCAGCTTAACCTGCTATCCAAATGTAATGTACCTATTACGTAGCTTGACAATTTGAAATCCATCAAAATACTGGCTGGAGATAACTTTCTAAAGATTACGAAAAATACTCAAAGAGGTCTTTTAGATCAATTTTGATAAAAACTGAAATTGCATTATTCGATTTTTGAAAAATCAATATAAAAGTTCCAAGTCTGGAATGAATTTCGCTCATTAAAAAAAAGAAAAGAATAAGATTTAGCCATTTTGCCATCCGACAGTACTTGAATAATTTGATTAATATTTTACTTACAATAAACAACTCAATTTTATTTAAAATGTTAGATGCTTCTCGTGCTTCCTTTTCCGTAGAACGGCAATATATCATTTCACTTTCTTGATTAATATAACAAAACAAAAAAGTAGGTTAAAAGATAGAAATTTCGAAATTCGGAACAAATTAATCGATATAATTTAATGCGGATTCCACATCATTTGCGAGGTTTTTAGCATTAATTGGTTTTTATCGGGACTATAGATCGCGAAATTAACGTTTTTAATCAAATCGATAATGATGTGCCGTCTAGAACTGTATTAATAGACTGAACGTTACGGTTATTTCTTTTTTCTTTTTTTTTGTACACAAACATTTTATTATGTGCAAGGATGTTTCGACTTTTAAATTTATTATTTACTAGCTTTTTTGCCCGCGACTTCGTCCGAGTGAAGTTCCGGACCCGTTCCCGTGGGAACCACATTGAATATCGGGAAAAACTTTAGCCTATGTCACTCCCTGATAAAGTAGCTTTCTACTGATGAAAGAATTTTTGAAATCGGTCCAGTAGTTTCGGAGCATATTCATTCAAACAAACAATCAAATATTTCCTCTTTATAATATTAGTATAGATTATCAGCCCACATTCATCTACTACTACCTAGTAGTAGTAGTGTTGGTGGTAGGTAACAGGCCTCCCATTTCTCACGCCACTTTTCTCGATCCTGTGCCAGTCTCATCCAGTAAGGTTTCGCTATCCGCACAATGTCTGACGAACGGGTCGAATTTTTAAATATGTTATTTATTTATAAGTACACCATAAATAAATAATATGTATTAACTTTTAATATTCACGTCAAAAATAAACTGCCAAATAGCGAATTACCCACGCTTTTACACGCGAAATCCCGTAATTCCCGGACTGACATCTGGAATAAAAATCTTATGTGTAAATCCAGGTTTTAATCTTCAATCAAATCTATCAAGTCGTTACTGCGTGAAAGAGTAACATCAATCTACACATCCACACTAAAAAAAAAAGTAGTAAGCATCATGTTCGACATAATACCTATTTTCTAACATAGGAAGCTATTCTCCAAATGCTTAAGTGATAATCAGAGGCTGTTTACTACAAGTGTTTAAATCGAACCCCAGTACCATCAATATTAGCAATCCGCCTATGAATCACGTTGTTTAGTAATGTGCTGTATCCGCTATCATTGGTTTTAGTATTTAGTTTTCAAATGGTCATTTATTTAGTAATTGTTTTGATAGCAATTGATATTAAATCCGGTAGCATAATGCTTGGAGCACATAGAGGACTGATGCGGGTGAAGTGCGGCAATTTATGTGAATGTTAGTCGATTTGAACACGTTCCGCATGTTAACGTTCATAAAAACCTAAAGGAACAGAGACATCAATAAAATAGGGAGAGAAGAGATAAGGAAAATTAGAAGGGAAACTTTTCACTCCCTGAAAGAATCGAATTTCTGCTGTACAGTCAGGCTACAAAGTCGCCGCCGTTATCAGTGATGTCTTAGCGCGGGGCGGCGAGCAATAACATAATATGATTATGTACTAAAATGTTGAAAGATGCTACGAGACGCCGCACTTAGTGGCAGCGTGAGCGATTTCAGATGGAACAAAATGTACACGCAACCCAAATGCGATATAACAGAACGGCGGCATGTGCTGCCAAGCCAAAAGTCATGGCCTGGCCGTTACGCCAATATTATATGAGAAGGTGGTATATCCCCAGTCAAGGTAGCCTATTTACTACTCTAAATACTTCCGCGTTTCTAATATTAATACTATATCTTTATTTTAATCTATGTTTTTACGTAGTCATGAAGGCTTTATAGGAAAACGTGTTGGAAGGAGTGCAGATTATCCTGTTTTATTACAATGTAAGTAGTGGTTTGATAGTGATTTATCTGTTAAAAATACAAGTATTCCAATAGACACGCTTAGGAGAAAACTTGATAAGACATTGTTTTCTTCTAAGAACCTGATTTCCTGTTATAGAGAAGTTGATTTCCCCTGTGGAAGTTGATGAGCTTCATGCACTTCTAAGTAGCTATCGGTTTTAATCGTACATTACCGTTGTTTCCGATATAATAACTAACTTATTTTATACCCTGGGTGTCAAGCTAACTTCATAAAAAGTATTTATTCACACTTTCTTCTTCACTTTAGTTTCGATTCATCAGTTCGATAGTCGAACTGCTGAGAATAAAATTTCTTACTATTTTCGCCGATCGAACTTATGAATCGATCTATTCGAATAGGAAAATTTTCATCGAAACAGTAAATGGGTGTCAGCAGACGTGCGACGAATAGTGAGATATTCAAACATAAGATTGCTAGTCTTCAAACCTACAAAAACATAACAAGTGAACAGTAATTAAAAAAACTGTATGTGTAACATTACTAATAATGTGAAGCGAGTGGAGTCTAAAAACTCAAAGAATATCGAGTGCTTTATAAATAGGGGCTGATAACCGGTCGTCGAACAAAGTAGCCACTCCATTCATCAAATAATCGGCTAATCCTAACCTTATTAAGATAATAAAACCTTGTACAGAAAGGGCGATTTACCCGTGCGTTTTCGCGTTTCATAAATCCATCGCAGATTATAATGATACTAACTTACAAAGACCTCAAATGTAACTCGAATTGGAGGAGCTCGATAGCATCGTAGTGTGTCGCATTCTATAACGAACACGCAAGTTTAGCAACGACCATCCTAGCCAGGGTTTGGATGGGTGACACCTGCTAGGTTACTCTGCATAGCAATCGCGATTTTAATTTCAATTCTGTATAATTTCAAATGCAAAATTAACAGCAAATCCTAATTCGTACAATTGGTTAGCATACAATCCGATTTCATTTAGTTTAGTATTTAGTTAGCGCTAGTTTTGCTGTAAAGAGTACCTAAAATTAACAATCCAATGGCGATCGTGCGGAATTATCTTCTGTAGTAAGTGGGCTGGTTGTTGTACTTGTTGTAGATGGATGACAGTCGTTAAACCAAGTTGACTTGGAAAATTGGACTTTGCCAATAGTGCCAATCCGCTGCGGAGCTGAGTGGCAGAGTACGCTCAAATCCCCTCCGATTGAAGTGAGACCGTATCCCTGCAGAGTGCAGCAAACATTCAATGACGACCTCCGTGGCGTAATGGTTACCACGCCAGACCGCCACCCAGGAGGTCCCGGGTTCGATCCCCGGTCGGGTCATGATGAAAAACGAACTTTTTCTGATTGGCCTCGGGTCTTGGATGTTTATCTATGTATGTATTTGTTATAAAATATAATATCGTTGAGTTAGTATCCCATAATACAAGTGTCGAACTTACTTTGGGGCTAGCTCAATCTGTATGAATTGTCCCTATATTTATATTTATTTATTTTATTTATTAATTAACAGTAATTTTATTGTACGCTAAAATTGAGTTATTTATACTTTCATAATCTTGTCTAAATGATGCTATGTCGCATTATACTTTTGTGTTCAAGCCCTAATGTTGGCCTGGTGTTACAGTGTTTGATAATCCGCGTTCAATGAACGTCGTTATAAATTAACTGGTCCGGTTAATCGGATTTTGCTTTACGTTGACGTTGAAATAAACCAGTCTTCGTTGATGTGAGTTTATATTTTGCTGTTTAACTATATCGAGAAATATAATGAGGTCATTATTTAATCTTTTTAGGTATTTTTTTATATAATAACTAGCGAAACCCGCGCAACTTCGTTTGCGTGTATCCCGCTTTCCCGTGGGAATTTTGGAATGTATGATACTTTAAAACCTTCCCCTTGAATCACTCTATCAATTAAAAAAAACCGCATCAAAATCCGTTGCGTAGTTTTAAAGATTTAAGCATACAAAGGGACATAGGGACATAGGGACAGAAAAAGCGACTTTGTTTTATACTATGTAGTGATATTAATAAGAAACAATATGATGTAATAACACATCTATACTAATATTATAAAGAGAAAAGATTTGATTGTTTGAATTGAATAGGCTCCGAAACTACTAGACTGATTTTAAAAAATCTTTCACCAGTAGAAAGCTACATTATCAGGGAGTGACATAGGCTATATCTTTTCCCGAAATTATATGTGGTTCCCACGGGAACGGGTCCGGAACTTCACGCGAACGAAGTCGCAGGCAAAAAAGCTAGTATAATATATTATTATTTATAGTAATAAGTAATACTAATAGGTCACTTTTTGCATAATAATAAAATTACAAAGAATATTGCTAAGTGTGTTCTACCGAATTAAAATCGAAGCATCAATATTCTGCCAGCTTCGGGTAGAGGGAACCCAAAAAATGATTATTTTTATAAGTGAGAACACAGCTTTATCCTGTACATAAATAATCAGAATCATGAATCATTAATCACAAAACTAAACCAAACATTACTTATGCAAAACTTGGACACAGTAAAGAAAATCTCATTTTTCAAGTAACCCCAGAATTAAGTAACCAATAATTACTGACCGACTGGAAACAATAAATCAGAATGATAAATAATTGGTGTTGTTTGTATTCAAGCATTAAATCTTTGTAAAGGAGGCGACAAGAGGTCTGATTACCCATGTACGTACAGTCAACTAATAATAAATAATAATAAATAAATATATAGGGACAATTCACACAGATTGAGCTAGCCCCAAAGTAAGTTCGAAACTTGTGTTATGGGATACTAACCCAACCATATTATATTTTATAACAAATACACATATAGATAAACATCCAAGACCCGAGGCCAATCATGACCCGACCAGGATTCGAACCCGGGACTTCCTGCGTGGCGGTCTGGCGTGGTAACCATTACGCCAAAAGCTTAAAGAGAGGTAGGGCACAGCGAATAATCCGCTCAAATCGGAGCAGCCCGTCTGGGGAAGGACCTCCACCTTACAGAAGATCGTAGCCAAATAGCATTTGTCTCGACCATGTTGTGTTCCTACGGTGAGTAAGGTCTCCAGAGCTCCACTTGGGGGGGGGTTGGGAGGGTTGGCAACGCGTGAGTGATACCCCCGGTATAACGCCACGGAGGTGACCAAACCAATGAAAGAGATGACCAGTGTAGAATTAAGGAGTAAAACCTCTCAAAAAAACGAAAAAAATACTCTAATTTAGAAAACTTGAATCAAATTTGCAGCCTTGCTAACCTTCTTTCATTTGTTGACTGCATGCTTTCCACAAGAATACGCGATGCCAATGTCGTATCGGGTTCCTCATTAGTTGTCGGTTTAAATATCAAAACTCTCAAGTGTTTTGGTCAAATGCCGCGCGAAATATCTCGAGCTGTGCTTTGGTTTAACATAAAGTATTGTACAGTCAAGAGCATGTCAACCATTACAATCGGACTTTTTACCATTATTAAGTTCTACGTCGTAAGAGTTAAAATTGTACTGCATGTGTAAAGCACAACTTGCACCTGACTGTACAAGTCATTGTTGATGTACTCAATAAATAAATATTTTTTTAACATGCTCACTATTTGGCTAATTAATACAACACACAGCACATCACACTAGTCTGGTCGCGACATAACAAACTGATAGAATGATTGACAGAAAAAAGCACGAAATTTTTTTTTTGGAATCTTGCTGATTTGTTTTTCATAGTCTGTAATTGACTTGACTGTAATTTATGATGGGTTTGGGTTGATCTATAAATAGAATCTAAATCTAGAATTCTAAATTAATATATATATGTAGATATTTCTGCAATGATATTGTGAGAAACAAGAACGCAGAAGGTTACACTTAACTTTATCATTTTATTATATCGAGAAATCTATCAAAGCAAAGTTATTATGTGGCGAAACTCGGCGATAACTTATTTGCAAGTTTCACCGAGATCTCAAGATAAATTCCGATTGGATTGTATTGTATGAGTTATAGTATTTTGTGTACGTTTCTCGAGAGTTTACGGACAGCTGCGACAGTAACGTACGAGGCAAAAGAAATGACTGATTAGTCGTTCGATGTAAAAGTATTTTGCACACAAATGGCAATGATCAAGACCAATAATTTCTGCAAGACAATTTTGATGCATTTTCTACGCGTTATCTATAGAGATTTTAGAGGTCTAGCTTTCTCGTACATAACTTCACTTTTCTGTTCCCGTGGGTACTCAGCCCTGGTGACGTCACATCCGCTCGTACTGTCAGTGTTGCGTTTCAAGGATTTCTTAAGAAAGACCTTTTGAATGTTATTTTCTTATAAAATTCAATTAAAAATATTTATTATCATCTCAGTCCGTTTCTGCGCACTGCTGAGCATAAGCCTCTCTTTTTATACGCCAGCCTTCTAGGTGCCATTCTCAAATTATGTAAACTTTATGAACAAAATTCAATTCATATAAATTTGTGCAATATTAATAAATAATAAATAAATAAATATATAGGGACAAATCACACAGATTGCTATGCTAGCCCCAAAGTAAGTTCGAAACTTGTGTTATGGGATACGAACTCAACGATACTATATTTTATAACAAATATATATATAAACATCCAGGACCCGAGGTCAATCAGAAAAAGTTTTTCATCATGCCCCAACCGGGATTCGAACCCGGGACCTCCTGGGTGGCGGGCAGGCATGGTAACCATTACGCCACGGAGGTCGTCAAATATAGTAAATATATTAGAATTTCATATTCCCTATTCCAGAATAGGCGTGCTGGCGTGCACGGGAGCACGAATCCGTCTCAATCACAGATATCACAATACAAGAGATATGGTTTGTGGGCGGGGCACATGACGCCATTTTCTGCACAAATGTGCAGGAACTTGATTGTTCTAAGTCATTCACAAAACAACGCTTCCGCGAACACACGTCCGTGAATGTCAACAAAAATGCCGGCTTATGCTTTAATTACGTGCAAAATCGCAGTGATACGGTAAATTCAAGTAATAGTGGTGTTACTTATCATAGGTAAGTCATTTATTTAATATTTTTCTATATAAATGACAAATTAACGAAATATTTTTGAGGCATAGAAATCATTAAACAATATACGGCATAGTCGATACTTCCGTTAAAAATATTGTCCATTGCTTGTTTTGGATACGCGTTTTTCAATGTTTTGCGGTATGCACGTACAATGGAATGCAAACGTAACGATAATTACAATGTTGTGAAAATATCGTGGTACCGCCGCTTGTAGCTTCCGCGATCTGTCAAAGTGATAATGGCCGTCGCACAAGCCATGTAGTGCTGCCAAAAGTAGAATATTTTAGTATCGATAATTTTGTATTTCTAATTTTTGAAAGTATAATAATTTGAAACTTTTACTACAGTGCATTCCTTGTACAGGGTGTCCTAGTCCCATAAGTATTGGATCAAACTCAAGGGGAAAGTAGCTCACCTAAAAACTCATTTGATTAGTTTAAAAGAAATCGCTTGTTATTATGTACTAATTTTTTTAAAGTTCTTTCTTTTAATTGGTTGTATAAAAATTACTATTTTCCAAAAATAAAATAAATAAAAACTAAAAACTTTGGTGATTTTTTTTTCTTTTTTAATTATTTAAAATTAAATAGGTATTATAGTTCATAGTTGTATGTAGTCCGTAATAAATTGTTATTGTAAAATATCGAGAGGTAGTTATCGATAATGCTTGTCGCCCTTTTTCATTAGGTGCCCGTCACTATAATACACTTCTTACATCTGTGTTCGTAATCGAACTGCAAATCACGGGCTTACGATTTGTGTGAGTGTGACTGTCGGAGATTATTCTATGAATGTGTTAAAATGTAACTGTGTGTGTAAGTGGCGACATCGGTTCCGGTACAAAAACTGTCTTATTACATTTCTCTTCTTTCTGTGTTCTGAGGTCTCAATGGTCACACCGATGCGTTATTGAAACGACAACGGTACCGATGCACGCTCCTATCAAAACGTATCCATTTAAAACGTGTTATTTCATACGTTATTTGCATCAGTTTATTTTGCGAATACCGTTACACAGTTTTAATTTTATCGGTACGGTTTGGATTGCGGTGATGTTATGCTTTGATTTTATAACTTAATGTTTTAAGTGTTATTTAAAGTTTAGATAGGCTTATCGGTATCCAAACTGTAAAAAATCGAGTCTCTAGCTGCGTATGAGCAAGATAGCTTCAGATTGATACTAGATTTTAACTTTAGAAGTGACTAATGGCTGTTTATTTATCAATCAAATTCTGCGATCTTCCAATTTTTAGGGTTTCGTAGTAAACAAAGTAGGTTTTGTAGGTAAACCCTTTATAGTTTCGCCATGTCCGTCTGTGCGCAGGTCTAGTTCAGAGACAATTTATTCTAGAATGCTGTAATTTGGCTTGTTTACACATATTACAAGTTACAAAGTGGCAGAATAAAATGTTGGAAAAAATGCTATTTGAATAAAAAAGTTTTGAGTTTTATGAACTTAGTGAACCTTAAAAATCTTTTTATCGAAATATCGGATAATACTACGCCATCGGAATTCGTTACTTTATAAATTTTGCAAAGAATATCCGCGACTAAATTTTTATTAACGTCTCACAAATCTCCGTGTGAAATTCACGGGATGTATCGAATAAATATTATTCCGGGAAACGAGATATTTCACGTCACGGCGGGATTACGATACGCAAAATCGGATATTTTCCGATATTTTGATACGGGAATCGAAATACACGAATATTATAAATGGGTAACCGTTACTGTAATAAATAATATAAACAAAATCGGCCAAGTGCGTGTCGGGCCACGCATAGTGTACCTAGTTCCGTGTTTGCTACGCTTTGCTTGCAGATAAGCAAGCAGTGCAGTGTCATATAATATGACATTCTCTATTTACGACTCTATATGACTCTTTTTTTAGCAGCATAAGCGGCGGGTAAGCATGAAAAAAAATCATTCCCACTTGCATGTACAACACCAAAAGTCTAGCCTAGTTAATAATAATATGTGTATATGGTTACCTTTAATTCTTTTCCATACTGTATACAGATATGAATTTGAGCAATGTTTTATTTAGCAAAACATAAAAGATAAAGTGAATCATTGAAATAGAATGTCTATAGATGCATCAGACAAAATGGCTAGTTGCCCCACATCTAGCTAAGAGTGACCACTTGACAATTACATCATATACACACGAGAGCGATGAACGTGAAGCATACATATTACAAATAACAGTAACATATTACAATTATATCAGCCATATCGCTTGTCTTTATGTTAGACTAGAGGACCTATCACTATTTAAAAAATATATAATACAGCCTATGTTACTCAGGGATAGTGTAGCTTCCAAACGGTGTAACAATTTTTGAAATTGGTCTAGTAGTTTTTGAGTTTATTACAAACATACATACACACACTCACAAAAGTACAAATCTTTCCTCTTTATAATATTAGAGTAGATAACAAGAGCAGTAAGATACAGCGCAGCGGTGAGAATGTCATCATATCAACCCATAATCATCATCGTCGACCTCCGTGGCGTAATGGTTACCACGCCAGAGCGCCACCCAGGAGGTCCCGGGTTCGATCCCCGGTCGGGTCATGATGAAAAACGAACTTTTTCTGATTGGCCTCCGGTCTTGGATGTTTATCTATATATGTATTTGTTATAAAATATAATATCGTTGAGTTAGTATCCCATAACACAAGTTTCGAACTTACTTTGGGGCTAGCTCAATCTGTATGAATTGTCCCTATATATTTATTTATTTATCATCCCGCTGCAAGGATTCATGTCTTCCCTCAATCGCAAGTTTAAGTGTACTTTGCTATGCTTGCGTTACTCCAATTTATTTATTTATTTAAACTTTATTGACCACAATATAAGGGTACAAAAGGCGGACTTAACGCTAACAGCATTATCTACCAGTCAACCTTTGGGTAGTGCAGATATACATGAATGCGGTTATAAAATAAATTACATACAATAAATAATAGATATAATAAGGGTTTGTCATAATAACATATATATACTGATAATTACATATACTAAACAACATAAAGGTACATATCATGTAAGAATACAATACATACTTACTAATATTTAGTTACTATAGATACAGAATACAATATAATATACTACTATGACGACAATTACTGAATTGTGGACAAAAGACTAGCCTTAACTTTTTTTTGAAGTTAAATTTGTTGGAGATTGACCTCATGGCGACAGGCAATTTCTTCCAGAGCCGAGTGGCCTGGAGTGTAAAAGAGTCAGACACAAAGCATGTGCGATGACGGGGAGTAGCGAGTGCGAGGGAATTATGAGATCTAAGTTGACGCTCATGAGTGTTACAGATGTAATTAAATTTGCTTTTTAAGTACTCAGGACTAAGGGGATTTTTAAGAATGGTATGAAGAGTACAGAGCATCCTTTGCTGTCTTCGCAAACGAATGGGGAGCCATTTGAGTTGAGAACGGAAGGAAGATATATGATCGTATTTACGAAGACAGAAAATGAATCGGATGGAATTATTGACGAGACGCTCTAATTTGTCAAGCTGCGCTTCACTTACATCAGAATAGCAGACATCAGCATAATCAATGAGTGGGAGAATGAGAGAATTTACGAGAGTGACCTTATCCAATGCGGATTGACAGAGGCCAATGTTTTCTAGCCACCTGAAGGCCACCGGCTTAACATGCAGGCTTAACGTGCAATCCGAAGCACGGAGAAGCTCGAGATAACAAAACATCCAAACTCCGACTAGAATTAATATACGATCAATATGAAGTGCCATTATTTGACAATATATTATTATTATGATTTAATTATATCAATTTACCTGAGATATATTAAGCTAATTGAAACCGCTCTAATTTTTTACGCTATACTTCGTAATTTTATGCTATTTTTCTTATTTTTCTTATTTACTAAATTTTTCAATCATCCGAGCCGTGTGTCCGTTGTCCGCAAAAATGAGCATAATTTGCACACCGCAAATAGCTTATTATTTTAAAGTGGACCCACGTATTGTCTTCGAAAGAGTGTGATTTCTTTTTTACTTTTTCCTCGAGTGGACAATTTGGCACAAATTGTCTATAAATTGTCGACATATTTGGTATTTTTCATTGATTAGCCATTTTAATCTCTCTGTGAGTTTGCACTTTCTATTCAATTGTTTTATACGTTTATCTTTTGTTTCATAAATTGGTTTAATTCGATGGTTTTTGTTTTTAATTAAAATCTGTTTTTGTTTGCTTTTTACGTTAAAACGTTTTTTAAAAAAATAGGTAGATGTTTGTAATGGAATAATTTTCAACTTGGAGTAAACAGTAATAGGGTTGTTTCCAGGGCCAAAATAATTACATTATATTTAGTCCGTATTTTAGATTATAAAAAAATATTGGACACGTATTTTTTATTTTTTCGATTAATCAAAAAATAACAAAGATACAAGACATAAAAATTTAGCAGTGGGGGGCCTTTGACGTCACCCCGTGCGAAAAAATGCCACGCGGCGTAACTTTAATGGGCTATATCTTTGTCATTTTTGGTCTAATTTACAAATGAAAAAATGAGTTGCCCTTATTTTTGAATAATCTAAAAGACGGAATAATTACCTACATTTTTTACGGCAGCAAGCCTATTCCCCTGGCTTAGTAATTAATCGTTAAGGTGTAATGATATTAAAGCACGAAACTAAGCAAGTAAAGTCAGTACTTTTATCTTGTAAATATTTGATTTATTTGAGGTTTTTAAATCAATACATGGGTTTATTTGAAATGTTAATATTTTGACAAGTTTAGCATGTTAATGCTAGCGACATGTTTGTGTAACATTAAGTTGCGAAAAAGGCTTATTTGGGTCTACAAAATGAATGTGCGAATTAACAGTAAACTTTTATCGTGTACATTAAACAGGTCTTTGTGTGTTATTCAATTGACTTAAATTTATTATTTTATGTATAAAATTCGTGGCAAAAATTCTATTGAGATTGAAATAAATACTTTATACTCGATCAGACCCAAACTTTAGAAAAACAGAATACTTTAAAATCAGTAAATCAAATAAGTTTCAATTCATATAATAAAGTTACTACGCGGCTTGATATTCGGATGAATGAAGCTATCGTTTTCCTTAAAAGCTACAAAGCATTATATGACAAAAACATGGCCGACACACCTACTTTTTTATACATACAAATTATGCAACCTTTTCTTCTATTTTTCTTGACAATGAGGCCGAACGCTCCGTGCTCCAGTTTCATGGGACGCAAAAAGCGCATTCAACACTTTAATATCAGTGACTGGTAGACGTCAAGGTTTTTTATTATTATTTGATAAGCAAACATTCTATAGCCTATAATAATATAGGGTTATATATATAATATAGGGTTTTTTGACAAAAATATAGTAAAAATATCAATTTACATCAGAGGAGACAAATACAATTAGGTGTACATTACACAGGAGGACAGGAGACAATTAATCACGTTGACAAAATTATGTGATTTGTATAATCAAGGATTAATAGATAATTCAACTTCATTTTAAACTGGGTCCAATTGACTAAAGAAAAATATTATATTAGTCAATTGATCCCAAGTGGTCGATTTTTAACGTGTCGAAAAGCCAATCCGGAGCCGACAATCAACAAGAAACGTGCACAGATATGAAATGAGCATTAACGTCGCGTTTAAGATTACAATGAGGTCATAGTAGGTTAAATCCAACTGTCACATGATAGAATAGAAACTGTACGATGATACCTATATGAAATCGAAAACGCGCGTTTTAACCGTTTGCAATTTGAACATACTCTTAAATGTGCACCATTTGCCAACCAACCTTGATGGTTTTATGGACTACAAGCGAAATAAGAGCAATTCCGTTTTCGTAGGAAATTCAGGATGGGTAATTCCGCTTTCTTATGGGATTTTCGGAAAATCCTTGTATATTTTATGCATACAAACCTTCTTGAATAGCTATATCTATTGCTGAAAACTGAATTAGTGGTTACTTCCATTGAGTAGTTTAAACAGTCAGCAGAAGCGCCTTCATTTTTATGCTACGTAAAGATTATTTGACAGATGCCAGAGCTAGTAAATTCTGTCATAAATATAATTCTTCCCCATTTTGAGGTCTTTTCTTCAGGCATTAAAAGATTTTTCGAGGGTCTGTAACGCGCCAGTGTTGCAAGCGTTTCATAGGTTACGGTGACCGCTTACCATCAGGCCATCAGTATGCTCGTTTGCCACCTTATTATTATCGTATTAAATAATAATATGTATTGTTTGCAGGTTGTGTGCGTGGCGCCACGCTGCACGTGCGGTGATGCGCCGCGAGCGCCGGGGAGCGACACATGCATGCCACCCGCGCTCCCGGTAAGAAAACATGGGCCCTATTGGGTTGGTTGGGAGGGTTGGCGACGCGTGAGTAATACCCCGGTATTGCAAGCGTCTTACGCGGGCCGTATGCCACCTTGTGGCATAAAAAAAGTTAATTTGCGTAACAATTGCCAGCCCCGTGGCGAGTTGGTAACCCTACCTTGGAGACCAGAGGGCGCGGGTTAAATTTCCGCTAAGGGCAAACATTTATGTGATGCCGTTTGCTTGTCTCGAGTCTGGGTGTTTTCTAAGTATTATAGTCTTTTACAATAATATATCCGTTATTTGTTTACCCATATCAGACGATTAAACCTACATTACTTTGGGACCACGTGGCGCTATTTAAAATGTGTAAAAAAATATGCATTAATATTAAAATGACCGTACAGCCGAGAGCAGGTCGGACCTTTACATATTGGACTTTGTACAGTTCTTAAGTTCTATGTCATAAGAGCCATCATTGCACTGCAAATGTAAAGCTGGACGTGCACCTGACTGTACCTCTTTAAAATTCAGCTTAAATACCAAATTTATACAAATACCACATCAATACTTTACTGAACTATTAAGAAAGTGACCTAATGTGTTAATTATCGCTAGCACAACACGTCTAAAGATACACTAAAGCCATTTTATTTATAGCACAGTTTATTGTGCGTATAAAAATAATTGCATTTTCATTTTATCTCTATACAAACAGTTTACTTCTTAAACTAGATCTCGTTACAATGGCAAATAGTACTTAAAACAATGAATTAACGCCTCAGAAGCATAATGTCTGCATTATTCATGAAACAGACAACTGTATCTAGTAATTGTGTTCATTACCCACAGACATAAATCTAAAGAGATAACGCAAGTTCATCCGTGATGAAAAGTGTACCATTTGTTTTACTACGACATTACAATAGTATATTATTTATGTCGTATATCTATTTCTTGTTGGAAGTAAATGAAATTCATGAAATAATTATGAACAACTTCATCTTGAACTTTGCCTTGGAACTTATAATTAGGCAATTAAACTTCTCTTTATAAGCTTTGATTCAAATTGGGATGAAAATTTCTGCTCTATTTTCACTGGCAGGCGTCACAAAAACATTGTATTTCAAATTAAAAATATTTTTATTCAAATGTTAGATCTATCACAAATCACAGGCTTTTTTACTTATCTTACCTCCAGTTCAGACAATAGATTTGTACTAAGAAGAACTGGTAAGAAACGCAGTACTTGCATCCGTTTTTATTTTAGATTTACGTCTAATTTACCTTTTAATGACGTAAAAGTTTTATATTCGTGAAAAGATTTGCATTACGACGGCTTTTGTTGACAAATTGTTATTGAAACAAAAGCACTTTCACTGACGATTATGTTAAATGCTATCTGATTCATTGGCTCGGTTGTAAAATATTCTAAAATATTAAACAGTATTTTTCAGATTGGACAGTGACCTTAAATTTCACAGATTTAGAAATTTAGATTTTAGAACGACTGCAATCATTATTTTCTCGATCTAGATGAATGGACCTCTACCACCGTTCGATTCCCACGACACTTCCTTCCACGCACAGTAAAGATCTGGAACCAACTCCCGCCAGCGGTGTTTCCGAATGACTACGACTTGCGAACCTTCAAGAAGCGAGCATACATGCACTTAGGGCCGGTAGCGGTTCAGGGACTCCCCCGAGGTCTCTGGGCTCCATGGGTGGCGGTGATCACTTAACATCAGGAGACCCGCATGCTTGTCTGTCAACCTCTTACATAAAAAAAAATCTTACTCTTAATCTTGCTCGTACAATTTTTTTAATTGAGATTAGACTGCCTATATCCACAAATTGACATGTGGGTTGTGGGTTTTACTCAATATTTTTCCTCATTTCTATCTTCACTTGTGTCAATAAACTATTTTTTTTTTAATTTTACTTAAGTGTAAGTACCTGTATAAAATAGTAAATGTTCTTTTGTGAAATAAAATGAAATCGTTTAGTCAGAGACTAGGTCTTCGCATGCACTTTCTCCATTTACGTATATATAATATTATACATAATAAAATTAGGTAGTGTTCATTCCAATTATATTTGTATTATTTATTGTATATATTATACGTAGAAGTAGGGAAAGTTAAGTTTTTCGAAGAATCTGAAAAACAAAATAATGCGGATTATTGTCTATTAATAGATAATAGAAAAAGTAATCTATTTTTCTGTCTTACTAAACAATGTTTTAATATACATAATTATAATTGACTTTTTATTATAAGTAAGTAATTTATTATTATTTTAAACGCATTGTATTTCAGTTACCATTCATAAAACGAGTATTCGAATGCGTAATTAATTCTATATTAATATTAATAAGTTGATTTGCATGCATTTTGCGAGGCGCGAGTTGAGATTGAAAATTTATCGGTTCTTGCTAATTGAATATTAATATAATGGATCGATCTTTATATTAAAAGCGAAAGGTCATTAATTCACTGCGAAATTTCGAAAACTTCAGGTAGCCTTTTGCATTTAAACTGTTTTATATTTTGCGGTGTTGTCGTCAATTTAGGTCTTTAGGCGATTCGAACAGTGGTGAATCTCCCAAACTCTTTTGAATATGGGTCGATAAAATAAATAATTTAAGTTTTTTTTGTTAAATCTAAATAAAAACAAAACAACCCGAACCAATCCCAATTTATCCATACAAAAAGTTTGCATAAATTGAACCACTGTGACCACTGTGTGAACACTGGTGCATTAAAATTGCACAAAAGGTTCTCTCTCCCCGGTTTGATTCCCTTGCGGTGCGAAGTGCAAAACGCCTAAAGACATGCAGCGACCATAATTTTGTTTTTGCTCTAAAGAATTAAAAAAAAAATATTCAGAAATCTATCTCATTTATTGTTAAAAATATATTTTTAATATTATTCACATCTGTATCACATCGCGTTCCATAGTATCTGTAGCACACGTGCGACAAAGTTATTTAAAAGGGAATATTGTAAACCCGCGTTAATTAACGCGACACTGTCAGTACCACCTGTTACACATGACATGACGTGACATGACAGCCTGTCGATACCGACCCTACGCTCATGCGTGAACGTCATCTAAACCTGTCATGTAATGTATCACTTTATAACAGTATTATATCACGTTTCGTTTGTATAATTAATATTTTAATTGATTTTTTTTTATTCCATTTCATTTGTAATTTGATCTCTATTTCGATCTGTCCGTTTTTTATTAGTAAATTAGCAACTGGACGTCGTTACGCGAAAATGAATCAAGTAAAATTAAGTAAATAGATAAAATGTTTATAATTTTTTGGTATTATGTAAAAAGTAACAAACCAATTTAAAAATTTCCGCTTTTTACGACAAGGATGTGATTTTATTGCAAAAGTTCTACTTCTTTTTTTACACGAATGAACGGAGCAAATTCACACTATAAATAACTACCTTTATCTAAGAGTCTAAAAAATCTATTAAAATAAAAATATACTCATATTACAAATCATAGTCATTACTTACTAATTTACTTAATATTCGACTTAATTCTACTCAATATATTCAAGTATTAAAATACGTCAATAAACATTCAGAAGCAGATATATTGCTAAGCGTACATCGGTATGTCCATGTGTAATCATTTACATAATTATATGTACAACATAAACTAAATCAGCATTGAATATCAATAGCCGTAAAGAATATTACACAACTTGTATTAAATCGATCGTATTTCTTGATCACAGTTTATATAAACAGTAAGTATATTTTATTTATTTCCCTGCTTTGTTTCCAAAACCACCATTTCGGTTTAATTCAAATATTTTATTCAGTGAATAGGTTTTCACAAACACGTTCTCTTGTCAGAGTATACAGTAATAAATGACTTGTATTAATTTATACATCTACTCTATAAACTACTACTATTTCGGAAACAAAAGCAAAAAAACTAGTAAAAGAAATGAAGAAAGAAAACCAGTTACGGCCTTTTTTTTATCATTTAAAAATATATCATTTAAAATTGAATATCTGTTATACCCTTTTGTATTTTGGTTTAGAGTTCCGTAAATAAAGAGTGCCTACGGGACCCTATTACTAAGCCTCCGCTATCTGTCTGTCAGTCTGTCGCCAGGCTGTCTCTCATGAACCGTGGTAGCTAGACAGTCGAAATTTTCACAGATGATGTATTTTTGTTGCCTCTATAACAATAAAAATAGAATAAAATAAATAGTTAAGAGGGTCAACAGACGTAATTTCTTTTCCGTTTTTTTTTTTGCTTGATATAACGGCACGGTAAAGGTAGACGCTTGAATTATTTACAAAATACTTATTTGTTTGAAGTTTACTTACTGTTAGATTATATTGAGATAAGAAGATACTCGTCTTATTTGTTATCTGTCGAAGATCTGAAGTTCATTACCAAGTTCGGTGTCTCACCATTGCTGTCACAGTCGGTTAAATCATTTCGATCGCAATGATTAGTTCTGTCTTGGATAAGATACTTCGCACACTAGACGATTCTGACTCCACTCGAACGGTTTCCAGTTGTCTGAGGGTTTTGGACACGCGCAAGAAGTTATCAGCTAAAACCACATGTCAATTTTTATTTTTATAAGATACAAGCTTTTCCCCGCGGCTTCGCTAGCGGTAATTTTATAACATAGATCTTGTTTCACAACAAAACAACCCATAGCGCGACTTGTGGCGCCATGTTGGCCGATACAGCGCCCTCTATAGTAGAAAAAATATTTTCCCATTGGAATGACATACTTTCACGGGATAAAAAGTAGCCTATGTTGGGCTCTGTACCCCTGACAATATACATACTTACAAATTTTCATAATGATCGGCTGATTAGTTAAGCCGTGAAGGAATAACAAACAAACAAACAAGCTCACTTTCTCATTTATAATATTAGTATGCACTAGCGAAACCCGCGCAACTTCGTTTGCGTATATGATGTATCCCAATTTGAATCCCGTGGGAATTTCGAAAATCTTTTCTTATGGGATGCAATTTCGAAAAATCTTTTCTTATCGGATGAATTGGAAAACGAAAAATGGAAAACGTCATTTTATCCAATCTATAAAATTCTAATGATAAACGCATACATACTACACGAAATTGACGTTTCAATCACATGAATTATCTAAATGACTACTTTCTCATGAAACCTTCGATAAAAAAAAAATCACTAGACTGGGGGCAGGTCGCTGCGTCCTCGTCGTCTGTGCCTGGTAGCAATCGTTTAGTGCGGGGAGTGCCTAACTAGTTTTCTCGCTAAATTTTAATTTCTACAAGTGAAATACAATCATGTATAGCTTTATGTAATGCCTCAGGTGGAAACACGGCTCATGATCTTAGAAACCGATACTGTAGGTAATAGCGTTTATATCTTTATCAATTTTCATTAGAAATGGTTTCTACTTTCACATAAATTGATAAGATACTATTTCGTATTCAGTATAAGAATTTATTTAACTTTTTTGATTACAATACATAAGTATTGATACAATAGGCGGACTTAATAATACTTAAACTGCATTGCATGCATCTACCAGGCAAATATTTTGAGTTTCTTGAAAAATTTTTTTTTTTAAATTTACAATTAAGTACATTATGTTTGGTTAGCAATGAATAACCTAAATGCCGGAGATTCGCTCAAATTAAACTTTATTTTATGTCTTGATTACCTGTGAAAAATATTTATTTACGAAAAAACATATTTATGTCCATTTATCAGCTGATAATATATAGAAAAGTCATTATAACTTTCAAACTTCTGCAACTTCCAAAGGGTAGGCAGAGTTAAAAGAAAGATAGATAGATAGAATAATGCATTATTTGTAATACAAGACAGAAAAAAAGTACAATGAACATAGACAAAAAGCTTGCGAAAGTACAACATTATCGAGTCATCCTAGCTGGTTTCAATTTTGGAATATCACATACCCCATTAACATTTAATACGCATTGTTGCTAATTAGTTTTATATAAAAAAAGTCAATTGGCGGCGAGTATAAACATAATATTTATAAATAAAATTGTCTGACTGCTAATGATTGCTATAATTCCATGAAAATGGCTAAGCAAATCTTTATAAGCATATCCACTAACACGCAACTGCTTGATAAAATCTACAAAGTTATAATGAACCAATAATTAATCCTATCGTGCCGAAAAATCAGGCATGTGATGCTTCGTTCATATCTACAGACGGAATACAACAAAGAAAGGTAACCGGTATTCGCCATTACTTTTATCGGTGTTTGTTTTTGAAATTGTAGTGGCTGGTTTGATATTTAATGATACAAAGTCAAAGTTTGAGTGGTAAGAATTTATTAAATGGGCTAGACTAGAATATCACGCTCTCAAAGAATAGTTTTTGGTCATGCCACCCCTGCGACATAAAAGAAAAAGATTCACCGTTTCCTGTTGGACCCACTGCTACGCAGAACTAGTTGGTCCAACAGGAACAATTCGCAAAAAGAAATCCTGTTCGCACACCAATAATTTTAGGAATTGATTATCTATTTTATTGTCATAAATATATCGCGTAGACAAGACCGCACCTCTTTGGTAAAGGCTATTCCTCGTAGAAATCTCAGATGCGTAAAGTGGCGTGAAGCGCTGACTGACGGGCTGACACACGCTAATTATTACTAAACTGACGATACAATGTGAAAACGCAACTGACTGCGTCACCAGCATCTCTGATGGACGTAATAAGCGCCAAGGTCTGACATGCCAACACTCGTTAATAAAATAGGATAGAATGTACTGTTTAGACAGCAGAACGCTTACGCTACGTGTGAACGAACCGTAATTGAGTAATCTTAGAGAATCATCTGTGAATTTCTAGACAGAAACAGGCTAGCCTAGACGTATTTAGTTCATTCTGCTGACGGTATGATTTGTATTTTGCTTCACTTATGAATAAATTATGTGGTTTATGAATAAGGAAGATAACACTATGTTTCCGGTTAAATAAAGAGACGTGTTATTACTTTTCAAAACAAGGAGCGAGTTTTAGAGGTATAAATAATTTATGAAATAGCTTAGTTCGATCGGGGAAGTACCACTCTCTCTCAAGACAATCGGCGCGAAGCAGCAATGCGTATCCTTCGGCGAATATGGGATCGATAAGCCCAACTCCTCTCTATCCAACGCCATCTAGTCCCAAACTATGCAACTAAGCTTGTACTATGAGTACTAGATTGCTGATATACATAAATAAAAACTTATTTTTGTAAATAAAAACATAATATACATAGAAAACAGAGACATGGCCGACAGACATGTCATCTTCCCTTCACCTTCGAACCCTCTGCCCTCGGGATAGTGACCATCGCTAGCCACATGACCACCAGGCGCCTGTCAAGAAAAAAACCAATAAACTGTAAAATCAAGGAAACTTGATAGTACATACGTAAATGGTCAAATCATTTACTACATTCTATTAGTAATTCACCGGCCACCAGACGCATGTGGGTGTGATTTTGAGTAAACACGTGTTCCAAGTCGTTTTCACTTTTTATTATGGCCGCTGCAAGAGAACCAGTCGGTTATGCAGATAAGATTGCCTTCGTTTAATTTGTATGAAATAATTGATTATTTTACAAACACGTCAGAAATAACTAGCAAATTTTTTGGATTCGCAATTTTTTATGTTATAAAATGGCAAAACAAGCATATCGAAACACGTATTAGATATGAAGTCAATTATTATCTGTGCTTGCGACTAGCTCTTTTCTTTATTAGGTACGTTTTGTAGAGCCACGGTAGAAACATTTTTTGCTAGATTCAAAAATTATTTAATTGAGGCTGAAAATAGTTTTAGAAGTTCTCACATGAACACTTATATTATATGGTATTCGTGGCATAATTGCCCTTTGTGCCGCTGAAATCTTTTGACTGAATTTTTGTCAACAAAAAAATTATTTAAATAATTTGAGATAGGTATAAGTTCATAGAAGGAAGCGTAAACTATTATTGCACGACTAGAATATAGCATCTCGTTGTAACTATGCTAGAACCAGTTTTCTGTTCTGTCATAAATAATAAAATAAAAAGAAAATAATAATGACTTTCATCATCAATCATTCGAAATGTCAACTTTCTGTTTCAATATAACTTTTTTTAAAGTTTTGGCTTGTATACCTTTCGTTGCAATTAGCCTGTGTCAAGTTTGAAACAGCAACGTATTTATGTAATATCATAATATAACATTCAAAGCAATTCATATTGTTTTCTCGACTCACTATACAGTCTCTCAGGCAAAACGCGGCTGCCATCCCGAAGAAAGATAATGAAATGAAATGAAATCGTTTATTTCAGAAATTAGACCTTCACAGACACTTTTTCTTGTCATTTACAATTTGTATAAATGTATAAAGAAAATAAACTACGTTATATACTACCACCATTTCGGACACAAGCAAAATGGCCACCGGTAAAAGAAATGGTGAAAGAAACCTGGTTACGGCCTTTTTTGACATTTAGCAATTTTTTTCTTTCACTCGTTTGTTACAATATATGAATACATTTATAAGAATAAATAAAATACAGATCCAGGTACATAAAGAAATCAAGCACTATGATGGACATTGATGGACTTCAGAGTAGGCCGATTATCGTGTTGACTTCAAAATTCGCCTTTTAGTTGGTGATCATAAACTTCAATGACTGCACTTAAACCAATATTTGCTTCATATGTGAAATATTTGCTCCGCTATCAATACTATGAATCAAAGCTTCAAACACTTTTTAAAGAGAGGTAGGACACAGCGGATAATCCGCTCAAATCGGAGCAGCCCGTCTGGGGAAGGACCTCCACCCTCCTAAGTGGAGCTCTGGAGACCTTACTCATCGTAGGAACACAACATGGCAGAGACGAATGCTATTTGGCTACGATCTTCTGTAAGGTGGAGGTTCTTCCCCAGACGGGTTGATCAGATTTGATTATCCACTACTGTGCCCTACCTCTCTTAATCATAACAAAAATATTTCATATAGGTACTTTGTTTTGACATTCACAATCTTTTATTAAAAATTTAATTCACAGTTTCACGGTTACTCTACACAATGTTAATCCCAAATAGTATTTTTGCAGACTGGTAGGTAATTACTAAAAGCAATTAATCTTAAAAAGTTAAAAACTAGTGAAAGTAAACTTTTTTTATCTCGGAAAAGTGTTTCTTGCTGTCACCCGTTACGCAAGTGAATGCTTAGAGAATTAGTAATTATAAATTTAATTCGGCGGAACAATCGTGACTTGGCTAATAAAGTTGACTTTTTACTTTGCATTTACGTGACTTGCTTGGGCGATAATGAAATTAAAAGTGTTAAATTGACGCAATGAATAATTTAATTGTTTAACTATGAAGTGTTAACTTTTATTTCATTAAGAGCTACTTATTTAGGTGCTTTGAAACTTTGAACGGCTTTTTTAAATTTTTTTAATTGTTTTTTGTGTGTTTGTATATGTTTGTTTGTCCTTTTATAAATAAATAAATAAATATATAGGGACAATTCATACAGATTGAGATAGCCCCAAAGTAAGTTCGAAACTTGTGTTATAGGATACTAACTCAACGATATTATATTTTATAACAAATACATAATATTTAGATAAACATCCAAGACCCGAGGCCAATCAGAAAAAGTTAGTTTTTCATCATGACCCGACCGGGGATCGAACCCGGGACCTCCTGGGTGGCGGTCTGGCGTGGTAACCATTACGCCACGGAGGTCGTCAATTTTATTTTTAGGTTTTATGACGTATTGAAGCATTTTTTTTATAGGAATTTATAGTTTAGAGAGTGGTATGGGTTATTTTTTATCCCATGAGATAAAAAGTTCCCCACGGGAAATAATGATACACAATTTCTTTGACGCATTTCCCTTGATCATGCGGGTGAAGCGGGTAAAGTAAGTAAACGGATTTAAATGTATAATTATTATATAGTAATTATTACCGGAATGGTTTAATTAAAGTATTATACTTTAACAAACAAATTAAAAAGAGTTATTTCTCCTGCAAATTAATTAATATTCAAGTTTGCCGACCCCTGAGACGTTCATAACTTAGAACAAAAAGAAATTCATATATCATCGAGCGAGCAATTATTATGAACGAATCGTGATTTTATTCGGTTATGAACTTATGAGATAACCGGTTCTATAACGTAACTTGAGATAATCAGCCAATTTCTCAAACGTATTTTAATTTTAATTCCGCGTTAAGTCAAGCTGTCTTTTTTTTACACATCTTTTTCCCGGTGGTGGAGTGGCTAGCAATGGTCACTTTATCACAATCAAATGTCGCAAACATTTGTGTGCATGAACTCATGTCTGTTTGCCTTGGTCTAGGTGTTTTCTATGTATAATAAGTATTTATTTACGAACCCGCCGCGGGCTCTGGATCGAAGGTAGGATCAGAGTGCTTAGTACGAGTTTTTTTGTTCACATTCGATCATGTCGACGTAAACAAACCGACCAAATAGAGAAGAACTCTTATGTTGCGAATTTATAAGACGCGTGCTACATATCAAAATTATGCGGCTTACTTCACGTTCACATGTTCGAATGTGACCAAAAAACTCGTACTAAGCACTCAGTATCATGGCAACACTGGGCTGTCACAGAACAGTTAACTGTATCATTCATAACACTTGTGGGACTGCCTGGAACGACTTTGAATCCTAAATATAAGTGTTGGTGATAAATTCGAGTTTGCCAACCAGTAAACCCCGTAAGACCAGAGTAAAACTTAAGTAAGCACGTTTCTTTGCGATTTGTTACGAGTACAAACCATGGTGGTTTACAAAAATGCATGTAATGTACTATTTGTTGTGTAATAAATAAAAAGATAATGTCAACTTTAACTATGGGGGCACATGTCAAATCGCGAAAAAAAATCAACTGTTTCATACAAAATGTTCATACCTATTCGATCAAAATGTACGAATCAGCAGATTTTTTTTTGGCGACATGGGTTCCCATAGTAAAAGTTGGTCATTTTCATAATAGAGTAAATATTTTTATGAATAGAATGTAAAAATCATCAAACCGCAAAATATAATATGGACTGTACATGTACGTATTACTGTAAGTTTAAGGTTAAAATGTTTACTGTAAACAAATAAATAAATCTCAATAATAATTTAGTCATACAAAAATACACGATACATTTTCGCTAGTCGAGAAACATGTAGAACACAACAAACTCATTATGTTATCGATAAGCCCGATGGGCGAATTAACCGTGGGAATGTATAGGTAATAATGGAGCCAGCACAGTTATATGGCATGCGATAGTGGAATTAATTTAAGAGGGGTGGGAAAGACATTATCCTTGGTTCAGGCAATAATGACACCGGTTTTCAATTGGGTTTCTTTTAACTTTTATTCTGAATTAAATATTATATTATTTATTATATTAATTATATTACCGACTAAATAGAAACCAGCATTCCCCTTGTTTCTGTTCACATGAATTTAGAAAAAAAATATTATGTATGTTTTATTTTTATAGTTGCTTTGAATCAACTAGTCTTATTTCGAAAATGTTTAATGAAAAAAATAATTTCCCCGACAAAAGTAGGATCCGAATCTACGTCCTCTTGAAAATCGAGTAATGTGTGTTACCAGTGTTGACAAATGGTTCCAAGACGTGGCCCCTTACTATGAGTCTCATGAGAAGACTCAAGATCAACCAGTGGGGCAATTCACGTAACAAGAACCGATTCTAGTCCGATTCAACGACTATCGCTGTCTGGTTCAATTCCTATTTTGTATGAGTGAGTCAGCGAGTGTCGTTGAATCGAACTAGAATCGGATCTTGTTACTTGAATTGCCCCACAGAGCCATTGAGAGAGATAAGCTCGGTGTTTCTCGAATCAGGATTGTGGAGATTTCTAGCAGAACGGAAATAACCGACATAGCTACGCAAGTACTATTTATTATACCTACTGTGAAATAGCTCAACGGATTAACAAACTGAACCGGCAGTGGGCAATTTTGGCAAAAGCAATGATCAAATAAATAATAATAATAAATATTCTTGGATGAATCACACAACGCCATCTAGTCATAAACCCAAACTAAGCAACTAAGCTTGTATTATGGGTACTAGATTGCTGATAAATATACTTAAATACTTTTTTTTGTAAATAAATACTTATTATATATAGAAAACACTCAGACCAAGGCAAACAGACATGTTCATCATGCACACCTTGTGTGTGTTGTTTGCCTTGCGCCGGATTAAAACCCGCGGCCCTTGTGATAAAGTGACCATTACTAGCCACTCGACCTCCGGGCCTGTCGCAATAACCACGCCACGTTTGTTGAAGTTTTATATGAATAAAACAAACGAGTAAAAGATAAATCCATTCTATATCCCCTTGAAATATTTGGCATTGATTAAAAACTCTTAATTCGCGTTCCATTTAATAGATAACCATTATCGGTCTCCGTTCATTCCATTCGCTCCCAATGGCCGTTATTATCGAACAATTTCCCGGCTCTCAGTAATGAAAGTGACGAAAAAAATATATTCCGAACTTGTCTTGTACGAATTGGTTCTGTATATTTTAAAACATATTCCAAATGGGAGCTCAATGGCGTCGCTGTGTGTTGCACTTTATGCATGTTAAGCAACATCGACCCTAGTCAGTGTTTGAACGGTTTTTGTAATCTGTAGCTTCACCGTGCTTCGGCATGAGTCGTCGCCGGTGGCCTTCAAGCGGCTTGAAAACATTGACTTCTGCCAATCCTCATTTAAGCATCGCTACATATGCTCTGATCGCCTTCGATTGAAGGGAGATTCAACATTTTATTACCGCCATGGTCTAAGCTGCCGCACACAGCCATGAGTTCGTAGTTACGTGTACTTACCCAAATATTAAGAAAAATGCATATGTAACGGCGTCACATGTAAGAATTGTAACGTCAGGCGCCCGCGCTGTGGCCGGCTACTGCACGCCAGTAGCCTCTGTACCGCCACGCAATTAGGACACGTCATACATAACATTTATTCGGAACTATATAACTGTGTACTTAATTTCTCAATAAACAATCGTAATAGTATATGAATTTGGACATTATTTAACACTTCCACAACACCCCATCTGCGGCGACACAGAGGTTACTCAACACTTATAAAGAAAACATTGCTCGATTTATGTATGATTCGATCGAATAAATTAGATGGCAATAGTGGAAATGCGACATAGAACACTTTGCGTTATGATCTCGACATGATCTTGATGTGACATAGGAAATCAGCATAATATTAATACCATTTAAAAACAATGTCAACTTAGCATCAACATTATATTGACATAATCTTCTATAATATAAAAATGAATTGCTAAATGTGTACCTAAGCGCAAATCTTAAAAACGGCTGAACCGATTTCGCTAATTCTTTTTTAGAACATTCCTTGAAGTACGATGATGGTTCTTACGGAGAGAAAAAATTAAAAATTCCCACGGGAAAGCGGGATGCACGCAAACATTGCGGGATTTTGCTAGTTATCAATAAGATTACATTTCGTAAACATAATTGCACTTCTGGCCGTAAGGTTTTCGACATTCTATTTTAATCATTATAACAATCACTTTGTCATAAAACTTTAATGTTACGGATCAGCTAATGGCAGCCCTAAAAAGCGTATCGGCACTTTCTATACTCATCTTATTGTGTATCGTGCATTCAATATTTGTTTTTGTCAACTAAAGCCAAAGTTTGTTTGTTCACGTTTTAAGGCCGTTTTCACTTTCCATACGACCGATGTAATGTCGCGCACGACTTCGTTAATCATCTATTATTTTATTGAAAAAGTGAAGTTGGTTTTATTTTTTAATCTATGTGGAGATCAAACCAGATTCTTGCAAACACAGTTCTTTTTGACGACTCGAAAATTTTCGCGCTGCAGCCGACAATTTTTGTGTTTTTGGGCGGTAGGAAAGTGCACCTATACCTTTCCTAAAGCCTAACTTATCTAATAATCAAGCTGGAGTAGCAGTGGGTTTATAGGTTGTTGATTATGTGGTTTAAGATTGAAAACCAAGTCCCGGTTAAAAAACTTAATTCAATCAGCGCCACCCAGCCCTAAACTAAGCCAGGATCGCATGTAGTCTGAATCATCAAGAAAAATACTATGATCGCTTAAAAACTTAAGAGCAATAAATACTCGCGAAAAAGAATTATTTAAATACAGAAGCGTAAATTAAATAGATAATTCAAAAATAAATAATAATGAATATAAATTAGCCTTCATACATGTTTCCGCTATAGTTAATAAATAAACGGTCATCGAATTTAATCACGCAAAGAGACTGAATACCGTGTTAATGAGCGTATATCTTTATTAATAATACTAGCTTCTGCCCGCGGCTTCGCCCGCGTGGCCTAGTAACAATCAGCATATTTTTCTTCAGACACAAATTCCGGTTCTGCACGGCCCGGTACGGTACGGTTCCATCCGGTCCGGTCGGTCCGGTCCGGTCCGGTCGGTCTGGTATGGAACCTACATGCCAATTAGCATATTTTTCTACAGAAAAAAAACCGGTCCGGCCCGGCACGGGCCGGTACGGTGTGGTTCCTTCCGGACCGATCAGGTCTGATCCGTTCCGGTCCGGTCCGGTCGGTTCCGGTCCGGTCATAAAGACCCTACATGACATTTGGCATCTCTAAACCCAGCGGTTTGGGCTGTGCGTCCTCTCGCAACTACGTTTGCGCATATCTCGCTTTCCCGTGGGATTTTGAAAATTTTTTTTTTTAGTACATCCCTAGACGTCGTAAGGAACCTACATGCCAAATTTGATATAGCCTCGCAACCTCGTTTGCGTATATCTTGGTTTCCCGTGGGAGTTTTGAAAAATCCTTTCTTTGTAGAGACGTCACCGTCGTAAGGAACCTACAGTCCAAATTTGGAATCCCTAGACCCACTGGTTTGGGCTGTGCGTTGATATATGTATAGTTAAGTCAGTCAGGCAGGACTTTGAATTTTATATATATAGTCCGGTCCGATCAGGTCCAGTCGGTCCGGTCCGGTCCGGTCGGTCCGGTCCTGATAAGGTACCTACATACCAATTAACATATATTCCGTCAGAAAAAAAAACCGGTCCGGTCCGGTTCGGTCTGGTCCGGCACGGACTCGGTACGGTGCGGTTCCTTCCGGACCAATTAGGTCTGATCTGTTCCGGTCCGGTACGTTCCGGTCCGGTCTTGTCCGTTCCGGTCCGGTCCGGTCCGGTCGGTCCGGACCTTATAAGGACCCTACATGTCAAATTTGGCATCTCTAGACCCAACGGTTTGGGCTGTGCGACCCCTCGCAACTTCGTTTGCATATATCTCGCTTTCCCGTGGAAATTTTGAAAAATCCTTTCGTAGTACATCCCTAGACGTCGTAAGGAACCTACATGCCAAATTTGGAATCTCTAGACCCAGTGGTTTGGGCTGTGCGTTGATATACCCTCGCAACTTCGTTTGCGTAAATCTCGGATTCCCGTGGGAATTTTGAAAAGAAACATACACTAAATGTTAAGTTGAGCAAATCGCCACATATTAGTGAAAACCGCATCCAAATCGGTTCAGCCGTTTCTGAGGTTAGCGTGTACAAACATACAAACATACAAAGATACAAACATACAAGCAGACGGACAAAATTTTACGAAATTCTTGTTCTATTCTTCATCGCCCTAAAAAAAATTTTTTGGAAATATATTCAATGTACAGACAAACTTTTTTTACACTTTTATTATATTATAGATAAAGATAACTTGTTTAGAACAGTTTGCACTAATTTATAAAGATTTATGAATTGTAACGAGTGTTTATTTTAATTTATTATTAGTAATTTATCATCTTTACTGACTCCAAAGAATGGGCAAAGGCAAAACACACTGCCAGCGGTAGCGAAAAACGCGCAATGTCATCGATCCTCGCCGCGTTTAGTGTGATGTCTTTCACACGAATATATGAAATACAGACGCTCCTGCGTCACTTCAACCGGCGTGCAGTGTGTTTTTCCTTAAATAAAATAATGATAAATCAGTCAAGAAATGACAAGAAGTTTACCAAAGCACTTACAATACTTGAACGGCGAGAAACTAATTTTGTTTTCCGATAAAGTACGAAACGTGGATTTATTGTAGTGTGAAAATGATTATGTGTTTCCAAAGTTATACGAAGATAATATTCTAGTATAATCCGTAACTCCTCATGCGTTAAGAATAAGCACAGAAGTTTGTTATTTGAGTATCCGTGAAACTCTTGATAACATTGGAAGTATTAGGTACCTATATACTTTCATATTAGTAGTCCTGTATCAAACTTAGGCCACGGATACGAAGTCAGCGATGCGTGCCGCCGTCCTAATGTATTGATTTGTGTGAGACCGGTATTGAAAAAGCGGCGCGGTGTGTCACAACAAAAGACGTAGCGGCAAGCGGAGTCTACGTGCCGAGAGCGGCGACCATCACCGCTCTGTGTCGTGGCATCCCAGACCCGCTCTGCACCTGATCCTTAGGGATCAGGTGCAGAGCGGGTCTGCTGCAGAACTGCTCTATGTGAATTTCGCGCAAAATATGGAGCTTCTCCATATAACAGAGTTCTATTGTGTTTTGGGGCTAAAACCCGGACACTGCGAAAACACACCGATTAGTATTACTACTAAAAAGGATTCTATGTTTGGTACAAGGATCTCCATTGCCAGAGGCGACGAAGTGGACGATTTTACGGAATGACTCTCATTCATTATTTTAATTTCGAAAATTGCTTAATAATTATGAATTTTAAAATTTTAAAACATAAATTATTGTAATATTTTCCATACTTAAACAATGCAATGTAGTCGAGTCGGCCAATGAAAGAGTTGAGCAGTACCGTATATATGATCCAAGTTTTCTAAATATTACGAGAATAGATTGACTCGTTTTTTTTTAATTTTAATTTTAAAGGACTTAACACTTTTCATTGAGAATGTACCATTCACAGAAAACGGGCCAAGTAATTGAATATTACTATTCAATATTTTGTTACCTCTTACCAAGTGGTTTATTAGGATATTGAGTATTATCGTAAGTGCTATGTTTCGTAATAAAATAGGTTTTAGGTCATTGACTTTGGCTTGATTGTCATCTTCTTCCTTGTCGCTACACTCTTGACAGAGTGGTCGTGGTCGTCGATTGAGGGTTGGCAGTACGCTTCACTATCCGTCGCCATTCTTCTCGAGCTCTTGCCTTTCTGGTACATTCATAGAATGTACCATTAAGGGCAGTCTTAATTTGGTCGGTCCAGCGCATAGGTGATCTTCCGCGTGGTCTTGTGCCTTCCACCTTTCCCTGTACCACAAGGCGTTCCACAGAGACATCTCCTCGCCGCGAGACATGGCCAAAAAAGGTGAGAATGCGAGCCTGTACTATGGAGGATAAACGCTGTGTGATGCCGAGTTCTTGGAGGATGGACTCGTTTGTTCTGAACTCCGTCCAGGACACCCCAAGCATTCTTCTCCAGCACCACATTTCTAAGGAGTCTATCCTCTTCTTCTCACTCTCTCTCAATGTCCAGGTCTCAGCGCCATATTTTATTAGATTGTCATCTACTGACAACAAATTTCGCGTAAGGATATGCATTGCTGCTCACACCTATATCCTGATGACAGTTATGGCCTTGCTTGAAAACATTGGTATCTGACAAACCGCATTGGAGCAGCGTGTCAGAGTCCTCTCTAATCCCATTCCATTGAAAGGAGACCCGTATCCATAGAATAAAGGTCTCTGTATACGCAACGGGATAATACCTCGGACGGGACGGGGACGTGACTTATTGTTCGACACGGCCACGTTCCCGTCCCGTCCGTGTATCCGCGACATATATGCATATTCACATACGTTTTGTATGGAACTATATTTAACTTCCCGTCCCGTCCGGGAAAACACACGTTACGTATACAGCGACCTTAAGTAATAACCCGAGGTAGAATGGACACTCTCCGCCCCGCACCCCGCATCGGACCGAGTTACCGCACCCGAGGAGCCCTCGAGGAGCCCTCAGTCGCAAAGGTGTGCGTTTAGTGAACGAACGTGTATACGTTTGCGCACACGTGTGCGCGTGTACAGACGACATTGGCCTATGTAATAGTAATAGGTGATTATTTCACGCGCATTGTATGGAGTGTCCGGGCTGTGCCGTATCACTGCAGTGGGACGATCATGGGTTGATATGATGACATTCTCACCTCGACAGCTGTTATCTCTTGTTTGATAACTTACAGGCGAGCGAAATGGCCGATGACTCGTATCCCGTATCGTGGGATGATTATGTGTTGGTATGAAAAAAATTGCAATGTTGTTGTCTCCGAAATCACCTTCTGTTCTAGTGTTTAATAACGCATATGTTCATTTAAAGTTTTGAAGCATCAGAGAAAATCAATAGTTTTAACCTTCATACCTTACGGACACAGTGTAGGATTAACAGTGGAAAAATCTATGAATAAAAGTTTTTTTTAAAATACAGATAATACATTAAACAAAACAACCAAGACACAATCATGTTCGTACAGAATTTATTGCAAATGTAAATTCAGCCTAACATCAATCTATATATATTAAATTCAAAGTCCTGACTGATTTAACTATATATCAACGCACAGCCCAAACCGCTGGGTCTAGAGATTCCTTTGGAATGTAGGTTCCTTAAGACGTCTAGGGGTGTACTAAGGTTTTTATTATTCCCACGGGAAAGCGAGATATACGCAAACGAAGTAGCGAGTATTTTACTAGTTTAATATAAATTGTGTAAAATTCCTTATTCAAATATTATTTTATGTCAATGCAGGATATTGTTCTGTAATCATTTGCACTATGCACTTTCCATACTGTTTTATTCTCCCAATACTATAAAACAGCTTTTTTACAATAGCTTAAAGTATATAACAATAGGTTATAACTAATCATGTCAAGAGTTAGGATACAATCGATTGCGTTTTAATTCGGATAACAATGGTATCGATGTATCGATTCTCGGTAGCGGTATCGATAGAGTCGGTTTGGCGAATAGATAGTGATCGTGAGACGGTGGTAGTTAGTCATGTTTATGAGTAACTACTGTATTTCTCGGGTTCGAATCCCAGTCAGGTCATGATGAAAAACCAACTTTTTCTCATTGGCCTCGGGTCTGGGATGTTTATCTATTTAGGCATTTGTTATAAAATATAGTATCGTTGAGTTAGAATCCCATAACACAAGTTTCGAACTTACTTTGGGGCTAGCTCAATCTGTGTGATCTGTCCCTATTTATTTAATTAACATAAGACTATAAGTGTCTGTAAAATCGGTCGCGATGTCCGAGTGTGGCGACTTGTAGCTTCATTCGAGATTTTAGTACATTTTGTTATCACCGCTCGCCGCCCAGCCGTCGATGATAGCGGCGAGCTTGGCCTGGAGTCTTAAAGAGAATATATGAAAATGTAAAAACATAAATGACGTATGACAATGATATGTACATATATATCGTACTCTGAAACTAGCAACGTGAAAAGGATAGCATGCGTAATCAGGGAACGTGTCATGTCATAAATAAACTATTCACGGATCCCGCCGGTGTAATTCCCGCAAAACCTGCGTGTAACCCAGCAGGGTTGGAAAAAGGAAAACTTGGAATTTTATAAAACTGACAGAAATTCTATTTCTTTTTACACCAATAAGAAGGACAAAAAGGGATATTGAACGAGTTAGACTTCCAAATCTCTCACTTACAAAACTTCCTTTCGAACAAGCCATTTCACAAAATGCTTTACCACTTCAAAGACTTATGAAAACCGTTTAAAAAGGTTGTCTAAATTAGGCAACTAAAAAAAACAATTTTTCAAAATTCCTACTATTATCCACCAGGTACTGTACCCACTGCTTCTTTATCAGTATACTGCTGATTCTAAATCAGTAAACTGCTGACTGAAAATAAAATTATCCATATAAACTGCTTCACATAAACCATTTTTAGATCAATAGACAAAAATAGATTCAGAATTTCTTAATAAGGCGACTGGCAACACATAAAATACCAGGGATATTTTCGTCAAACCGGTCAAGAAATGTAGCGTAAGAATTGAAGGCATCTAATTAAATCTAGAAAATTGTTGTTCCGTTATTGTCCCAGTATCCGGGACAACCCTAGACCCTCATCATATTCAGGTAAGGACCGTATGCTATAAATTTTTCGAAGAGTTACCTCCCGAGAGTTGTTCCTGTTTAATTAACCGAATTCTAAACTAGTACCTTAGCTTTAGGTATACTAATTATTCAGCCCGTATTTTTTTTACATTTATTCTGTAAAACGTATTATCTATTTAAGAAAAGAATAGACGACGAATCATCATCATTATCAATCAACCCATAATAATCCCACTGCAAGGATATGGGTCTCCCTTCAATCGATGGGGATTAGTACTCCGCCACGCTGCTCCAATGCGGACAGTCAGTGGACTATAGGTAATAATTAAATTGTTTAAAATAAATAATGCAAGTATTCCATAATTATATTTAAATGACTTCAAGATTGATTTGATAAAATATCTAATCTACGATTTAGAAAAATCTCTATAACTTTTAACTGATTATTAAACTGTTTATTGATTACTACATAAATGTCAAGTGACAAAACGGAATGGCTAATTTATTAAAACGTTTTATCTTTATGATTAAAACGTTTAATATCACCAGTGAAAGCGAATCATTATGATCTTGACCCAAAAAATAAACTAAATTAAAGGCCTAATACAAAATTTTATGTTTCGCCTTTGACATCATTAATAATGATTAAATCCGCGAAGAATTAATTATTAGAGAACTTTCTTTTATTATGCGGAACAAGAGAATTAAATTAATATTGATAATGCACATATTATAAAGTTAATAAGATATTAAATTATGGCTCTAACTTGGCGGTGAGAGCCTTGCGCTCCCGCAATTTCCTATTGTCGTAGCTAAAGACCGCAGTTGGTCTGGCTATTTACAGTCAGTTTTCGAAACGCATTTTTAAATTTAATAACATATTATATTGTGGCTTACTATCTGTCAGTATTTTTTTTCAAAAGGGCTCTCCCGTCGACTTAATAAAGAAGTCTATAAGCAGTGATGCTTATTTTTTGGAGAATGTGTGGTTGCTAGTACTTTACAAAGGGACTTTTCATTACGTAAAATATACTAGCGAGACAGTTCGCGCGGCCGGAATCGCGTCAACCAGCTGTGATATACATTTTTATGATATCAAATGAATTAAATTTCTAACGATAGCTATCAAATAGTGACAACCGTAAAATGTTATAATATTGATATTATCATTTTTATCGTAATAATATATAGTGGTCATAAAATTTAAATACTTTCATGGTCAATATACCATGTCTTAATTTTTTTTCGAGAAAAAGACTACCTCAAAATATCTCTAAATGAAAATAAGAGCCACACGTTATTTCGTATAGTCAGGTGCACGTTGAGCTTTACATTTGCTGCACAATTATGGCTCTTATGACATAGAACTTAAGAATGGTACTAAGTCTGATATGTAAAGGCCGACCTGCTCTTGACTGTATTTACGTTAAAAAACCACAACCTTTTATTTAATGTTTACAATTACATTGTCATGTTATGTTTCAGGTTAATGTAATGTTGTAATGTTTCTAGTGTGAAATTGATACAAAAGAATCCAAAGGTTTTATTAAGCTATTGCATTGCTTTTATCGCAGGCTTTGAGCACGGCGACTGAATCAAGAAATTCCGTAACGAAAATAAAACCTAACACCCCCCACTCCGCGCGGCGTTGAAAGCCGTGCATCGTCTAACGTTGTTTCAGTTCGGCAGACTTCGGCACGGTGTTTGTGTGCGTGCGACTAGACGTATGCGTGTAGACTAGGCTGCTAAATGCCCATAACTGATTCTATCTCTTTTAGACAAGATGCTAGGTGAGACAGCGTGCTTTTTGGCCGCGTCCACGAGTGAGTATGCAATAGCTTTACCGCGCTTTTTTGTGTTTTATATCACGTCTAATTGAATAGATAGAGTATACGTAATTAGTTCGTTTATCAACAACTTCGTTCGTTTAACAACGTTTTCATATCCAGACCTAAAATGTCCCTTAAATATTCTAGGTATGTCCTTAAATCGAACCATAGTATGTGACAGTTGGAATATTGGTGAAAACAAAATTCTAAGGATCCCTTAAAAACTTTAGGAGTCCCATAAGTCTCAGGGGTCGTTGGTATAAACTGGCATCAGTGTAACGTAACAAGACTGCAAATCCTTTGCTTCAGAAAATACTTATAGTCCATATAAGTAAGGGTCAGGCATTTATTTCTGAATTTACGCCGGCCACCGCCTACAGACAACGGGTAGATTCGTGTTTCAATCCAAATTCCGATATTACTGCGACTAATGTGATTGCTTTTGTCATTGGTTTCAAAACTATTGCGAATCAGATTAGATAGATAGGATATAATATGCGTGGCAAAATGAACTCTATTTTACACCTACTATCCTTACTAATATTATAAATGAGAAAGTGAGTTTGTTTGATTGTTATTCCTTCACGGCTCGACTAAGCAGCCGATCATAATGAAAATTTTATACACATATTGTCAGGGGTACAGACAGAGCCCAACATAGCTAAATTTTTATGTGGGCCAAGCCGCGGGTCATCTAGTATTTTATAAGTCATATTTTTACTTGTCAATGCACTTTTTTTTCTCTCGCCTTATCATCTCATAAAATAAACCATTTTTTCTCGTTAAATTTTGTTTTTTAACAATTCCCACTATCCGTAACAATATGTTTGTTGTTTTCGGACAACAAAAAATTATTTTTTTATTAATAAATTAAAATGCGGTACAACTTACAGAAGATTGTATTTGAAACAAGGGGCCTTATTGCTGATAGCGACATTTGTATTGTTTTCGAATCTGTTTATTTTTATCGGCATTTTGTTTTGTATCAAACCAAACCCGTTGAGAACCACAACCATTACAGAATGGTAACCCCATCGAGCGTGGCGAATATTATGGTTTTTGGTATGTTAGGCCAGCATTAGTTCGGCCCCATGGCCTTTTATGACTTTGCCCGCTCTAACTGTTACATATATAATCTGCATCGAATTCACTATGAAATTAATAATTTCTTTTATGATAGTTTATGAGTGGTGACAGTTTCGCAAGTTAATCAATATAGATCACAACAACATCAAAAAGCGAGCATACATGCACGCAGCGGTCCGTTCTTAACATAAGGTGACCTGTATGCTCGTTTTCCAACCTTCTTACTTTAAAAAAAAACCCAAGTATTTTGATGGTATAAAGGAAGAAGAAAAAGTGTTCTAGGATCGAGCGGTAGTTTATAGAGTAGCCTATTTGTTTTATTTTTAACACAGAACAGAATGACAATATGTTGTAAATGACGTGTCTAAGTGCCAGGGCCCACAGAATAAACCGTGGCGACCTCCGTGGCGTAATGGTTACCACGCCAGACCGCCACCCAGGAGGTCCCGGGTTCGATCCCCGGTCGGGTCATGATGAAAAACGAACTTTTTCTGATTGGCCTCGGGTCTTGGATGTTTATCTATATATGTATTTGTTATAAAATATAATATCGTTGAGTTAGTATCCCATAACACAAGTTTCGAACTTACTTTGGGGCTAGCTCAATCTGTGTGAATTGTCCCCTATATATAAAAAAATAAATAAAGAATTTTTGATTTGATTTGGCTTAATACAGGGGATCAAGCCAGTAGCCAGTAGATTCAATGGTAGAAAAGCACTTCGTCTAGCTTTTCCTGTCTACGTTGTCTAAATTCACTGCCAACTTCCCTAGTAATGTAGAGTGGGGGTATCACCTCTGTTTACAGTTAGTTTCTTCTTATTCTTCCTTAATTAATGGCGTTTCTGTCGTGTCTTTACTACACATAGACAATTTTGCCAATGTCGAGTATTTTAAATGAACACTTTTGTGTGAGGTGAGGATCCGAGGTCGCCATCTTGACGACCTTCGTTGACAAGGCGCGATCTCGAATCCCTCAGCTAGTTTTTGAAACTAATTTTATAAGCTAATGACATATTTAAATATAGCTGTCACTGTCAAACTAAAAAAAAATGGCTTGAGACATAATGTGGAATTAAAATTCGTTTCTTTAGTCACAAGGGTTAAAAATAGTTGTAAAGACATAACATAAAAAGTTAGTTCCTTAATACCAAAGAATATTCCGAGATATGGTTGACCCAATGGAGGCTTGTAATATGGAGATATGGCAATGATATTCACATTATACACGTGCCGTTGAGTGTGATGTCCCAGCGTAATGTTCAGGCATACTTTGAATACCTTGAGGGTTTACTGTTCTCAATGTATGTAAAGATAAGGGTACCGAGCCATTACTTCGTGTAGAACATCATTATTTTGTGTACTTTTAATACCTAATTTAGCTAAATTAAGTTAACACCACACCTAATGCAAAAAACGATGAGTGACAGAGCAGGAAGCCTAAAGGTCGGGGGAGAAATTAAAAAAAAATATATTTTATTATAAAGTAGACAAAAGAGATGAGGGATAAGCAACCAACGCTGCCCATTAGACGTCCACGACTATATGAATCTTGAAGAATGTGTTGCGTCTATGAAGTAATGAAAAATAAATAATGAGAAGCAGGAGCTGTAATTCCAAGACGGACCGCTCTCTATATACCTCTAGGTACCTCTATGAAAGTGATTCTAAGCGCGACGACACTGCGTCCGGCTGCGGCGGCACTTTCATAGATATTTATAGAGACTAGTCTGGAGACTAGTAGTGTCGCTTGCAGTATGCAGCGTGCGGTTCATCTTAAAATTGGGCCTTCATACTCATCCTGGTTTCCGTTATTTCTTTTCCATTCATTTATAGGCAATGCATTGTTTACGCAAGATTCATGTCCTGGATATCCATGAGCAGAGGTGATTGCTTACCTTCAGGTAACCCGTTTTACTTTATAATAAAAAAAATGATTCAAAATTTCACCCCCGAACATCTTTCCCAAATGTCTTTCGTAATATCAGTATCCTCTATTATCGTAAAGGTCATTACTGAAATGGTGGCCCTAACGGCTCAACATTAGCCCTGACAGCTAACAAAATGTCTCCAATGATAGAGGCTTCACTCGAACTCGATAGGCCACTCGGGTAAAGAGATTATTACATCATAGTAGATATTAATATGTCCTAAATAGAATACTTAAAAAAAAATATATATAGTCGCCAACGCGGCTGGCTCAGCGCAGTCATAAAACGAAGTTCGAAACTCATAGTTATTACTCAGTGTGTAACGACAATCGATTTTCAATTGTTTTAGAAACTGTGAGCCCAAATTTTGGCGCGTACTTATAATTTGTCTGATCTTTTTTTCGAGTGTCAGGTATGATATGAAAGTTGAATGGATGCCATAGGATAAGTAGATGTTTCCTAATTTTAAATTTAATATGAAATTCTGGATGCAGGCCGCTGCCAGCAGGTCGCTGCCAGCAGGTCGTATTGGGCGCGTTTGGGGGAGGCTCTGTCCAGCAGTGGACTTCTTGTGGCTGAGATGATGATGATGAAATTCTAGTTAAATATCTAAAAACCCAAATATCTCTAGAACCACTAACTAGACTTCGCCCGTACATTATTGGAGGGCTCAAAAATAACAAAATGAACCATCATTTTGTTATTTTTGAGCCCTCCAATAACGCAATATTCTGGAGTGGTAGGGCAATTATTATGAAATGGGCTAGCTCGACCGCGGAAGTACCACCCTCTCACAGAATATCGACGTGAAGCAGCAATGCGTTTCGTTCGGTGAGTGAGAGATCCGGAAGCCCAACTCCTTCCCTATCCCCTCTTTCGCCTTCTATCCTCCTTCCTTTCCTCCAACCTCCTTGGTGGACAACGCATTGGTAGCGCCCCTGGTGTTACTGATGTCCATAGGCGGCGGTGACCGCTTTCCATCAGGTGGCCCGATTGCTTGTTTGTCTAATGAATGACATAAAAAAATATATAAAAAAAATAACGCAAGTTCCGGATATAATAATATGTCGGTCGAATTACAAGTTGTCTAAAAACACCTTAATTCTGTCTCTGACCTTAATAAAAACCTTAATAAACATAGAATCACAATTCAAATGACACAGAATGCTTGTAATAGAATTTAAATTCTTATCTTTAAAACTCATTACATTGACCAACTAACTTCAAAGTGAAATTGAAGTCGTAAAATAGATATAACTCCTACAAAATGTTTTGTTGAACTAAGTGAGTTATTCGTTGGTCAGAAGCAAAGATGAAACTCCGATAGCAATCTCGACACCGGCGTAGCTCGCTGAAGTTATCTGATGCCGTATGGTGACGAACTTGTCTTATACGTTTTGGACACACTGTTGCTTAGTTTGAATAGCATTTTGAGCTGGCCATGTCGTAAGTGCCTATTCCTTCTCTTTTATCTGAAAGAAGAAATTTCTAGGGTAGGGGTAGGGTAGGGGTAGGGTAGGGTAGGGGTAGGATAGGGGTAGGGGTAGGGTAGGGGTAGGGTAGGGGTAGGGTAGGGGTAGGGTAGGGGTAGGGTAGGGGTAGGGTAGGGTAGGGGTAGGGGTAGGGGTAGGGGTAGGGTAGGGTAGGGATACACGCAAACGAAGTTGCGCGGGTTTCGCTAGTCTATATATATAAAAATGAAACCCGTTTTCCGTTGTCACGACATAACATGAAAACTGCTTGACCGAATTGGCTGTTTTTTTTTTGTAGTTTTCTAATACTCTGTACAAGGTTCTTACGGAAAAAAATATTAAGAAAATCTCTCACAAAGATTGAAAAAAAAAAACGAAACAGTACCCGGGCGAAGCCGGGCCGGGCAGCTAGTAATCAATAAAATGCGAGCCGAAAAACGTGTTGCTATTTTTGTTTTTTGTAATTTCCCAAAAATTGTGCTTTGGCTTTCACCCCCGAAGGGTAGTGTTCTCCGAACAAGACTACTGTATGCGAGATTATATAGCCATTTGTAAAATGTAGCTCGTCCGGTCCTGTGTTGGCACATTTCCTTACATGCTAGCCTACTGACTCCGGCTGTAAGTGCAATAATGCACTTTATCGTCAAATCAGATGTTTTTACGTTTATACTAGTATTTAAATGTAGGTTCCTTGATCAATTTGAAATCTAAACAATTTTATCATCACCATCATCAGCTCTCATCGACCTAGTGCTGGGTATAAGTCTCCTTTCATCTACGCCATCCTTTTCTATCTATAGCCATTTCATACCGTTTTGACGCGATGTCCTAAACTCCGTTTTCCATTCCTCACGTAGATATTACTCGAAGACTGCCTTACTCCACTTTCCATCGAAGTCAGTCAAATATTTTTATTCAAATAGGCCTTATAGCTCTTTCGAATCGTCACAATTTTTTCATACCACTAGTTCAGGCGGCAGATTTTGCAAGGTGCTAAGAAAAACTGGCAAGAAACTTAGCACTTGCTCTTTTAAAACGGTACTAATAAGTTAAATGGTATAATAAAAATAATTTCGTTCCGTCTAGCCAGTTCTTTAACAACTTGCTAACAATTTTATTATATTAGTGAAACCTAATAATGAAACCAAAACGTGAGAAATAAAATTTTAAATGATTATTTCTAGTTTCAATTTACATAATTCGTTATCTTAGTTTACAAAAATAACTTTAATTATTTATTAATTGGTTTTTAAATTTTGATTTGCATATCTGGATAAAAGCGTTCATGGTCGTATATTTTAAGATTCTGCAAAACATATTTTGTTTAAATTCCAATGATAACTATAAAAAGATTATTAAAACGTTAAAAATTTCAACCTGACCTAATGTGACTTATTATAATTTTTTTAATAACAAGGTGTTGTTTTAGGAGGCATATATGATCATGATAGGCATATATGATCATGATATATATATTATGATCATGATAGATAGATAGATAAATCATATTAAATGATAGATTGCAATGGACATGGATTACAATTTACAAAATACTATCACTAGTTTTCAATTATATAAACAGCATATCTATATATATAAAAGAGAAAATCACTGACTGATTCATCACGAAATCTCCGAAACCACAAGTGCCAGGAGTCACAAATTTTGCAAGGGGGTTCCTTTTGGGGCGTAGGTGCTCACTAAGAAAGGATTTTTGGAAATTCATCCCCTAAGGGGGTAAAACGGGGGTGCAAAGTTTGTATGAACTTTGCCGTTTTTGAAGTTATTCAAATGAAATTCAGCATGAAGGTTCTTTACTGAAAAACATGAAGCATGAGTAAAAATTTTTTTTTTAATTCATCCCTTAGGGGGTTAAACGGGGGTGCAAAGATAGTATGAAACTTTGCCGTTTTTTAAAGTTATTCGAATGAAATTCAGCTTGAAGGTTCTTTATTGAAAGGCATGAAACACGAGTAAAATATTTTTCTCAAAAAACATCCCCTATGGAGTTAAACGGGGGCGCAAAGTTAGTATGAAACTTTGCCGTTTTTAAAGTTATTCAAATGAAATTCAGCATTAAGGTTCTTTACTGAAAAGCATGAAACATGAGTAAAATATTTTTTTCAAAATTCATCCCTTAGTGGGTTAAACGGGGGTGCAAAGGTAGTATGAATCTTTGCCGTTTTTGAAGTTATTCGAATGAAATTCAGCATGAAGGTTCTTTATTGAAAGGCATGAAACATGAGTAAAATATTTTTCTCAAAAATCGTCCCTTAGGGGGTTAAACGGGGGTGCAAAGTTAGTATGAAACTTTGCCGTTTTTGAAGTTATTCAAATGAAATACAGCATGAAGGTTCTTTATTGAAAGGCATGAAACACGAGTAAAATATTTTTCTCAAAAATTATCCCTTATGGGGTTAAACGGGGGTGCAAAGTTAGTATGAAAATTTGCCGTTTTGAAGTTATTCGAATGAAATTAAGCATGAAGGTTCTTTAGGCGATACGAAGTTCGCCGGGTCAACTAGTATATATATATAGGGATTATATCGATTGGTACATCGAAAAGGTCCAGTGTATTAAAATTGCTCAGAGTGAGCAAAGCAAAGCTTATTTAGGTAAATAATATCATTAAATGTGGCCACTAGCCGCGCCACTAATGCGACCACTACTGGCTCAGTCGAGCTACTTACTAGACGCAGCTATAAAAATCTCGTCCGTCGCTTGTGGTAGCGTTTACTAGCAGCTACTAGTGTTCCAATGTGCGGTTGCGCACAACGCCTGCACTTTACATTTTGACATATCGGTTTATAGCCGAAATTTTAAACAGTGTTGACAAGTAGATAGTTGACAAGGTAGTTAAGATTTAGATAGATTTTTTATTTATTTTTATTGGAACATGGCATGGATGGGCCGCAGGTCGCTGGGGTCCAGGAATAGGAGCGACGAGACATCCTTTATGGTGGCCTGAAAGTTGTCTCTTCATGCTCCGCTTGAAGGACCCCATGTCGTACACGTGCGGTGCAGGGAACACATCGTCGGACAGCTTGTTCCATCGTTCAATGGTTCGACACAAGAATGATTGACCAAATTTTTTGTGCGAGGTAGATTTAATATGCCTTATGTGCAATACACAGACATGATAACAACAGGTATAAACATACAACTAACAGACATACAACTTACAGAATAATGTTTTGCAACAAGGCGGCTTTATTGCTGACAGCACTGACACACTATTTTAAATCAAACCAATGTTTTTAACCATGTAGCACAGGCAAGGCGTTAATAGTCTTCAACGCTCGTGTGCTCACAAGCTACACAATGTAACTGTTAGGCATTGGAGACACACATCTTGTGTCCCAGTTCTGCTACCCTGTAAATCAATGAGCTGTCATTGTGCACCATAGTGTCCATTGTTATCCTAGGATAATAATTCGAGAATTTCCTGGTGTTATATAGAGAGAGAAAGTGCAACACGACCATTTAAGAAAGCCATATTTGCGCCATGCAATACGAAGTTCGGAAATATTTGTTTCGTAGAATTTTCGATGCTCCAATGTTCCCACACCGATGTTATGAACGTCATTTATCAAATATAACATTCAGTGTAGGAGCAGAAAATGATTTTAAACGTTAGCTAACATTCATTTTTCAAGGTTTAAAATGGACATGGTGACAATGACGTCTATTGTATTAAAATGTATGTAATTATCTAAAACAGTTACAACACATGCACATTTGTTAACTTTTATCAACAAAACTTAATGTAATATTTTTGCACAAAGCATAATAAACTGTCTGTAGATTCTTGTCTTGCTTGCCCTGCTCGTTTCTTTCAATAATTCGTTACCTTAAGGTTGCCTTGCAAAGATTGCTATTAGCAATAAGCTAGGCTACTCTTGACACCAATACGCAGCGATCGGTATTGACAATTTGTCATTTCGTACTCTTCAGTTGCTATACTAGCGCCTATTGATATTAAATTGCGTGGTCATTATATGAACTAAATGGCATCTAGCTAGACAACATCGACGTACAATAATCGGTACCCTCGACACTATTTTGACAGCTAATTATTGGTTTGATATTGGCCAATAGCGGAGATTTTTCCAATAGCTATAAAGTATAACTTTTTATGTGAAGCTTCAAGACAATTCTTCATAATTATCGAAAACTATTATTGATAATAGTGTGCCTAGCACTCCCAACCTATTGTTTTATGCTCACAATACCGTAGAGCGCACCATAGGTGTATAAAAAATAGAAAATGAAGATGGGACTGCTTTATGTGAAACCCTGAGGAAAGCGAACGGAAGGAGCCATAGCTAACTAATGAAGAAGCAAACAGCGACTTCTTTATACGGCGACGAGACGGCGCCGGCGCCACGCTGTAGAAAACCAGCGCCCTAATATTTAATATATGGTGCTAAGTGCTAAATGTGAAATGTTGCATTAAATTGTTATCTATCGAATGAGTAGGTAAACATGATAAAATGCAGTTGTTAATAAATGTACAGGTAGATAATATTATTGTGTGTAGGAAGGAATGTTTTATAAATAGGGAAACAAGGAATTTATTGTTAAGTCAAGACAAGTCAAAGCGGTTTTTACAGAAAATATATTACAAAAGGTCTTAAAATATTACAATTGTTTCACTACCTATTTTATTAGATAAAAATATTATGCAAACTTGTGATTTTATAACTCCTGAAGACTATAGAAATATTGGCAGATCAACCATATCTAAGTTACTTTTTCATTAAGTATAAATTCAAGTATATTGATTAGTTTTGTTTTTGTAGAAGTGATAGAAGGATATAATTAGCTACTGATACATCATTAGGTATTTCTCTTGTTTTACAATGTCATAAAAATGGTGTGAAATAAATGTTATTGAATAAAACCATATTTTTCTCTACCAGTTCATCATCATCCCATTTTGCTGCATTATCATCCAAATAAAGCGGCAAAAATTATAAATGTCTGTGGTGAGTTTACATTACATTTAAATAAAAGTGATGTTTACTGAGATTGACATGAATAATGTTTCTACTGCTGAAGCTCAACAGGCCCTTACCGTTGGCTCGTCAGTTGCTGAGATAAGGAGGCATTTAAAAAAGGTCCCTTTTAGTTATAACTATGGTTAGCCCACACCACAGGTAAATATTGAGCGGGCCTGAGTAAGAATGTAAATAAAATAAAAACTAATACATTTTTTATTGATTTTTTTTATATTTTTAAAATACTTATTTTAATTATCAAATCACAGTCAAAAGTTGAAATTAAAAATAAATAGTTTTATATAAAAAAAATGTATTTAATCATTGCTGACAATATCCATATAAATAACAATAATTGTTTCGGCAAATTCAAAACAGTCAAGTTTACATTACAATAACTTTATTACAATTATTATTTTCTAATCATTGCTCACGGTAACTGTGTAAATAACAGTAAATGTTATTGCATAATTTATCAATCTAATTTACAGTTGAAAACGATAAATTAAATTCCTTTTTTATAACAATATTATTAGTTTCTGATTCTGATCTAATAGTTTATATAGATCCAGCACTGACAAATGCATCTGCTCATCATAACTCCCACCAGTTTTCCTTATGGAAGCTGCATAAGAGGCACACCTCTTCAATCGCTGCTTCTTTTGTACCCAGTAGTCCCAGTACTTACTGAAAAATAACATAAGAAATTAATCATTACAAACAACAGTCAGACGCAGCAGAGGACTTTGTTTTATAATTTGTAAGGATGGCTACTTACATGTACATAGATAATTGTATTAAAAGTGATAGTAAACAAGTATAGAAGATTTGATTTTGTTAATTTAAAGAACTTATTATAACTAGGTACATATATAACAATAATCGAAATTTAATTACCTTTGCGATTGAAAAGAGCACACTTTCTGTCCGTCTGCTGTTTGGTCTGCGATAAGTTCATAGCAAGGAAACTTGGCGATGCCAGGAGTTCAACTCCAAAAGTTCTCATCTCATCTTAGCTGCGAATATGCCATTTTTATCTGCAAAAGAGAACAAATTAATGTAGTAACGTACCGTAGTTCTAAATTTACAAGTATAAAATGTAAATAATTATCATTTTTATATAAAATACTTACCAAACAAAACGTAACACGTATTATTGTTATTTATTTATTTGTATTGTATGTACTGACACTGACAATAAAAATCTTCATAAATACTTCTTCTTTTTCCGTTTTGGCAACTATAAAACTTAAATTATCCGTAAGAAATTAAATAAAACATGTTTATAATCTTCAGAAAAATATTTTTAGCGGTATTTCATTCTATTTTTGGGTTTTATGTTCTAAGAAATTAATAAATAAATCAAATAACGAAGTTTTTAATTTAATTATAACATAATCGATTTGGCATATCTAGCATAATCACCGGCCCCTGGGGCCCATTTCAATTTTTATCCAATGATCGCAAATGTCAATTTTTATTTCGTACCCTTGAAACACATTGGGTAGATGTTGGATGGAAATTAGTATCGCCTAAGTATTGGTAAAGTCCACCTTGAAGTTAGCTCCCAAATAGTGATGGCCACGGTGATTATGCTAGATATGCCAAATCGATTATGTTATAATTAAATTAAAAACTTCGTTATTTGATTTATTTATTAATTTCTTAGAACATAAAACCCAAAAATAGACTAAAATACCGCAAAAAATATTTTTCTGAAGATTATAAACATGTTTTATTTAATTTCTTACGGATAATTTAAGTTTTATAGTTGCCAAAACGGAAAAAGAAGAAGTATTTATGAAGATTTTTATTGTCAGTGTCAGTACATACAATACAAATAAATAAATAACAATAATACGTGTTACGTTTTGTTTGGTAAGTATTTTATATAAAAATGATAATTATTTACATTTCTTACTTGTAAATTTAGAACTACGGTACGTTACTACATTAATTTGTTCTCTTTTGCAGATAAAAATGGCATATTCGCAGCTAAGATGAGATGAGAACTTTTGGAGTTGAACTCCTGGCATCGCCAAGTTTCCTTGCTATGAACTTATCGCAGACCAAACAGCAGACGGACAGAAAGTGTGCTCTTTTCAATCGCAAAGGTAATTAAATTTCGATTATTGTTATATATGTACCTAGTTATAATAAGTTCTTTAAATTAACAAAATCAAATCTTCTATACTTGTATATCACTTTTAATACAATTATCTATGTACATGTAAGTAGCCATCCTTACAAATTATAAAACAAAGTCCTCTGCTGCGTCTGACTGTTGTTTGTAATGATTAATTTCTTATGTTATTTTTCAGTAAGTACTGGGACTACTGGGTACAAAAGAAGCAGCGATTGAAGAGGTGTGCCTCTTATGCAGCTTCCATAAGGAAAACTGGTGGGAGTTATGATGAGCAGATGCATTTGTCAGTGCTGGATCTATATAAACTATTAGATCAGAATCAGAAACTAATAATATTGTTATAAAAAAGGAATTTAATTTATCGTTTTCAACTGTAAATTAGATTGATAAATTATGCAATAACATTTACTGTTATTTACACAGTTACCGTGAGCAATGATTAGAAAATAATAATTGTAATAAAGTTATTGTAATATAAATTATTTATATGGATATCGTCAGCAATGATTAAATACATTTTTTTTTATATAAAACTATTTATTTTTAATTGAACTTTTGACTGTGATTTGATAATTAAAATAAGTATTTTAAAAATAAAAAAAAAATCAATAAAAAAATGTATTAGTTTTTTTAAATTTACATTCTTACTCAGGCCCGCTCAATATTTACCTGTGGTGTGGGCTAACCATAGTTATAACTAAAAGGGACCTTTTTTAAATGCCTCCTTATCTCAGCAACTGACGAGCCAGCGGTAAGGGCCTGTTGAGCTTCAGCAGTAGAAACATTATTCATGTCAATCTCAGTAAACATCACTTTCATTTAAATGTAATGTAAACTCACCACAGACATTTATAATTTTTGCCGCTTTATTTGGATGATAATGCAGCAAAATGGGATGATGATGAACTGGTAGAGAAAAATATGGTTTTATTCAATAACATTTATTTCACACCATTTTTATGACATTGTAAAACAAGAGAAATACCTAATGATGTATCAGTAGCTAATTATATCCTTCTATCACTTCTACAAAAACAAAACTAATCAATATACTTGAATTTATACTTAATGAAAAAGTAACTTAGATATGGTTGATCTGCCAATATTTCTATAGTCTTCAGGAGTTATAAAATCACAAGTTTGCATAATATTTTTATCTAATAAAATAGGTAGTGAAACAATTGTAATATTTTAAGACCTTTTGTAATATATTTTCTGTAAAAACCGCTTTGACTTGTCTTGACTTAACAATAAATTCCTTGTTTCCCTATTTATAAAACATTCCTTCCTACACACAATAATATTATCTATCTGTACATTTATTAACAACTGCATTTTATCATGTTTACCTACTCATTCGATAGATAACAATTTAATGCAACATTTCACATTTAGCACTTATCACCATATATGAAATATTAGGGCGCTGGTTTTCTACAGCGTGGCGCCGTCTCGTCGCCGTATAAAGAAGTAGCTGTGTTTGCTTCTTCATTAGTTAGCTATGGCTCCTTCCGTTCGCTTTCCTCAGGGTTTCACATAAAGCAGTCCCATCTTCATTTTCTATTTTTTATACTCCTATGGTGCGCTCTACGGTATTGTGAGCATAAAACAATAGGTTGGGAGTGCTAGGCACACTATTATCAATAATAGTTTTCGATAATTATGAAGAATTGTCTTGAAGCTTCACTTAAAAAGTTACTATTTAGCTATTGGAAAAATCTCCGCTATTGGCCAATATCAAACCAATAATTAGCTGTCAAAATAGTGTCGAGGGTACCGAATTACCGATTATTGTACGTCGATGTTGTCTAGCTAGATGCCATTTAGTTCATATAATGACCACGCAATTTCATATCAATAGGCGCTAGTATAGCAACTGAAGAGTACGAAATGACAAATTGTCAATACCGATCACTGCGTATTGGTGTCAAGAGTAGCCTAGCTGACACTGACAATAAAAAATCTTCATAAATACTTCTTCATTTTCTGTTTTGGCAACTACCATACTTAAATCTTCCGAGGAAAATTAAATAAAACATGTTTAAAATATTAAGAAAAATATTTTTTAGTGTATTTTTGAGTTTTATCTTCTAAGAAATTAATAAATTAATGAATTAGCGTAGTTTTTATCGGAGTTTTTATATATATTAACATAATTGATGGGGCGTAAACTAGCATAGACACGTGGCCATCACTATTTGGGAGCTAACTTCAAGGTGGACATTGCCAATCCTTAGGCGATACTAATTTCCATCCAACATCTATCCAATGTGTTTCAAGGGTACGAAATAAAAATTGATATTTGCGATCATTGGAACGGTATTGAAATGGGTTTAAAATCGCTATTAACTCCAGGGTAGGGCCCAAGGTCGCCTTGTTGCTTATACACTAGACATTAGTATGTAAGATTGTAATGTAATATTGCTTCCTGCTGTTTTATTTTATTTATTTTATACCACTAAGGGGGCAAACAAGCATAGCCTGATAGTAAGCAAGCAGTCACCGCAGCCTATGGACGTTTGCAATACCTATTGCTGTGTTTGCAATTTGTTGTATGTGTATTGCAAATAATGTCTAATCTATATATCTATCTAACTGTTTGAAACAGTTATAAATTTCGTTATGGGTGCACCTTAATTGTAGAACTACGACGGTTGTTACAATATCGGAGAGACCTAAAACTTGGAGGGTGTTCTTTGTATGACGTTAGCATCCGATAAGAAATTTCCGAACTTCCCACGGGAAAACGGGATACACGCAAGGAAAGTTGCGCGTGTTTACATTAGTGGAGAGCAATGAATGCGGGTCACCTAAAGTAATCTATAAATCTCGGAAACTATAAATGATAGCTTAATAAAATAAACAGTGTTTAATAGAAAATATAATAGCTCTTAAATGAAAGTAATAAAATTTATAAGTCACCACATTTTATTTATAAAAAAATACATAAAGAAAAAAAATAGCTGATCTCGCCATAAAACAAAACTAGGAAACATGACATTTTTGTACAACAATATGATTTTCTTGAATTGAAGCGAAGTGAGTGTAGTTATTTGCAACAAATTAATGCATACACAATTACATTTCACATTTATATGCACACATCAATTTATTATGAGTGTCGGAGAGTTGCAAAACGGCAGTAACTCAATGAGATTGTTTGCATTGTGCAAATCACTGATTCTGAGTTACTTCCAAAAAGGAATTTAGAAATTTCCTTCATGTAGAATTAAAGTCCGATGCTGCGTTTACATCTACAATAAATTGCAAGCAAGTATGCTCGCACTTTGCCAGACAGCTACTGCAAGTTTACTAGGGCTCATTCAGACGAGCGGCACTTGGTTGACGGCAGATACAAAATGTAGGTAACTTTAATTCCATATACGAGTCCTTTTTTTTCCTGCTGCAATGAAAAATTTAATAATTTCTACGCTGTAGACGCGCGACGCTCTAGTCCTTTCTGCCTGACAAAACGACACTAAACGGCTAATTCTGTTGTCCATTTAACTAGACTAAACTAATTTTTACAGGTCTAGGAGTGTTGCTATCCTTGTCACTTATTGTAAACCAAGGAAGGACAATATCTCCTTTGGTCCTGTCAAAATTAGTCTAGTAAAATGTACAACAGAATTAGCACCATTGCCAAATACCAATTTGATGGTTTAACAAAGACGAAATAGCATTCGTATTTGAAGTGAAAACAGATAAATTAAGTGTCGTGTCTTGAATATCTGAGCCATCACATTGTAATGGATTATCTCGGAATCAATAAATCGCGTCTCGTTGCGTGTTTCCGACACCTATATAGACCGGTGATCAGACCTCAGTTTTCCGTATCAACCCTAGTATATTTTAAAGAAACATTTTTGGTGGAATTTGAATGCATGGTCGAAAGGCCGTGTGTTAAAATTTCATGATTAATGAAAATCAGAATGATTTTCCAAATGTAAATGCGCTACCCAAAGATTTCTAGAGACGATTTTTTTCATGTGTTGATTTTCTTGGTGAAATTGTTATCAACAGACCATTCACGTGGGTAGGGAGGAGGGCGTAGGGAAATGTAGGATATAAAATATTAACGTGGAAATATTGAAGAGCATTTCCCTAAAACTTACTTACACCTTCATTATTTTTATTTACACCTTCGATGACAGATAAAAATTTACACATAGAACTTATAATCTATGAAAATGATATGATTGACGATATGTTAAACGAGGCTTGGACGATGGCCTACTGCATTGTCATGTACAGACAGTATGCCAATGTTAAGCGATTTATGTTATTGAAAAAAAGTATTTTAATTTCTCATTTCTTTTTCAGGTAAGATGCTGTCTGGTTTCTTTGTACTGTGAAAGTTATTGGTACGCTTATAATCAGGTATTTGCAATTTCTAATTTTCCTAATTTATCATTACTGCTTTTATTTGTGAATGTCTAGTTGGAATTAGATCTCCTTATGTTGCGTGTTGTGTTGTGACTTGGTGACGCGACGCGGCGTATGGTTGACGTCAAAAACAGTTCCGTATTAATGTCAACTATCAAGTTTATATATCCTCATGTTAATGACGTAGTGGAGTATCCTCAGCTACTTCGACAATTTTGCTCGACGACAGTCCGATAATCAGGACAGGCTATTGGTTGTAGACAAAATTGAGAGGAAAAGACCACGCGGACGATCACCTAGTCGATGGTCAAACCAAGTAACCACAGTCACCGGACTAACAACACCCACTCCAATTGCGGGCTGCTGAGGACCGTGCGAAATGGAGAAATATCATGACAGACGCAACGGACACCTTTCAAGGATACGACCCTCAGAAATGAAATGAATTGATGACGAAGTGAACATACATCAACCCACAATTAAAACGCGACGCCATGCGACGTGTCAACATCTGGTGGGTTTATAGAGCGTCGTGTTGCGTCGGATAATATCTTGATCATAGCACTAATAAAACTCAACTATGTTCAAGACGCGTCGCGTTTCGTCGGGTCGCGTGGCGTTTCTTAATTGTTTGATGAGCATTTTTGTCAAATAAGAAATGTCAAAACCATACAAGCATTTATGACAAAGAAATAAAACTATTTCCTCTTTCTATCATACTATCGATAAAAAATGATAAGAACAAGTCATAAATAGTAAGTACGAAAAAAATGTGGTAAACATAATATTTTTGTAATTTAACACTTTTCTTCCTGTCATTCCTGTTGTTATTTGGCATAGAAAATATATATACTCGAAAGTACAAATTGTGAATTAAGTACATCACGCTTTCTCACTACATCCTACTTTGGGGAAAGACTAGTTTATTATTGTAGGCAGGCGACGACGTAAACCCTCGCATTAATTCTGTTTCCCACGTACGTTAGAGTAGCAATATATTTATATTAAGCATCTATTTTATTACTGTTGCCATATACAAATTTATGTTTGTTAACGTACATTGTTACTGTGTTAATAGCTTAAATCGAGAATAGAGTCTGAAGTCTAGAAGAATCTCATCATTTATACCCATAATCATCCCACGGCGAGGAATACCTCACTTCGATTGAAGGCGATTAGAGAGAGGTCAGTGTTCAAGCCGTCTGAAGGTCACCGACTTGGCTTAACGATGTCATCCCTCGACAACAGCTGGAACCAACGTCTTAACGTAGTAGCTCGAAACAACGAAAACCCATTAAAAACATGGTCTAACTTGCGTATTCGTTTTAGAGTGCGACACACACGAACGCTATCGAGATTTTAGGACATAAGTTGACATAACTCGATGGACCCCCGCCGCTTTTCCATGAAACATGCAGTAATATTTTTCCTAAACATGAACAAAAAAGGATTTATATAGCCGACAGTAGCCACTAATTAGTTCCAACTGTAAATTGATTTCTCCTTTTTTAATGATATTAATATAACTGTCATCAGTTTAATCAAATAGACGCCATAACCGTATCAAATGGATATTAAACACATTATTAATATACCAATTAAATATAACATGTGATAGAAATCATAATTTTAGCATAAATTATGATAATTAAAAGTCTTCCTTGTTGAAGTTATGAGGATATTTAACGAGAGCTGGAAAACTTGTTTTTTTCGATATAATTATTAGTGTTATCATCCTAAACTGTGCCACTGCAGTGCAAATCTTAGATGATAACTTAGTTTTTAATTTTTGGAGGTACAAAAATGTTTTTTTTTAAATAAACGGCTTTAAAAAGACTTACTTTACAAATAAACGTAGAATAACGAGTAAGTATATAACTTATTCACTGTTGTGTATGTCACTGTCTTTCTTGATGAGAATTAAATGAAGTGTGAAAGTGACAAAACATTGTATAACTTCCTACTCGTTATACTAAATTTATTTGTAACACAGTTAGAAAATACATTCAATTTCTGTCTTACCATAGACACTTAAAAGAATCTAGTATGTATTCCTTTTGTCTAAAAGAGTCCAGTAAACTGACGCATGTATATGCAAAAAGACATGTTCCATTAAATATTTCCTCCTGTCTAAAAGAGTCCAGTAAACTGACGCATGTATATGCAAAAAGACACGTTCCATTAAATATTTCCTCCTGTCTAAAAGAGTCCAGTAAACTGACGCATGTATATGCAAAAAGACACGTTCCATTAAATATTTCCTCCTGTCTAAAAGAGTCCAGTAAACTGACGCATGTATATGCAAAAAGACACGTTCCATTAAATATTTCCTCCTGTCTAAAAGAGTCCAGTAAACTGACGCATGTATATGCAAAAAGACACGTTCCATTAAATATTTCCTCCTGTCTAAAAGAGTCCAGTAAACTGACGCATGTATTAACAAAAAGACGTGTTCCATTCTATTACATTAAACAGCTCCTTCACCGTTCCTTCAGTGTAGGCGTATATTCAACTTATACGCAACCTAAACGCCCACTACCCGATGATTGTTGAGTTAACACCACATAAACGACATGTCGTCATACTGTTCGATTTATCCTGTCGATTACGCCGTTATGTACGCATAGTTTTTAACAATTTAAGCGTCACCGCGAAAATATTTATTTATGTACTGTACGGTAAAATGCCTTTTGCTTCAAATTGCTGTCTCTCACGTAGTTGTTAAGGAGGAAGGAACTTTCAATACTTCCTACTCCGACTATCTTCTTTCTGATTAAATTCGTTGTGAGTTCCAATTGTTCCAAGACAGCTGTAGTTTCTCCCCCGGGACGTCAATAAGCTTTAGTGTTATTATCAATCTGAGGTCGCCGTTGTTGATCCTGGCTACACAGGTGACGAATCGGTGGGAATGTGTGGTGGGCTTGTCCCATTTATGTACTGTACGTATGTACTGTGTGTGTAAAGGTTCTATTAAAGGCGTACTTTTAATAAATTACATTACACTACAAGCTTCTTCTGAACGGCGTGCGTCGTCGTGCTTATCTTTGTTTCGATATAGCGCTCGCTCGCGCAACCCTATAGACATAGTAAATGACGTTGTTGACGCAAAAAATGTTGTGCTGCGACGTATGTCGGCTGTTACCTAGGCGAGTTTCAAATGCAACGATTTAATTTGTAGACCAGTTGCTACATAGGTGAGCTACAACATTGGCGAGTTATAAATGCACCGATATGATACTAACTCGTACGTCGCATCAACGCAAAGTCATTATTTACGATTACACGAATATTGTGGCGACGACGGACGCAACCCTTTTACCGGAGTCATGTCACTCTCCGCGATGAGGTGGTAGATTTTTTTAAATTCTCGCGGGTAAGCGAGATACACGCAAAGGCAGTTTCGCTATTGTTCCATAAACTTCTCCGCATAAGAATATAAATCTAAAGGGTCATATCGAAAATCGAGGTATTTTTACAATGCGTAAAACGTAATTGCTTTAAAAATTGGCAAAAAATAACTGATCCCGGTAAATGTATTCCAAAATTTTATAGTCTTTTGTGTGATGAGCACAAACATAAATTTTCGCTTTGGCGCCCTTTCACTGAATTTACCCCTACTAAAAGTCTTATGCTCGTTTTTACCAACGAAAGCCTTCTACCGTCCGCCGCCTCTTAACTCATGCTTTGTATGAGTTACGTTGGTGAAAACGGGCATTAGATTCATTGCTTTTAACTTTTAAATACGTCATTTATTTTAAACTACTTATATAAATCCCTCTGCTGGGCAAATGCCTCTCCTATGAACTATTCCTTTCAGTTGTTCCTTCTTTCTAGTTGACGAATCTGAATCATATCAGATTTATGCATTTATATTAGTGAAAAATCATAATATCAAGTTGTAAATTTACCTGCCAGAAGGAAGTCTATCTTGACTTATCATGACATTGTGAAATCGGCCACTTTACGATGAGATTTTTTTCTTAACACGACACAACACCATACATTACACACAAGTTGTTAAGTTTCTAGCATTAGGTTAACCCATAGCCTACACTATTATTATTATTATTTAATATACGTAATAGAAAAAACGGTGATAAACTGTGATTCTTCTTCTTTTTGCGTGCTTCCCGCAATTTGAGCTCGAGATTTTTTTTAAATTCATTCAAGTATTGTGATCGTTGTTTAACTAGAATGATTTCCACTCCATACATTCCACTTTGACACGCACAAGGCTATCGAGCTCCTCATAAATTATGATAAAACAATGAGAACCATTAGTACGACCGAACCACCAGTAAAGTTGTAAAAGATCTCGATTTACGACAGAAAGTTGCGGTTTTCAGAATTTCGGCGTACGTGATAATAAACCAACGGGAATGGTTCGGAGAACCATCGGTCTTGAGATTGTGTCACAACAATTGGCCCGTAAAATTCCCCGTCCGAAAACTGGGACACTTGAGAATTATTCGCGCATTTTACACCTTAACGAAAATTGGTGGAGAGATAGGTTATCTATTATTAAATAATAGTTGTTGACCTTTAAATAAATGAAAGTAATAGCACAGTTTAAATAAATTTTGTGGTAATCGTTTGTACAAAATAATGTATTTTTACTACACGTCACATACATAATAGTAAGAGAGGTAGGGCACAGCGGATAATCCGCTCAAATCGGAGCAGCCTGTCTGGGGAAGGTCCTCCACCTTACAGAAGATCGTAGCCAAATAGCATTGGTCTCGGCCATGTTGTGTTTCTACGGTGAGTAAGGTCTTCTGAGCTCCACCACTTGGGGGGGGGGGGGGGGGGGTTATGGTTTTTTGAAGTGAATCCGACTGACGTTTTGAACTTTATTGTCTCTTTTCACAGGACTACGTGTTTCGTTGTTTCGAATGGACATTTTCATAGTAGCCCCGAATGTTTTAATATGAACGCCTACAAATGTTTATGAGCAAAAAAAGTGTTAGCCACCCGATAGAGAGATAGTGATGGTTTAGAATAGTATTTATAAAAATTCTCTAAAATCTGGAATACAATTTTTTTGCGCCGGAGCCTTGGTTTCTTTTGGATTCACCTCTTTTGTAATCTTTTTTCAAAGATAAAACGTTAAAGTAACATAGACAACTATATTATTTTTAAAAAGATTAATCTAAATATTATGTCATTTTAAACAATTTATACTCAATTATGTGCCAACCGATTAATAAATAGGCAATGATATTGAACAAGCAATAAATCTATATGGATCTTATGTAAATAAACTACGGAATCCGTTCATTTTAATGTTTCACTCTAAATGTAAATTAGTATACAATAACGTAGCTTCCAACATTTTCTATAAAACATGATCTCCTATCAAGTCCTTTACGACAATTTTACAGTATCCAATACAAATCTATTAGATCGTTGTCTCATCCTGGTTTTCTACACCAAAATCGTTCTTGGGAGACCAACATATATTTATGTAAATACTTATGTTTTAGATAGAGATATAAAACAGTGTAGATGTGTTTTCATTATCGGTCATACTTCGGTATACAGTGTTTTATATACCTTCCTAAGCTCAGAATGGTTTTAGTTGAAAGGTGCTATAAGCTATAGGACACTGCAGACATCATAGAGGCGGCAGCACGAGATTTTGGGGCGCGAGGTGCGTGGCCGGCGCGGGCCGCTGCTCCTCGGCTCGGCTCGGAAGTTAACATCGACAAGAAGACGTGAGAGGCCCGGTGGTCGAGTGGCTAGCAATGGTCACTTTTCCCAAGGGCCGCGGGTTCGAATCCTGCGCAACGCAAACATATGTGTGCATGAACATATCTGTTTACCTTCGTTTGGTATTTAAGTAATCAGCAATCTAGTACCCATAGTACAAGCTTAATTGCTTAGTTTGGGACTAGATGGCGTTGTGTGATTCGTCCAATAATATTATATATATTTATATTGAGAGTTCAGAATATAAGTTAATAATATTCATAACTCAGCACTGATTCACGCGAACAACTTCACATAGATTTATAACAATATTTCGTAGAAGTGGTTTCATCGCTATAAATTTGTTGAGTTAATGCAAATTAATGATGTTAAAATCTAACTTAAATTATGTTTCGTTGACATTTAACAGTTAAAATAATAGAATTTAATATTTAAATTGAAAAATTAATAATGGCGCGCTACTAATGGGTTTTTAGTTTAATTAATTATATTTTCTATGTATAAATTAAAATAAAATATTTAATTAAATTGTTATTTCATTAGACAGTGACCTAAATAAGTTTTCTTGTTTTTTAAAAATAAAAAATAGCAAATGAGCACCAGACATAAAGCACAAATTTATATTACCACGAAATTTTCTAAAGCAATCAAAAATACTTTAGTGTTTGAGCTGTCGCGGGCACATAAACACAATTAAAATTTTAATTATAAAATCATAGCGTTACTTACAATTATTTTTTAAATAGTTTTATCTATACTAATATTATAAAGCTGAAGAGTTTGTTTGTTTGAACGCGCTAATTTGAGGTACTACTGGTTCGAATTGAAAAATTATTTTTGTGTTGAATAGTATATTTGTCGAAGAAGGCTTGCGACAAATAGGAGCGAATCAGTGAAAAATGTTGTAAAAACGGGGAAAATTATTCATATCGCGATAGTATTTTCGACAACGAAGTCGCGGTCGCAGGTACTAATAATGTCAATTCAGTAAATATGATAATTGTGCAAACGAGATTTATTTACAATAATTTTGCATCAATTAGCAGGAAAGTCGTGCCATGGTTACTATCATTACTCCGGAACTACACTTATCTCTATTAATTGGACTTCGCGAGACGTTTCCATTTTGCAAATTTATATGAAAGTAATCTTGTTAATTGCTACCTTGCTTGCTATAACATTGAAGTAGTTAGGGTTGTTACTATGGAACGTAATTGTTCAGTAGTTGTTACAGTAGTTGTTACAGACTTTCTGATCTAACAGGCTAAACATCAACAACAATAACAGACTCTGACTTGACAGGACTTTTAAAATATTGATACCAGACTTTTATTTATTTTTCAGTAAACATAACATTTTGATATAAATGACGACGTATTCTTTCTACAGTAGGGTAAGTACACAATTATTATGAACTGCACTGACTACACAAGGTGGTACAGTCAAGAGCAGGTGGACCTTTACATATTGGACTTTGAACCGTTCTTAAGTACCATGTTATAAGAGCCAAAATTGTACTGCAAGTGAAAAGCTCGACGTGCACCTGACTGTACATGAACTCGTACAACCGCGGTCGAGCTAAGCCTTTTTATAAATACAATAATATTGTTTTATTTAGAAGTTCTACTTGGTCCATTCAGAGTTGTAACATTTTTTCCGTATAACTTACCTATTTACAATACAATACAAAATACTTTTATTCAAATAGATCTATCGAACAATAGACACAAACATCTCTACGAACACAAACACATAGCATTAGAATATAGAGGTACTGATCAGCGGGAGTTCCATTTGATCTGCTGATCCTCCATGTATCTCCCGATATGGCCATTCAGAATGGAATACAGTAAATCACTTCTAAACGATCTGTGATTGGATTTTAATGGTATCATAATTAATTTGTTATATTAGACTACTTTCTACATAATCCCAGAGATAATTGATACCAGTCAGATGCTCGGGGTGCTCATTAAATTTGCATTGCAGTAAATGCGTCTTCCTGCAAGTCGTAAAGAATACTTTCTCTGTCTGTTAGGTGGAAGTTTTCACTTTATTTAATTAAAATGGAATGCAACGGACATTAGGTAATTACATGTATTGCTTATTAATGATGTTATATAAAAGATCGGCTGGCGCTAAATACGCTAGCTTCTAGCATGCACAAGCGCTCTTATATTCAATACCACAGATGCGATGCTACCATGGTACTTCGCCGACGACACCGCCCCAAACTTTGTTAATATTTCCATTTTAAGTTACTTTTTTAATAATTCTACATAATTTATACAGCGTCACTTGATCCCAATGTTAGCTAGGGTTAACCTTATTTATAACAATGGATATAATTATTGTAAACACTCACCGCTTAGAAATTAAAGTGAATGCCTAGGAGCTCGCCTTTCGGCCTAGGACGACACTGAGAGAGAAAGAGAAAAGGTAGAACCAGTGAGAAGAAAGAGTCTCCCGCTTCCGCTAGTGCTCGATGAAGTAGTTCGCAGCGATCTGGCCACAAATGTCCATTAAAAAATATATTATATGAGAAACTAGAGACCGTTAAGTCTCTACAATGTTTTTCAGATAGCATTTGGGATTTGAAGGGAATTTACAGGGAATTAAAAATAAATGTATCATTAATATCATTAATATATATATTTTAAGAGAGGTAGGGCACAGCGGATAATCCGCTCAAATCGGAGCAGCCCGTCTGGGGAAGGACCTCCACCTTACAGAAGATCGTAGCCAAATAGCATTGGTCTCGGCCATGTTGTGTTCCTACGGTGAGTGAGGTCTCCAGAGCTCCACTTGGGGGGGTTGGGAGGGTTGGCAACGCGTGAGTGATACACCCGGTATTGCTTACGTCTATAGGCTACGGTGACGGCTTACCATTAGGCCGACCGTATGCTTGTTTGCCACCTGTGTGGTATAAAAAAAATAAAAAATAAAAATAATAATGCAAATTTGTATTCGTCACTTTTTTGTAGTCGCTTATTCTTCACTCTTTTTCTATTTCTTTTTGTACTTTGCGGTTTTTTGTTTCGAATAAAACATGCGTGAAATGAAATACGTGAAAATAACTCAAAGTCACCGTACCCATGCTATCTGAAAAACACTTTAGTTTAAAAATATAGAGAAATTACATAACATTGCCAGTGCCAGCCCTAAGTTGAAGAATAAAACTAATAATCGATAGTACCTTTGAGTGTTTGCCCGAAGTACGTCTGTCGGGGTCCTTGATTGAGCTTGGACTTATAGGGTTCACGCACAAGTACTCTCCAATCTCTCGACATATTGGACGGCACTTAGCCCTGACATGGAGCCAATTCAATTTATCGATATGAGATTATTATTAGAGATGCGATTGTTCAATCACTATTCGGTATTCGGCCTTTGTTTTCGGCTAAATTAACTTCAGCCAATTATACATTAAATTAATTTTGTTGAACTAAAACTTAATCTTCCGGAGAGGGTAGGGATCAGCAGCGGGATAGTTTAGGTCTAATTGGTTTGACTACCTAAGACTAAAGTAGCTACTTTATTACTTAAAACTACACAGACAGTATCATTATTCTGACGGTACAGTCAGAAAAGAATGAGGTGACCAGAGTCTGACGCGTGACTGATACCTCCAGTATTGCGTCTATTCTATAGGCTGTGATGCTGGCTACATTTTATATTCTACAGGCGGGCCGTATGCTTGTTTGCCACCATTGTGGTATAAAAAAAAAGAGTAGGATAGTATGAATGTTTTATAATAATAACTATAACACTATAATAAAATCTTTGTTCCTAGTTCTCTACCTTGCTCGACTTTTTCATGGGTTCCTGTACCTACCGCCAAATTATTTATTAAAAATTAATTATTTTTGACTGAACCAGAAATCAATATTTACAACCAAAAAATTAAAAATTGTTTCGTTTGCATTGATATGTAAAAGCTACGTTATTTTTACTTTTCGCTGAACTATTTATTATAATGTTCTATCCGGTAAACACAATGCCGAAGTTAATACGGCCGAAAAGTCTGGCCGAAAATCTGATTAGTGGGTCCATCCAATTCACTATGATATAGGGTTCGATGTAATATTATAAATGAAATAGCGGATTTAGCGAAATTTCATACTCCAAATCCAAACTATTGGGTTCTACATTTATTATTTATTACTTGAACTCAATATTTAACTGTGAAATTGAGATTCCTATAATATTTAATTATGTATCGATCAAAAATATTTAATATTAGTACTCTTGCGTGAGATGAATAGATTAAATTTTCACAACGCATTTATCCAATAAACGTTTAATAACATAAGTTTTAAAAAAATAAACTAAAAACTAAATAAATATCATCGAAATTTAAACTAAAACAAAACTAATATTAAAGATTGCCCAAACCCCTGTTGTGCCCCAAAACGCCAAAACTGCAATAGTTCCATTTGTATCTAATATTTAAATTAGATACAAATTGTTTGATCCTTGAAACAAATTTTGCGAAGTTGTGCAAAACTAATTCCTGCACAATATTAACATACCATACTCCTGTAAATTGAAGTTTAATTTCTGCTATTAGTAATCTTTTATCTGGAATCACCATCTCATCTGACCCAATGCTATGGTTATTACCAAGATAATTCTCTTCAATAATTCACTATTATTGATAACACCGTTTTGCCATTTGACCCTCAGTTGTAAATGGGTGACCAGGATGTCGAGGATATAATTTATTTGTTTGCAGTAAGCTTATTCGAATCGGATTTTGTGTCATTAACTTTTACAGTTTTAAAAAGATGTTAAAATTCTTTTATCTATTGATTTTTGAGTGTACCCAAGTGATAAAAGATAGATTAAACTTAAATAACTTAAGTCTGTAACTGAATAGTGTATTGGAAACAAAGCGGCCATTATTGCTAAAAGCAATCTTTTCAAGGCAACCTTTTTTGTATGGAAGGGGCAGGGTTAGCAAGGCATGAAGCATCAAAATAAGTAAGCGAGGAATTTGTAGAAAAGAGATCGAATACTTAGGACAGTATAATATCCAGAACAGAAGAGGTGCTTAGGAAATCTCTAATCACACACACTATGAAGATACGTGAAGAAAGTGCTCCTGTATTAGCATTCCGATGAAAACTGGATACACACTACATGGTGATGTGTGTTTCCAACCAACAATACAACAAATATCCTTCAGCTCTAAATTTGTTGACACACGAGAACGTAACGTAAGCAAGCAAGTTTTAGCAAGTGTAATAATATTCGACCTAACCTACTAATTAAAACAACATTGTTGTTGTTTTTGAGCTTAATCTCGGCAAATTTATCTATGAAACTATCGGATTATACGAAACAATTTTACATTTGTAATCGTATCTGAAATCGATGAAGCTAAAACCTCTGTATATATCACAAATAATATAACGTATCTAGATTCTAGACCTATACAGAGAACCAAAATTTCATGTTCATAAAGCGATAGATTGTCTCTGAATTTTATTGAACATACACCATACAGCCAGTTGCAGAATCGTTTCTCAATCTTAACTCTACATATCTTTTTCATTCTTTAGTTTAACGTAATCATTACCTTTAAAATGTTTTTGTGCAACCTACCAGTAATCGCGTCAGTAAGTTAAATCTTCAACAAACGATAATTATACAAGTCTATCAACACTCAAACTAGTACTTAGAAAAACGGCTCTCATTTTAGCTACTGTAATTATATCATTTTACGTCTTATCTGGAACTAATTTCTAGATCATTATCGATCTTTGTATGGTTTGCTAGTGTAACATGTTTCACGATCATTGAAACTAGAAGTCGTTTAATGTTTAGATCTTAGGATGTATTAGAGATAATCTTGATACAAACATTGCTTATGAACTACTTAGGAAAAATAAAATAAATGATCATTATAAGAAGATGTATATGATTTTCTGTTTCGTTAATTAAATCTAGCTTTTTATCTAGGTCGGGGAAAAATTACATATTTTATATATATATATATGTTTGAAGTAAAATATCTTTGGATGTATTCTGTATATATTGGGGATTTTAACATGAATAAATAGAGGACATTAAAAAAAATAAAACATTTTTTTCCGTAATATTATTATTTAAGTGTTATAATGTTACTCTTATTGGAGAATTAGACAAGACTGTTAATCATTCCCTTTTGCATTTGAAACCCTTTGCAATTGTCAGATGGGTAAGCTGATGTTCATGTTTTCATGACACCTGACGGCCACTGACTTATTGTAGCGACTATTCTGTCAATAATATCAGGATCAACAGCACAACATACCCTACGAAGCAAGGACGAGATTTTTTAATTTATGCATTATTAATTTTTAGATATATATATACATATTTAAAAATTATATAAAACTGATTAAACATGCAGAAAAGTAATGCTTTAACACGAGCATTGATTCCAGTTACCTCTTATTCTATTCTTGTTTGAAATACATGCAAAGTTATTAAAGAAAACATATATTATCATCAAATTGACTAGTAGCAAAAACGAAAAAATTTCATAGATCAGTTGCTACATAGGCGAGTTACAAATGCGCCGATATGATAGTCCGTTAATAGTTGACGTAGAGCTTACATGATCAAGTTAAGGAAAATGTAGACGTCGTGCCTCATAGAGAGGTGAAGGAGCTAGCACAAGAGAGAGAGGAAAATGAAGGCTGCTACACTGACAAGAGCGTGAATGTTAAATTTAAGAGAATAGTTGTAATTTACAGTAATTTAAGAATAGATTGTATAATTAATTTGATTATACATTTAGATACGATCACGTACTTCATTCATTTTCAAGCACTTAAATTTCTATCTTAGCAAATTGTTAAGCCTAATCATATTTACCGCAAACTACAAAACTTTTCTAGTGAATATAGTTCTTCGTGAGATTTCCACACGGCTATCGCACAACTTGATATGTTTTCACTTAATATGGAAACCAGTAACTCACATATGGCGAGACTTAGTATGTTTTATATCCGTTGACCCATATGTTTTTGTCCTAGATAACGCATTGTCCCACGCTATAGTATTCTCTATAGAAATATTGTTATAGAAAATTGCTTTGATATTGAATTTTCTTTTAAATTCTTTGTCTTGTTACAATTGATAGTTCAACTCTTTATTATTGTTTATTACTTTTATTACAGCGTTACATTTTTTACTTTTTTAATTGTTTTTTTTATTAACTTTATATTGTTGTATACGCATGTTACATTATTATGTATTATCCAAATTAGTTGGGTGCTCTATTCAAATTCAAGCCACATAATTCTGATAATGTAACACGCGTCTTATAAATTCGCAACATGAGAGTTCTTCTCTATTTGGTCGGTTTGTTAATGTTGACATGATCGACTAACAATAATTTCGCACTAAGCACTCTGATTCATCCTTAACATGTGGCATTAGGCTTCTTAAGTTATATTTTACGTTTACAGCAATCTATTTCTTTTCTATAACACATTTGAAAGTGTTAATTGCTAGACGTAGTTTCATGTCAGCACCAGAACGTTCGCAGATGCCTGTTAATTGGCTACCCTCTTTAGACTAACAAGATAACCGAGCACAAAAGCAATTGTCACAATTGTTGACGATTGTCAACGCATCAACAGTGAAAGTAGCCGACAGAGCTGATACGTCTGTCAATCACAAACTAGAAAGTGCTACGCGAATTTACTTGTCAAAACACATGACGAATTTGAAGACTCTTGTTTCTATCTTGATGTCACATAATTTGATTTTGATTTTGAGATGGCGACTGCGGCGAAAGTGATAGACTTATGTTTCGAAGGTCATGATAATTGCGCAATGCTTTTTTGTTTGAGTGACGTACAATGCTTTCGTGTACCACAGATGCCATAAACTGACTGACGCGTGCTGACGTGACTAACTGACGTGGTACTCGCTAATTAAGTTTGGGATATTGGAATATACTAACACACACGAATTTGGACACGTCACTTTCATTTTGGGTGCATTATGAATATGGATTTGATATAGCAAATAAAATTAGTTTCTAATGTTAAAATCTTATTTCATGAGCATGTGTTTTGTTGTTGTATTACGCGAATTTACTTGTCTAATTACATGACGAATTTGAAGACTCTTGTATCTATCTTGATGTCACATAATTTGACTTTGATTTTGAGATGGCGACTGCGGCGAAAGTGATAGACTTATGTTTCGAAGGTCATGATAATTGCGCAATGTGTTTTTGTTTGAGTGACGTTAATTGCTTTCGAGTATCACAGATGCCTGACGTGATTCTCGCTAATTATGTTTGGGATATTGCACTTACACACACGAATTTGGACAGGTCACTTTCATTTTCGGTGCAATATGAATATGGCTTTAGTATTTGGGAAATAAAATTCGTTTCAAATGTTTAAATCATATTTTTTATGAGTATGTATGTTTTGATGTTGTGTTACGCGCATTTACTTGTCAAAACAGATGACGAAATTGAAGACTCTTGTTTCTATCTTGATGTCACATAACTTGACTCTGATTTCGAGATGGCGACTGTGGCTAAAGTGATAGATATTTTCGGAGGTCATGATAATTGCGCAATATTTTTTTGTTTGAGTGACGTGCAGTCAGCTGCACGTTGAGCTTTACACTTGCAGTACAATTTTGGCTCTTATGACATAGAACTTAAGAATGGTACAAAGCCCAATATGTAAAGGTCGACCTGCTCTTGACTGTACAATGCTCGAGTAATGCCGAAAACTGACGTCGTGCTCACTAATTAAGTTTAAGAAATAAGTTTGGGATATTGTAGTATAAGCAAACTAATTTAGACATGCTACTTTCATTTTGTAGGTGGAGTATGAATATGGATTTGGTATTTAGATAGTAAATGAAATTGAAAAGTTTGTTTCTAATGTTAAAATAATATTATTATATTTCACGGTTTCCTCGTGCACCAACAAGTATGCACCAAAATAGGTGCTATTCTAAAGTATTCCTTAACACATTATGCGTATGAATGTTAACACAATACCAAAGATTTATTACTAGCCTTAACTGTCCCATTGCTGGACCATCTTTCATGAGTACCTTATATTAGACACCAAAAATCTACTTAAAAAATCCCTGTCTGTTTATAGCCTTTTTTAAAACGGCTGAAATTGGATTTGATTACATTGCATTTCATTTCATGTTGAAGGATACCTTTCATAACTAACGATGAAAACTGTATCAAAATTCATTATGTGGTTTAAGTGGAGTTTGCGGATAAAACAGACGCATAAAGCAACTTTGTTTTAAATTAAGTAAAGAAGTCTTAATTTACTTAATAAAAACTTAACACTTAAATTCAAAACACTTAAATGTCTTTCTACCTTTTCCCTAAACATTATTACGAGCGTAAAAGCCTGTGTACACGGGAAAACCCGTGCCAACTGCGAAGTTACATAAGCCACAGCTGCTCAATTACTCATTCTCTTTCGAAACGAAACAGGGACTAAGTGCTATGCCACACGACGCGGGCGCTTTTTAAAACGCATTACGCGGATACATTACGGCACTATTTCTCTCGCATAGCTACTAAATGTATAAATTATTTTTATATATTACTTCTATCCTAAAATGCATTTTGTCTCAAATTGCTGTCTCTCACGTAGTTAGCTAAGGAGGGAAGTCATTTCAATACTTTCTTCTTAAGCTAATTTCTTTATGATTAAATTCGTTGTGAGTTCTAAGATAGCTGTAGTTTCCGGGACGTCAATTAACTTCATTCTTTAATGTCAATCTTTGGTTACCGTTGTTGATCCTGGGTCTAGAAAATATCCAGGCCAAAACAAACATACAGTGGCGGATAGGGGAATGGTCGGTAGTAGAGCCTAGCTACACTAACCGGCTAAGTCCGATGGACTCGTTGACCAACGATGGGTGTGGTCCTCCAGCATTTCGGGGGTTGTGCGGCGGGTTGACACCTCGCTGACGTAAAACCAATGTTGCTAGTGAAGCGTATCCCGTTAGCGCTTCACTAGCTTGCACAACATTGTCAATAAAAAAAAACAAACATACATGTTCGTGCACATAAATGCCTTAAGGGGGATTTGAAAATAGCCATTGCTAGCCACTCGACCACAGGACCTGCCTATTGAATGTTTGCTGAATTTGCCAGTTTCTGTTGGTTGTGTTTTGACATTCTAGTGGTGATCCTACCTTCGACACTAGACGGCGCGGGTTCGGTTCTCGCTCAGGGCAAACATCTATATAATGCCATTTGTGTTTGTTCTCTCGTCTGGATGTTTTCTATGTAGGTATTACAAAATAATCATAATAGTAGTGGTAGTGGTATGGTAATGGAGGTAGGAAAAAATTGTGTATTTGAAGAAAAATATTTTGAATTTGAATTGAATTGAATTAAATCATATTATTTACAATAATAATAATTATATTCATTGACTGGTACTCATAACACAAGCAGGTTATGCTTAGCTTACTTTGGGATTAGATGCCGCTGATTTAATTAAGATTTAATGATTTTTCGGTAATCGCACAAAACACGCTCAGTTTATATCAGCATTTAGCAGTGACAATGTCTTTGTTTAATATGCGTTCGTTTCCAACCAGGATTTATATTGCTAAAGGGAAAAATATTAAAATGAGGCATGCATTATTACTGAGTTTACCTCCGGGCAACAGGATTGAGATGAGATACGTTTTTAAAGTAGGCTGTTGTCCTCATTAGGTCGACGTGCGTATTTCAATTCGTGTATGTACACTTGATTGTTTTTTTGTTGATTTATTTTTTCATAATACAGTGAAGTACAGTTACCGTGATATATGAGTTTATGCTTCCTTTCTGAAGTCGCTGCGTGTTCACTATACACAGAGTAAACAACAAAACAGAGTAAAAAACAAATATGTATCTTCGGCCATAGTTTAAGATTATACGCTTGTTTAAAGTTATCTTAATTAATTTTATTAACTCATGCGCGTTAAGCCATGATTCTGAAAACAGGAAAAAATGCATAAAATCGCATAGACTAAATCTTGATTTGCGTAAAAGTTCTTTTTATGCCATTTTAGACCATTTTAAAACAAATTGTAAACTATGAAATTTCATTGAGCCCTGTCTATAGCCAGCCTATTGTTCTAGCCGTCTCTCAAAATCTAGACCTTCCAACGGAAAGACAGCACAGTTTAGTTTTTAAATAACGAATACTTATGTTAAATTTAACATTATATTATTACCATAACTAACTCAGAAAATTAAATATTCAACTTTCGATAGTTGGTTGTGTTTAAAACAAAGAAAATTTACTTTCATTTTTGGATCGTAGAACACAATCGAGGCAAATGGCCGGAACTAAACAGCTGTGGAGACCAACTATTGGTGCATAATGATACGTTACGATAATTTCATATACACATGCTCCAATTTTCAAAGAGCTAATGCATGAACGCACCAGATTTTCCACTTATTTTCCATTGAACGAAAGTGTATTTTCACTTATACACCGACGTTCGATGGCAGTTTTGCGTATCAATATTGTCTTGGCATTATAATATTGATATAACCTAATTGCTGCATTCTACATGCAAATTAGAGAGGTAGGGCATAGCGCATAATCCGCTCAAATCGGAGTAGCCCGTCTGGGGAATGACCTCCACCTTACAGAAGATCGTAGCCAAATAGCATTGGTCTCTCTCGGCCATGTTGTGTTCCTACGGTGAGTAAGGTCTCCAGAGCTCCACTTGGAAGGATTGGGAGGGTTGGCAACGTATTGCAAGCGTCTATAGGCTAACTTTTTTTATTCTAATATAATAGGCATATTACAAGCTCTTTCGAATCGTCGTTTTTCGGACCACCAGTTCCGACTGACGGCATATTTGTAAGAAATAGCGAGAAACAAAATATAATCTTATCTGGAACCAAACAAGATGTAACAGTAATAGTAAAACAAAAAAACGATGAAACGTTTCGAGAAAAGGTAGGTAGTGCCCTTGCGCTCCGCTTGGCTCGTCTTGGCGGGGGCACTACCGTGCCCCCAGATTGAAATAGTTTATTTTGAAGGCTTACACGGTATTTATATTACACAAGAAGTTACTTGATACAGGCATGTAGCACTAGACACTGGCATGGCACCTCTAGTTCAGAACATTCAGAAGCAGGATGTGCAGAAAATTATTGCTTTTGTATGTGAAATTTGGCTCGACATTTATGATTGTTAAGATGCAGCAATCAATTGTGAATATTGTAGTCTCCCAACAAGATACGATTGGTATAAAAAACTGCTTCGGATGACGGCCTATTAATGTACGGCGTTGTAATTGTCTTTAGGAATGATTTATGTAACGCACGAGAATACTTTACATTCCTAGTTGGCGATGCTGTGTACAAGATTTATCTATGAAATCGGAATCTGGTTTTTCCTGGCTTTCCTTAGATTTTAAATCCTTTGATAATGCATTGGTTTTTCTAATTTTTTTTTATTTCACAGCAAAACAAACAGTCCAATCGACGCCTAAACGAAAGTACTGAATTGTTGATAGTTTCTATTTTATGATATTTTTGGTGTCATACCGCAGTCAAACATGCGAAGCACCTGATGGAAAGTAGTTACCGCCGTCTATGAACATCAGAACACAGACGAAGCTGCAAGCAAAATCTAGTTCGAAATAATCCCACGCTGGCACTTAAGGAAGTCCAATGTTGACATGACATTTTATTATTAAAAAAATACTTATTTACGGTAACATGTTTATAATGATGAAAACCGAACTTTTTCTGATTGGCCTCGGGTCTTGGATGTTTATCTATATGTATTTGTTATAAATTATAGCACTGTTGAGTTAGTATCCCATAACACAAGTTTCGAACTTACTTTGGGGCTAGCTCAATTTGTGTGATTTGTCATTTATTTATTTATTTATTATTTGCGTTGAATGAACTATACTTTTTGTATACTACGGAACCACAGGAATGTTCCAGAACTAAGATTAATTCACACGCCTCCCGAGATTGTCACCTGAGGCTACCAAGAATTAAATTTACAGGAAATGGTAGTAGAAGTTAAAATACGTAGATTTAAAAAAAATACTACTCAAATTTTCTTGGTTCAAATAGGCCTATTACAAGCTCTTTCGAATCATCACAATTTTTTCCTACCAACATTCACGCCAGCGGCATAAATATGTTATCCATTTAGTACCTTGTCACGAATATAACATGTTCTATAAGTAATAACTATAATACTTACTGGTTCAAATTGTAAAAATATTTTAGTGTTGAATAGCCCATTTATCAGCGAAGGCAGACGAAATTACGCAAATAAAAATCTTAGAAAACATGTTAATACATTTTGGTATCTTTATGTCTTCGTCAGCACTTGGCTATCAGCTTTTTGCTCGGCGCTCCTCTTTTGAGAAGGCTAGCTTCATTATCACAGGTGTTCTGTATTAATGAGGGCTCCGACTGGTTTCACCTTTATATTACATTTTCTCTGTTAGCCGTTAGATATTATATAGGTATTAGGTAGGCTTTTGAGGGCACGACGGGAGAGATTTACTATATAAAAATAAAAATAAGTTGCTCTATATTTTGGTGACCATTTACATTTATGTCTCCAATCATACATTTAAATATCGACATTGAAGCGTCACGCGGAATGTTTCACTTGTCCCGTGATTGTCCCGCATACGCACAAATGTACCATAAATCTCGCGTGCGAACAATCAGCCCTTTTGAAATTGTTATTTTGATGTTGTTATCAAAAGGGCTGATTGTACGCACGCGGGATATGCGGGCTAAATTTGGGTGCGTCAGCAAACCGCGTGGCAATAAAGAGGCTCCCATACCTAGATAGTTTTACTAATATCGTAAACTACAACGTTCCGTATTTCCCGTTCTGTCTAAAATCGTACCGTGAAAACGGTTCCATAAAGCTGTATGTAGAACCAGATTAGGAATCAGTCTTTCAAATACCATGACAATAAAAGGTCCTAATTTATTAATGAAAAAAATAGATTGTATTGTAAGTAGTTAGAAAAATTTGCTTATAACATAAATTCATCCATATTCAACCATTTTGATATGTGCGACGCGTTGACGCGCCCTTCGCACCGCACCCCTAAACCTTTTTTTTCTGACGAATGGCTGCTACAATAGAGGCGCATTTTACCGAGTATTTCTAAATTATATACTTTTTTTTACTGAATACTAGACCATTATTTCCTTGCTTAAACGATCATATGTAACCTATATAGTCATGTGTTAAAAGAAAGTTCATTAATAAATTAGGACCTTATATAATCCAATGTACTTAAAGATAACATAAAAAATATAATACAAAAGCTTTTTACATGAATCCGCTTTGCGTTACAGTACCTAAGATTTCTTACACCTGTCACCACAAATCCGTATTAGAATACCTTTCAACTTGGAACGGCACGAAATCTTTTTACAAAGAGCATTTTCAATAAAAATTCCATTGAGCGACGAATATTTATCTCAGTGTCACCCTGATAGCGGGAGAGAGTAGGGAGAAGGGGGGGATAGGATTCTCTCCCAATAAAAGTTCTATTGACAGATAGATCAGTTTACGAGGTACATATGGATTGGGCCATTGAAAAAGCGAGCGGTGTCCCGCTACGCTTAGGCACGCTTAGGGCGTGAGCGTTTTTCGAAAATAGTATAAGAGTATTTTATAAATGAAAAAATTGTTTAAAAAAACTCTATAGTAGAAAAATTAATTTCCCATTGAAACGACATACTTTCACGGGATAAAAAGTATGTGTGCAGAAACGGGCTGAGATGATGATGATGGTCTGAATAAAAAGCCAACCGTATTGGACTATTCTTACGTATTCTGTTCGTTTATTACAGCCATTTTTTATACAAGCAGTTAACTTTCGTAAAAAAATTATACAGTCCTCTTCATGTACGCCGTAACTCATTGACATGACGTTTAATCAGTCAGAATTAACAGTTCTAGGAAATAGGCAATTAAGCGTTCAATAAAATAATGAAAATCATAGACTTTTAATAGCGAAACAGATATAAAAGTTATAAACAGTAAGTTGTTTCATAAGTTCCAATCATAAAAACAATTTTATGGCAGTTGTAAAAAAGTTTGTTGTGCGTATTTTAATACCAAAGAAAATTTACGAATTTCCTTATGCTATATCGTCGAGACAGTATTGGATTAATATATATTTATTTATTACTGAATAGAATTTCATTTAAAATTGAGATTACATTTTATTTGTTACACATTGATTGATGTTGTAATTAATTCGTTTATGTATCATGTTTTATGTATTACCTTGTCGTGTATTGAAAATATAACATATACAGCGAATACAATAAAAATTGTTAATATTTGTTTGTTCATTGAAAACATTGCAACTGTACAATAATATATCTACGATATATATTTTTTGAAATCAATTGGAAGAGAGAGATAGATATATTCGGTCTAGTAGTTTTTGAGCTTATTCCCTACAACATAATTTATTTTTTATTTTTCCATGATATTAGTTTAGAATAATAAACAAATTTATTTTCTAGTGATGAGAATAAATTTATCTATATAAGAAAGATCCAATATGTAGAACTTTCACGTAGTTTTATGGCCCCAAGCGTAAGTACCCATGAATCTTGTTCCAAAACGGAAAATGTTTGTAGTAATGTTTTTGTCGATCGTAAAACTAATATCATTTCACTCTGTTCTAATGAAATCGTATGTTACTTTCATCTTTAATCTAAACCATAGTAATGATTTCTGTTTATATTTTATTATCTCTTCAATATTGTGGTTTTATTTTTATTTCTGACAGATCATAAGTTATAGCTCACGCCTGCTCTCAATGTCCCCATAAAGGCTGTTTTATATCTTGCGGATAGCCTAACTTTCAGATAAACTGACAGGTTTTTGACAGGTGTTTGTTAATTTTTATCACAGGTCCCAAGAGTAGAATACTATTTATATAATTGGTTATACCAGTTGTGGTGTGTCGTGTCGCGACACGCTAACATGATGCCAAAAAAATTTTTTCTGTCAGCAATAAGGCTGCCTCAGGCCGTATACAGAAAGAAAACTGGAAGCCTACCAGTGCTTGTAGGATCCGATCCGCGCAGGTAACAGCTACATGAAGCAAGCAGATTGAAGCAGAAACTATAGAGAATGTGTATGGCGGTGCCAGCGCTGACCAGCTCGTGTCGGCGACGTTCGGTTCATAGAGACTGCCTGCGCCGGTTACCTGCGCGTATTGGCTCCTATAAGCGCTGGTAGGCTGCCAGCTTTCTTTCTGTATGCCCTTATTGCTTATACTTACACTATTCTGTAAGTCATCCGTCTCCTTCTTATTATTTTGTTTTACTATAATAATTATTAATGAGAAAGTGAGTTTGTTTGTCTGTTAATCCTTCACGGCTTAACTAATCAGCCGATTATTATGAAAATCTGTATATATATATTGTCAGGAGTACAGAGCCCAACATAGGCTGGCATATCCCGTAAAAGTATGTCATTCCAGTGGGAAAATATTTTTTCTACTATAGAGGGCGCTGTATCGGCCAACAGATGGCGCCACAAGTCGTGCTATATGGGTTGTTTTTTTGTCAAACGAGATCTATGTCATAAAATTAACGCGAGCGTAGCCGCGGGGAAAAGCTAGATTTTTTATAAAATATATTTTATCTAAACATCTATGAAAGTCCTATGTCACAAATAACAATCAAACAATCGTTTCATATATAAAAGCTGTATCTGACACCGGCTTTATAGTACCTAAGTAACCCTTTATACTAGTACGTTGTCCAATAGTAATGTCCACAAAACCTAATGTAATTCAGAAGGGGAACAAATAAATATTTTTATATTTTCTTATATCTCATATGACAGTCTGTTGATACAGGATCTATGCACACAATTTAAGGTTCGATAATGTTTGCCGAATTTATAACGATCCTTTCAAAACATTGACAATGTTAAAAGATTGGATAGTTTGTTGAATATACAGAAAATAAGGTACATAAACATATAGGTAATAATCATATATTTTTTAAGAAAAACTTTGCTATTTCTATCACATTTGTAAGTTTTCATCAAATAAATTTTATTTTATCAGTTCGTCGGTTATTACTCGGTAACTAGTAGAGCCTACTTAACCGTTATAGTTTTTATTAAAGGTTCAGCATATTGACTACTACCATGATTTTTTTTTAATTTCTAAACATAAGACTTTCGGAGACAGAGGGGGACCACCGCGCAAAACGAAAATTATTCCGAAACGGATCACTGTATCGTAAAATGATCTATCCACACCCTCAATGTTTAACTAACGATACCCCACAACATGTGGCCGTGAAATAAAAAAATCATTTCCACTTTACATGTAGAGAAGGTACCAAAAAATTTTTTTATTTTTATTTTCTAATATGTTATACATACCAAATTACAGCTTTCTAGCGTCAAGCGTCTAGGCGCTAGACCGCGGACAGACAGACGGACATGGCGAAACTATAAGGGTTCCTTGTAGTTTACTACGAAACCCTAAAAGTGGAAGTTAAACCAAAAACAGTAAAAAAAATGTATGTCATTATTCGTCAACTTTGTGTAGAAAAGCGTTCGATAGTAACGTTTGCAAAAATAATAGATGAATGAAATTGTCTCACTTTTAGTTTACACAACACAATAAAATGTTTTTTATTTATTATCTTTATATTATAGAAAGTTGTGACCTCTAGACTGCAGTATCTAAATCACAGTTTGACACGATCGTGAGACAGTAACAGATAATAAAAGCGATTGGTTTTAGAGAAATTCTTAGCTTAGAATGATAGATTTAGAGACAAACATAAAGTTATATATTAAAGCTTTTTATGACATTACTAGAACATGCCCGAGGTTTTACCCGTTATTCCCAAGAAATCCAGGATAAAACTATCGAATGTGTTAATCCAGGTACCAAATAAGCAAATCTATTCAGCCGTTTTTACGTAAAAGACTAACAAACATCGATACAACCACCAGAGGCTCCCACTAGAGTGAAGCTAATACTTTACTAATATTATTAATAATAAAAAATACATCTTTGATCTAACCTATATTCTCTTCTACAGAAAGTACAGATTAGATGTCCATCTAAGCTTCATGTGAAAATATTTTCGTTAAATACCTGACACGAGAAACACAAATGCCATCACACAATAAGAGAGGTAGGGCACAGCGGATAATCCGCTCAAATCGGAGCAGCCCGACTGGGGAAGGACCTCCACCTTACAGAAGATCGTAGCCAAATAGCATTGGTCTCGGCCATGTTGTGTTCCTACGGTGAGTAAGGTCTCCAGAGCTCCTGGGGGGTGTTGGCAACGCGTGAGTGATACCCCCGGTATTGCAAGCAATAAAAACCAATCAAACCCGCGCCGTCTACTACCAAAAGTAAAGTAAAAACCTGCACCACAGGGCTCGGCTGTTATACTAAAATCCCTGCAAAATATGAATCTCACCTAGAATATACCATTTGAGAATAAATTGAATGAGTGTGACCTACCCGGGTAGCACGGCACGAAATAAGATCATTATTTAGTTTCCAACTTTTATAAAACTATCAAAAACTCGTTTAAACAAAGTTTTGTACAAAAAAGTAATTTTTATTGCCATCCTACTGATATTAAAAAGGCGAAAGTTATGTGTATGTTTGTTACTTTTCACGCTCAAATGGCTGGGCCAATATTTATGATATTTGGTAGGTAGCTGATACCTTGGATTAACTCATAGGGTACTTTTTACCCCGTAAAGTACGCGATTCCCGTAGGGTTTCATTAAAAATCTGATATTGATGGCGCATATTGACTGTGCATAAAAGTATCAATTTTAAAATTTTTCACAATTCAGATATCGCCGCTTGGTCCCAAAGAAAGCTAAGCTTAAACCTGCTGGTGTTATGGGTACCAGCCCCCTTACCATGACGTCTTATAGCAGTCCAAAGACGAGTGAGCAAGCGAGATATAACGCAATACATGATATAAGGCGACATCTCATTTCCCACATAGTAAAAATTTTAGGACACGCACGGCGGCGGCGTGGTATGGTAACCCCCTAGACAACGGATATTACGTACCTAATTGTAAATGATTGTAATAAAATACACAGAGAACAAACATGAATGCCATCACATGTTTATGCGGATGCGATTCTCATCCCGCTGGTGTCAAAATTTGTATTTTTTTACTTTTTATATGCATGCATAGGCTCCTTAAGTACTTCGAACACGTGTCCCGAAGGGAACCCAACAATCTGGAAAAGCTCATCATTGTCGGGCAAGTGGAAGGAAAGAGGTGCAATGGAAGGTCACCAGATGGACGGATATCGTCAAAGGAACCACCAAGTCCAGCATTCCAGTGGCTATTCAGCAGGCCTAATGCAGAGAAACCTGGAGGAAATTGGTGCAGCAGTCGGGGCATGATGGTCACGACCCTCAGTCATGAGGAATCGACAAAGAAGACGAAGAAGATTTTTTTTACAAGTTCTCTGCTCTATGATATCATTTCACGTTTTATTTATGGTTCGCATAAATAGATCTAATTCCAAGGCTTCAAATATTTTGTATCTAATCGTAACCACGGTGAAATCTTGTAGCAGATTGATGTTTTGCTCTCGCTAAATTATGATCAAGTGACTAGTTGTAGGCTAGACTAGTTTTAATTGGAATTAATCAATTACTCGCCTCTGAAGTCACTTGGATATTTAATTAGAACACTGTAGTAGCATAATCTTTGCTCACAAGTTAACCGAGCGAAAGTAGCTTTCAACATTTCTTTTAAGTACTTTTAGAAATCTGTAGGATATTACGAGATAAGTACTTATCTGTACATGTAAGGAGATAACATAATTATATACATAATCTTAGTCACAAAAAAGCCACTGCAGGATTTGACGCGAGGCACGGTCATGTGCCTCTACAGGCAAAGTCTGAAAGTAGTGTTTCAGTTACTAGTAGTATGTAACGAAAAAAATCGTTTCATTTGTATTATGTATCATGTATGTAATTATAAATTTCATAACGATGCTTATTATGCATTATTAGCATTAAAAAAATGTTCTTAGTTCTCCAAACTGGATATGTGAAAAAAAGAAGGGTCTTTAAAAACCAAATATCTTCTAAACTACTAAAATTTAGACTTAGATTTTTGGATATGTATTAATTCATCATATAATCGAAATTTTGGAAACAGCCAAAACACGATTGTGACACATTTCCTCGATAGAAAAAAAATCCGAAGTAACCTTTGTTTTTTTTTTCAGAACTCTTGTAACTTCTAAACGGTAAATAATAGAAATTTTAAACTTCATATAAAGAAAGACATTAATGTTTTCTAGATATTGTAAAAACAAATATTAAAAAACTTTATTAATTAATTTTAAATAAGCATAAATGTGTTTTGGCGCTTACGGCACAGCTTACGGTGTTAAAAATTCGCCGGGTTCACGGTGTCCCATCTGTCTCTCGAAGCAGGGATTGATATATGCGTCGCACGGGTGGGGCGGGCTCAGTCGGTTGCAATTATTTTACGACGTAGGCCCTTAACGCCTTACTAAGGATGGTGAGAAAAGGAAAGAGTAAGGAATGGAGAAATTTAATTTTTTTTGATGATATGTAGAACACGTGAAAAAAAGGTGAAGATGAATAACAATTTATTTATTTATTTAAACTTTATTGACCACAATAAATGGGTACAAAAGGCGGACTTAGCGCTAAATGCATTATCTAACTTTGGGAAGTTATTCACGAATGTTGTTTTAGATTATATGACATACAATAAATAATACTTAGATGTAAAACGATGTAAAAAGACGTATAAAATATAGACAAAAACGTATTATAAAAATATAATCTTCTATACTAATATTATAAAGAGGAAAGATTTGATTGTTTGTTTGTTTGTTTTGAATAGGCTCCGAAACTACTGGACCGATTTCAAAGACCACTTTAACCAATAGAAAGCTACATTATTAGGGAGTGACATAGGCTATAGCTTTTCCCGAAATTCAATGTGGTTCCCACGGGTACGGGCCCGGAACTTCACGCGGACGAAGTCGCGGGCAAAAGAGCTAGTTATTTATAAAAGAGTTCGGTTTGTAACAATACTGAAATATGTATGTATACAATTTCGGATATAAAATTTTGGATTCCACGTGAAGCCGTGATAAATGAACCTAGAAGCTTAGTTTTTAGCACAAACGTTAGTTCTCTCTAGCCAGCGTGCACTTACCTTAATAAAAAAAATTAAAAATTCATACCAACCTCGGAACGTGACCGCATAACAGACCGACAGTGTAACATTTCGTATGAATGTTTTAAATGGATTTTGTAAAATGTACTCAAAAATATACAGTTTCTGAAACGCATAGACATTAGAAATAAATTATATTGTATTTTAATAATTTATGAATGGTAAAATATTTCTTACTTACTACCTACTTCTGGCAGTTACTTCGCTTAATGGATCTCTATCGCCGTTCAGCGAGGTAACGCTGCTAGCCACAGGGACCATGCCTTTTGTTAGTTTTTAGTTTTTATTACGTTTTTGATTAGTTTTTAAAATAAAATAAAAACTTACTACATGTGCTGGCGACTCCGTCCGTGTGGATTTTAGGCATAGGCAAAATAAGTCCTTTCTCCTTAATTCTACCCTTACCGAGCTTCAGATCACAACCAAGATTTTTGAAAATCCACAAAAAATATCCCATACAATACATATCTCGGGTCTTCCAACTATTTCCCATACAGATTTTTATCTCAACCGGCCAGTCAAAGAAGTAAAATCAGACAGATTTACTTTCCCATTTATAATATTCAGATTAAGGAAATTAGGATGTTATTCATACCTATGTATGCATAAATCATGGATTCTCTGTCATATGTCTAATTGACGATAAACTGTTAATATTTTTGTATTTATTGTTTCAGGTGTGGTTGTGATGTTATGGTGCTGGGCGGTGGCGCTACTGGCGCTTGCGACGCCCGCCCGCCCCGCACCCCGGGCGGGCAACGGTGAGATATTTTACAGTAAGCATCCTTAGCACAACTTCCCGCTTGACACAGTTAAATATGTATCAAAAACTTTATGATAACTTATGTATTTACGTTGTCCATAAAAAAACTATACTTTTATTATCATATCAACCGATAAATCATACCAATGCACAGGTACGGGTCTCGAAGGGAAGTAAGGTGTAATCTGAGAGGCATAACGATTAAAAAACATGACACGTTATTTTTGCTTTAGGGTTTGTAACTACTGGAAACTGGAGAAAAACACAAACGTAAACTTAAAATGAGGGGTTCAGCGGTCTATAAGGCCAACAATAAGGCTGCCTTGTTGTGTCAACAATAGTTTGTAAGTTTTTTTTTTTCAATTTTGTATTCTTGTTCTGTATTGCAAAAAAATATTTTTTTCATCTATCAAGGGTTTACAGCAATGAAGGTATTACAACCAGATTTTAGCCAACTATCTAGCGATGTTAGCGATTTCATGACAATGTGAGTACAGAGTTATTTTTTTCGTTTAAATGCATTTTTAACTGTTTCTTTGAGCTGTTCACTGATCAATATTTCATAATCATGTGAATAGATATTTTCTATTGAAAGTATATATCTTATTTCCTACATACTAATATTTCTAGCTTTTCTACTGTTTTAAAAGGTGATGGCTCTTTTATGTTATTAAGAGTTTTGTTAAGTTTTTTTCAAAAAGACGACTAATATGAACGTCGAGCGTCGTGTAGAGCCAATATTTACGTTATCATAAGTTTCGCCGTCTAAATATGGGATGTGTATAGTTTAAAAGAAGAGGCTGTCTAATTGACCTATTCGACTGCTGTTGAATGATGCTGAATGGTCAAAATGTTTTGTAAAAGTTTTTCATAAAAAAAAGATGCATATATATGTATGACGCGAGCACGGAGCACCCAGTGCAGGGATTCGGGTCCCCCTTTAATCCAAATAGATTAGAGCGTACTCTACCAAGCTGCGACAATGCAGATTGGTAGCGGCCAGCGTTATCATACCGCCTGAAGGCCACAAACGTGGCTTAATGACTGTCACCCATCGACAATAACGTGCCTTCCGAAACCAGGAGGAAACCATACTACGTAAATCCGAAGATATCATACTTCGGCCGAAGTATCGGACGAATTTTAACCTTGAAACACAAGGTATTTCATGGTTATTTTAGTAACTCCTTGAATTCTGTCTATGAAATACCTTGTACTTTATGGTTATTTTAGTGGTTATTTCATGGTTAAAATTCCTCCGATACTTCGGCCGAAGTAAAAGGCCCAGGAAAGTTTTAAATAAAATAATATTTGAATAAAAGTCATAATATGTCGAATATTATACATGCACGTATACATATAGAAATAAAGCGTGCTTAACAAAGACCCAAGGATGTCAGATTATTGTCGGTTAGTCATTCGTTCGCGCCTCCTTATCGCCCAAGGAGACATAAACTCAAGATTATGTGCCTCGATTTTATTACCCAAAGATACACTTAAGCCCGGGAGGTTTATGACCCCCGTCTAGTCTTTAGTCATATTTGAGATCTATAGATAAGTCTTACATTTTCTTCTGGCTTACGTGTCATATCTACATTTTCACGCCAATTGAAAATGTCTCAGTAAAAAACCTAGGTTCAAATCAAATTTAAATTGCGAACCAAGTGTACAAAATGTCTTAGAAATAAAATATGGTAGTCCTTAGGTTAAGTTTAGGTTATTATATTTAAATTCCTATTTGCATTTCTTAGCGTTTAATTAGTGCTAAAAGCGTTCTAAGAAATATTTTTTAAACATAGATAATTTTTTGATATCTACATCAAAGAAGCCTGCATGTTTCGACTGCTTGATTCCTATGTTTAAATGTTAGTTTCCCAAGAAACTCATGGGTGTGTAAATAATGGGACGGTGGCCTATTATTAACGTCATAAAATGGAGCTTACAAACATAATTTAAAATTAAAGCATACTTACAAGTCGTAAGCGACATGAAGTGAGATGAAGTTATATGACGGTCGTTATCTATGTCAATTTTAATATTAAAATGTTTATCGCTTGTAAAATTACATCATTTTCATGTTTTATGTATGCGCAAACACTTTTTGCTTTTATATTATGTGTTTATGACATAGTATTTGGAATTAGCATCATCACACATTCCCACAGTATTTTCTATTTACGGAAAATTTCAATCAAGGTACTATCACGGTAATACTGTGGTACAAATTACGGGACGGACCGCACGCTGCAGACTGCAAACAAAATAGGTACAGGTTTTTAATGGTACCTCTATGAAAGTGATGACAAGCGCGGCGACACTGCGGTCGACGGCACTAACACAGAGATATATAGAAACTAGTAGTGTCCCTTGCAGTCTGCAGCTGCAGACTGCGGCGTGCGGTCCGTCTTGGAATTGAACCTTAAATAGGAATAAAGGCGCTGTCCCACTGCTGCGCACGAAGAGGCTACGCACGTGTGTTAAGCTTTGCTTTGCAAGAGGATGTACGTGATTGTTTCCACTGCAACCCACGGACACGTTAACCATCAAGTGACGTCATTGATACACGCGTGGCTTGCTCAACATAGCTCAACGCTGTCAACGCCATGCACGCAGTGAATGCGGTACACAGCTTGTTCCACAAAGCGTGCACATCGCTGCGCACGCTGTGGAAACGTAGACCCACGTAGTCATCCACGCAGCTGTAATGTGCCACGTGGCCCACGTGTCCGTGCACAGCGTGCGCAGCAGTGGGACCGCGCCCTAACACAATGTCCGCGGCAGCTGGCAGGTCAGTAGCGGAAGATGTCAGTTCTGTTTAATATGTAGATATCATATGACAGACGCGCTGTCGCTATGACAGTCGCACCGGTCGCTACTGACCCGCGCGGCATTGTGAGTGATGTCATTCACACAAATATATGAAATACAAAACTATTTTGGAACACAAGGGAAAAATGACGGATGAAATGCTGACAGTTACCTCGCTCAATGTTTTACTATTGTTTTTGGGTAAATCATAGATTTAGTATATACTTACTAGCGTAATATATACTAAATCGTTATCTTTTCATTTCCCTAATAAAATATCGTTGTAGATAGATTTTATATATTCTCATGAAAACAGGAATTCATGGTATTGAGCGGGTAATACCGCGGTAGTTAACTAGTTTCGATTAAATCATACAGTGATACAGGATCCGCTTAGCCTAGAGAAGAGATATCTTCCATTAGCAGCTAAGTGATGGTAAATTTACTCGTACAGTGTTACAAATAATGTTGTTTTTATATTATTCACTAGCGGAATGCTCCGGCTTCTCACGGGATTTGCACAATGCAATACAATATAAAACACTCTCATTGCACCAATACAAATCAAATAGGTATATATATCCTCTATTTAGAAACTGAAAATTCATTATAATATGATAATACTAGGCTGTGCTCGCGACTTCGTTCGCGTGGTTCTCGAAAACACTATCGCGATATGAATAATTTTCCCCGTTTTTGCAACATTTTTCACCGATGCTTCGCTCCTATTGGTCGCAGCTGAATGTTATATAGCTTAAAGCCTTCCTCGAATGGACTGTCCAACACAAAAATAATTTTTCAATTCGAATCAGTAGTGGTTCCTGAAATTAGTGCGTTCAAACAAACAAACTCTTCAGCTTTATAATATAAAAAACAATTCAAAATATAGATTTAGTAAGTTTTTGAGTAAGAATAACATTTAAAAAAATATATAATATAGCCTATATCACCAGTTGATAATGTCCCTTCCCAATGGTGAAAGAATTTTTGTCCCGTGTGGAAATCGAACCCCTCTGTACCAAAAGTAGTCACTACCAACGAGAACACCAGCATAACTATTAGTTTAGTTGGCGGTAAACAGTCGGCTTTATAACTATGTATTATTTTTATATTATACATAATGTAAATGTAAATATACATATAGGTAGCCAGCAAAAGGTGAACGTCAAAAAAGTCAGTGGTCCGTGGTAGCCTTTTGTATTTTTGAATAAATAACTTTTTTTTACCTAATGTATAATATAAAAATGGTACGCTAACCTTCTACTTTGATGTTAAAAATATGAATTTATAAATATTTCTCTTTGACCTTTTTATAAAAAGGTATTCTGTCAATAACCATTTCTGTTTTGTAGGTAACTTTGTTTTCTATTACTACTTTAGTTTCCAAACGATATGTATATGTCGTTTGAAATAAAAAATGGACCTCACCTACGACCTTAGCCCGGAAAAGTGTAAGGGTAAAAGCAATTTATTTTCTACCTTTGTTTTATCAGGAACAAAGAATATTTGTCTTAATATGGAAGGGAATGACTTGAATACTGATTTGGTTCAGATTAAAAGAAATGCAGAATATATTGAAGACTAACGGCGTGCACAGGATTTGGTTTGAACACAGGACTGTTGAATGATTATGGGTTAACCAATAATCATCCCATTGCATGGATATGGATTTCTCTTCAATCGAAGGCGGCAAAAGCGTACTCTGCCACGCTTGTGATCGACGGCTAAACGCGCTTTCTAAAACACGGAGAAGCTTGAGGTAACGACGACTTTGCGTATCTGTTTTAGTGTACGATACACAGCGACGTTTCCATTTTCCAGTTCCATTTTCAGTTCCAAGTTCCATTTTTTTAAATTGATTTCTAGTATGAATGAAGTCGGTGACTCCGATTTACAATGACAGTATGGGACTGCCATTCAAACTGCCACATCGGGCAAAATGTGTTAATGGAGACTTAAGGCACACGTCCACATATTCGCCTCGTATGTATCGGACGCATCACATTCGCAGATTGTTATAGATTCGTGCGATCCGTATGAATGATGAAGATCAGTGGACGCACTTGTATGGCTTTCTGTATGTACAAAGGATACTACGATCCATTTGATCTGACGCGTCTGATACGTAAGATGCGAATATGTGGACGCCTGCTTTTAATGTAATTAAGCTAACCATGCTCCTCTGCAAATTCTTACGGAGATGTTCAGTGGAGGAATGTCACCGCAGACGTCAAGGTTCACGCATGGCCAGACGTGGCACAACAGTGTACACGCAGACACAACAGGGAGAACTACTTGGCACACGTGTCGAACCCACAAAGTCTACACAATGTATGTTCACGAAACGTACGTAATAATGTTCGTGTGAATCTGCTATTAACAGTTTTTGCTACCATGACGCATGGTGTCAACACCCGATCAATTTGCTTCTTGATTGTTAAGTTGTTAACGTAACGGTTACATAACACGTCTTTTTATCGAGAACAATTAGTCTTGGAGTACACAAGTATCTGTAGAATCCGTACATAATAAAAAAAAGAATGGAACTGGTATTCCTCTATTCGTGTGCTTCCCGCAATAAGTGTCTGCGAGTAGCTGGTTTCAGTGTTAAACAGACAATTCTCTTCTTTTGATCTATGCTAGCTTGTCTCTTATAAATATGATCGCGTACAAATCGCCTAAACTATGGCCCGGTTTCCATCAAAACGGAGAGGAGATTTTAAAGAGAGGTAGGGGTAGGGCACAACTCGTTTATGCGCTCAAATCGGAGCAGCCCGTCTAGGGAAGGACCTCCACCTTACAGAAGATCGTAGCCAAACAGCATTGGTCTCGGCCATGCTGTATTCCTAAGGTGAGTAAGGTCTTCAGAGCTCCACTTGGGGGAGTTCGGAGGGTTGGCAACGCGTGAGTGATACCCCCGGTATTGCAAGCGTCTGTTGGCTACGGTAACGACTTACCATCAGGCCGACCGTATGCTTGTTTGTCACGTTTGTGGTACAAAAAAAGATGTGCTGCCCGGCCCGGCACAAGATTCTACAGAAAAATGAGACTTCTCCTATCCGCTTTGGTGGAAACCGGACCTTATTAGACCTTGTCCAGAAGAGGCAAATATACTTACTGCGAGTTTTGACGCGTTTTATTAATCATAATAATTGATCGCGAAGTTGCAATCATTTTAACGTGAGGTCTAAATGAGCTCAATGTAGCACGAAATGCGATGCCAACGAGTAAGGTTTATTATCTAACCGATGTATGACGCACTACGCTTGCTATATGCACAGTACATAAAAAATGTGCATTCTCATTATATTCGCGTAATAGTCATTTTCAGTGATCGCGATTCTTGACAAGTCATCGCAATTAATTTAATTTATTACCTTCGATCTTATATAACAGATGATCGAAGTTTATTACCAATTTTTTGTCACTGCAAAAATTGTGTGAATCTTATAATGAAAACAATTAAAGTTTATTTTTCATTATGATTTTTACTTGGAGAATTTAAGAATTTTTATATTGAAAGACGGTCAATAATTTTTTTTTTTTTATTGCAAGAAATTTTAAAGGTTGTGTTTTAATCAAAGATTCTTAACCAGTCTTCTTCGAAAATATTCTCTCTTGTCAGTGTAGCAACCTCTATTTTCCTCTGTCTTGTGACTGCTCCTTCACCCTCTTTATAAGACACGACCTTTCCTCTTCTACCTTCTATCTCTTCTTAATCAGTAACTCGTAAAATAAGATACGAAATATTCGATATGTGTATTGTTTCTGGAGCTCCTCTGCGTAAATAAGTGAGTTAGTTAAAAGGGATAGCACTATCGGGACAAGCCCACCACACATTCCCACCGATGTGTCTCCTGTAGCCAGGATCTACAACAGCGACGTCAGATTGACAATAAGCGATGAAGCTTATTGACGGATACGGATAGCACTAGAAAGAAGACGAAGCGAAGTAAACAAATGCTTCATAAACATATTGTATCAAGTCATATTTAAATTATAAACAAAGGTCGAAAGGTCGTCCACCGGTGACTTAACGGCTTTCGCCACACTCATTACCTCGCTTATAACTGTCTGAAGTCGGTTAACTAAATATAGAATGAGCTTCTTTTATGCAAACCCAAAAATGTTAACTTTGTTGCTGTGTTTGATTTTAAACTCTTAATAATGACATTTTCCGATCCGCACAAATTAGAAAATAATATCATCAGAAAGGATGCTTAGTTTATTACATAGTGAGCAGGTTCCCGACAAGTCGGGTTCGGCACCGGTATCATTTTCTATGTTTCTTAATGCGATCACTTTAAAAACAGGGTTTCAGGCCGACAAACTTTATGCAAGTAAATACCCGCGCGGATTTGTCAGCTCCCCGAAAACCTGCCTCTTTATATAAGCACACCTAGGCGTAAAACATACAGAAAAGGCATACGGTATGGCGCAGCGAAGACGCGGGACACATGGCCAAGCGGCATACGGCATGCCTGAGCCGCGTCGCTTCAGTATAATTTACATTGCATCGCTTTCATACATTTTGTATGAAATCATTTTGAAGCGACATCGTGCCTGCTCCGCGCCTTCGTCGTACGCGCCTTTTCTATATAATTCAGGCCTTATATGCGATAAAGCTATTAGCATCTTCTCTTTAGAGATTAGAAAGGATTTAAAATAAAATCCATCTCCATACACCTAACTTGAGTAACGTAGGGCATATTAAACAAATCTTCTTTCTGGTTGTTACGCGGAGTCTGTTCCGTTTAATGTAATGATGATGTCATATCTACCGCAAAGGTTTCTGGCTTTGGCGCTCAGTATATTTAGGCAGAATAAAAATGGGGATAATTAGGAATTAGTGAACGCATACGAGATGTTCCTGATGAAATGCTCTGTCCAGATTTTATCATTGCGCCGCAAAAGTATTGCGAAACGCCGCTCGCAAATAGTTCGCAAGCTGCGAGCTATTACACATAATAATATTGAATTAATTATATGTATAGGTGCGTGGACTTCGTCACACCAAACGAATAAAGCAGTAATAGCACGTTACCAAAAAAATTTTTTTTTGCTTATTTAAAATCTACGGACCTTAATACATCACCTGAATTTTTTTCAGATTTTTTTTACTGCAAATAGTGTAATTAAAAGCGTTTGACGTCTTTTTTCTACCGAAAAATATATACAAAAGCTTAGGCGAACAAAAATATTATTTTACCTTATGTCCCGAGAGAAAGTCATTGATTGGAAGAATAACAGAGTATCATTCTAATACAACTTTATTCGTCCGAAATCCTACGCAAAACTAGTTTGTATTAGATTAAAACTGTTTTATTCTTATGAAATTACAGCCATCATTGTAATGTAAGTAATCAAACAATTTTATATTATTTTGATCCAAACTGTAATGTGTTATTAAGTAATCGATAATACAAAATTCAAGTCCTGACTGACTATATATCAACGCACAGACCAAACCGCTGGGTCTAGAAATTTCAAATTTGGAATGTAGGTTCGTTACGACGTCTAGGGGTGTACTAAGAAACGACTTTTCAAAATTCCCACGGGAAAGCGAAATATACGCAAACGAAGTTGCGAGGGTATATCGACGCACAGTGTATACCACTGGGTCTGGAGATTCCAAATTTGGCATGTAGGTAGGTTTCTTATAAGGACCGGACCGTCCGGACCAGACCGACCGGACGAGACTGAACCGGACCGTACCGGAATTTGTTTCTGAAGAAAAATATGCTACTTAATTGTTAGTAGGCCACGCGGGCGAAGCTGCAGGCACAAGCTAGTCGTGTATGAATTGCTAATGAAATAATTATATAATGATATTGCACTAAGGCTCCTAAAGCCGAGTGGATGAGTGCAGTGGCATGGAACAAAGTCAGTGAAAGAAAGGCGCTCAAAGAAACTGGTCTGAATACTGACCAGCACCGTGCCTTGTACGCTGAAGCGCATAGAACAGCTCAGTGACTATGTAGGATAGACAGGGATGCCTATATTAATAACATCTGCGGAGAGGTAGAGACATGTTTGGAAACAGCCCGCACTAGAGATAATTAGTAAAGTCAAGTGCCTTGCAAAAGACTTCAAGCCGAAACACTGATCTATTCAAAGTGAAGCTGGGGTAACTGTTGTCCGATAAGATGGCAGTCCTGGAGAACAGGTGGAGAATATATTGTCAAAATCTATTTTGTGAGAACAACGCGGAGAGGAACTTGTGGGATTATGCCGTTAAGGAACCTGACATCCTTAGACAGGAGATAGAAGAGGCAATCTGCAAACTGAAACCTAAGGCTTGCGGTGGTGACGGGATAACAGCTCAAATGTTGAATCTTATGGTGGAAAAAAGAATCACATAAGCATTCAATATGTCAAACAGTCTGGCGAACAGTACAATGGCCAGAAGACTGGATTGAGTTGATTGTGGTTCCTCTACACATGAAGGGACACGCAAATGTGAAAACTATCGCACCATTTCACTTATTTCCCACGCCAGTAAAGTCCTCTTGTGAATCCTGAATAGAAAAGTAGAAGCATATACAACTCAGCAGGTATCCAAGGAGCAAGCAGGATTTATCAGAGGTAGGGGCACAAGAGAACAATATTGAACATCAGACAGTTTGATTGAGAAGTGCAGAGATCATAACATCAGCGATGCCCTCTGCTTTATTGACTACGCTAAAGCATTCGATTACATCAACTGGGGCAAATTGTTCGGTGTTATGAATGATATGGGTATTCCGGATCATCTCACCTTTCTCGTGCAAAACCTGTATTTGACCAGCAAGTCGAAGGTCAGGTTAGAGGACGACTCGTCACACCCTTTTCATCCTGAGAGAGGAGTACGTCATTGTTGCATTTTGTCACCGCAACTGTTCAATTTAATCGGTGAACACATAATGAGAAGGGTATTGGACAACTGGGAAGGAGGCATACGCGGAGGAGGCTATTTGCTTAGTAACCTGCGGTTTGCCGACCACTAAAATAGGCTCCTCTGAAGCGGAATTAGCTGAATTCGTGTCCAGAATCAGCAAAATAAGTTATACCGAATATGGCCTACTCATCAACCGGTCAAAAACAAAACTCATCGTGGATAGAGCGGGAACACTACAACGAACGCACGAACTGCACGATATAGATGTAGTGCACAAATTCGTGTACTTGGGATTGCAAATATGTGACGATGGTGATTGTTGATTGGAAGTTGTTACGACGGTTAACAGTCGCAACACCAAAAAGAAGCTAATGCAGCTAATGAAGCAAGTTTAGTTAGTTAGATATATAATCGATCGTGGTCAAAAAACATGTCCCTTCACTATGGCAAAAAAAGTTTTGGCTTTCCCATACAAAATCGTAATGAGCTAGCTGGTCGGGTCACTCGGGTCCTTGTATGGGGAAAGAATTTTTTTTGTGAGATTTTGATGTTGTCTGATGAAAAGTTGTTGTATTTGAGCAATGGAATCATCCCCTTATAGGTCGTAAACATCTTTTGAAAGACCCTATAGTATAAGTTATTGTATTGTGTAATCATATTTTTAGCCAAAAACTATGTAAGCAATAAAGTTGAGCATTAATTCATTGACAAATTAGGGACCAAAACAGTTGTTGATTAAACTTATCCTACTTAAAATATAAGCTTTTCAATAAAAGTATTATAAAATAAGGCTTTTCTTCTATTAAAGTGTGAAAAAAATATGTTTTTCTGAAAAATAAGTAATTTATGAGTAATCTATGTTTAGTTTCAGATTTAGCCAGTTTTGGCGGCGTTTTTTTGTTTTTGGACAAACATATATGTTAAAATAATAATTAGTGGTTATAATAATAATAAAATACATCACTTATATCTTGTTTTACTTAATTAATTTAAAAAAAGCTAAAGGTTACCCGACTTTTTGCATTGTTTTGCTGACAAACTTTGAGAGAGTAAAAAGGAGGATAAACATTTATTATAACATTTTGTGATATCATATTTGTACACGAATATCAGCGCATAAGCTTATTACACGGTGTCATTAGGTTTAAAAATACCTTTAAAAACGTCGATTTGAATTTATTACAAACAGCACCTTGCTAACATTTCAGACGAATAATGCCGTTAGTGAAGACACAAAAAAAACAAATTAATAAAGTTAGACGAATATAAAAGTATTTTAGTTTTTCATGTTTATTGAAATTATTATTGTATATTTTTCAGTATTATATATATGACATATTAAAGCACAATTTTTTCCCTACCCAACGATACCATTTAATTTATAATTGCTCAACTACAAGAGGCGTAAAGACAATTTTAGTGTTTTTTGGCGTTCCTGTAAAATTTACTTTTTGCAATAACGGCTTTATTCGTTTGGTGTGGCGAATATAACCCCACACAGATCAGCGGCAATTCGGGAACGATTCGGGGACGGCGCGCATTCGTCAGATCTGAAAATAGGAATAAGAGTTTATTTGTTATTGAATACGGTAATTTTGTTATTAGGATATTTTGTTATATATTTTCGCCACAATACCCCGTAATTCTTATTTTCCATCTCTACTAGGTTGTCTGGAAGAGATTGATTTTGCGATAAGACCGCCTTTTGTTCATTAATTTAGATTTTTTTATTTGTAGTTTATATGTGAGTGATACCCCCGGTATTGCAAACATCTATAGGCTACGGTGACGGCTTACCCATCAGGTCGACCGTATGCTTGTTTGCCTACCTGTGTGGTATAAAAACAAACAAAAAAACATCTACAAGGATCTAAAAACACATTATCAAAAAAGTTTTTATTTATTCCCAAAAACAAGACTTTAGTAAAGCTTCATAACACTCACAGTTAGCATACCTATACCGTGTCTAGTATGAACACAGCCTTAAAGAAACCTTTCCCTTACATATACAGGCAATATAATTTTCATAACATTAACCTGTTGATTAGCATCATCACTTATTTGATCATTACAATTGCATACAAGTTGGAGTTTCTAAGTTCTTAAGTGTCGAACGAAAGTGAGTAGGGAGACCACACAACATAGAGAACAAGTATTTATACAGAAGTTACACTGCGTAAAGGGTGTGTTTTGTACCTTATCTCCCGTTTAAATAATCATAAACTAGCTTTACACTCTCGCGAAGTTGAGCGAAAAGTGTGGACGGGAAATTCGTTCTACTTCGACTTCATGTTTAGGGTTTAAAAAAAAACCGACCACTTTGTTGTCCGTCTGTCTATCATTATGTGAAACTTTTTTTTCTCAAGAACGCTTGACCGATTGAGGTAAAATTAACATCAAATATTCAAATCTGCAGTCCCTTGTACTAAAAAATTATAAGGCAATCAAAAGATATGGGCGTTTCGTTTATGTTTCGTTTCCCGTGGATCTAGAATCGTAAAATTTGGCACGAAACAGGGCAACACATGTAAAGGACAAAGTCCAAAACAGTAAATTTGTAGTCACATTACAAAAATTAAATGGTTAAGCTAGCAGTAAGGGACTGCTAGTGCGCAAAGTCGCTAAAACTTCACATTTCAACACTGTTCCTAAATCACAAATCATCTCATGAATGAAATATTATTTCTGCATCAATATTTTCTCAAGTGTCCATTTTACATATACTTAAGTGTAGGGTACGCATGAAGTCGGTACGATAATGAGACTTTCTCTATAAGACTATAATCCCAATTCAATTAGCAGCCTTATGTTTATTTGTTATTTTATGTAGTTTGCTATTGGTTCTTAAATAATTTCCGTTTTACAATATTGCTTTTTAATGTTTTAAAACTCAATAAACTTAATTCGTATTTACTTTCAAATATACTGGGAGTTAAATTGTTAAGGTAGGTATCTACAAGCGGTTAAATTCAGAGGTCACATCTAAACAGTGTTTTCGGTCGCATCGAACCGTCCGGTACCGGAACAAGTTCGATCGTCTGGCAGCCAGCAATAGCCTTAACTAGCTTATATCGAGCGTTTTCTTTGTATTCCGAGTATCTCTATATTCTGAACGTCTGTGAATAAGATACTTCTTAGGTCAGACGTAATAAATTATGTGTAGACGAAGAGCAAGCAAAAAATAATTTACAAAAAAAAACTGTTAAGTAATTTTATACATAACTTAATCGTGTTATGTTTAATCCAATAAGCGTATAACTGGGTAATAGAAACGCTAAATCGCGTGACAGAAGTTATAAAATCTCAGAAATGTCACGGACTAGGCGCGTAAAAGCGTCAATATCAATTTAGTCTTTTATTCTTAGAAAAAGTATATTTAAATGGTTCTATTTTATTGCAATCTTTTATAAAGATTTATTATTATATAAATGAAATTTAAACTTAATTTCATAATGAATAGTATTGTGTAAAATACAGCTATTTTGGTAGAAATTGTAGTCTATATTGTTTATTTTTGTTATTTCTGTTTGTTGCACTGTCTATCTGCAAATTTTTTCTTTCTTTCTTTCAAGTTATGATTGAAACAAATTAAAATAGAGTTTTAGAACATTAACCAACCAACCTTATGGTCGGTTTCATTGTTTATTTTACTGCGTTTGACTTTTGCAAAATAATTTCAGTCTAATTGTAATAAATATTTTAATTTCAAAATTATTAATTCTTTGTTAAATGATGATGAAGTTTTCTCCAATCTTGGCGTTAGTTTAAAATAAATATAAAAATATTCCCCGAATACAGTAAAATCATGGTCACCCTAAAAGGGCCGCACATCAACTAAAAAACGTTTTGTCTATACGTCAGGTGGGTAATTTGAACGAAAGTGAAACCGCTTCGGTTTTCACTATCTACCGTCTCGCTCGCACCCTACTTGTCTACGTTAGGGTCAGAGCAAACCTTTTGTGTTCTGACTTTGATTAAATTATGTAGGTTTTAGGTTACTTTTGTGATTTCTTTTTACTTTTTCCGTTTTGTCCTTGGATAGATATAGGTGATCCAGATCAAATGCTGTAACATTTTTCTTTTTGCTCGTTGTAGTAGTAAGTAGACGTCTGAAACAGAACTTCTAGGGAGTTCTGGAGCCTACTACGAAACGTAAATGCGATACTTCGGCCGAAGTACTTTATGATTATTTTAGTAGTTCGTTGAATTATAACCGTGAAATACCTTGTAATTTATGGTTAAAATTCTTCCGATACTTCGGCCGAAGTATCGTATTTACAGTTCGTAGTAACCCTCCTGTTCCAGACTGCACCTACACCGCCACTAAGCACATTCTTTTTTCTTCTGTATTAAGTCGAGTCGGGCCTATTCATATAAGATCCCATAAAAAAAAGTAGGTGTGTGCGTGTGTGTGTGTTTGTAATGAATAAACTCATAAACAACTGGACCAATTTCAAAAATTCTTTCACCATTGCGTAGGTACATTACCCCCGAGTAACATAGCTATGTTACATTTTCAAAAAATTAGGGATCCTTAGTAAACCTAGTAAACCCCGTGCGAAGCTTTTTTTTTTTTTAAGAATTGAAAAGTTCAGTTCGGGTGTACTAACACCCTTTTCTGAGACACCGGACGGTTGCGGGAGCGTAGAGCGTAGGTGCGAAGCTGAGGCGGTTCGCTAGTATTAAATATTTTTGTTACGCGCAAAGCCACGGGTTAAAATAGGGTTAACAAAATAAGGCCTTTATTTAATTTACTCTCAAAAAGGCTTCCAAATGCCCTTACTTTGGGATGTAAACATTAAATTTGTCCCGTGCGATGGGACACGAAAAATAAGAGGCTCTACGTTACATTTCAATTTCGTTAAGGTCGGGACGGGGAGAGGTAATATATGAGAATAGGTATTTTTATCTCGTTCTTTATACATCGATTTTTTTAAGATAAGATTAATTCAGTAGTTACCTTAAATTAATCTATAAAAATAAATAGCTAGTTTAAAATAAACAGCAAACGTAAACTATATGTAGTTTAAGTATGTATATCAAAAAGGCTAATAGGTATTATTTTTTTGTCTGTCCACTGTCGTCTGATGAATCTCCGAAGAATATCACTGATTTTGGATGGATTTATATTGGTGATCCTGATATTTTAAGGAGTAACCCAGACTTTTATATCAAAAATTCCTAGGGGAATGAGACGAGTACAATTTCGACCGCTTCCGTCCGCTAGTAATTATTTTTGATTACTAGCGGAAGTAAGTGGCTCCTTCACAGCTTGACTAAGCAGCCGATCATTATGAAAAATTGTATACATATTGTCAGGGGTACGGAGCCCAACATAGGCTACTTTTTATCCCGTGAAAGTATGTCATTCCAATGGGAAAATATTTTTTTTACTATAGAGGGCGCTGTATGGAATGGGCTATCGGCCAACAAATGGCGCCAAAAGTCGCGCTATACCGTTGTTTTGTTGTCAAACGAGATCTATGACATAAAATTAACGCGAGCGAAGCCGCGGAGAAAACCTAGTAAAAATAAAGAAAAAGCTTAAACATGCTTGCGTTTCGTAAATCATCGAACATAAAATAAAATATACACGATAATATTTCTTCGAATGTCCAACAAAAAAGTAACATATCAATTACCTGTCTGAAACGGCTTTAAACCCGGAAAACGACTGGTCTTACCTGTTGAAAAATTTCAACAAGCTTAATTGAGCCCTTATAAAAAGCGAATAATATAAAGGATTGCACTGGGAAACAATAAAATATCGAAATGTTTTCGGAGTGCCATTCATGTCTGGAAATTATGTCGCAACAACGTATTGATTTGTCTTAGTTATTTCATCATTCAACCCATAATCATCCCACTGCTGGGATACGGGTCTCCCTTCTATCGACGTGATTAGAGCGTACTCTGCCACGCTGCTCCAATGCGGATTGGCAGAGGCCGGTGTTTTCAAGCCGCCCGAAGGCCACCGACTGACTTATCGACTGTCATCATGTCAACAGCCGGGACCGACGGCTTAACGTGCCCTCCGAAGCACGGATTAATATTATTTAACCAAGTCGTATTAGAATTAAACAGGTAAATATTATGGTATATAACAGGTACTTAAATACCTTCGGTTACTACAGTGCAAAAGTGAGATAAGTAACCATTATTGCACTGTAGGTAAGTGCAAAAATAGTTACTTATCTCACTGTTCTTTGGAATGTGTGAATTGTGCAGAAATTATTATTAATACCGGTGTGAAAATTTAAGATACATAAAATGCTCGATCAAATCTCATTTAACGGTTATACAGACAACTTCTACAAAATAGAAGCTCGGTGGTATACGGTACGGTATAATTCAATAAATTAATTATACCGTCGTCCAGTGAATAGCAGCATTTATACAATTTGCTTCTGACTGTACAGTGAGTCATGGTGGAATTTAATTTGGTTCATACACCAAAGGACCGGGTGTCATTCAAAATCATCACTTCCCCAAAACAATTATTTATTCAGCAAACAACGTGATTTCTACTTGTCCCCGGTTTCATTTTAGTCTTTATTTTTATTTGATTAAAGTTGATTTGTTAAAGTTTCCATGTCACCGTACGTTTTTTTTTTACCTCTTTGAACAGGAAAAGGGTGCGTGTTTAAAAGCGGATTTATTATAGTAAATATTATTGTTATGTCTGTAAACTTCTAACTACAATATAAAGGGATGTATAATTATATCGGTACTTTATATAGTAGTTTATTTATTACCACAATAGACCACAATACACTAAGTACTGATACAACAGGCTAACTTAATGCTATATGCATTCTTTACCAGTCAACCCTTGGGGGTGCAGAAATTCACGAAAGCGGCTTGTTATATTAAAATATTATTAAATAAATATAATAAGTTTCTAACTACTTTAGCCTGTTCTATCCAATCCAAGACTTCGTCTAGATATTTTGTAATGTTTAATTTAAACTTCATTATATTTCTATAGTTCTACACTCTCCAAATTTTTTTTAAGACAGTTAAAATCAAAACTCTTCATTGCACCAAAACGAATGTAACAAAAAAATTGTACACAGACAGTAGGTTTAAATAGTTATAGGGGTATTCTCAATAAAATCTTTTATACTTAAATACAATAGCTCTAATCAAACATTCAAGAAACTTAATTTATTATCTGAATACCGAACAGCCGTTTCTTAATTTCTTTGAATATCATGAAAAGAAACACTTCGTTTTGTGAATACGACATGAAATTCTTAATTAAATTATAAAAGAATATGAATAATACAAAATAAACTAAGTAATGTAACGATGTTTTGAGATAAAAAAAATAAAAATAAAAGTTTTTCTAAAGGCCTGTATTCACTTTGATTAGTAATTTGTGGGTGAATCACCCTCAGTTTCTGATTACCTGCACTCGCACTAATCAAAGTGTATACAGGCCTTTTTGGGCAAAACACACTGCCCGCGCAATGGTTCGGTGGCGGGAAGCGCGCTGTCGTAGTTGCGATGACAGCCGCGCCGCCAACGACCCGCGCCGCGATTAGTGTGATGTCGTTCATACAAATATATGAAATACAAATGCTCATGTGCCGCTCATAACCCGTTGCCTGCTAAATTGAACTGCATTCCTGCTTATGTAGTCTCGACCTTTAGATTCAATTATAATAGGTTTCTTTCTATAGTTTGTAGTCTAGTCTTTATAATAAGTCTAAAAAAATCTGTCAACCTTTGTTCTACCTTAGCAGAAAATCACCAAAGACCACATACAAAATAGATTGAAACAAAAGTAAATCCATTCATATGCCACAAATAACTGCAAAACTAAGCTTAATTACTCCAGCAACATGAGCTTGGTTTAAACAAAAAAAAGGTTCTATTTATAGGGTATCGCTACTGGAGCGTGTTCGATTGTGTCCCGAGGCGGGTGTTGCTATGTATAATTTGCATTTAATCTAGTTTCAAACGCAAAATGGAACGGCATTGAATAGTCTATTTTTTTTATGTCAATGTTTTATCCATACAAATTTTATCAAAGCGAAAATAACCCGTGTTAAGACAGACAGGTCTTTTACTGTGTCATGATTAAACCAGTGAAAAGATTGATATTAGGTATAGAAATAGTATGAAATCCAAGGAAGAATATTATGTTATTTTTTTTCTTCCCGGCAATCACCGGGAACGGGAGAATTGGGAGTTCGCCATTTGATTTCAAGTTAACTAAGATTTTAACCCGCTTATAATTCGTTGTATGAATTATAGTATCTTTATAATTGTAAATCCGCCTTTATTAATAAGCAAAGATCATCTGTATGTGATACCTCTAGAAAGACTAATAATCCCAATTATTTTCTTTATAGGGCACGAACCTGCGTCAATTTACCCGTAACAGGAACCAATGACTATAAAAAGGCTAGATTAGTAATAGACCGTCGACAAACCTCATTTTTCGTACTAATATTTTTTTAAATATTTAATTAATGTTGTATTATACCGTGTAGGATTTAAGACTCCAGTCCAATGTTTTTTATTCTATTACTTACTCGTCCTATCCGGTACTGTTTTGAAACATCTGGCTTCAAATAACACTATTAATACATCAGTTAAATTTTTTGAAAGCACATTTATGTTATTATCATGCTTAGTTTGGGCGGAAAATTTCTTTATACTTAGTAGGCAGTCGAAACCCCGAACTATGTAAAAAATATATAAAAATGTCAAAGAGTACCGTACATTGTGTACTTAATCTTCTATATTTAAGCTACCACCATTTCGGAAACAAAAGCAATTATAAAGCGTTTATTTAACTCTTGATACGGAGAACGAAGTTTAGACTTTGGTCTATAAGCCTTGAAAATGAGCAGCCGTTCAAACGCTTGGGAATTACGAAATAGAAACTAAAGTTTTACAACCCCGTGGGTCCCTTTAATGGGTCCAATCTAGAGCCGGGGACATTTGGAGAATTAAACCTATTTCGTAACATCGTTGTACACTGTACAACCAGAGAGCCTATACCATAGTAGGCTAAAAAAGAATATTCGGATTCATTATACGAAATCCGAATCTTCTGTCGAAGTTTCGGAAGGGTATTTCATGATTCTTTTAGTAATTTGTTGAATTATAACCACGAAATGTCTTGTATTTCATTTCATGGTTAAAATTCTTAAGAATTCGGCCAAAGTTTCGGATTAAGTAAGAGTATGAGTAAGACCCATGATTTTGATATGTAACACGCGTCTTATAAATTCGCAACATACGAATTCTTCTCTATTTGGTCGGTTTATTTACGTTGACATGATCGAATGTGACCAAAAAACTTGTACCAAGCTCTCCGACCGCGGAACGCGCATTTGCATCGCATTGCATAGGTGGTTACGGTTTAACTAATCATTCTTATTTTGAAAATATGTTTGAAAGAAAAACACCTGAACGCCCCAATGAAAGGTTATTTCGCATTTTCACCTGTTGTTTATAAAAAAATGTTATAATGTTTTCTGTTACGATTCTTATACTTCATCATCTTATGCCACTAGAAGCCCAATATTGGACATAGATGTTTGGGGGAGCCAAGCGCCTCCGGTATGACCGGTTGGCCGCTTCCTGCGACCATCATCCTTACTTAATTAATTATAATGTGTGTAAAACTATGATCTATCAATAACTGATCTTAAATGATGAAATAAATTTACAATAAAATCACTATCGGCTAATTGATCGACAGCGTAGTCCGGAACGCGTAACAGTACTTACCTTTGAAGGAAAGTGAAACCGTTTACTTGTATCAGAAGTAGTCGGGATGAGTCTTAATAACGGTACTTAACGTCGCACTTGAACTATAAGACCGTTCGCCAACGAGGCGATTCACAAGAAACTCGTTACTAGTTGCTCGCGAGCAGCTCGAGTAATACACTACTAGTTGCTGGTGAGTAGCTTTCATTCAAATTCGCCTATCTCAGCACACGATGAGACGCGTCTACTACCTGTCGGATACCAGTCGCGTGAGACTGACCACTGGTCGTTCGCTACCCGAGTTCCTTATAAATCGTATCGAAATGGCGGTCGACATAGTATCGTGTGACAGTTCAATGAAAAATGAACGAATTTAGTCGTATATAGATAGCTGTTTGCGAACACAGGCATAAGAGAGTCGCATACGTATGCGACTTCGTTGCGTTATTGTCACGACGTTTCATTTGGGTAGCGTCGTGAGAGAATAGGCTAAACCTTTGGCTCTTAATTCTCTTATAATAGAGCGTTTAAAGCGGTGCACAGTGTTATAAAATAAATTTACTATAAAATTACACAAAGTTATATTTTATTAAGTATTTCATTTTATTTTATTAAGTATTTTATTTTCCATTAAACTCGGTGGTATTATATGTATAAGCTTTAAAGTATTGTGTACTTATTTTTTACATTTATTTTGGTAAGACCTCCCGATGGAAATAGGCACTAAAATATTTTTAATTAATTATTTAAACGACAATCTATCACTTCCGGGTCTGTATGGGACTATAGAAAATATTTTTTCTTCATCAATTCTATCAATTAAATCTTACATAAGTAGGTTTTATAACTAGAAAATGTCTATTTCTAAAATAATAAATGCACAGTATAAAACTTGAGGAAAATTATTCTAAAATAACATACTTAAATTATTATAAATAACAACGAAAAATGTGTAGAGACATTGTATTTTATAGTAAAAAATATAATCAACAGACAATATCAGCCAAGCAAGCAACCATTACGCTTAACCATGGATAACGAAGGCATGGACCGCATACACCGCGCACCTAACAGTATAATACTCAATGAAAGTGAAACTAAAGCCTTACTTCGCTTCACCTCGCCAGTCGCGATATAATTCACGTCTGCTACGTTTCCATTTTGTAATTCTGTACGCGCTTTGACTGAACGCTTTAATAGTTTGTCAATGTGATCGTTATTCATTTATTTTATATCATGTTTCGAATTCTAATTACAAACGTGTTCTTTATTATTAATCTGGTGGCCAGTTTCATACGTTAGTGATAGATAACATTTATGAAGCTTGTATGTCAGATAATTAAAAAAAAAACATGTAAATAGTATGATCATTTATGATTTCTAACTTAAAGACAAACTGGGACATGAATTATACTATACTCAAAGCCAAAGCGTGTGGTTATGCACTGACTGCACATGCAGGGAGAATTGGCGTTCAGTATATAGGCTAACTTCTTATGCATTAACTAAGACTAAGTTCGTTAACGTCGTGGCACTTAAACTCTACCTAGGTCTATCGTCTTTGGAGTTCAAGCGTGACTCTACGTAAGAGTTAAATGTGAATGACCATCTTATGTTCCTACTTTGGACACCTTACTTTATTCTGTGGCGACAAATTAATAATTTTTTATGTTATAATTTAGCTGTTGCTGATCCCAGTTAATATAGACTTTTATATAATCTAGAAATATTATCTAGAAATTTATTTAGACTATGACGTTGGTAAAATAGAATAAATAAGAATAGATTAGGATTTTATTCAGTAAGAATGTGTTTCACAAAAATGTTGTCTGACAATCACGATAGGTTTCCCTGAGTTGTGGAAGTCAGGCTCCTTCCTATCGGACAATTACAATGCTTTTATAGTTTACTCTAACAGAAAATAACATATTGTGAATAATTAAAAAACATGAACTTTAATATTCATAGAATTGTATTTTGTAGAACGCACATTCTGTGAAATATATTGATCGAGAGAAAAAACAAAAGAGTAGCGCCGAACGCCGAACAGTTTTAAAAAGTGAAGTTACAATAGCAAGGAGTTTCGTTGATATTATCAAATTATTGGGTAAACTATGGTAAAATTGGCAACTCTCAAAATAATGTTTTGTGAATAGAGAGATAGATACAGAGTATGTTATCTGGTGAGGTGTGGAGTTGTGTTGTGTGTTATGTTGTAAAGTAAATAATCCTCAAAATGGATTAGGTAACTACCTCTTTATACTATTAGTATATGTAGACATCAAAGCATGTCACTACGAAAACAAAAAATGACGTCATAAAAACTTATCGTATTATAACAATGAAAACAAACTAGCTTCTGCGAAAGGCGTGAAATTAAACTCCGCTAGATCCCTTTAGATAGGTGAACTAGACTAATCCGAAGTACCTATAGATATAGTCAAACATTAGCACGCATTCAACCTCAAAACATTTTTTATTCAAATAGATCTACTTAATACGTTGTAAAACTAACTTCTGTATGTTTAGACGCTGCGTCAAACCAAGGGCATTTGAAGGCTACCCAACATGCGATCTCGATCCTCCATCGATAAATTGTGAAAAACTCTTTCGATTAAGTGATTGACGGAAATAATGATTCTTATTTTAGGTACTCTTCTTTTTTTATACCACAAAGTTGGCAAACAATCAAACGGCCCGCCTGATGGTAAGCATCACCGTAGCCTATAGACGCTTGCAATACCGGGGGTATTACTCACGCGTTGCCCCTACAATTCCCAACCCCCCAAGTGGAGCTCTGGAGACCTTACTCACCGTAGGAAACTAGGAACACAATATGGCCGAGATCAATGATATTTGGCTACGATCATCTGTAAGTTTACTTCTTTAGATTAAAAATACAATGCATCGATTGGTTAAAGAAACACGTAATGTGACTTTTTGAATTCGACAGGAAAAAAGTATTGAGATTGCATATTGAGTTCTTGCGTAAGCGTATAATTGGTAAAAACCATCTAAATCTGGTTTCCAAACCAATGTTTTAAACCGTTTAGTGCAGTCTTTAATCTACTTCTGTTGTCTACCGTACCATGCACAAGTGCTAATCAGAATCAAGAATGTACTAATAATTTTCGTGTCTGCATTTACACTATCGCCTTACTTTATGAGTTTGAAAAACTAGAACACTCCTGATATGGGATAAATGGGTATTTGCACTTTGTTTATTGCACTATAGATTTATCGTAGATTTCAGTTGTTTGTTGGAACATTAGCGCGGTTATTGTTTAACCCATATAGCGCGGGAAATCATAACTTCTTGAAATTTTTGCTATTGTGTTTACTTGTACAGTCGTCTGCCTGAGTGCCGACATAGAAATTACATATATTTGTGTTAATTTTATATTTTCTGTCATTGTAATTTGTATCTTATTAATACCATTTTAAAAGAGCAAGTGCTAAGTTTCTTGCCAGCTTCTTCTTAGCACAAATCTGCCGTCTGAACTGGTGGTAGGAAAAAATTGTGAGGATTCGAAAGAGCTTATATTAGGCCTATTTGAATAAAATATTTTGAATTTGAATTTGAATAGACAAATTATTAAAATTGTCTAACTTATTAACCATTCGACGTCATAGTGATAAGCTGGTAGTCAATAGAAAAGTCCTGTCAAGTTAGTGTTGTCTTCGCTGGCCAGCCTGTCTGACCAAAAAGTCTGTAACACACCCCGTTGTCCTGGTGCACTTAGAAATTCAGCCAGTTCTTTCACTCGTGTAGTAATTGTAAAACTGTGTATTAGCCACCATAACGTCGGGGTGCGCCGTCTATACACGCAATGCGAATAGAAATTTGATGTTACTGAGCTGATTATACTTTATCTCGATAGTCGCTCGGCTGTTGGCGAATTTCACCACAACTGCTTAGAATCCGTAAAATTATTTACGATTTATAATAGGTAAACTGTGAAAGTTTATAACATTGTTATTTTCATTGTCTGTTGAATTTTATGGTGATTACTTAATTAGTTTGATTGTCTCGGTTTGATAAATTAATTAAATATATGCCATTGATTTGGTAATTAATTAAAACGATTTTTATTTTATTTTATTTGTCATGCAGTTCAAATTAATTACAGTTATTAGTACTGAATGACTTCTACATTACGGCGGAGCTTCAAGTAGTTCCACCCTCATGTATTGTCAGGCAGGGAAGTCCGGTATCTTCAATGGAATTAAGATAGGTACCAGAGGTTTAATGAAATCCCTAGGAATACCACGAAACCACGACAGATGTCGAATATTATTGTTATTACGTCTTCTTCAAAATGTGATATGACGTTGTTCCAGTAAACTAAATCTAGTAAAATGACCAAAAAATCGGACACAAGAGAATGAAACTCATTTCACTGCGACAAATAGATTTATATGGGACCGGTCTTGAACGCAGCGGGGCGGCAGCGGAGCGGTGCGTACAGCCTAGTGCGCAATACGCAGCCGCCTTGCCGACCGCCCGTGCTGACACGCTCGGCCGCGCTGATTTTGCATCTGTGGCTTAAACAATACCTAAACAAAGATATGGAAAAAAACATTTGAAAATAAAATGCTATTTATAAACATGTTGCATGTAGTTTATCTATGACATTGTAGATAGCGCATAAAAATACGAACTGCATTTCAAACAACCACAGCTTTTAGAGATCCGTGGTCAAAGTTTATTAAGGGAATGAATACATAATATAATAGACAAACACTATGAAATCTGTGACGGGAAATAATCCAAAATCAATATAGATTTGACAAACATAGGAAAGCATATTTTGCTTCCAGAGGAGATACAACAGCTCTCTGCCCAACACATCTGGAAGTTTCTAGAGATATAACAAATCCACTCGGGTTTTTTGATGCTGCTAGAAAATTAGTACCTAGTAATTAATAAATTAACTGTAATTTCGCAAGTAACCTAGAGCCGAGGTCAGGATTGTATCGACAAAGCCACAACATGCCTTTACAATATTTTTTAATAACGAAAAAGAACTACCGCTCACATTCGTGCTTGGCATGTTTTCACAATTTTTCTTTGTCCGTTTGGACATATTTAAATATTTGCATTTAAATAGCAAAATACTTTTACCGAAATCTTGTATGCATTATTTTACATTTTTAGTTTGTAAATTCAATACATTGTACTATACGTGGAACAGTTTGTTTTACATAAAATGCATGTGCAGTGCACTACTCTGACAGTTTCATTTTCATAATGCTCTTTACACTCTCGGAAAGTTGAACGAAGTCAAATGATGAGACAAGACAAAGGAAAAGTGAGGCGAAGTTTGCCGAAGAGCCCGCCCACACTCTCGTTTTCACTCACCTTCGAGAGAGTGTAGAGTTTAATATAATAATAATATGCACAATAATTTTAGATTGAATAACAAAACTATGAATATTAAATGGTATTACTGGCAGATAGCCTCACTAAACTTCTACTCCTGTTACTAATAAACAAAGATGCGCCGAGGTTTAACTAAAACTTGCCATTAAACTTATAAATTAGTTTTTCTTTATAATGACACTGACTGTGAGTTGTGACCAAACGGGTTTCAGGAAGTTTTTACACGCAAACACAAAAATGTTAAAATTCTACTGTAACAGATAAAAACGCCGCAGCTTAAAAAAGCGTGAATGAACACAAGATTTTAGCTTTCTTTCCAGTCAGCTTAAAGCTTAAAATTACATGCAAAATTATACATAAATACTCAGATTATGCTAAGCTTTTCCAGGGCATCTCGTGACAGTAAGGTTGACAGGGGCATGAAGCCTTACGGAGACTTATCGCTCCTGTCAGGAAACTCAACAAAAACAAATGGTTGTTCGCAAATCTTCACTTTCTTGTCAAAGTTATAAATTGGTAGAGTTTTCTTTCATATTACTGTGATACTTTCCCCGTTGCCTATTTTGTTTATTTGCCAAATATTTTGCTATATTGTTTGGTAAATAGATTTGTAGGCAGTAAGAATACGTAACTGAAAAAAAAGAATATTGATGTAATTTTATTTAGTTATCGGATCGTATATAACGGAATTGTAAGTATAATATATCTTACGGCCAATTTTATTAGTTCCTGATAAATTATAGGTAGCCTGTCAGATAATCTACCATAATTAGATTTTTCAACGATTTATCTGACGGATAGGCTAAACTAAAACTTACCTGTAATATTTGAAATCGGTATGTATTGTTTCAATTATGAAGATAAAGTATTTTCTATTTTTTATACGACCTAACAGAACCTATTAATTTCTTAATACCTAGACTATTTTAAAAGAGATCAGAAATACTTATGAAATGTGTTAAAAGTTGTCTTTAGTCACTTCTGTCTGTAGAAATCGTTTATTTCTATTTGATTAAACCCTCTACTAGTTCAATAAAAGAGTGTATAAATTCACACTTAGTTCTATCGACGTTCAATAAATCTTCGGTTCATTATGGGAAACCAGAAAATAGCCAATTCTACTAACCGTTTGTTAACAGTTGGCAACACACGCGCCTGATGTTCGGCTAGTATTGCCAGCTTATGAATATATAATTTATTGAAATGACTGCAACACCTGCCGAGGGGAAATTCATCTTTTCTGATGACTGACTGTGAGATTAACTTGTTGCATAGTTAAATAGATTAAGTTTAGTTATGCAAGGAGGTCAGGTTTGCATTAATTGTTTATATTTTGCTTCATAAGTCACACTTGTAGTGTAGCTACGTTAATAGTGGTCGGCTATTTGATAATTTTTTGATTTTAATTGATAATAAAACAAAGTTATCTTACGTGAAGTTGTATCATATTGTGTATGTGATATGGTATACTGTAATTCTCAAAGACAAAATGAAATAAAATCGTTTGTTTGGAAAATACTAAATTCATGGGGTTTTTACCAACCTAACTTGAGCCGCCATGCTTCTTCCTTATTAGTTTAGTACTGCTTCAGCTGTCAAACGGTAATTTATCTATCAAAGAAGGCGATACCGCCTTAAATGCAAGGAGAATAATATACCACAAACATCCTATAGTTAAAAAATAACACTGTCGGTGATCGTATTAACTGATAGGTACAGTAGGTTAACCAAACTAAATGTTTGTATGTCGCACAAATGGACGATTGAAATTGCCATTGTGTCAAATGAGAGCGATAAACTACAGGGGATTGAAATCTAGTAGGTTTATTAGAACATTATACTGTGGTATTTGGACTCAGTATAGTATGCTATCTTATTGATGAAATTTGACGATTATTTTAATAATAAATTATACTCAAATCACACAGCAACACCTGCTAGGTTACTCTGCATAGCAATCGCGATTTTAATTTCAAATGCAAAATGAATAGCAAATCCTAATTCGTACCCTTGAAATTTTATACTTTACTAACTACACTGGGCGTCAAAAATAAGTAGTACAGTTTTAAAATTGCAATATCTCCTAAACTGCAGAAGCTAGACCTTTGAAATAAAAAAAAGTTAAAAGACAATTTAATTTCATTTAATAAAAACTTCATGCATAATATCATTTTTTAAAGATTGACTGAAAAAAAACTTAATAAATAAAAACACTATTTTTTTAAACTGTTGGCTTGTACTTTTGTTTTTATTGTTTTCTTTATTGCTGATAAATCAATTGCAATTCAAAAGCAAATGTGTCTTCAGCGAGTAAACTTTACTAATCATGCCTCTTTCACCAGAAGAATGTGCAAGAATCATAACTTTTCTCGAAGTAGGCATCAGTATGCGTCGTACTGCAAGAACGGTGGGTGTAACTCTAAGAACGATCCAGCAAGTAAAGCGAAGATACGAAGAGACTGGAAACCATCTACGGAGACCAAGTAATGGCAGACCCAGGTGCACTAGTACCCGAGAAGACCGCTTAATTGTCTCTACTGTGTTAAGAAATCGTCACCTTAATGCAGTTGAGGTCCAGCAACAGCTTCTTCAGACCCGAAGAGACTACGTTAGTGAGAGTACAGTGAGGAGAAGACTTGCTGAAGCCAACCTGAAGTCGTACAGGCCAGCAAATGGCCCCAAACTTGAGACAGGGCATCGAGTAGTAAGACTACGCTACGCGCGTCAACACGTACAATGGGGCGAAGAAGAATGGACAAGAGTTTTGTTCACAGATGAGTCTCGGTTTTCTTTATTCACTTCCGATGGAAGGCGGAGAGTATACAGGCGACCTGGTGAGCGATACATTCAAGGTTGCATCTCGGAAAGAGTTCAATACGGCGGGGGCTCTGTACACGTATGGGCTGGCATCTCTTCTGAGGGTCGCACAGAGCTAGTGGTCATAGAAAATGGCACTCTGACTGGTGAAAGATATGCATTAGAGATCCTTAACGAGTATGCAGGGCCATATTTAGCAAATATGGGTGATGGAGCTATACTAATGCATGATAACGCCCGGCCACACACCGCTCATCTCGTATAAGAGTACATTCAGGAGGTTGGCATCAGCTTGATGGCTTGGCCATCAAGAAGCCCAGATCTTAACCCGATTGAACACGCCTGGGATGAGCTTGGGAGGCTAGTCAGAAGACGCAGACCACCCCCCGCCACCCTCAGGGCTCTAAAACAGGCCCTGATAGAAGAATGGGTGAATATTCCCCAACATCGCCTCCGAAACTTAGTGTTCAGCATGCCAAACCGGCTCCAAGCTGTCATCAGAGCCCGAGGCGGCAACACAAGTTACTAAAGTCCCAAAACGTAAAAATTAAGTTCTTGATAGTTCCTTCAAAATGGTTAGCTTTTTAGTTTTTTCTTAATTTTCAGTGTAAAACTTTACTAATGCCACAGAATAGATAATAGTACTAATGCTAAATAAAGTATTATTTTTAGAAAACTTTGTTAAATTTGCTATAAAATGACTTTTATTTCAAAACTCTAACTTCTATAGTTTAAGAGTAATTGCAATTTTAAAACTGTACTACTTATTTTTGACGCCCAGTGTATTTGGTTAGCATACAATCCAATTTCATTTAGTTTAGTATTAAGTTAGCGGTAGTTTAGCTGTAAATAGTACCCGAAAGTAACAATCCAATGGCGATCGTCTGGAATTATCTTCAAGAGTAAGGGGGCTGGTTCCAAAGTAAACTAGGATTTACCTTCTTATGTTATGAGTACCAGACAATGAATACATTATAATCCATAGAAAACATCCAGAGTCAAGGCCAACCAGTGAATATTTAACCTACAGGATTTCCGATACTATTTTTCCGCCAATGAGCCTCTGGGCTCGGTAGTAATGGTCACTACCAACACACCATCGGGCTGTTAAACTGACCTTTTTAAACCATGTTGATATTTGTAAACAAGTAGAATTTGATGTTTTTAAGAGTGCAAACAAGAAAAGGGTCAACAAGATTTGAATCAAAGGCCGAGGTCAATTAAGAAGGTTGCTTTATCCACCTGGTTCAGATTTCGCAAACACCCGTCAAAACAAAGAAATTTTTATTTCCAAAAAAAAACGTTTGCAACAAATCTCGGCGCCTGTAATGTTAATGTATGGAAAAGTAATAATTTTAACAATCTTTTCTCTTACAATTTTAACTGAATGTAAAATTTTTATTACTCCTCCTGGGAAGATCTGACACATAAATCTTTAAATCCCACGACATTCATGGCTCGTGTATTACAAGGGAAATCTATATGAGTTTACTTACAAGAGAAGATTTTTCCATACATACTTAACCGTGGGTTAATTTATTACAAACTTTTACTTGCAACAAAACTTACAATTATAAAGTTCTCTCTCTCTGCAGTCGGTCCCACATATCTGAGGATCGTGGTCAGCTTCAGGGTTACATCTGGAGCGGATGATCTGCTTCCACCGGCTTCTGTCCAGCGCATCTCCTACAACCGTGTAGAATTTTGTCGACGACAAGTCTTTCACTTGATCGGTCCATCTTGTTGGTGAGCGACCGCGCGATCTTTTGCCTTCGGTGTTCCCAACCACAATCAGCTTCTCCAGACTTTCGTCGCCTCTGCGCATTGTGTGTCCAAAATAGGAGAGGATGCGCTGTCGGCATATTGTGGACAAGCGTGTTCCTACTCGGAGCTGTTGCAGGATCGATGCATTAGTGCGCTTCGCAGTCCAAGGGATTCTCAGCATACGTCTCCAGCACCACATCTCGAATGCATCAATCCTTTGTCTTTCCCGGGCCAGTATAGTCCACGTTTCAACCCCATATAGGAAGATAGGAAATACCAAGGCTCGTATCAATCTGATCTTGGTTTTGATACCTATTATAAAGTTATGTCAAACCAATTGAGATGAAATATTTTACCAGAGTGCTTAGTACGAGTTTTTTGTTCGCGTTCGATCTCGTCGACGTAAACAAAATTCCCACGGGAAAGCGGAATGCACGCAAACGAAGTTGCTCGGGTTTCGCTAGTACATCATAAAGACTATCTTCCCTTTATTTTTCATAAGGGCAGAAAAAAATATAGCACCGTCTCCTTCCAGTCGAAGAAACAGCGAGAACTGAAACCTGGTGGTACCTAATAAGACTGAAAGCCAACTAATCTTTAAACATTTCGTGTTAAATCAGATATAAAACGAACAAGGAAATACATATAGATTTTTATCATAAAATCTTTAACAAAACCATAACTTCTCAACAGGGTAACGATAAAATCAATGGTATCGCTATAATTCAACACAAAGCGTAATCCGTTGCTAATAGTTCCTGAGAAAGAAAGATGGTCATCATCTCAGCTACTAGTTCATTGCCATCAATGAACTAGTAGCTGAGATGATCCTGATGAAATGAGTATGTCCATACATAGGCATATCCATAATCATACTGCGGGGATACGGGTCTCTCTTCAATCGAAGGAGATTAGAGAGCGTTCTCTACCATGCTGTTCCAATGCGGATTTGCGGAGACTTAGCTTAAAGATTCATCGATAACAACCGGGACCAACGGTTTAACGTGCCCTCCGAACTACGGGGAAGCTCGAAATAATAAAACCCATCTATAAACTCGCTAGGGTCGACGTAGCTTAATTTGTGTGTTTGTTTTTAGAGTGCGTCACGCAGCGACGCCAAGCTCCACTACCTACTTATCATTCGGGTTATTCCAATTAATTATTTCATACTTCAATAAATATTATTAATATTTCTTGGAGTAGGTACTTCGGCTATATTTCACTCTACTCAGACCAATCTAATTTCCTAATTAATGGCCAATCAAAGGAAACTATTTCTCAGAGTATTATCCGTTCAATTCTATCCTATCAGTAAAGCAATTAAATTATATATCCATTATATTTTCCATTCAGCAATTTCACAGTATCGGAAATCTATTAAAGCGATCAAATCTTAAGATAATTGTTGGTTATATAACTTTCAGGTTTAATGAAATTGCAAAGTTATTATCTATTATTCTTCTCGCGCGCTTACAGCAATTCAAATGTTTTTAACTGAGGATTCGGTGACAATCTTTTATGGGTACCTGACAGACACCTACTTTTTGCTTTTAGTGGTATGGAATTTATGAATAGAACTAGCTCAACCACTAACTACCACCAGTTTCACAGAATATCGGCGTGAAGCAATCATGCGTTTTTTTCGGTGAGTGAATGATCCGGAAAACGTCTTTTTCTTTTTCTTATCCTTTGTCTAATGTATCATTTGTAACGCCTCTAGTATTACATTCCATCATATGGAATATGGCATAGGTTCAGAGTTCGTGTATTTTAAACGGTCCCGACATTTGTCGATAAATGATAGCTGTTAATCCAAACTAGTGACCTTTGGACCTATTTTTTTGTTCATGTGCATGTCCCACCGCTGGGCAATCGGTTGGGGGTAGGGGGCGTCTGTCGGGCTCCCCCTTTATGCCACTTAGGGTTTACCGACTAAAAACCTGACTGACTGCCACCTTATCTGCATCAATGGGTGGGGCTGCGGGAAGAATACATTCGCTGCCCCAACCATTGGATAACCTAAAATACTGACACCAAGAAACGAGTAGCTGACACCAATTACTAGAAGCGTACGAAAATAAGAAAAATACGTGACCCTTTAAAGGCAAATAAAGAAAAATCTCTCCACTAAATCTGTCAGCTGGCATAGGGCCGCATGCGCATGGGCACCAACGAAAGTAACATGACGTGACCCGCTTTCCGCATTACCACGTGCGGTAATATTTGGACACTTTTATCTTTATGTTAATGAGTGTTTACTATTTATACTTTTGCAGAGCTATTATAAGGTTCATAAATAATGTGATAGGCTTCAAACTTGAATTATTTTGTATTATTTTTGGGTTTTATTGTATACGCAAAGGGTCGATAAGCAGGTCGGGTCAGTCAGGATTGACAGCTTCAAGCTGCGACTGCATAGTGAACTACAGTCAAAATACGAAACGACTAACTTAAAAAAAAAACACAAATAATACGAACCGCTTGAGCAGTTGCAACTGCTTCGGGCGGTCGTGCGGTCAAAGCTTCAAGCTTTTGGGACTGCAAGAGCGTAACTGCTCGTGCAGTCCGTGTGGCTCAAAGATTAAAAACCAATCCACTATTGCTAAATAATTTTATGTCAGTAAGCGTAAAGTTCGTTTCACCATCAAGCTCATGGTATTTGATATGTGCAATTATGATTACAAAACTTAAGATATTTTGCCGTAACAATAAACTGAAAGTCAGTAATTTTTAATTTGGGAAATTGTAATGACGTATCATTTTCGCTATTAGCCATCCAATGGAGAGTTCTTGGCCATGAGAATGTATAATGAAAACTATGAGAATTTGAAGACAAAAGCATTTTAATAACACACAAACAGCAATCTCCAGGCACTTAGCTCGCAAATGAAGTGTCACTCACAGTGTTTTGTTGTCGACCATCTTGGAAACTTTCCATGTGTAGAGAAAATGTTTGCACATCGCGGAAATCCGACAATTACGCCCTACAATCTCCGACTATTATCACTGGATGTGGACTTAGGAATGTTTAGTCTAGAAGCGACATCCTTGGTTAACGATATTCGTGGATTTAAGATACCGATGATCGGTGGTGACATTTTGAAGCATATTTTAATGTTCACAAAATGATTCTATTGGATTAAAATAAATGTTTGTCACTAAAAAGATTTTATGAATAGTTTGTTTGCATAAAGTCGGGTCCACAGCGCATGTTTTGCCCTGCACAATCAACAAAAACATGTCAACATTCATTAAAATCGTCTACACAAAACTTTGTTTCATACATTGTGTACATCAACAATGTTTTGTTTTCCATGCCCGATGGAAAACACGTACACAAAATACCCCCGCGCGGGTCGAGGGGCAGGGTACTGTCATCATCCGCCATTTTTGTCGTGATTTTGACAACTCTCTCGCCTCACTACACAATACACAAGCTACGCGACCGCGAGCCGCTATGGACAGCGTGTGTAGAGAAACATGTTTCAAAAACAAAGTTTTGTGTATAATATGTTTTTGCTGACTGTTTTCAAAAAACTTTCGCTGGAGACCCGGCTTCATACCAACTTTATTTTTCATTCTGTATTCTTCTAGGATTGATTTTTGAACAATGTATTATATACTAGTCAAACGTAAGTGCCACTCGTAATTTCGTTACTACTATTACCAACCACATATTTTATTTATGTTTTACAATAACACTTGTAATATTATGTCAAAGGTTGATTATTATTTTATTACCAAAAACAGCGACACTAGAAATATTACAGGAATTAGTTTATTCAATTATGAACTAATTCTTGTTTTTCTAGTGTATTGAAATGGTATTTAAGATTAAAAATGTACCTAAATAAAAGTGAAACCCGCTACAAGAAACGTATGATTCTGGCTCCCATTTTAACGTATAATTGATTCTGGCACATAATTGTGGATTTTATTTTGTTTTGACTAGTTCTTATTTTGTTAGTATAGATTTATGATTCGAATCATAGTTTTACGCACATTTGAACTATAATTTCATGTTCACTAAACTATTTTATTGGATTAAAGCAAAACTTTATTAGTAAAAAGACAAAAATATTTATGAATGACATTACATAATAATTTATCAAAGTAACACATCCAGCGGTTATGTATCTGTGTAGTGTTTAGGCCCTTTGCTCTCGCGACAAACTGTCCGGCGACAGATTTCACTCAGGCCTGACTGGGAATCTTTATGGACCTAGAGAGATCAGGCTACCATGGTTAACTATATCCTATAGGTATATTTGGCCTAACTTCTCAGTTTAAACAATGAAACTCTCTCTTAAAAAGACACATATATATTTTTGATTTTGTGAAATCTAATTTTACAAGGTATCCGGTGGCAGATTTCGGATACAAATTTCGAATAAAAAAAAACCAAGCTATTATTATCTTGAATTTAATTATAACGCTAATTAGTGCGGATTTAGTTTTCAAAATGATATCAAAATGGTGGCTACCGTTTAGATAAAATAATCTCGTCGGATACACTATTAACTTGCATATTCATATCTAAACACCCAGTCAGTGATTAAAAGATTTTTAGAAGCTCAAGATATAGAAACCCATCCGAACACTGGTTAGGGTCGACGTTGTATAACTTGCGTGTTCGTTATAGAATGACACACAGCTGCGTAGCTCCACATAGCTTAAGTTTAATATTGTATTATTAAAACTTCACATTTTATTTTAGTTTGGCTTCCAAACTTTTAAATCAGTAATTTTAAAATCAAAAAGATTTTTTTTTGTGTTTTTGATCGTGGAGTACCTGTATTTACAGTTACACCACGATTTTTGCAAACTTTATGGCATATTATCACATCGCTCGTAAAACGTAAACTGAGTTTTAATCAAAGTGCATTCGGGTGTGCGCAAATTTCCGAATTCCGTTATGATGTTACACGTGAATGCAGTAAATGGTTTTTAACTTTATTTTTATGAATTTGACAAAAATACATTGAATATTTTGTAACCGCCGATTGCGGGGTTTGGTCAGTGCTCCTATAATTTATACTAAACACTGAGTCCTGGAGGGCTATTACGAAACGTTAATCTGATCCGAAGAACTTTAACCGTGAAATACAAGGTATTTCATGGTTATTTTAGTAATTCCTTGAATTCTATCCATGAAATACTTTGTACTTTATGGTTATTTTAGTAGTTCATTGAATTATAATCATGAAATAACTTGTATTTCACGGTTAAAATTCTTCCGATACTTCGGCCGAAGTATCGGATTTACGTTTCGTAGTAGCCCTCCTGGTCACGAGGATCAGACGCTACTTTTAGATAAATTATTTTAAAACTGTCACAAGTACACGTTAGCTGAGTTATACTACTTAGTTTAATTAGTTTCGAACAAACATTTTTTTTTACCTGAATTGATTGAAAAAAAAATTGTACTTATGGATTTTTTTAAATGGATCAAACCACGAGTCTGTATTTAAAATTTCGGTTGAAAAAACCACTCTAAGGGAGATAGGCTAAATAGCATTCCATCCATCATTATGGAACATTAATGGAACGGCTGTAGAAACAAATTGATACTGTTAACAGTAAAACCAAACACTTATGACTACTTATATGAACTATATATCGCCTATTGACAACTTCTCTATATAATATACACTTAATCGAAAATAACGAATAACTTCAAAATTTGATTTATTACAACGGTCTATCTTCAAAGTATACTTATTTAGACACCCCGTATTAGCTAAAAAAAATTGTATTCAATAAAGAACCTTATGCTTTATGACACTAAAATTATTTTCCCTTGTTTATTGGGTTAAGAAAACTGCTCTTAATACATTTTCGTTTCGGCTCAATCTATGAAAATTGATTGAGGTATTCTGATCCCTATAATATCGATGCAAAGTATATAAAATATTGAAGGTCTGGAAGGATTTTATTAGTTTCCCTTCACGTCAATTTTTCATGAAATAATATCCTTCTACCATTATAATACAAATTGTGTTTAGGATTAAATTTTTTCCATTTACGTAAGTTGCCAACTTAGCAAAGTAATAGTGCGTAAGATCATAGGTAAAAATTGTTAGTTATCCTGACCCCAATGCTGGACAAACGCCGAGAGATTCAAAACAGTGTAGACAATAGTTTCATACTAAATCTTAATAACAACACTGTTTTAAATCTCGGTTCCAAATCAATGTTTTATGCACTCTAAGAAAAGAGACGATGAGGATACCTACCTAAAACACCAGTAGAGTATATAAATTTTTTTTTTAGACGTGCACTTAATAGTCGACCTGATGATCGATTTTGTAAATCTTGGTTAAAATTTCTCTTACAATCTCTTGAGCCGGTTTCACTGCTTGCTAATAAAGTCCCGAAAAGGGTATTTCTCAAATATGAAATACTAAACTAGATTTTAGTAGTGAGAAAGAAAAGATCCGAATATATTTTGGTAATGATGAAACAGGCCCAAAGTGTAAATCATAATCGCTGGCAAGACCAGATGGCTATCAGACCACGGATCTGGTTAACTTATAGATAGGTGTGGATAAGTAAACAGCCTATACGCTTGAAGTGAAAACCTGTTGAGGTTCACAATTAACCTACAATACTATTATGGTCAAGATGGGACATTCTAGAAATCCCAGCTGTCGATGCGACGGTTTTATGATATAAAACATGACGAAAATAAATTTAAAGACGATTCAGACTTTATCTTTTAAAATATCATTGGAGTGATAGAGCGTTTTATAAAGTGGGTTAGCTCATAGATTTAGAATATACTAGCGTACCTATAGATCGGCTTTGTTTGATTGAGGCGAGACCAAAAACAAAATACACTAATGTGCGTGGCATGTACATGTGTGCAAGCAAGATATATAATTTTGTGGATTTTCCTTTTAGTTTGAGTTACATCCAGGCACTGCACAGGTAACCATTAAGTATTTAATCACGTCGAATTAACACCAAAACTACACTTAGAAACCATAAATTTTGTAAAAATAAGTGGGATTTGTTTTAACATGACTGACGTCAGGGCGAAACAAGCCCATAGCGTGTATAGGAAAAATGGTCTCGTCTATCTATCTCGCTCTAACAAACGCGTCTACACGCGCTCTATCATAGCATATGATCTATCTCTTTTGCATTGCCAATCTTCTTACGCTAGTAAGTTATAATGATATAAAATAATATAAATAAATAAATAAATAAATAAATAAATAATAAATCTATGGGTTAGCTAGAACAGGAAAGCACCGCCTTACAGAATATATATCTCAAATAAGTCTAGTATCTCCATTATTAAATAATTTATTTAATTTTGGAGATACTATAAAGGCCTTTACATGCACTTTGTCTAGTCCATGAGCGATGGTAATTACATAACATCATGGTTCCCGAATTATCCGTTTGCCAAACTTCTCCTTAAAGAATATTTAACTGGAACAAAAGCTGAAATTCAGCCCAGAAGTCCCGTAACGAACGAAAATACAAGACGTTTTTTAGAATATCCCATGTAAGAAACTTGCTTGATTTGTTAGTTAAATAAACAAAAATAAAGTGTTTTTTTTTTCTGTCACGATGTAGAAGAAATTTTATAAAAGTTATCTTTGTGTTTGTAAAGAACAAGGAAAAATTCCCAATAAAATTATGAAACGTAATGGGTGGGTACATAACGGCGAAACTTATTTAGTTTGTATTTGAGCATCAATTAATTTTATTTCTAAAAGACAGCAGCAAAAAATCTGAACACGCTTTGTATCAATTAAGCGAGTCGGTATAATCGGCGACGCAAGTGGTTTCACGTAAGTTTTATAGTTTTATTTTTACTGTGCAAAGGTTACCGTTTCGTTACGAACACGACACACAGTACGTGAAGCGGCAAAATAAACGCAAACTGTAAAATGACTGTATTTTCATATTAAAAATCCCTTTTTATTTGGCTTCTTATGAAAAACACTTTTTCATAATAAAATTAAATCAAGAATAATACCAACGTTAACTTATGTCTCTATATCGGAGCTGGAATTTTCTTCCACTCTCTGATTTGTAATAATGGTCGACACGTCAGGCAAGAACAAGGTATGGTCGCGTTAATTAATTTATAACAATACAACGCGAAAGTTTAAAAGTTATTTATTTTTTATTGCACGATTGAAAAGTACAATTGGTGGACTTAATGCCAAAAGACAATCTCTGTTATTATGTAGTCATGTTCAGTTGTGATATGTGTTAATTCAAGTGTAATAGTAAGTTACACTGTAGAATTTAGTAGAATAAAGGCTTTTTTATTTATGTTGTCATGTTCGATTACTTTAAAAAATCAAAACACTTTTGTTGTTAATATTACATACAGGATGAATGAACGTCATACAAATGTAATAAATACCGGTACATTACTATTGTTCTAATCCCAGTACAAGATGATTTATCGAGGCGTACTTCAAAATGGGTTTCTTCAATTATAATCATTACTGTACCACCTGAGACCTCAAATGTATTTTATTTAAAATAATAACAATTAATAATACCACAAAACGCCATCTGGTGTCAAATTATACAAGGATTCAACCTGTCAAAATATGCACAGAGATATTATATTAAAAACTTAACGGTGTAAAATTTTCAGTGATGGAAAATTTTGCACATTGCAGCCACAAGCGGCTGGCTCGCGCAGTCATAAAAAAAAGTTCGACTCATACTTTTAACTCAGTGCATAACGACAATCTATTTTCAATTGTTTTATACACTGAGAGCCCAAACTTTGGCGCGTACTATAGTGGTCATGTATGATAAATCTCATCAGGCGCTTGTGGTCGCGTTTAGTGGCCGCGACTAGTGGCTTAAGTGGCTTAATGTGCGCTTACATCCTGTTTGGTATATGTACGATGTTTTGGTATATCATTCAAGTATATGAATATTACCTACTAGAAAGGCTTAACTGGTGGGTGACAGTGAAGATTGAGCGTAAAAGACCCCGTGGCCGAAGTCCCGTTCGATGGTCAGATCAGCTAGGTTACTCTGCATAGCAATCGCGATTTTAATTTCAATTCTGTATAATTTCAAATGCAAAATTAACAGCAAATCCTAATTCGTACCATTGGAATTTTATACTTGACTAACTATTTGGTTAGCATACAATCCGATTTCATTTAGTTTAGTATTTAGTTTAGCTGTAAAGAGTACCTAAAATTAACAATCCAATGGCGATCGTGCGGAATTATCTTCAAGAGTAAGGGGGCTGATATCCAGTCAGCTGAATATGACTGTCAGCGTCGTACTACACCAGGCGTCTGAGCGCAACCGAAAATGTTGGCAACTAGTCGACAAAATCGTGTAGAGTCACGATCCTCAGGAGTGAGGGACCGATCAAGGAGAAAAGAAGGGAGGCTTAAAGATGAAGGACATTGTGACGAAACGAGTAATGACATCAGAGTTTGGAAGAACAGTGTATAGTCAAAGAAAGGCCGAAGAAAAGACCTGATGGATGGATTGTGTAAAAGAAGAATTGCGTTGGAAGATTGTAAGCGTGGTCAGGAGATGATTGATATGAAAAACAATATTCGGACGACGTTCTATGATATTTTAATTTGCCAATGCAATCATGGTACACAGAATACTGCCATATTTATGTATATTATATTCCATTTCTCCATAACAAACACGTCATAATGTGGTCGTGATTATGCGAAATGGTTATAGGCCGACTCAACTCGTTGTTGGCCCGTAATGTTAAATATTATTTGTACTGTAGTCATTTGCTTTTATGGTGTTGTTCTAATACTTTTGCACAAACTAACTGTCGCCAACGACTTCGTACGTAAATAATATTTTTTCTAAATTTAGTTTTCCTATATACATTTGGTACGCTTCCATAGAATTAAGTAAATCCCTAGGGAAGGATACTTCTTTCTGGATGAAAGGTATCCTACATTATTTTTTGTATCCATATTAACGTAAGTAGGTACGTATGCAAATAATACACCAGGCTGAAAAAAGAAAATGTGAAATGCAAACTATTAAAAATAACTTTTTCACCTCACAAGCTCGGAAAGGATCTGTTTGTCATTCGAAATCTGAGCGCAAAAGTGCATTTTGTGCCCTAGCGTGGAAAGAATTTTTAAAATTCGAACCTTTCTATTCTATAATTTTTTATACCGCCAGTCCTCGCAGGTGGACCTTGGTCGTGGTCCACCTGCGAGGACCACGACGGGCGGACGGGCTCTGAAAATGCATTATACTTATTTCATGCCAGTGCGCCAACCAAGAATTAGAATAATCGAACTGGCCAGCACGACACCGCATGAAAAAAATAAACACTTATTTAATATATTATTTGCGTTTTTTATTATTGTTGGTATAGTATAGTAACTTGTTGGAAAATACAGCTATACAATAAGTTCCTCCGTGGCGTAATGGTTACCACGCCAGACCGCCACCCAGGAGGTCCCGGGTTCGATCCCCGGTCGGGTCATGATGAAAACCGAACTTTTTCTGATTGGCCTCGGGTCTTGGATGTTTATCTATTAATAATATGTTTCTGTTATAAAATATAATATCGTTGAGTTAGTATCCCATAACACAAGTTTCGAACTTACTTTGGGGCTAGCTCAATCTGTATGAATTGTCCCTATATATTTATATTTATTTTCTTGCACCCAAGTATTTTCCTCGCTGTAGTGAGGTGAAAAGTTGTGTGTTACGCTCGGCAGCAAAGTTATTCTGCGTCTCGTACCTTTGAAACCCTCGCTACGCTCAGGATTCTATATTTGAACCACTCGCTTCGGTCGTGGTTCAATGCTAGAATCCTTCGCTAGCTCGGGTTTCAATATAAGTACTCGCGCCAAAAAACAACTTTGCAGCCTTGCATAACAAATAACTATTTTCTTTCTTTAAATAGGTACTGGCCAGACTTATGTTAGAAACCTGGCTGACAAAAAGTGGAACAAATAAAAAAAAAAGTTTTTTTCTTTCCTTTAGATAGCCAGTGGTGTTGTACTTTTTTTTAGATTTAATTTATCAACATGACACACAAAAGTTAATTATTATAATTATAATTTATATTCAAATTTAGAATAAAATAATCCTGGCTAAATACAAACATGGAATGTAGAATGAAATTAAAAAATAACATTCGTGCATTATACTGCAAAATTAAGATGTACAGCAAGATTACATAACATTCTAGACTTTGAGGTCGCGCTAACGAAGGTTGCATGGTATGTCATACTCGTCCTTGGTATAACGGTATGGGATTCTTAATAGCTACTGGTTTACACATTAACCATGAGGTATAAGAGGGTATAATTTAAGATTTAATTCACAATGTAATACGCACAGACACATAAACTTTTGCATAGTAAATGGTAATTCTGCAAACATTATTCGCCTATAGAACTTTTTATTTAACCTGAATGTACTATAACATCTGTAATATTAGAAATTCTAAAATCTTGCTTTGAACTTAAATGTCAGTTAATTCTTTATAATCGTTTGGTGGAAAATCTATATGAAGGTACATAACATATAGATTACGTACCTACGTTAATGTCCATTATAGACTTGTGATTTTTAATCGGCCGATAGTTTAATCGTTCTAGTATATGGATTCCAGAACGATCAAACTATCGGTCGATTAAAAAACACAAGTGGGCGGTGGCTCTTCAATGACTGATGGATCAACGAACGCAAAGACTAAACTGCTGATCGTGGAGACCTGAAACTTGAGAGTGTGACGTAGGCATCCGATAAGTACCTAAGGATTTCTGAAATTCCCACGGGAAAACAGGATATACGCAAGCGAAGTTGCGAATTTCGCTAGTTTTATATAAACAAAAGGCCAATTTGAAAAAGTATAACAAACACATTGCATAACAACAGATGATGTTAGTAAAAACAATAGAATAGTTCTATCACTACTTCCTACTATACAAAAGTAGGAAGCGTTTACTTGTGTCCCATAATGGCCACTTCCATGTCCATAATAAGCCTCATAAAGAAGCATAAAAAGTTGACAACGATACAATAACCTATTCTGTAACTTTCTAGACTTCTGGCCGGTTTCCCAAAGTATGGCCTATCTATCTAATAAATTGACAGTTTATATAATAATGTATGTATATTCCAATATAGTACTATGATGATAGATAGACTAGACCCAAAACTATGTTGGCATTATAGAAGGCCTAATTTGATAATCAATCTTAGTTACTATTTCGTTCTATCTATACATAATGTACTAGACTAGCTGTGCTCGCGACTTCGTTCGAGTGGTTGCCGAAAACTATCGTGATATTATGAAAATAATATTCCCCGAAGATGTTTCGCTCCTAATGGTCGCAGCGTAATGTTATATAACTTCCTCGACTAATGGACTATCCAACACAAAAGATTTTGATTGAACCAGTAGTTCCTTAGATTAGCACGTTCAAACAAACAAACTCTTTAGCTTTATAATATTATAAGTATAGGTTGTAGGCAGACGGACATCGCGTAACTAGAAGGGTTCCTTATAGGTTTACTACGGAACCCAAAAAAATTAAGTCGCCGTCTTTTCGCTTATGATAGATCTTTTGAACTACTCAACGGAATGTAATTCAGTTTTCAGCAATAGACTCAAGAGAAAATTTAGGTATATGTATATTATTATTTTCGCGGAAATTCCCTCGGGAAAATGGGATACAGGCAAACGAAGTTGTGCTGGTTTTGCTAGTTCTATTATTTTAAAATTAACCAAAATAGTACCTAATTCAAGAATTTTATAAGCAAATACGTTCGTAGAACATTTGCATTTCAGTGTCATGTTGAAGCAACTGTTGCGTGGTTTTACACAGCTGTCTGGATCGTTCGAGTGACATGCTAATAAAATTTGATAATGTATTCCTCAGGAATTAGGGCGTATTTAGACGACTCGAAAACTTGCGCGCGGCGACTGCTCAAAAATTAAAAACTCTATTGACGCGCAAATTTTCACGTCGTCAAAACGCGCCTTAAGGCTCCGGGCAAACGGGCCGCCAGAGGCAGACACAAGCGCTATTTCGTTTACAAATAGCGCTTGTGTCTGCCGCTTACATGTATCCCGCATTTCCATGGTTTCGGAAAGTCCTTTCAATACTTTCATGTTGCGTCTAATTTCTTTCTAAATTCGCTGTAAGATCCAAGACAGCTGTACATTCTATATCCACTACTTATGTCCGTAATGCGTATTCACCAACGCCTAGCGGTAGGAATAACCTTATGTCATCAAATGTCATACAAAATTTTGTTCCAGTTAGGTAATACCTCACGTTAGGAGGCATTGGTGAAAACAGGCATTATTATTTTACTTTCATTTTAATAAAATTGTACGTGAAAAACACGCAATATGCACTAACCATTATGTATGAAGCCATCAAAAATTAAATATTATTTTCGTTCGTGTTTTGCTGACTTTGTTTTGAGTTACGCAATTTTTTTTCGTCATTGTCCCGAAGTTTTTGTACCGTGAACCGATTTAATACGACCTTAATATGTTACGAGTTGGTTTTGCTGACATCTCTTTGTCTTCTGTGTTCAGAGTTACGACACGAATACACATAATATACGAATGGAATAGTAACTATCTTTTGTAATGCGTGGGACAAGTGGACGGCCGACCGCTGCAATTTTTCAAAATGAAAAATCGTTAAAATTATTATTATGTTTAGTAACTATGATTTGTAATAACATCCGTTTTGCGACAAGTGGGCGACCGAGAGCTAAAAATTTTTCAATTAAAAATTGTTGAAAATTAAGTTGAAAACCGACAATTTTTCATCTTATTTTGTTTTTTATTATATAAGTAAACATTTCGAATATTTGACTGTTTGTGGATTCTGACTACTCACTTGATTACAAATGTTTGGAAGTCAAAAGCAATAATGAAAGGACTGGAAAAAGAAAAGTTTAAGCCCTGCAATCTGGAGTCTGCAGACACCGCTGGCGCTGTGTCTATGTAATACATATATGTATCGCATTGTGCTATACAAATGTGGTACTTACCTTATTGGTTAGTCTAGCTTAGACTTCAATAAAATTGTGATTTTAATTTCAATTTAAAATTGATGACAAATATTAATTCATGCAACTTTATACTTTACTAAATAATTGGTTAGTGTACAATATGATTTCATTTAGTTCAGTATTTGGTTAGAGCGAGAGCTAGTCTGATAAGAGTACCTAAACGTAACAATTTATTGCAATTTTTAGGCATAATAAGTTGCAGTGGTCGACCTGTGGCGACACCTATCGCGTACATATCTTACGTACTGTTTTTTCTATTTATTATGACGGGGGTGATGAAATCCGTCTTTTGTACAATTTTTTGGTTGTCCCCGCGGATTTTGTGACATATATTAAGAGCCACAATGGGTTTAGCTTTATATTTCTCTAGGGAACATATTTGGACGTTATTCTCAGTGTTTAGGGTTCAATAGTACTTACTTAAGTGGTCTCCTACAAACTGATATTTATCTAAAATCTTCGCTTTTTAAGGTTCGTAGTAAAACCCTTATAGTTTCGTCTTTCCGTCCGCGGTCTAGCGCCGAAATGCTTAATACTAGAAAGCTGTAATTTTGCACGTCTGTGCACATTAACTATGCCAACAAAATCTTAAAGAATTATGTGTGGTTAAAATTTTAACATTAAAATTAATTACCACTAGGCAAATGCATAGGGTAAATACCCTACCTACTTATTATGTCTTTCGGGATATACCTACATATTTTCTTGGAGCGAGTCTAAGGATTATCCACAGTTTTACTTTACATTAAAACGTGTAAATCCCTTCCATCAATTTTACCCTATCCCGACCCAACTAATCCTATGTAAAGTTATAATGTTTATCTTTAGTATCTGTTATACTAAACTTTTCCTAACAGTGTTAGTATGAAACTTGAGAAGATCCAATTTTGTTAGGTGCCTATTGTCGTTCTGAATAATATTACCTACGTTCTTTGCATAAAATCGTTCTTGAGTTTTTATTATCGAATTTTACAAACTCACTGCTCATAAAAATATGACGAAATAATTTAATTATCAAAAGCAAAGTAGAGACTATCTTTGTTTTTTTTATTCCTACCACCTATTACCAGACAGAAGACTCCGTACAACTTAAATCTGTAATCTGAACTGGTTGATGGAAAAAAAAAATGAATTCGTAGATAATTTTGAATTTGACAGATGCGCAACTAACGTGTTCCGTAGTTCCATAGACCAAATAACAAAAGAAACATTTTACGCCGATCGTAGCTTGTTTTAATAACAAAAATATGAAGCTAATATCGTAATCAAAATTCGATTTATAAATTATTTCCTCAACGTTATCACATGAATGAAAATTGAAAACAAAACACGCTCACTCGTACCTTATTAAACAAAATACGATTTCATTCAAAAACATTATTCAATCAGTTATAATGTATATCCAATACTACATTATACATTGCTGCTTATCCATTCTATTCATGATTACTTATTCTATTTCAACTCGTCAATGGCACACAAAGTAGAAAATATTTACGAACCAAATCACGTAATACGAGGTCGTTGAAAGGGAAACCTGTCCATAGGGAATTGTATATAGTATTCCACTCATGTTGGCTCATTCATAAACCAATGGGGATAAAGGAAGAACATACCATATGGTGTGATGTGATGTGATAGGCAGGATTGATAAATAAATTGGTAGGTATGTAGTTATTTATGACTTAATTTAAATATGTTTTTATAAAAGCTTTTTTTTCGCTTGATTTAGCATAACTTAAGCAAAGATTGGTATTGGTCAATATACTTATAAATATCTAATACAGAGTTGAAAAACATTTCAAAGTTCGAATTAAGAAAAAAAAGATATAGTCTCTGTTTATTTGCCAATAACTAGGTATGGAGAAAGGGGTAAAGATAGTTTTTCACGTTGACGTTCTGTCAGAATGAGAATATAGTACAGGTCCCGGGGTCCCGGTCTATATAGTCATGCTTTACCACTCGAAAATTATGCCCGTACAGAAAACTAAGGCCATTATTCGCGCATTAAACCTCTTTTGTTTCTATACGGACGAAATCAGTAGCAAAATAATATTGTATGCAATTCTTAAAGCAAGTTTCAGCCTATTGGAAATGGAAAGCGTAAGCACAGGTGTTAGTTATCGTGACTATATCGGCATAGAACTGGGGCAAGTTAATTAACAGGTGGCACAAATGTGACAGATAAGTTTATTAATTGGAAAATTACGTGGATCTTACCGATAGTCGACTATAGTTTAAATAGGTCTTGTAATTTAGGTCTAGAAAAAGATCTATGAATAAAATGTTTAGATTTCATATAGATTATTATGATTTGTAATGAAGTTTCACGTAGAAGAACGTATTGGAAGAGGAATAGAATTGGATTGTGATATATATATTTTTGTATGAACATTATAGCTGGGTGTCAGACAACCTTAAGCTACGTTAACGGATAATTGAAAGAAAGAAAGAAAGAAAGAAAAAATGTTTATTTGGTACACAAACACAAATACAAAAATAAAATCTTACACTAATAAACATATTGTACCAAAAAGGCATTCCGCTCAGCATGTGCCGTGCACGCCATTAAAAAATATTTGCCTAGGAGTATATGGATGTGCAAAATAAGACGCAACCTCCAACCGCAAAGTCGAAGTTAAACTTTTTTTATTCAAATAGACCTATTACAAGCACTTTTATTTTACCTACCAGTACAAAAAAGAACTGGTAAGAAACTTATCATTTTTGCTCTTTTAAAACGATCAAACCGAGGTAGCGGTAGAAATTATTGAATTATTAGACGCTACATGCGAAGACAGAATTTCGCAGTTTTTAAATCTGCAAGTAATTTTTTTGATTCTGCTTTTTGGAACCATGCCTGCTCTTGTGTGCCGAAGTCTTCTTCGAAATGAATAATATTTTTTCACAAAATATTTCCCCTGTTCGAAAATTTCATTTCACTCGATTCGATTTGCATTGAAAAGATTGCTTTTAGCAATAAGCTTTGTTGCTCATACACTGGTATGTAATGTATCAATGTTTTTTTTAAAATATTGTACCTAAATATGTATTGCAAATAAAACATTTTCTAAAATAAAAATTTATCATTTATTTTGCAAGCAGTATTACATTTTTTTGAAATATATTTTTAATTCTATCCATCTCTCTTGATTTGTAGACGCTGCTACATAGACGAAATACTTATGTTTGAACCGATACTTACTTATTTAAAAAGATTAAAACATTTCAAGCAATCAAAATAGGCAATGTATGGCTGGAGTGCTGTTCGTAACAGAGGCAATCAGCTTGCAACTTGATCTCTATGCGGCTTTTGTTACACAACACAACAGGGTGCAACGGTTCAACTATATGGATTAGTTCCGTTTGTCCGTACTTTTCCATGTGACCCAGATAGCTAACATTAGCATTCGTGGATCTAATTCCGCCGTTTTGTATCAACCCTTTGTCGTTTTATAGTACGGAGTGTATTCGACTCGTTGCCTTCTAAATGACTACAGTATAGCGTTGGCATAAATGTTTAGAGGATGCAAGTATTACGCATGTCAACATTAAATAGAGGTTTATCTATCGCGGACCAATATTGCTTATAACCGCGACGCAGATTCCGCATCGCAGTGAAGGAACTCAGTACTCGATGATTTGATAGATAGATGATTCGATACAATACGCTTTAATTGCAAATCACAACAATAGGACACAGTATACATAGACAATTTACAAACTAGTGAAATTTTCTAAAAGCAATCTTTTCAAGGCAACCTAAAGGTAACGAATTATTTTATTTTATGATTTGAAGTCCACAAGGGTCGAATACGTCGGATCGCGGAGTATCGCAGAGTTGCAATCGTTTTAACGTAAGGTCTCTAACTAGCGATAGATCTTTATAATTAAAGAGCTCAATGTAGCACGAAACGCAACGCCACCGCGCATACACATGTGTACAGGGTTTTAACCGTCAGCCGCGGACATCCGCGTTTGTCTAAACTGCATCCTAGCATGCCTATGCTTATGTAATTGCTAATGGGAAGTGTATGTCATGTAAGGAAGTGACCATTAGATACTTATCTTAATATTACTTAACATAAATTCTAGAACTTGTTTTTATCTACTTTCCTTTAAATTATACTATTATTGTCCAGGATGTATATTTCCTTTTGCCTTCAGCGTTTAGGAAACAACTGTCTGTGTTTATTATTTAGATTACTCGTAGGATGTTTCCATTATATTGGATCGGTAATTTCACTTTCTTTTTCGCAAACGGAACCCTGTCAGTTTTATTTATCATTAAACTAAAATTTCTTCATTCACGCATTGATTTTCTTACGTTTCGAGATTATACTCGTCGTATTAGAAGTTCTTCATAACGTATGCTTCTTGCAATTTAGTAACAACTGCGGATAGCTGGTGTCTGTCAGTGGTTTCAAGTCATCTAAGGTCACTGACTTGACCACTGTTACCTATTGATAACAGTCCGATCTGACAGCGGAGGAGCTCGATTTGATCACATCTACTAAGTCTACTAAGTATTGACTGGCACAATAAGGCCATCGAGCTCTTTATTCTATGTGACGCTTGCGCTTTACATTTTCTGTACCGTTCACACACGCGTCCTGTCGACATTACGCTCTAGCATAATGTGGAGTAAGATCAATTTCGAAAAGAGTTCCAATCGGATCGAATCATGAACGATGGCCTTACATTATTTTGCTTTAAGTTACAATTAACATTTATAGTGTTTAGTAAGTTGTACTGTAAAATAATTAGATTTTGGATTCCTTTTATCTTAATAAACTGTTTTCAGTGGCGTGCCTAGGGTTCAATAGTAAGGCAAGCCAGATAGGTAGCTAACTGTTTTATGCTTGTTTAGCTTGCTAAATTTTAAAGGAAACAATATAATAATAACTACAATTATTATTTGTTAATTACAAAAGGTATTAGTAATATTATAATATACCTTTACCTAATCCTTTGGGATTGCAAGGGATCGACTAAGCCAAAGTTATCTAATGAAAAGGCTTGTTCATTATCTATTGTTCTTCATTTTGGGATTATAGTAAATACGGGTTTAATCCAGCACAATTCTCACGTGTACAATTTAGGATGGTGATGATGAGCGGCGATCACAAATTGTTAATGAACAGTAAAATTCATTGACGTAGTAAGCAACTACAACTTACTTGGAAGTCAAAACAATTTTAGTCTGAGATGAAAGATAATATAATTATCACGCGGTGAAGACCTGGTGACCTGAAGCTTAGGCACCAGTCTTCCATAATGAACCAATGCAAATTAATATAGTAACAAGTATTAGAAGTTAAATGTATATAGGGGGAGAAATAAATGAATTTATCAATTGAATATATTATAATAGGTCGTGTAGACAGGATTACGACCACTGAGCAAGTAATCACTTGGCGACGACAACAAAAATGGATAATAATATAATCAGTGAAGCAAATTGAAAGCTATGAAAAAAACTAAATGTATGTTTTTACTAACCAGTCCTAAAGTAAGTAGCAGTTAGTAAAAGTTGTTGAAAAAAGTACTTAACCGTTTTGGAACTCTAAAATTTTATCACAAATATGAACGACATTTCGTTAACATTTGCAAAACACAAAATGGCCATATCTTGCCATTTATATTCGCATTACAAGATTGCAAACTGGAACTACAAATCTTAACAATTATTATCACCATTTGCTCTGCACTGTGCAATAACAAATAACAAGAGAGTGAAACCGCGGGTAGTCCGTAACTACATTTATGTTGCTTGACGTTTATTTATTTATTCCGGAGTCCTTTTAAGGCATAGGCGCATTTACAGTCGCGATGCTCACACAGCGTCTTTTTGACATAAGTTAACCAATACACACACTAGTGACTGAAAATCCTCCCAGTGCTAATTAACGCGTGTAATACGTCTCATTTTATATTCCATTGAAGAGTTACAATCGTTCATCGTTTACATCTCATCAAGAATGTCTTCAATGTATTAACCGAAATAACAACGCTCTTTCGTAAATGTGAAGATTAAGTATTGGACCTCAGCTGATATCACGGAATCGTATTTTGTGTTCTATGGCTTCTGTTCATAAGCTGCAGCATTCCACGTACGATCGCATTCTTTTATGTTTCTTGAAATGACAGTCCGGATAGAAAGGAAAAGATTGTGCGATCAGTTGAAGCTAGTCAACAAAAGACTTCCAACAGAATTCCGCCAACATTTCATGTCATTAAAATTCCAGTAATTATGATCTATCATCGTTATCTTGTGTAATAATTTGCAACTTTGTATTGAAATCGTTGCTACTGCTTATTAAATGGTAATTTCAAGATAATCAGATGTCAGCTGTCTATCCATCGAGATTATACAATGTTTAGTAATCTTAACATCGACTTTTTTTGATGGAGACTGAGATATAAGTGACTTGAGTTCCTTGACATGTAGATTATAGGGAAATAAAGTTCATCATTTATTCATGATAACCATAATTTAAAGAAAGAGATAAAAATGTAATATGTTGCTATAATAATGACTATTAAATAGCAGCAATAAAAAGTTGGGTGTCAAAAAAGCAGGATATTATCTTCAAAAACAGAATTATCGAAAAACTCTTCAGGCTGAGAACGATAACTTGCTAAAATGACAAGTTCCTAAAACGTGTATTACAAAATAGACAAATTTCGAAAATGACAAATCCCTATAACAGATATTCTAAGTAATTAATGTAAAATCTCTGGGAAAATTAACTTATAACTTTTCATTTTGATATACAAAATCTCATTGAGGAGACAGTTGGCAAAGATGAAGACATTATTGCAAAAAGTGGTAAAGCAACAATTTCGGAAGCCAGCGTGAAGATTGCACTTTCCCTTGACGCGAGCGACGTCGCGTGCAAGATTGCATCGGTGGAACCACGAGAGCGGTCCAAGTTAGGAGAATGCGTGACGATCTATGACGAAATCTAGACGAAACGAGTGATGGTAAACTTTTCTATGCCAAATAGAAAAAAAAGCAGTCTCACATTTTGTAATCGTAACAGCGTGTTCTATTAGATGTGAGAAGGTAAAATGTGATAAAAATCTGCAACATGGAGCACATAATACAAAATTTCACTTACTCACGGTTTTGCTTACTTTATTGAACTATCGGTAACCAGTGATCTTTCACATTAGAAATTTCGTCAATAATTTTTGATGCATTGCATATTTTTTTTAAAATATTTATATTATGACTTGCACAGTTTGAAAGATTTACTGTTGTTTGCGCAAGCCAAACTTGATTAATTTGAACGTTTGTTTGATTTATTTAAAGTTTGAACAGTTTTATCTGTATTATTATTATTAGCATTTAATTTTGTATACCATGACAAAGTCGTCTTATATTTGAACTGCATCTGGAGATGTGGATTTTACGCATGTCAACATTAGGTGTGGTTTGGAGGAAATTAAAAAAGGCTGTGATTCAGAAACAGGCCCTATATGGCTAACAAAAAAAGTGTTGATTGCCAAAGCATGGATTTATATTTCTTAAGCTTCTTCGTGTTTCGCAGGGCCCGTTAAACTGTCGATGCCAATTATTTAGAATATTGTAGGCAGATGATAAAATAAAATAACGGTACTAAGCCAAGTCTTTTCAACCATCACTTGTCCTGTACTGGCACCAGCCAACCCACAGTTGATACCAAAGGGAAGAACATGAAAAACTGTACAATTCGGAATGAAATTCTACACATGGCTTTAATTCTTACCATCACATTTCAAGAAAGATTCACTCCGCTGCCATATTTTTGTTATTACTTAGACCATCCCCCAAAAAACCGGTAGCCAGTGCTGTTCACAATATTCCCAGCAATTTATCGTCATTGGGATTATTTTCTCGATGAAAATTCAGGTACAGAATATGGTGTCGGAATCCAGCTGGTTTCTTGTACCAGAACTTTGTATTGGTGCGATATTAACACCGGCCATGTAGCAAGTAAATTATAGACACGTAAGAAATTTGGTAGGTGTGGTGTGATTAGAGTATCATCATCCCTTCTCCGCCCATGGGTATCGCAGAAGGCGACTAAGGGAAAATAGCGTTCTTATAATCAAAACGTCCAACCAACCTAGCGTGGCGAATATTGGCAAAACCCCCCAAAAATGACGTTTGGGGAGGCCTATGTTCAGTGGTGGACTTCTTGTGGCTTAGATGATGATGATGAAAATATTTGGATGACCAAATGACTGCATTATGGCCGATGAGAAGCAACTAATTAGATTTAATCTACCGGGAGGAGACCAAGAAGAGTACGAAAATATGAACGAACCCAATGAATTAACATAGTAACTGGCCAACAAGACAGAAATAGTTGACCTTTATAAAGCATTGTGTGTGATTTAAATGATTTGTATAAAATAACATACAATGCAATTAAAACTACTAAACTAATCATTTCAATCCTTCCTTCTAATGTCATTCTGATTAAATCTCGATTAAATGCATTGTAAATTCAAGACAAATTTTATAGTTTCTCCTCGTTCTCTTATTGTCAATCTGCTGCCACTGTTGTTTAACAGAAAACACACCATTCGAAACGTTGGGAAGTGTTTATTTATTTAGATAAAATAACTTTCGATCTTGTTTACAAATTATCACTTTTAAATAAATGAATTTAACACATTTTACACAATTCCACCTGCTCTCAATTCCGCAAACTCTTTTTTTCTATAGTCCCTGTCCAGAGCTCTCATGAACCAGACATCTCATCATCATTAACAGTAATATTTAATAATAAAATACCTGAAACAAGGACCTGGAGAATTAAACAAGCTTTACTACGTAATGCCAAAGCTAGAATCAAAGTCTTCGGGTCTCATTGCATTTAAATATTATTGTATTATAATTTTGAGGTCAATACAAACAGACATGACATATTTTATGTTTTGATCGAATCAACGGCGAAGCAGTTAGAATGATGTATCTGTAGTGTAAATGTAAATTAGTAGCAGAAACAAATTTTATTAGTCTCGTCATTATTGAATAAATTATGTTAAAAATTCAATAGCTTTCGATTAATATACTATTAAAATGTACATACGTTATAAAACTTTTCTTATTAAACCTGCAGTTTTAAATGTCATTTGATTGAATTGCCAGTTAAGTAATTCATGCTTAAATGTATTTGTTTTAATCTTTAAAAAAATATTTATACGTATAATATTACAACGTGTTCGTGGCCTAAGCAGCGAATGTTATTGACATTTCGATGAAAAATCAATAAAATCAACCATGAATCTGTCCATCCGAAACAACGAAACACGTAGTAAAAAAGACAATAAAAGCTAAAAACTAGAATACAACGAAACGTCAGCCCGTATTTTCGGAATTTCGTTTTATGGTTGCCCCGTAGAAATATTTTTGACGGAGTAGAAAGATGTTGTGTCCGAGTTCCCTACTCTGCATATTCATAAACCTTCCGTCAGTTAGTTTTAATAACGTCCAGTCTTACAATGTTTCTTGTTTATTGAAAAATCCAGATTAACATTTTGTCTAGTTATAAGTTAGTAGTGATGGACTATTAGATACATTAGTTGTCTATAAATATTTTACTCAATGGTCCATGGTGTATTGTTATTGGAATATAATGGACGATCAGATTCGTGCGACGATTTATTGTGATTCAATGCACTTTAGCTCTCTGAATTCTGAAAATGACTATCAGATATTGCGGTTGTTTTGAAATATTATACTATTTGGATATTGTTTCGTACAAATAAAGTTATTATTTTACTACATACATATTTCATTGTATTTTATTTTTCACCTATCGTTCTTTATTAAACGGGTTGTTTACAACCAGGACTAAGGTTCTTCTTCTTCTTCTTTCTTAATTAATGGCGTTTCTGTCATGTCTTAACGACACATAGACAATTTCGTCAATGTCGAGTATTTTAAATGAACACTTTTTAACAAAAAAGTACACTTTAAAAGGGCAACGTGGTACGGTGAGGATCCGAGGCCGCCATCTTGACGATCTTCGTTGACAAGGCGGCGATCTCGAATCAGGACTAAGGTTATTATAGAGATGGATTGAAGGTTACACTTATTTGGCTTTGGTCAAGGCTTTGGTCAAGTCATTAAAGGCTCATAAATAAACAACGCGAGTGATACTCCCGGTGTTGCAAGCGTCCATAGGCTATGGTGACCGCTTACCATCAGGCGGGCCGTAAACTTGTTTGCCACCTTAGTGGTATAAAAAAAAACTGTTTTATTATTTGCGATTATCTGTCAATATCATACCTACTTGCGTCTCGATCAAAATATATTTTTAAAATTATTTAAGTTTGGATCAAATACATGATGAACATTTCGGAAAATTCTAGTTCATGAGACACACTTTTATTTCAAACTATAATAATTTTAATAATCTAGATATATGCATAATAATTCTTCTTAATAAATCATAGAGCAGGGAGTGGTTAGGCAACTAGACACAATAATTTAGTAGTGGCAACTTGTAGTTAGCCGTGGGGCAATTGCGCTCGATGCATCACTTCCAAGTTGAGGTTAAGGCTAGGTATTCATTGAAGGTTCGAAGGCTTATTTGTGATATTGCAGGGATCTATGGTTCCCTTCGTTCAGAATCTTAACTTTTTCCTCTTGAATATTATTTCTGAATAGATCAGCGATAGCTTAGGCTTAGGTTAAATACGACGTGTCGCGAATAGTCAAAGTAGGTACCGAAAAAACCAATTACACGAGCTGTTACCCGCGACTTTGTCCGCGTGAAATGTTAAAATAAGGATAACTCCTTTTCCTGACATGCGATTTAAATGAAACAAAGCCTATATTCTGCTCCATCCCGAGCTCTATCTTCCTGTGAAAACAGCATTAAAATCCGTTCAGAAACTTAGTAGATTTGCGCGTTCAAACAGACAGACAGACAGACAAAAATCCAAAATTTTTTTTTGCTTACTCTAACTGTTCCCTCCCATTTTTGCCAAATATGTCCAATGTACAGACATATCAGGGTCTACTGTTTTATTATATGTATGTATAGATATATAGATATTTATAATACATACCTACCATACATACATACTATCATGGCGTTATTTTTGTAAAAACTTCGCATAATATTCCCTTTTTGACCGTAACACACGAGTATATAAGTTTTATCTTGTTTTTTTTTATTACATAAAAGAATTTCAGTGGCCTTACGTAGTTTTATAGGAGGAAATATTTAACCATAATCTCATATTTATGGGCACTTGACGTGGCCACAGGCGATAGGAAACTGCTACCAGTTTGGACGGACCCTGTAATGGTTGTGGTGACAGTAACTGAATTAATACCTTCATTTTGGACGTGAAATATGGTCTCAGGTCTAGTTTACATTATAATTATTTCTGATTAAATTTGTTGTGAGTTCCAAAACAGCTGCAGTATAACCTCCGGGACGTCAATAAGCTTTATTGCTTATTGTCAATCTGAGGTCGCCGTTGTTGATCCTGGTTTATGCAGGAGACACAGCGGTGGAAGTGCGTGCTTCTTCCGATAGCTGGCTTAGTAGTTGGATCAAATTCTAGTCTGGACATCAAGGTCTAACCAAACGCATAGTTCTAGTATTCCTACCACTATGTCTCCTTTACAGCCAGATTATAAGTTGTGAAAACCAAAACCTGGTGATGAAGGAAAGGCTCTCTCTGGTCGGTCCTTCTTGTCGGAAGATCGTGGCCATGGTGGGATCGCTGTGACCCACCATAACTCTCTTGGGAAACTAAACCTAACGATCTAACCAAAATAAAAGACCGGTCACATTCTTTCTTGTAAAAAGACGGCAGCTCATGGACTCTCTTCTCCAGGGTCTTGTCATCAAGTGACGGCATGCTTGTTTGCTAACCTCTGCAATAAGCATCATCAGGTAGCACAAACAAAAAAGTTATGTTACAGCTATTTTACCATTACCTAACGACCAGCATTGTCGCATATATTTTAAGTTAGTTAATGTTATGACATATACAATTTTACATGCAGTCGACAATGAAAGTATCTCTGAACAGTCCATTAACCATACATAAAAGTATAATAATACGTTTGTATGTAAACGACAGTGCTAACTGCTTAAGAGCGGAACGAAGCTTGCGTTCAAGAGAAAGCCTAGTTTAATTTAAGTAAAGGTTTGTTGATTGTCTTTTTTTATATTTATTTATTTATTATGGACTATTTAATCAACTGATCCCAAGGATTCATCACAGTAGGGCTATTAGGCGTATTTCAGCATTAATCTAACGCAGTTCGGCCCTTGTTGTCTGTAAAAATAAAAACTTAAAGTACATAAACTTAAAACAATTTAACATTCAATTAGTATTATTCTCTCTTTATAAAAAATTTGATTACAACCCTCACGAAAATCCGATTTGGATTTCTTCTTTTTGTCCTTTTTGCTCTTTTTGTCTTTCTTCTTCTTCTTTTTCTTTTAACAATAAATTTCAAATAATTTATCAACGTGGCATCTATAAATTAATGCTTAATATTTTTTTTACATGCCTGCCTGTTATTGACTTTTCTATTTTATGCTTATGCAATGATAATTTAATTTATTTTTATAGTTTTTAAAGAAATGTAAAATATTATTTTATTTGTATAATACCTGTTTCATTATTTTAAAAAACTCATTTTTTTTTCTTTTCTTTTAGGTTACCAAATGTCGCGGAAGTCGTGCGTGGCGGGCGGCGCGCGCGGCGCCTGCATGTGGGTGCAGGAGTGCAACCGTGTGGGCGGGACGCACGCGGGGGTGTGTGTGGACGGCTTTATGTTCGGCTCGTGCTGTCGGCTGCCCGATAAGCCGCAAGTTGAAGGTTTGTCAACAAAATCTTCTACTTCCTAGCTACATGTTAACAACTTTTATGGTACAAACTATCTTTTTGAGAATGTTATGTCGTGTTTTATGGTATCATCATCATCAATCCATATCCTGCAGGGATACGGGTCTCCTTTCAATCGAAGGTTATTAGAAAGTACTCTGCCACGCTGCTCTATGCGGATTGGCAGAGGTCAGTGTATTCAGGCCTGAAGGCCGCCGAGTTTGCTATAACGACTGTTATCTATCGACGACCGCCGGGACCAACGGCTCTGAATCTAATGCACGGAAAAGCGAACGGCACGAAACCCATCCAAACACTGGCGAGGGTCAACGTTGCTTATCTTGCGTGTTCGTTTTTGAGTGCGACACACAGTATCGCCATTCGCCATCGAATTTCTAATTTCCTAAAACCATTTTATGGTACAGTAACACAAATTTAGTGGTACACTACACGCCCCAATCAGAACTCGAACCCGGAATCACTTGGTTTCTCATCCACCACTACTCTTCTGCGGCCTCTGCGGGCAAACAAATTATAATAAATTATTGTGATAAAATAATTTTTATAAAGTTAGGTTTTTTTATTGCTCGGGGTTTTCTATCAAAATGTAGAAAACATTTTTATTAACTTTATTTTTTAAACTTTTTCAGAAACATCAAGTTCTGTCACGGTAACAGAAAGAATATACTCACCGCCATCTAGCGGCGGGCACAGCACAACAGGTCAAACGCCTGAGACGTCGACAGAAAGCAGCAGCTCACGGCCGCACTGGCAAACGCAACGGCCGTCGTTCATGACGAAACCGATAGATGGCGCACCCGCCTCATACAGTTATCGGCCGCCAGAAATAAATTTACCTTCATTAGACAATTTAGATACAAGTAGCGAACAAAATAGTGATATAGTTAATAAAATATCTTATAACAGTGTAAATAAGTACCAAAATGTAAATAGGCCGAGCGAAGTGGAAACTAGTCCCCACAACAAGATTTCGTCTAGTCTTAGCATAATACCGGGTGCACGACCGATGGCCGTTTCTGAGCAACATGCAGAAAATAGTATTTCATCAGGTATGTAATTGGTTTTTCTATTTTTATTTAGGACAAAATCAAAATTATTTTAATAAAAAAAATGGTATAGCGCCATCTATGTAAAATATACAGTACTAAAATGTTAACGCAGTCGTGACACCGCCGATCTCGTAGTTTTTCTGTAATATAATAGGTGGCGCTGTCTCATAATAATAATTTTATTGATTGAAGATGACTAATAAATATAGTAACACCCATAAGCATTAAAAAAATAAAATATGCATTGTAATAGCTTCACAATGCATAGGTGCAACTATTTTTATCACGCTGTTATTATTACTAAGTCGGCTGACGACTAAAAAACCAAAAGTAGTTTATTATTTCTACTAAAATTAGCAAAATGTTTCTTAGAAAAAAATGTTATGATTACCTAAGTATCTACATAATAAATTACTATAAAATCTAATTCTAGCACAATTTATGTCAAGACCAAGTAACCCAAATACCATACACTGGCAAGCGACAACGGAGCCAGCATTCATCACTAAACCTCGACCAAACTGGGAGAAACCGATCGGTAAACCGAAGCCGACGAAGAAATTTACGACGACCACCAGTAAACCACACAAAAACTATGTGAAACCTAAGGATCCTGCTTTAAACATGATCAATAAGACTGATGACGCAACACCGCCATCTATACACACCACTGCGGCAACTAGCAGTGTAGGTTAGTCTGATTGTCTTTTGTTAATTTTTGAATTTGTTTTCAAAGTTCAGAATTTCATTCATCATTCAACCTATGGATACGGGTCTCCTTTAAATCGAAGGGGATCAAAGCGTGCTCTGCCACGCTGCTCGCGCAATGCGGATTGGCAGATACCAGTGTTTTCAAGCCAACTGAAGGACATCAACTTGGTTTAACGACTGTCATCCATCGACAACAGCCGGTGACGTCGGCCTAATAATTATGCGCTCCGAAGCACGGAGAAGCTTGAGATAACAAAACCAATCTAAACACTGGCTTGGATCAACGTTGCTTTACGTGTTCGTTTAAGACAAACAGCGACACCATTGAAATTTCGAATTACCAACATGTCGTCAGAAATGCAGAAAACGCTTATTGGCAGAGACAAATCTCGTCAGAATTTTCCTTCAAACTAATTTACTTATCTAATTATTCTATAATTTTCCAGAATGTGGTGTCACATCCATGTGGCCACGTCCAGAGACTCGTATCATGGGTGGCAAGGACTCCTCCTTCGGGCGGTGGCCGTGGCAGGTCTCAGTAAGGCGGACTTCCTTCTTCGGTTTCTCATCAACACATCGCTGTGGAGGAGCCATCATCAACGAAGGTTGGATAGCAACGGCTGGACATTGTGTTGATGAGTATGTATATTTGTCATCATTATCTGATGATATGCAGTGGACCTTTTGTGTTTGAGATGATTTTCAAGTCCAAGATGATGAGGATGAGTCCAAGTCTATCTATACTAATATTATAAAGAGGAAAGATTTGATTGTTTGTTTGTTTGAATTGAATAGGCTCCGAAACTACTGGACCGATTTCAAAAATTCTTTCACCAGTAGAAAGCTACATTATCAGGGAGTGACATAGGCTTATAGCTTTTCCCGAAATTCAATGTGGTTCCCACGGGAACGGGTACGGAACTTCACGCGGCCGTAGTCGCGGGCAATAAAGCTAGTTTATAATAAAACAAGTTAAACCGATAGGTTTTTGCGTGATTGAATAACAAACAGTACACAGCCCGGTGCGGTGTGGTGATGCATTGGTATAGTGATACTACCTTCGACACCACGCAGGTTCGATTCCCGCTCGGGGCAAAGATTTTTATGTGACGGCGCTTGTGTTTGTTCACGAGTCTGGGTGCCTTTTATGTATTATAATTATATATTTACAATAATATAACAGTTATTTGGTACCTTGCATACATACTTTCAAAGTTTCATAATATTAGTAGGATTCGATTCTATTTCTGATGGAAAGCATAATTTAACAAAATGTTAATCATATTATCAAGTTATTTTCACCACTACATTGAAAGGCCGAGTGAGTTACATTTTCAACTAAAGGTTAGGAGGGGCTTCATTAAAAAAACATTTTCTAAAGACAGTTGCTGACACGTGTCTTATACAAGTTGAACCCTTGTCTATCCATCACTGCCTTGTCGTATGACGTAGCAAATTGTAGACGCGGGTCAAATTATACTGGTCTCTTCAAATGTAAATTAATGGCATTAAATTATTGAAAAAATTCTCAGAATTGTATTTTTAGCCGCTTTCCAATTTATAATCAAAATTCTAAAACTTTTTTTATCACTTTTGTACTTCATTAAAATTTTCTCTTTAATGTCATTACAGGTACATTTATCTTTGTTTTAAATTTTTTTTAATTAAATATTTACGAGTTGTAGAAACTAATAACTTGAACGGAATTGAAAAGATTTTCTTTCGTCATTTCTTTTACTGTTGGTCATTTTGCTTTTGTTTCCAAATGCTACCAGCATAAAATATAGATTAAATTTCATAAATCTTTTATTAAGCCTCTAACCACACAGGCGCGTTTTTAACGGTCGATAATATCTCATGCGTTATTGCGATAATGCGTCCAGATTTCTTGCACACAGCTGCGTTTTTATCGTACTATTTCTTACGAGAGAGCGTCTTGTACTAACGTTATTGCCGCAGGTGTGTGTCGTTTGCGTCCTGACACAAAACTTTCTAGAACTCATATCGGAATATCGCATGACGGAGAAACGCAACGTCCTACTTTCATTGGCGTTATTATCGCAGCAGTGTGTTACTCCATGGCCATCCTAATACAAAATGTACTGAAAACAGATATCGCAATAACGCCACGGTTATTATCGACTGTTAAAAACGCGCCTGTGTGGTAGAGCCTTTTTTGTTTGTACTCTTTGATGAGAGAAGGTACCTGTGACGGCCCACTCTCTCTCAACTCAATTAACTACTATTTTTTTCTATTTCAGCCTCCTCACATCCCAAATAAGGATACGCGTAGGAGAATATGACTTTTCATCGGTCTCAGAACAGTTCCCATACGTGGAGCGAGGTGTGGCGCGCAAGGCCGTCCATCCAAAGTACAATTTCTTCACTTATGAATACGATTTGGCGTTGGTCAAACTGGAGTCTAACGTGCAGTTTGCACCTCACATATCACCTATATGCTTACCAGCCAGTGATGATCTGCTGGTAGGAGAAAATGCTACCGTCACTGGATGGGGAAGGCTGTCCGAAGGTGGAGTTTTACCATCTATTTTGCAAGAGGTAATTTTTTTTCATTCTATCAACTTATAATCATTCCCATTGCGGGGATACGGATCTCCTTTCAATCAAAGGGATTAGAGCGTACTCGGCCACGCTGCTCTAATGCGGATTAGTAGAGATCAGTGTTGTCTAGCCGCCTAAAGATAACCTGGACCGACGGCATAGCTCGAGATTACGAAACCCATCCAAACACTGACTAGAGTTGACGTTAGTTAACTTGCTGGGTTTGACGACTATTACTACTTTACATTCGTTAATATTATTCCATCTAGATTGTGGGTCTAACGACATCTATTCCATATAAAAGTCTGTATCTTCGCGAAAACCTTGCGTTTTGTCTCGGACTTCAATCTTATGTATTTTACATTTCCTATTTTCTAAAATTACAGGTGCAAGTACCAATAGTATCTAACGAACGCTGCAAATCCATGTTTTTGCGTGCTGGCAGACACGAGTTCATTCCTGACATCTTTTTGTGCGCCGGCCACGAGAGGGGGGGCCACGATTCATGTCAAGGTGATTCAGGGGGCCCTCTACAGGTACTTGATATTTTTATAGCAGATGAGGAACATTATGAGCTATCAAGCCACTTGATGGCAAGCAATTACTGCGCTGCTTATGTGCACCCGTGCCCTCAAAGATGTCTTCAAAGCTTCATTTAGGGCATGCGGGGGAATTACACTAGAAAAAACAAAATAAGGGTTACAAATTTTAGGTGTCTTATAGAAAAGGAAAAAAACATTTTAGGTCCCTTTAAGTCAATTAGCACACACGAAACATTACAGACATTTACTTACATTAACCTGTAACATAACATTATCCTGTAAACATAAATAAATAATTAATAAATAAATATATGGGGACAATTCATACAGATTGAGCTAGCCCCAAAGTAAGTTCGAAACTTGTGTTATGGGATACTAACTCAACGATATTATATTTTATAACAAATACATATATAGATAAACATCCAAGACCCGAGGCCAACCAGAAAAAGTTCGTTTTTCATCATGACCCGACCGGGGATCGAACCCGGGACCTCCTGGGTGGCGGTCTGGCGTGGTAACCATTACGCCACGGAGGTCGTCAAAGTCACATAGATTTAGTATATACTAGCGTATAGATCGGCAATGGTTTGATTAAGTCGAGACCAAAAACAAAATACGCTAGTGTGCGTGTAATGTACATGTGCAAGCAAGATAGTGCTAATTTTGTGGATTTTCCTTTTTATTTGAGTTACATCCAGGCAATGCACAGGTAACTATATTTAATCACGTCTAATTACTACACTTAAAAACCATAATTTTTGTAAAAATAAGTGGGATTTCTTTTTAACACGACTGACGTCAGGCCGATACGGACCGATAGCGTGTATAGGAAGAATGGTCTCGCCTATCTATCTCGCTCTAACAAACGCGTATGCTATGATCTATCTCTCTTGCATTGCCAATCTAACGCTAGTATATAATAAATCTATGCTTGTAAACGTTAAATAAAGATGTGTTTTGAGTGGTGACGTTTGATTTTCAATTACATCTACTGAATAGAATATTCTCATTATTTTATAATAATATATTCAAGGACGACTTATTTCAAGTAGACAGCATTATAATATCACTTGGAAGTACAATTTTATTATCAAGGTCTAGTCTTATTCATTTTTTGCTGTGCCCACTCTCATAATATTAAAATATATCTATTTCATTTTTTTTTCTGTGCCCTTAGTCTTCTCAAAATAAAAAATGTACCTATTCAAAAAATATACAGCCAAAAATTTTTGTGTTTTCCTTTAATTTGTAATAGCGAGTATTTTTATAATATATCTACAGACCTATATTTTTCAAGCGGAAAAAGGTTTTGACGCTCACCCTTCTCTCTCCTGAGCATTCAATGCTGCAATAAGAAAATGTCCCATAAAATCCTGTTTGATTCGATTTTATTGGATGAGAATTAGATTGACATTTATAAGTCACTAGCTGCTGCCCGTGGTGTCACCCGCATTAAATTTTATGCACAGCAGCGCCATCTATTTATAAAGTGCTATTGCCTATCAGTCTTTTGACAAAATCCTACGGGAATCACGTACTTTTTTCGGGATAAAAAGCACCCTATATGTTAATCCAAGGTATCGGCTACCTACATACCAAATATCATAAAAATTGGCCTAGCTATTTGAGCGTGAAGAAGTAACAAACATACAAATTTTCACCTTTATAATATTAGTGGGATTTTAAAAGAATTCTCAATATCTTTATTGCACTACCTATATAACATTTAATTTTTGTACAGATTGACTTAAAACTAAGTGACAAAAACCATCAATAAGTTTAACTGTACACCCTGTTGGGCTTTGCAATTCGCGCAGAGGGTACAATATTCATTCAATGTTATTTACTTTTTGACGACCACCGTGGCGTAATGGTTACCACGCCAGACCGCCACCCAGGAGGTCCCGGGTTCGATCCCCGGTCGGGTCATGATGAAAAACAAACTTTTTCTGATTGGCCTCGCGTCTTGGATGTTTATCTATGTATGTATTTGTTATAAATATAATATCGTTGAGTTAGTATCCCATAACACAAGTTTCGAACTTACTTTGGGGCTAGCTCAATCTGTATGAATTGTCCCTATATGTTTATTTATTATTTATAGCTTCTGCCCGCGGCTTCGCCCGCGTGGCCTAGTAACAATTAGCATATTTTCTTCAGAAACAAATTCCGGTTCTGCACGGCCCGGTACGGTACGGTTCCATCCGGTCGGGGTCTGGTCCTGATATGGAAACTACATGCCAATTAGCATATTTTTCTACAGAAAAAAAAACCGGTCCGGTCCGGCACGGCCCGGTACGGTGTGGTTCCTTCCGGACCGATCAGGTCTGATCCGTACCGGTCCGGTCCGGTCCTTATATGGACCGGTTTGGGCTGTGCGTTGATATATGTATAGTTAAGTCAGTCAGGACTTTGAATTTTATATATATATATATATAGTCCGGTCCGATCAGGTCCAGTCGGTCCGCTCCGGTCCGGTCGGTCCGGTCCTAATAAGGTACCTACATACCAATTAACACATATTTCTTCAGAAAAAAAAACCGGTCCGATCCGGATCGGTCCGGTCCGGCACGGACTCGGTACGGTGCGGTTCCTTCCGGACCCATCAGGTCTGATCCGTTCCGGTCCGGTCCGGTCCGGTCCGATCCGGTCCGGTCCGGTCGGTCCGGTCCGGTCGGACCTTATAATGACCCTACATGCCAAATTTGGCATCTCTAGACCCAACGGTTTGGGCTGTGCGTCCTTTCGCAACTTCGTTTGCGTATATCTCGCTTTCCCGTGGGAATTTTGAAAAATCCTTTCTTAGTACATCCCTAGACATCGTAAGGAACCTACATGCCAAATTTGGAATCTCTAGACCCAGCGGTTTGGGCTGTGCGTTGATATACCCTCGCAACTTCGTTTGCGTATATCTCGGATCCCCGTGGGAATTTTGAAAAGAAACATACACTAAATGTTAAGTTGAGCAAATCGCCACATATTAGTGAAAACCGCATCCAAATCGGTTCAGCCATTTCTGAGATTAGCGTGTGCAAACATACATACAAACAGACGGACAAAAAAAAACGGTCCGGTCCGGTTCGGTCCGGTCCGGCCCGGCATGGACTCGGTACGGTGCGGTTCCTTCCGGACCGATCAGGTCTGATCCGTTCCGGTCCGGTCCGGTCCGGTCCGGTCGGTCCGGACCATATAAGGACCCTACATGCCAAATTTGGCATCTCTAGACCCAACGGTTTGGTCTGTGCGTCCTCTTGCAACTTCGTTTGCGTATATCTCGCTTTCCCGTGGGAATTTTGAAAAATCCTTTCTTTGTATATCCCTAGACGTCGTAAGTAACCTACATGGCAAATTTGGAATCTCTAGACCCAGCGGTTTGGGCTGTGCGTTGATATACCCTCGCAACTTCGTTTGCGTATATCTCGGATTCCCGTGGGAATTTTGAAAAGAAACATACACTAAATGTTAAGTTTAGCAAATTGCCACATATTAGTGAAAACCGCATCCAAATCGGTTCAGCCGTTTCTGAGATTAGCGTGTACAAACATACATACAAACATACATACATACAAACATACAAACAGACGGACAAAATTTTACGAAATTCTTGTTCTATTGCTTATTCTTCATCGCCCTAAACAATTTTTTTGGAAATATATTCAATGTACAGACAAACTTTTTTTACACTTTTATTATATTATAGATTTATTTATTTACTTACATATTACAATAGTGTTTTTTTATTTACATAATTACAACAGAACTAATAATATAACTTGTAGGTGACACTTAACCATATTTTATTTTTTTTAGGTCAAAGGGAAAGATTCGAGATATTTCCTGGCTGGTATTATTAGTTGGGGGATCGGCTGTGGAGAAGCTAATTTGCCTGGAGTGTGCACAAGGATATCTAAGTTCGTACCTTGGATACTACAAACAGTAAACTCATAGAGTTAATACGAACATTCGTTTATACGAATAGAAAGTGGAACAGAACTGTATTAAAAATTGTAAAAACGAACACTGCGAATTAATTATGGACATAACAAAAGTGTTAAGGTTACCTTCAAAAATGTTGATTCGATTCAACGTTTTTTGAGGCGTTTTTTATAGGTTAGTACCGAATGGAACAGAATTTTACAGCATTTACAATTCTGTTGATTTCACCAAAGCTCTCTCGCATCTTAAGGCTTAACAGTCGACCAATGAAACAGGTGACCAGGGTAGCGAAATAACAAAGATTTTTAAGCTAGTGATGTAGGCATCGTTATGAGACATCGTGATTACATGAATAGGTACTATCGATAAATTCGAGTAAATCCCTATAAAGATCCCGGTAAACTTCTTGACAAAAAATTTTTGTAGTAGGTAATACACTCCACGCATCGTACACTTACGTGAAAAGCATACAGTATGTATCCTAAACTCGATGTATTGAACAGTCACTTTCTTTTCACGTAAGTGTACGATGCGTGGAGTGTCCCTCATTACTACTACAACTTCGAGACTATAGTGCCGTTTCTGTGGAAATAAATATATTATAAGCGTAAAAAAAAAAAAAAAAAAACTTTAAGAGAGGCACCTTACAGAAGATCGTAGCCAAATAGCATTGGTCTCGGCCATGTTGTGTTCCTACGGTGAGTAAGGTCTCCTACGGTGAGTAAGGTCTCCAGAGCTCCACTTGGGGGGTTGGTGATAACCCCGGTATTGCAAGCGTCTATAGGCTACGGTGACGGCTTACCATCAGGCCGGCCGTATTCTTGTTTGCCACCTTTGTGGTATATAAAAACTTTTGCCAAAGAAGTTTGCCGGGATCTCTAAGTAATATTTAGTAAACTTGAATCAAATTTAAGGCCCTGCTCATCTCTTTCATTTGCCGACTGTACAATAATAAACGCCCTTGCAAGTGCTTTTTACCAAGACCATTCAACATTTTTCTCTAATTATGCTTTAAAAGTTGAGTTTTGTAAATACTTATTAAAGTTAAAATCATTTAAATGTATTATAAGATCACTTTGTAAATACTAATTTGTATTTCTTGCCTTTATTTTAGTTAAGATTTTGTATCTTATTTTACAGTATTATTTACTCGTTATTATTATGTTTCGATTGCGTCTGTTTTTTTGTAAATACTTGTAAGTCTTTATTTAAGTCTTTCTTTTTATAAAAATCTTTATCTAAATTTGTTATACCTTAGGCTGATTTTAGAATCGCGCTGACTGTCGTCGGCGCTGACAGCCAAATGTATGAACCGTCCGCGCTGATAACTACACTTTATTAAAAACGCTTCCTAGAAGTTCATACATTTTCGGCTGTCAGCGGCGACAGTCAGCATGCTGTCAGCGCTACTCTAAAACCAGCCTCAGTCATTGAACACATAATCTTTGATATTAGAAAGATTCATATCGAAATCTGTGGGTTATTACCGAAATGGAAACAATTATCAGGTTGCAATGTGTTATGCTATCCTGCTCATGCTTAGTGCTCATTTAACATTTTGCAATAGACAGTACCTAGTAGAAATAGCGTATAAGATTGAACTTTTTTTTTTTAACAGAACAACAGCTTGATTCTGAAAAGCATTTATGTCAGTCACTGGTTCTAATTCTGTTGTTGACATCACTAAACAAAAATTTTCTTATTTTGGCTAAGAGATTGACAAATGCTGTTCAGTTGTTAAGTCGAACTAAACTAAGTGTTACATAGACTAAACTACTGTCAAACTAAAAAATGAAGAAAAGAGATGAGTTGACAGTTAATATGGAATTGTAAAACAAAATTGCGCTTCAAAAACTGGCCGTAAGCCCGCTAGTGTCAATAATCGATCTGGTGCCGTACCATGACGCATAAAACAAAACAAGAACAGCCGAGTAAGGGAGTCAGCGAAATACAAGATGTAAGGCGACGTCTCGTTTACACAATCGTTTAATGATAGTTATAAAAGGTCCCATAACATCAAATACTATAGACGAGTGATACGCACAGCTCTTGACGTTTCTCATACAATGACTTGGCAACCTCCTGTTCACCTCATGCCGCTAGGGGCGCTATAACATTTTGCATACAAAACGCAAAGTTCACCTCATGCCGCTAGGGGCGCTATAACATTTTGCATACAAAAGTTTTGAAATCGTTCACCTCATGCCGCCCTCATGCCGTAGGGGCGCTAGTGTCGCGTCTTGCCCGAATTCTTCCGAAGCTGTGCGTATTACTCGTCTATAGTATTTGATTACATCTACTCACATAGGTTATGTCTTCGATGACTTAAACTAAAATGTATGTTTATTTGTTAAATTTCTGTATATTTAATCTTATGATTACCAAACCGTACATATTACGTGCATTTAGTAAATTAATATTTTGCTCTTTGAAGCAATGTTTGCCTGTTGTTTGTATTCTATAACAATTTTGTTTGAATGAATAGTTTATGATGATGTTGATCAAGTTGTTCGTTTGCACAGTAATTTGTTAATATTAAATATGAAATAATATTGAAAATGATTTTCACTGTTCACCTCTTTCCCAAAAACCTATTATAAAATATATAAATTACTAGGTATTAGCGAAATGGGCGCAACTTTGTTTGTAGGAAATCCTTTTTTATTAAATGCCTACCTACGTCGATTATTCACACAATTGAATTTAGCCAGAGACATCGTGGTCAAAAATCTTAGTGATATAAAAAGTAGTTTAGGTTCATAATGTGAGGATCTCCGTGGCGTAATGGTTACCACGCCAGACCAGGAGGACCACCCAGGAGGTTCCGGGTTCGAATCCGTCATAGTATCCTATAACACAAGATTCGAACTTACTTTGGGGCTAGTAAAAAATATATAGGCAGTTGCCTATTATGAAATGAATTTTGTTATTTAAAGAGTAGGCCTTCCTAGACACGTCATCTATCTGTAGTCATATTTTACATATGTTTCAGTGATATTCAGTAGGTTTTTGGATATTATTTATAAGAAACTACCAACATTTCGGAAACATAGCAAAATTACCACTACGAAAAGAAAATGGCGGAAGAAACCCAGGTACAGTTGGTCAGAACTTAAGGACGACCATCGTTAGGATGACTTTTGGTTGCAACAAAGTCCGAAAGACCATCCCATTTTTGAAAGGTTTCTCAGGTACTTTAGTCAGACAGGTACCTGTAAATTTCAAATTAATTTAGACACCTATTAAATTTCACAAACGATTTACTGTGCTTGAATTCCGATACCTACCCGAAATAATTATAATCAACAAAATTGAAATTTATATTGAATCCATTATGTTATTTGATACGTTTGAATGACTGGGGTTCGTGAATTAGGTCCATAGCACCGGGTTAAATGCCCAACGGTCCACCAGACCACAAATTCCGCCCATACCATTAAGGGACCTTGAATTTAGGTCACTGTGGTCCAAGGGAAATGAAGCAAATTATCACTAACTATGCAAGATTGATATCATTTTGCGGAAGGGATGAAAATTACTTTAGTTACATTTCACTGTATATCACATACCTACCTATCATTTTAGAAGGATATAATACATGGTGATGATTTAGTCAGTTGCAATATTTGAAAAGAAAATCGTAAGAGGCGTAAATTATTCGTCGGTTCTATTTTAAAAGCCGTAAACAGATTACTGTAATTTATTATTTACTTGAGAGGTTTTTGAATAACCCTCTATCAGCACACTATCAGTGCGCAGAATGGACCTCGACAATATTCGTGTATTTATGAGCAAAGAGTTTGTTATAAGTCGCTGGCAACTTTTATGAAACTGTTTGACGGCTTGACTCGAATCTGCTTTCAGTAGTGTTAGTTAATAAATAGAACCTTTATGGAAAATACAATTCACTATGTGATCGAAGAATTTTCCTAATTTTTCTGAGATGTTTCTTTAGAGCTGCAGTGACCGCCGCATACTGACAAGCGGGGTGTCCGTGCACTTCCAGTCAGGGTGATTTCATAACATAAAATGTATTGTGTGCCGTGCCACATTTTTGACGAAAGTCGTAACCCACCCACGGTTACGACTTTCGTCAAAAATATGGAATTGAAATGTAAGTTTATAATAATGTTTTTTTTTTTACATATTCGTGTTCATTATCAGCAGTAGGTTCGCCTCCAAAAATATTTCAACAGTACAAAACAACACATTGTATATTGTGTTATTGAGAGAGAGATTTCAGAATGGAGTGGTATTGATATGAATACCAATATTTTTGTCCAAATCTTTATGTTTCAGCCAGTTTATGAAACGCATTTTTTTTATTAATGACACATTAATTTTATTGTTGTCACTGTCAAACTAAACCCAAACTAATCTTTAAATAAAACTACAATAAAATCGTTTAAGATAAATTTATTCATGCTTGCAAGTTTATAAGAAGGATTAAAATGTACCTAAATAAAAATATTAGTGCTTAAAAGATAAGAAACTAATTATATAGCGACCATATGGTCAAAGCAAATATATCAAATATAAAATGTCAAAGAATAGCTAGAAAGAGTTCGTATGGACCGTTCACAGGTATTTTACCACTGACAGATGTAAAAACAGGTTAAAGCACTTAAAATAAGAGCGGTCCGTGTTTATTGGTCAATGGCTAACAGCTCGAGCTGTTCGTCTATCGGCTCAGACACTTGCTACAGAATTATTCTTGTGACACTTAATTCGAGTGTTTGCTACACATTTCTCACTATTAATCCAGAAATGTTACATAAGCAATTGTATTCAAGACTGGCAGAACCAATTTTTTTATACAGCACACTACATATAATAAAAACTGATGAACCGAATTATGCTGTAAGCTCCTCGCCTTCTCCCGCACCTCTAATCAAACATGATGTCCCTCATAACCGCGAAAAAAATATCGAAAACTAATTTTATTATATTTGTTAAGGTTTTTAGTTTTAGGTTCATTATAATTTATGTTTATATTAATATGTTTAGTTTACTTTTAATGTGTATGTATTCAATAAAAGTTTTGAGCGTTTTGACCTGTTTAAATACATCTGTCAAAGGTAAAATAAGTGAACGGAGAAGTTAAGGCATCTTAAATCTTTGTTTATTTTAGTGCTCTGTCTCTTACTATGACTCGATTTTGAGTATTTACACCGAAGTTTTTGTTCCAAACAGTTATTTTTCGTGAAAAAATGTTACTTAAAGTCGTTTGATAAAAGTTAAATTTGTTTTAACTGTTTGAGATAAGATACATTATTATAATAGATATCAATGCCTGCATTTGTACCTTGAATGTTAATGAATGTTTTAAAACATTTCATTTTCTACTTCCACACTGAATGTTACTATTAGTTAAATAACGTTTTATAACACCGGTGTGGGCGTTTAAAAATCTTACATTTAAATTAGGAATTTATTATAAAAGCACTAGATTATGGTCAATAGCATAATCTACATTATAGTCAAAGCAAAAACGATCTATCTAAAGCTAGATAAGCTCAAAAATACCCTTAAGCAGAGACTCAAAATGTACTGCAAGTGTGAGCTCAACGTTATTTTTGTTACAGAAATTATTCCTGTATGTAACACTTATTGTGTTTTAACCAAACCCTGTTTTTATATCTGTTACACTTTTATAAGTGTTACTAGCAAATATGCCTACGGGGGTTTCAAATACACCAGTGTATAATTTTATTTCTGTATATTGTATTTCTGTCTTATTCTTTGTATTGCAAATAAAATACAACAAGCTAATAATAAAAATTGCAAAAAGCATAATTATTTTATCATCTTTTTAATTAAATGTACTTAATCATAGTAAAAGAACGTACTAACTAAAAAATGGGTTAAATGGAATTCGAGATCAAAAAAAAAACGACGAATGTTGATGACAAAGTGACAAATCAGAGGTATGAAAAATTAAAACAAAACATAAGGTGAATAGAATGTTTAAAAGAGCAACTGGTAAGTTTCCTGCCAGTTCTTTTTAGTACAAATCTGTCGTCTGAACTGGTGGTAGAAAAAAAAATTGTGACGATTCGAAAGAGTTTGTATTGATATAGACCTATTTGAATAAACATATTTTACATTTCATTATAGTAAAAACTTCGTACGCGTCTTAACGTAACCTATTTGTAATTGGAGTTTATTCATAAACTCATTTTCTTTCTCAAATTCCATTTCAAAGTATAAAAAGATAAAAAAGTATAAAATATTTCGATATCTAATGTTCATGCATACATTAGATTGAACGCTAAGGCATCACGGCCAGCACATACCAAGCCTTTCCATTGGCAGACGTATCCAATTTTGGAAATTGTCCACTGATCTATCAGATCTCATAGCCATAAACCCTCGATACCTAGAAGACATTACACAATCGTAATAAAACAAAAAGGTCCTTTTAAAATCATCGCTGCAACTTTCAAATCCTGGATGAATTGCCTCTGGGGCATTTCTGCAGTGAATGCTATTGTATTTCACATTATATGTAGCTATTGGTCGAGTAACAGGTTGTCTCGGTATTCCACATTCTAGGTCTAATATCCAAGGTGCGTGACCCTCTAAATTGTCCATCCTACAAAACTGATGAATAATCGCATTTGGATCTAATCCTAGATTTTTTGCTGATGGAAATAGATTTGGTGGTAATGATAAATAATTTTCTAATGGATCACTTGAATCTATGATACTTTTGTCTGATGCATTATGATCTTCCAGACTCATATTATGTACATCATATATATCTCCTGAAATATTCATATCGTTGATTATTGGTGATTCATAGATATTTGGTCTTGAATACTCCAAGATTGGAGGTTGCGATGGTGTAAGCATCTGTGGTCTCATTATTCCGCGTGTCAAAGGGCATACAGGTGACATCATTTGAGTAGGCAGAGGAATGGGTTGAGGAATGGGTTGAGGATAATGTTGATAAGCGTTGGATATTGCGTTCATATACTTGTAATCCGTGTATTGAAAATTGGCCACAGTGGACACGTATGTTGGAGGTGCTACAGGCATGACAGACATCCTGCTTTGAGTATTAGATGTTGATGGTATATAGGGCTGTGGTGTGTTTAGCATTTGCTTTGGACCCTTTTTCATATGAGGTTTCATCTTTTTTCTGTTTTCCGCTGCTTCTAATAATCCTTGGCAATTTTCATGGTTTTTATTTTTAATATTTAAATTGTTCTGTGATGATCTAAACGCCATTTTGTTAAATCTGAAAATTTTAAGTAAATTTTTATAAGGAATCCGCACGGTAGCAAACCACGTTAGAACAAAGAGCTATTGGTTATTTTACACTCGTCACAAAGTAAATTCATTCAATCTAAATTGTTTTTACACTATTAATGATTTCCTGATTTATAAATTCTAATTAATCAATGAAATGTTAAATTTTATCTAATTTATTTATTTACCTTGTGATTTATTATGCAATTAAAATTCTATTACAATAAATATTATACTTAACTATAACATTCATATAATATTATATAAATTCATGTTCCAAAACTGGTGGAATATGTTAAGGAAAGGACTTAACTAAAATTAAGACCACTATAAAACCATATTCTTCGTTAGCTAACCATCAGCACATGTAGTATGTATACCAGTCATAATAATCGTTTTTTAAAACCATCTCAGAAAGTAAACATATTGTTTTATTTTTTAATTCAAAATATTTATTCAGAGAATTAGGTCCTCACACACACTTCTTCTCGTCACAGATTACATTACAGTATTAAATTTTGTAATTAATCTACTCTATAGACTACTACCATTTCGGAAAGAAAAGCAAAATGACCACTGGTATAAGAAATGACGAAACAAAACCAGTTACGGCCTTTTTTGTCATACAACAATTTACATTTCATATTTTTAAATATTTTTTTTACATAAAATACATAACCTAGGTACATACAGACATTAAGTACTAAACGGTGGGATGTCAGTTTAAGAAAACTGATAGTACTTACTTTCAGAGAAAACAAAATCAAATGGCCAAAAAAACATAACAGAATGGACGCCTAGAATTCAAACAAAATGAAAAAGAGGAAAACAAAGAAAATTATGGTCTGATGACATCAAAACAGTAGCAGGTCCATTATGGCATCGAAAAGCTGTAGTAATATTAGATGAGTGGAAAACGCTGGAAGAGGCCTTTATGTAAATATAAAAATTTGTATAAATATTAATGAATTTGTAAAAATTTTGGCAAAGGCTTGTTATTATAAGTACTCACTTTGAAAATTGTATTCCAACACGTCCGTTTATGCACACAAAATCAAATAAAAGAAAGTAACATAATCGCCTTTGACATAAGTGACATATAAAAATAATAAATTAAAGTAGGGTAATATATATAAAGTTTTGAGTGCGTTCATAATGACGAACAAACTTCCGAATTGATTATGACAGATTTTTATTTATATGTGTGTACAAAATCAAATAAAATTTCATTTCAATTTAATATAGGTACATTTCCGTTATACTAAATTATATCTATAATTTTAATAACTATGTATAATAAGGAACAGGTAGAAGTTAATATAGGTACAGTCAAGAGCAGGTCGACCTTTACATATTGGACTTTGTATCATTCGAGCATTCTTAAGTTCTATGTCATAAGAGCCAAAATTGTTCTGCAAGTGTAAAGCTCGACGTGCAACTGACTGTACAAATATTTTACGTTCATAAATCACAAATTTAAATAAAAATCGTGTAAATATTTTGCAAAATTTCGAATTTGTTATTTTGTTTGTCAACATGCCAAACAGGTACATGTCAAATATTCAGATTCGAGTTAATTAAATTAAACTTTGATTTTAGTTTAATGTTTGACTATTCCAATACTAGGTATTAACACTGACAATTTAGTAACTTTATTTAACTACCTTCACCAAAATCTCTAAACTAAAGACTAGTAATATTTTGTCGTGTATTGTGTCGTGGTGATCCATACTTACTAATATAAAATGCGAGTGTGTTTCGTTCTCTTTCTTTCACGTCGAAAATAACGAACGAATTGACATGTTTTTTGGGGATAAGTTTCAAGTCTGGAGTGTGACATAGGTTACATTTAATCCCGGAAAAATATTTATTATTCTGCGGAAAAAAATCAAAGGGAGATTCTCTGGATCACGCGGGCGAAGCAGCTAGTTTTACATAATAATAACTATGAACAAAAAATTAGATGTGGTCCGTGTCACCAAAAACAATTCTTTATCGTATCTCCTTATTCTGTTTCCATTATCTATGAAGCATGGACCTAGGAAAAAAGGCGGACACCATCACTGAAACTAAAAAATGTGCAACCATAGTAAGCCACCTCGTGTATACGTACGAACCGGCCGGCTTACTATGGTGTGAATGTGTGCGTGCCGGCCAGCCATTTCACACTCACACATAGTTACGCGGCCGCCATTAGGGTGCTTCAATTCTGTCTTAGCAAGATTCCGTCCGCCGTTTTTTCTAGGTCCATGTATGAAGCATTAATAGATTTTGAGACAGAATTTAAAACAGCATTTTTAATGTTAATGACATATTTAATTATAGCTATCATTAATATAATATTAATATAATACTTTTATTCAAAAATACACTATCAATCTAATACACAGAAGAAAAAACAAATAGCTTGAGCATTGTCAAAGTTAAGAAGAAAAGACTTAATATTGAATTAAAATTAAAATGCGTTTCAGGAACTGGTTGATAATGAAGCTAAGGAAATTACCGGTTACACTGGAAACATTTGAAAAGCCTATGTCCAGCCGTAGACTTGTGGTATCAGATGATGATAGAAGCGAATTTTCTTGCTGAAAAAAGTATTACATAAAAACAATGTACTGTCTGTAGGAGGATTGGTTGGTATAATCTTTATTCCCTAGCAAACTATTAGGAGCACACAGCGCCTTTGAAAGCGCGCGTGCCGCGGACATCGCGTTCTGGATCGTTGTGATTGGTCCAAGTGAAAGGCGTTATTATATCTGTCCTACTAATATAAAACGCAAGTTTGCATTGGATGGATGTGAATGCTTGAAAATTATTAACAAAATAATTTATCCTAAATATCAGACAGAAATAGGAACACAATAATCTCAGAAACTTTTAATCGATATATCGTAGTGATTTCAGAATGTACAGATTAATCAAACGTTTCTAGTGTCAGTTCTCTGTACAAATCACGCAAGCAAGAAACATGGCAGCCAACGCTGTGTGCGTTGGCTGCCGTGTAGCGAGGTCTCAAGAGACAACGACATCTAATGCCGGGTACAGACTGCTGTAACGTATCATGTAATCCGCATTGAAAGAATTCCCCGTACAAATGTATCAATGCTCATAATTTATTCTCTGTTCGTGCGCATAGTGTGGTGCACGGTTCGTGCGCACAAGCTGTCCACACTATGGGAATTTTGTTCCATTACATGATACGTTAAAGCAGTCTGTACCCGGCCTAATAGAACTTGCAACTGCCACTGCCAAAAGAAGTGGCGCGGTTCGTGCAAGGTTGTTTATTACTTAGGCTGTCAATACTTAATGTTAGGCATTTCTTTCGTGAATTGCACCATACACCCCAAGAAACCGATTTCTCGTTTGTCCTTTGTCTTCCCGAAGTTTATTCGTACGAAAATCTAGGAACGTGATCATCTCCAAGCTCACCATTTGTCTTATAGGAATCTTTTGTGGGATTCGCAGTCTTAAAATTCTCGTATATCACACAGACGTGCACATGTGAACTATATTTTGGATGGTTCGGGGAAATTGGTCATTTCCTTTATATGTGCTTGCTTCAGACCATTGTTAGAACCTTTTTGAGATCACAATTTTTACGCGTACAGACTATAAAAGTTAAACGAACTTCGATGTATTTTGTGACCTACACATAGGAAAGTGGTACTTAAATATCGATAAGAAAAATAACGGTTTGGAAAAATATAACATTATACCAAAGTGTTTTTTAAAGGGGACTTTCATAATACGATATCCAAAGGGCGGCAATTGAAATAGCCAGTAGATTTTTCAAAACATTTTATTTGTTTCTTTTTGGTAAAGAATTTCACGAATCACGATTCCCAGTCTTCTCTCATCGACTTTTCTGGTAGGTAGTTTCACCGTTTCGCCAAAATTTTCATTAACTAAACTCAAATAAAAAACAAAAATACTCATATTGTGAACTATGCAGCATAATTTGATGTCTGTGAGGCAATTCACGTAACAAAAACAGATTCTAGTTCGATTCAACGACACTCGCTGTCCTGTTGAATTCCTATTTTGTATGAGTGAGACAGCGAGTGTCGTTGAATCGAAATAGAATCGGTTCTTGTTACGTGCATTGCCCCACTGTTTTTTTAAACAAACGAGAACTGAATATGTCCCTTGCACATTTCCATCATTGACAGAGGTAAATGTCATTGTATCAACTAATAGCAACTCTGGCAATTGCTATCAACTAATAGTAATGTTTACGTGGACCAACGAAGTAAACATTTTGGTGTCTCGTTTTTAGGGTTCCGTTGTAAACTACAAGGAACCCTTTTAGTTTCGCCATGTCCGTCTTTCCGTCCGCGGTCTAGCGCCTAGACGCTTGATGCTAGAAAGCTGTAATTTGGTATAATACTCATATTAACAATGTTAACAAAGTGCTTAAAAGAAAATTTAAAAAAAATTTTTTTGGGTATTGCCTACGGGTAAAGTTGGAATGAAATTTTTTTTTCGCACCGACCCCAAAGTGTGGGGTATCGTTAGATAGGTCTCTTAAAACCATTGATGGTGTGGTTAAAAACATTTTCTGATACAATGATCCGTTTGCGAATTATTTACATTTAACGTATCAATTTTCGTTTTGCACGGTGCCCCCCACCCTCCCCTCCGCTAAGTAGTAAGTAACTAGTTAAGTAGGCACTACTAGTTACCGAGTAATAGCCCACGGACTTATGAAGTAAAATTTCTTTGACGAAAACGTACAAATGTCATAGAATATGGCATTGTACTCATCTGCAAGCAAGAAAGGCGTAGCCAATACGGAACCCACATAGTGCGTGGCCCGACACGTACTTGCCCGGTTTTCTTTTTAATAGTCTTTAAATTGAAAACAGTGATAATGGTACGAAAAAGATTAACTAATTATACCTAAAAACCACCAGGCCTAATTAAATGTCTCATTAGAACTAACGGCAGGCTATTGAGTGCATCTATGGCCGAATGTATAACTGTAAGTAATTAGATCACTTACCTTTGATTAGAGCAGGGAATTAATTGTCTAAATTAGTCCACACGGACGTGAACTAAGGGGCGTCTATCTCATTGATATAATTTTTGTACGTCAATCCTACTTTTTATAAAGGCGAAAGTTGTGTGTATGTTTGTTACTTCTTCACGCTCAAATGGCTGAGCCAATTTTTACGATATTTAGTATGTAGGTAGCTGATACCTTGGATACTTTTTATCCTGAATAATAAATAATAAATAAATATATAGGGACAATTCATACAGATTGAGCTAGCCCCAAAGTAAGTTCGAAACTTGTGTTATGGGATACTAACTCGACGATATTATGTTTTATAACAAATACATACATAGATAAACATCCAAGACCCGAGGCCAATCAGAAAAAGTTCGTTTTTCATCATGACCCGACCGGGGATCGAACCCGGGACCTCCTGGGTGGCGGTCTGGCGTGGTAACCATTACGCCACGGAGGTCGTCAATTCTCGTAAGATTTGGTCAAAAGCTTGATACAGATGGCGCTGCTGTACATATACACGCAAACGAAGTTGCACGGGTTTCACTAGTGGTCTATATATACTAATATTATGAAGATGAAAGATTTAATTGTTTGTTTACATTGATTGGACTCCGAAAATACTGGACCGATTTCAAAAAATCTTTTACCGTTGAGAAGCTGCACCACTTATACTGACCCCGGGTGACATAAGCTATACAAACACATTTGAAAACCTCCGTGGCGTAATGGTTACCACGCCAGACCGCCACCCAGGAGGTCCCGGGTTCGAATCCCGGTCGGGTCATGATGAAAAACGAACTTTTTCTGATTGGTCTCGGGTCTTGGATGTTAATCTTTAAGTATTTGTTATAAAATATAGTATCGTTGAGTTAGTATCCTATAACACAAGTTTCGAACTTACTTTGGGGCTAGCTCAATCTGTGTGATTTGTCCCTATATATTTATTTACTTACTTACTAGGTTGGCGCGAGAACCCAAAGTGGGTTTTGGCCTCCGATAATAAGATTCTCCACTTTGGTCTGTCCTGCACCACCTCCCACCACTCTTCCACGTGGAGATTGCTCAGGTCCTTCTCAACCTCGTCCCTCCCTATATTTATTTATTATTTATAAAAATAATATTTTAAAAAAATATTGTTGTCCTTACCAAAACCGGTGTATAGCCAGAGCGTCGCTAGTAAATAAATAAAATCAGTTCACACAACGCGCCACCTGATCCCAAAGTGTACTAGGCATGGTTATGCCTAGTATCCGTTATAATTATGATGCCTGTCATAAGCAGGTTTGCTTAAGACAGGCATCATAATTATAACGGATATAATTTTATTATTGTGAATAAATAGTCATAATACATACAAGACATATAGGTACTCGAGACAAACATAAATATCATCACATTAAAAAAAAAACATTCGGGAATCGAACCTGCGAAAAATAGATAGAATAAGCTTTATTTGCAACACACAATCAAGTAATACAGTAAACAGTAAAAGTTACAAACTAGTGTATATGCAACAAGGCGGCCTTATTGCTCAAAGCAATCTTTTCAAGGCAACCTTTGGGTAATTTTTGTATGAAGTGGGCAGGGCTAGCAAGAAAAATATATGCACATATTTCATACGCACTTCATCTCAATTAATACAATGGATTTTTTATATTTTTTTATACCACACAGGTGGCAAACAAGCATACGGTCGGCCTGATGTTAAGCCGTCGTCACCGTAGACTAAAGACGTAAGTAATACTCACGCGTTACCACCCCCCCCCCCCCCCCAAGTGGAGCTCTGGAGACCTTACTCACCGTAGGAACATAACATGGACGAGACCAATGCTATTTGGCTACGATCTTCTGTAAGGTGGCGTGGTGGTACCCTTCCCCAGACGGGCTGCTCCGATTTGAGCGGATTATCCGCTGTGCCCTACCTCTCTTTAAAAATTTATATTTGTAACATTCAGCCAATTTCGCCTTTTAATTTTAAACAGGCGAAACAACAGTTGGAAAATGCATAAAACCCAATTACCATGCAATACAATTTCGTTTTGTTTACTTAGAAATAAAATTGTAATTGGATTGGAATCGAATGCAATATGAAAATTAACTATTTAAACACCATTTATACAATATAGAATTACCGCAGTAATCGATACTCGAAGTCGCATTTTGCACAAAATTGTAATCCATTGCGTGCTGAAAAGGGGACGGTAACCACGGCATTGTGTTGTGATTGAACAGCAATGAAACGGTATCATAAAAAAAGATTTTTTATAAATTAATGTTTTATTTTTGAGCATATTACGATATTACGACATACACCGATACTATTGAGTTTCTCACCTATTCATTTATTGATAAGGTAATCATTACATTACTTATTCCAATAAAATATAAAACATTCTCAGTTCTCGTGTGTAGTTCACACGACAATAAAATCACTGCACATATTTTTATTGATACCTATATCGGAGTTTATCTAATAACATAAGTAGTTGACTTGTTAACTTGTTTGTCTCACACTATCATTAAAAAATATTAACAAAAAACTGTACTTAAAATAAAATATTGCGATTATGATAATATAATAAAATTATCCACAACTTTTATTTACAAATAATCACATTTTGTAACTAACCTAACCTCAAAATGTATGAATCTAGAATTGATTATTGCATGCATGAGTATAATATAAAAATGAGGAATTTGAAATTAAACTTTTATTAGATTGGTGTGGGTTCGGAAAAGTCTTAAAAAAGGACTGTACCAAATGAAATCAAAGAAAGCAATGGTATGTAAAATTCTGTATTTTCACTATTTTTCACATTAGCCAAAAGACAAAAAGTAAAATAAAATTTATCAAAAAGGTCCACAGTCATGGACAATACAATAATAGTTTCATTGAATAACAAACGTATTCTTAGAGTGGACCACGTGGTACTGAAGAATGGATGGAAAACATCAAAAATATGACACCACATACAGTCGCAAGTGTCCTTACTATATTATTTACTATCCAGTCCAAATTGCCTGCCCATGTTATCAGGCATACGCAGAGAAGGTCTTCCTTGGAGACCACCATAACGACAATGAATTAATTTTAATGGAACAGACAATTCATTTAACTCCACGAGTCACTGCATATGTAACGAGATAATACCTCTGACAGGACGTGAACAAGATTTAATCAAAACGGCTCAAATTCAAATTCAATTCAAAATATTTTTATTCAAATAGGCCTAATATGAGCTCTTTCGAATCGTCTAATTTTTTTCCTATATGCTATATTCCTGTCCCGTGTTTTCGCGTCATCATCATATGATCCCATAATAATTCCATTAAATAAACAAATAAATATTATAGGGACAATTCATGCAGATTGAGCTAGCCCCAAAGTAAGTTCGAAACTTGTGTGATGTGATGGGATACTGACTCAACGATATTATATTTTATAACAAATACATATATAGATAAACATCCAAGACCCGAGGCCAATCAGAAAAAGTTCGTTTTTCATCATGACCCGACCGGGGATCGAACCCGGGACCTCCTGGGTGGCGGTCTGGCGTGGTAACCATTACGCCACGGAGGTCGTCAATTCCATTGCAGGGAGACTAAGGGAGTATTCCCTTAGTCTCCCTTCATCGAAGGGGATTAGATTATACTATGCCACGCTGCTCCAATGCGGATTGACGGAGGCCAGTGTTTTTACACCATCAGAAGGCCACTGACTTAGCTACGACTGTCATCCATCGACAACAGCCGGGACCGAGCTTAACGTGCTCTCTGAAGCACGGAGAAGATAACGAAACTCAGGTTCGCAATGTTCTGAGTGTTGATATTCGTATTGGACTATGTGAGGCCTTGATTTTATCGAAACTAAATTATGCGGACACGGTAATTGGTGACTGTCTTTTTGAATACAGTAAGAAACTCATTCAACGCGTCCAAAATGCGTGTGCTAGGTACTGTTTTAATATTCCCCGTAGAGCACATGTTACACCATTCCTCAACAATGGCAATCTAATGAACATGAAGTCTAGACGTTCACTTCATTTTGGTAGTCTCCTGTTCGGTATTGTTAGGACTCGGTCACCATCCTATTTATACGACAAGCTAAATTTTTCATCTCGCCATGTCAGAACTGCACCACGCCTACTCTCTGCAGCGCACAAGACGGCAGCGTTTCGTGGCAGCTTCCGTTATGCTGCTACGAAGTGCTGGAATAATATTCCGCCTCCATGTAGAAACTCTTGTACTCTCGGATCTTTTAAAAAACAATACAAGGCGTTCCTCATGACTTGCCAAAAATATTATAACTAGTTTATGAAATTTGAGTTATGTTATGAATGTGAGATTGATTTTATTTTATTGTATTCTTTTTTTAAACATCTTTTAGGTAATTTCTGTTGTTTTTGTAATTTAACCGGTGTCCACGGAAGACCAGCGTCGTGGCGTCGCAAGGTGCCCCGACAAATGCTGAGTGGACACCGTTTCAGCATTATTTTTTGTGTTTGTCATTTTGTGTTTTTTGCTGAATAAACGGAATTTATTTATTTATTTAAACTTACCAGTTTTTCTTAGTACAAATGTACTGTCTGAACTGGTGGAAACTTACCAGTTTTTCTTAGTACAAATCTACTGTCTGAACTGGTGGAAACTTACCAGTTTTTCTTAGTACAAATGTACTGTCTGAACTGGTGGAAACTTACCAGTTTTTCTTAGTACAAATCTACTGTCTGAACTGGTGGAAACTTACCAGTTTTTCTTAGTACAAATCTACTGTCTGAACTGGTGGAAACTTACCAGTTTTTCTTAGTACAAATCTACTGTCTGAACTGGTGGAAACTTACCGTTTTTCTTAGTACAAATCTACTGTCTGAACTGGTGGAAACTTACCAGTTTTTCTTAGTACAAAATGTACTGTCTGAACTGGTGGAAACTTACCAGTTTTTCTTAGTACAAAATGTACTGTCTAAACTGGTGGAAACTTACCAGTTTTTCTTAGTGCAAGGTGGTAGGAAAAAATATGACGATTCGAAAGAGCAATATTCCTATATGAATTTGAATTTAAAACATAATACGTGACTACGGTTGTCAACGCTGCTTATATTGCATATTTGTTTTTGATTGCCATCGAGCTCCTCCACCAAGCTAATTTTAATGTTACGACGATATTAGGAACATTATGCTTTAAAATCACTTTATGAGTGAAAGAGTGAGTAAGACGTGGATACACCATCCAGTACATCTAAGCCTATGTTCTCTAATGCGGACAAATCCTCGCCGTCATCCCGTTTGATAGCAGCCATTTGTTTATGTAAACGGCATTTATTATCTGCAAAAAAAGCAATCTTGCTGAAAAATTTTACCATTTATGATGTTTGCATGTTGTATTTGCAGATGTGTTTATTATAAAAAATATTACCTATATCTTTGTTTATTTTTGTTTTTTCTTCAAAAACGTGTTTGTATTGGTTTTGATCTATTTTTTTTTTTCTCATTTTAGATAGGTATTACTTTTTCGCTTACGTCATAATGATTTAACACGTTAACTGTTTAGGGAACACAATGAAGGTCACAATAATATTTGATACTAAGTCTGCGGCTCCGCGTATGAGTCACGAAGTTCATATACTAATTCAAACTCAACGACAACTATTAGTCATATTACTTAATATTTGTTATTTGTGTTTAAGTTCTCATTTAAATGAGAATCTTTATTATAGAATAAAGATTTCTTTACCCGTAAACTACTTATAACTACGTATTGTGAAACAGGGTAAAAACTATAAATATAATTTAAAAGTTACAAAAATATTTTATTAAAACTAGCACTTAAAAAGTATAGAAACGTATTGTGATACTCTTTTATAAGTTTCCAACGCATTGTATACCAGACAAAGCGTCAAATTCACCATAAAAGTTTGAACTAAAGTTTCTTAGTAGTAACATCGAGTTTACAGTATATTTTACATAGAAAATCAGCATATAGTGGAAAGTTTGGATTCGAGCGACAAGCTCGGAACTTTGACTCCTTGTTGCCTTTCGCATTACACGATCCATTGGTGACATAGATGTAAGAAGAATAGAGGAGAAAGTTATTTCTTTTGGTCAAAAGAGGTGATCCAAAAAAAAAAAAAAATGTATTCCAGATTTTAGAGGATTAAAAAAAATATTATACTAAACTATCACTATCTCTATCGGATGGCTAACACTTTTTTTGCTCATAGGTTTGTAGGCGTTCATATTAAAATCTTCGAGGCTAATATGAAAGTGTCCATCCGAAACAACGAAACAGTCATGTTTGTAGTCAAAAGAGACATTACTAGTTAGAATAAGGTTCAAAACGTCAGTTCGTATTTTCGGAATTTACTATCATAGTTACAGCGCTTATTGTGGGTTTTTTAAATAAGGGAATTTTTGTATCACCTCCTTTTTGATAGGCGCGGTGGTCGAGTAGCAATGGACACTTTGTCCCAAGAACCTCGGATTCTATTTCTTTTGGTCATGTATGCTGATTAGAAAAAGTGCCTCTGCCTAGAGAAAGTATCTATAAAGACCTATCCTCTGATTAATGTTATGAATCTTTTTGTAAAATTTTTAGGATCGGTGATCGAGTGGGGTAGCAATGATAAATAAATAAATAAATATATAGGGACAATTCATATACAGATTGAGCTAGCCCCAAAGTAAGTTCGAAACTTGTGTTATGGGATACTAACTCAACGATATTATGTTTTATAAAAAAATACATTTATAGATAAACATCCAAGACCCGAGGCCAATCAGAAAAAGTTCGTTTTTCATCATGACCCGACCGGGGATCGAACCCGGGACCTCCTGGGTGGCGGTCAGGCGTGGTAACCATTACGCCACGGAGGTCGTCAATGGTTATAATCATCAATCAATCAAGCATTCGTATACATGAAAATGTCTGTTTGTTTTGGTATGGATGTTTACTTTTTATGATAATAACTAGCTGACCCGGCGAACTTCGTATCGCCTAAAGAACCTTCATGCTGAATTTCATTCGTATAACTTCAAAACGGCAAAGTTTCATACTAACTTTGCACCCTCGTTAACCCCCCCCCCTAAGGGATAATTTTTGAGAAAAATATTTTACTCGTGTTTCATGCCTTTCAATAAAGAACCTTCATGCTGAATTTCATTCGAATAACTTCAAAAACGGCAAAGTTTCATACTAACTTTGCACCCCCGTTTAACCCCCTAAGGAATGATTTTTCAGAAAAATATTTTACTCGTGTTTCATGCCTTTCAATAAAGAACCTTAATGCTGAATTTCATTCGAATAACTTCAAAAACGGCAAAGTTTCATACAAACTTTGCACCCCCGTTTAACCCCTTAAGGGATGAATTTTGAAAAAATATTTTACTCATGTTTCATGCTTTTCAGTAAAGAACCTTCATGCTGAATTTTATTCGAATAACTTCAAAAACGGCAAAGTTTCATACTAACTTTGCACCCCCGTTTTACCCCCTTAGGGGATGAATTTCCAAAAATCCTTTCTTAGTGAGCACCTACGCCCCAAAAGGAACCCCCATGCAAAATTTGAGACTCCTGGCACTTGTAGTTTCGGAGATTTCGTGATGAATCAGTCAGTGATTTTCTCTTTTATATATATAGATATGTGTTTTTTTTAGCAGCCATTTGTGTCCCAATGCCGGGCAAAGTCCTCCTTCCAACTTCCCCAATGTTCTCATAATTGGGCCTTTTCCGGTCAATCCTTCAAGTAGGTAAGCGTCGAGTTCATCCCGCCATCGCATTTTTGGTAATAAGTATTTATTTAAGCAAAAAAAGAATTTGTTAAAAAGTGTTTGTCAGGCCTGGTGGTCGAGTGGCTAGCCATAGTTGGTTCGAATCCTGCACAAGCAAACGTTTGTGTGCATGAACATGTCTGTTTGCCTTGGATATTTTCTACGTATTTTATTAAAAAAAAAACATTTATGTATATTTATCAGCATCTAATAAGCTTAGAATGGGACTCTAGTCCCATTTGTTATTTTATTGATTTTTTTTCTTTGACGAATCATTTCGTCAAATTCGTCAAAGAAAAAAAAAATCTATAAAATAACAAACTTTTAAAATTGGAAAAAACAATCGAACGTCAATTCACCGTAAAGTCTAGTGATATTTTATAAAGTTCAATTCAGTTTTTTTAATTTGAACTCAAATAGAAAAAAACATTTTTTTTTTGTATCTCGTTGTAATAACAGTGCAATGTTATAATAAAATTTCATATGAAAACTTATACTTATGCAAATAAGATAATAAATAAATAAGTTTAAGAGTTCTGAATATATTATCGCAAACATTTACTTCGATGTTCTTTTATCTTTTATAGAGACCATTCAGTTGGCTTTTAACGTAGACAAAAATACAAATAGATAACTCCATAATTTCGACTTTTTAAAATAAAATAACGAACGAACGTTTTAAAATTAATGGCACATTAAATATGGTGCTGTCATTGTTAAACTAGGGAAGAAAAAAGACAGCTTCCATGGCTTACAATTAACTTTATTTGTGTTCGATTCGCTATAAGGTACTTTAAATCATAATAATAATGATTAATTTATTAAGTTTAATTTAAATTTTCAAAGCTTCCAACTCAATAAAACTCATACCATGAACTAGAAAGTTTTGATGATCTTCAAACAACTGAATAAAATTTTCTTGAATCATAATATTTAATAACAGAAAAGTCGCAGGAAGCTACTAAATGTAGACTGCTTTTAACCGGTCTTACAGGAAACATTTGGGGTTAAAAAAATGCAAAATTCAAAACTTTTATTCAGAGAATAGGTTTTCACAAACACGTTCTCTTGTCAGAAAAACTGCATTCAAATCAGAAAATCAGTTTGGAAGCCATGATGCCACAGTAGACACACAAATTAACGACATCAAACTTAAACATCCCGTTTTTTTTTGGGTTGGGAAAAAAATTGGTTCCACGTCCAATTTTTTTTCAAGTCCAGGGTTAAAAAAAAACATGTGATGCGTACTCTCCCATCACATTTTAAATTTTTGTCTCTGGCTTTCAAACTCTAAACATTGTGTAGGGATTTACTGATCTTTTTATTGTGTGATATGTGGATACATTTTGCCGTTATGACTTGGATTTTATCTAGAAATGTATCTTTGTCTAGTAACTAAGTAGTGAGATTTTATAGTTACTTATGTTCCATACACGTACGTTGCTGTGGCGAATTAGTTCTTACTGTACCTACCCAATAAACTTTGAATGTTATTACCGAATAGATACATTTGAAATTGAAGGATGCATTTTGTATATTACACCCAAAAAAGACTACTCATGCGAAAAGGAGGCGGACAGTAAGTATTATATTATTTGTTTTAATAATAATCAGCTTATTATTATGTTTTAAAATCTTTTACTTAAAGCGTTCTTTTTTATAATTTAGGAAAATGGATTACTGGATGCCCCGCCGCTTGAGGGAACAATAATACAACCGCTGCCCCGCCGCCGCCGGCGGTCGTCCGAAGACCCCCTTGTTGGGCTACGGCACGGATGGCGGTGTACTCACGACTTGGCGCGCCGCAACACTAGGAGACTTCCGTTCCCTGGGATGGGAACCTAGATCAAGCTTAGATTTCAAAACAAATGGGTATTTACCCTTTCTAACCTTAACATCACAACTAACATTAGTCTTCTCATAAAAAATAACTCCATTCAGGAAATATATGCAAGGTCATAACCTCAAACGCAATGTAAACATTAGACCCCAGATCAAAAGGCCGGAAGGGTGGTGGTAGATATAAATCATGCTCGATTTGGGAACGGACAAATAAATAATAGTGAGCTTCCAAGCGGTCATAGAAAAATATATTTTTCTCACAATATGCTTTTATAGACTGTTTTTCCGTGGTTATGTTTTATTCTTATTTTCAACACGTTACTTAAACAGGGTCATTAGGATTGGAAAAAGTAATTCTTTAATTTCTGTAATCTTTTTGGTTTTCCCCTTCGTTTCAATTCTCAGCAACAAATTACCATCATTGCAGTCACAAAATGTTCAATATTGGACATAGGCCTTTCCTAGACATATTTTAAGAAATATATATTTTTCTTTATCTGTTTGGCCACGTTTAATTCGTATTCATTATAATATTTTTTCTCATAAATCTTACATACACAAAATATACCTATGTTGATTTCTATCAACATAGGTAATTTATTTTAATAAGATTAGGAAATTGGGAAGTAAGGAACATACTAAAAAGGATTTGGTATAAACTGAATCTGTGCTACGAAACTAATTTACTAATCGTGCCTAAATGGTGACCACTAAGCATTACATTAGTGGGTTAGTAGTAACTACTTTAGTAAAATGTTTAGATTGAATCGCTTTAATGTTCCATTTTATGGTCCAACTAGTGTGGATGTCTTTTAAATCAAAAAAGCAACTCTGTTTCTTAAAATTTATTACCATTTTATCTTTACAGTATTGTTGGTATAAAAATATAATCGTTATAATATAAATGTTATATTATTATTAATTTAATAATGACTAAAAATTATTCAATTCAGCTCGTAATGTTGACTTTGACCTGCTCCAATAATTTGGATTTACTTCGATTTATCTTCTTGTATTTGGGATTACTTTTTACAGACCTACGAACACTGCTTCTTGCCATCACTCTATCGAATACCTCTTCACTGGTGTCATCACTTTCATCATCAGATAAACGGTTACTCATACTATCATTAAGTTTTTTAGGTCTTACAACAATGGGTAGTTCTCCTTCCAAGAATATTGAATCATCGAAAGATCTCTCATCATCACTAGGTCTGTCACTGCTAAATTGTCTGGAGAAAATACGTTTATTTACAACTGGTACATCTAATGTGTTTTTCTTATCATCTTTCTTTTTTGCATCTGCGCAATTGCTTTTAGAATTAGGTTTATATTTCATAGGTGAAAAATCAACACGACGCAGAAATCCAATTGAGTCTGCGAATCGTCTACTACACTTTCTTGTAGTTTTGACTTCCACTTTACTTTCTGTTTTAGAAATACTGATATCATCATTGTCCAAAACAACGCCAGAATCTGAATTCGAGTCGATTATTATTTCGGGAACTGCAAATTCACTCTTGGCTATTAATTTTTTATTAAGTTCTTCAATCGTCTCCAATTGCCGTTGTATTATTTCGTCTTTTTCAGCAATCTGTTTATTAATTGATTCTGTTCTATCGGCAAGGTTTGTTTCATATTTAATTAGTTCTGTTGATAAAAAATCCAGTTCTTTCTTCCTATTTATTTCTAGTTTCTTGATAACAGCCGTTTGTTTCGCGTGTGACTGTTTTAGTTTCATTATTTCTGCTTCATGTGTTGTGGTTAAGAATTTAATAACATTTATAGCTTCTTGTAGTGTCGCTGGCTGGAGAACTTCTTCTTTGGTCACGTTAGGAGACATCTTTTAATGAGATCTGAAATTGAAAAAAATAATCATTATTATAAATTTCACAAGATTACCAAGATAAGTAACATAGATAATATTGACTATTCTCAGAAAATTTCTCTCTCACTCTATCTCTTCTCTGACACGACAGTTTCTAAAACTCATCTTAATTTTAATTCTACATTAACTCCCAAGTTATCTCTTTTTTTCTCCTCTACTCTGACAGTGACAGCTATACTTGCAGGTGTTGGCTGTTGACTCCTAATAACGTTACTCGTCAATATACTTGCCACATTAAATATAAAGCATCACTAATATGCTTATAATGTGCCTTTAATGGCATTTATGCAATACTTAGAAATACAAAACCATTTTCTTCTGTATTATGAAAGATGGCTGAATTGTTATTGAAAACTGGTGTAAGTATTTTTTAAATATCTCACCGTCTCATTTTATCTCAAAAGACAAATCTGTATAAGTTTGTGAAAGACATGTAGGTATGACGTAATTTCTGTTTGTTATTTTTTAATCTCTCGTCTCGGATGAGAAACGAACCTCAGTAAACCATAATATATATTCCGTACTACAAAATCTACAAACAATTTCTCTGAATTAAAATATAAATCGATGTGAAATATGTTTGACACGAAAGGTTCTTTTTAAAAGCTGCTGATAAAGTATAACAAGTAAGTTATTACTCTGTTTGATTACATATCGGTCATTCTCGACATTAGGCGTTCTTCGCCTAATTACCGTACCCTTTTTTATTTTTCTCTAGTTTGTTTTAAAAGGATTGAAATATGTAACTCATGAAACATGCGAATGTAACAATTAAAATGGCATTCGTTTATTAAAAGCGGTTTCCGAGTTAATGAGACTTAAACATTTCATGGGTACGGTAATTATATAAATCTATTCCTTAATGTAATGGTAATTAGAAAAGATCATTATGTCTATTTAAAATAATAATAAAAATGACATGTATAACATGTATAGACACAACTACACGATAAGAGGTATAAATGTTGATGCTAATTGGAAGGAAATGGCTAAAGCAATAAGAACTGCTGCAAAAGAAGTCCTTGGGGAAACACGAGGTGGGCGAAAATTGAAAAGGACACGTGGTGGTGGAACGAAAGTGTCCAAAAAGCATTAAAAATAAAAAAGAGTGCATTCAAGGAATGGCAGAGTTACGTGACATGATCATAGGAAAACTGAATTGAGGGAGAGGTATAACGAGGCGAGGAGACGGGCAAAGGTGGTGGTTGCGAGTTCCAAATCCGGGGTAGAAGAAAAAGTATATAATGAATTAGATAATGAACTAATGGCTAAACAGCGCAATCAAAGATCGAAAGACATTTGTCACGTAAAATGTGTGAAAGACGAATGCGGTAAAACATTGGTAAAAGATAGTGACATTAGAGACCGATGTAAGGGATATTTTGAAAAATTACTTAATGTTGAGAATGATTATGATGGAAAAGAAAACATAATGACATAGATATAGGCATGATAGCTAAGGTAGATGAATTAGAGGTAAAGAACGCCTTGAGGAAAATGAAGAATGGAAAAGCAGTTGGCCCGGACACAATACCAATAGAAGTCTGGAAGGTTCTAGGGGATTATGGATGCAAGTGGCTCACTTTGTTTCTTAATGAATTGTTGGTTCAGGATGTCATCCCAGAGGAATGGCAAGACAGTTCCTTGGTATCTATTTTTAAAAGAAACGGGGATGTCCAGGAGTGCAATAGCTACAGGGGGATTAACTTGATGTCACACACATTAAAGCTGTGGGAGAAAATAATGGAGGCACAACAAAGTACAAAAGAGCACACAAAAACCTACATATGGTATTCGTGGACCTCGAAAAGGCCTACGACCGGGTCCCGCGTCAGTACAACAGAATGCTTTTCTGTTGATGTAGGTGTGCACCAGGGTTCAACGCTCAGTCCATACTTATTCCTTCGGGTTATGTTGCTGGAGGATGCTGAGGTGGATGGATGTGTGGAGTGACGAGAAGGGACAAAGTCAGGAATGTACACATAAGGGGGAGTTTAAAGGTGGCGCCTGTAACCGATAAGAGAGGTCAGAGACTGAGATGGTTTGGCCATATGATGCGCAGGGTAGACAGTCTGGACAGTCATGTGACCTAGAGGGTGCCAAGAATGAATGTGGATGGATGGAAGGGCAGGGGTAGGCCAAAAAAGAGATGGAGTGATGGCGTGAGAAATGACATGAAATTAGCTGGAGTAACTGAGGAAATGGAAGGAGTTTGGAACTAAATCGGCACAGCAAAAGTTTAATAATTTCATACAACGGTAGTTAGAAATACATGGTAATTGGTATACGGTAATTAGAAAACGCCGATTTTTCGTAAAATTTTCGAAAACCTACAGAGTATTGAAATACTGCATTACAACACTGTACTGAGACCAAAGCACTGTCTCTATTTATATAAGCAATTAGAGTCTACCTTAACCAATCTAGCATAAAATTAAGTACACGGTAATTAGAAAAGTTTTGAACGAAGGATACGGTAATTATATACTAACGTGCTTCATTGACTTATACACTAACGTAAAAGACCTGCACCTGCTGCAAGACCGCGGCAGCAACTGAGGGCTTGAGACGTGTACAAGTAGTTATGTGCCAAATATCATAATTAGGAATGTGCACCCTCGAAAAGAAAACGTCACGGCAATTATAACTTTAGTTCGGACATGCGGTTACTCAATGATAATTATTTACAGACTGATTTTATTGAGTGGATATTTTTTCATGTGATACCCGTTGCCTAATACTCATTAAAATGTTGAATGGAAAAAATAAAATCCGTACATCATAAAAGTTACAAGCCAGTTTTAACCACATTTTGGGGTGCGGACAGGGCACGGTGCTTAGAGAACAGAGGTTTGTGAAATTAATTTAGCCAGATAACTATGTAATCGGGGCCTATGTTTTTGTTACCAGCTAGACATGGATGCTAACTAACATATAAAAATATTTCCCTTTTTGAATTTGATAATAATACGAATATACAAGCCCGGACGCACAAAATCTAGCTAATCGAAGAATGGCCGATATATTAGTTTACTTTTTATGTAATTTATTTACGTATTGATTACAAATGACTTAAATGCTTTAAAACACACAACATATTGTTACCACGATAAGGCTTGACAAACTAGTTTTTACACCATCATTGTATCTCACTGGAAATCTCGTTCCTAGTATAGTTGAAGGGAATATAAACAGGCCATTGTAATTTGTACCATTTTAAAAGAGCAAGCGCTAAGTTTCTTGCCTTCCCCCTAAGGCGACTCTCTGACCGGTTTTCTTTCGCAATTTCTTTTACCGGTGGCCATTTTGCTTGTGTCCGAAATGGTGATAGTTTATAACGTAGTTTATTTTCTTTATATAAACAAGTTGTAACAAGTAAACAAGTTGCTGCTTGTGAAGGTCTATATTCTGAAATAAACGATTTCATTTAATTTAATTTCAGTACTTAATCTGCCGTCTGAACTGGTAGGAAAAAATTGTGACGATTCAAGAGCTTTATTAGGCCTATTTGAATCAAAATTTTTAGACTTTGACGTAATATAAAGTACTAGTAAAATATTCACAACTTCCTTTGCGTATATGTCGCTTTCCCGTGGAAATTTTGAAAAATCGTTTCTTAGTACACCCCTAGATGTCGTAAGGAATCTACATTATAAATTTGGAATCTCTAGACCCAGCGGTTTGGTCTATGCGTTGATATATAGTTAAATCAGTCAGGACTTAAAATTTTATATGGGTACCTATATGGATAAACTGTTTTGTTAATATATCTATTCCCGATATCTTGTTTAATAATCTATTCTTACAATATCACGTGGTATTAAAATGAATATGACATGTCACCAATGTTATTATACATTAGTATTGAAAAGCTATGGAATATAATAACAATGTCGTATTGTTCTGGCCAACACAAGTGTCCTTTTCAAAACAAAACTGAGGATTTTTATTGTAACAATACAGCCGATGTATAGATAAGATATGCTAGGAAAATATGTTCGGAAAGAAAGATTTTTTAAAAGTTGCTGATAAGTGTAACAAGTAAAGGGGCTTCTAGACGGGCCATATTTTAACGAAAATGTGTAGCTGCAATAGTGTGGCTGATAGGATCAGCCAGCATTTTTGGCTAGACTTGCCCTACTCGGCAATATTTTTAGTATGGATATATTGCGACATATTTTTTGTGTGGCCCATGATTGTTTAGTGGCCGGAACGATCGCATGGCAATCGAAAATACTGAAATATTTCTCAGCCATTATTATTGTTGTCTCGCTTTACGGCCTAAGTGCGTCTCTTTTTCATGCTCCGTTAAGCTTGCCGCGATTCTTTCAAGTAGAATAGCTATGTTCGTGTTTTTTTAAATATAGCCCGTCTAGAAGCCCCTTAAGTTAGGTACTATGTTTAATTACTTACATTAGGTTACTTTTGATGTAATTAATTAATTTAAGTTTTAAGTTCATTTTTAAGTTTCTAAAGTTTTTTGTATAATTTTACAGACAGTATATCGATAAATAAGTATTCTTGGACGAATCACACAACGCCACCTAGTTATAAACTAAACAACTTAGCCTGTACTGTGGGTACCTAATACTTTAAAAAAATATATATACATAGAAAACACCGAAACCAAGGCAAACAGAGATGTTCATGCACACAAAATATGTTTGCCTTCCGCAGGATTCGAAGTAGTCGAACCCGCGGCCCTCAATATATAGTGACCATTGCTAGCCACTCGACCACCAGGCATGTCGATGCGAGGATGATTCACAAAATAGGCGACATACGTTTGCGTTCCGTTTTTAACTTTGCGACAAAGTTTCAAATCTTATGACAATGAAAATGCTGCCATTCCGATGTGAATTGAACCTAATTGTATCGACACAAGACTGTCAACTTGTGTTTGCCGTTGGTGTGCTGAACTAGCCCCTATACCTCATCAAATATCTCCAAAGTTTCCTTTGAACTTTACATTTCTTAATGCTGAATAGTTAAACTAAACTTTAACAATGTGAACTCAAAGTTATCTGCTATACCAGCAGTTATAGTTGACATGCAAATAATGAGATAATCACACAATAAACTTTACCAATTAAAGTTTCGTTAGTTGCGTAGGTATTCAGCGAGTCTCGGTGTGTCATATCCAAATTTTAGAATTACCATTAACATCATATCATATTAACCCAAAATCATCCCACTGCAGAGATTCGGGTCTGCCTACAACCGAAGGGAATTAGAGCGTACTCTGCCACGCTCCAATGCGGATTGGCGGAGGCCAGTATTTTCAAGCAACCTGAAGGCCACCGACTTGGTTTAACGACTGTCATTTATCGACAACAGCGCGGACCGACGGCTTAACGTACCTACTCTTTTTTTTTATTTTTTTTTATCAGCCCTGGGCAAAAGTCTACATTTCCCTTTTCCACACATTCCTATCCTGAGCTTACATAGTATTAAAATAATAAAAATAATACAAAAAATCTGTTTAGCCCTTTCGGAAGTTAACCATTGTGTCTGGTTAAGGTCTAACTTATTAAGATTTATTTATAGCTACTTTTAAAAATAATCTAATCTACTTCATTCATCTATACTAATACTAGCTTCTGTCCGTGGCTTCGCCCGCTAACAATTAGCATATTTTTCTTCAGAAACAAATTCCGGTCCGATTCGATCCGATCCGGCACGGTCCGGTACGGTACGGTTCCATCCGGTCCGATCAGGTCCGATCCGGTTCAGTCCGGTCGGTCCGGTCCGGTTGGTCCGGTCCTTATAAGGAACCACATATGCCAAATTTGGAATCTCTAGACCCAGCGGTTTGGGCTGTGCGTTGATATACCCTCGCAACTACGTTTGCGTAAATCTCACTTTCCCGTGGGAATTTTAAAATCCTTTCTTAGTGCTCATCTGGAGAATTCAAGAAATATTCTGTCCAAATTTCAAGTCTATTAATCGAGTAGTTTAGTCTGGGCGTTGTCCGTAAGTCACGGTAACGATTTACAGATTTAAGAACTTTCTCCCTCTTAGCAAATAATTATCAGAAAATCTTGAAACAGGTGTTTGTTAGTTTGCTTTGTAGAGTATTTACATCAAGTTTTGTTTGAATCGGGCCACGCGTTTTTGTTTCTCATACAAACTTTGGCACCCCATTTCGCCCCTTTAGTAGTGGAATTTAAAAAAATCCCTTCTTTGTGCTCCCCTAGAATACTCTAGAAACATTCTCTCCAAATTTCCAGTCTATAGGTCCAAGGGTTTAGGCTGTGCATTACCTGTCAGTCACCCTATCAGCTACATTATCAGGGAATGACATAGGCTATAGCTTTTCTCGAAATTCAATGTGTTTCTTACGGGAACGGGTCCGAAACTTCACGCGGACAAAGTCGCGGGCAAAAAAGCTAGTCCAAACATAATATAAGAATATAAACAAATATAACAAGGATAAAGAAGGAGTTGGGCTTCCGGATCTCTCACTCACCGAACGAAATGCATTACTGCTTCACGTGGATATTCTGTAAGAGAGTGGTACTTCCCCGGTCGAGCTAGCCCATTTCGTAATTATTGCTTTACCACTCCAAAAAATTGTTTAATTTTAAAGTCAAAAGGATGTATGAAAAAGTAAATTACCTGTTAACAATAGATCCAAAAGTGAACAATAAGACTTGATATCACAAAACACAGTTGTTGAAAATCGTACCTTCCTTGACAAAGATCAAACACTGACTGAATGCAAAAGAAAACGTTTACAATATAATAATGCAGGTGTAGTAGATTGTATAAACGATTTTCATCCTTATAGCCTAATGAGGTTAATAATTATGCAATTAACATCTGCTTATTATATAATGTTAATGTGTAATCGTTAACTAATTAAAGGAGTGGATTTATTAAAGATTTTACGAGAAATAGGGCACAACGGATAATCCGCTCAAGCCCGTCTGGGGAAGGACCTCCACCTTACAGAAGATCGTAGCCAAATAGCATTGGTCTCGGCCATGTTGTGTTCCTACGGTGAGTAAGGTCTCCAGATCTCCACTTGGGAGAGTTGGGAGGGTTGGCAACGCGTGAGTGATACCTCCCGTCTAATAGGCTATGGTGACGGCTTACCATCAGGCCGACCGTATGCTTGTTTGCCACCTTTGTGGTATAAAAAAAAATATGGCACGAGCTTACAGAATATCGGCGAAAATAAAGATGAAATAATTTATTCAGAGAGTAGGCATCCACAGGCACGTTCCCTAGTTATGTTGAAAAGCAAAATGACCACTGTCTGGGAAAGAAAGAAATATATAGGGATAAATCACACAGATTGAGCTAGCCCAAATTTAGTTCGAAACTTGTGTTATGGGATACTAACTCAACGATACTATATTTTATAACAAATATATGTATAGATAAACATCCAAGCCAATCAGAAAAAGTTCGTTTTTCATCATGACCCGACTGGGATTCGAACCCGGGACCTCCTGGGTGGCGGTCTGGCGTGGTAATCATTACGCCACGGAGGGACAACTAACAAATAGCGAAAGAGCAAATAAGAAATAGCATAATTTAATAATAATTTCAACAGTAATTTTGATATTTATTTTAGTCCACTATTACATCGGCTTTGTTTCAATATTGTGAAAACTTACCCGATCAATGGAGAAACCAAAGTAACTCCGATAGTGAAGATGACAGTTGATTTTATTTTGATTTGTTTATTATTTTAATTTATTTTCGTTATTTAATTGTATTGTGTCATTTTTATTGTACCTATATGTTGTGTGATAAATGTAAATGGTGCGAACCGTATTTATGGCAATAAATAAATAATGATTTGACAATACATCCAGTATTCAAAAGAATACGACTGTCATCCATCTTAATGTGTCCTCCGAAGCACGGAGAAGCTCAAACATCAGATGGGGTCAACATTGCGTAACTTGCGTCTTGTGAGACACACAGCGACGCCATCATTATGCAATAATAAGTTTTAATGACATAATTACTATTTATTAACTATGTCTATTACAAAACTAATTTTTAACTCCCATTTGACTAATAGTCTTCGCAATTAATTGGAAAGGATTAATCTCGTTAAAGGTGACGTCAACTTAATGTAATAAAATGATTTTGCTGAAATATGCTATGCGTACATTATTATGTCGAAGTTTCAGAAATATTTAATATAAATTTTTTGTTTGTGTTTTTTTATTTTCAACCCAAAACCATCCCACTGCTGGGATAAGGGTCTCCCTGTAAAAAGAAGTTTTGCAGTTTTCTACTGAAAAATATATTTTATATAAATGAAAATAAATACATATTAAATCTCCTTGTACTCAAAATTATTATATTTGAACTATAGGACCCATAAAACCCCAAAAAATAAAATTACATTTATAATTTTATTTTATTGCCAACTATTACGCTTGCTTTAGATGCCGTGAAATTGAGTCGGTAAGTTGGAACATTACAACTTTCTATATTAATACTCATATTATTGCATTTTCACGCATGTGATCACTGATGGCATAGGCAGACAGGTAGAATTCTTAAAACTGTAACCCAGTCATGGCGTAGACATAGTTAAGGCAACCTGATGCTGTAAGCAACCGATGGCGTAAATCCGATACTTCGGCCGAAGTATCGGAAGAATTTTAAACTTCGAATACAAGGTATTTCATGGTTATAATTCAACGAACTACTAAAATAACCATAAAGTACAGGGTATTTCATGGTTATAATTCAACGAACTACTAAAATAACCATAAAGTACAGGGTATTTCATGGTTATAATTCAAGGAATTACTAAAATAACCATGCAAAAACCTTGTAATTCATAGTTAAAATTCTTCCGATACTTCGTCCGAAGTATCGGATTTACGTTTCGTAGTAGCCCTCCAGGCGCTGCATGGAGATGAGTGTACAACATATGAGGACCGCAGTCTGTTGATGGTTTTATACTCAGAAAAGCTTGCAGATCATGATTATGGATATTGCCAGGAGGTTTACCGGTCCATTTAAAGGGGTGTTGCAAGCTTTTTACTACATAACATTCGCAACCCAACTTCTTTCCTTATTACTATTCTCTTTATTTCTTCCTTTATTTTTAACGCTCGGCAATGCTTCGGAGACTCCTCTGGGCTCCATAGGCGGTGATATACACTTATCATCAGATGACCCACAGGCATGTTTGCCAACGTCTTCTATAAAACCACTTTCTTTCTTTTTCACCCTTGGCAAAATTTCAGGAACTCCTCTGGGCTTGATGGACATCGATAGTCACTTATCGAACGTTTGCCAACGTCTTCCACATAAAAGGACGGGTTGCACTTCGGGAGTGCCGGCAGAAGTGAAAACTTAAACATCAACGTTGTGTAGTTTTGAATATTTTGGAATGGTTAGGGAATCTTATGCTTTTTCGATCAGGTTACGGATCTGACGCGAGTTTAACATTTTTTACCCATCTAAAAAAGTACCAAGCGCAGCTAAAGAAGTACTCACTTCAAAAATTGTTATATTATATGAAAACATAAGATATGAGAGAAAAAAAGAAAAGTAAGAATGTCTATGGCATTTACATCTATCGCCATTTTAGCTCCCCATTCGCGGGAGAAAACTTCCCCTACCGTAACAAAGAACTGCGGAACACTTTTACCAAAGTTTCTTTCGAACAATGTTCGTGACCGTCCGTCAAACTTTTAATATTAACCTTCTGACTGTTAGTTATTAATGAAGTTTGACCTCAGTTCAGATGTTAAGTGGTAATTGGAGGTTGGACCAATCTAGGTAATTCTGTTTTCTGTGGGTTACTGCCTTTTGTTTGTCTGGTTTTTAGTCATGAATGACGACTAGTTTGGCATGCTTTCTTTCAGTTACAAATAGTGATCGATACTCACATAATGTACGAGTATTTTTGTGCATTATGCCAGCAGATTTTTTCATGAGTTTTGAGTTAAAAAAATTAAAAACAAAAAAAATATTCAAGTAGGCCTAATTACAAGCTCTTTCGAATCATCAATTTTTGTTCCTACCAAGACGACGATGACCTCACTTCACTAGGTGCCGTCTGAATCAGGAATTATTAAACCCATCCAAATTTTAAATGTCGTTGATCTTGCTTCGCTTGTGTGATCATTCTTTTTTGTCAAACGCAACAACGCGACACCATCAGGCTTCAGGATATTTTCTTTGACTCTTTATTAAGTCTTCCATGTCTCATCTGTTTTTTATTTAATAAAATGTGTACCTATTATTATTATTATAGGGTGGGACGCCTGCGGGGCACAGACGGGTGTTCAAGTCACTAGTTGGACTCATTACACCCTATTCCCGTGTGGATACGGTTGTTACTGTGGCCCCGGTGACCTCCCCCCAGAAAACCTTAAACTCCTTCTGCAGAACTCCGCTATGCGAATGTCCAGGTCGCATAGTTTTCCTTCTTCAATCCTATCGGTTTCAAAGGTCTCCCACCTGAGCCTGCTGTAGTGTATGCACTCAGCCAGGAAGTGCTGGCTGGTCTCTAGTTCCCCACGTACACAAATGTGTACCTATCTAAACCTTGTTATAAAACATCATTGGGTAATAAATACAAAGGCATTTTGAATCCTTTAAGTAATTTAACAGATTGTATAAGTCCGCCGACACTGTTCGAAGCAACCCCTTGGGGCGTTAAAGGAATTTTCGGAATTACACACACGATAAACCCAGTAGAATTATTTTCCGATGCGTGTTGAGAATTTCTCGGATTCCCGAACCCACGAGACACAAGTTTCCGATGTTTAATGTGCTTTTGAAACATTATAGCAAACTTGGATGGAGTGAGATAATAAATCTTTATGCGTGTTATCGGTTTAACGTTACCAAAAATGTATATGGAAAATTAGGCCAACTCTCCATCAGCGACGGCTAAGCGCGGGATGGTGAGCGGTTAGTACAAATGTGCTAAAATGATGGCACGAGACGTTGCACTCGATAGCCGCACGAGCGATTTTGACGGCCAGGGAGCTCAGAGACCGACTCTCTGAGCTGGCTACGCGCGCCTCATGGCCGCCGCCGCCGCGCCGTACCGCTCGTCTTAGTTACCCTACAGCCGCTTGACGCTAATCCAATTTAGATGTAACCTGGCTGTAAGTCCGCACTGTAATGACTACAAACGTCCCTTACAAAAAAAATATCGCGGGCGTCGACTTGTATTTATTCTATAGATATCATATAAAGAACTCGTAGGAAAAGTTTAATACTTTATTATTCTTATAACGTGACAACGGGGAGCTGTTAAATTATAAGATTGCATAAAAAGGTTTTTAAAAGATAAATATTATGTCTCTTTGGAGAATTGTTAAGAATATTTTTTTGTAATACATCTCAAATTCAAAATACTTATCAAAAACGAGATTTTACAGGTTTCAGTATATGCTAACTCTTTTTTTCTTCTTTAGTTTGACAGTGACAGTTATAATTTAATGTGTCATTAAATAAAAAAAATACGTTTCAGAAACTGGCTGTCTCATCAATCAATCGGACGCTGAACATAAAGTGCACCACAGTGTTTCCAGTTAACACAATTGTCAGGAAAAAGGAGTGAACTTAATCTATAATGTACTCCATCTATAATGAAATCCTAACTTAATTCCTTAGTAGGTATGTACCGTTAGTATACACCCTGAATAGGTAAGACTTCATGATTTATAAAAAAAATATTTTCTTCAGACCCATACAAATATTTTGACAAAGAATTCCCACTTACCAAATGAGTCCGTACAATATTCACTATAAAGAAATTTGTGTCCAAACCTTCACTATTCAAACGATTCGTAAGCTTGTTTTGCTAAATCCGATTTGGTTCTAATCGCCTTTCTTTATTTGAGGAAGGAAAAATATTTCCTGGCTTAGACTTAGGGCTGATACCACTACCTATCGAAAATAAATAATATATATTATATTTTTGATTACTTCCTTGATTTTGGTGTTTAAGTTTGATTTTGTTCAAAAATCCAATTGCTAAAAAGCCTAGAAAGTCATATGGTCACTGTCACTGGTAGTGTCGAGAAAAAGAAATGTGGTGTTCAACAAGACAAGTGGAGTAATCAGGTAGCTCTACAAGCATCCATTCAGATGGTGCAAGATCGAGTGACCTGGAAAAGGCTTCACGTCCTGCTAGAAAGGCTGGAAAATCTGCTCGCCAGGTACACGTCCTTCGGTCATGAGAATACGACAAAGAACTCTAAAGGCCTTGGGCCATGGCTAAATAAGAGACTGAATTGAGAAACTTGTGATAATGTGGAAGATTATTCCCATTTAAAAACAGTATTGTGGTCAAAGTAAACTATAGCTGAGAACGAATAAAATCGTTTATTCACAATGCACTAAAAAGAATAGTATAAAGGAGACTGAAACGATTCCATACAATTCTGGGCCAGGATGTAATAAGATGAAAATGGTGACAATTGATAGGTTTATACTTATCAGTCCTTCACTGTAAATTCTGTAACTTTTGACAATCTGAGAGCTGAGTTAATGACTGTTTAGTGAAAGTGAGGTTATGTTGCAATTAGATGATTCCTGAAGTGCAAAAGATGTTTTTTACGACCTTTGACGACCTCGATGGTATAGAGTGGCTTGGCCACCGATTTGATGGTCGTCGAAAATAGGAAACAATTTGAAAAAATGGAAAAAGCACTCAAAACGCATCGGAAAACACAAAACGAGTGAGCAAAATATCAAAAGCCGGCAGGCGGTAACTGTCAATGTCATTGACAATGACATTTATGTCAGTGACATAGACTAAATACTGATTTTAATCGATATGAAATCGATAATCATTATTACGTAGTGTTTACATATTCGTTTTTCAGTAATTGATTAATATAATATTATATACATCATATGACCCCTATAATGTATTGTGTATGTATGGTGCATTTAGTTACCTACTTTAAGTTAACTAACTACTAAATGCTAAGGGTTTTTTTTCTGTAATTATGTAATCGATTAGGTATTATTCGATAATCTCACGAAAAGTATTTCCTCATATTTCTCCTCTCGTAGATTGAGAAATAAGCTGATAATTGGTATATATAGATAGAAAAATATGACAAATTTTTTAGACCATATTCCAACTTATTACATTTTGGCCCATAATTTTCAGTCTCCTTTGAGGTTGAATATCTTTTCTCTCAGGATTCATTTCACCTTTACTGTCTCCAACACAAAAATTTTGTGACATAACTTTCAAAATACATTGTAGGCGAATTTAGTTCAGATGGAATAATATGAAATTGTTCGACCAAGTTAGCAAATTGAACTAATATTTTTATTTAGTCGCCAGAGTTTTAGGTACTTTTTGCCATTAACTTTAGGGACCTATAGGTATCTTGGAAACCTGACTTTTCAGAAGATTTCTACCTAAACACTAATTATTGATCAAAAATCAGACATGGTTTAACTAAACTTTGTCATTTTCGCACTCTATTTGATTCTCCTCAATTTCCTCTTACCTAAGGTCAGTTCCTAAAGTCCCGAAGGCCGCCGTTGTTGATTTAACTCGGATGGATTATTCTCCTCAAGAAAGACAAAACAGGTTTTAGTTCTTCAAACCGAGGATTAACTAAAACCTGTTTTGTTACTGTCTTTTTTGAAGAGAATAAAATATCGGGACAACTCCATCACACATTGCCACTTCTGTGTCTCCTGTATAGCTAGGATTAGGTGTTTGTATTACAGTATTATTATTTTCTAATATAATTCTGCCATTTTGAGACAAAGTTATATTAAAAAAATATTAGCCATTCTCTTTCATGATTCAAATGGGTTTTAGGAGATTGAAAAAGAATACAAGATTTTTAAAACTTCTCCTATCTTTTACAGTACCTATTATTTAAAAAAAAATCAAAAGAACATAGCCGCCGGCGTGTCAACAACCCTTGAATCTATTTTCCGAAGAAAACATTTCCATCGTCAAGGTACAAACATGTTTTGTGCAATGGACTGTGAAATTCGCGAGGGAAGTTTTATTGGGACCGTGTTTAACCGAGCGGTACGCAAATATTTTTATGCGTTGCGGTATAACAAATAGTTGGTTATACACACAAACGAGAACTATGGACTTTTCACTGAATTATAACAAACATCAAATTCTAACCTCTAAAGGCTTTATTGTCTCTCGAAGTTGATCGAAGTGAAGTTAGAAGACAAAGTAGGATGAAGAGTTCGACCACACCCTTGTTTTCGCCAAACTCCGCGATATTGAAAGAGTTATTGTTAAATACACAGGCAGTGTGCCAGCCAAGTTCTCAGAGCAAAGAAATCGACACATTGGTCATATGATATTTACACACTCCATAGCTGTGCACTTATGACCCCTAAAAATTAAAAATCAATTTCGCACGAGCTTGAGATCTCGTCGTGTGTTTTACGAGAATAAGAACATGAAGGATGAAGGTATATATGTACAAACTGTATGGTAGAGGGTTGTACATACGATAATGAAAGATATGTGGAATAGTCTACTACTATTTGACATTGTTTTATTATAAATTATGTTATTATATTGTGGACCAATTTTAAAATACTTGTCAAATGTTACATAAAAGTTTTAGTTGGAACCTTCGTTGGAACACATCATTAGAATACATTTCAAATGTTATGGAACGAACAACTTTGTACGAAAAACTCCAGAGAACTTGACGGATCGGCCGAAAATTATGGATAAATGTGGTAACTTCGAATATAAGAGATAATGGCTTACCAACTACCGACCGACGAATGGCTCATATATGGAACGGAGGCCATTTTTCACGTCAACACCGAATAACACTTTCATAGTTTTTTGTTAATCCGCGTTCACATCTACAAGTTCTTGCGGAAAGATTCACGAAGTCTTGCAAATTGATAGGAGATACTTTTTCCAGCTGAGGGACATGCATGGTCAGTAAAAGTAAAAGAAATATACATGTATTGGGAGTTCGAAAGACGTACCAATAGTAGAAAAGATGAGGAGTAGTAGATTGGAATGGTATGGGCATGTTATGAGAAGGGAACAAGAGAATGCCGTCAGAAAGGAATGAAAGTTGGAGGAGAAAGAAGTAAGAGAAGACCAAATAAAAGATGGGTTGAGTGTGTGAAAGATGATAATATGTGAAGAATATGAGAAGGAATGTTACGGTCGAGATGATAAATGATTGGGTGAAGAAGCAAAGATTATCCCACGTAAAGAGGGATCAAAGTAGGAGAACAAAAGAAAAACAGTATTACCCCTGTTTGTCTATAGAAACTGTTTTTGTAATATAATTAATTTCCCATAATTTTATAATACTATGTACGAAACCATAGAGTAACATTGAGTTGATTGGTATTGATTACTTTTGTTAATTAAATCCTGATTAAGAAACTATACCAATTAATTAACAACTCATATAATATTTCCATGTATTACTACGTTTATTTTTAATAAATTATGACATATAATATCGTCGAAAAGGTGAAAATATAAATGTTTTACGACAGCAATATTTCAAAGCCATTTTTCAAATGCGTTATTTGCGGGTACCCAAAAAGTTATGATTATTGCAAGCCAAAATTTACATGAGAAATATTATTTTATTTTTGTTGCGTGTCCCGTGAAATTTATACAGTGAATATATTGCTATATAGCAATTACTGTAATGGAAACGATATTAATGTGAGCTATTAAGTAAACTGGACTGTGTTGTGTGCATTTTGGATATTTTTGGCTGGGTGTTTGGTAACATTTGGATGAGTAACGTCATTCTAGTGAGACTAGACGTACTAGAAAAGCTAGATAAATAAATATTCCTGGGCGAATCACACAACACCATCTAGTCCCAAACTAAGCAACTAAGCTTGTACTATGTGTACTAGATTGATGATAAATATACTTAAATAGTTTATTTTTTGTAAATATGTAAATACATATTTATACCTCAGACCAAATAAGAAGTCAAGACGGAGCGCTGCGAACAATGATGTGAAGCCGGTTTTGTAAACATGTGTGCATTTAGGGAGTGTTGCCGTGCAGTAAAAAATTATTACCCAAATTTTTTATTTTATTTTATTTTATTTTTTATAGGTAAAAAAGTTATCAATTTTTTAAATTGGATACCTCACTTTTAAGAGATGTTTTGAGTATTCAGACGAGATAGGGGAATAAAATAAAACAATAGTAATATCAAACATTGGTTTTAATGGCCTTTATGTTGGGTAAATTTTTTGAAATATTGCCTTTTACTGTCCACCATTTTAGAAATTGTTTCCAATTTAGAAATATAATTAATATCTTTATTTCGGTTCGGGAATTTTAAAAATAAATATTTTTGAAGTGATGATAAAACATGGAAAAACCAAAAAAAATTAACGCCTATTTACACTTACAATAATTTTATGAAAACTAACAGTAAATAGAAATAAGTAAAAGAAAGTGACGTTACGTTTCGCGTCACATTAATAACTACCCCAAAAACTGGGACTATTGTGACGCTTATTAGCGGCAACACTTGTGGAGTTTTTAAAAGCTTTTATTTAACTTGACTTGTATGTATGTATGTATGAATGTATGTAAGGGCGGAATCTTGGAACGAAAATTTGAACCACTTCCCGAAGACCGATTGAGCTGAAATTTTGCTTAAAACTGTAGATCAGATGACAATACAATATTATGATAACAAAATTACGATACAGCCGTTTGTGTTCCGTTTTTCGTACAAAACCGTTCCGACCAAAAACCTATAGGGTACTTCCGGTTGTCCTAGAATCATGAAATTTGGCAAGAAGCAAGATAATGTAGCACAAGTACAGGAATAAATCTGAAAATTGTAAATTTGTAGTTACTTCTTCTTCTTTAAACAACCAATATAATGTGATCCTACCCTTGGTACATTTTACATTGGTATATGGCTCTTTTTATACCGGTTTTGAATTAAAATGTTTTTAGCTACTACTAGCTTTTCCTCGCGGCTTCGCTCGTGTTAATTTTATGACATAGATCTCGTTTGACAACAAAACAATCCATAGCGCGACTTGTGGCGCCATCTGTTGGCCGATAGCATCCCATACAGCGCCCTCTATAGTAGAAAAAATACTTTCCCTTTGGATTGACATACTTTCACGGGTAAAAAGGTATGTTGGGCTCTGTACCCCTGACAATATATATACAAATTTTCATAATGATCAACTGATTAGTCAAGCCGTGAAGGAATAACAAACAAACTCACTTTCTCATTTATAATATTAGTATGATAGTATGACTAGTATGATTATGGGAAGGAACCCTCATGCGCGAGTTCTACTTGCCCTTGGTCGGTATTTTATTTTTGATGGGTACATACACCCGTTTAGTTTGTCGCAGGGTGACTGTAGTAAAATCAGGAAATTATATAGGTATTCTAATTGCTGGTGCTAGTTATAACAAATAAATTTATTAGACTAGTACCGCCTTTCGACAATAGATGGCACTGCGAAACCTGACCAGTGATAACTAAAAAGTAAAAAATAAATTAAAAGTAAAAAAAATATATTTAAAAACAAGCTTTTATTTAATTGCGCTAAAAAGAATAAACTAAACTTTTCTTTTAAAACTTTAACTATCAACTTATAACGTCATTACACAATTTATATGACATAAAAGCTTGTCGCGAGATTTACCTGTATAAGAAAACATAGTTAACGAACTAACATTTACTCGTACTACGAATAAATGTTAGTAATTAAATCTCGCGACAAGCTTATAAGTCATATAAATTGTGTAATGACGTTATAAGTTGATAGTTAAAGTTTTACAAGAAAAGTTTATTTTATTCTTTTTAGCGCAATTAAATAAAAGCTTGTTTTTAAATATATTTTTTTTACTTTTAATTTATTTTATTCCAAGCTGTCATAATAATTATTAAAATTGATTTGTTAAAAATATGTATTTTTATGTTTACTTACGTATGAAATGTGATTCCATCTTGCTTTTTATTCTTTGAGGAATTGTTTTTGCAGCCTTTCACCACACAATTCGGCATTTTTGATTATTAATTAATTAAATTGTTTGGATGTCGTACGTCAATGACGAACTAGCTCAAACTAATCGGCGAGGCATAGTTTGGTTATAAATGTGTGCGTTAGGGGCGTATATGGACAGGGCGAGGCATAGTTTTGCCTGCTTCACATCATTGTTCGCAGCGCTCCGTCTTGACTTCTTATTTGGTCTGAGATTTATACATATAAAACAACCAGACCAAGGCAAACAGACATGTTCATAATATATATAGAGAGATAGATGTTAAAATTTACAATCATATTTTTTTTTCACTTTGTTTATTGTGTTTTTCACAATAAACAAAGTACGTGATATTATACAACATTAAAAAAAGAATTTTCGATACCTACATCTAAATACCTATTTAGGTATTTCTTAGTGAATTTATTATGGTTAATCTGAGTTTTTCCACCAAATTGAGCGTCACGCTTGCAAAATTGATTAGGGATTGAATGATGTATGAAGTAGATCGGCTGATTCCTCAAAATGATTGATGGATTGGTGTTAACATGCGAAAATAAAGTTACCATCAATGTTTGTTTGTGAAATATGTGATTTTTATTATACAGTAAATGTTAGACGATACGACAAAAAAAAAATCGGCGAAATAAAATTACCATTTATAGATTAACCCTTAGAGAAATAGAGAAAATTTGTTTCAGAAATTTTAAATTAGTACCTAGGTACAGTACAGTAACTATACTTAATGCCCGCAACGACATAAAGGTTATTCCTACGTACGCATGCTGAGCGGAGGCCCTTTTAGTGCATTTATTTAACAGAGGTAGGGCACAGCGGATAATCCGCTCAAATTGGAGCAGCCCGTCTGGGGAAGGACCTCCATCTTACAGAAGATCGTAGCCAAATAGCAAGCATTGGTCTCGGCCATGTTGTGTTCCTACAGTGAGTAAGGTCTCCAGAGCTCCACTTGGGGAGTTGAGAGGGTTGGCAACGCGTGAGTGATACCCCCGGTATTCCAAGCGCCTATAGGCTACTGTGATGCTTACCATCAGGCGGGCCGTATGCTTGCTTGCCAACTTTGTGTCATATATTTTTTTATATATAATGTCTATTGTATATTATTTAATTTGTAAAATATTTTATCATATAAACGTTTTCCTTCTATCTTTCTTTTTACGCTAGGAATAGCGTACATAGGAATAACCTTTTTTTAAAAAAATTGAAAATTGTCATACAATTTGTTCCAGTTATGGTTACTCCTACCGCTTGGAAGCGTTGGTGAAAACGGGACTTAGTCGTGCAGAGATTAGAAACAAAACTCCCTTGAGTGCGTTGTCGCTAAGATTGCTCAGCGTTAGGAAGAAAATATAGGGTAGATACCCTACCCTAGGTTTTAGCTGCCGCAGATGGTAGCAAACACCGCTTAGGCTTTTAGGCTCTTTTTATTATCCATTTTAATTTTAATTATTTTGTCATAAACCCACATAAATATGACAAGCGTAAATTAAATTAATAAAATGTACACTTTAGACGGATAACGATACGCTGGAATAATATTCAGTCAGACCCTCTTCACGTTAAAATCTTCAGTAATACCGGGAAACTGAGATCCCTTAAAGTTTAAACACGAGGTTTAACCAGTATTCTGCCGTGAAGGCCAATTTAATTCTCCATAGTTTATGCTAAAACTATTATAGGTACCTAACTAGCAAGCTACCATGTATTCTCAATCGTGTATTCGGTTTCTAGAAAACAATTTATAATTTTACTCAATATGAAAATGCTATTTTTTTGTTTCTGTTTTCAATGTTAGAATGATACTAATGTGTGATTGGTACTATCACCTTCACGGCTGCTCTTTCTCAGCTATTATATTTCTGTACTATTACTTATCTAATCGGCGGTTTGAAAACACCGACCTGTACCAAACCCCATTGGAGCAGCGTGGCACGGTACGCTCTAATCCTCTTCGATTGTAGAGACCCGTATCCCTGTAGAAAGAAGATTATGGGTTGATATAACATAAAATACTTGGTTTTTGCATACGGACATAATATATGAACATGATACAACGTCCCTCTCCGCGTCTGCCATTCTAATATCAAAATTAAACGTATGGAAGACTGCACGCTCATCACAGTAAAGGCTAATGAAGTATAAACTAGATAACTACGTAGTATTGAACGAGACGAGACCGTTTTAGTTCAGCCATGGGGTTCACTTCAAATACTTTATCATCTGGTGCACGTGATTCCACGTGGTTATTCTGCTCTTTCGGTTAGGAGTCATTCTGCGCAAAAAAAATGTGAATCGTCCGTTGCATGCAGTAAACTTATTGATAACTTATTGATAACATTGCCCATGGAAGAGAAAAATACTGGTATTTTTAGGGATAAGTCTGATATAAAACCAACACTGAAAAACAATTCATAAAACACAAATTGATTCAAGTATGTAAAAGAATCAGTTGTAGTGATCACGTTAGGATATAAAATAATAAAAAAATAAATTAACCTTACGATATTGCAAAATACACTTTCGAGAAATCAAAAGATATGACCAAATTTTATCCTTTTAATAAAAAAATCCAAATTTGCACGCATTACACATGCATATTTTGACTAATGAGTAAATTTTGTATCTAAAAAGGTGAATTTTCAAAACACTGTCATAATAAATAACAAATTAATGGCAAACTCGTAAGGATCTTACCTCACCCTGTAATTTACCTGCCAGTCTTTGTAAGCATGGGAAATAAGGAATAATTTGTACGAACAAAATGCTTTAACAAAGCAGCGTCGCTCAGGGCACCAATAAAGGTTTATCACAATTTTGTTTTGGAATATTCAGCTGGAATAAAAGGTACTTCATATTTACACCGTAACATATCACTTTTGCTACGGATAGTCGCAGAAAGCCGCTGGATGCAGACCGCAACGAACCGGTTATACTGGAAAAGTTTGGGGGCCTATGTCCAGCAGTAGACTTCTTGTGGCTGTGAATGAATGAATGTATATTTTTTTTATGTTGTATTTTAACGGAGATTTTATTCTGTCATCTCAATTTGTACTAGAGATAACAGTTTATTTTTTTCCTTTTCCAAGTATCCTTTTAGCGATTGATGTTTTTGCAGATCTGCGAGCATAATAATCCAGTAAACCATTTTCATTCCCCGAAACCACCACTTCTAAGAAACTGTAATGTTGTTTAATATAATAAAAGTATGATTAGACTTGTGGAGGCCTGTGTTGGCGAGCAGGGCTGATTTTTACGTATACCACAAATCAGAATCTTCATCAAATCCTCAGACCCAAGTTAAAGATCCCGTGCAACACTTAATTGATGATAGATAAGGTTTGAATAACAAAGAAGATTCGATCAGAAAACTGTATGACAATGTCAAGTGTCAAAACGGCAACCCATAATTTCACGGTCTTTTTTTTTTAATAGCATGACGTATAACGCAAGACAATACGGTTTAACCCCTCTCTATGACAGGCGAAAGGTACTTGATTTGTGTTTGTTGGACGACATGGTAAGGAGTAATGTGGATTGTCCCGAACTAATCGAAAGTATAAGGTATAACGCATCAACCCGGCGCAGCTGTCGACGAGTCCCATCATTGTTTATGGTCCCAAATCAAGTACTAATTATACACGTAATGCACCCACCTCTCGATTGCTAAGGACTTACAATGATACTTTTCATGAAATTGACATGTTCACTCACAGCAAACGAATAGTAATTGGTATACTCAATAACATGGAGGAATAAATCAAAATGTAAAAATAGATAAATAAAAGATCAGAACCAAGAAGTTTAGTCATGAATAAATATAGCTTTCTATCAATTATTTATAATACAACAAGTAGTATAAAATTATGATATATATGTGTATGTGTATGTATGTATATGTAATATAAGAATGTAAATGTATAACTTATGTATGCATAATTCTTTCTATGTAAAGATTTCTTTCGTAAAATAAAAATAAACTAGCACACCGCTTTGGCTGCGCAAGGATTTTTGTTGGGGTTCCAAATAAAAAAAAAATACAGTTCCTTGTCACCCAGGGTCAGCGTAGCTTCCCAAAGGCGGTGAAAGAATTTTAATGGTTTATTCGTTACAAACAAATATACAAATCTTTCCTCTTTACAATATTAGTATAGATTACCAACATAACAATAATGTAGAAAGGGAGATAAATAAAGGAACGAAGAATAAAGCTTTTGTTCCTTACGTAACGGTGTAATAATCGGACGTAGGAGCTCGTGAGATCTTTCCATTGTTCTTTGGGCACAATTCACAAACAGGCCCTGACAAAAGGGGCACCGATTTGATGGAAAAACTCTCTGCAATAAGAAGATGAGAGCGCCCTCTAGAGACCTCACCTTAGGGAGAGGGTCAAATTATACGCGGTAGCGGGAGCATCCAAAAGGCAAACTTTTTTAAAGAATCTTTATGATCATTTTCACCTTAGAGTATAGATAAGCAAGCTATAGAACGCGCGCATCGCTCTTTGTCCACTGTGCAAAGCATAAGCAGATGTTCTATAGTGCTAATTTTTAGTTTGCTTCCATTTCAGCTCTTTACAGCTCTGCACTGCACATTTTACCATGATTTCTTAAAATCCGAATAAATAGCATCGAGAGAAACAACCAGCGTGCGTGACTAATAGCTTCGTTCGTTGCTGGCTTCGTTGTTGCTATTTTGAGTTCGTCTGTTTGTTCATACTCGTGCTTACCGTTCATACTTGCTCAAGTACGCTCTATAGCTTGCTTATCTATACTCTAAGGTTTTCACCAACTACCTCCGTACGAATAACAGGATACCTTATCTTATCATTAAATCCATAATCATCCTACTGCAGTGATACGGGTCACCCTTCAATCGAAGGGGATTACAGCGTTATGTCACGCTGCTCCAATGAGGATTGCCAGAGGCCAGTGTTTTCAAGGTCACCGACTTGGCTTAACTCACTGTCATCCATAGACATCAGCCAGGATTGACTTAACGTACCCGAAGCACTGAAAGGGATACCTACGAGCATTATTCTTAGGCCATGAATAGAATGGATTTTTTTTACTAAATAAAAAGTTTTGTTGTCTGTGGTAAATTCTTCAAGACAGTCTTTTATAAAAAAGTTAGGGTTTTGATATGATAGCGGAAAATAGATTTATGTTATAATAGACTTGGTACATTAGTAGCGTACTAAAACTAACTTTTAATGTAGCTGGCGTAGTTGACAAGGAAACCACATTAGGAATTACTTTGTTACGAAACTAGCCGTTGGCTGCGGATTTGGCCTTAATTTGATCTATTGAAGACTGCATACTGTAAGAAATTTCATCTATACCAATATTATAAAGAGGAAAGATTTCTATTTTCATTTGTAACGATTAAACTCAAACTACTGGACCGATTTGATACAAAGGGCGGTTTGCACTCTGAGAGTGCCGGCAGAAGTGAAAACATTTTTTGAATATTTTGTAATGGTTAGGGAATCTTTTGCTTTTTCGATCAGTCTACGGATCTGACGCGAGTATAACATTTTTTACCCATCTAAAAAAAGTGCCAAGCGCCGCTAAAGAAGTTTTCACTTCAAAAATATTTCACCGTTATGAAGCTTCACTACCGTGGGTGACATAGGCTATTTTAGATTTTTAAAAAGAGACCCTTACAAAAACCGTTTAAAAAAACGTAGCTTAAGAAACACAGCACAGCTCAGCGCAGCAGAGCTTGATGTTGATTGTTAAAAAAACGTAACTTAAGTAACACAGCACAGCACAGCGCAGCATAGCAAAGCGCAGCACAGCTTGATGTTGATTGTTAAAAAAACGTAGCTTAAGAAATACAGCACAGCACAGCTCAGTACAGCGCAGCATAGCTCGATGTAGATTTGTCACCCTAATGCTAGGACGGCGCTAGTATTAAATATAGAAAATTACAGTTAGTTGGTTCACAGCCCGTGAGTCAATATACCAGTCGAGAAGATCGAGAAGGAAGAAAAAAGAACATAATAATATTAATCGTGTTTGTTTTCTCAAATATTACTTAAATAAACCTAACTTAGGTCTAAAATCTTCTGTTCTAAAAACCAGGCAGGCAATATTAAAAACGAAAACGAAATAAGCAGCAATCCTTGTAAGAGATTAGCGACTGAAGGAGTTTCGGAAGACCAGGTCACCAGGTTAGAACCTTCAAATACAAATGGATTTAAAAAATTTATTACATTAATTTAGATAAATAAAATGTGTTGATATAAAATACGCTTTTTGTGTATAGTAAGACCTCTGCTTAAGGTTTTACCTTTATTTCAGTTGGACCCAAGCGACCTTTTCAGTATACTCCCAAATCAGAGAGGGACAAAACATAAAAATAACTCCGTAACAACGTTGTTGTCTTTATCATTGTATTTTATGTAACATTTGGGATTTTTTTCTCCTCACCTGAATGCCCTACTTATAACCTGTTAAGGATAAAACGATGTGCTTATTTATAATGCTAAGTATTTTTTTATGTATACCTGTAAATAGTTGAGGTCCCTAGAGGAGGCAAATACAGTCTGACGTGATATATGATGGCGTGAAGGATTCACATTTCGTTTAGTTAGTAATACGCAGTAAGTTAAATGCATACCTTCGTGCAGGACAGAAAACTTTGGCGCACTTTAGAGGGTCGCGTCGCACACTTCGGGTCACTGAACCAGCGGAGTAAGTAATAAGTATATGAAATTTATTCAAGAAATCCAAAATAAGGGGGATAACCCAAATGTACTGTTCCAATTTATCCAATTTATTTTGTACCTTTATGAAAAATTTAAAAATGTAAAGTTATTGTCTAGATTTAAAAAAAAAATCAATTGAATAAATCTGCACGAGAACTTGTACATAGTTCTTATTTTAGCAATACTTCTTTGCGTTATCTATATCTACAGTAGATCTACAGTCCGTACATTTTGGAGTAACATAGTTTTGTAATTAACACATGAGAGCCAAGTCAATTAACACCAAATATCACAGTTTCAACCAATTGGCACCATAAATCAAAATTACCAAAATGGGCACTTAAAAGCGAGGGCTCCATTTACACGTTCAGATTTCTACGCCCATTTGCGAAGTAAATCGCACGACTCACAAAAGCTCGGCCGAACATTATCCCTTACGAGCAAGCCTTAATCTCAGACCCTTTCTTCATCTAGAAAAGTAGGATAATAAGTAGAATGTTTAATGCAATGGTTTATTTCTACCAATTTCTTTGGTTGGATATAGGAACTTTTTATTTCGTTTGTTTTAGGTATGTAATAAATTGGGTTGGTAAAGAGTATGCTGTGAAATTACTTTGTATTATGTAAAAGTTATATTTTACTAGTTTTTCCCCACCCCATCTCTCGCGGTTAATTTTATGACATAGATCTCGTTTGACAACAAAACAACCCATAGCGCCACTTGTGGCGCCATCTGTTGGCCGACATCGCTATTGCAGCACCAGCTATAGAAGAAAAAATATTTTTCCATTGGAATGACATACTTTCACGGGATAAAAAGTAGCCTATGTTGGGCTCTGTATCCCTGACAAAATGTATACTAGTATAATAATTTTCATTATGATCGGCTGCTTAGTCAAGCCGTGAAGGAATAACAAACAAACAAATTCATTTATAATATAATGACTTTTATGAAACCTAATCTTCATGTTTGGATAATTTTCATCCATTGGTGGTTTTTTTTTTATGAGACCTTTTGTTTTTTATTCACGCAAGTGAGCCGACATCATCATCATCTCAGCCACAAGAAGTCTACCGCTGGACATAAACTTCCAAGCGTTTCCAGCACGACCGGTTGGCAGGGGCCTGCATCCAGCGGCTTCCAGCGACTATCTTTAACACATTGAATGCCAACTACGCAATATTGCGTAGGTGCTAGTGATGCTAGGGGCCAACCACGTAATTCAACGTAGCACCGTCTTACAGTTTATATGGCTACTTGTGTTATTAGGCATCCTGGAAAGGACGTTTTTATGTTCATTGGCATCTTAAATAAGACATGACATGGAAAAAAAGTAACTTTATTTTTTTAAACTTTTTCAAATCACAATATTTCTTAGGCACTTTGAGTCAAAAAATTACAGTTTGATATTGAGATCAAAAATTAGTTTTACAACTAATGAGATCGTTTAGATTATATAAAAAGAAAATAGGTACTTCTAATAACAACAGTAGAATTTTAGGATAAAATTATGCAAAACGAGGATCAGTGTGGTAAGTGTAAAAACAGTTGACAACACACAGGCTGTACAGGCGGTATTTGTGGTCCAGGTGCTCCACACAATTGTGGTCCACAGTTCAGTCCTAGTAGATATTTCACGAAATCTTCCCGAAACTTCAAGAGTTGTATTTTGGATGCGCGGTCTTTCAAACGTAGCAACCTATGTGCGTTTTGTACGTAAACCTCAAAAATGTGCAGTGCTAATTTTTTGTGCCATCTCAGTGTCTTTCTCAGGCAAGAGTAATACGAGACCATCTGGTCGCCTCTGTCAATACCAGACATGCCTAGATTATAATCCGCAACAATGTTAGGTTTCAGTGAGACTTTTCCGTTTCTGTTCCTAACGTTCACAAACTGAAGTTGATGTTTATTTGAAATCACCAAAACGTCACGTTTGTCCTTCCATTTACAAACAGTGATATCGTTGCAACTTTTAACAGCTAACTCTCCACGCTTCAGCTTGGCGTTGGTAACATCCTTAGGAAGATTCTTGCGCATTTTTCGAAGTGTCCCACAAATATATGTCTTTCTTTCGAAAGAAAAGCAAGGGTAGTCGATTGTGATTGAGATTGTGTGCATACGCAATATTGCGTAGGGTGGGCATCTAAAATAATTAAACGTAATGGGGTGCCAATCTACGTAATGTTGCGTATACGTAATATTACGTAGTAGGCACCACACATACCATATTTATACGGGGAGCCGAGTACGTAGTATTACGTAGAGAACCATTTGTATGGTGGGAACCAATAATGAGCTGACAATATATTTGGCATTCAATGTGTATATTGATACATGTTTATGAACATGTTTGTCTCGACCGGGATTCTAACCCTCAGCCCTTGAGATAAAGTAACCGTTGCTAGTCACTCGACCATCGGGCCTATCAGACTTTCAGCGTGGCTAACCAGCCATGCTGAAATTGTGAGTGTAAACTTATAACAAGCATTGATTTTGGCACCAACTACGATAGCGTCCACGTGGGCTCGTGATTAAAAAATGAATTTCTCTGTGTTTCAACGTTTGATTCATAGTAATGACAGTGTAATGTAAAGCAAACATTAGTTAAAGTGTATAGTGATTGGTGCATTATCGTGTTGACTTCAAAATCCGTCTATCTGAAGAAATTTTGCTATCATCTTTCTTCGGGGCGTCTTGACTCAGAGACTGTATACTGAGTTATAATAGCATGATACGCTTCTGAATTTATGTACACAAGTATAACTTGAAGATGTCACAATGGAATCTTCGTCTGAAGTCCGATTGCCAATAGAAAAAAAAAAACGGGTTGCAATTCGGGAGTGCTAGCAGAAGTGAAAACTTAAACATCAACGTTGTGCATTTTTGAATATTTTGGAATGGTTAGGGAATCTTACGCTCTTTCGATCAGGCTACGGATCTGACGCGAGTTTAAATTTTTTTAACTATCTAAAAAAAGTGCCAAGCGCCGTTAAAGAAGGTTTCACTTCAAAAACAAACAGTATAATAGTTTCGTATTGTTTCAATATCGTATCATGTAACTAACCGTAATTAATGTTAGCACTTAAAGTTTGAACATTAAACTTGGTAAAAGATTATATACCAGATCAGATATTGAGACTATGAACTCGAGGAATTTGACCCCAATTTCAGGGCACGATTTTGTTCAAAATGCCAATCAGGGAAATCTTAATTAATTTTCTTTTAGTTTAAGAAAAGTTACAGGTAATACGAAAGGTTGAAACATTGTATTCTTAATGCAGACAGTCCGCCGCATTGTTTACGATGCTTTGTGTTATTCAATACGGCTAGCCATAATGTATCACGGCGGCTCGATAGCTGTCTTTTCGGCAGTTTTTTGTACCAATTCTCAACACTCGCGGCTCTACCAGCCATAACAACAACAATGGCGTCGATTATATAAAAATTGTTTTACAAAAAATACAATTATTAATGAATACAATAAAGAAAACGTGTCAAATGTGTGTGAAAATAGGTAGTGATTAATAACAATTTCTCGTGAAATTAAATGATTCCTATGCGTACGTTTGATAAAATTAATAAACCGATTATAAAAAAATAATAAAAACTACTACAAATACTATTTACACACTAAAGTGTCCTAAGGTTGCCTTGAAAAGATTGCTTTGGGCAATAAGGCCGCCTTGTTGCATATACACATGTTTTGTTTGTTACTTTTACTGTTTACTGTATCACTGTGTGTTTTGCAAATAAAGCTTATTCTATCTATCTCTATCTAAGTATAATGTCCCTTTTTTAATACTTTATTTTTCAAACTCAACAATTCGAATTTAATGCAATGCAAATTGTTTTCTTGCGGGCCTTCTCCGCAGTTAGGCAACCTATGTGCCCTTTGCGTGCGTAGCTGTTTTGTATTACAACGAATTACGCATAACGCCTGCGACATAACCTTTTGGTTATAAATAAATCGTTTCTGACCTATCTACACTTCTTTGTAACATCATTGGCCTTTATAGTCCTATTGTATCACTTAAGCCGAAACGGTTCTGTCCTCTTTGTGATAATGTCACTTATGCTAAACTATTCATTAGCTCGTGCATTTTCACCCTGATATCTGATCCAAAGACCATATATACAAATGGACATGCAAACTAAGGATCGCTTGTGGTATTGCGCGCAAGTTGAAATATTCATTTCCATAACAATTTCACTAAGCTACATTTTTGACATAGAAAGCTCCCTTAAAATCGACCCAGCATGACAAATACAGCCTCCTGCCTCCTACTTGCTTTTTCTCTTTCCTTCCACCGTTCTTCCTTTTCCATTTCTTCATAGGTGGGCATCGCAACCAAGATCTTGTCAAGGATGTCTATGGGCAGCGCAGCGGTGATTGCCATGACCAAGGACATGAGATGACGTCACTTACATACAAGTAATAAGTAAATCAAAATCATTAATTGAAATGTAAAATTAAATTTTAGGTACAAAAGTCTTTTAGAACTCAACGTTTAATAAAATTAATACGAACATTAAATATTCAAAAATTACAATCTATTCCTTTTGAACCCGGTCTATTTATATAGTAGGTCAATGATTTCATAACGTTTAACATTTGCATTTAGCCTTTAAAATTTAAATGTGATTTTGAATGGACTCTATAAATTATTCAGGTTAATGGCAGACATCAAACTGGCGAAATTATTAATGGAAACATCACAAAATGTTATGTTATTCTGTTTTGAAACTCATAGTGTTTGCTAATGTGACGAGACCTCTTGTACACGTACGGTGTTTTTTGCCGTGCCGTTATGTACCAAACATTTAAAAGCTTCTACTCAGTTACGACACATTATCTTCCTAAGTTCAGTTCCTTCGTTGGTGTTGTGCGAAGTCCAGGATTGACAGCTCAATAGCCGGATCAGAACCATAAACCGCGGATCGCACTGACTGTTGTATGCGCTTGGATCGCGCAAGGCAAGTCCACATCAAACCACGTCTCCATTGTATTCAGATCTTGCCGCGCGCATTTAGATCGCTTTGGGTCGTCTGGTGTGGATCCAGCTTATGTCTCTCTTTCGATCTCCTATTCTTCTCGTCGTTTGCCCTAAATGTTGACGGTCGTGGCCTCTCCGAATCACTTCCTTCTACTCGCCTCAACCTGCTCTCTCTTTCTGTCAATATGGCCAAGTATTCTTTTAATGTAGGTACAAAATATAGTAGTAAATATTTACAATCTCTTTATAGCAGTAATAACGTATGTATGCTTATACATATACAGTTGTAACTTATAAGAAAAAATACCAAATTCTACCTCGAAGGCATACCCATAAACTGGTTATATACGTACATAAATCCACAAGTTGCTTCATAAATAATTTAATACATGAAATGTCTTCTTATTTATCTTTTTATTTTTACTACCTAGGAAACGTCGTTGTACAGTAAACCACGTTAAACTTGACACATTAGATTTTATACTTTTCTTATATTCTGTGCGCATATATTAATCTTTAATGGCATTCTGTTGAACTGGTGGTGGGAAAAATATATCGATATTCGAAAGAGTTAGTACCTACGAGTATATGCGCATTTTAATTGAATAAAAAAAAATATAAAATTAAATATATAGGTACAAATCACACAGTTTGTGCTAGCTCCAAAGTAAGTCCGAAACTTGTGTTATGGGATACTAACTCAATATACTATATTTTATAACAAATACAATACATTATAGATTCGAGGCCAATCATTAAAAAAAAACCATTTCATCATGACCCGACCAGGGATCGAACCCGGGACCTCCTGGGTGGCGGTCTGGCGTTATTACATTACGTACCATGGTAACCATTAGGTACCTACGTCACTATCACAAAATATTTGACTTTTGAATAGATTTAGACGAAAACGTAAGACAAGCAGAGTAGTTTATGTCAATCTGCTTTTTTATTATAGCTTAAGCTACAACGTTTTAAACCCTGTTTGAATTGAAACCTCCTTTCTTAACCAATATTTTAAACCATTCAGCGCAGGCCTACTATTTGATTTACTAGCAGCGAATAAAAAACCTTTTGTTTTGTTCCTCCTTTTCCCCACACTTGTTTTTTATTTTATTTTAACAAAAAAAATATAGACAATGAATCATCATCTCAGCTACGTGAGTCCACTGCTGGACATAAACCTCCACCAAACGTTTCCAGCGCGACCGGTCGACACGCATTCAGCGGAAAATGAATAAACCAACAAAAATTATTTTCGACCGGAACATACAAGCCGACGTCAATTTGTACAGATGAAATATTTCCATTCGATTTTTTCATCAATCAACTCGATTATTCATGCGAATGCAAAATGAATTAACATTTAATCGATCAATCATTTTGTGATACCATTGTAACGACACGAGTGGATAGCGTATGAAAGATGTTATTCATCATTAATCATATTTTAATTAAAAAAATATATGAAAATTTTAATTGGAAAAATATACCTATTTTTTTAATTGATATACACAAAGTACTCATACAATTTTATTGACGGACTTAATGCTAATTCATAATATACAAAAAAAAAATTTTTTTTGGCTCTAACGCATTTTTAACTTTCCACATTTTAGTCACAACTATTCTTTACTGATAGTATAATAATTAATGAATATAAGATTTTGTGCAACTCATTGTATAAAATTTAAAATAATAAATTAAAGTAAATATGTTTAAAATACCATAACAAGCTATGTCTGATCCGATCGTGGCTGGAGCAATACCAACCGCTCGGTGCGAATCACATAATTTTGTAATGTACCGGATTGTAAATTTATTTAATTTCAATACAATTTTATTGTTACAAAATAAATAAATCACAAATATAAAAAAAATGCTAAAGAACTTTTGGCAATTGGTCGACAAAATCAATAATTATGTATTCTTATTTTTTTTATATAAATATAAATCGGATTCACAATAAGAACATGTTTTTCACCAGTGCAACGCCATTTCTTTTACCAGTGGTAATTTTTGCTTTTGTTTCCGAAATGGTAGTAGTTTATAGAGTAGATTAATTTTAAACAAATCATTTATTACTGTATATTCTAGAGAACGTGTTTGTGAAACCTATTCTCTAATCTAAATAAAAGTTTTGGGTTTGAATTTGAACATTAAGTTCGCATTAGTTTCATTCAATGGTCCGAGTCGACCCATTCCAAAAGATAAACGTACCTTGTTGGTCCTGAAGCAACGCAGGACCTAATGGGCGATTCACACCTATTTCGCCATTTCTTTTACCAGTAATCATTTTGCTTTTCTTTCTGAAATGGTGGTAGCTTAATGAGAGATTATTACAAAAATAATTGATTACTGTAAGACGAGAGAAAGTATATGTGAAAGCCTACTCTCTAAATAAAGGATTTGAATCTTTTTGTTTTGACACCGCGGTTCAATTCGTGGTGTGAAACGCCTAAAGACTGTAAAAAATACAATCATAATAATTATCATTTAAGCCTACACTACATTGTAATTTACAATTTAATAAGAGACACGGGATGCTCGAATCACAGTAATAAACAAGAGCCCACATTAAGTTAGGGGTCCGCAATGTAATGGGAGGTGGAGTAATCCTGAATAACGTAACGACCGGGTTCTGACCTGTATCCAGATTATTAGGATATGAACTGACGTAATTGTTATAGTTTCATTTTATATGAGTAATAATAAATATTAAATGTACCGACACATACTTATATTTTGTATTCAATTAATATTTCTATATAGTGCTCGATAGCCTCTTTGTAGGTGTCAAAGCGGGACTGTCATCCAAGTTAAGCAACAATAATCCTAGATGGATAGATGGAGAGGAGATGTGCCGCCTGGCTACACATTATCTCCACTCGGCCGCGTCTGCTTGCTTGCGTACGGCACAAGATTGTATAGAAAAAATTTATATCGTCAATTTGACGAAAAAGTGCGCATGACATGCGGCTTGCGTGGACAATAGGCCTAATGTATCTTTGTCCTAGTTTCATTTATTTGAGGACAAGATAAGGTGATTTCTCTGGGTTATGGACTGCTTACCATCAGCTTCCTTTGCTCTTTCGGGAATCCCTTCACCTTCTCTTTTTCTTTACTTTAAAAAAAAATACTTTTGTCATATTTTTATTCCATCAAACGTTATTATTACATTACTGCTTTTTATTTGTTTAGCACTTCTGACATGTGGCGTTGTATCTAACAAACCCACAATAGCAATTGAAAATCGGTTTAATGTCCAAATTAATATCTACAAATTGCAAATTGAATTGTGGTTTAATTCAATGTTCATTGAACAACTCTACAAATTTATAAAACAAATAATGAAATTCATGTTCAACGATTTTGTTACTGCTATAATGACAAATATGTTGAAGAGTCACTCGAACCTGAATCCCACCTGCCTTTTATATCTGTCATAAGCCAAACGGAATCTTTACATGATGCTGCAAACTTGATCAAATAGGCAGAAAAACGGTTCAACACAAACAAAGACAGGACAAGCCCACCACACATTACCACCACTGTGTCTCCTGTAAAACCAGGGTTAACAACGGCGACTTCAGATTGAAAATAAGTAATAAAGCTTAATCACGTCCTGGAGGAGAAACTACAGATGTTTTGCTCACAGCGAATTTAATCCGAAATATATTAGACGGAGTGGTAATGAAAGGACAGGCAAAGACGGAAAAGACTGATAGTTAAATTAACAGGAAATTGAAACTGTAAAGATGGGAGGCAATTTAATATTTGGATTAAGTTAATTACGCTTAACCAAAGGACGGGCCCTGGTTAACCGTAACTTAACTGTAATCGCTTTATTGTCCCGCTACTTAACTAACTGTTATTGCTTAATTATATATTTAGTTTCACTTTGGGATACCTCTTTAAACGTCTTTGCGTGGAGTTTAATCTGAGTTAACGATTTGCTTAAATACATAATTATCTGTACTGATACTACAAAGCGAAGGTTTTTGTGTTTGGACCGCGTTAATCTCAGGAATTGCAGGTACGAATAAAAAAATCCTACAAAGAAGTCCACTGCTGGTCTATCTCCACGAAACACCGCTAGTATGACCAGTTGGCAGTGAAGGCATCCATTTGGTTATACCCGTCACGCTTGGCAGGCGGGTTGTTAACCGCAAATGGTGAAGATGTTTTGGTATAAGCATGCTGCTGCCCATTCTTTCCGATACCCACGGGAAGAGAAGGGGTGGTGATAATAGAATCTGCCGTCACTAAAAAGACTCTAAAAATAACGTTATTAAAAAGTTATAAAGCAAGCCAGGCGAAGGAAACTATTCTCATTCTTTACATTATGTAATAGGACGTTGAAAAGAATGACTGTAATATTCATTACCATAAAATGAATGCAGGTGCTCTCAGACCCAGACTCCCTATATCGTTTCCGCTAAGCGAATTTTAAGTTTATGCACTTTCATACTTTTAATCTATTTTTGAAGTTTCTTTTTGAGCGTAAAACCTTTTCAATTCATATTCTCTTTCATGAAAATATTTATTTAACAGCGCCATCTATTGTCAAATAATTAAAGCTTCTGGACATACACTTTGCTAGAAAGAACCAATGAGTTGCGTATCCCGTGGGAATTTTGTTAGACCACTTCTTATCCAATGTGGCCATTTCTGTGAAAAATTTCAGCACCCAAATAGCAAAGTTTTAGTATCCTGCAGTCCCACTATGCCCGTTCCCATTTGAAATTTAATAATCTCATATTATCCCCATTATTTGGTGGTTCTGGGGGACATCAGTGGTTCTGGGGGACATTTCCCAGAGGCAGAGCCCATTGCCACCACCCGCGTAGCAGGTTGCGGATAGCGACACGACCTTCAGATATGAAGGTCAGCTGCGAATATATTGAATAAGCAGTCGCGGACAACGGGGCGGTCCACCTGAGAGGTGCCGGAGAGCCTGTGGCAGGGTATACTCCAATAAAAAGGCGCAATAACTCGTAGATGGTGGATGACAATGGCGAGTTGAAGCCGCCACTTTAAAATATGCTTCTATGCCCGGGGATCTTGTGCTTCGTTAACCTTGGACGGTAGCCAAGCTAGGAGAGTCAACTCTGAAATAAAATCCGGAGAAGAAAAACTCCGACAACAAACCCCTGGGTCTAAGTTCCCAGCAGAGGCCTCGCACAAGCCTCAGGTCTATGGCAGCGACCAAGAACCTATGAAAAGAGTGACCGTGACGCCAATGGTTAGGCTGGCGCTACGTATTATGAACTAGCCACAATGGAAGCGAGATTTGAAACAAATCCCCAGGAGGGTCCCAGCAATGCTGGGGAATCCCTCTCCGGGTATATCCCGGGCAGCCCCGTCGTATCTGGGGGGGGGCAACATTTCGCTAGTGGAAGAGACGGAAGAGGTATTCGCTAGAAGCAGCCTGGTGCACAGAACACCACCGAAGCACAAAGAGGACGAAGTGGTAATTATAGACGACAACATAGAAGAGGTAGGGAGCGAAGTGCCAGCAGCATTAAATGCCGTTGGTAAACCCAGGAACAAAATGATACAGCAGACGTTCCACAGGGCCATGTTTGTAACAAGAGAAAGAAGTAACTCCACAGGACATGAACCCACAACCAGACCTGAACTTGCTATAGCACCTTCAACTAAAGTAACTACGCCACAAGGGTGGTTGAGTCCACCTAAAAAACACAAACGGAGACGAGTCTCAAACACTCCTCCAAAAGAAAATCAGCCAGTAACCCAGAACAGTTTTGACATACTACCAGTAGATTCTGAAGTAGACACACCAAGCATACCAACAAAGCAAAATAGACCACCACCCATTATTCTATACAGAGTAGATGACGTATACAAACTGTCTAATTTAATAAAGTCAACAATAGAAGATACCAAATTCAACATTAAAATAATAAACAAGAACCAAATCCGCATAATGATTGACACAGCAGAAGCATACAAAAAAGTGATACAAGTAATTCGCGATAAAGGACTTATTGGACACACGTTCACACGTAAAGAAGAAAGGTCGTATAGAATTGTAATTAGAAACCTACACCACTCTACTCCATTAACAGAAATAGTTGACGCAATTGAAAACACTGGCAACAAAATTAGAGGAGAGATCGTAAATGCAAGGCATGGACCCAACAAACTACCTACATCAACATTCTTTGTGAACGTAGAGCCACACCCAAACAACAAGAATGTCAAGAATATTACATGCATCCACCATCAAATTGTCAGAATAAAAGACCCCCGCAAACGCACCACAATCGTACAATGCCAGCGCTGCCAACAGTATGGACATACAAAAAACAATTGTATGAAACCCTACCGATGTGTGAAATGCGGGGAGGGACACAGAACCGCAGACTGCCACAAAAAAACCAGAGACTCCCCCGCCAAATGTGCACTATGCCAAGGCGACCACCCAGCCAACTATAAGGGATGCGACGTCTATCTTGAAATATTAAAACGAAAAACAAAACCAACATTCACTAGAACACAAGACACAGGATCTAAACATAATGAAGATGCACGACCCAAAATCAACCCGAAGCCAGATAATAAAACTATGCAGAGAAGATCCAACATGCAAAACTATAACCCGCCACAACTACCGATTGACAACCTCCCTAGTAGCCAACAAGAGATACTACAAACAACTCAACCAAACATATTCTATCAACAGAACTTCCCTGAACTACCATCAAATACCCAAACCACTCATCGGAATACTCCAAATCCTCAACAAACTAAAATAAACAACACTCAACAAAATTCTGCAAGCTCGCATCACAACAAAATAAACTCACCAGTCACTCAACAAAATAACAAACTTAATGAATTTCAATTATTAGAAAATATTATTATGAATCAATCCCAAAAAATGGATTTACTACTTCAACAAATAAGCTCTCTAATGAGTCTTATAGTAACTCTAGTCAGCAAGCTATCACAATAGGTAGAAACACTATTAGAATTGCAGCATGGAACATTAATGGCTTGATGTCTAATTCACAGGAAGTAGAAAACTTCATCAAATCCAACAAAGTGGATGTTGTTCTCATATCGGAGGCCCACATGACCTCTAGTAAAACCCTAAAATTATCTGGATTCTGCGTTTACTCAACTCCGCATCCCGATGGAACTAGTCATGCCGGTACAGCAGTTATTATAAGAGAAAACATAAAACACTTTGTGCAAGAACAATACTCAACACCACACTTGCAGGCAACAACCATCGGCATCTACGATAAATGTGGGACAGTGAACTTGTCTGCAGTCTATTGTCCACCAAGGCACAAATTAACAAAATTAATGTTCGATGGCTATTTTGGAACTCTGGGCCATCGTTTCATTTCGGGAGGTGACTGGAACGCGAAGAACACTTACTGGGGTTCAAGGCTTACTCTACCAAGAGGACGTGAACTTAAGAAGTCTATTGACGACAATAATCTTAAGGCAATATCAACAGGCGAACCGACCTACTGGCCAACAGACCCAGCCAAAACCCCCGACTTGGTAGATTTCTTTATAAGTAACGGAATAAGTAATATATATACCAACGTAGAATCAAGTCTAGACGCGTCATCTGATCACTCGCCTGTAGTATTAACAATGAGCTCGAAAGTAATCAACGTAAAACATCCTGAAACCCTTTGTAACTGGGAGACTGATTGGGAAAGTTTCAAAGACTATCTGTCTGAAAACCTCAACTTGAATATACGTTTAAAAACAGAGACCGATGTTGAAGTTGCCGCTAAGTATCTTACCAACGCAATTCAAGTAGCCGCCTGGAAGAGTACGCCAACACAACAAAAACATTCATCAGGTGTAAAGAACCTGAACAACGAAATACTACGCAAGGTGAATGAAAAGCGAAGACTGCGAGCTGCATGGCAAAGAAGTCGACTTCGTGAGGATAAAATGGCATGGAACAAAAGTAGCCGGGAGCTCAAGAAAATGATTAAGGAGCAGGAAAACATCACATTTAAAGCGCACATTGAATCGCTCTCGCCATCGGCGACGGGACACCACTCCTTGTGGAAGGCAACAAAAAACCTGAGCAGACCCCAAGAAGCGCTACCGCCCATAAAAACTATCAATGGGCAGTGGGCACGCACGGACGAACAAAAAGCAGAAACGTTTGCTCATCACCTAGCCCAAACGTTTCAACCTAACGACGGCGACCCACATCACGAACTGGAGGTGGACAACATTCTGGATCAGGCCCTTCAACTGACTCTGCCTCTTAAACCAATAACACCAAGAGAAGTAGCGTCAGAAATAAAAAGACTGGATTCCAAAAAGGCTCCAGGTTTCGATCTAATTACCCCAAAAGTATTGAAACAACTGCCGAGAAAAGCTGTAGTCCTTATAACTTCCATATTCAATGCAACATACCGACTGTCATACTTCCCTCTCAAATGGAAGGTGTCGCAGATTGTCCTAATACTCAAACCAGGAAAGCCAAGTCATGATGTGACCTCATATAGACCGATTAGCCTGTTGCCTGCTCTGTCTAAATTGTGGGAAAAATTATTCGCGAAGCGTCTCAAAGAAGCTCTTATTACCATCCCGGCTCACCAATTTGGATTTAGAAAGGGTCACTCTACAATCGAGCAAGTACACAGAGTCTATAATGTTATTAGACAATGCCTAGAACAAAAACAATATTGTTCTGCTGCATTCCTCGACATCCAGCAGGCATTCGACAGAGTCTGGCACAAGGGGTTGTTGTGCAAAGTAAAAACTCAGCTGCCACATATCTTCTACCCAATATTGAAGTCGTATCTCACCGACCGGATCTTTCAAGTTAAGCAGGGAGATGTTAGATCCACATTCTATGATTGTAAGGCAGGGGTGCCACAGGGCTCTGTATTGGGCCCAATACTTTACAATATCTACACTGCAGATTTACCAGAAACTGCTTCATCGGTAACTGCAACATTTGCTGATGACACAGCAATGCTATCCTGCAACACAAAACCGGAACTGGCATCGGACAACCTGCAACATCAGCTGGACGTCACCAAAATCTGGCTACATAAGTGGAGGATTAAAACCAGTGCCTCTAAATCTACACACATCACTTTCTCGCTCCGCAGAGGTAACTGCCCTCCTGTAAATATAGCGGGTAGTGACCTTCCTCATAAGGACTCCGTTAAATATTTGGGATTCATCTTGGATCGACGCCTCACGTGGAAAGAACACGTGAAGAATAAAAGAAAGGAACTGGACGCTCGATTCAGGAGCCTCCACTGGCTACTGGGACCAGGATCTCGCCTATCTCTGGAAAACAAGCTGCTTGTATACAATAGTATCCTAAGACCTGTGTGGACGTACGGCAGCCAGATATGGAGCACAACCTGCAAATCCAACTTGCAAATTATCCAGCGTGCTCAAAACAAAATCCTGCGTACCATAGCAGGTGCTCCATGGTACTCCAGGAATGAGGAAGTACATTCATACCTCAACATGCCAACTGTGATGGAGTTAATTAAGAGGCAGGGTGAATCCTATAAGAACCGAATCCAAGAGCACACAAATCCACTGGCACAGGCCCTGCTGGAGGATACTCTCTCCAAGCGGCTAAAGAGGAAGCATGTTCTGGACATCCTGAACAACTAGGGAGGAATTTGTCAATGGGTAGACCTCTAAAACGTCACCTATGACTTCACCACATGTGCTCATAGCCGGAAAGACTGATCGCACATAAATAAATAAAAAAATAAAAAATAAAAATATTATCCCCAGTCTTGAATGGAACCCCAGAGCAAAATTGCAAATTTCTAAACCAACCATTATAAACACTGTGAGTCTGTGACACATCTTTATGCATGACCGAACATAGTATCAATTCATATGGATGATATTTGTAATGAATATAGTTATGGCTGAACGTTATTAGGCCGTATTCACACGTGACCTAGTTCCGGGCAGATAACAGTAGCAATTGGGATTTTACGTCACCTCGCTGTCATTACCCTAAAATAGAACTAAAAAAAACTGCAAATAGGTGAGGTAGCATTTATGAAATGGGCTAATTAGACCGGGAGTAACATTTACGAAATGAGCTAACTGGACCGAGAAAGAACCACCATCTCATACATAGTATATTCCCCTAAAGCAAAATTTCGTTTCGTTCGGTGAATGAAAGAGAAGTTTTCGGATTCTTCGTCGTATTTCTTGGGGTCCTTTCCCATCCATTTCTTTTTATTTACTCTTTTTTTTCCTTTTAAAGGTCGATCGACAACTCTAGGACTCATGATACCTCTGTGATCAAGCAACAGTTCTTCCGATGTTTTGCAAGTCTCACATTCTGTGATTTTGACATTTTGCATAACTGACATTATGCGTTTGCGACATTTTCTGTCCCCTTCTGACACCACAACATGCTGAGATTTTTAAACATGCATAACTGATATAGCGTAAAATGTCCAAGTAATTTGTTTGGTGTTATTTAATTGATATTTGGGTTTCAGTGATCAACTTTGAGATTTAGTTGACAAGTTTTGTTTATTATCTCATGTGCAATTAAATAAACTATAAAGTTATCCTGTTTGTGTTACATCCTTCCCTAATCAGGTCAGTCTATTTACGAGCCATTTCTAGTTAATGGCATTAGCTGCACAAGTACACATTTCTAATTACATGGCTATAAAGTACAGTCATACACACAGATATAGGAGCTAGACAGAAACTACAAGTCTAGAATTTGTACTTCAGGAACAATGCTGAAACCGGGATGCTAATATCATATGGCGCTGATGTTAGCGACTGGCAGTCTTTTTGAAGTTGTTTTTTTTATGACTTCCTTTGTCATGTCATGACATAAATTTCATTTTCTGTTCTATTCAATTAACTAAAACATATTTTAATGGGTCCCTCGACCAGGGAAGAACCTTTCCCTCACAGAATAACGATTCGGAGTCTTGCTTCGTTTCCGCAATGATCACGTACCATCAGGTGACCCGCATTCGCATTTGTTTAATAAAAATACAATCTAAACACAAAGAAACAATGGAATTGCTTTATATAAATTTAACTATTCTCTCTAATATAATATACTAGATTGTTCGTGTATAAAGCTGTGTTGTTTAATTTAGTACATATAATATTTTCTTTAGATATAAATTTATATTTCTCAAATTTTGAGTGTAAGTTGTGGTTCACAAAAATTTTAACCACCTCATTCCTATCACTAAAACACTCTCGTGACTCCATAAGTGACTCAAATTACTCTGTCGAATATCTTTCTGATTAAATTAGTTTAAGCCCAAGACAGCTGTAGTTATTCCCCAGGGACGTCGATAAGATAGATAGATAGATAGAATATACTTTATTTGCAATACACATCCAACAGCACAAAGAAATATTACATTAAAATCTTACATACTAGTGTATTAGCAACAAGGCGGCCTTATTGCTAAAAGCAATCTTTTCAAGGCAACCTTAGGGTAACGAATTAAAGAAAGAAACGGGCAGGGCAAGCAAAACAAGAATCTGATTAACAAAATTTGCAACGTAATAAGTACATAAATCAATAAAACTGAACTAATTTTGAATAATAATACTTACTTAAGAATACACGAATCATACATACATACATACATATATATCTCATATACCTATAATATAAATATAACTTATATACATACATACATACATACATACACACATATACATATGTATATATCATAAACATACGACAAATAAATTAAGTAATGTCGTAGTAGGTCCTAAAGAAAAGGAAGAAAACATTCGCTTATGGTGAAAGGAAATGGTCTTTTACAAGTTTTTTAAAAATTAAAATAGATTTAGAAGTTCTGATAGCTACAGGTAGATTATTCCACAGTAGATAAGATTTACTGCTTATTGTCAATCTGTGGTTGTCGTTGTTAATCCTTGCTTTACAAGAGACACAAGACTAAAGAGAGGTAGGGCATAGCGGATAATCCGCTCAAATCGGATCAGCCCGTTTGGGAAGGACCTCTACCTTACAGAAGATCGTAGCCAAATAGCATTGGTCTCGGCCATGCTGTGTTCATACGGTGAGTAAGGTTTCCAGAGCTCACTTGGGGGGGTAGGGAGGGTTGGCAACGCGTGAGTGATACCCCCGGTATTACAAGCGTCTATACGGTGATGCTTACCATCAGGCGGGCCGTATGCTTGTTTGCCACCTTAGTAGTATAAAAAAAACACAACGTTGGCAACAGGGGGCTAACTCTTGACTTAAACATGATAGCATGCGTAACCGAATGACATGGTTAAAATTCGTCCAGTTGATCACGGCTTCTCTCCAAAACTATTTCTTTGATCATAAGCCTACATTTTGTGCACAACGAAATCGGTACATCAGTTTGAGAGCGAGCCAAATACATTGTTTGCTACCCGTTTGCTAGTGCATGAGGGAGATTTGAACTGTCTATTTAAATTACATTGTGATTCGTCCAAAAAGTTTATGAGTGCGTTCTTGGTTCAACTCTTTTGTTTGCTTGCAATAAACTAAAACTTATTTGTTTAACAACTTTTCTCTTATTTATTTAATGTATATGTCTTATATATGAGTTTTATTTATTAACAACTAACGAAACCCGCGCAACTTCGTTTGCGTGTACCCCGCTTTCCCGTGGGAGTTTAGGAATGTTTTATACATTTAAACCTTTCCCCTCGAAAAACCCTATCTATTAAAAAAATCGCATGAAATTCCGTTGCGTAATAGGCGACTTACAACGTACGAGAGTTACGAGTTGATAAATAGACCAGTTGGTACATAGGCGAGATACATATGCACCGTTATGATACTAACTCGTTTTATAGATCTAAACGTACATAGGGACAGACAGACGGAGCGACTTCATTTAATACTATGTAAAGATTTCCCACTACTGGACAAAGGCGTCTCCTCCCCTTCTTTAACTATCTCCGCTGTTTATGGCTTAGGTTACCCAAAAATCATATTTTACATTTAGCATAGTAGATATCTGCTAAAATATGATTTTACCAAATATACAATATCATGTATTATATAGGGACATAAATATTATGTAGAAAATATTAATCTTTCATGTTAATATACTTGTTTATGTATTCATACATACGTAAATTTTATTAATGAGATAGGTACAAAATTTTCCGAGAAATAACATAAAAAATATCCTTTACATAAAAATAATGTCATATCTCTTTATAGGTACGAGATAAATACTTATCTGGAGCAAAATAAAATACCGAACTTTTCGGTAACCCAAGACTTCAAACATCCCTCTAATTACGAAACCACATATTTTCTCCATATTCAAACGGAACGGAACTCTTGTAAATACGCAAAATTCAACATCGGGAAACAATTTCGCAACAAACAGACATCAAAGACAATTTATTTGAATATGATTCAAATTAGAATTCTGATTGAAAACCAAAAACAAGAGTCATTAAAAATTTATACGTGTCTAAGAAAGTTCGAGTTCCATCGAAAAGGCTCTCAAAGGAATTTAATTTCGAAAACGTGAAAGCATCTTTCGTTTTGATTAAAAAGGCAAGGGGTATATTTCTTTGTCTCGTGGCATGACTGGCAGAGGTACAGACTTTTAATCTCGCTGCATTGAGGAGTGGCACAAGATGAGAGATGCGAATACAAGACTAAAAGCCAGTTTTTGCCACTCCTTTTCAAAAATAAAGACACATTAAAATATCTGTCTGATTTTTTTTGAGTGTTGAGAATCTTTTGTATTGTCATTTAAAATTATTGTGTGTTATCCGTGAGAAGAACTAGAGTGTCAAAATAGGTAGTAATAAAAAAAAATATAGTTACCTACATGGTTGTTTGCTATGTAATTTGATATGAAATAATATAGTTCAGCACCACAAGATATATACAAATAAAAAAACAAACACTAGTAGGTATTGTACAAAAATTAAATGACGGTAAAAAGGCGTTCATTCAGCATTTCCCTTGCTACAGACGCTCCGAACGCTTGTCTTCCGCAGACACCGAATTTGTAATTTTTCGTCCCTTAATCTTAATTGGGCAGGATAGTACATTCCTAAGATACACTTCGGTTAATTCTGAGAAATCAATTAATATACACAGGTATTACATACATTATCACAACGTTCTAACGTTGCGTTGTAATACCAGTGCGGTGTAAGTATATTAACTAACAAATTTCCAAGTTTCAAGCTTCGAAATTTGTTAGTGATTCGCTATTATATAATAGTGTTATTATAGAGCAGATGCAGGTTTGAGGTAGTTCTGAACAACCTGTTAAGTACAACACTACTATCTCCTAATATTTACAAGCGTTGTTACTGTTTCTATTTCAAGAATGTTATTTAAAAAATAAACGTGTAAAAGTTATGTATCTTCGGTTACCAGTCGATGGCTGGTGGGGCAGAAAGGTTCTGGAATGGCGACCGCATATCGGGAAGCGCAGAATAGACGGCCACCTACAAGGTGGACAGACGACCTAAAGAAAATCGCAGAAAGCCGCGCTGGATGCAGGCCGCAGCCAACCGGTCGCGCAGGGTACCTTTGGCAGGCCCACAGAGCAAGAAATGCGACTTAGAGAATTTCTTGCTCTGTGGGCAGGCCTATGTCAAGCAGTGGACTTCTTGTGGCTGAAATGATGATGACGGTTACCAAATTATCTTCCATCTATCTCGTTAAAGCATTATTTAGAAATTTGTTACGTGATTTGATGATTGTGCTTTGCCTATGCATGATGGTTATGTAGCACCTTTTTACACATAAAAAAACGCAACAAAACCCCGTTGCTTTTTTAAAGAGTTAGATAACATAAAGGTAAACAAACTTTTGTGTCTTTACAAAGAAGCCCAACACAAATCAGTTTATTTACACCAAAAAATAATACCCTGCTTACATAAAATGTGACCTAATTCCGTACTAACTTTACTTCCCAGACTTAAAAACAGGGACTTAATTTATAACCAGGTAAGTACGTAGTAAGCAGACTTTATGACCCAGGTTTTTATTTTAAAAAAGAAGCATTTCATTGTTTTCTTGTTCTAAAACCTCGCCAAATCATTAGATAGTATACCATACCTTGTATAAACAACGTATGGGATACTGATATAATTGGTGGTTTAATTGATGGTATAATCATATAATTTAAGGCATTTTCTAGAATTTCGAACTAACGCCAAAACAAGTTTTAAAAAAATTTTATTTCACCCTAACTTGATGATGTGGGGATTTTGACTATTTAGATTAAGACAATTCTCATAAATAAATGATAGATGGACGATAAGTGAGCCTGAGGGTCTTTAGTCTGAAAGGACCAAATAATAAAATAAATAAATGGATAGGAACAATTCATACAGACTGAGCTAGCCCCAAAGTAAGTTCGAAACCTGTGTTATGGGATACTAACTCAACGATATTATATTTTATAACAAATACATATATAGATAAACATCCAAGACCCGAGGCCAATCAGAAAAATCAAAAGAACCACGGTCCTTTCGATCGTAAAGCCAAAACTGTCTACGTCTGAATGACAACACAGAACGCAGCTTGTGATCTCCTTGTTTCTCCGTAGCAAATGGTTGACAGTCACACGAGGCTCAACTCTAACCAATTTTGTAACAATGTTGCAAAGTTGGCAGGTACTTAAAATTGTTATAATAATTACCCAAAATTCCCATTAAATGCAAATGACGGATGTCCTGGAAAATTTGGATGGTATTTTAACTTGTCTCCATGAACGAGGGTAGCCACAAGCCACGGCTTTACGATACCATAAACTGAAGAGTCTATTCATTTTACGAGTTGAATTTCATCACTGTTTCCTTCAATTTCTCCTTTCAGTTATCTTTATTTTTGTTTTACGACACGCACAGATGAGATTTGGAATATTAAATTCAATGAGATCACTACATTATGTACGAAATTCACTAGATTCAAATATTTTTTTGGAGGTGTCATTTTTGTTTTTTTTTCTATAATTTTCAGGATTTGTCAGTTATATTAATATTATCATTTAAAAATACATCATAGATTTTCTTAATAGTCATTTTTGGGGTTCCGTACCGCAAAAGGAAAAACGGAACCCTTATATGATCACTTTGTTGTCCGTCTGTCTGTCTATCTGTCAACACCCTTTTTCTCGGGAATGCGTGGAGGTATCAAGTTGAAATTTGAACTCAGGTCTACGGTCCTATGAAGTTGTGAAAAAATCAAATTTTTAAGTTTACGTAAAAAAAAGATACGGCGGTTTATTTAGCAAAAAAACGCATATTTCAACGTTCTGAAGGAAATCAAAACGGGACTACTATGAAATGGAAATTCCAAATAAATGAACTGACGTTTCGTTGAATTCTTACTAGTTTTGAACCTTATTCTAAACTATAATGTCTTTTTTGACAGCACTACGTGTTTCGTTTGTTTCGGATGGAGACTTTCATAGTAGCCCTCGCTTGTTTTTACTTTTCAATGACTTGACGTTTGATGTGTCAAATTATGACAGTAAATGGTCAAATTGGTAAAATTCAAGTCATATTAAAAGCATCTTTTTCTCTTGTTACATGATGTTTTTATCTTTGTGACCTTTGTGATATATATAAAATTCAAAGTCCTGACTGACTGACTGACTTAACTATATATCAACGCACAGCCCAAACCGGTGGGTTTCACCACCGGTGGGACATTCCAAATTTGGACTGTAGGTTCCTTACGACGTTTAGGGGTGTAATAAGAAAGGATTTTTCAAAATTCCTACGGGAAACCGAGATATACGCAAACGAAGTTGCGAGGGTATATCAACGCACAGCCCAAACCGCTGGGTCTAGAGATTCCAAATTTGGCATGTAGGTTCTTTACGACGTCTAGGGGTGTAGTAAGAAAGGATTTTTCAAAATTCCTACGGGAAACCGAGATATACGCAAACGAATTTGCGAGGGTATATCGACGCACAGCCCAAACCGCTGGGTCTAGAGATTCCAAATTTGGCATGAAGGTTCCTTACGACGTCTAGGGATGTACTAAGAAAGGATTTTTCAAAATTCCCACGGGAAAGCGAGATATACGCAAACGACGAAACTGTGCACACCATTCTTGAAAAAAATTATTTAATGCTACAAATTGATAGAGGTAGTGCCCATTTGTATATCTTACCGTTAGAATGCAGAATACCTACCTAAATCTGCAGATTTTCTGATACGGTCCGTTAAAGTATAAAATTTTATTTAAAAAATATTTATTGCACTTTACCTTAGTTTGCGTAATAACGAATTAAATTGCGGAAGACAGTGGCACTTTTGAAAACATTTTTATAATTTACTCTTATTTCTGGGTGTAGGGTCACACACAAGGTAATCCTAACGAACGTACTGTTACACATTCCGTTTTGTCGCAATTTGTTAATTCTAGTTCTATCTATGAAAACACGTTTCTCCGAAGTACGTTTAAACTAGCACTAGAGAACAACGAAACTACGCCAAAACGGAATGTATGACAGTAGGTTCGTTAGGTTTATCTTGTGACCCCACGCCCAAAAATAGGATTATTAGAATGTTTTATTCAAACTAGAACCTGTTTTATGGAATCTACCGTATGCCTGGTCGTTAATTTATAGATTACCTAGGAAGTCTGTATATTATCTAGTTGATGTAAGAAGTGAATAATTTTTTTCCAACCTCACTCGTTAGAACCAAAATGGTCGCGTACTGCGTGGTTCCCGCGAACGCTGAAGTGCTCTTTATCTAAGTTATCGTGATCTTATTGAACTAACGAACTAAAGACAAGAAGCTGTGGAATGAGATCCCCGCCCCGCCGTCTTTTCTTTAGACTTTATTATGGAGTGATATATGCGCGAGTGATACTCCCGATGTTGGAAGCGTCATTAGGCTACGGTGCTTACCATCAGGCGGACCGTAAGCTTGTTTGCCACCTTAGTGGTATATAAAAAAATGATTTCTACGTGCGCAACTCGGTGGGCGAACCCTCTTCATTCAACGTTATTGATTCGAGTCGATACCTTGAAAGCTATCAGTTTTACAATCGTTTTTATAACAATGTTAATTATACATTCGTTACTCATCATTATAGCTTACAAAATATAGAAGGGAATTAAATTTTCTCATTATAAAAGAACAATTGAATCGTAAATACTTTGAGTAGGTTCATTATACTTGTGGGACGAATATTACGCGTTGAAAAGGTGAATTATTTTGACAGCATTCTCTAAATAGGCTTAGTCAGAGAATACTGTTGGCGTCGTGTTTTTTTAGGCGTAAAATAAATGGCTCTTGTATTTTATTTCTGAGAATTGATAGAAGGAATCATTATGTATAAGTTTAATATTATATTTGCCTCTTACGTGATATTCCAATATGAATTTCAATATTTTTACTTCTTTGTGTTGTCGATTATTTATTCCTGTTTTATGGCAACATGTTTAAAATTTGTTAAAAATCTTTCAAATTATGATGACGAAGGCACAAATTGATTTTATTCAGTCAATAAATTGGGAGTTAGCCAATAACGCTTTGATCAGTCCAAAGCCAATCAATATTCCTAATAAAGTTCAAACACAGGAAATGGTTTCGGAAATTACCTATTGTAGACTAACTATAAATTTTAATTATCTGTGATATTAACGAACTCACGCTGATTTATTATTTCTTAAATCAGTATTTAAATCGACTATGCATTTATTTGCATTGGTAGAGCATTTAATAAAACGGCTAGTTCGTCAGAAGTAGTACCTCTCTACTAGGAGTGAAAACTTTTCGTTCGATGAGTGAACCTTCCTATTGTTTGTCTCTTTACTTCTGGTATTTTTGATGTTCATAAGTAGCGGTGCCTACATTCCATCAGGTGTTTATTTGTTTCCTTGCCTTATGATATAAAAAACATACTCCAATTGTATTAAATCCTTTGAATTTATTACTTCCGTGACATTTCTTACATATGGAACAGAATCGTAAACATCCGTATTTACATCATTAAAACAGCATTATATTGGATCTGTGACTTTATCAGCTACCGGTAAGATGGGCGGAAATCCTCTAAAGTTATTCAAATGAACCGCGCCACAGAGTTCCGAATAAATGCATATTGAATTTGTTTACGTTTGCCCAAACAGAATAGAGATAGAGCATACTTCTATTTAAATTTCGTCCTACGATCTCCATATTATTGCTCCTTGCCCGATCTGTTCTTTTGTTTAAATAGCCGCAGTGATATTGCTTGTGATAGCACCCTCGGCGGTTAGTTTGGGTATCTTGTTATTTTTATTTTTACCTTAATCCTATGTAGATACGGAAAGATTCTCTTCAATGTTTGCTATCTTATTTGTTCGGTCACATACGGCGGCAGTTTGTTTTGCTTTTGAATTTAAAATATTAAAATTTACTCTTTTATTTCTTGTACGTACCATTTCATCAGGTTTGTTTGTACTCTTTATGCGGTAGGTCTTGAGCATCGCGCTTAATTTCATTCCAAGAATTTCCCTATGTGCGTCGCTTCGTTTATTTGTACTCTTTGGTAAAAATATTTAGAATTGTCTGTACTTTTTTGTCTGAATGTCTGTGAATTATAATTTGTTAAAAACCTTCTATTCAATTTATGCTATTTGAAATGTCTCTATTCTTATTTGGTTTTTCATTCACGTTGCTTTTCAGAATATTATTACAAAATATTTTATTTATTCAAATAGGTCTAGTTTCTTTTAAGTTACCTATTAAATACCTAGCATCTAAAATGTACTACTATTCGTTTTAACATTCAAATTTATCCATTATCCATTATCCATAATACAGATAGCAACAGTACCAAAACTATATTCGCTTAAGTGAAATGACCAGAAATTTTCCCATGATCCGGCAAATTCCATTCACCTAGCCTATATCGAGGTAATAACGATAAAAATAATGTGTTGGTGTAAATTATTAGCCTATTTTCAACGTGTACGGCTGCTACAGGTGTTATTTATAACCTAGCTATTCATTGTACGTGATTAAGAAAGTAAATGTTAGCACAATTAGGCACGTTAGGGAATTTGTCTTGGACATGCCTTGGATGGAGTTGGGGTGCCAGATGTAGCGGTTTACTTATTACCTGCGAACAAAAAGGGTTAAGTTGAGAATAGGGTATGCTAATTTCCTGTATAATATATGCTTTGTTAAATTTTGATAACTTTTTAAATGTCTTAAATTTTGTGGGCAACGTCTTAAATTGATGTTGAGGTCGGAATTTAGTAACATTATTGTCCAACGCGCTGTTTATGAGAATAAGATGTTTTGAATGATGAGTGAGACTGTAGGAAAGATCGAGATCGAACCAACCTCGTTCCTAAATCTTTACTTAGTATAAAATGAAGTCGCGTTGTCCGTCTGTCTGTCCATATGTATGCTTAGATCTTTAAAATTACGCAACGGATTTTGATGCCGTTTTTTTAATAGATAGTGATTCAAGAGGAAGGTTTATATAGTAAATATATATTTAAATATATAGGGACAATTCATACAGATTGAGCTACCCCGAAGTAAGTTCGAGACTTGTGTTATTGGATACTAACTCAACGATACTATATTTTTATAACAAACTAGCTGACCCGTGCCCACTTCGTTGGGCATATGTTAATAATCCTTTTTTAGTACACCTTTTTTTGTCCGATTCACTTTGCAAAACCGACTACCACGTAAAAGCCTTTTTATTTGTCGGTTCTTTATATAACCTATGACACTCAGCAATAATGTGGATTTCTATTGGTGAAAGAATTTTTAAAATCGGTTCAGTAGATCCCGAGATTACCCCTTACAATTTAACAAATACACAAACTTTACTTCTTTATAATATTAGTATAGATTAGTATAATATATACATATATAGATAAACATCCAAGACCCGAGGCCAATCAGAAAAAGTTCGTTTTTCATCATGACCCGACCGGGGATCGAACCCGGGACCTCCTGGGTGGCGGTCTGGCGTGGTACCATAGTATGTATAATACATTCCAAAATTCCCACCGGAATATAGGCAAACGTAAGTTTGAAGAGAGGTAGGCATCAGAGGTAGGGATCAAATCGGAGCAGCCCGTCGCGGGCCATATGCTTGTTTGCCACCTTTGTGGATATGCTTGTTTGCCACCTTTGGGGCATAAAAAAAAGAAACGAAATTGCACGAGTTTCGCTAATTTAATGTAAAGCTAATTTTAAAGACGATACAATTTTCTCGCTGGACCCAGCACCGCACACCTGAAACTCCCTAATGGGTGTTTACACGGCACGGAACCATTCGATAAAATGGATTATGTTCTCAGATTCACTACCTTTTTCTGCTCTCAATCCTTGAACTACTTTCTAGTTCAATCCTTTCTAGTTTATGTATTTTAGAGTTCAATTCTCATCCTGAATGAGAATGACTGTGTTTGGTACACAGACATAAGTACATTATCTTGTTTGCGCGAGAAGTTCTAAAAAAACATCTATTAAATTACACCATTCTCTAAAAACACTTTGTATAATAAATTGCTCTGTACTTTTGTCTGAACTTCTTAAACTAAACTAAACGGTTGAGCCGATTTTTAGGTAATATTTTTTGTGTATTTTTTTTTATTCATGCAAAATGTAACCATTACGCCACGGAGGTCGTCAAATATAAAACTAAAAAAACTTTACATGAATATGAACAAACATATGAAAGTACTTTTACCGTGTTGCATAAATATGAGCTGGCAGCCACGGACGAGGTAAAGTTAGTGGTTAGGGCAACAATACCCCGCCTGATTGTACTGAGCACAAGCAAACACCTGGAGCAAGGCTAGTTTGCATACAAAAAGCTACTCTCCACATTTTGTCAAACTTCTACAAACATTTTACAAAGTTCACGTATTTACATGAGTGTTGAACTATTTCTAACTTGTTATAGTAACACTGACAATGATGCAGGAAGTGATGCAAAGAATCTACTTCGCTTAAAAAAAGTAAGGCTCGTATTGATTAAACACGAATTTTTATTTGATGATTTTTCTGTGTTTATATCGCCACATCAAACGAATAAAGTCGTAATTGCAAAAAGTACATTTTACAGGAACGCCAAAAAACACTAAATTGTCTTTACGCCTCTTATAGTTGAGCAATTATAATTTAAATGGTATCGTTGGGTGGGGAAAAATTGTACTTTAATATTTTATTATATAATATTGAAAAATATAAAATAATAATTTCAAAAAAGACGAAAAACTAAAATATTTTTATATTCGTCAAAAATTTTTTTTGTCTTCACTTACGGCTTTATTCGTCTGAAATGTTAGCAAGGTGCTGTTTGTAATAAATTCTAATTACGTTTTTAAAGGTATTTTTAAACCTAATGACACAGTGTAATAAACTTATGTGCTGATATTCGTGTACAAATATTGTTGTTTCTACAGTTTCAATACGAAAGTTACTTCGACTCTACTACTTTAGTTTTAGAATGGTAATATCCGTGTGCAAATAGATTACATTATTCTACTTTTACCCAAAGTCCGTTACGTAAAAATCATCACTTGCTGTTCTCTGATATTTTTTGCGCGAACATGAAGCGCAGTCGCAAAATCTTTATGATGGTATTGATCAATAACTACCAGTACCACTTCCCAGAAGTAATCTCACAGTTCCTCCAGTTATTTCTTCCGTTAATCCGCCCGATATTCCCTGTTCCGATACATTAGTGGCATAGCAATTAGTGGTGTGCCGTTAGCCAGTAATTTACTGTCACTATCAGAAGTGGGCACAGTCTCTTGGCTGCAGTTGGTCACTACTACGTGTCATTAGAATTTGATAGTAAGCAATGGAATCTACGGAAGACCATCGTTGTCTGTCATATTTTTCTGATTTGATATAGGTACAAATAGGGTGTTGTGTAAAACGGTAAAAAAAATCACTAGATTTTTCTCGATCTGCGTCATATGTTTAAAATGATTATGTATTTTTTTTCATTACACCTGACCTCTCAAAGCTTTAGATTTTTTAATTTTGTTTTTACTAAGATGATAAGTGTCGCCGCTTAGCAACATAGTTCTGTTGGGCTCTCACCTCTGAATCGGCATATTCATTAGAATCTTTCACATTTCTGACTTTTGACTTCTCTGTTAGACACCATCAGTTCTGCTTCGACTGCTTGTTCAATTTCCAGCTATAAACATTGTTCGGATAGTTGATCTTCTTCACGCTCAAAAGAAAACTGTAGTCCCAATGTCTATTCAACACGTAATAAGTCGAGAGATGGTGCTAAGAGTCGTGAACTAGTGATTAAGGACTGTGGAGGTCTTGTTTAGTTGCAATCGTTGTATCGTTGTTGGTCGCCACTTTATACATTTCATTTTTATTGGTCTTGGCTCCCTGAGAATATTGTGTATTTTTCAAAATCGAAAGCGTTTTATATGGCATATATATATTTTTTGACGATGTTGTGCAAGCTAGTGAAGCGCTAACGGGATACGCTTCACCAGCAACATTGGTTTTACGTGGGCGAGGTGTCAACCCGCCGCACAACCCCCGAAATGCTGGAGGACCACACCCGTCGTTGGTCAGCGAGTCCATCGGACTTAGCCGGTTAGTGTAGCTAGGCTGTACTACCGACCATTCCCCTATCCGCCACCTTGGGGACGCTCCCCTACGCTGTGAGGGCCAGCGCGGGGAAAATATGGCATATTACAAGATCTGTTCCAAAAAGAGTTCCTGTAATTGGAATTATGGTTTTATAGCAAGTCAATATATGAAGGAGATGAGCAGGGTTTAATACTAAACACAAAGATTTTTAAGCTAATAATGAAAGCAATGTTATAAAACTTTGTAATTACATAGTACAAATAGACTGAATAGGTACTATTAATAAATTTAATAGAAATTCGAGTAAACGCCTTCACGAAATATTATGAAAACTTGAATCGTATTTACGGCTGCATACGATCTTACTAAATACAGCGTCATATCACCGTTACGTCACGTCGATATTCTGTGAGAGAGCATGTATCTCTTTTTCTCCACCTTGAACAGTGACAGTCATTATGTAAACCTCAATGTAGAACCCAAATGGGTTGTCATGCATCAGTCCCATGTGCACTGCGTCTGCTCAACGATAAACGTCTCAGTACCGCGACATGCTCGATTTGTTTTGTTGTTCGCCAGCGGAGTTTCATAGAGTGGCAATTGAATACTTTAAAACTATTAATAAGTTAGGTTAAGTTTGATTTGTATGTCTTCACAAGTGCATTTGATTGGTGTCATACTGTAATACCTACTTGTAGAATTTGGAAATAAATAAAATAAAAATTATTAAATGTTTCACTAACTTTAATAGATATTTGTGCTACAAACTAGAAGTCAAACTCTTCGCTTTATTTATTTGTATAGATATTATTTATAGTCGACTGGTGCTGCGGAAAAATAGTAAATCCTGAACCTTAAAGTTGGTAAGTGGCTAAGTTTGTAAACTAACTGATGTTGACAAAGTTAAGTGCTTTATGAAGTATGAAAGAGTTGAAGATAGTTGTAATTACTTATCGACTTGGTTGGTCTATTGTTTTCTCTAGCAAAAGAAATATTTTTCTAAAAGTTCTGGTGGTCGAGTGGCTAGCAATGGCTGCTTTATCTCAAGGGCTTCGAATACCGCACGAGACAAACATTTGTGAGAATGAAGTATATTTGATTTCTATGTAATTAGGAGTTATTGTTTGGTCGGTATCTGGGACTTCTATGGCAAAATGCTCTATTAGAGCTACAGGGACACACGCACTTCATTACATACTAGTGCAACCCGCGCAACTTCGTTTGCATGTAATTATTAATGCACAGTAGCGCCATCTATATCAGACTTTTGATGAAATCCTACGGGAATCGCATATTTTTCGGGATAAGAAGTACCCTATGTGTTAATCCAAGGTATCAGCTAACTACATACCAAATATCATAAATATTGGTCCAGCCATTTGAGCGGGAAGAAGTAACAAACATACACACAACTTTCGCCTTTATAATATTAATAGCATAACTAACCTAGGCATTGAACCCCCGTCGCAAAAGATAATTATCTCTAATATTATTTTGAAACTAAACTAGATAATTTTGCGGACTTAGTTTATCCCCACTCTAAAACGTATCACAGCTGTTTGCGCAATCAGTGCACCGCAAATTAATAATTCCGCAAAATACAGCATTATGTTAATGTTTAGAATATGTTAATATTGGACAATGTGTTAATTATGAAACGTTTACTAAATTTTATTGAATAGCATTTTAGATGAAATTCAACGTTGTGGTAAATGGTTAGATCATCTTACTCTTTATTGAGAAGAAATGCGAGCAATTTGTGCGTATAAACAATTGTTTTTTCTTTTGTTATACAGCAGTTTTTTTTTTTTGCATTTGATGGAATATGATGCCGCCGCTTATATAATTATAACAACTGTTACAATGCGTTTATATGAAGATCATAATAATAATAAATATATAGAGACAAATCACACAGATTGAGCTAGCCCCAAAGTAAGTTCGAGACTTGTGTTATGGGATATTAACTCAACGATACTATATTTTATAAGCAACCATTGTCCGACAAATCTAGATCAAAAAATTAAAATCCGTGATCGTAATTTTGATCCGTGTATGTAATTGTTGTTGCCGATTGACCATCACATTAATCTGCATCAATTTGTCCGTGTAATGACTGCCTCTAATATCTTTCTAAATTAATTCGTTGCGAGTTCCAAGACAGTCGTCGTTACTCTCTTGTGATGTTAATAAGCTTCACTGCTTCTTCTCAATCTGTGATCGCCGTTGTTAATCCTTTACAGGACACACAGTGGGAATGTGTGGTGGGCTTGCCTCGATAACACCCTCAACTTCGTTTGCGTGTATCCCGCTTTCCCGTGGGAATTTTGGAATGTATTATACTTAAAAACCTTTCTCTTGAATCACTCTATCTATTAAAAAAAAACGCATCATAATCCGTTGCGTAGTTTCAAAGATTTAAGCCTACAAAGGGACATAGGGACAGAGAAAGCGACTTTGTTTTATACTATGTAGTGATACAAATGTTTGATAAACAATGTTTATTAAGAACATTGACACTTTTGTAAACTGGGGGTATCGATTTTACACATCGAAATAATATTACTACGTATAGAAATGACACCGCGAACAAAATTTTTGTCCCCATACGTTGAGGCCAATAGACATCAACTCGTTTATGACTCGTTTAGAAACTTGCCGACGCTCATCGTGATTGGTCCTCTGATTTATGTTAAAAAAAATAATTTAAAAATGCCGTCATGTTCAATAAAATCTTGCAAAAACCGTTCAACAGTAAGAAAGAAAGATAGCGGCGTCACTTATCATCGGTAAGTATACAAAAAATTAAGTAAAACCAACCAAAACAATTTTTTTTCATTATTTTCTATTGCATCATGATTGCATCCGCCATTTCTATGTGAAAATCATAGATTATCAAAAAGTAATCGTACAGATGGGATACGTAGGTACTAAGCGTGAGTCAATTTTATAATATAATTTAGGTACTTATTTCTGAAAAATTTTTTGCTTTTTTTTTTAACCGACTTCAAAAAAGGAGGAGGTTCTATGTTTCATTGTTTTTTTTTTGGAGGTCCGCCGATTACTCCTTCAATTTTGGACCGATTTTCATAATTCTTTTTTTTAAATAATATGTAATTTAAATATTGATTTTTTAAACTATATTTCCAAAATATTTTTATATAGTAGGTAAAAAATACGTAAATGTGGATAAAGTTACTAAGTAAAAAAAATAGTTTCTAGAAAACAAAAAGATGGAAAACGAAACAGCATTTTAAAATTCGACCAACCATTTTCGAACAAATGAAATTCGGGCAAACAAGTTTCGGAGTAAAGATACGTTACCATTCAACAAGAGGAGTTGTCTTGTCTGGCAGGCGACCGTCTCCTAGTTATTGCATATATTACTAAATACTTCAATATATAAATAGCTTCATTATAAAGTTTTGATTTAATCTCAGTTTATTTTTGACTAATATTAAGCTAAGAACAAAAATGTAATGTAGCTTCCTACCTATAAAGCTAATATTATACCTATTTTCTATTAAGTTTATTCTATTAAGTAAAATGAAATATTGTAATAAAATAAAATAATCAGTTAGATGTCCAATAGGCAGAATATAAACAAAGTGTCGCCCCTGCGTAGTAATGTCATATTCTATGACTCGGTTGGGGGCGGGGCCAGGGAGGGGCACGCCCCTCACGGCCGAACGCGGCGCCAAAATTTGAAGGCGCTGTCATTTCTATACGTAGTAATATTATTTCGATGATTTTACAATATAAATTCCTAAGAAACTGCCGTAACAACATCCGAATTCTGCGAAGTTGGTATCGGTAAACTTTGAACTTTACTTTGAGATCTAATTATTGCTAACAACATGAGTTCTCGTTTGAAGTTTCGAGGGTGTTTGTTATAACTGTTATGTTGTTACAACAAAGTATTTATTTGAGCCATAAACAGGGGAAAAAACAGAATAAGTGGAAAGTACACGAGTTTATACCGGGACACGACCGGAAAGTTTACCGGTTGTTAACAATCGAGACTACACACAATTCATACTTATCTATGCATCTCTTCTTCTGTCTTCTTCATTCCTTTTCGTGTGCCTGCAGTTAGTGTCAATTGAAGATAGTTGATATCAGTGTTTTCAAGCCACCTAATGGCCATTGATTTAGCTTAACGACTGTTCTGACTGTGCTGACTGTGCTTGAATGATCTATCGGCAATATTCGGGACCGAAAGAGTTTTTCATTTTAATAGTCATAGAGGTCTATGACGGGAGGAGTGACCAGATTGGAGGCAGTTTCAAGATTGCGCCAATCACGGACAAGATGTCAGAACACCGACTTAGATGGTACGGACATATAAAGAGACGAAACGAAGACCACGTGGTAAAAATCGCGCTAGCCATGCCAGAACAACGGAGTGGTAGAGGCCGCCCGCCGTCAAGCTGGTGGTCAAATATAGAAAGAGACCATAGAAAAGCCCAATTGCCAGAACCGACAACCCAGGACAGACTCGCTTGGCGCCGTAGAGTGAGGAGACCCGACCCCAAATAAAGGGACCAGGGATGGACAAAGAATAGTCATAGAGGTCTATAGGCAGTGGTGATTGCTTACCTTTAGGTCATCCGCCAGCTCGTTTTTTCCTCCTCTGTCATAAAAAAAACACACTATAATGAACTTTATTATGTAACAGTTTAGCCAGAATTACAGTGAATAAATTCTCAATCTGGTATAATTCTCGTCTAATTTACTAGCCATTTAGTAGTTACAATTCGGTATAGTGCAGTGATGCGACCACATTCCCAGTTCACAGCATCCGCACTCCGTACCAAATGTATGCAAGTAGCTTACATTGCAATGCTGATGATCTAGTTCATTATATAGTATTATGCGGTAGGATTGGACTCTGGTCGTTCTGAATCTAATATTTAAATATTTTTTTGGCTTAGGTACCAATTTTTATTATTTACTAGCTGATGGTTGGGATTTTAGCCACGAAATCCCGTTGTCCGTGAATGACACACGGGATAAAAACTACCCTATGTGCTAATCCGTGCTATAAACGACCTTTGCACCAAATGTCTAGTAAATCTCATACAGTTTTGATATCTACAAACTTACGCGTTTGTAATATTAGTAGGTTTTTTCATAAAAAATATGACGTGCCATACTAACATGAATATGTGTCAATTACGCACATTGTCGACGACGGCTGAACGTGTTGAAGAGTTTTGAGTGTAGCGTCATTCAGTTGCTCTTGTTGTGCATACAGTCTGACAGGTAGTGTTTTATTTCTATATTTTCATAAATAGGCCTGCGTCTATCTGCGTCGAGACGATCATTTGCAATTGTCAATACTACGTGATTGTCATTTGCACTTGTCAATTCTTCGTTGATTGTCAGTAGCAATTGTCAATTCTCCGAGATTTTCAATTGCAATTATCAGCTCTTCGTACCTGTCAATTGTAATTGTCAATTGCAAATGTTAATAATTCTTCGTGATTGTCAATTGCATTTGATCGTCTCGGGGCTTGATTATAGCCATTGTCAATAATATATATCTACGTGATTGAAGAAAGATGACCTATGTATACTAAAGACAAAACATTAAAGAGAGTATCAATGCACTTTAATTGATCAATCGTTTGACAATAACGATAGCACATAAGTGAAGAGTTTCGGATGATGGGTCTTTGATGGACAATCTGTCGTGATAGCTGACAGTGAAAACTGCCTTAATTTTTCCGGTCGAAAAAAAAGGTCTGATACTGAAAACAACGTACAAAAAACAGTAAACACAAAGGAACGGAAACTCGTGTTTTTAAGTTATATGCTCATTTTAGCTAAATGACAACACATGCAACTTATTTGAAACTAGACCGAATTTGAAATTCAAATGGATTTCGTTGCATTTACGTCAAGCGGTGTGTTCCGGACCTTAGTTTTCGCTACTTTACCACAATATAAATGATTACAACATTGCCAGGTTCTGACCTTATTATTTTTGTAAAGAATATAATTATAATAAAAAATTGTTAGACAAACTTTAATACAATCTTTTTTTTGTTGTTTAATACAATCTTTTCCCCGCGGCTTCGCTCGCGTTAATTTTATGACATAAATCTCGTTTGACAATAACACAACCCATAGCGCGACTTGTGGCGCCATCTGTTGACCGATACAGCGCCCTCTATAGTAGAAAAAATATTTTCCCATTGGAACAACATACTTTCACGGGATAAAAAGTAGCCTATGTTGGACTGTGTACCCCTAACAAAATTTTCATAATGATCGGCGGCTTAGTGAAGCCGTGAAGGAATAACAAACAAACAAACTCACTTTCTCATTTATAATATTAGTAAGGAAGGTTCACCATTTTTTTTAAATCGATTACTTATTAATTAAAATTTCAAGTTTTAAGAGTTATTTTTAACTTTATTAAGTTATTTATTGAGATGTGATTGTAATCTGTACTGTGTGCTATATCTGAATAAATGTCTAAATGATAAAAGTATTAAGATGAACATCATAAAAATGTGAGCGTGGGTCTGAAACTGTAACTTTTAGATCAGGCTCTTACAGAAGTGGAACATTCACTAAATCGTAAACTATGTAGACAAATAAAAACAGTTTTAATTATCTAAGTGACTGTACCTACAGTACAGAGATACTTAAATACAGTAATGGTGCATTAAAGTTTTGTTTCGCAAATACAGCGTAATGGAGTGACTGAGCCAGCACTTAGTGTAAAGTAGGGTGGGATATAGTGGTAAAAGGAATGGTTAAAGCAGTTACAGCATCAAAATCTGTAGATTTACCTTTGATAGCTAGAAATTACTATTGGGTCTCTGACTTATGCTTTCAGTGGTGGTTGCATCTATGACCCCCTATACTTTTTATTTCATTTAATACATTTTATTAAAAACGTCGAATTAAATTTAACTGCCATTTGCGAACCCAGTGACACCAATCTAAAGAACATAAATAGAGCTGTAAGTGCTGGAGATGTCTAGTTTTATAGTATAGACCTTAATCTTAAATACCATCACATATCTACCAAAATACTTGAACATGAACAAATGAAACAAGAACAATTAATCCTCTTAATAAAAACACAAGATCCAAATTTGTCTTTAATTTCCTAACTAAACACTCCCCAAGTTTCTGTTAAGTTTCCAGGACAGAGATAAATGAAAAGAGGTTTTGCATCGCGATAGTGTAATAAACTTCGTCCATGCTTCTTTTGTACTATAGACATAAATCTGTATAGAAGACGCTGTTATTGTTATAGCAGCCATACACGATAAGTTGTTACCATCAAATATGCAGCACGCACTTGACGCAGCATACGAAAAATAACACGCTGGATGGATGAGTGGATTGATTCGGTGAACTAAATTTTGTCGTCATATTATGACTTGATCACGTTTGGCCACCATTCTCTCTTACTGTCTCAATGTTGGGCAATGTCCTCCTTTTTTCCTTTCATCTGTTTCTACCTATCAGTTTAACATGCTTATCGCACCAATCGTAAGTATTCCGAAAGTCAACATTTTCTCAAAAAGGTTAAGTTAATGGATCCGATGGATAGTATTATTTGCTTTGATAAAGAATTGGACTTAAGTTATGTTCATAAATCTTTATTATCTTCAAACCAGCGTTTTCTATTTAAATTGTATGTCAATGGTTCATTCGCTTCTTTTGCTCGGAACTTCCACTGTTTTCTTTGAGTTCAGGTAAGGCGATATAAATTTTAAGATGTTAAGTTTGCCCAGGCTTTTTTGGTAGCTGTCTTTAATTTCGGCTGTAAAATGTTTTAACGATGGACTTCCCTGCTTTAGTACTCTCTGTTGTGTTTTGGAACACTAAAGTGGATGCTTTAGTTTATATAGCTATCCTTTGGCAAGGTTTTTAAGTAGAAATTAAAAAATATTTAAGATTTTACATAAGATTTTGATGGTCACAGTGAAGTAATTTTTTATATAATCAGAAAGTTAAAAAAAATCAGGCTAATAGTTTCTCGAATGTGTTTATAGATTTCATTGGTCTTGTTTACCTCTATCTATACGATATTGCGATACTTATAGCAAAAAAAAATTATGTCTAAAATAATAAACTGCATTGCAAAGTTGCATTTAAAATTTTAATAATAAATTGTCAAGTTCTGTTTCAGTTTTGAGGAAATACTGTTTTCTGTGAAATAAGATATTTTCACAAACTTGCAGCACTCTTGAATTTTCTTTGGTGTTATTAATGTTTGGTAAATAATACCACTAACTATACGATGTACTATTATGTTTCTTAAAAGCTTCTTGTAACTGATTAGTCTACAACTTTAATTGGTTCGAGTTTCGTTTAAAAACTTTTTGCACGCAACAGAGCGAGACGTCCGGACAAATCTATTACATATTAAGGGTCAACTTCGGAAAACTAAATTACAAGTAGTTCAGCATCAGACACGTGACGTAAGATAACCCTTGGTAATCGCAACGAAAACACTTTAACAACTTGTAAACTGTCACAATACCTAAAGATCCCATTAAACTTTAGCAATTTCTAACTTTTCCTATTAAACGTTCTGCACACATTTCGTCCTTACTCTTACTGTATTGGTAATCGCGTGTTTTGTAGTCATTGAAATGAGATACATTATCTTTATTATCAATAAGGTTGGCTTAATTAACTGAGATTATTTCTGAGATATCAACAAAATGAACGAAATAGGTTGATGTCCCCTATAATTTGTAGTATTTGTGAATTGAAATTAAGGAATAGTTAGTATCTTTATAGACAAGACAGTACAAAGGTACTGTCTTGTATCTATCATTACTTGGTGTTCCTTCAGTTATTTACTTTAGACATATATATCTCTCTCTCTCGTCTATAGTTTGTCTATTTACTTACTTTGTCATTTCTATCGGTATTTGTATGTGGTTTGGTGGAAAACATAACACTCTAACAATTTTCTCAACCCTGTATTAGGCTAATAACTTCTTTTATTTTTATCTATTCAAATGCTTGCTTTATAATTATGTATTATTTTTACAATTTCTTTAACATCAATTGGCAAAGCTTTCATGCAATTTTGCAAAGAAAATATTATATTTTGTATATCTTTTAAGATATTAAATAAAATATTAGACAAATTCAAATCGCTTACCCCTGCTAGAGAGGGATGAAAGGGGCCTAAAATGAATATTGAAACATCAAAGCCTTCACTTGTAGAACATAAGATATTCAATATGATTTCTGTAATATTGCTCAACAATGTGTGAACTTATCATAAATATTGTATGGCTTTGATTTTGCAAGAAGCAATAACATCAATTTACTTTGCTCAAAATATATATTCATAAAACATTAAGTGTCTGTTCGAAATATCAAAAGATAAGCTTTTACATGTTTTTATCAAAAAACATGGACTGCGGGATAAGGAAAGTTAATCCTGTGATCTTATAGATGATAAATAAAAAAAGGCAGTGACAAATAAGTGACTTAAAAACATTGAACTAACTTTAAATAACTTTAGAAGAGAGATCAATAGGATGATGATTTCATACAGTGAAATATTGAATTTTTTTTGCTAGTTTTTATGATACAATTTGTCACCTTTGCTGTGGAAAAGATTTTGGAATATCCTAAACAATAAAATCTGAGGATCTATTCTCGTAATAGAAACAGTTAAAATCTAGTCTTAATATCAAGAAGCATTTCGTTCGTTTTATATTTTGTACTAGCTTCTGTCCGCGGCTTACTAACAATAAGCATATTTTTTCTTCAGAAATAAATTTCGGTCCGGTCCGGTTCGGTCCGGTACGGTACGGTTCCATCCGGTCCGCTTTTTTTTTTTTTTTTTGCTCTATACTTCCAACGTTATCGGAGTTCTTATCTATACATTCATACTAGTTCTCGCTCTTTTTCCTCTCGCACGTGCATTCTATATTCTTGTTCTTTCTTTCATACCTCATCTTTTATTACTTGTATGGGTGGGTTTGCCCATCTAGCTATCTTTACTAACTTATATCAAAAGACAGGGTGGTTTCTTTATTTTGAACAATTTTACAATTTGCTTATGCTACTTATTCTATTATTATAACTTTTTACAAAGTTGTCTTACTCTATTTCTTATTCTACTGCCTTAATTTTATTCTTTCTTTACATAATTATTTTCTTATATGATAGTCTACTATATGCATCATTATATAATGCTATCATATTACTCTAAGTCTTATTTCTATTAATTACAATTTTGGCTATTTTAATGCAGTATTCCAAGAATTCTTGTCTTGTATCTTTTTGCTCTATTATTTTACTGACGTTATTAATTTCTAATGTAATCCCAATCTTATTTTCCAGGTCAAACCTATCCATGGCGTGGACGGGACATTCCAGCAGGAAATGGGCCACTGACTCTACCACGTTCGTGTCACAGATGCACGATGGGTTCTCCTTGCATTTGAATCTGTACAAATACTCGGAGAACCCACCGTGTCCGGTTAAAACTTGAGTTAAGGCCCCCGTGGGCATGAGTTTCCTAACTAGGCGGTGTGCTCGCACCGCGTCCGGGAAGAACATTTTAGTGACGGCTGCAGTTTCCCCCGTCCCGTATCTCCTATTCCATTCGTCGAGCGATTCCTTGCGGATTAGTCGCTTGACGAATGAAATAGGGCACAGGTCGTAGTCCGGCTTCCTTTTCCCGTTTAGCGCAGCTTCTTTTGCCAATTCGTCCGCCCTCTCATTACCGCTCAACCCTGCATGCGCTTTGATCCAAAACAACTCGACTATCTTCCCATGCCTTCTTGCCGTTCTTATGTTGCTCTGGATCCGCACCCCTAATGGGTTAACCGAGTAGTGGTTGGTGACGGTTTCCAGTGCCGATTTTGAGTCGCTGTACACTCCAAAACTGGTTTTCGTGCTCTTCAGAACCTCGTCCGTGGCTCGGCATATTGCAAGCAGTTCGGCCTGGTAGACCGTGCAATAGGACGGCAGTTTTAATTTGTGGCCTCTGGTTTCGGAGTCGGTATTCCATACTGATACCGCGGCTCCGACATCCCCTCCAGTTTACTACCGTCCGTGAAGAAGCGAACTTCCTGCTTATTTTGGGCCTCCACTTGATCGTGGTCTGCCAGGCTGATGAACTGCATGTCCATATGTTCCGCCGGGTGTGGGGCGCTTTTAAATGGCACCATCTTCTCAGTCTCTCTATCCAACAGCTCCGGCCGAGGTACTCCTTTCTTCGCCTCGTATAGCGCCGCCACCTCTCGGACCCTTAGGTCTAAGGGCAAAATTCCGGCTAGGAGTAGCGCTGCGTTCAGGGAGACTGTGCGGTAAGCGCCACACATCTTTTGGGCGAAGCCCCGCTGTACAGCGTTCAGCTGCTTTTGGATGCCGATTTTTTCAGCGGCCGGTGCCCAGACACTCGCCGCGTACAGGATTTTGGGTTCTACTACGGCCGTGTAGATTATCCTGATAATTTCTGGGTGCAAGCCCCAACTCACTTTAGCAGCCCTCGACAGCTGCTTGTACATGTTTAGTGCTTTCACGCACGCATTAGCCACATGGGTGTTAAATGTGAGCTTGCTGTCAAGAGTCACGCCCAGGATTTTTATGCTCTCGACCATTTTTAAGTCGGTCCCTCCCATTGTCAGTCGTGGGGTGTCATATCGCAATTTACGCGTAATAACCATTGCGTTGGTTTTATGTGGTGCGAATTTGAGTTTATTTTTGACACCCCACTCCTGTACACGGGAGAGAGCGTCGTTAGCCTGCCTCTCCACCTCGATCGCCCCATCCCCGTCAAAGATTACCACTACGTCATCAGCAAACGCCTGCACGTAGTTCCCTCTCTCTTCCAGCTCTTTTAACAGTGGATCCAGGAGGAGGTTCCATAGGATGGGGCCACCTATCGATCCCTGTACGCACCCTTTGGTCGTTGTCCTCACCACCTCCTCGCCAGCGTATCTAACCCGGACGCTCCTTTCGTTCAGGTAGCTGTCGAGCATCCGCCTAATATTAACCGGACACTTCTCTTCCGCCAGTCGGACTCTTATGGCCGGCCACCATGCGCTATCGAATGCTCCCTCTATATCTAGCGAGACCATTGTCATCAGCTTCTTCTGCTTCAGCTTCAGTTTTATGTGTCCCAAAAGGGTATAGAGGGCGTCTTCCGTGCTCCTTTGGGGCATGAATCCAAACTGGTGGTGGCTCAGGCGTCATCCGGTCCGATTAGGTCCGATCCGTTCCGGTCCGGTCCGGTCCGGTTGGTCCGGTCCTTATATGGAACCTACATGCCAAATTTGGAATCTCTAGATCAGTAAAATTCTCGCAACTTCGTTTGCGTGTATGTCGCTTTTCCGTTAGAATTTCGAAAAATCATTTCTTAGTACACACCTAGACGTCGTACGGAATCTACATTCCAAATTTGGAATCTCTAGACCCAGCGGTTTGGGCTGTGCGTTGATATATTATAGTTAAGTCAGTCAGTCAGTCGGCACTTTGAATTTTATATATATAGATGAGCAAGATAGAGATTGAGACTAGATTTTAAGTGTGTTTGTTAAAAGAAAAGACCTGCTGCGCGCTGGTTTGAAAATTAAATTACCATGAACAGCTGTAGGTACAGATTCGAGTTAACTAATTAATACCATTAAACCCTATCTAGCGACATAGCAACAGTACAATATAATATTATGAGATGATCTAACGTATTATTGGATTCCTTTGTGTGAATTCCTGGAAGCAATAAAGACATTCTTGGCGCTATGCCATTCCACAGGCTGTGGCGCGAGAAAGTTTTTATTTTTGTTTTGGAAGATTATAGCAGTAATACAACGGGTTACAAGGACATTCAAGTTGAAAGTACCATGTCGTTTAGGAACAATAATATCAAACTCAGGTTAAAATTAAATTAAATTATAAAATAAATATTTAAACCCTTTTATTACATAGTTTCTACAGTACTGTGGTAACAATGGGTAAGTTTACACTATATCACGACAAAATTAGTCATACAGCTGAACTGAAACTGCTAAAGATGAGTGAAATTTTAGATAGACTTGATTACTAGGAAGAACTGTGTTAGTGATACCCTCGGTATTGCAAGCGTCTATCGGCTACGGTGATGCTTACTATCAGTCGCGCCGTATGCTTGTTTACCAACTGGCATTAAAAAAAAATGATATTTGGAAAACCTCGTACAATCGGGAAAAATGGATTTCATAGTGAAAATCTTATAAGCAGGTAATATTTGAAGGTAAAAACGACAACTGTCTTAATAATAGGTACAGTTTATTCAGAAATCAGTGATTTTGCTCGCCAAGCAAATAATGCACTGAGCTACAGTTGCCTTTTTATATCACTGCAAACTACTATTACACACACACAAAAATTTTACTTTGGACACAAACAGTAACTTTGGAATGGTAGAGCAATTATTACGAAATGGGCTAGCTCGACCGGGGAAGTACCACCCTCTCACAGAATATCGAAGTGAAGCAGCAATGCGTTTCGTTCGATGAGTGAGAGATCCGGAAGCCCAACTCCTTCCCTATCCCCTCTTTCCCCCTCCTTCTTTCCCTTCCCTTCCTTCTTCTTTTCCTCCAACCTTGTTGGTGGACAACTGGCTGTATGACATTAAAAAAAACTACTGCAATTTTGTTATTGTCAAATTTCTGTTTACTTATGTATCGTAGAGATACGAATGATCTATCTCATTAGGATTAAAAGTATGTAGATATAGTAGATATAATGAGATAGAAAAGAAATGTATATTTCAATATTTACCGAACTTAACAGTTTGTCAATATTCTTTAATCTTTGCATTAACAGTAACTTTGTGTAAACTTACCACGATTTGCGTGAAGTCTGTCGACATAAACCGATTTGCTTGGCGTCCCGCAGACTCAATACGATTATTCACTTCTATAAATTCCGTTACTTGTATAGAAGACGTGCTGACAATTGTTATTTCTTAGCTATTCAGACAGATTATTTTGAGCTTTGAATATGTTTTTATATTTTTTCATTCTTTAAATTCTGAAAAGTTGCGATGTGAAAACACGAAGAAAGAATACGAATACTAGTTCAGTCAACGAATGCGTCAAAAGGGGAATGGGTATAGAGTGCGTGAGCTCCCGGAACCTAAGCGATTTCTTCAGAAACTTAATTAGGGTGCTTAGGGAGAAAACATACTAGTCCTGACGTTTAAGAGGTGAGCCGGAGGAAGGGAAAAAATTAATAACATCAAATTGTTAGAGAATTTTATAAGATTTCATTTCGCCATAGACCATTTTCCACTATAACGTATTGACTTTAAGATATTAGCGAAAAACCTAAAATAGGGACCTTTGTCACCCTCCCCTCGCTCACCTCCTAGACGTCAGGACTTTTAGAATGCTTTCTCCCTAAACATCAGGATGAAATGAAATGAAATCGTTTATTTCAGAAATTAGACCTTCACAGGCACTTTTTCTTGTCATTTACACTTGTTTAAATAAAGAAAAGAAGAAAGAAAGAAAGAAGATGAAACCTAGGATGAACCTAATCAGGATTAGGTTTCTGAACAAATCGCTTTGGTTCCCGCTCACGCACTCTACAACTACGTTGTTAACTGAACTATACGGCGCGAATACAATTATAGGCTATTGATGTTAAAGCAACTAGACTAATACAAGAAGTGTTAAAAAATACAAATAATTAATTCAAAGAATATCGGTACAGAAGTTCAAACTCTCAGAGACAATTATGTTAAACGTTTAAAAGGTCTTAATTGGTTCCTAGCTATACATCTAGATGGAAAACTCGTAGCGTACGGTCCCAATGTAAATTCAATTTAATTATGTAAATGGGCGGTGAAGCGACGACTTGGAGGCCTGTGTTTAACAAGAGACACCTTGTGCTTGTTAGATATACGTATTGTTATACATAATATTATAATATACTACTTAGGTAAAAAGAGCGCGTCAGCATTTTGGCCGCCTCGTGGATTTTTCCACAATTTCAAGTTAGTTAGCACTGGATCGGTCGGAAATGCAGTGCGCAATTCGATAATTGTGTAATATTTTATCTTCTCATTAAAAAGTGTGTTTGATAAAAAGTACGCGTTTAATTTGCGAAGACCAGCAGGGACTACCTCATAACAAAATTTGGTGTCAGAAGTGCGACGTCGTAAGTGGCTTCCGTTGAAGTCCTTTCGAGAACCCGAGGTCCCCAACACGGTCTCTGATCGACAGTAAGACTTGACCCGTAGGTCAAGCCTGCATCAGCCGCAATCAGGTCGACGGTCAGCCTCCGCCCTACGGCGTGAGCCCTCGCCACGTGTTTCACTAACACACTCCTACACAAGGTCGACGGTCAGCCTCCGCTACAGCGTGAGCCCGCACTACGTGTACTCTTCACCACGTGATTCGCCGTATCATTCCTGCACAAGGTCGACGGTCAGCCTCAGGTGTGCCTGCCTGAGCCCTCGCCACATTCCAGTTCCGGTGCTAACTCACCACCATCTGTCACGTGACTGCCGCGTGTTCCAGTTCCACGCTGCTGTGAGAGCGTGAAAACTTCAACAACGTGTATCCAGAATTCAAGATGCTAGTGAAAGTGATCCTCGTGATTCTGTGAGTGTTTTACTATATTCGCGATTTTACTATTAACTTTACAATTTCTATATTTTAACAATTTCCATATTTTTACAATTTCTATATTCTTATTCAATTTTTATATTTTTACAATTTCTATACTTTGTCACTGATGTCGCTCAAAGCAGAGTCCGAAGGTCGTAAGGCCTCTACTTCCGAAAAATCGGAGAAGGTCACATTAACATTTCTATCAAAATTCGTCAAACCTTATAATGGTGATAGAGAGTCACTCCCTGCCTTTCTAACAAATTGCGATAATGCTATTTCTTTAGCCAGTCAAGAACAGGAAATTGTTTTGTGCAAGTTTATTTTATCTCAACTAGAAGGCAAAGCTCAAGCTGCCTGCAGTTTAAGAACATTTGAAACATGGAGTGAACTTAAATCATTTCTTAAAACCACATTTGGCGAGAAAAAACATTCTACGCATTTACTAATTGATTTGCAAAACTGTAAACAATTTAATGGTGAAGATGTTACTAAATATTCACTCAGAATAGAATATATATTAGCTAGAATACATTCTGAAATTCATTACAGCTGCAAGGACACTAAGGAACTCCCTGGTCGAATAGCTGCCATGGAGGACCTAGCGCTCAATACTTTTATGTTAGGATTAAATAATTCTATATCTGCGATTGTCCGGTGTAGAAACCCCTCAACACTAAATGAGGCGGTGCAACACGCAATTCAAGAAGAAAAAATAATGAATTTATCTAAATCTAATTCCAATAAATATGTCAAACAATGCACTGTGTGTAACAAATCAGGTCATAATACTTCTGAATGTTTCTTAAAAAAATAAAAATTCTGGTAACTATCCCAAATTTAAAAAAACATACTATGTGAATCCTAAACCTAATGCTATTCAAAATCCTAATTCTATTTCTAATACAAATTCTAATATAAAATCATGTAATTATTGCAAAAATTTAGGTCATACAATTGACGAGTGCCGTAAGCGCAAATACAACATACAGCACCGCGGAAACGCTAACTATGCACAACGTGACTATCAGTCGCCTCGCGCCAACAACGCCACTGGCACGGTGAATGTAATCGAGTCGCCGTTCAACTCCGGCGCCGATGCCCATTTAAACTAATTCCGATTTCGGATACGTGTCTGCCGAAATCGAATATCGTAAATGACACGCTTATACCCACTGTATCTTATACTAAATCTTATACCAAATCTACATTTCAGTCAAAGCAACTGAGTCCTACTAAATCTACATCTCAGTCCGAGAAACTGAGTCCTACTAAATCTTATACTAAATCTACACCTCAGTCCGAGCCACTGAGTCATACTAAGTCCTATACTGAACCTTGTGATGAAAATGAAATCTCTGAATCTTCTCATGTCGATTGTACTATCCCAATTTATGAGACAGATATAAAAATTAAGAAAATATCTCTGCCTCACGTATTTTTAAAATCAAGCTACTTTCCTAAACCTTTGAGCTTCCTTGTAGACACAGGTGCATCTATAAGCTTAATAAAACAATCGAGTATGAACATAATACCTCTTTTATCTCGTGAAATTGTTAAACTAAGAGGTATAAATAACACTGAATCTTGTTGCGAATCATTAGGTACATTCCAAATGGATTTTGAATTGTCCAGTGATAATAATTATAATTACAAATTCCATGTCGTCAATGATGACGTCTCGCTAGACTATGACGGTATCATAGGTAGTGATTTTCTTAGTTATTTTAAATCAAACATTAATTACGATTCTAAAATGTTAAACATACAAGGACATAATTTACAAATTAATTATATTCAGCCAACTTATATTATTCCAGCCCGTTCTGAAGTTGTTATTGAATGTGCAATATCAAATTACTCGCCCGACTCTTATCAGAGTAATGAGGCTCTCATATTAGATCAAACCTTATGCAATGGCGTTTTTATCGCAAATTGCATTGTCTCTATCAAACCTAATAAAAGAGTAAATATTTCGGTTTTAAATACTACTGATTCTGACGTAGAAATAAAAGATTATTACGTAAAGGTGTCTCCTCTCGACTATGACTTAAATACCCATGAAGATCAAACTATTAATTCTATTTCCAATTCTAAATCTGATCGTGTTCAAAAGGTACTAAAGCTCATACGCTGCTCTCATTTAAATTCTGAAGAGGAAAAATCCCTCTTAGAATGTTGTTCCCAATATACAGATATTTTTCATCTTCCAGATGAACCACTATCTCATACAAATGCAATCGAGCATTCTATTAATTCAGGTGATACACCTCCAATCCACGTCAAGTCTTATCGCTTCCCCGAATGCCACAAGGAGGAAGTCGATTCCCAAATTCGTCAAATGCTTGACCAAAATATCATTCGTCCCTCTGTCTCACCATGGAGTGCCCCAGTTTGGGTAGTTCCCAAGAAATTAGACACGTCAGGCAAACGCAAATGGAGGATAGTTATAGACTATCGTCGTCTCAATGATGTGACTGTTTCTGAAAGTTATCCACTGCCTCTTATTAGTGATATTCTCGACCAATTAGGTCATTCAAAATATTTTAGTACCCTCGATTTATCGAGCGGATTTCATCAGATAAAAATGAACCCTAAAGACGCTGAAAAGACAGGCTTTAGCGTAAATACTAATTCAAGCTCTTCTGGACATTATGAGTTTACCAGAATGCCCTTCGGGTTAAAAAATGCCCCTACCACTTTTCAAAGGCTTATGAATACGGCTCTTTCCGGTCTCCAAGGCCTCCACGCTTATGTTTACTTGGATGACTGTATTATTTACTCACACGATCTCCCTAGTCACATTACAAAATTAAAACTTGTTTTTGATAGATTGCGAAAATTTAATTTAAAGTTGCAACCCGACAAGTGTGAGTTTTTACGTCGCGAAGTTGCATACTTAGGCCACATTATCACTGATAATGGTGTGTCTCCTAATCCAGACAAGGTCAAGGCTGTCACTGAATTCCCAACTCCTACAAATATTAAACAAATAAAATCTTTTCTAGGTCTCGTAGGCTATTATCGCCGATTCATCGAAAACTTTTCTAAAATGACTAAACCTCTCACGTCTCTTTTAAAAAAGGACGTTACTTTCAATTGGACATCCGAGCAAGAATCTGCTTTCAACATTCTGAAAAACAAGCTTACAACAGCTCCTTTACTACAATATCCCAATTTTTCCGCACCGTTTATAATAACAACGGATGCCTCAAGTTATGCTGTAGGAGCAGTGCTCTCTCAAGGTGATATAGGTAAAGACAAACCTATAGCCTTTGCTTCTCGGACCCTTAATAAAGCGGAAGGAAATTACTCTACAACGGAGAAGGAACTCCTTGCTATCATTTTTGCCGTTAAAACATTCCGTCCCTATATTTTTGGACGCAATTTCAAGATCGTTACTGACCACAGGCCTTTAGTTTGGCTATTTAATAACAAAGACCCAGGTAGTAGACTCATTCGCTGGCGTCTCAAACTCGAGGAGTACGACTACGAAATTATATATAAACAAGGTCGTCTTAACTCTAACGCCGACGCACTATCTCGTTGCCCCGTTAATACCATTGATATAAATAATTTACATAACTTACCTTACGAGAAATATTTTCAAATACAATCTACAAAAAAATTACCAAATCTTAATACTATTATCGAAGAACAGAGTCAAAGTTTACCCTTAACTAAAATTAAATCAATCGCTTGTCCAGTCTCTTTAGACTTTGATTATTCTATGCCCCACTGCGAAGAAATACTATCGCAGCTCGAAGATTCCGCCAACTTAGTAAATTCCGAACGTGAACCTTGTACTGTTCAAGTCGTAAATAATAAAAACAAAACTTACTATTTTCTATATACAAAAATTCATCATTATGATGAAATAAAAATTAAAGATATATACAACTTGTTAATGAATTTAAGAGATAAAATTATTACTCATATCGATATTATATCACTAAATCCTTATTTCGATAAAATTGAGAACTTGTTACAGAAATTACTAAATCTCTGTGAAAAAATGCAACCAGAAGAAGTAATCGAATGCAAAGATTTCTCTGCCCCTTTAGAGGTACTAATGCAGTCAAATTTAATTAAATTGCAATCCTTATCTCATGTTGTGTCACAACAAATGCCAACCAAGGTAAAAAGATCCCTAGAGTTCGGCGGTGAAATATTAAAATTCTTTTTCGGCACTCTAGATGCCGACGATGCACGCAAATATGACGCTGCAATTGAATCTTGTCGGAAGACTGAATCCGATATCTTCCGTTTAATGAGAGACAATATACACATTGTAAAATCTACTATAAACAATTTTAATTCTACTATTTCCAAACTCGATCAAAACGAAATTAAAATTATCTCTCAAATAAATGCTATGAATAAAATGATGTGTCAAACAACAAAAAATAATAACTTATTACAACATATGTCTAAGTTAAATAATTTACTTAATCTTATTGAAGGCTCTTTGTTAGCCATTTCTAACTTATTAGATACTACTTTAAACGCTGTACTATTTTCTAAGGTTAATATTCTACATCCTAGTGTGCTAAGTCCTTTAAGTCTTTATAGTGAATTAAGTAAACATAATAATCAAATTAAGAAGCGCTTAGACTTGCCGCTGCAATTAAATATAAATAATATACATTCTATAATCGATGTTTCTCAACTTAGTTGTTACTACTATAATAATAAGATTGTTTTTGTTTTGCAAATCCCTTTAGTAAGCGACGATAAATACATTGTCTATAAAAATATACCTTTGCCTACGCCTCATAATGACTCATACGTAAAAACATTTGCTTTAATTCAACCTTCTCATGTGTACACTGCTTTAAGCGACGACAGAATGCACTATACTATGTTTGATAATTTCGATAAATGTAAGAAAGTTAATAACGATTACTCTATCTGTGAATTAATAACTCTTTATTCTTGTATTGCAAGTCCAAGTTGTGAATCAAAATTATTAACTGAAGATATTTTATCATTGCCAACTCAATGTAATTCAAAACTATTATTTGGTGAAATTGATATTTGGCAAAAATTATTTAATAATAAATGGATTTATGTACAATCCAGTATTAGTAAATTAACGATAAAATGTGAAGATGATATAAATGACTATTCCATTGTCGGTACTGGACTAGTTAAACTAACTAGTGACTGCATAGGTTACTCAAAGACTACGCAACTAATTCCAAGTAGTTATTCCACATTAATCACCAAGTCATCTATTAAAATAAATTTTGATATAACGGGTGATGATTGTTGTAAAAGAGACCTTTTTAATAAAACTCTACCATCTCTGTCACCGTTATCTTTAAGTAAGATAAATTTAGATAATTTAAGACATGCCACTCACCAATTAAACGATTTAGAAAATGAAATCAATAATGTTCAAAGTGAATCTCATTTTATTAAATATGGCGTGTATTACTCTACGTTTACATATATACTAATTGTTTGTTTGTTTTTGTTTTGTGCTTACAGGCTATATAAATGTTTAAGAAATCGTAATTTATGCTGTTGTATTCCAATTGTCAATCGGTGGCGTAATAAAGATGTTGTAAGGAATAAACAAAAATTATTTAACTCTGTCGAAAATATCGAAATGTCACGTATTTCTGTTCCTGGTGATGAAGATAAAATATCAGTGAAATCACTAACAAGTCATCATCAGAAACATAATGTTAAGGTTGATTTTCACAATTCCAACAGGAATATAAATGTTTAAATTTAACATAAAAATAATAATTAGATTTTCACTTACTATGTTTCACTGAATCCAAACATGTTATATTATTCTTAATTTTTACTATCTTCTATTTCTATTTTTTTTTCTATTTCATAATTATTTTGTAACACTCTGCATCTCTGACCCATCTAGCTCTATTTTGCTATTTCTTTCTAACTTCGCTTCATCTTAATCGGGATAAAGCTCCGTCAAAAGGGGGGGGCTGTTATACATAATATTATAATATACTACTTAGGTAAAAAGAGCGCGTCAGCATTTTGGCCGCCTCGTGGATTTTTCCACAATTTCAAGTTAGTTAGCACTGGATCGGTCGGAAATGCAGTGCGCAATTCGATAATTGTGTAATATTTTATCTTCTCATTAAAAAGTGTGTTTGATAAAAAGTACGCGTTTAATTTGCGAAGACCAGCAGGGACTACCTCATAACAGTATGCCTGCCTGTGGTTTGAATAATTACACCGAGTACTGACTTGTAGTTGGTTTTTGGATAAAACACTAACTCTTAATCAGGTAATACTTAAAATACTGGCTGTTGTCGCAGCTTCGCCCACATGGGTTTTTCGTTAATAAATAGCCTATGATATTCACAAATAGCTTAGCTGTCTATTGGTAAAAGAACTTTCAACATCGGTTCAATAGATCCAGAAATTTAATGTGATAACTTAACATTATTCAGATTTGTAGGAGCGAGAAAAATTCTACCTATGCCTCTGTCAGCATCGAAAGCCGCTTTTAGAGGAATAAATAGAAAATATAAAAAACATTAGAAAGACTTTACTGTTGTATCATTTAATGAATAGCAGTTAATTAACTCTGATTTGTGCAAAATATACGCTCGTCATTTAGTATTCATTTTAATTATAAAGGATTAAGCGAAATTGACAAATTTATGGTTTCGGTTAATCCAATTCAGGCTGCATGTGACACTATTTCACATCATTAATGAGTTATATCTGTACATATTTCATAATAATAGTGTATATAATTTCTCATTTATTTCATAATGTGCCACAGTTGCGGGTTACACGTGTTTGTCACTGATTTTACATAATGAGTCTTAAATTGAAATGAAATGAACATTGTTCAAAGAACAGGCCTACAGAGACACGTTCTCTTATTATTGACAGTAAAATCCCATCAAAAACATTAAAATGTAAAGTTAAGCCAGAGCCTCGGAAGTTCGGAACGCAAGTTTTCCACTACAAAAAGCAGCCAGTAGGCTGATTTATAAATTTAGATATACCTACTCGTATTTCTATCTACTTAACTAAAAACAGCGGATTGCTGGAACCGATAGCTGATTGTGTCAAGAAATTGTATAATATTCATCTGAATCGGCTGGATTGCAAAATTACATAGTTAAAGCCTGGTATGTCGTGTCGCGATAGAAGGATATACGGTTTCATACATATGCCAAAAAAGTCATACGGAAAAGATATCTTTCATTGTTTGAAAGGTACATTATTTTAGAAGGACATAGAATGTGGTTATAATACAGATTCATACAGTGCAAAGCCAAAGAAAAGCTAGTGAAAAATAAAATTCTCTCGCATTATAACGACTCTGATAATATGCTAATGAATTCAATCTCATCAGATGCTATTGTGTTTCTGAACTAGAAAATCTGAATAATCTTATGTAATAAGACTGAATCGGTCATTCATTACGTTTCTCCGTAAATCGGTGATTAACATTGTAATTAGATCTTATTGTAATTAATAATGCTGACGGAATTTAACCTTGGCTGAATAGATAAAATACAGTGGTTCATTTCTGCAATAAAATTGAATTAGAAAGAATATTTTTTGATAATAATAATATAGCTATCGCATACATTATTTAACCATGCATTATTTTATTACCACTACACTACATAATGTTTAATTTGGTATTAAAATTGGACACTGTTTGCAATGAACAAACATTTTCTGTTTTCATGAAAAATATTTTTGTGACTGGATGTAGTAAGTACCAATATTATTCTAGAACGAAAGCAAACGGACAGCAACTCATAAATCTAAGAATATTTGAACAATAAATTTAGATTTCTTTGGTATAATAAAATTAGATTTGAATTTTGAAAGGACCTACCATTTTGACATCAATTCTTTGTAATTCCATTTCGATTCTAACCAGATTATGCTACCCTTCCATTTCTACAGGAGCATAAATTTTATCTTTTACGCATCGTCGAAATAAATTCCGAATCTCGAGAACACTGAATACCTACTTACATTAAGCTTCTGAGGGGTATACAAAACAGAGCTCTATACGTCTTCCTTCCTACCTTTCTAGCAAAAACGCTGACGCTCTCCCCTACCAAGGTACAAAGTCGAATTTCTCGCAATGAAAAACGTACGCTATCAACGTTTAATATTTATTATCCTATTCCGTGAAAAATCTCAACCATTTCCTTAAAGTACCGTGGTACCATCAGTATCGACACATGAATTTATTAGCCAATAAGTTCACGGAAGGTATTGAGGACTGTTCATATTTGCTGATAGCAATCTTGCTTGTAAAGGTGTGAGGACATGGCATTATCTGTTACAGTCAGTGTGTTATACATACTCTATTTGTCAAAGGTATTATGATTTGGAAGATCTCCAATATTTTTATTAAAACAATGCAAACAGAAATCCAGACATTCGTGATTTACAGAGATTCGTGATCGCCGCCTTGTCAACGAAGGTCGTCAAGATGGTGACGTCGAATCCTCACCGTACCACGTTGCCTTTTTAAAGGGTACTTTTTTTTGTTAAAAAGTGTTCATTTAAAATACTCGACATTGGCAAAATTGTTTATGTGTCGTTAAGACACGACAGTAACGTAATACTTAATCTTTTAAGTAAGATTAAATGATTAAGTATTACAGATAATATTTGTAATAAGACGGCTTTATTAGTAGTCATTCAAGGTCAATACAAGATTAATTCATCAATGTGAATCTGTCTTTACGTCGTAAAATAATACAATAAACGTCCCCAAGGTTTACACTGCGATGAATTTCCAAGTGCTACAATGGTAAGGACAGTTTGGACTATAAAGTAGGTCGGAATGGATCACGATTATATTTGGCTGGGATTTATTGTCATGTTAATTACTGGTGTTGAGAGGGTAAGGAATTCCGTTAAAACAATCTGAAACCACTTGAAAATTATGTCTGCAAGGAAATATCAAATTGTTGAAAGGGGTTTTATTACAAGTATTAAATTAGATCAATGATATTAAGTAATCTGTAAGTTACAACGCTGATTTGGAAGTTTATACATATTATTATAATGTGATGTGTGTGAGCCGTTTGTTGAAAATCAGCCCCTCGATAAAAATGTGTAATGTATAAGTTTTTTGTTTGTTATATCATATAACTTCAAACGTACATTTAATTTGGCGTATATTATAGTTAACATATCCGTTTGTGTTTTCCGTTACCTTTGGCTCCAGAGCACGGGTTCGATTCCGCTCGAGGCTAACATGTATGTGATGGCATTTATTTGTGTTTGTTTTCAAACCCTGTTTCTTTTGACTTGACCAATGTAGTAAACAATCTTAGCATGTCTTTTTAACGAAAATAGGCAATTAAAATTATCATTCACACCCAAATAATAATAATATAGTTAGAAATGGCGTTTAACACAACACTCTTATTATTCTGGCGATTTATCGATTTTACACATGCATATTTGAATAAAAAGACACGCTAAGATTGTTTACTACATTGGTCACAAGTCAAAAGAAACAGGGTTTATGTGTTCTGTCCCATAACAACAGCAGGCTAAACCTAACTTACTTTGACAACAGATGGCGCTGTGTAAATTATGTAAAAAAAACTGTAATTTATATATTTTATATGCTTGTTCTTTTAGAAAATTCATTTCTTCATTACACTATGCGCTAACATGCAAATAAATGCAGTTAGCACATTAAGCTTCATTGCAGTTTAAACATCTCGTCTTAATTGCTATACTTTTTGTGGCAATTAACCCGGCTTTGTGAAATTTTCTTCTGATTTATGTTATCATTATGCCCTAATGATCTGCATTTGCACTATTAACTAGTTTAAGTGTTGTTTCATTTTGTACATAAATTAAACTAAACTTGGATTAAGAACCTCATTAAGTACTAGGTTGCTTAAGTAGGTTTTCAGCAACTTAAGATTTCCTCATTTCGTTGTTTTTCTTTGTTCTTAATATACAAATTGGGCTGGCACATCATCAAGATAAATGCCTCTAAAAAATAGATTAAAATATATGAATGTAGGAGGTCGTGTGTCTCTTTCACTCTTTTCAATCGTTCATCTGTCTCTTTTACACGTTTGTACTTCTCTTACACTCATTCCGTTCGGATACTCGCATACATTATACCATTCATATCCCATATGTATATGTATATATATATATGTGTATATACAAATTAATAAAATAGAAGTTATAATGCTAGGTACATTTAATTTTATGTGTGGTAGAAGCTCCTTTGATAGTAGTCTTTTAAATTTAAAGTTTACAAATCAACAATTTTAGTTAAACTCATTCGTTTTCTTTTTTGAAGTTATTTATTCATTTTATTATTCAAGTTACGCTTACTTTTTCAAGTAACACTTACTATATAGAATTAATTTTGATGTTTATTAATTAAAATTAAACGATATACCCCGTAGTTATAATTTATCTGTGCCGTGGTAAACATAAGAAACTGCGTGACAGATCGTTGCGTCTCTGACGTAAAATGCGTCGCGTATTATCAGTCGCGTAATGCCAGATGAGTTCGTAATAAAACATTGAACCTTTCACACTACACTGATGATACATTAGATATTCGATATAGCAGGTAACAGCTGCACCAATTTCTTTCTATCTGACAATACAAAATTAATTATGGCCATTTTAGTACCTTCATTCGTATATTTCGTATAGCATTTGCTCACACAATTTCCTGGAATATTGCCTTTGTAAACAATACTGTACAGTTAACGTCAAAAAATATGTTATGTTAATAAATTGGCTTACTTGTGTAATCAGCGCCCTTACTCATGAAGATAATTCCGCACGATCGCCATAGGATTGTTAATTTTAGGTACTCTTTACAGCTAAACTAGCGCTAACTAAAAACTAAACTAAATGAAATTGGATAGTATAAAATTTCAATGGTACGAATTAGGATTTGCTGTTAATTTTGCATTTGAAATTATACAGAATTGAAATAAAAATCGCGATTGCTATGCAGAGTAACCTAGCTGGTCACTAGAGGCTTGACTTGGACGGTTGGTGCAAGCTGGTTCCATAGTAAAACTAGCAAGAAATCCTTATATTGTCGCCACATTCTTTTGCCCTCGGTCTAGCCAGAGTCAAGGTTGCTTAATACTAGAAAGCTGTACGTAAAGTGTAATGTTTGTAAACTTATAAAAAACTGGACCTAAATAATAAATCTTTGAATCTATGTAATACTATATCCAAATTTATTTTTTATGGAATGATTAATTAATTATTATTATTTAATATTTAGATTTTAACTAATTATGATTTTGTTAATTAATATTGAAAATAAATTAACTCCAACTAGGTATACGTTAAAATCTACCTACCACAGAATTCAACTCGCAACTGCCAACTCGCAATGGGAACACCTCAAATCAGTAATATGGGACACTCTGGACAAGGTCACTAAAGAGAGAAACGCCACCCCGGAGAAGAAGAAAGTATGGATTACTGACCATACATGGGAGCTCATTCGCCAGAGGAAGGACTTGAAGACAAAGGGACTGCAAGACCAGCTGGTGCGCGCAGAATATTCAAAAATATGCACGGATATAAAGAAAAGCTGCCGCCAAGATAAAAACAATTTCTTAGCGCACATCTGCAGCGAAATAGAAAGTGATTCGCTCAAACTACACACCGCAGATCTCTTCAAGAAAGTCCGACTACTCTCCAACCAATTCAAACCCAAGACGTGGGTCATTGAAGACGCAAATGGTAACCCCCTGCATGAGCTTGAAGACATTGCCGAAAGATGGCGTTGTTACTGCGAGGATCTCTACAAAGATCCACGCGGGACTGGTGCTGCCCTGCTTGACTGGAGGGAAATAGACCGAGAACCACCCATACTGCGCTTAGAAGTAACTGCTGCAATCAACAAGCTCAAGAATAAGAAAGCACCGGGACCGGATCAAATCTCGTCAGAAATTCTCAAGGCCTTGGGCGACACTGGCATTGCTACGCTGCACAATATATGCAATCACATCTGGCATCACGGCGAATGGCCCAGAGACTGGGCTGAGTCAATAATTCTGCCTCTTCACAAGAAAGGATCGACCAGGAGATGTGAGAATTACCGCACCCTTGCTCTAATTTCACATGGCAGCAAAATTCTGCTTCACATTATCAACAGTCGAATCAGACATTACTTGGACTGGCAAATCCCGCAGGAGCAGGCGGGCTTTGTGAAGGGCAAAGGCACGCGCGAGCAAATACTCAACGTCCGACAGCTCATAGAAAAAGCCTATGAAGTAAACACGCCTGTCGTAATGTGCTTCATAGATTACAGTAAAGCTTTCGATTGCGTCAATTGGGAATGCTTGTGGAGGGTTCTGACGGAGCTGGGCGTGCCGAATCACCTTACGGCCCTTCTACAAACCCTCTATCGAAACAACCGAGGTGTGGTAAGAGTCGACAGAACAACGTCAAAACCTTTCAACTTCGGGAAAGGCGTCAGGCAGGGCTGCATACTGTCCCCCATCCTGTTCAACATCTACGGTGAATATATAATAAGACGCACTTGTGACAACTGGGAGGGAGGCGTAGCCATTGGTGGTGTTAAACTAACCAATCTGCGTTATGCCGATGACACAACCCTCTTTGCCGCCAACGAAACCGAGATGGTCACACTACTGGACAGGATGGAGCGGATAAGCGAAGAACTGGGCCTTTCCATGAATAGAGCCAAAACCAGGATAATGGTGGTGGATCGCACACTAAAGTTAGAGCTCACTGGCGCACTAAACCTTGAATTTGTGAATAACTTCATATACCTGGGCTCTGATATCTCCAACAATGGCTCGTGCGAGAGGGACATACGGAGGCGCATTGGAATGGCGAAGGGTGCTATGGCTCAGCTGCATAAAATATGGGCCGACAGAAACATCTCCATCAAAACCAAGACCAAGCTGGTAACCACTCTTGTGTTCTCCATCTTCTTATACGGTGCCGAAACTTGGACTTTAAAGAAAGCGGATCGAGCACGCATCGATGCCTTTGAGATGTGGTGTTGGAGGAAAATGCTGCGCATACCTTGGACAGCTCGCCGGACCAACGTGTCGATTCTTGAAGAACTCAAAATTACAAGAAGACTTTCCACCATCTGTCTCCGAAGGATCCTGGAGTTCTTTGGTCACATTGCCCGAAAACGCGGTGACAACCTTGAGAGACTCTTTGTCACCGGCAAGGTGGACGGCAAAAGACCGCGGGGCCGAAGTCCGATACGTTGGTCCGACCAAATCCGCACTGCTCTCGATACGAGCTTCCGTGATGCAGTCCACGCCGCAGAAGACAGGAACAGGTGGCGGAGCATTATCCGTGCCAAAGTGAGGCCATGAGGTCACGACCCTCAGCACTGAGGATAACGACGCAAGGAGGAGGATTTTGATTGGAAATTGAATTTTCAGATTACATTAAAAATTAACAATTGTATTCAAAATAGAATATTTTTTTTATGAATGACAAACTAGTTAGCGGGATACGATTTACGAGCCACTAACAATTCATAGTAGCAGCTAAGCTCTGCTTCTACCACTCTGCGGAAGGGGAGAGAATGAGAGAAAAGAACAAACCCTTAGCATAAGAAAATGTTATCAAAACCCAGTCACTTTTCCAGAAGTATTAAATTTTGAGTAAAATGGACTCTAAAAAAACGAATCATATTTTCTCCTGTTGTAAATTCATACAATCATAAAATTAATAAAACTTTTAAAATCAATAGAAAAAAAAATATTTACTAATGTTTGTGGCCGCTGGCCTGTAATGTACCTAGAATAAATTACATTTATTTTTGCGTTTTGTCCGTATCGTCGTCCGTATTTCGTCGGTGTCAAGGTGTTCTACAGAACACTTTATTGATGGTACACCATATCATCATAAAAAAACCTATTTAAAAAAAGCAAGCAACGTTGTCAAAATTTCGAGTGTAGGTACGTCAGATAAATTAGATTGTTATTCACGACACGGGAGCGTGGATTTAGACGCAATTCCCTTTCTGATCTCTCCTGTGCAAACAACAGGACTCTGTCATGACAGCAGACGGGTCCCGTCTTTGCATAAAATATTAGGTAGGCCCATTTTGACGGGTTATACGGTGTAAAATTTCGTTGAGGCACGACGGTAATATGTTGGAATATGGATGAGATTGGCTGTCATATGAATATGAATGGTTGATTGATGAGTTCCGTGATAGCTTGAGAATCCTATTCTTACGGTGTATTATAATATAAAGCGACATCTGGTATCAAGTTAGGCAAGGATTGAACCTGGTCTTTTGTATGTTGTGCCTATTAATACAATACAAAATTCGGTATTGCACCAAAAAATCATAAATATATAGGGACAATTCATACAGACGGAGCTAGCCCCGAAGTAAGTTCGAAACTTGTGTTATGGGATACTAACTCAACGATATTATATTTTATAAAAAATACATATATAGATAAACATTCAAGAACCGAGGCCGATCAGAAAAAGTTCGTTTTTCATCATGACCCGACCGGAAATCGAACCCGGGACCTCCTGGGTGGCGGTCTGGCGTGGTAACCATTACGCCACGGAGGTCGTCATCATCAATTTAACAAGATAGTACATACAGATAGATATAATACAATAAGCGGTCTTTTACCAATATTTTTATTTTATTGTTAATTTCCCTACATGTTGTGGGAAATGTGATTAATTAACGCAAGTCTTATGCATAAAGCGCCTACTTATCTAACTATGTAGTTCAGGAGTTTCGACGTCTGACGAACAGACAACGTTATGATAGAGACGTTACTTTCATTTCAATATTATTGGGTATAGATGTTGTTTTGCAAAAACCTCCGCACTCAACTTCGCGCAACTTCGTTTGCATGTGTGTACCCTCTTTCGATGTAACATTTCACAAAGAACACACTCGCTTAATGTCATGTGTTTAGTACCAGCGTTTTAGGCTGTGCGTTCATAGTCGGTCAATCAGTCAGTAATTCGAATTATATAATAGTTTTTTTTTCCTTTGAACGAAGTTGTACAAACACATTTTAAATATAATTTGTCCGTAAAGTAACTAAACAATGACAGCCATGATATTAATGTTGTATTTACAAAAAAAAAGTTTTAATTCAACTCATAGTCAAAGCAATTATAATAAATATTTTCAATTAAAAAAATCGATACGTCTCAATTCCTGCACCGTATACTCTCAACCTTTAGCGACAATCAACCACCTTTTAAAGACCTGCCTCTCCTCATGATTCCATTACACACAGTTAGCTAAAAGGTCTATTGTCCAAACAACCAGGGTTCAAGTTAAAATGGTCGGTAAATACTATTAAATGTAAAAATTAAATGATTTGAACGAGTTTGGAAAAAAATAAAGTTGCATTTTAATATGTTTTGCTCACCTCGGGACTCCGAGGTGATTCTTTATTAACTTTGAATAGAACAAATGAGTTTATTTAATTATATTTTTTTTTATCTAGTTAAGTTTTTACGAGGAGACAAGTTAAGGAGTTTATATCAAATTATTGCAAACGTAAGTCGTCTACATTAGCAACTCGTCTAAAACGCATGTAATGGTAGTCTCTAATAAACCATATCATTTTAACTCGTAACTCTTGTAAGAAGTAAATAGTCTAAATATTATTGAGAAGTATAGATTAAAAATGTTTTTGTAATATAAGTATAAAAGAAAGTTGAGTTAGTTACACTATTTACAACCAAGAACGGCTGAAGCGGTCTGGCTGACAATTGGCGGAGAGGCAGCTTAGAATCAAGAGAAGGACATAGGGTAGGGTAGGGCAGGGTAGGGTAGAGTAGGGTAGGGTAGTGCCTCTAAGCCGGGTCAGCTAGTACAGAATATTATGACACAAAAATGTCATTTGCCACGAGCCATCTGATGCCAAAGATAGGTTAAAACCAACGTCACTGTCGACTAATATAAATGAACATTCATTAAATTTATGTTAATCTAATACTAATTTCAAAATGAAATTCTCTAGTAAAACTGGTGTTATCCCTTCGATTGTTTTATCTTGATTCCCAGTCACATGTTTCGTGGCAATAATTTATTCGCTCCTACATTTAGCACCCAATAAATTTATCCTTTGTCAAATAAAGCCAATGGAAACTAGATTTATAAGGGATCGTAATGTAACTATTTACTGAACGGCCACCTTCATGTTTTACGGGTCATTTGAAAGGTGCAAATATTTTTAGTTGTTAGTCTTTGAATTTATAATGGTTTATTAGAATTGTTCGGTCATGCTGGAGACGTTGGGAGGCTATATCTAGCAGTGGATTTATTGTGGCTGAGATGATCTTAGAAATAATGTAAACAAAATTTATGTTTTTTTTAATGAAAACTTACAAATGTCATAAAACATTTCACTCACCTGCAAACAAGCAAGGTACGGTACACTCTACGTGTCCGGACACGTTCTTGGCCGGGTTTTTTTTTTCGTCAGTATTTATTAATGTGGTGTTAAATGTACCTACTACATAACGCTGTTATTCTTGAAAGAAATGTGTATAATATACAGAGATACTGCTGCTTTGTCCAGAATGACTGACTGACGAATCAACGCCAGCCAGAACCGCCGGTAGAGAGCTGAAACTTGGAGAATGTGTCCTTTGTATAACGCAGGCACCCGATAAGGAAGGATCTTCCGAAGTTCGCACGGGAATATGTGTACTCATGAATTAATAAACAAAATCTGTACAATTATCTAGCTTAACTAACAAGCAAACATGCTACGGTCGACGTTTGTTTGTTTATAAGTCTTGATACGTAAATCCGCCTGCTAGTATAATGATAGGGGTCGACAGTATTATGAAAACTACTTTTAAACTAAATATTAGCCTGTCCTATTAAGTACAGTCGACAAATGAAAGAGGTATCCAAGGTAGATAACTAAAATCAAAGGTTTTTATGCGAATAATGTAAAGTTACAACAAATTGTGACTCTTTGTCATCACATAGTACAATAGGAACACTATTGATAAATAAAAATTCGAGTGAATTAGAATCCTAGAGTGCTAGCGCTAGTGTTATTTAGATGTATGTGTCGCCTCATGTCAGAAAGATATGCGTTTTGTACATTTAATTTTATCCACATGACATCATGGCGTTATATGTCAATACGGTCCACAATACACGTTACAATGTTTTTTTATATAATTAAGGTTACAAACGAGCATACGGCCTGTCTGATAATAAGCAGTCACCGTAACCTGGGGCCCTGTTATGGACTTAAACATTATGTTATTGTTTAAGTCCATAAAAAATGTCAAAAACTATTCCACTGATACACTATCGGCATTCTTTTGAGACACGATTGAGACACCATTGAGAGTCCATTGGTGCATTTGTGTTAGTAGAATCGGGCCCCTGGACGCTTGCAATACCGGGGGTATCACTTGCGCGTTGCCGACCCATATAAAGTAGAATCCTGGAAACCTTACTCACTGTAGGAACACAACATGGACGAGACCAATTGCTATTTGGCTACGATCTTCTGTAAGGTGGAGGTCTTTCCCCAGACGGGCTGCTCCGATTTGAACGGACTATCCGCTGTGCCCTACCTCTCTTAAAACAATACAATGTAATTCTAGCCATATTAATTCTAAGTTATTGATGAAAAACAAACTTTTTCTGATTGGCCTGGTATTTGTTATAAAATATAGTATCGTTGAGTATCCTATAACACAAGTTTCGAACTTACTTAGGGGCTAGCTCAATCTGTATGATATTTGTCCCTATATATTTATTTATTAATTAGAAAATTTCGTGTATGGAAAATGTTACCAAGATCAATTTGTTCGTTCATGATTTGTGCAGCTAATGCATTATAATAGGTGACATTATGTCTCGGTGTACTTTCAAGTAATTGTTACTTCTCTTGGCAGTCTCTCTTACTTTTACTAGGATTCTACTATTCTTCTCTCACACGACTATTTTAGACACTCGAGCTTCAAAATTGTTTTTATTCTGTGCCTTCCCAATGATCGTCCACACATGTAGAAACGCTTGTTTAAATAGTCACGTACTTTGACCGATCTCCCTGGGGGATACAGCTGTTTTGTCAAAGGCAAAAAGATTTTCACTGGCTCCTCGTGTCTGGCAAGCGCAATATTTATTTAGTATCAGTATACTCTTGGGCATTTTAAAGGAAAATTTACATTACATTAATAAAAAATCGAGATACTGCGATCGTGGTTAGTTTAAAAAAATTTACGACTAGACGGAAAAAACCTGTGACAAAATATGGATGACTAGCTGTTACCCGCGGCTCCGTCTGCGTGTTCAAGAGTAAATGTCATAAATTTTTCCCATGGGAATCTCTATCCCGTGGGAAAAAAGTAGCCGTTGTCACTCTCCAGACTTTAATCCCCAAAAAAAAAAAACATATCAATCCGTTCATTCCTTTCGACGTGAAGGGAGGACAAACAAACAAACAAACACACTTTCACATTTATAATATTAGTATGGACAAGAGCGATGTTGAGAAATTAGGAAAATTTTAGAGTGAATTTTTGGGCCACTTATAATAAACTATCACTATTTCTTAAATATACCATAATTAAAAGATACTAACAGTATTAACACCAAACGAAGATATCAAAGTTTCAAACGATTATTCTGTAAGTGAACGCAGTTTCTTGGAAATATAATACGTGTAATAAAATCCCAAAATTATTTGAGCAGAAAGGGCTCGCGTTAATTTTCTGCATCTACTCATTGTGCTGGTCAACCATCTTTGTCAACAATATACGATCGACCATTCTCACTTCTCACATTATACAAAATTATCCTTAGTTGAAGATGCTACATAAAATAATATAAGTGGTAATCTTTTTGTGACTTTATTCCTTATTATTTTGATCCGATGGTCTACTGGCTAGCAATAGGTTACTTTATCTTATGGGTCGTGTCATAGATTCGAGTACCGCTTAGGCAACAAACTTTGGTGTTTGCAAAACAACAACTTTCGTATAAGTAATAATATAATAAGTAATATAATTTATGATGACTAGAAAAAGTACCTTTCTGAATAAATGATATCATGTCTATCCAGTCTTGTTAAGAAATCGACAAAATCATCTTCCATTTATACGTGTAATCAACAGAAATGGCCATTTTGATAGAGAAATTCATCGTTCCGTGAAGTTTTGGCAGGTATTAAATCACGTTAGTGTCCATTTAGAGACTCCAAGATACCGTTAGTTTCTAGAACATCTACAAGTGACATCCAGTTCAAACTATTAATTCTATTACAGACTTGCCTTTGCTTTTAGCATCTGGTTGCATAGTATTTTAATACTATGTAGATGTAACTTCATCACTAATTACTATTAATTTTGTGACATTTAGATAAAAGACCAAGATCAAAAGAGCAAGTGCTAAGTTTCTTGCCAAGTTCTTCTTAGTACAAAGTCGTATGAACTAGTGGTAGGAAAAAAATGTGACGATTTGAAAGAGCTTGTAATATTTGAATTAAAAAAAAATACTTGTAATTTAGATTTTTTTTAAAACTGCGCGAGTTTCAGTTGGTACAAAATAAAAACTCATGTATACGCCTGAGCCTGAGTTTATTATTAATTATAATAATACTAAAGAAGAAATAAACAAGTTATTCATTGGACTTTTGTGGGAATACAACTTCTGATTCGATGAAGGTGATGTGGAACTTCTGCCTTGTCACACTTTGACTATCATCAGCTGAATGTCTCACTTGAGAGAACAGTTCATAGGTACCGCTGTAGCTGACTGGGACTCCTCTAAATCCGATACCGCAAGATGTGAAAGGCTGGACGGCATTCAACCAATAGATGTTGGCATCAGGAATATCGTAAGATGGGAAGGCCTCATGCATAATACCACTCGGAAATACAACGTAACATGCTTCAAGGGTGTCCAAGAATGACTTGGCAATACTAATGGTTTTCCCGATCAGAGGGTTTGTAATGTGTGTGGAAGTTTCATCAGGCAACGTGATTTCTGTGATGCAGAAGCCTGGAATGGAAATTATTTTAATTAAAAAACTAATCTATTGAGTAAACTTACGAAATGTAAAACACATGAACTTGGCATACGACAAAAAAGGCGACACAGAAATTGCTGACTTCCGCGTCCTATGCTTTTGACTAAATTTAAAATATTTAAAGATAAAGCTCAAAAGTGTATTTGTACTTTTGGGTTCTTCTCATCATGGTATAGTGGTATAGTTTAGTAAGCGCCTAACTTTTTTTCTGAATTTATTTGATTTTGATAGATTGATGAAGAGTTACTTTCTACACAAAGTCAAAACTTGAGTATGACACAGACATACTCAAGTTGTCATTCATAAATAGACATAGTCAGTCATTCGTTGAAATATTATCTATTTCAAAATCTAACACAATCCGAATTTACGCTTGATAAAGTGTTGCAATATGAAACTAATTGATGCTGGAACACAGACCCTTGGGTAAAAGAAAATGGTATTTGATTTCTTGTCATTCGCGAGCATGTCTACTTGTAACGACACTACGGCAAAAGTAGTTTTTGATTATTTGTTTTTACTTATAAAGAGATCTTACCTTGGGATAGGACTGCCACAAACACGCATAATGCCAGAGTCTTAGACACCATTTTTGTCAGAAGCAAGAACTGTTTAATCTGCTAACGACATTAATTATGTAATTTAATTTATACGTTTGATTAAAATCTCGACTGTTTCATTATCTTTGCTATCTTTTTATATCTTGATTGCTGATTTCAGTATAATTAATTAAATCATTATATTTTGTATGTTTGATTGTAATACCTCTACTTTCTACCATGTTTCTACGAAAATTACAGTTTATTTTCTATATTTTTAATCTTTTACATTCCGCAGTCAACTGATAGTGATAAACATCTATCGAAATAATTATTGCTCCAGTTTTGCACGGGATAAGACATAATTTGTAACTATATAAGCAGCAAGCAGCTATGCCCTTTACTTGCGAAATCATTTTTGCTATGTATCCTACATACTGCACCACCCAATGGAATCGATGCTTATCAGAAAATGATGTATTTTAAACGTAATCCAGGTTTTAACACTCAATAATAATAAACTGTTGTGCCAGGATAGGATGACTATTGAGTCTCCGGGCTGTCGTGTTTTAAATGTGTGAAGGGGTTTGTTTCTGGAAAATAATGAAAATTTGAATAAAGTTAATGCACGCGTAACAACAGCGTATATGAACTAGTTATTAATATTTTAGAAAAAATACTGTATAATTTTCCGCTAGCGTGAAAAAGTTTTTATCGAAACATACCGATTAGATTTTATCAACATACGTGCATAGATGATTCAGTTTACTTTTAGCATTATATCTATCATTCTATCTAGTATCAAGATTATAACATTTTTATATATCGTAGCAAACAAGCATTGATCGCCTGATGGAAAAGAGCTATCATACTACCCTTCGTTGTAAGCTCTTTATGAGCTCGGTTCCAAAAACCCTTTTTTGGTAAATGTAAATATATTCATCTTCTTAAATTTTGACGACGAAGGTCGCAGTAGTTTCTGAATTTTATGATTTGCAAAAAAAAAATGTTATCCATTACGCACTTTGCGGCCAGTAGCGTCCAGAAGCCACTACCGTGACTACCGTGTTCCAATGTGTACGTAGGCGTATTACCAATCTACTTATCATAATACAAGAATTGCTTTAGGGCTAGATGGCGCTGTATAATTCATTTGGGATTCATCATCATCATCATCTCAGCCACAAGAACCCAAACTCCTCCAATGCGACCTGCTGGCAGAGCCTTCACCCAGCAATTAATAATCCAATAATCCATTTGGGATTATTCTAAAGTAATTATACAATAAATACATTTGACTTTCAAAACACTTACTAATTAAGTAAGAGATAGTTGCATGTTAATATTCGAGTGACAACTTCATTTATGCAAAGTGAAAACTAAATTCAATGAAATACATAAAATATACAGTAATAAAACTTATGAATTGCATTACAACTCGGGAGTTTTAGTTTACAGAAAGACTGTCTGCATTAAAAATACAAGTTCTCAAAAGGAAATCTTGGAAACTTTTGATTAACATAAAGACATTTCGCACTTTCTTAATCAACTGAATGGAAACTAACGTAAGACGGTTTTGTTTAGAACTATATAATAAAATAAATAACGTCATACGACTCTTAGTTGTGATTGTCATCTTGGGGGACTGGTCTGCTCGCTTTAACATCTACATATTCGACATATTTAGGATTTGACCATAGCGCTATTTGGATCGACATCCCGCGTTTAGTGCTTGATTTCTGTATGTACCTGGATCTGTATTTTATTTATTCTTATAAATGTACTTATACATTGTAACAAACGAGTGAAAGAAAAAAATTGCTAAATGATAAAAAAAGGCCGTAACCGGGTTTCTTTCGCCATTTCTTTTACCGGTTGCCATTTTGCTTGTGTCCGAAATGGTGGTAATATATAACGTAGTTTATTTTCTTTATACATAATATATACAAATTGTAAATGACAGGAAAAAGTGCCTGTGAAGGTCTAATTTCTGAAATAAACGATTTCATTTCATGATTCAGACTTACAGCCAATTTCTGAAACTGCTTGAAAATACTGGCCTTTGCCAATTCACATAGGATGAGCTTGGCAGGGTACGCTCTGATGCCCTTCGATTGAAGGGAAACCCGTACCCAGTAGGATGATATGGGTTGATATGATGATGAATGTCATAATGCCAGTTTCGACATTAGACTTTTAAATATTAACGTTATAATTGGAGAGAAAGTTACAAAACTTTTTACCTACCAAAACGCAGGTGAATTTTGTGCTAAAATTCTCGACTGAGTCCAACCGACTATCCGTACACCTGAGCTAAATTTATGCAAAGCGCCCACAACCGAATGTAACAGGGTAACGAAGTTGTAAAAATATTCCTGTGTCCTATTTAATTCGGCGGTGTTATACATGAAGTTTCTAGTAAAAAATTTTGTCGCGCTTTTTTGTTTCACATTTTGTATGTTCTTCTTTTCCAGTGCATTCATTGTAAAAATATCAGTTTTAATCTTTTAATTCTCAGTTGCATTGTGCAATCTGTTACTAAGTTACCATCATCGCTACTATTTTCTTATTCATCATATCAACCCATAATCATCCCGATACTGGGATATGGGTCTCCCTTCAATCGAAGGTGATTAGTGCGTACTCTACTACGCTGCTCTAATGCAGATTGACAGAGGCTGATAATTTCCATCCGTCCGAAGGCCACCGACTTGACTTAATGACTGTCGTCTTTCGACAACAGCCAGTGGGGCAATTCACGTAACAAGAACTGATATCGCTGTCCCGTTCAATTCCTATTTTGTATGAGTGAGACAGCGAGTGTCGTTGAATCGAACTAGAATCGGTTCTTGTAACGTGAATTGCCCCACTGGACTGACGGCTTAACGTGCCCTCCGAAGCACGGAGAAGCTCGAGAAACGAAACCCTCCAAACGTTGGCTAGGGTCGACGTCGCGTCGGCCATCGACAGCGACGCCATCGAGCTGCTCCTCAATTTTCTTATTCAATCACATCTATTTTGATTGGATGTGAGCTCATACCGGTCGTCTTACAGCTGGAGCTTACTTCTGCCATTCTTTATTCTCCCAACTACGGTTAATAATGATCAAAGCTATTATGAAACTATACCATAATTTTGCCTTTTAATTTTGTCATTGCCATCATTATTAGAGATCGATAGTGATTTTTTTATTTATAATAGTCAACTGTGATAATTTCGGTTGTAGACTACTTAACATTACTAGTATTTATAGTCATTTTCATCGTACGTGAATCAAAATGAAATTCTAAATGATATAATTTAAACCTTTTTCGATTTTATAAACTATTTAAATCCACATTTAGATATGCCTTCAGCACACCTATAAGATTACCAAACTTTGCTATTACGTATTATTCATAATCAGAATCTGCTTACACAAAATCAACTAACTAACAACGAAAAATAAAAGTCCGCAGCTTCAATTCCAGCAATAAAGTGTGATAGTGCCAATAACGCCGAGCAAAGCGGTCGATTGAACATGAGTCCACCCATCCGCGTAACCGCTGATAATCGAATGACAACCGTATGTATATAGGAATAAAGTTAAATTGAAAACATACCCCGCATAATTACATTAATAGCGCTAATTAAATGGATCTGTGTGTAACACTGAATGCTCTGTTTGTGGTGGCAATAATATTTATCTTTGGATTTAAGCTTCACATTAGCCTTGATATGCTTTTTTATAGACATACCGCACTACTGGTAGAGTATGCTCCACCATTATAACTTTGTCTATCTTTATTTGACTAAGGGATTAATGCACAACCAAATCCATTGATCGTAGTAAGTTTCATATTATTGACTTTCCAAACCTTTATTTAATATTTGACATATGCACACCTAGTTCTTTAATTATTAACAGGCAACCACAGACAAAAAACTCAACACTTCATAGACGTTTTCGAAGTGAAGGGACATGTTTCTCCACTATAAAATCCATTTTTCAATTAATAAAGTGTATATTAAATATATTAATTTAATTGACTTATTATGTCATTGTACACATAATTATTATTAAAATAAGTAATTAAAGTAAAATAAAAAAAAATAGAATATGTATATAAAAATGGTTTATTTTAATACAAAAAAAAATACATTTAAACGCTTGTGTATTTCTATAAAACAAAAGTGTTGAGGGATATAAAATACCTATCAATGTGTGGAGTTTATAAAAACTTCTCCATAAAATCAATTGTAGGAGATAAAAGCAGTAACGCCAGTAACGGCACATCACAATGAAACATAGAACCTCCTCCTTTTTTGAAGTCGGTTAATAAATAAAGGATTGGAAAGCCTATAACTGGGTACGCTTCTCCACTATGTATACAATATATAATGCTTTGTCCCTGATCAACGCACAGCCTAAACCGCCAATCGTAGAGACCTTGGAAAACTTGGAAGGTGTTTGAAAAGAATGGACTTTGCGGAATTTCGACTGGAAAGCGGAATACACGCAAACGATGTTGCGCGGGTTTCGTTAGTCTCTTATATAGGTATAGGGATAGGTATAGGGACAATTCATACAGATTGAGCTAGCCCCAAAGTAAGTTCGAAACTTGTGTTTTGGGATACTAACTCAATGATATTATATTTTATAACAAATACATATATAGATAAACATCCAAGACCCGAGGCCAATTAGAAAAAGTTCGTTTTTCATCATGACCCGACCGGGGATCGAACCCGGGACCTCTTGGGTGGCGGTCTGGCGTGGTAACCATTACGCCACGGAGGTCGTCTTATAGCAAGAATGTTACTTGGTTATAGCAAGATTTAAACTTTTTCAGTTGTTTTGGGACTCACCAAAATATGTTAAGATACTTTTATTTAAACCGGACCTATTTATTTATCACATCTCCTCCAAACGTCTCCAGTATGACCTGCTGGCAGCGACCTGCATCCAGCGGCTTCCTGCGTCTTTCCTTAGGTCATCTGACCACCTTGATGGTCATCGGACCAGAAACCACAGAAAATACCTCAGTATATCAATTACAGTCCTGCATACAACAATATGTAGACGAACGAAACCGTATGCTTTATGTTGTATGCGTAGTAAATAATCACATCATGCAGTAGAATACACTCTTTTTTTATGTCAAACAGTAGACAAACAAGCAAGCGGGCCACCTGATGCAAAGCGGTCACGGCCCCCTATGGACGTCAGTAACACAAGAGGCGCTACCAATGCGTTGTCCAAGGAGGTTGGAGGAAAAGAAGGTGGAAGAGAAGGGAAAGAAGGAGGGGGAAAGAGGAGATAAGGAAGGAGTTGGGCTTCCGGATCTCTCACTCACCGAACGAAACGCATTGCTGCTTCACGTCGATATTCTGTGAGAGGGTGCTACTTCACCGGTCGAGTTAGCCCATTTCATAATAATTGCTCTACTACTCCATAAACTCTGACTATTACAGTGTATTCAGCAGTGCACTGCTTTAATAAACCATTACGGTTGTGATACCAGTAATTTCTAGTAAAAGCAAGATCGACTGCATTCCCCGGAGATGCAATGATCCTTTGAGCAAGCTGGCTTTGAGGCGACAATCAGTTTGCGAGATAAGTACATCAGTCTAGTCTTCGTCTTTAGATGTGTGATTTGAGATAACTGTATTGAGTTAATTCAATTTCTTTTTAAATAAAAGACGGACATTTTACTTTTGTAATGAGAGGGAAAATAAATAATATATTTTTATTATTTTGTGATGTTTTTTATCTTAGCTCTTATTATTATTTGACATCTGGAGAGAAAAGACGCGGTAATAGCTGTAAATCTGAATGTATGGATGTTTGTCTTTTACACCAAAATTTGGCATATTTGTTTGATATTTAGTACACAGCTAATATGGACAATATTGGACATATTTTTTATATGATACTACAGGCAAATAGGCAAGCGAGGCACCTAATGGAAAATTATACATTTTTCATCAGGTGCCTCGCTCTTGTAATGTCTAATAAGTAAAAATTGTGTCTCTCATGCAAGTGACTGTTTTTGTGTCTTTTGAGAATAAGGAATCTTTATACCAATGCAATATTTTAGTAATATTTGAAACTTAGGTTAACATTGTATTTTTTTTAAAATATTATATAGCAGACAAACAGGCAAGCGGGCCACCTGATGGAAAGTGGACATCAGCAACACCAGGGGCACTACCAATGCGGAATTAAATTTAATTATTTTAAAAACATTGCAAATACTGAGTAATCTATTTTCATTAATGTAAAAAATATTCCTTCCGCGAATTCTCATCACATTTACAAGCCTAAACAAGATTAAAAAATGCATTTACTAAGTTGCATTTCCCTAGAGCATAAAGCGGTGTAAATTTAATTTTATTAAAATCTCGGGATGAATACAGTATCCAGCTTTGAAAATTCGTACCGCCCTAATATGCAAACGTCACTTACCCCTGAAATATGTTGGCATTTGGCAACCTTATTATCGTTACTTATTTACATAGTTTATAATGAAGTCGCTTCTCGCCATCTGTCCATACAGGCCCGGTGGTCGAGTGGCTAGCAATGGCCACTTTATCCCAAGGGCCGCGGGTTCGAATCCTGCGCAAGGCAAACATTTGTGTGCATGAACATGTCTGTTTGCCTTGGTCTGGGTGTTTTCTATGTATAATAAGTATTTATATTTACAAAAAAAAGTATTTAAGTATATTTATAAGCAATCTAGTACCCATAGTACAAGCTTAGTTGCTTAGCTTGGGACTAGATGGCGATGTGTTAAAAAAACTAAAAAAAACTTTGATTAACACAATTGGATATCCCGAAAAGTATGCAATGCTTTAGGATTTGGTAAAAAACCTGACTGGCGCTACTGTGCATAAAATTAAACGCGGGTAACACCGGGGGCAGTAGCTAGTGTTACTATAAATTAAATAATGTATAAAGGTCTTAGATTAGACTACTAATTAGATGGTTTCTCTTGTGGCTTGTGGCTAACAATTTTAGCGTTAAATTTACACCAATATCTAAAATCTATTTTCACCAAAGCGAGTGTTACAGCTTTAGCAAAATTTTAATGGGCTTTATTACTAATAGTATGTACTAAGCTGAATATTCCCTGATGTAGGTTATTTTCATAATAGGTTTATGAGAAAATTGATGAAGGCATTTTTAATAGGTATATTATATTATATAATAGTAATTTTTTTTTACAAAATTGTGTATATTTTTAAATTTCTTCTGCCGTTTCTTCTTTTTAAGAAGAAGAAACGGCATAGATGCGTAAATAGTTGGAGAAGGACAGGAGAGGCTTTAGCCACCTTTATCCTACCAGTGGGATATAATGGCAAATAAATGCAGAAAGGGGGAAAAAAAATTAAAAAAAAATTTTTGAGCCTCACCTAACGAAACGTATTGATGCTTGTGAAAATGTCAGGTTTATTGTGAGAAGCCGCAATTTCTGTCTCTTTTCATTAATGATCTACCACTTCAACTGAAAATCACTTCAAATTTCGTAGAAAATGTGAAACAGCGGAAATTGATTTTATTATATGTATAGATAGACGGCAAATTGAGCACATTTAATAAATGGTCAAAGATTAAAAACATACGGGTTTAAAAGAGAAATACTTTGGAAGTGGAGCGTAACGAAGCTCTAATACTTCCTTTATAAAGCCCCTCTGAGCTTTTCAATATATGAATGGAGCTATTAATAAAATCAAAGCCAACACCTCTTATAGAATGGGGTCAATTTGATAGCCTTTAAACTTTAAATATTTTCAAGAGGAAAATATAAATAAACTGCATTTGCTATGAACGGTTATTAATTTCTTTTTAGGCGTGTGAAGTAAAAGAGGCTTTATGAAATCAAAAAACTTATAGCGGGCAAACTTGTTGATATTAATGCTGAAATAAAAAGAACTGTAAGTACTACTAATTAGTATAATTTATAGAGTAGAAGAATCTGAGAAGATTTGTCGGTCAGAAGTAGAAGATTTTCCCAGCAAGAGATCAAAAAGATTTCTCATCCTCTATATATAAAACAAGTGAAGGAACAAGCCTAAATTGAGCAACATAATAAGCGTTTCTTGTCAGACCTTCGGGCATAATTACATTTGTGTTTTTTACTTTCATCAGCAAAAAGCACATTAGGGTCTTAATGACTTCATTCTATAGGAGGACCTGACCTCGATCTGTTCGTCTATTTATTTGACCATATGACACAAGCATCATCGGAACTATTCGACGAACCCTGTGGAATATCTAATTTAATATATTGTCGATTATTTTAGAAAAACAACCGGGCATATTATTTGGGGGGGGGGGGGGGGGGCGAAAAAAACACATAAAATGTCGTTAGATAGGTCGCCTAGAAGGGTAGGGGTGTGACGAAATCATCGTTCCATAAATTGGACCATTTGCCAAATTATATACCTATTTAAGGTGCAATTTTGTTAAAATCAAGTGTTACCTTTGCCAGCAAAACTGTAGTGTTTGGAAATGTGAAAAATCGTGATAGTAGGTCATATAGTGAATTAAAAAAAAAACTATCACGGCTAAGTAGGTTTTACGGGTAACCGAGTAATAGTCGACGAACTTATTTTTTTTTTATGAAAACTTAAAAATGGTCCGACGCTTAATTGGCAGGTTATATTAGAATGTATTTAAATCTGTAAAAGCAATGACGACGATGACGAATTGACGACCTCCGTGGCGTAATGGTTACCACGGCAGACCGCCACCCAGGAGGTCCCGGGTTCGATCCCCGGTCAGGTCATGATGAAAAACGAACTTTTTCTGATTGGCCTCGGGTCTTGGATGTTTATCTATATATGTATTTGTTATAAAAATATAATATCGTTGAGTTAGTATCCCATAACACAAGTTTCGAACTTACTTTGGGGCTAGCTCAATCTGTATGAATTGTCCCTATATATTTATTATTATTATTATTATTTAATGTCCTGGTTAAATTAGGGATCATAAAACATAACCCTCCTACTGGTGCAGTCGGGTAAAAATAATAGAGACGTACCTGGAATAGCCAATATTATTAGGTTCAATGTCCTCCAAGTACAAAAAATATAATATGAATATAAATCGAAATCATATTTCTCATGATTTACATGCTAAGATATATTTTATTTTCAGTGTACAAAAAAATAACAAAAGTCTAGCACTAGATCAGAAAATTAAAGAATAATAAATATATTTCAATTTCTTATTTATTTCTGAACATTTCAATTTTAATTTTATGGTTTTTAAAACTAAAATTATTCTACTATAAATAAGCTGTGGTAATTAATTAGTAGTTACCATAATTTTTGAAGATAAAAGTAAACCTAGACAATCTTAAAAGATTGAAAAGGAGAATACGAAAAAGTTTAGCAATACAAAAGGCAAATAAATCGAAAAATTTCAACCGCAAAAGTACAAATAAAGTAAATTTATGATACTTTCTCAAAAGGAAAAAAATACTGTTACACGATCGATTGGCGAAGAATTTGTTCGGATCCGTGTTTCAGAAAAGTTGGCAACTTTAAGCCATTAGGATCACATTCTTTATATTTACCGCACCTTGTTAACACTTTTTCGCTTATTCCTTCTTTCCTATAAGAAATGCTGGCTTATTTATGTTTTACAAATGTTCGGGAAAAGACCTCGGGCGACTTGTATTTTGTTTCGAGTATCTACATACATATTGCTTACTTTTTATAAATCTTGCTTAGAGGCGGTGAGATTTGTTTATAAAAACAATATTCATAGGTGATTAGACTTTCTTCTATATTTTTTATTTATAAGTATGAGGTTGTACCTAATTTATTTCAGGTAAAAATATTTTTAGAAATATGTAGTTATTTGACGACCTCCGTGGCGTAATGGTTACCACGCCAGACCGCCACCCACGAGGTCCCGGGTTCGATCCCCGGTCGGGTCATGATGAAAAACGAAATTTTTCTGATTGGCCTCGGGTCTTGGATGTTTATCTATGTTTATGTATTTGTTATAAAATAAAATATCGTTGAATTAGTATCCCATAACACAAGTTTCGAACTTACTTTGGGGCTAGCTCAATCTGTATGAATTGTCCCTATATATTTATATTTATTTATATTATTATGATATCCTAATCAACAACTATATTATTATTGCCAGATCGGTTTTCAATCGCAGCAGTTCACGCTAAGTGTTCGGACAGCCGCCAGAAAATTTGCCGAGAGTCTTCGGGCATATCACTGTTTCAGCCTTACCACAAAGCGGACAAGGTGTTAGTGAGTCAGGTTTTTAGTTAGCACCTTAAGTGGCCTTAGGAGAGGATAACCCGATAGATGCCGGTTACAAAGTGACATGCAGTAATCCTGATTATAATAAATAAAAAAAGAGTTAAGTACACTGCTCCGCTTTGGTAAATTCAAATCAATTTAAAACAAAATTGTATTGAGCGCACACAAGGTCCAATATTTGGACCATAATCAATTATTATCCATAACTCTATTGATTAGTTATCAATATCGTATCTTAATTCAGTGTCGTTAACCCTATGACAATCTGTATTCAAAGGGCTATGTCAAAGCAATTTGCAAATTAGTGCCTAGTTGATTAATGAAAGTTGCCTACACACTCGATGATTGATTAGAAATGTTACGTATTCAATACGTTATACAAATATTTATTCTGCCAACTTTGATTAAAATGGTGTATTCTCAAAAAATATATATAGAATTCGAAAAATTCTTTGTTATAGGTATTTCGGAATTGAAATTCCCTTATCATATTAAATTTTTATTCCACTATTATTAGTTAAAAAGCTGATTTCATTTTATAGAACTGAAAGTAAAAAAAGACTACAATAAGATAACGCTACTAAAAACTAAATATATAAAGACTAGCTTTTCCTCGCGGCTTCGCTCGCGTTAATTTTATGACTGTATAGATCTCGTTTGACAACAAAACAACCCATAGCGCGACTTGTGGCGCCATCTGTTGGCCGATACAGCGCCCTCTATAGTAGAAAAATTATTTTCCCATTAGAACGACATACTTTCACGGGATAAAAAGTAGCTTATGTTGGGCTTTGTGCCCCTAACAATATGTATGCAAATTTTCATAATGATCGGCTGCTTAGTCAAGCCGTGAAGGAATAACAAACAAACAAACTCACTTTCTCATTTATAACATTAGTAAGGAATAATTTTTAATAATAATATGTTTTGTTCTATCTTCTATATATAAAATACATTTTGTAATTTGAGATACATTGGAAGTAACACATGACTAACTTCTATTTTGATTTATACAGTATAAAAATGTAGTACCTTTATCCAACATTAAACTAAATATAATCTCTTACCGTGACAATCATCGTATGAGCTATAAAAGTGTCATTCACTTCAACAATTACTCAAGAAGATCCCAAATATCTACGTTATATGGGAGAGCGACAAAAAACATTTACTTAGCACTCACACCGATTAAGCCCGAATCGTTAACCACCATCCATCAAGCTGACAAGTTGCTTCGTACCATTGTCTGAGGTCCCACTAACTTGGTTACTTGTGTACATCGACATAAAAGTATAGACAAGATGTCCGGTACTAAGATTTTCCGGCAATGTGATGGTGCATATGTATAGGTAATTAGGTATCACCACCCTTCAGTCAGTTGCGAGCGAGCGACAGAAGCAGTGGTGTGGACACCATTGCCAAAAAACGATCTGTTAAAAAAGACAAAAAATGATCTGTTAAAAAAAGGACAAAAAACGAACTGTAAGGTGCTCCTTCACCGGGAGCATTCGCGTGTGATGTAACGCTCAGATTCGAGCATTACAGCAGTGAGTGAGGCGAACGCTCGTCAGTCAGGGAGGTAGGTAGTATTGTACGACCTCCGTGGCGTAATGCCACGCCAGACCGCCACCCAGGAGGTCCAGGGTTCGATCCCCGGTCGGGTCAAGATGAAAAACGAACTTTTTTTGATTGGCCTCGGGTCTGGGATGTTTATCTATATATGTATTTGTCATAAAATATAGTATCGTTGAAGTTGAGTTAGTATTCCTTAACACAAGTTTCGGACTTACTTTGGGGCTAGCTCAATCTGTGTGATTTGTCCCTATATATTTATTTATTTTTTATTTAATGTAATGCTCAAAGTCGAATCTAAAATGTTACATTACACGCGAATGCTCGCGGTGAAGGAGCACCTTTAAATAAAAATTGTCAATTGGACCATCGCAATGCTGCAAAATCTCAATACCGGTCAGATTGTCTATACTTTTATGTCGATGCTTGTGTACAATAAAAGTTTGATAGGCAGAACTTTGACAAATTTTCTTATGAATTTACTTTATGTTTCGATGTTATTTTGTTCACATCATTAAATCTTGTAACTTCTGATGTAGTTAACCATAAGAACATTGTTTTTGCTCGTGTCATTCTACTGATTAATTTGGACAAAGAAAGAAAAATACACGGAAGGAAAATTGTTAATAAATATAAATAAATATATAGGGACAAATCACACAGATTGAGCTAGCCCCAAAGTAAGTTCGAAACTTGTGCTATGGAATACTAACTCAACGATACTATACCTATATTATAACAAATACATATATAGATAAACATCCAAGACCCGAGACCAATCAGAAAAAGTTAGTTTTTCATCATGACCCGACCGGGATTCGAACCCGGGACCTCTGGGTGGCGGTCTGGAGTGGTAACCATTACGCCACGGAAGACGTTAATTAAAATTTAATTTGTATACGTGTAAATTGAGACCACACCTACAAGTTCATACTAAGACGAGCGTGTGTCGACGTAAAATAAAAAAAACATTAACCACCGACTTACCACATCAGCTCATGTAGAAACAAAAATCCTCAAGTTTCCGTAACAACTTTTCTGTAATGACGTCATTATGCCGGGCCGGCGCTGCAATGAAAAGGCCCCTGCAATTAAATTTAATGCAAAACTCCATTTTCACTGCATTTATACTGCAACTTCAAGGGGCGATACGGTCCCGTGGAAAAAATCTAGCAGACGCTGTTTCATTAGCACGCCTTTTTGTTATAATAAGTTTTTCCTACGATTATGTTCATGCAAATGTCACCTCTATTGTAGATAGTTTTTTGTCAAACAAGAATAGGAATGAGATATACAAGAATCACAATAACTAATAATCTTTACATCTATACTAATAATTATAAATAGTATTAGTAATTTTATTTTTTATTTTTGTTTGTAACGAATAAATTTAAAAACTACAGAAACGATTTGAAAAATTCTTTCACCATTGGGAAACTACTCTATCCGCGGTTTACAATTAAGTTCAAATTTGTTTAAGCCCCTACAAAGAGTTCGGTTTTCACGCGATGCTTACGCGACGCTCGCACGTAAAAATTCGTGGCGTCTGAATGGGGCCTACACCTGTGCGAAGCCAGGGCGGTCTGCTAGTAGTTTAGAAGATGATTTTGCTTCATGGTTGACATCTACACTTAACGTTCCCTCCGAAGTATGAGGAAGTTCAATATTTTTAATTCTATACAAATATCGACTGAGATTGGCATTGCTCGCATTGTTATTTCGTTTGACATGCACAGTGCATTCAAAATTACAGAGATAATACTACACAAGTTTTAATAGGTGCTCTGTACTAGTACTATTTCAATGCTAATTACACGGTTAATAGTCAAACAGATTAAAATTATAATATTATTATATTATATATAATATAATATATATATATATTATATTATTATAGTCAAAGTTTAACTTTACTCGGCATTAAAATTTTATATATAATATAATATTATTATAGTCAAAGTTTAACTTTACTCGGCATTAAAACCGGTATTGAGCCGAACTCCCGCCCTGAAACCCTCAAGGAAAAGGAGGTTCAGCATCCCCACCCACAAATATTGTATCCCCGAGTACTTTGGTGATGATATTGCAAGTATGCATAGCCGCTTGCTTCTGCATAATTCCAATATTAATCCGTGAATCCAGGCTGTCTATATTATATTATATAATATAATATATTATATAATATAATATAATATTATAGTCAAAGTTTAACTTTACTCGGCATTAATATTATATTATATAAATATATTTATTTATTATATAAATAATTAATATTATAATTAATAGATTATATTTTAGGCTAAACCCACGTAACGGACAGTTTGAGTGAAAGGCATATTAAATTCTGCAAAATACACTCTGATTACTGATGACTGTGCATATGACATTTGAAATTCTCACTGATCAAATGGTTTGAATAATCAGCCACGTACGTTCAATCCAGATGTTCAAGACAACGAGAAAATTTTACGCGATAATCTAGATTGTAAATTAAACTTTGAAATGGGATTTAAAAGAAAGAAGAAAGAAAAAAAAAAAACAATATTTATTTGGAACACTTAACACTAAACATAACTTAAAATAACATACTTATAAACTAATTGTGTCCCAAATGGGTATCCACTCAGCATGTGTCGTGGCACGAGTAACACGAACAAGACGCTGGTTTTCTGTGAAAACCAAAATGTAAACGAACAAAATGTTATTGTCAAAATAACTCAAACAGAAACTTTGTTCCTATTTAAAGCTATAGGTAACTAAAATCATCAATCAGTGAAAGAGTATTGAACACATACATAACATACGCTTATTTTAAAAAAGGTATTGTGGACTCTTAATTAATCTAGCCCAACTCTCACGATAATAAAGACATCAAGAACAAATTAATAATAAAATTACGTATCAATTAATAAGAGGATAAACGTATAATTTTATTTAATTAGTAAATATGGCATGTCATCAAACAGAATACAAAGTTCCCCTCCTTAATGAGCCCAAGGCACGGAAACCTGCGTACTTTCTTATTTCTTCCACGCGTTCACATGTCTACACAAATTCGTACCGTTTCTCACAAGAAAGTACGAAGCGTGAACACGGCAAGTTTACTCCTCCACATTTTGCTGTGCCAAAAACAAACAACAAACAATCATGCACTTTATTCCATTCCATTAAAGTCCCACGATTGTGATACATGCAAAATCGTTACCACAGAATGCTGTTGGTTTGGAAAATTAATGTTGTCGTTCGGAAGCCTTGAATTGAGGTACAATTTTCGTGTAAAATTGAAACAGAATCCTGATAGGACTTTTTCTTAAATAAATCAACTGTCATATTTGTTTACGTCACCCGAAAAATGTTAGATATGGATGCGGAAAACGAAAGTGTACACGTTGTATGGAAATATTTCATCTCTGACATGTGTCATATTTGGTACATTTTTAACATGCGCCTCTCTGGGAGACGAGCGGAGCTGTCTTATTTCGAATTGTTACTGAGGTGAAACTATTTTGATATTATCCGGATAAAACCAAAGAAATGATGAGTCTAATTTATTATAATTTTATTCTAAATCAGAAATTTCTAGATTAGATTACATACAAGATGGCATTATGATGCAATAATTGCAACAGTGAAGGCTGAAACTAACACTACACTAACAGCAATTTCTATGTTCAAGTATTCTATGAATACCATTTTAGAAAGTGCACTTAAAACTAACGCCCTATAAAATACATTATCGATTAAAACAGAGTCCGTTAGGAAATTAATTAAGGAAGTAGTACTTAAGTCACTTTCGGTGGTTCTTGCTCGTATGTTCCACACCCTGGCCGTGTTCCAAACTTGGAAAAAGTTTTTATTAACGTTCCGTGTCGGGTAATTTCGTTTGGAGCTTCTAGCGGCTGCGTGCGCTAATGAATTTCTGAAGCTCTCCTCCAATCAAACTTTTCTCGTTCGCTGTGATGTATATCATCATTACCATTCGGTTCGTATTGATATATCGTTATTACATGGTTTGATATATCGCATACTTTCGTGTTGTAAAAATATTCATTGGTTTTCAAAAGTGAAAGTCGAATAATTTTTGTTCAAATACCTACCACCAGTTCAGGCGGCAGATTTGTACAACAAACCTTGTCAATACTTGGATGGGTTTGAAAATCTCGAGCTTCTCCGTGCTTTGGTGGGCACGTTAAGCTGTCGGTCCCAACAGTCGTCGTCAAATCAGCGATCGTTAGGTGACTTGAAAACAGTGACACCAGTAGCACGAAGTTGTTAATGGCACTAATTGCAGAAGCATACGAAAAGAAAAAAAATATAAATCTTATACCATATCACTATTATTAATAATTGTGTCACATTTGTGGAAAACAAAAACCAATTTCATAAATTGCCAAACAACTGTTGGTGAAATAATTAGTGTTATCAAAGTTAAAAATGAAGTTAATGAAAGCAATAAGAGAGGGCAGACCAATAAGTCACGGTATGAAGACAGAGATCCCATTTAAACAGTTTAAGACAATCAAAAGTTCACTCCAACTTTATTTTGAAGGAAAAAGACAATAATAAACTTTGGCAATTCAACGTTTTAATTAAGTTGATTACTTTCATTTGCATCCATAAGCTTTGGAGAGTATCTAAGTGGGTGTTTGAAACAGTTGACTAAACTACGAGCTTTAAATTTCAAAAGCCATTTAGGGTATTGCCAAGTGTGAGTAGGTCTTACTCACTGGGACTTTATATCGTGCATTCCTTGATACCGATATTTCCGTAATGGATTTTTATAGTTTTGATCACCTTTATATTAAGTCACTTCACCATTTTTTTGTTTATTATAAAATCTTAAACTTATTTTTAACTTTAACTTAAAAATTATTTTTTTCATCTTCACACAATAATAGAGTACATATAAATTGATAAGGTTACATAATATAACGTTTATTAAAACCTTAAAAATTGGGAATACTGTAAATTACCAGAATTTACAGTGTTTTAAAGGTTACAAATATTGGCAATTGTTGAAGACGAGCATGACGCATTCACAGGGCTGATTTTCAGTGGAGTTTCAATTAATAAACAATTATTAGCTAAGGTAACTAAAACTGACACTTTTCTACATTTAACTACACCCACACAAAGGTGTCAAATTTAAACATATATTTTCACTAAAAACTAAGGAATCACTTTTGATTTCATTATAACTATGCATCAATAGTTCAAAATCAAATAATTTACGAAAAAAATTAACCTCTAAGCAAGTAAGTCCTTAGGAAAATTGTTAACATGCTAACGTGTTTGAGTAACCCGTCTTGACAAAATCTGCCAATTCTGTTTTTCTCAGTGTTGCCAATTGTAAATTTTAAATCTACTATACATTGGTCAAAGAGCCATCTAGGTAGTTCTAATCGAATAAGAATCGTACCAATTTAACACCTGGCAATATTTTTCTTAACGCGGACAATCAATGTCGGTGGGCAATCACTGTCTGTTCTCCCCTACGTAACCCTGAAAATGACGACTGATCTCTAGTGTATTATGTTGATAGGATTAAAGTAAGTTGTTGAAAGCATCTTACAAAGAAAATATAATAATACAGGTACCTACTGTTTTCCTTTGCAAGTGTTATTCTAGCAATTTATAAATATTTTATAGAAATTCCATTAGTGTTATTAAGGTCAGATTAGATTATGAGAAGTGTAGTCAAATCATAAGAATTATTCTTATTACGTCTAACATTATTTTCATTAATATTTATTTTATTTATAATTATATTTAAATCATTTCGAAAAATATTTGCTGTCTTTCACGTAGCTAATTGTTAAGGAGGAAAGTTCTTTCAATACTTCCTACCCTATCTAATTTCTTTCTGATTGTTGTTGTGAGTTCCAAGACAGCTGTTTCTCCCCCAGGATGTCAATAAACTTAATGAAGTTTACGATAAGCAATGGCTTATTGTCAATCTGATGACGCCGTTGTTAACCACGACTATGCAGGAGACACAGCGGTGAGAATGTGTGGTAGTCTTGTCCGGTATTTCAAAAACACGTGTGTAACAGGCTAGTGAGCTAACCGACGCAACACAAAATTTTATTTGACATAAAAGGGAATGTATTTAAATTTTCTCTTTAAATGTATGAAGGTAAGTATGCAATGTCCATTATCATAAAATGTGTCGGGGAGTAAGGCGAGGTTTTCACAGCTTTTCGAGATTATGAAGAAATAAAAGTTTTATAATACCCCCAACATTTTTAGGGAAATGCTTCTGCGCTCGTTGGCTCTGAAATATTTTCCCCTCTTGTATACTTCACCTATTGTTCGGTAAGTTAATACTTAAGTTTTTTCGTAATGTTGTCGCCTTTTAGAGAAGAACATTTGGAAAAGAAAAATGTAAGTAAATATGACGAAACATAGCAATCGTAATAGTAGTTATTTTCTGTGAATTCATAGAGTTTATGAATAAAAAATTATATGAACCAAGGGTTCACTAAAACCAGTTTTGTCACTGTTACAAAGTGACAATAGTTATTTGTTATGCAAGGCTGCAAAGTTGTTTTTTGGCGCGAGTACTTTCAAAGGTACGAGACGCAGAATAACTTTGCTGCCGAGCGAAACACACAACTTTTCACCTCACTACAGCGAAGAAAATGCTAGGTGCAAGAAAAACGCAAATAATATATTAAATAAGGTTTTTTTTTATGCGGTGTCGTGCTGGCAAGTTCGATTATTCTAAAAATAATAATCGAACTTGCCAGCACGACACCGCATGAAATAAGTATTAATGCATTTTCAGAGGACTGGCAGTATAAAAAATTATTGAATTTTAAAAATTATTTTCACGCTAGGGCACAAAATGCACTTTTGCGCTCAGATTTCGAATGACAAACAGATTCTTTCCGAGTTTGTGAGGTGAAAAATAAATTAATATTTAACTAAAATTGACGCAAAAAAACTTAGATAGTTTGAACAAGTTTGAAGCAAATTTTTTATCACAATTTTTGTACCGAACCACATAAATTTTTAGAGTTGTGGAACTATGTTTTCCCATGTCGGCTTTGTTAACACGCGTCGACTTTTATTTTTAATGAAACTGAATAAAATGCGGTTTTATTTGCGGCACGTAGCACACTGAATTTAGACAAACTTTTTGTGACTGATTAGAGTAAATATTAGCTTTTCACGCATAGTAAATATTTACAGAAGGCTTACTCAGTTTACTGAAAAGAAATCTCATTTTAGTTAATCTTATCTTTTTCTGTATTATGGCGGTTGAAAAATTATACAATTTTATTTTTAAATTTATTACTATCGATTTTTGTAATATTTGAACATTAAAAGAAATATACAACTCATAAAGACCAACTCCTGATCCCATAAACTTCCAGATTCCTGCACATGAATGTTGAAATTAATAATATGATAGAATTTTTATGCGTTTTGCCAGACGTTTAGATTCAAAGTGATATTTAGTTTGGACGCGAAATTTTAGAGCTATAAGTTACTATGTTAAAAGAGTAAATAAAAGACAGGTAATATTCCCTTCAAAAGCCATTTATATTTTGACGATAACAAAACGTAGATTTTAAGATACGAATATCAAGTTAAAAAGCTGTCTGGCTTTTGAATTGGAAATGAAATAATTTATTTCAATATTATTTACTGTTTTGAATATTAGATAAGTAAGCTACTCTATAATCTACTATTTCAGAAACAAAGCAAAATTGCCAGTAGAAAGCAAAGAAATTCAAATGAGAAACTCCATATCTGTAAATTATTTATTCTATGTTACTTGTTAGCACAAAACGAGCCTCGCCCATTGATTGAATTACATTTTGTTTCCAGATCAATTTGCCGTGTTTTTTATTTCGTATTTTTATCTGCCACTTCACTAATATGTCGTCAATTTGTTAGGCTTTCTCTTTTTTCATGTTGTTCCACTCATTTTTAAATATTAAAAATATTCATTCATTCCTTCCGCGGACGCTTAGGAAGTGGAATGAGCTCTTGAGCTATTATCATAACTATTATTATTATCATAAGACACTCAAAAATAACATGGCTTTCTATTGGTAAAATATTGGTTCAAAAGATACACAAAATTACCTCCTAAAACATCACAATCTGCCAAACTTTACAATGATATTAAGTATAGATAAATCCATTCTTACTATTCACACCAAGATATTTTTTAATTTTATAAGTTGATCAACAACCCGAATCAATTTAGTGAGTTGGCAACAAAAAAATGTATACCTATAAAGACCAGTAATTTGAGACCCTCGTAATCCGAAAGTAAACAGAACGGCGACTTTGTATGCTATTTACTGCATATTTATGGGGCCGTAAATTTGGGACAAAGGACTTCTATCAAATTTGACTTAAAACTCTTATATCACCGGAAAAAGGATTTTTATCCCTTTGTAAATATATGCTGAATTTACTTTATGTCACTTGAAGCAATTTCATCAGCCATCCTTACGTCGAATTAAGGCAGGCATCCATATATCCGCATCGTACGTATCGGACGTATCGGATCAAACGGATCGTATTATTCTTTGTATAGAAGCCATACAAGTGCGTCCACTGATCCGCATCATACGGGTCGGACGAGTCTATAGTAATCTACAAATGCGATGCGTCCGATACGTACGATGCAAATAATGCGGACGCCAGCCTTTATGGATATTAAAGGTCTCTGTATACGCAACGGGATAATACCTCGGACGGGACGGGGACGTGACTTTTTGTTCGACACGGCCACGTTCCCATCCCGTCCGTGTATCCGCGACATATGCATATTCACATACATTTTTTATGGAACTATATTTAACTTCCCGTCCCGTCCCATCCAAGAAAAAACACGTTACATATAGAGCGACCTTTACTCTTTCATTTTTAAAATAATTTATTGTTGAGAAACTACTTTGTAACATTCTGTTTTATATCACCATCTTGGAGACAAATAGAGAGCTGTGTCGGAGCAGATTCATTCAGCATCAGGATTCTCATAGTCTTTTCACTTCATTAGGCTTTCCAGACACTTCACTGCTTTAAATTTTAAATTAAAGTAGTATGTATCATAGTTATTCGCTTTTTTATCACTGTCAATTTTGAGGAGACTTTAAACGCAACAAATGGTGCAATACAGTCATTGATATTATCTTCCGTTGCATTCTTGAGGCATCTTGTTGCATGTTTTCGTACAATGAGCAATTTTTTTTTACATCTAAGATAAACTAAATCTAAATCAAACTATAAATCTCTCGTAAATATGTCACAAGAAATCTGTTCCAACAATAGAAAAATCTCCTCAACGAAATTCCTTGTAATTCCGCACATAAAAGCTCAGTTATTGACAGAATATTAAATCGACCCTAAGTTGGCTTATATTAAAATAGCCCTCGTTCCATTTTTCATAAAAAAAGATCTAAAAGCCATTTGACATTTCTCACAAAATATTCGAATGAAACCACTCACCGAGGGCAATTTCCTCTTTTAGAATAAAATTATTCATGCTATCACACCGTAGCATACCTGATGCTATTAACCGTGGTCCGAAATTCGCATCGAAGGTAAAAAAAGTAGTTTTTGCTTCAGGATAAGCGTCCTAAAACGCTTACTTTTCAATCAAATCGCAATAATCAATTTTGTGTAATTTCAATTTAAAATTAAGAGCTAATCCTAATTCGTACCCTTGAAACTTTATACTATTTCGTTATGTATAATATATAAAAATGAAACCCGTTTTCCGTTGTCACGACATAACATGAAAACGGCTTGACCGATTTGGCTGATTTTTTTTTAGAATATTCCTTGAAGTACGAGGATGGTTCTTACGGAGAGAAAAATTTAAAAATTCCCACGGGAAAGCGGGATACACGCAAACGAAGTTGCGCGGGTTTCGCTAGTGTATAATAATATTATACCTAACGAAATAGTATAAAGTTTAAATCATATTATGATTTCATTTAGTTGAGTATTTAGTTAGAGCTAATATAGTCTGACAAGAGTACCTATATACGTAACAATCCAATGCCAATTGAGCGGAATTATTTTCAAAATTCTGAACATTGCCTTAAAGTTTAAAATATTGAGCAGCGCCATCTGTTGACATAATACATAAATTATAATCTTTTTTCGATTGCAGCTTTATGCAGCGACATCTACAGTAGAAAAAATATGCTCTTGTTCGTTTTCCCGTTGGAAAGGAGTACTTTTATGGCATAAAAAGGTAAACTATCTATATGTCCCTTCTCTGTACTCGTGACAAGACGCATAATTTATTTAATAAAAAATGACAGCAAACAAATATAAAGTTAGAATTAAACAGAATTCTCGGTTTAGAGAAAAAAATACATTTTGATTACTAGGCCCTAGACTGATTTATAAGGTAACTATCAGTTTTATTATACTCATAAAACAAAATCTAACCAATGCAAACAAGATACATATTCAAATGTACCTGTAAATGGGATAATAAAACGGCAAACATTCGCAGGTCAGCTCTAATGTTAAACAACTTAATATCGCCATAAACTTGGGGACCACTGAATTTGATAGCATTTGTTATTGTTAGTTACAGGAAGTGGATTTACGTAGTTTGTATAATAACAAAAATATTTTAACAGCAGGTGGCGCCACCGGCGGCACTTTGAGTGGCGCAGGAGGCGCGGTGGAGGAAGAAAACCTCGTTAAAAAATTGAAGAAGAGGGGCCGGCGGCTCGCAGAGCCCGGCCAGCGGTCGCACGAGAGATGGAGGGGACCCTTGCCCAGCCGAGACGGCGAGCCGGGAAAGGCCCGTCGTCTTGAGGGGGCAATGGTCCTCGGTGTCGGCAGTGCACCTGGATGCGGTGTGCTGCTGACGGGGCGTTCCGGGGAGAGCGGGTCCGGCCAGTTTAACTTTGGCCGGACGGCCCTGGCGGGGTCGCGGATGTATCACAGTACCCGTGGCCCCGTCACTTAGGGGGCGAGTGGCATCCCGTCAGTTTTTTAGTGGTAAGTCCCACAGTCCCCACCGCATATTCCTCGGGCGGTGGGGCTGCTGCAAAGCATTTTTCTGACGATAATAAAAAAAAAAAAAAAAAAGGTGGCGCCACCGGCACCTTCGGCAGCAGTGGGGTCGGGCTCGGGTTCGATCTCCTCGTGGGGCCAAAATTTATGTGATGGTTTTTGGGTTTATCTCAAGTCTGGGTGTTTTCTATAATATATTAAAATAATATTATAAAGAGGAAAGATTTGATTGTTTGTTTGCATTGAATAGGCTCCGAAACTACTGGACCGATTTCAAAAATTCTTTCACCAGTAGAATGCTACATTATCAGGGAGTGACAAGGGCTATAGCTTTTCCCGAAATTCAATGTGGTCCCCGAGGGAACGGGCCCGGAACTTCACGCGGACGAAGTCGCGGGCAAAAAAGCTAGTATATTATAAGTACGTATTATTTACAATAATATAAATGTTTTCGTCGTTCGATTGTACAATTTTTATTTATTTAACACAGTAGTTATTACACAACGGTGTAAAAAATAACAGCTTTTTAAACATCGACCAAGTAAATGCAAGTATAAATTGCGTCTGGCAGTTCATAATAAAAGGGTGTCCGAAAGGGTTTGAATATGTGGTAGGCATACCTGCTCAGAATACCCCAATCACGGGTCTAAAGTTGTCAAAAACTTTCACTTCTGGCATAGGTGATCATAAATCACCATCATCTCAGCCACAATAAGTTCACGACATAAGCCTCCCTCAAACGTCTCAACATTTCATTTGGTGGAGTTTTGCCAATACTCGCCATGCTTGGCATTCGGGTTGGCGAGCGCTATTGCTCATTCTTGACTATATTCACTTAGTCGCCTTCTACACATAATTTGAAGATGTCGTAGACTACGTTTGAAAGAAGTCCGCTTTCACCCTGAGAGTCGAGCGGTTGGAGTCTCGCCACAAAGTTAATTTAGTTCTTTTGTGGTGAGACCCAACCATCACCTGGAGACCTTCATGAAAGAGGATTTCTGGGCGCAGGGAGTCGTATACCGGAAATTCCGAGGCTTCATCGCCAAAGCGTTTCCAATGTTTTTTTTTTGTGTTAGTATTTTATTATTACTGTATATGTTAGTCTGTAAGGTATATATTAGCCAATAATTTGTAAAATTTAGTTGCCTGAAATAAATAAATAACACCTTTGTAAGGGGAAAGAGGTGGTGATATCTTAAACCTCATATTCTAGCCGCCACCACACGGCTTGATAGATTTAAAATAAAACTAAACTAGTTTAGGCACTAGATATTAGTCGTCTTCCACACGGCCCAATCTAATTGGCCAATTTGTATACCTGTCCTTTTCTTTAGATATCACCAAGAACAGGACAATTAGATCAAATTGGCCCAAAAATTGGGTGCGTGTGGACGGGGGCCGCACGAGGCAACGGCACTGAAAGTTCGGCGTATTACTTAAAGTTAGCTTTATATGCATGTTTAATGTTAGAGCAGAGGAGAATGACCACACCACAGATGATTAGGTTAAATTTAATGGTTTACTTGAAATAACTATTATCTAAGACAAGTTGTGTAAATGAAAACCAAATCCGTGTTGAAAGTAACCTGATCTCTTCTAAAGGGATTTAAAAATTATTTAAGCATGATTGAAGCAAACTTTGACTTACTAATGAATTCCGTTTGTTATCTTCCAGTAAACAAAGTCACTTTAACCAAAGCGACTAAGTTCCGAATCGAATTGTAATAAATTATACCAATTTCTGAGAACTTTAATTCAAAACACTTTAATTTGAACGTTTCGGGTTGTACAAAGGGCGACGAATGTTGAGAGAATTAATTTAAATAGTATTATGAATTTACTTATAGAAAAAGTAGGTTAAGTAAACTTTGACCCAGTTAAAACGTCGGATAAATTCTAGTTTTTAAATAAAATAAGTGAAAAAGTAACCAAGATTAAAACCGCTAAAGGATTGACGCACAGAGTGGTTTGTTTGGACGATTGTTGGCATAGTTAAAATTGCAAACTGACGGATTATTCCGATTCTTTCATTAAAAAAAGAACCCAAAGATGTACAGTTAGCTAGCTACAAAGAAACCTGTTTTTTAGGTAACTCTGATCAGATAACAACGAAATTTTGTTGAATACTAGTCTACTACTAGAGTACTAGTCATCAAAATGTACATTTTCATTAATTTGCGTTTAAATACATTATGAATTACATGAGAAAACTTAATTCTTACTTCGTTTCGGGGTCAGGTTGCTCTGCAGCTGACTGTACTACAGATTTATATGCAAATACGATTGTGTCTTAATAGTGCAATTGACAAGTATTAAATGCAAAAAAATAATTAGTAAGGTATCTATGCTAGACGAGCCGAGCACAAGCTGAGCGCAAGCCGAGCCGCTTTGCTCGCGGTGAAAAGTGTGGTTCGAGGCTCGTAAGTCGGTCCACACTACACGAATTTTGGCTCGGCTCGTGCTCCGCTCGTCTAGCTAAGACCCACCTAAAGTAGGTACACGTAGTTAAGTGAGCAGAGCAAACCAGTCCCCCAGCCGAACGGCGGCGCGGCGCCCGTACATGTGTCATGTTCATATTCATGAGTCAAATGTAGAACCCAGAGACCCTTTAAATAATTTAAAAACAAAATCTTAAGTAGGTAACTCATTCACTTGACCTCTACAACATAGGAACCCTTTACAAGGTTTGAAACGCTCGATTGACAGTCATGGTATAAAGTCATTATTAACCAGTAAATTCGTTTAATTACTACCACAAAAAATAAATAATGACATGTAATTATTAGTAAAATTAAAAGAACTGAAAAGTAATAACTCTATCTCGCGTGTGTGGCTTCGATTTCTGAATTTATATATTTTTTTACGAAACAAAATGTTTCGTCAAAAAAAATTGTAAATGAGACAAACAACATTGTTTATTCTGTATGACACACAAGCTAGGGACTTGTAGAAACGTGATTAGATATTATCAGCAGAGCAGCACCAAGGACGAAAATACATTTCCCGCTACAAGGTATAAAAGGAGACCGGTATACCGGTACCGGTATAAAAGGTATGGAGTCCGGATCTCTCACGCTCTCTCTCAGCTATGAGCTCAATACAATGAGCAACACTATTTCTTGCGATTTATTTGAGGACGGTTAATCCCAAGTTTAAAATATAGTCATGTCACAATGTTTTAGTTTATTTAAGTCCTCTCATATATACATATTTATATTTCTTTCTGTCATTTAAATTTAAAATTAGTCAATAATGTTTGCACGTGTAAATTTCTTGTAAGTATAAAATGTTGTGTACAATTTGTTTAGGATTCCAAAATTGTTTTTATGTCAATGTAATATTATGTAAAACAAATGTCTGTTGTGTTATCTGTAATTGTTGCTAATTATAAAAAATAAAACTCACGAACGAAACCCATCGTGTCCGCAATAAAAACTATCATAATTATGTATTTATCTAGGTAATAATCCTTAAATGTAAATCTGTTAGCCGCTAACAATCATTCACACTCAACCATAAATATTGTGTTTATAAAATAAATGGGACATTACATGGAAATTTCCCATTAACCTTTAACTGAGAGAATAATCGAGATTGTTAATCAATACTTCCTCAATGAAAGGCGAAGACAATTGAGTGACCGCAAATTATACTAATCATTGTATTTGATCGTAGTCATGGTTAAACAAATCGATTTCCTAACAATTAAATTAAATATAGACATTATAGACAGTAAGATTTGTTCACGTAAACACTCAATTTTATAGTGTCGCGTTCGTTGTATACGTACTGAGACGAACTAAAACATAAGTCAGTTGAGGACCAGTGACCAGAGGCAGTGACATAGTGCTAGTCTCATAGTAATAGACTCTGGTACAGTCAAGTGCACGCCAACCTTTACATATCGGACTGTACCATTCTTAAGTTTTATGTTATACTAGCTTTTCCCCGCGGCTACGATCGCGTTAATTTTATGACATTGATCTCGTTTGACAACAAAACAACCCTTAGCGCGACTTGTGGCGCCATCTGTTGGCCGATAGCATCCCATACAGCGCCATAGTAGAAAAAATATTTTCCTATTGGATTAACATACTTTCACGGGATAAAAGTGGCTTATGTTGGGGTCTGTACCCCTGACAATATATATACAAATGTTCATAATGATCGGCTGATTAGTCAAGCCGTGAAGGAATAACAAACAAACACACTCACTTTCTCATTTATAACATTAGTAAGTATGAAGAGCCAAAATTGTACTGCAAATGTGAAGCGCAACGTGCACTTGACTGTACTCAAAAAAGTGACATACAGCCATATTTCTGAATTGTCAATTTAAATCTATCTCTTTTTTTCTTCATTAGTTTGACAGTGACATACATAATATTTAATGTGCCATTGATTATCAACATGCGTTTCAGAGTCTGTAACATTAATTATCTAATTTTTACTGTCAGCTTCGATAAACATACCATTTGTCTAGCTAGGGCATCAGATAAGATAAAAAGTCGCTTAATTGAAATACCGCGATACAATAGGAAAAGTGTCAACTTTTTTTTATAGCGGTTGTCATTGTGAATATACCCTACGGGCAGTTAGACTCAAATAAATTGGTAACAACTACAGGATCCGCATTCTCTGCGGGGAGTCCCGTTCTTTTAATAAAAATATAGATTAGTCAAATTAATATACATCGCAGTGTTAACAGTCTGTCGAGATCAGTATTAATGCATTTACAGCCGGTTGCTGAAATTTTAATTCCACATTTAGCCTCAAGCCATCTCTTTTGTTCTTCTTTACTTTGACAGCTATGATTTAATATGTCATTAACATTAAAAATTCGTTTCAGAAACTGTCTGTTCGAAGTCCGAAGTTGGCAATTAAAATGGATCTAATTAGTTTTTTGGGCCCTGTCAAAGTCATAGTCAAACAAGCAAGCAAACGTGCTACATGATTAAAAGTGGTTACTGTCGCCTAAGAACATCAGCATATAGTATTTTTTCTTTGTTTCGGATGGAAACTTTCATAGTAGACAAGAAGATTTTAATATGAACTGAACGCCCACAAACCTTTACGAGCGAAAACAAAGTGTTAGCCACCCAATAGAGAGATAGTGATAGATTAGAATAGTGTTAATAAATATCCTCTAAAATCTGGAATACAATTTGCCTGGGTTTGTTTGGGATCACCTCTTTTCACCAGTGAAATTTTTCTCGTTCACCAGTGAAATTTTTCGTATAATATTTTCAAAATAAATAGATGCTGTTCAATATTTTTGGTCGATTGCGTTGAAATTAAACGCAAGGTCGCGTCTTTGTCGCTATGACTACGGACGCGTCAAATCGATAACGCGTGGCGGGTACGTTCCCATTGCACCATAGCGGAATGGGGGTCTACTATATTACGAATTAGAAATGAAAAAATATTATGCAGATTGAAATTATTGATTATAGAATACAAAAAAAAAAACTACTCTACCACCACTTCGAAAACAAAACTAAATGACCTCACATTAAAAGAAATGGCGAAAAAAAATATTATGCAATTTTTTTTTTTTTATATGGTGATAAATAAGCATACGGCCCGCCTGATGGTATGCAGTCACCGCAACCTATAGACGCTTGCAATACCGAGGGTATCACTCGCGCGTTGCCGACCCTGTAAAAAGTGGAGCTCTGGAGACTTACTCACCGTAGGAACACAGCATGGCCGAGACCGATGCTATTTGGCTACGATCTTCTTTAAGGTGGAGGTCCTTCCCCAGACGGGCTGCTCCGACTTCAGCGGATTATCCACTGTGCCCTACCTATCTTATTATCCGCTGTGCACTACCTCTCTGAAACAACAATAATGATATTATTACGAACGTTCATTTTTCTTTAAAATGAATAAAGTCAATATTAGATTGTTTCACCTATTCGACCCATTGGGATTACCGGTCTTCAACCGTAAACTTTACGATTTATATTCAACAAAACTTAGGCGTTCCCAGTGGAGCTCTTACCTTCGAGTTTGTGTTCTAGTGTTGTAAGGAAATAATTTTACCGGTATTAATAATAAATACTGTTTGATTTGAACGACAGGATAAGACTTATAATTGAAATCATAAGGTAGGTATAAGCTAAATAATTTATTGGTTGCTACTAGGGTATAGAGAACCGATACTATCTCAAGGAACCGGGATTTTCGGTACCGGACTATGCTGGAACCGGGATTTCCCGGGATTTCCCGGGAATTTCGGTACTTTCGGAATTTTTTTTCAATACATCAACACCGCCTAGGGATGTTTTGATTTTGCTCAATTTACACATTTTTTGTTAGACATACTTATTTTTAGAAAGCTCATTTATTGGACTAGGTACATGTAAAAGTAAAATAATATTATATTTATTGCGTAAATATTTTTTAAAAAGTGAAATAATGATACAAGTAACGACCGTATTTGTTTAATACGGTCGTCACAAAGAAAAAATAAAATATTATGCAGTTTTTTGCAATTATGCGAAAAATCAGTTATCAATAATAGTTATTTGTTATGCAAGGCTGCAAAGTTGTTTTTTGGCGCGAGTACTTATATTGAAACCCGAGCTAGCGAAGGTTTCTAGCGAGTGGTTCAAATATAGAATCCTGAGCGTAGCGAGGGTTTCAAAGGTACGAGACGCAGAATAACTAACTGCCAAGCAAAACACACAACTTTTCACCTCACTACAGCGAGGAAAATGCTAGGTGCAAGAAAAACGCAAATAATATATTAAATAAGTGTTTATTTTTTTCATGCGGTGTCGTGCTGGCCAGTTCGATTATTCTAAAAATAAGGTTGGCGCACTGGCATGAAATAAGTATTAATCCATTTTTAGAGGACTGGCGGTATAATTCAGTTCGAATGACAAACAGATTTTTTCCGAGCTTGTGAGGTGAAAAAATATTTTTCACCTCACAAGCTCGGAAAGAATTTGTTTGTCATTCGAAATCTGAGCGCAAAAGTGCATTTTGTGCCCTAGCGTGGAAAGAATTTTTAAAATTCGAACCTTTCTATTCTATAATTTTTTATACCGCCAGTCCTCTGAAAATGCATTATTAGGTACTTATTTCATGCCAGTGTGCCAACCTTATTTTTAGAATAATTGAACTGGCCAGCACGACACCGCATGAAAGAAAATAAACACTTATTTAATACCTATATTATTTGCGTTTTTCTTGCACCTAGCATTTTCCTAGTAGTGAGGTGAAAAGTTGTGTGTTTCGCTCGGCAGCAAAGTTATTCTGCGTCTCGTACCTTTGAAACCCTCGCTACGCTCAGGATTCTATATTTGAAACCACTCGCTTCGCTCGTGGTTCAATCCTAGAATCCTTCGCTAGCTCAGGTTTCAATAAAGTACTCGCGCCAAAAAACAACTTTGCAGCCTTGCATAACAAATAACTATTTCATGTCATAAATCAAATCTTTTTGGGCGACATTACCCAAGTCCTGGTATGATGCTAAAAAGTTGCTCTTGTCGCAAGGCTTGCAGCAATCAAGGTTAAAGTAACGTTATCATGCTACTGGGGAAGTAAGTGAAAGAATGCCATGGCCAGAAGCGCAAGGACCATACGCACGAAGACCGATTTTTGCTAACTGATGCGAAAAAACAGCCAAATGTTACGGCAATGCTGTTTCTTCAAATGCTCTCGTCAGAGCACCAGTTGTTTGTGTTAAATAAAAATTGACGATTGGACACCACTGATTCTGTCGCTCGCTCGCAACTGACTGAAAGGTTGTGGTGTTAATGTCCGTACGCAGACAGCGCGAGTGGTGACCAGCTGGCTTCAGGAGCATGCATGACATTTCGGTCTTAGACTGGCCTGCGCAATCACCAGACCAAAATCCCAAAAAGAACGCATAGAACATGCTTCCTCCACAAACATTGAGACTGAAGAGCAATTTTTTTGCATCTTAACAGGACTTGAGACAATTCTTGGGAAAATTGAGACTTCGTGATCTTGATTCGAAGCATAAAAACCGTTTCAGAACCATTGTAAACATAGGTGTTTTTAAAGACAACATTTTCTTTGGCAAAATTGCAAAAAAGTCATAGTTTACATATTTTTTTTACTTTTTCTTGAAAACATACTCGATTGTTTGTTGACCATCAAAATATAATCGATCGCACGTAGCGTCACTAGCGTCAGTGTTGCCAATTGCCATGTAATTGAATAAATAAAAAAGGTTCTTTTACAGCTATAAAAGAACCGGGAATTCCCGGGATTTTCGGTACCGGGATTTCCCGGTTCTATACCCTAGTTGCTACCATGGACCTAGAAAAAAAGGCGGACGGAATCTTGCTAAGAAAGAATTGAAGCACCCTATTGGCGGCCGCGTAACTATGACTGAGTGTGAAATGGCTGGCCGGCACGCACACATTCACACCGTAGTTAGTCGCCCGGTTCGCACCGTATACGCGAGGTGGCTTACTATGGGTGCTTTACTTTTTAGTTTCAGTGATGGTGTCCGCCTTTTTTTCTAGGTCCATGGTTACTACATCATGATTGTGACAAACCCAACTCTTTTTTATACATTACATTTTTTATATTTTTTTAACACAGACACCGAAGGAACAAATAATTAATATGTTATTTATTTACTTTTTACTTATAAAATATTTACTTTTAAATGGAATAAAAATACCTACAATAAATTATTTTTATAAATGGAAACTAAACTATCATTAAAAATAAAGCTAAATCAAAACGAATATAAATAAAATAATTTAACAGAACTAAAATATTTCTTAACTATTAATCTTGCTTATTTAGCAAATCTGTCATATTTACGATATTATGACAATAATTAAATTATTATCTTTGACATTTCGTTTCATAATAATTTATCATTGTGATTAGATTAGCATGTTATAAACCGACGAATCATAGTTTAACACACTCAATATTCGTATGCGAATGAAAACAGGTCTTCGCTAACCAGCCGGTTGATATTTACGCACGGAGTGACGCTCGCGCAGTGCCCCCGCTACATAGGTTATGAACACACGTGGTGATCGATATTTTTAAAGAACTATTGTGTAATCGATCATGTCTACTCCAGTGAAGTTAACTGAATTAAAACCAGTGGAAATTAAAGAGTTTCTTGACTCGTTCGATCACATATTCTCGGATTGTGACGGTAAGTAGGTATTTTACATGTGTTTTTGTGTTATTTTTTTTATCAGTTTTTGGTATGCACAAGGTTAAGAGTTTGTTTAATTTAGTTTAAAAATTAATTCATACTTTACATTTTAATTATAATAGTAAATTCTGTTAAGATTTTACGTCTAGAATAAACTGGTTTTAATGTATGTCTCTGTGTGATGTAGTATTGTATCGTATTGGCAATATTAGAGCGAGATAAATTTTACACGATTGCATTGAAGTAATAAGTACTGTCTGCTTTTTATGACATAAAGAAGGCAAACAAACAAACGGTCTAGCGATCATAAGTGATTACCGCCGCCTATAAACACCAGTAATAACAGGAGTGCTACCAATTGAATGGTGACTACTACAAGGAAGGAAATAAAGAGAATAGAATTTGAGTCAGGGATTATCCGGTACACGGTGAACGAAACGCATTGGTGCCATCGCAATATGTTTGAACCCGCGCGGGAATCGAAATAAATAATAAATAAATAAATATATAGGGACAAATCACAACTTTCAATACAATCTACAATCAGAAACTTGTGTTATGGGATGCTAACTCAACGATACTATATTTTATAAAAAATACATATATAGATAAACATCTAAGACCCGAGGCCAATCAGAAAAAGTTTGTTTTTCATCATGACCCGACCGGTATTCGAACCCGGGACCTCCTGGGTGGAGGTCCGGCGTGGTAACCATTACGCCACGGAGGTCGTCAAATAATAACATTGTCGTACGCGCAAAAATGTTGGGTCACAGTTTATAAAACAATTTTAAAATCGATTGTCGTTGTGTACTGAGTAATAAGTATGAGTTTCGAACTTGGCTTGATGACTGCGCGAGCCAGCCGCGTTGGCGACCAGTTTAACAAGTTAATTTTTTTACAGGTGTAATATGGCAACCAGGCGTTACATTGGCCAGAACGGGCGAATTCTTCAGTACCATGGAGAAACTTGGCAAGACTGTGCATTTTGTGTCAAATAATAGTATGAGGACTAGGGAACAGTATGAAGATAAATTTAGAACAGCCGGTGTAGAAAATGGTTATGTAAGTTATCTGTTTCAAGATGAAATTGTCGGTCAAAGGTCAGTGATTGTGGATCAGTTTATTCGCCGACTAGTCCCGGTTCAAATCAGATGTGGAGCATGTTTGAATTTTTGGATTTATATACCCACTTTTTTTATGTCATATAGCAGGAAAACAAGCAAGCTATTCTGTGAGAACCATAGATTTAGTATATACTAGCTTATAGATCGGCAATGGTTTGATTAAGGCGAGACCAAAAACAAAATACACTAGTGTGTGTGTAATGTACATGTGTGCAAGCAAGATATATAATTTTGTGGGTTTTCCTTTTTGTTTGCGTTACATCGAGGCACTGCACAGGTAACCATATTTAATCACGTCTAATTAATACCAAAACTACACTTAAAAACCATAAATTTTGTAAAAATAAGTGGGATTTGTTTTTAACACGACTGACGTCAGGCCGATACAGCCCGATAGCGTGTATAGGAAGAATGGTCTCGCCTATCTATCTCGCTCTAACAAACGCGTATGCTATGATCTATTTCTTTTGCATTGCCAATCTAACGCTAGTATATAAACAATAACTATTAAAATATAATAATTCATTTTTTCATGACAATGCATCTTTCATTCTATGACGCAGGTTTATGAAAAAGCCTTGGTCTCGAATGACCTTTTCATTATTTATTTTTTTATAAAAACATGTGTGTCTGTCTTGTATACTAAACGATGACATGTATTCGTAATATCTTATTACTAATTGTTTGCTGTTTACCTTCCTGTTTCCTAGAGTATGCTATACCACAAAGGTTGCTATATTTTCAAATAAATGTGACCTCACGTGACGTGACAAAAAGTGAAAATGCTTCATACCTATAATGAACAAAATCAGTTACAATCTCATGTCATTCTCAAGCGTTGTCACACTCATACAAAATAGGAATTGAGCGAGATAGAGCATGAGTTTGAGATGAGATTGAAACTGTTTTTGTTACGAGAAAAAGGCGGCTGATGTTCTACCACGTTTACATTTTCAATAAAGACTATCGACATTACGGTCAAAATATCAAACGTAACACCATATAATATATTTGTCTGTCCCCATTTCCCATATAAATGCGCCGTGTCGTGGGCATAATACCACGGAACATGCGGTTTGAACGCTGACTAATGACGTCATTCTGTTTCGGGGCGGGGTTATAGATGATTCGGCACCTCTATAGCTGAGAACAATACAAGCTAATCGATTTATACAATTCACAGGACACAGTAGAGCCTTTGTTTGTCATAGTGGTTCAATTTGTAGTGACCCTCAGGTGCAAAAAACATATTTTTTAATACAGTTGCTCAGAAAGTGGCGTATTACAGGGACGTATAGCGTTCGGGATGTGGGCTATTACATACTCGTACTTTTTCTTTACCTTTTCCGAACTCGTGCGTTCTCTTTCTCAACTGTCAAAATAATGTCTATTAAAAAGAAAAACTCAACCACGAAGGTTTTACAAAAAAAAATCATAGGAGTTTTTATGATTCATGCAAATATTTCTAAAAAGAAGCTACTAATTTGTTTCAATATCAGATTTAATGATTTGATTCAATGAGTTAGGTTAGGTTTCATTTCATTTCATCTCATTAAATTTCATTTTCATATCATATCAATAAAAAAATTCTAATGAAGACTTGGCTGTATGGGCATAGTTCCCTTTGCCTACCCAGAATGGGTGAAAAAAACAAAAAAAAATCTCTGCTTATATTGTTTTCCGGTTGGCGCCATTTTCCAAAAATTTTCTTTGCGAGTGTAGTTGTTTGTGGCACAAAATGAGTAATTAAATTGCTTAATTTTTTCGCAACTGTATTAAAAATAGTTGTTCAGTACACGTGCGGAACCGTCATTGCAACTTGTTCCGACTGTCAACCCTCAACTTCGGCTGCGCCTCGGCTCGGGTAGACATTTGTCGGAACTCTTTGCAATGACAGGCTTTCCGCACTCGTAATGAAATATACTATTATAAGAGCAACCTTTAAGAGGCTGTATGCTTTTTGCAGATTAGTTTCATAAGTATAATTCCTTATATCAGTTACCCCTTTCTCACGTCATTTAACTCTGTTCCTTTCAGCGAGAACAACCTTGTAACTTTAATTTTATTTACAACTAGCGAAACCCGCGCAACTTCGTTTGCGTGTATCCCGCTTTCCCGTGGGAATTTTTAAATTTTTCTCTCCGTAAGAACCATCCTCGTACTTCAAGGAATATTCTAAAAAAAAAATCAGCCAAATCGGTCAAGCCGTTTTCATGTTATGTCGTGACAACGGAAAACGGGTTTCATTTTTATATATATAGATAGATAAGTGCACTGTCCTGTGCCAGTCTCATGTAATGTTTTTGACATTTTCACCTTCCCGCTATCCGCATAATATCTTCAAAACAGGCATCTGGTCGGCACACCGATCTTCACCTCTGCCTCAGTGTTCTGTGGCAGTGTCATCCAAGTCCCGCTATCCGTAAAATGTCGGACCGTACTGCCAGTCTGCCCACAGATCTCAACTCTTGCATCGGCCACCATTTCGCAAGCATCCTAGTCAATACTTTCTACTCCGTCTAATTTATTTCTGACTATATTCGTTGTGAGTTCCAAGACAGCTAAAGTTTCTCCCCCGGGACGTCAATAAGCTACATTGTTTATTGTCAATCTGAGGTCGCCGTTGTTGATCCTGGCTATACAGATGACACAGCAATGGGAATCCATCTACCGTTTTCTCATCAAGCCAGATGTCCTGCTCATCTCCATTTTCATAAAAAAAGACATAATATATGTATGGTCTTATAATTAAATTCGTAACTTTACCTTCGCGGATAATGTGACCACATAAAAAGAGGAAAGAGCTAAAAATACCCATTTTAATTTGCATTTGAAATGAATGGGACAAACGTTATTAACATTTGAATTGGTGCTTTGGCAAAAAGCAAGAAATGGGACTCGCAAATTGAATGATATATGAATTCAGGACAAAGAGTGAGATTGAATAGACGTTATAAAAACCATTAAAACATTTTGAAAGTTCATTCGTAATACTGATTATTATAGAAAGATTTATTCTATATTCAGATTTTTGCATAGACAGTCAGTGGTGCTAATTCTGTTGTACATTTAACTAGACAAAACTAATTTTGACAGGACTAGAAGTGTTGCTATCCTTGTCACTGATTGTAAACCAAGGAAGGACAACAACACCTTTAGTCCTGTCAAAATTAGTTTAGTCTAGCTAAATGTACAACAGAATTAGCACCATTGTTACATTATGATACTAATATCTTGTTCTGGACGATCAAGTCAAAAAGTTTACCTATAAGTAACCCTTCCTGACGAAATTTCTTGCAGTGTTTCTTTATTGGCAGAATTGTTTTTTTTTTTTCACTGCGTGTAATTAGCTTTACCAATGCCATGCCATATTTGATGGGACCTAGCATGGGTTGTTTTGAGTCTGGCTTTCTTTATGTCAATATTTATCTATGAAAATAAATAATACCTGTACTTTTTGTCTGATACGCACAAAACAATCAGGTAATTAGCTCTTTGTGAAATGTGTACAATTTTATTAATCTTTATTGAGATTGTCTTCATCGTGTAGACCATTACTAAAACTGCTAGTCTGGATGGTTGTAATAGATCTTTCTAGCACTATTTTCCTTCACCGTTCATGCCACATTCTCCACCCATTAATCTTTGTAAGTGGCTTGTTTATATAAAAGATTATCACTTAAGTACCTTCACATTATTATACATTATATAATACTATTGTTAGGAAAATACCAAGGATAACTGGTAATTACTAACATTAATCTCTTTACATAAATTAACTGAATAAATAGTTCTTAGATCACAGAGCACTTAGTGTTTTAATTTTCAATCGCGAAGGCTGGGACGAATCGGTAATAATCAATATAATATAATAAATTTTGTAGAAATATCATTAATGTCTAAATTTCGTGAAAACATATTCAAAAAACGTTATCAAAATCCACTGCATATTTTTAAAGGAGTTAAGTTACAGTTAAAATATATCTTCTAACTCCTTGTCAACCTTCAGCATGTCCAAAGACACAGGCAGTTCTCTAGTAGTTTTAGGTGTACATTCTGGGTTGTTTTGGAAGTCTTGTTGGAACTGCTCAGGAGCTTAAACTAAAAAATTATACCTAAGGACGTATCGGCCTACCTAGGAATATTTCGGTAGCTATTAGGTAGTTTTAGCTGCCAAGACCATACATAGGTTTGCACCTACATAGGTTTGTCCACTTCACAACACAATAGACCCAAATCGTGCCGTATCGATAAGGGCTCCGGATCTCAACGAATGAATAGACATAAAGGAAGACGCAAAAAGCGTTAGTTATATATAATGTATAGAATATTAATAAATACATAATTTACTACAGTTCATTAACGACCATTCTCTCATAATATCCAATAATATAATTTATTAACCATTATTTCGGTACATTTACCAAAGAAATGGACTAATAAATTATAACTTAAGAATAATTGGATGTAGTTACGCAGAAAGGAATCGACCATAATAAGTGAAAGAAACTAAAGTAGTCTTTAGGGACTAGAATACCTGGTTAGATTTGAATACAGCGGTATACTACTACATGACATCAAATTCCGAATTATTAAGTGAGTCCGAAACAAGACTTATTATATTTTATATATACACTATGGGGCAATTATGCTTACAAAAGATGATGTCGTTTTGTTGTCAATATGATGTTGATCTCAAGTGGACATGGTAATGGTAAGAGCATAATACATAATTAACTTTTAAAAAAAAATAAAACCGACTTCATGGGACCACCCTTGAGGTATTACCTATAAGCCGAAAAAAGATTTGTTCAAATCGGTTCATAATTGGCGGAGTTATCGCTAACAAACATAGAAAAAAAAAAAAAAACATACGGGTCGAATTGAGAACCTCCTCCTTTTTTGAAGTCGGTTGAAAATAGTCTGTAATGTCAAGTTGACATCAAAACGACGTCATAATTTTGTAAGCATACTGTGCAGTTGTGGGGTGATACTATTTTTGATGTTAGCTAACATTCCAACGTCTAATGATATAAGTATAGCTGGCCTATTCTCTTAACTAAAATTGTCAAAGTCAAGTTTTGATCTCGCTCACACCAAATGTAAATGAAATAAGCAATTTGCGTGAGTTTGAAACTATAATATTTTAACATTTTTTGTTACGAGAATACACAGAAATTTCTTTAAAAATATCAAAGTGTAAAAATTGGATCCTTTTTGCACAACCACGTCCCTTTGAACAATTTTAATACTTCAATATTTGTAACAAACAATGCTTTCTAATAAGGCAAACTCGAAAACAAGTATATCCTAAAGGTATTCCTGATAATATAGTATTATCAATATAGCTTGAAGCAATAAAGTTAGTACACCATGATTATCGTACTGATTATTATTATGAGTATAATGTTATTGAAAAGTTGAAGTGCATTGATATTGATGCCCAATTAATTTAACCTTTGTACAGTCAGCTGCAGAGAATGTAAGAAATAAGTTTTTTAGGTAAGTAACTCTAATGATTTCAACGAAATTATATCGAATACTAGACGTTATCAAAATGAACATTTTATAAATTTTCGTTTATATACATTGAAAATTACATGAGAAAACTTAATTTTTACTTCGTTGGGATCTCGTTTCTCTGCTGCCGACTGTTCAATTTGTCAATGTTCTTCAATCACGTAGAGAGATTGACAATGACGTCATTGCAATTGTCTGTCAGTTGCTTCAGTAAGTTTATTACCCGTGTTAACAGCTTTTAGGAAATGATTATTGAAAATTTGGTTGTCCATTTTAAAAGAGAAAGTGCTAAGTTTCTTGCCGGTTCTTCTTAGCACAAATCTGCCGTCTGAACTGGTGGTAGAGCAAAAAAAGTGACGATTCGAAAGTGCTTGTAATATGCCTATTTGAATAACAATATTTTGATTTGATTTGATTCACCTTCGTCTAAACTGTTACTTAGCTGCTCACCTGCTTCCTAAACCTTAAGAGTCTCAATTTTCACTAGCTATCCATCTTCTTTAATTTAGGAACAGATGGTGAATATAAAAGGAAAAAGGCAACGGAACTTATACAAAAACTATTTGTATTCGTTCGATAAATGTAATATTTTGTTTCTAGGATCGCTTGACAATCCCATCAGTGGCTATAGCCGAATACCTGAAATCGATCAACTTCAACAAGGCAATATATTGTGTTGCATGTCCAGAAACAATAAATGTATTCGAAAGATACGGATTTCAGTGTAAATATGGGGTAAGTGTTTGTTTATATATATTGTTTAATCAATCTCTTTCAGAATCTGCTATAAATCTTAATTATTTAGTGTTCAACTTTTTTTAGAATAGTCATAACATAAGTAATTCTACTTGGCTTGGCTTTTCCGATCAGACTTTGCGAGGGAGCTGACCTTGAAAGAGATTCTTTTCTCCCTCCTTCCCACGATGTTAATATGTATGACGAAGATATATTTTTACTTTTTGATATATTATTCATACTTAATCTATTGCATCTATGTTTTATTTTTATAAAATATACCTATAAGTATTTTTTTTCCTATTAAAATTAATTAATATTAAAAAAAATAGGTCTGTTTCTTTTAATATTTGATTTTTTCAGCAACATTTGTGGTATTAAATTTAAATTTAACTTTTTTCATTTAAATAATGAGATCGTTTGAAATTCAGGAAAATTAAATGTTTTCACAATCAACTAAATAGTTATTAATTGATTTCATTTTATTGATTAAAATACACAAAGCACTGAAACAATAGGAGAAGTAAATGATAATTGCATTTCCAACCATTCCAGCATTGGGAGAGTTAAAGTCAATACCGTTCTGAGTAAAATTAATTTAAACTCTAGCAATATTATATATATTATATTTTAGTATCAAAAGGTAAAATAGCTTTTGCATCTAAGACAAAGATTATTGAAGTAGAAATATCTTGAAATGATCCCAAAGTGAATGCCGGTATAGTACAATCTGATAACAATTGAGATGAAATTGTATTTGAATTGCAGCCAGATGTACCTCCCGACTACCTTGCTTCAGAGTACATCAAATTCCTTGTAGATGATAAGGAGATTGGAGCAGTGGTTTATGACACAGACATCAAAATAAACTTACCTAAGTTATACAAATCTATAACTTATCTGCAAAGGGACGATGTACAGTTTATCGCCGGTGCGACGGATAAGAAATTACCTTTAGCTCCAGGAAAAGTGGTTTTAGGTATAATTTTGTTTATCTTTTTAATTATATCTAATCATATATTTTTATTAGCAAATATTTGCAATTGATTTTATATCATGATTATTGTGTGCTAAGTTTTTTTGCTGGTGGTAATAAATTTTCGAGTTCAAAAACTTGCATTTCGAGCTAACACTTAATCTTATAATTAAGCCACTATTTTTGTTTATGATACTTTTGTTTAATAATCTTAAGAAACTGTATATTCTTCAAAAACACTTTAATTTCAGAAAAATAAGTTATATTTGTATTATGTTATCCACTTTATCGTATAATAAAGTCTAGTAATAGAATAGGTTAAAATAATAATGTGCTGAATTTGTGAATTCAAGTAATTAAATTAATTCTATTTCCTCAGGTCTTGGAATAATGACAGACATAGTCGCAAATGAAGTGAACCGTAAACCATTATTAATTGGAAAGCCAGGAAAAATGTTTGGTGAATTCGCTATGAGAAAGGCCGGGATTAACGATCCCAGTCGGGTACTTTTTATTGGAGATATGTTAGTATTTTTTATCTTATTACTAAACAGATTTTGAACAAAGGTTCATCGTGTGGCCTCTTTTATACCTATTTCTATTGGTCAAATAGCTATGCTTTACGTTTTATCTGTGTGTATCACTTTTTAATTTTACATTCAAATTACAGCATCTGAGTGCTTAGTACGACTCAGTACGAGTTTTTTGGTCACATTAATTTCATAATGTGAAATTACCAGACCCATGTTACATTATCCAAATTAGGCGGGTTGCTCACTTTAAAATGTGAGCAAGTAAGTCACTTATTTTGATTATGACACGCGTCTTATAAGTTCACAACATGAGGCATTGTCCTAATAGGACCCGAATCCGCGATCATCGCGCGAGTAAGGGATGCGACCATCGCGTGTACATAAGCGTGCGCCCAAGCGTCGCGCGATTGTCAGTTAGGGCGCCTATTCGAGTTCAATATGTTTGATCGCGAGTTCGTACGAGTAAAATTCGCGCGAACCAACGATGATCGCGCATTCGCGTCCTATTAGAACAATGCCGAGTTCGTCTCCATTTGGTTAGTTTGTTTACATTGACATAATCGACACGTATAAAAAACCAAACCAATTAAAGTAAACTGAAATCAAAATAACTGAATTTCTACAGTTTTATGGATAAATTTTATTTTATAACATTTAATAATGCTACTTTCTAATTTTTCTTTCATTTTTACCCAATACCTGTTGTATTGTTTGATCGTATTGTACTGTTTTCTTTGCATTGAATATGTTTTACTATTATGTTTCGTAATTCTGTATTAAAAACATATTATATTAGCCATTTATAATAAGCACTTAATTTTTTAAGATTTCATAATTCGGCTTCTATGAAAATATTTCGTTCAAGTTAACCATTTCAAAGAGATTTACAATTAACTCATTCTCTGGATCAAATAGAGTACAAAGAGTTTGGTAACTTTGAGAAAAAAAGAACCAAAGAAATATTCAGCCGATCAAAGAAACCTGTAGTTAATTAGTAGATTTTCTCCTTATTTTTATTTGATCGTGCCTAAAAGTCATTATTTTTATGTTTGAAAGAGAATGACTATATAAAAATTTTGTTATAAGTTGCGTGTCTTTGTCTGGCTGCGTATTGTAGTCCTCAAACGGATGGTCAGCGAGTGTATGCTCGCAACAAAAACAGTTTCGATCTCATCTCAATGTTACGACCTATCTCAATGAAGTTTTCTGAAATAACGAAAAAAAAAATCTAAATCTATGGAAATGACATCCACTACATGCCACACTTATGATTTGACAGGTTTGTGTCAAATCATAAGTGTCATAGCGCCTATTTCGTGTCTGACTTTTTTGACGTTGACGCTTTGGACAGCGCGGATTATTATGCGAGGGACCTCTTGCCAGAGGATTCGAGATCGCCGCCTTGTCAACGAAGGTCGTCAAGATGGCGACCTCGGATCCTCACCGTACCACGTTGCCTTTTTAAAGTGTACTTTTTTTGTTAAAAAGTGTTCATTTAAAATACTCGACATTGGCCAAATTGTCTATGTGTCGATAAGACACGACAGAAATGCCATTAATTAAGGAAGAAGAAGAAGACCTCTTGCCAAAGTGGCGCCAACTAGTGGCGTAAATTTCCGTGAAAACCCGACAGCGCTTGAGATTGACATGACATATAAACTGACTTTGATTAATTATTATTTTTATTTGTATGAGCCACCTATCCAAAAATATTCATTTAGCCATTTGACAATCCTCAGTAGGTACATTTCTAGTTTTTAATTTTTAATTAATCTAATTAATTATTTTAGGTTAGAACAAGACGTAGGAGTGGGTAAAGCGACTGGTTTCAAGACTCTTCTTGTGCTCACCAACTCTACTGAAGAAGCACTATTAGAACAAAAAGCTCTAATACCAGATTATTACGCAAAGGATCTTGGAAGCATAGTACCATTATTACCTTGAAATTAGAAAAAAATGTCTTCTAAATAATTCTTCCTGAATGATACTTTTGTGTTGTGATAAAGCATTTAATTTACTTAAATAAATTGTAATAAAACACTGTAAATAAAATTTTGATAATTCACAAACTTATATAATACTTTTTTCTGAATTACTCATAATAATTAATGAAGTTCAACCTACATGCAGGCGCTCTATAAAAAAAAAATACTCCACCTTTTAATTTCACCGATGTTTGATTCAATTCAATTCAAAATATTTTTATTCAAATAAGCTCTTTCGAATCTTAGTGAATCTTTGATTTTAGTGGATATGTTTTTTTTTCAGTTATTTCTGTTATATTATAAGAGTAAGACGATATTATATCAATTTGGCCAATATAAACAAACATGTTAATAGCATCTCAGGCAAGTCCTAAGTCATTTGAAAGTAGTAAACTCGGACACGGTCATTTTTTGTGTCCGAGTTGCCCCCTAAGTCATATTAGCGTTAAAAATATATTTAGTTAGAATGTCAACGTAATTAATTGTGGATCTTTTTAGGTCATTAAAGATTTTTGTTAACAAGGTATTGAACATCTAAATTATACATTTTCAGAACAACCACAGACAATCTGTACGTTATATTCAAATATCAATTACTCGTTACAAACGTACAAACATTGCGGTATACGAATCATGTACTATCCTCAAATCGTATCCACTCGTCCGAAAAAGGGGCGAATTGATTACGCGAAGCGCAAAGTATTTTATTTATTGGTCTTTTTTCAATATAAATTCTGGTGTGTAACCGATGCTTTCGGAATTTCTATTGTGCCGGATAAAAAGTGGACGACCACAAGTATTTTTTTTTTGTTTCATTTGCTTACTATGCCAGTGCGAAACGTTAACAGCCAGTTCGGTGTTTTAAATATTTTTTAACCAACAGTTTCTCAGTTCGTTGGATTAAAAACTGTTGAAGTTGAAACTAATGGTCGGATCCAACTCTTTGAATTTAACTCTTTTATTTAGCAATTTCCGTTTATATTTTTATGTATATGTCTAAACACACAATCCGAAAAGTAATTCGAGAACGGTGCGTTGTAGAAACTTCTATAGCAGTTGTGTAGAAAACTTTACGATCTTTAAACTGTCCTCTACCCATTTTTCCACTCTTAACGTCTTGAAGTTATACACAAAAAAATGTCGAGTTCCGAACACGAAGAACTCGAATAACGCACAAACAGGATCGTTTCTGACATAACATTTAAATTTGTGATTACTTGTTTTAAACCTTTACAAAACTTGCCTTGCTATTCAACTCTAGATCTAAGTAAAAAAAAAATATAATTTGCCGTGCAAGGTTAACTTCATATTTCGTTTAAAATGCTAGGCTTATAGGCTCGAATAAAATCCAAAACCGAATGAATGCTGGAAAAGTCGATCAGTGAGACACAATGGACTTTGAAAAAAAACGTAAAAAAAAAGTTGGTTGCAAAATGTATTGTGAAATATCGAAAACAAACATAACTGGAAAATGTTTCCAATTCCTGTGAGCTAAGAGTTTATATTCCGAGCAAAATGAAATCGATATAATCTCCGGTATTATTGCAAAACTATTGTAAGGGCGTTTTTCCATACTCCGGCATCCGATTTTTATCGGTCCGGTAATTGCCAGTCAGATGCAGAAATTCATACTTTAGTATACGCACTTCTCCACTACTCCGACATCCGGTTTTATGTCTAAAGTATGAATTTCTACATCGGACCGGATGCCGGAGTAGTGGAAAAACGCCCTAATGTTTGTATACTGAACTACAATAATTTATTAAATGCTTTTTCTATTTGAAACAACAAAGAGTAGTAGATGGAGTAAAGGATGACAGTTAGAATAAAATAGAAAATATAATAAGGGTACAGGGATGAGGTAGGACACAGCGGATAATCCGCTCAAATCGGAACAGCCCGTCTGGGGAAGGACCTCCACCTTACAGAAGATCGTAACCGAATAGTATTGGTCTCGGCCATGCTGTGTTCCTACGGTGAGTAAGGTCTCCAGAGCTCCACTTGGGCAACGCGTAATTGATACCCCCGGTATTGCAAGCGTCTATTTACTTGTTTGCCACCTTAGTAGTATATAAAAAACAAAGCAGAATAAAAAAAATACAAGAAAACAAAGACAATGATGACATTCAAAGACTATAAAAAATAATATTATTATCAAAAAGTATTTACTTCCAGCCTGATGACTAGTTTGTATCAGATGGTGTAAACGAGGTGACTGATTGGTATTCCGGAGACTTCAAGAAGAGCAGAGGTGCCAGATTCAGGAGGAGATTGCTGACTTGCCACCTTCTACATGATATTCTAAAACGTGGTAAACAGTGAGGATTTTTAATTTGGTAGAGGTCACTCGGTAGAGTCTGTTATATTGTCAATCCCACAGAAGCTGCGGGACATTAATTATTTTTCCTGGCTTGTTAAGAACTTATAAGATGCTAGGTTAAGATTTTTTTACTCAAAGACCTTAATTATCCGATTAATTAATTAATTTATAAATCGGATTTAACATGAATACTGTTTAGACGTTTTAATTAAAAACTAATTACTATAATATTGCGAAAAGAGATCCTCTGGAGAGATTTTTAATTTACATGAATTGAATTGAATTATTTATAAGAAGCTACATTTATTTTTAATTGAATAAACTTTAAATATTTTAAATAGTGACTTGAGATTTGATTATCAAATTACTTTAACTAACTAAGTAGGTAAGCAAAAGACTCCATGCTGAATTATTAAATGTTCGCCATTTCATATGCGCCATTCCTTCAAGCAGTGGAAAATCTAAGAAACAGCACTCATATCTAATTAAAATATTTATTTAAACTTAGACTTTAAAGTATGCATACCATATGCACGCATACTAGGCTCCTTAAGTACTTCGGTCACGTGTCCCGAAGGGAACCCGACAATCTGGAAAAGCTCATCATTGTCGGGCTAGTGGAAGGAAAGAGGAGCAGAGGAAGGTCACCAACCAGATGGACGGATATCGTCAGAGAAACCACCAAGTCCAGCATTCCAATGCCTATTCAGCAGGCCCAATGCAGAGAAACCTGGAGGAAATTGGCCCAGCAGTCGGGGCATGATGGTCACGACCCTCAGTCATGAGGAATCGACAAAGAAGAAGAAGACTTTAAAGTGTTAATAGACGACCGAAGTAGGGCCGCACCGCCGCCGCAACGCCCGCCGGTACAGCACCATATTATTATTCGTGCGGCGGTACTTTATGATGTGCGGAATTGGTCTCGTTTCGTGCGTTGACTACGTACTACTGTCGACGCACAAAACGCGACCAATTCGATGTGCGGCCCACCTGCATGCCGCCGTGGCCGGACCAAATTCGATCGTCTCTTAGCACTTTTATTTTACAAGGTACAACCCGTTCGGTAGTCTTGTATTAAGAAGAATAATATTTTTTTAAATCTTTTCTTCTTATTCTCACCAGCTCGGCTGCGATGCCTGCTATACATGTTTTTAATTAAACCTAAACTCCTTCAAAGTTTCAAATTTTAAATTCATCAAAACAACTTACGTAATCGACGAAGAGTAATTCCGTTTGACAGCCCTATTCTCGAAGCTATTTACAAGACTTCCTAGCATTTACGACCCGTAAAATCGTAAAAAGTATGCTCGTAAACTAAAGTTTTAGGCCTACAAGTTATACAGATCCCTTAAGGAAGAAATACTTCTATCTCAACTATATATTTCTGCAACAGAGGTACAGTCCTGATACGGTTTATAGTTTATGTTTCTGCTAGTTCACTTCCTGTTTTATGTTTGAAATGTTTCGAGGTCTTGGATAATATGTGGAGAACAGAGAAATGAGAACAATCAAAAATCAACAATTATGATAAAATAACATGACTTGGGAACTCTTCTGTTAAGTTAAACGTAACGTATAAATATTACGTCCATTTATTTTTATTAACTTTTTTCAATTAATCAAAAACTGACATTTTATCATAAAAATAAAATAACTAAAACTCATCAGCTCTTAAAGTGTCAGAAGTTGGGAGAGGTTTTCTCTGCTGTAAGACTATATTGACCTTACCTCCTTTACTCACTGCACAATCTGCACATATAGCCATAATCATAAATAGCTAACCCATTTCATAAAGGTTTTACCACTAGAAGAAGTCATTGATCCCTCCAGGTAAAAATAAAAAAATCCAATTATTTTAATAGAAAATTCAGTTCAAGGACTGAAACTAAATACACTTAAGTTGCAGGTAATAGTAAACTTTATTTACACCTTCCAGCTGTCTCGTATCTTTTGTAAGCGAGCTCCGGTATCTTTACACAAAGCACGTTTAAGTATCTTCGGATGAATTAACTCAGTTTCAAGTAAATTACAAGAAACTCGATTACTTCTCTACTTTATGGTAAAACGATCTGACCATTATTTTGTAAAAATATGAGGATAAACAAGTTAACAACTGGGGTTTGTTCCGAGGAATTGTTTGACTTGATGCCTACGGCCACTTTCTCGACTATGACTTGGGAACCTTCAAGAAGCGAGCATTCATGTCCTTAAAACGCCGGCAGCGGTTCAGGGACTCCCCCGGTGTCTCTGTGCTCCATGGGTGGTGGTGATCACTTAACATTGGATGACCATGCTCGTCTGCCAAACTCTTACATTTTAAAAAATATCACCACGGTTCGCAAGCGGGTTGGCGAGTGCAGTTTTTTGGAGATTTGGATTATAAGAAGAACTTTAGATTATAAGCTGTATTAAAATATCTGTGCTATTAATTTATTCTCTTAGCCGCCTTCTACTGCACCCATGGAAGGAGAAGGAGTGGTGATATTTTCTGCCGTCACCACAAGACAAATATTAGTAATCGATCGAATTGATTAATCTACTGTAGAAGCTACCATTTCGGAAACAAAAACCGTGCAAAATGAAATACTATGTAGAACTAACTAATGCATGTATGCTAACAATTTTATTAAAACCCAACCTAACAATAGTGTTTTCGTTGGTGTCAAAAGTGAGAATTTATGTTGCTCTGTTGAAAGCCTACTTTCTATGCATAGTGGGCACATAGACTAGAATGACTTATAGTCGCTAGAGACCGTGAACGTGGTCTTTATTCAGGTTTAATGGCTTTTAGAACATAGTGGTTACGTATTGCTACTATGTTTCTGGTTTTGTTTTTTTTGCTAAATAAATATTTTTTTAAATTACAACATCATAATGTATAGAGCATGTAATCATAAAATAAATAGTCTTCATTTTTGTTTATAGTAGACGTCCGCGATAAAAGCCATGCAATAGCCTAAAAATAATAATACAAAAGGTCCCTTGAGGCAGTGGTTGCAGAGTTACCTCGCTGAACTGTAAACCTGAACCTCGACAATTAATTATTCAGACAGAGTCTCAATTTCGATATACAGTATAATTTCGTCTACTCATTACTTTGTCAGAACCTACTTCAACAACAAACACCTTCAAAAACTATTTCGCAGAACGCTTCTTCGTTAAATAGGTAGTAATAGAAGCTGTATTTTAGATTTCGTTAATTGTTTTTTGTTTTTTCTCTAACTAGTTCTGTGCTTGTCATTTCACAGCAAAGATAACGTCTCAAACTCTCACTCGTTTGGATCTAGGCTGACCTGTTTCATTTGGAATTTGGAACCTAAGTCTCATGGTAGACATTTCGATATATCATACCTATTTAGCATCAGTAAAAAAAAAATAAGTGACTTTGCGATAATATAATTAATCTGAAAAACAGGTTTAGTGAAACATAATTAGTCATTACAATTTCTGTGTTATCACAATTGACTGATTACTAATCAGTAACCTGTTAACCGACCTAATTAATTTAAAATATAATTGAATTTTTCTGTCCGCATTCTCTGTTATTGAATTAAGTTCAAAATTTGTTGCTTCAGAAACTACTAATTAAATCAAATCAAATTAAGTTTCAAGCATATCTTTGTTTTTTTTTCTTTTGTTTAAACATCCATTTAAACGTGTCATTTATTTTATTTTTTATGCAACTTTTTTTATTATTTATAAAACGTTACATTAGATTATTACAAAATGAAAATTTATCAGCGGAACAAAAACAATTTTGTTTTACTGTACGCTGTCACAATATTATAAAAATATTAAATTTAAACTGGGTACAACATACAATGCACCTTACAATAAAATTGAATAAGTAAAAAGTCACCGCAATATACGGTTTAACCGTATTAGTAGTCTACAATATACGTTGATTTTAGTACTATATTAGAACAGCTTCATACTTCAACATATATTTGCAATATTACACAGTAGAACATGTTATTTCTTTATGTCGGTAGAGAATTACTTAGCAAAGTATTGTTTTCATTACCGTTCGTTGAAATATTCTCTCTTTTTGTGGAACAAAATATTATTTTATTGTACGCCAGTGGATTCTCGGTTCCATGAGAATACTTACTTAGATTTCATTCTGGTAGCCGAGACAAACAATGCGAAGTTTTAGATTATTCCCCAGATATTTAAAATTACTTACCGATATACAAAGAAGTAAAATTTAAGAATTTCATTGTGTTCTTCTTTCGTGTGCTCTCCGCAATTAGTGTCAACTGCAAGTATTGGTGTCAGTGTTTTCGAGTCACCTAAAGGTCGAAAGAGTATTTTTTTTTGTGATAACAAACAAACAAAACAAGCGAGAAAATCAACCACCTTGGGCGGCCGTCCAACGATAAAACCGAGTAAGTACGTGTCGGACCACGCACAATGTAGGGTTCCGTATTTGCTGTGCTTCGCTTGCCTTCAGATCAGTCCAATATCAAATTCTATCACATTTGTAAGTTTTCATCAAAGAAATTTTATTTTATAAGTTCGTCGTCTTATGTTACTCGGTAATTAGTAGAGCCTACTTAACCCTTATAGTTTTGTTGTCCGAATTTTTCACTCACAGAATAAAACGCATTTTGCTTTGCGACCAAAATTCTGTGGGAGGAGTTCTTCCATGCTCGATCTAGCCAATTTCATAAATGCCATACATACAGCCATACCACAAAATCCAATCAAATTTTAAAATTGACACGTCTCGACACAAGATAGATAGTTTAATTCACTGGGTCATGTTAATTGGTTTAGAGATTGGACTCCAATCAATCACCTATAAAAACGGAGGTCGCTTTTTGTCAGCCTCTTTGAAGATTGGGCCCATATTGAATGATCGAGGTAGTGGAGTAAACACGTCACACTTTCTTAGGGTTGACTGCTTTTTTTTTGGCAATCTAGCGTAATGCTAGCTCTACACTCTTGCGTATTTGAGCGAAAACGTGAGTGTAGATAGCTTATTCATTCTAATTCGTCTTACACTTTCTCCTTCATGCCTTCGTCCTTTGTCATCTAACTTGAGAGGGAAATCATCCTAAGTAAAGTCGCTTTTTATTCTGCAGAATTTAGATACGGAAAGCATCGAAGGTTATAAATACGATAAATAATGTTTTACATTTCCATGGTCTAGGACTTAGATAAATAGAATAGACAACAGCAGGAACAAAATATTACATTACAACCTTACATACTATGTAGTGTATTAGCAACAAGGCGGCCTTATTGCTAATAACAATCTTTTCAAGGCAACCTTAAGGAATTATTGAAAGAAACGGGCAGGACAAGCAAGACAAGAATCTGACAAACAAATTTTGTTTCGTGAAACATAAATTGAACTAATTTTGAATAGCGATATTATATAAGAATACACAATAAAAAACTCTCTTTCTTTCTTGTCTTTCAATCAACGAAATATAAAAATATACTTACATAAACAAAAAATATAAACTAAATTTGTATTTTCATTATGTATTCTAACCAGTGACATCTAATATGCGTTTGAACATACAATTTTATTATTTGACCAACCCTGTTGATACTATGTCAGTGATTAAGACCCTCGTAGATCTCTAGTAGCACAGATAGCTATAAAATCAGGAACGTTTTACTAGTAAAAATTAACGATCACGTATGTGAAACCTTGCTAGTTTTTTATGTCTTAATCACTTCAGAAACGTGTATTTGACGTTAAAAACGGTTGCTTGAAAACGATAATAAGGAAACCATGGAGATAATCAACGTACCTGCCATTCTTGAGCGGAACGGCATCGCACGTGACGACGATGGTAAAGGCCAGAAGAATGTCCCTCATACCGTGGAGTATGGGACGGGCCTTGGTGTGGAACGCGACATGCCGTGATGTGTCACGGCATGTCGCGTCCTACACCAAGGCCCGCACTCCTACTCGTACCGTTAAGATGTGACGGACACTTGCCCCAGTAGGAGTGCGGGAGCGGCGGCTGAGTCCGCCGAGAAACTAAAAGCCACAAAATATCAGCAGCTGACGAACTCCTACGTTTTAGTGGCTTTTGGTGTAGAAGCGTTAGGCCCGTGGGGTTCCAGAGCATTGTCCTTTTGACATCACAAAAAGGCTGCAACAAACCACTGGCGCCAGCCTTTGGGTCACCAGTGGTTTATAAGCCAGTTACTTTGCTCAACGGATCTCTATCGCCATTTAGCGAGGACAGCTTCTTGCAGCGAGCAGCAGATCTTCTGCCATAGGACCATGCCTTTTTAATTCTTAATGTTAGTTTTCAATTTTTATTATTATTTTAGTTTTAATTAATGTCATGTTATTTAGTTATGTAGGAGCTAATATAAATAATGTACAACACCTCCGCAATAAGTCGCGGTCGCAGTCTACTAATCTTTTCATAAATGTATTCTGTAGTACTAAAGTGACTCTGGTCTCCCTTTGTTACGACCCTAAAACACCTACGCTTTATCTAATCAAAACTGTCACAAATATTTATATGAAGAACTTTTGTGTATCAAAAGAGAAGATTTCATAATAATTAAATTTAGTAAATTTCTAAAATTCGTATTTGTACGTATAATTACATTCCAGTATATCTAAATTAATATTCTGATTACACAGTAGACTTGGAAGAAAACATTTCAGTTTTAAAACAACTTAATTAATATACGTTTGTTGATAATTGTTTCAAGTGAAAACATAAGATACTCCAAAAGTGTTTGAAGATCAAAACAGTTTTACTGTTTTCCTTTTATATTATAAATAGAAAATGATCTTATAAAAAACTCGGAATGGCACGAAAAAAAAAATTTCATTCCCACTTTACATGTAGAGGAGGCACTCAAAAAAAAACATATTTTTCAAAATTTTGTTCTACCACTTTGTTAGCATTGATAATATGTGTATACATATACATACCAAATTACAGCTTTCTAGCATTAAGCGTCTTGATGAAAAGGTCGACGGCATTTAAAAAAAAATGTGCAAGTAGTAGTTTATAGGAAATACATTTGCATGACAGTATTTTTTAATCTATACGGTCAGACACAGACAAATTGTTATTATAAATATTTTCATTACGGAAATCGTTCGGGTAGGTATTGAAAAGAACGACATTGTGCAGATAAAAACGTTGGCGTACACTAGTTTGGGACGTAAGGTCTAAAAAGATGTTAATTCTTGAAATCTCTTTGAATGTTCAGCTAAGACTTAATAAAAATAGGGCAAGTACGTGACGGGCCACGCACATTCATTTCCACGTTAAAAAAACATTTCCACGTTACATGTAGGGGAAGCACCCCAAAAAAATATATTTTTCAAAATTTTGTTCTACCACTTAGATTCATACCAAATTACAGCATTCTAACATTAAGCGTCTAGGCCCTAGACGATGGACAGATGGACATGACGAAACCATAAGGATAAGGGTTCCTTGTAGTACTACAGAACCCTAAAAAGCAAACATATACCTACTTCTATACTTTACTTACTTATTTTTTGACCCAAAAAATCTACCCAATTAATTTGTTTTCACAAGAAACTCCAAAAAATTGGTCATAACTAAAAATAAAGCATCTTGTATCGCGATAGTCCTTTACAAAATCGTATCTTTTCGAGATAAAAGAAAGTACGACAGAATGGGCGTGAATTCTTTTGCTCAAAAGGAGGGTAAATTAAATAAAAAAATAATAAAACAGGTAGCAACTTCGACCAAAGGTCATATAACTAATAATATTAGACAGTATCTCAATGTTACATGAATTTCATAGTTTCGAATGAGTCGATTGAGAAATAGATGAAATGAGTCAGATGAGTCAAATGAGCGAAATCGACGTAATGAGACAGGAGATAGCAGACAGAGAGCTGAGTCAAGAGACAGGATTAGAGAGGATTTGCCAAATCCATCAAAGTAATGACTGGGGTTGTCATTGCTTTACATGTATGATGATACAGTTTTGACACACAATCAAAGATCTCTAAAACTATAACATACTTTGTGATTATGTATGATGTCCAAGGTATCCATAGACAGAACCGTTCAAGAGGGATTTTCGACGATTTACCGGTATTACAAAGAAGCTCTCTCGCGATTCTTTGTGTGCTACATAACAAAAGTACAGTGAGAAACTCTAAATGATCAACTGTATTTTACGCATTATTAGGGTGCTAAGGACAATATTTAAATCAGATCTTTTTCTTCCTAGAGTTATTCTGATCCCTAGTTAATTAGGTTAAACTAAGCCTAAAGCTGGCTCCGGAGCGCTATACAAGCCTAAAGCTAGGTCTACACTCTGGGGCCTAGGGAAGTGAGAGAAGTCAATTGAAGTGAAGTTAGGCACAGAGTTAGAAGACAATTGGAAAGTGAATCCGATGTAGGATGGAGAGTCAACACTCTTGTTTTTCTCTTCTCATAGAACTTCTTAGCCACTTAGTAGAGATCGGCTAAGTCTTGCTTAAACCTCTAAAGTAACTTAAATTTGGTAAAGTCCTCTCTGTTCTCTTAAAAGCTTTGTAATAACATAATAACTAACAAATACACTTAGTCACATTTTAATAACTTCAAAATTACTTTCCGACATCAAAGGAAGTTGGCACAAGTTTCGGATATTATTTGACATAATGCGCCACCGGAAATATTCGTAGTGAGCGGTGTTATGACTAATTTGGGTTTCACTTAATCTCTGTAACTTGCCGAGAATTTCGTATGTGGGATCCTTATATGTTATTAATGCGACAGGGCCTGCCTGTTTATTTCGAAATAATTCCATTGATATGAATTGTTTCGCAATAATTCCAGTGCTTCAAGATGATGATTTATTTGATAAATTTATTTTGGCAATGTGATGAAAGTTTCTAGACAAAATCATAAAAACTAAGTTTTATATTACATGAGCAAAACATCCAATACAAATCTAGGTACCGGGTTTTCATGTTATTTAGTTATGTATTGGACCAATAAATAAAAATATTATGGTACCGGGTTCATGCACATAAAGGCGCGGTCCCACTACTGCGCACGCTGTACACGGACACGTGGGCCACGTGCCACATTACAGCTGCGTGGATGACTACGTGGGTCTACGTTTCCACAGCGTGCGCAGCGACGTGCACGCTTTGTGGAACAAGCTGGGTACCGCATTCACTGCGTGTATGGCGTTGACAGCGCTGAGCTATGTTGAGCAAGCCACGCGTGTATCAATGACGTCACTTGATGGTTAACGTGTCCGTGGGTTGCAGTGGAAACAATCACGTACATCCTCTTACAAAGCAAAGCTTAACACACGTGCGTAGCCACTTCGTGCGCAGCAGTGGGACAGCGCCTTAACGTGTGCATGTAATGTCTGTTTTTAGAAAACAATGCAATTGAACTTCATCGTAAATTTAATAAAACCCAGATCATTTGATGCAGTTGTTTTTCGAATTCCATAAAATAAATTTGTTTTTATTTCCACATCAAATATTAAATTTCACCGAGGCTTGTAACAATATGCAATACAGTCATGTCTAAAACTCATATTCACTTTTTTATAAAAACAACAAGAATGCTTTCTAATATCGATAGAGTAAAATAGAAGAAGCCAGTAACTTGGACACAAAATTTGCGAAAGGTTTGACTTAATTTTTTTTAAACATACACAACAGACTGCCAATCGGTCGCACTGGAAACGCTTGGAGGAGGCCAATGTTCACCAGTGGACAAAAAAGTCCACTACTGAACATGGGCATCTTCCAAACATTCTTTCGTAACACCTTTATCAACTCAGCCACAAGTGGCTGCGATGATAATGATGATATGAGAGCAAACACAAGTCAAAACACAACACAAATTGAGTTAAACCTAACAACATAGCTTCAATAGAATTGGACAATCCATCTTAATTTCCTGATTGGCGTTTGTTGGACCAACGGGAATTTATACACTGTGACACTTTAAAGATCCCGTTGGGGCCGAATAGTTCGGATTTGGAAAGGATATCTGCCAAATACAGTCTCGGGGTCGGGGTTGCTTTTATTAACCTGAACAACGAAAATGGTGTATCTCTTTGATTTTTTTGGACTATCGGAACTAACCCAAAAGAGGATTGGACGAATGTAGATTGATATCGGCGACCGGCTTTTACAGTTTTACAAATCGTACTCACAAACGCGCTCCCACTGGTATGTATGGTGAAGACATGGTCGCTTGTTATTATAATTACTATAAAAAGCAACCCCAAGTGGATGTTTTTTTTAATGGAACAAACATCGCAATATTTGCAACGTTGCTGGAAAAAGCTAGTGTTACGAAAACGCTGTTACTAACGGTAAGAATTGTGGTGTTATAAAATAATATTATTGGTAAAATGTATGTACCTACGTAAGTATTATGTAAATTACAAGAGAAGTGAAGACAAGGCGAGAAAAGAAAGGGAATGACAAGGAAAATGACATATTAAAAAATATAAAGATGTATAAAAAAAGGAGTTCGGTTTGCTATAAAGACTGTATTAAGGAAAGTGCTAAAAAAAGACTCAAAATAATTACTTTGAGTTTACGGCCAGATGGACGGGTGGTGTAGGTTTAACAGTTCCCAAAAGCTGTCATGTAGCTTTCAAGAGCATAATAAGTTTAGGAAAAAAGATCTACATGTGGGTAAATCCCCTGAAATAAATTGGGCTGTCAGTGTTTTAGAAATGAAAAAGAAAAAGGTTCACAAGGAAATTGTTGAATCACTGTACTTTATTGTATCGCAAAGTATAATTTTAGCCTTGATTTCATGGAGAGATTATTTTTATATACTATTATTAAGAACGAGACGTCGGAACGAGCCAGTGATGGCAAAACTGAGCCTGTATAAGATGCAGCACCGACGAGATCACTCCTCTTTTGACTTCTTACTTCACCTTCACACTTACTTTTTATACTCGCCATTACGCTGTCCAGATCTTTTGATATTTGCTCGTTTCTACCTTCGGTTTATTGTTACTAAATTGATTTGCTTCTGTAAAATTGTGTATTTCGGCCAAAAAAGTTTGTTTTTCAAAACTAAACCGCATCTGATTTCTAAAACTATGCATTGTTACCAAGTTTCAAACTGCTCTAGCCGCTAAGTGCCTTCGCAGTAAGGCAGCTATGAGCAGTCGACGAAACGAGAGCGGTCGTATTGCGCTTGGTACTTTCACATTATTTTAGCAGTCAGAGCATTTTTAGCAGCGCAACAAACGTTTGAACGGTGTTTTTATATCATATGACAGTAAACCAGCAATTGGCCATGTTGATGTTTACACAATGCAATAATCAAACCATTATTGCAGTAAATTAAGTCAATTAGTACCTACTCAATAATTTTAATCATATTCAGTTTTAATAATTCTTATAACGAACGCTTTTAATTGCTGTATTATAATTAATCCGTTTTCATAAAATATAAACTGTGTTGTAATTCTCTCTTCTGCGGAACTGACACAAAAATTTGAACTCGTCACAGAATTTTATTCGAGTTGCGCTATATTTTTTTAATGGAAGAGGTTAGCAAATAAGCATGCGGGTCTGATGATAAGTGATCACAGCTGCCCAGGGACCACACAGAGTCAAGCAGGGAATTCACTGAGCCGTCCCCAATCGAGCTACCTTATTTCATAGCATTGCAATCCTCGCGACCTCGACGCGCGACCACGAGTCGTGACTCACAAAAATGCAGAAATGATTTAGTATGAAAGACCACGCCCACAGGTCGCACGACGCTGTCGCGGCGACGTCAGTGCTCCAAATTACTTGACTCTCATCCATCGACAATACTCAGTTGTGAGTCGCGCGACCCAAAAACGATCGCTCCGGTCGCGCGTCGCAGTCGCTGGGATCAGAAAGCTAATTTTAAACAGTATAATAAATAAAGTTGCAGGCAACAATAGACGTGGAAAATACCGTGGAATATTAAGTCGTTTTTAATGAAAAACTGGAGCAAGTCGTTTGTTTGTTTATGAAATCTCTTATAAACCCTAATACTTATACAATATTATTTTTTATAATGAAATTTGTAAATCTTAGTATTAGGTATTGTGTAAATATTTTGTATGGCAATACATGTTGAAAAGTTTGGGTTCGATTTCCGCACAGCAATAAAAAATAATGATGAAAAAATTTGTTTATCTTTAAATTTGTTCATCTTATTACAGACGTATTCACAAAACTACAAAAAGTACTTATTTGTATTGTCAATTTTGTCTTTTATTATAGTACATAATATAAACTAATATTTTTTCTTTCTAGATCTATAAAATTTCAGCTGAATGCCGGTACATTAATTTACATTTATTCAGGACTGTTTCCATAAATTGTTATCACTCATTTTTCCATACAAAAACATCAAGTAAATCTGAATTTATTACATTGCCAAAGTTAAGAGGCCCTATTAACAATTGTTTCTAACGACACTTAGTAACGCTTCAATTCAGTTGAATAATATTACTTTGCCTTCATTGTTATTTCTCTGAAAGGTCTAAAGTAATCATTAACATTATTATTCTTCGTTTGTTTTAGTAATATTCTAATATATAACATAACAGTAGATAACCTCGGTTTTACTCCGAAAAGTCAGTGGTTGGTGGCAGGTCAACCTTTACATATTGGACCATTCTTAAGTTCTATGTCTTAAGAGCCAAAATTGTACTGCAGGTGGAAAGCTCGACGTGCACCTGACTATACTAGGATATAATCTTATTCATTTCTAGGTCTCAATGGTGCGTGAAGTGAACATGTGAACATCAAAATGTGAAGGATTGGCAGACACACTTACGCATTTAATATTAGTCGAATATAATTCTAAAATTCAGTTAAAAACATTCGAACTCACAATAATTATTGTAACGCCTTCGAAATCTGTGACTTGCAAATCTAATCTTAAAAATATTTATTATCTCCTCAAAAAAATATCCTATTAGCGCCCAACTCTGCAATATTCTTATTAAGTTAAGTATTTCTATTTGAAATAAATACCTAACTTTATTATAGCCTATATTAAAATAATCCTTTGAATTGGACAAGCTGTATTTTACCTTCAAAACCTTTTTAAGCTCACTAAATCGGCTTACAAAAAATATTTTGTCATTCTAAATTGTATTTTAAGTGATACTAAAATACCTAAATGTGTTTAGATAAGTTCTTTAAAAAAAAATATTTTGACAGTTCGTTGGCTCCGTTGATATAGTTTAGGTAAAAAAAATACTGCATTGCTGTTGGTTGATACACCGACCCATCTCACTCTGTCAATATTGGAAAAGTGCAAGGGACATACTTAGAATGACATTTACACATTTTTTGGCCAAAACAAGTTGACTCCTACCCCTAGCATAGTAATAGTGCAGTGTTAAAGAAGTAAGACCGGCCTGATAAATTTTTCACGTTTCATTTCAAAAATCCGGAGTCATAAATATATTTAAGAAATAATTTTTTTTCCATAAACGTATTTCTGATTAATTAGTTTATAACAAAACTGGAACATGCAGTAGCCTAATTAGAACAATTTCGTTCTGGGCCCTATTTCTCGAAACTATTAGTTTACTAGTATATTAGTTACTAGTTACTAGTGTAAAAATTACTAGACCTAATAATTCCTGTTTCTCAAAAACACGTACTAGACTTATAACTAATAGTAGCAGACTAATTAAAAATATTAGGCCGGCTTGGCTGAATACACATAATATTCATGCCTCTTTACTTATTAAAAAAAATGCGGAAAAAGTTCCCGCCACTTTTGGTTCCGTTTGATGTTGTCATTTGCACATATTGGCGGTAAAAGCGAATTGTTTTAAATAAAGTAAATTAATTTCAATTTACCTACCATGGATCTAAAGTTAATGGTTCTGTGAAGTATATTAGAAGCAAAAGGCATTCTGTTTGGGGGTTTCTCAGACGTTTTATCGAAGCAGGATAAGCGGAAAAAGTGGGAGGAAATTACAAAACCATCCAGAGTAGAGCAACTAAAATTATTAGTTTTGATGATAAAGCTTAATTTTTATCGGTTAACCGTTGCAAACTAGGCCCGATAACAGCCATCAGGTTTTTCATTTTTATGCTCGTTAAACGAAACGTTTCATTAAACTGGAACGTGGATTCAAATATTTCGTAAGTGTTTCTGGTTAGAAAGACTCGACGACGACGGCGAATTATTATGAAATCTTCTTCATTGTCAGAAGTGTTCGAATTTGACCACATTTTATAAAATTTGCTTATAAACGAACGAAACTGAGGTCTAATAATTTTGACATTTTTTTTACAAGACTTCTGAGACTAATAGCTTTATCAGCGTAATTTACAAGAGTATTTATTATCACATTTTTTTATGAAACCAAATTGAATTTACTCAGGTAATTTTAGCTAATATTTATTATTTGGCAACGAGTAACTAATATTTTACTACCGTAGCTTCGAGAAACGCACACTAGCAAACTAGTAGAAAATATTAGTTCATGTACTAATATTATTAGTCTAATAAGTTTCGAGAAATAGGGCCCTGGTGCGAAGAAGCTTAACAGAGTATTAAAAAACAGAGAATACTGTTTGTAAACATCTTCCAAACACGGAGCTACGATACGGAGATTCGGTAGACGCGTTTACATCTCTCTATCAATATTTCATTACTCTGTGTTTGCCGCCGGTACCTCAGTCGTGTTTCGTCTCCCGCAGAGTACGGACGTATCACTGTCTCGCGTATGGACAGTATAACCATTAAATAAAAACTTGTATCGTGATCAGACTTGTGTTAATATTTTGTGAAATAGTGACATTTTTTTGTGACGTATTGTGGGATTCTGTTTTTATTTGGCGTAAGTAAATTTTGTTTTTCTATTATAATACATTTTATTCTTGAAAAAATTATTCGGATTTTATGTCATTTGTATCGCTTTTTTGTTATCTATATTTATAAGAAACCTTTTGTGTTTTAGAAATTTAAATGTTTTAAAATTTGTTGTAGAAAATAATACCTACGTCATTATAAACTTTAAAATTTACAAAAATAAAACTATCTAGTTACCATTTAAAATAAAATAAAATAATGTTCCCATAAGGGCATATTGTTTTCCAATTCAGATAAATTATAAAATTTTGATTGCTTTCAAATTGTTACTTTTTTGGATTAAAATAGTAATCGTAAATCGTATGTAATAAGTTAGGGTTTCTTTATCTTCATCACTATCATCACTACATAGTATAAAACAAAGTCGCTTTTTCTGTCCCTATGTCCCTATGTCCCTATGCCCCTATGTCCCTATGTCCCTTTGTATGCTTAAATCTTTAAAACTACGCAACGGATTTTGATGCGTTTTTTTTTTAATTGATAGAGTGATTCAAGGGGAAGGTTTTAAAGTATCATACATTCCAAAATTCCCACGGGAAAGCGGGATACACGCAAACAAAGTTGCGCGGGTTTCGCTAGTAAAATATAAAAATGAATCGCTGAATGTTTTGCTAAGCGCAAATCTCGAGAATGGCTGAACCGATTTCGCTAATTCTTTTTTTAGAATATTCCTCGAAGTATAAGGATGGTTCTTACGGAGAGAAAAATGAGAAATTCTCACGGGAAAACGGGATACACGCAAACGAAGTTGCGCGGGTTTCGCTAGTTTGTGTATAAATCTTAAAAATTTGATTGACTTACATGGATTTTTTTCCGTGATTGAAATAAACGAAGATTTAAATACACAAGCATTAAACCTTTTAGTAGGATTTTATTATTTTTAAGATTTCATGTTTCCGGTACGATGAGAACCTTGGGCGAGAAATTAAAAACCACAAAATATCGACAACTTACCGGCTCATATGATTTCGTTGCGTTTGATGTAGATGCCCTAGGCCCGTGGGGACTCAATCGTTGACTCAAGGCCCGTGAGAGCTCGGTGCATTAACGTTTTCAGGATATAACCAAACCAAGAGTGAGGGTATGGACACCAAGGGTGATCCAAAAGCTGGCAGTTACCTCGCTCAACGTAGTACATTGCTAATCAGCGAGGCAACGCTGCAAGCATTTGAGGCCTCAGGCACTTTATTTAATTTTAAACGTTACTTTAGTTATAATTTAATTAATTTTAAAGCTTGTTCAATCTTTTGTACATTTAATTGATTTATATTAAATGTGCAAGATACTTAACTAGCTGAAAGGTTCTACCAAAAATATTCTTCAAGATTTTGTTCCACCAGTTAGTTAACATTGTATTTCACCAATAAATGATTTTTGTATGTTAACATTGTACGGTGGCCTCGAAGTTAGGAGAACCATTTTAGAAAAAAATCGCTTGCACATCTTGTAAGCGGATTTTTTGTCAGCTTAGTCCTTTTCTTTGTTACCAAACAGGGTTTTTGTTTATTAGAGCCACGTGTGTCCACTAGGATGTTGGGTGTTGCAACCAAAAATCATCCTAAAGATGGTCCTGCTATCCTCGAGGCGACTGTACATATGCCAAATTACAGTTTTCTGAGCTAGACCGCGGACAGACGGAGATACGGATATGGCGAAACTATAAGGGTTCTTAGTTTTACTGAAAAAAATAACATGAGACTTAAAAGTTTCATTAACTTTAAAATATTTTTGTTCAACTCACTGTTAGTTAATTAGTAATGTCGCATGTTTTTAACATAAATTTTTATTATTACCGCCAAAACTAAAACTGCTAGTCTTCATTACATACTAAAATGAAGTCGCAATCCTGTCTGTCTGCGTGCCGTCTGTCCCAATGTATGCCTAGATTTTTAAAACTACGCAACGGATTTTGATGCGGTTTTTTGAAATAGAGAAGTGATTCAAGAGGATGGTTTATTTGAATAAAACATTCCGAAATTCCCATGGGAAAGCGGGATACAGGCAAAAGAAAGAAGTTGCGCGGGTTTCGCTAGTTGAAAAATAAATTAGGCTTTTACAGATCAGATCAGTAATTTTATTTTAGTTCAAAACTTTTCATTACCATATTTTAGTTAATTATTATAATCAATTATTTTTAACATTCTATTTTAAGGCACTTTCAAATTATTATTGAATTTTATCAAAGTTAAAATTTCATTGAGCTCTGCTTACCCTCTCGAAAACAGGAATTTAGTCAATAATTACTTATATTAAATACGAGTTAGGTAATTGTTTCATCCATTTTCATATAATATTACAAGATTTCTCGTAACAGAAACAGAAATTCACGCTAAACATTCAGTCCACGTAGACTTTAATTTTCTGCTACGGAACGACGAAGTGCTACGCGCTGCTACGAAATATTTTCTACGACTTCTGAAACGATATTGAGCTACAGATATAGTGCTACGCCGTAGTACGACCTATGAATAAAATTTTTAAAATCCATCTATTACATACTTTACTTGTTTTAGTTTTAATATTTGATTACTTTATAATTATTTATATTCTATTATTTTCCAATAACATTTTAATATAAGTACCTATGTATTATTTTTGAGTGCTGAATTTTGAAACAACCAGCTGTTATTTCTTACAAAAATGTTACAATATTTTGTATCACCTTTTTTCATATATGCAACATTAGCTAATATCCTTAATGCTATCTCCATTTTTATTCGACTGCCGAAATTAGGCTTAATATTTCTACAATTTTTTTAAACTCCCTACATTCGCAAAGTCGAGTAAAAAGTGGTATAAATTGGAATAAGCACAAATTAATAAATCCGAGTTAACTATCAAACTGAAACAGAAATATTTTGTGCAGGTTCTAACGTACTTTAGCGTACATAGGATAATTAAATTTTCTTCTTCTCACTGTGCCTTTCGACTACTGGAGAGGCACAAAAAAAAAATCAAATAGAAATATTTTTATGGTGGTTCTAACAAAAATTACTGCCTTTAATAGGCCATTGTCCGCGTCTGTTATTGATTGCGTGTTAGTTGATGTATTGAAATATTGATTTTAGAGCTTTTGTCGACTCTGATATCCAGTGTCCAAGTTAAAAACTTATACTTTATTCTAGCAGACACATTTTTTCTCGAGCAATCGCGTAATTTATTACATAAACATCCCAGGAACGGGAATGCCGTTCCTGGAATAAAAGCCTATGTATTAAAGTAAAGGTACATAAAGCCGTTTTTGCGTAAAATAATAACAATCAATCGGATATATGGTTCTAGACATTGATTATATAACTTTCGCTTTACTAATATCAGAATGATGTTTTAAAATGGCAACAAAGAAAAGTCGTTCGAAAAAAAAACCCAACCATGTTTTTGTCGAAATAAAATACAAATTTGTTTAATTTTATTGATATGTACACTTTACTCGACGCACGTAACAGAGGAGGCTTTTATACAAAAGGTCTCTTAATCCCCTTGTACAATGTTCACATAAGTACTGAATGTTTTATTTTTTCCGCTTTGTGATAGACCGATAAATCACGTAACGTGTATAAAAAAAAAGTATTTTTTGCAAATATTGAAAAACCTCTGTACACAGGAGATTATTGAGACTCTCACAGCGAGACAGTGACAGCTATAATTAACCGTATTTATAGCGCGACTTGTGGCGCCATCTGTTGGCCGATAGCATCCCATACAGGGCCCTCTATAGTAGAATAAATATTTTCCCATTGGAATGACATACTTTCACGGGATAAAAAGCGCCTATGTTGGGCTCTGTACTACTGACAATATAAATATATACAAATTTTCATAATGATCGGCTGATTAGTCAAGCCGTAAAGGAATAACAAACAAACAAACTCACTTTCTCATTTATAATATTAGTATGATTGGTGCACGTTAGTCTGCTAATAACACAGCACCATCTGTCTCTAAAATAAACCTTACATTATTTCGATCTTGACGAGATTGAGTTTGTCAAATGTCAAACATAACTGCTACAACAACTATATATTTATGTTTGTTTACACTGGACTTTATACATCTTTATACTTGTCACTCTTTCACCTTTTATTGTGATCCTATTACTTATAATTTTTCCATTAGGTAACATTAGTATTTTCTTCCAAATTTCTACCATCCTCAACACTCATAATTTCATGATCTATTCTTATTGTATCATTGTTGTTAATCTCAATCAAACATCTATAAATGTTTGTAAACTTTCGTCGAACAACGTTTTTGTATGTCCAATAGTAATACACTGCTAATATCTTTAGACATGCGATTGAGTGATCAGCTTGGTTACCCTAATTGAACCAAACATGTCAGCACTATTATCTACGTCTAATTTATTACCGAAACTAATCTCAATGATTAATACTGTGTAAGTAAGACGCAAAAGTTTTTATTAGTGTTTCGAGAGAGAAAAAAATATGTAAAAAAATGACATTTCTTCATTTTTAGTTTTCGGATTTCTTCTATGATTACGTTCTAAGATATGTTGTAAGTAAATTCACGTTTCGTCATTGTTAATAAGCACCATGAACAAGATGAAACCTGCAAAAGGATCTTCCATTTCCATCTGCTTCGTTTAGTAAAGAGCTGATGAAGAACTGATAATGTTATTCACAGTTTCTTCGCATGACCGGCCGCCTGGACCAACAGCTTACGAATACTATCCTACTTACCAATACTATGTAAAGAAACACAAAAATTTAATACAATCGGTGTTTTTCCGTTTTCTGCAATAAGTTGCAAATCACTTAAATTTTGAACGTTTGTACCAAAACTTTAAGGAAAAAAGGTTTTCTGGAATTCTCACGAGACTGGATATGCCAGACGGAGCTAAGCCGCACTTTGTACGATATAAATCAAACTTCAGTTGATAAAGGGCCTTAAGTGTACCCCTGTAGAGGATACTTTAGCAAGACGCGAGAGAAATATGAAAAAGGATGAGTGCAGGCCCTAAGGACAGTTCCATAAATATAGGGGCGTGAAGACTGATAGGACGGTCGGCCTTGCTATCTTAAGACTATATATTATGTGAGTACGCACTGTCGTTCTATTTATCCACGACATGAGGATATCCCTGTGTCTTTTACATTATAACAGAGTAATTTTGAATTGTAAATAGTTTATAAAATCTCACAAATATGAATAATAAGATATACCTAGTTGGAAATAACTTTTTTCGTTTTAGTAAACATGACAACACATAGAGCTACCAATGTTGTTCAATTCACCTAGAGCTTTATGCCATTAATCAAAGTTTAAAATCTGATAAAGTTAGATACCTAGTCAGAATTTGCTAGATGTACTGTCAAAATATTTTCAAAATTATAAATTTCTCAACAATGAAACATAGTATTATGTCCAAAAATATAGAGTGACTTAACCTGAGAAAGGTCTGACTTAGTGTCTGGGAGATCTGCTCGTTCCATGTCAAAATCTGTATCTCCGCTAAATCCCTGGATTTAGGTAGCGGATCCCAAAATGTCCTAAGTTTCGGTTGGTATATGGAATGACGCAAGGCTAGTTTCTAGTTTAAGAAATAACAAGTTATGTACATATTTTGTGTAAAGTGAACCATGCTTCTAAGTTTCTCTTGAATACCTATGAATAATTCTGTAGAAAACTAACCCTGGACGTTACGATCTAGTGGCGAATGAAATGAACAGAGCATCTAGAAAGCTTTCTGTTATAACATAATGGGTGTTTCTCATAAAAATATGAAAACACCCCTTTTGCTTTTACAGCAATAACTTCTCACAATCATTATTTATTATTTTTAAAAAATATATAGAAATCAAACAAGTGCAAGAGTGTGAACGCTCTAATATTATGAACACCAGTTTCATGAGCTGACTCGTAACATGGACGTAAAAGTCGTAGATGTACATGAGCAGCGGTGATTACTTACCACCAGGTGATCTACTAGCTTGTTTGTCGTCCTCTGACATAAAAAAACATTCAAACACTAAACAGTGAAAATTAAAGACGGGTGAAGCTGCAAGCTACGCGTGGTCATGACGCTCAACATGAGTTATATAAGAATGTGATTAGAAATATTTCTGATAATCTTAATGCAATCATCGCCGGCTACCATCAAATATAAATAAACATTATCTCAGACAAAATTATATTTTTATATGTCTGCAGTTATGTAAAACCATTCAACCTTAAGCCTTTCGGTCCCTCAGGTTGCTTAAATACTTAAACGGGAGCAGCAAGATTTCGGTACACCATTTCAATCCGCCGAATTGTTTCGCCCGATTCGCTCCCTTTGAAAACAATGGCTTGCTTGAAGTGCTTTCGTATAATAAATTGGTCTTGTGAATTTGGAACAATAATAACTTTCATTGCTTCTGTTAACGCGGTGCCATCTATTGTCTATTTAATATTAAATTCATTAATCTAAATGTCGCAATGTTTTATCAGAATTTTTTGGTATAATAAATTTTGTTTTGTTTCATTCTTTCTTTAATCGCCTATCTTTCTAAAACAGTGATCAGTAAAATTAGAGTTTTAAATTATACGTTTTTAATGGAAGATATTGAAAACGAGCATCTGAGTCACCTGATGATAAATGATCACAACCGCACATTGAGCCCAGATACACCAGATGCACATTCTTGCTTCACGCCGATATTTTTTATAAGGGTGGCACTTCCCCAGTCATCTAGCCTAATTCATAAATGCTCTACAACGTGAATAATCTTTTCCGTTAATACTACATAACGACAGATAGGATACCTAATTCAAAAAGTAAACGTGCTCTTTTTACGGGCCACTTTTGTTGCGGAATACGTAAAAAAAATATGAATGATAGCTTCTTTTTACAACATTGTTACAAGCACAAGTCACCATTCATACGCCACATTACCCACAGGAGGCACTCCCAAAATAAATGATCTGACATAAACATATGGGAAGAAGAAATTAAACTCACATTTTTTACGATAATAACCGAGTGATTTTACGGATTTACCGACCCTTTAGGGTAGGGGCGTGAGATGTAAGGGTTTAGGTGTAAATTATGATTTGGTATTGGGGGTGAGTCAATTTATGTTTGATGTAAACATACCTTTTTACGTTAAAGCGGATTGGAGTTAAGTGAATCGGTTTCTGTGTTATTTTGCTCAAATTGTGATAATAACTCAACTACAGGCAAGATTTTCTCAGAAGAATTTGTATCATATTTAACGATGGCAATATAATCATAATAATTATAAAATTATTGTACTAACCAATGAAAGGGATGACCAAGATAGAGAACACAAGAACAAAGATTTTGACGCTAATAATGAAAGCATCATTATGAAACTTTGTAATTATATAGTACAGTCAAGTGCACGTCGAGCTTTACACTTGCATACAATTTTGGCTCTTATGACATAGAACTTAAGAACGGTACAAAGTCCAATATTTAAAGGTACTACTATCTTTTGCAAACCCAGATGTGGGAAGTACCATGTTTGAGTTTACTATATTTTCTTGACTTGCTTCACTGTGAAAGAAAACATTATGAGGAAACTCGCCCCGCATATGTTTATGTATATTAAACAGATTTATTATAAGACTCAGACGAGGTAGTAGCAGGTAGTAGTTTAAATTAAGCTTTGTTTTAATACTTGACGTTAATAAAATAGAAACATTTTGAATTGTTTGTTTGTGGGACTCATTAGAAAACTTAGTTATGCTACGAGCAGTAAACATTTTTATTTGATATCATTATGGTTTGGGGGTCTACGCTGTACACTAGAATTTTTTTCTTTAAATTTAACTTAATTTTCATAACATGATTGTAATAATTTTGTGGTATATCTGAATATTTAATGATATAGTAGTAATCTTCCTTCTTAGACTTAATTACTTACACAGACTTAATTAGACGTAACAGAGTGATGTGGATTTTCTCACCAGAGAAATTGTACGTATAGAGATCAAAACTCAATAGTTAGAAGATAGTTTTCAATTTGGAATTGAAGATATTGTTTTTAAGTACACCCGATAGTTTGGTGGAAGTAGATGACGGGTCTATATGAAAATTCATAAACTATAATGCCCATATTGAAAATCTATAAATTATAATACTCAAATTATAAACCAAGGTATAATAATATACCTATGGATACTGACTTACTTATTTCATATAATAATTTTGGCTGTTAATTTTATTACTAAATAACAGCGGCTTTTTAAATAACATCCATTTTGATTTGTTCAGCAAATAAAGATCATAGTGACATTTCAAATAACCTTTCCTAGAATTGAGCTATCAAACATAAAAAGATCTTTGAGAACTGATTTCTAAAGATAAGTACGCTCAAACAAACTCTTCAGGTTTGTTATATCAATAGATTATTAAAAGATACCTAAGTACCTATACCGAAGGTTGTTTATCCTTTAACGTCACGTCCTTGTAATTTGTTGTCGTAGTAAATATTTATTGGCTTGGTGTCGCGTTACATTCGAAATGCGTACTCGAGTTGTGTTTTCATGTAATGTATCTACGTAGCTACATCTCTTGTTTCCGATTGTTTATTGTCTTTGATAAGGTTATATTTCTTTGTTGGTATTGGTTATTGCTAAGTTTGTCTTGTGGTCCCATGACAGTTTGGTTTGGCAACTCGTCGTGCATACACACGGTTATCCATAGTATTTTCTATCTGTAAGCCCCTTCGCACACAAGGTGACGCAAGTCTCCGATACTCGGCGATTTTAGTATCCAAGCGACTACCGCCATACAAGTCCATTGAGGTTCGTACGTACACTCGCGTCGTTAGATGCTAAAATCGCCAAGTATTGAAGTCTTGCGTCGCCTTGTGTGCGAAGGGGCTAATAAATAAATAAATATATAGGGACAATTCATACAGATTGAGCTAGCCTCAAAGTAAGTTCGAAACTTGTGTCATGGGAAACTAACTCAACGATATTATATTTTATAACAAATACATATATAGATAAACATCCAAGACCCGAAGCCAATCAGAAAAAGTTCGTTTCTCATCATGACCCGACAGGGGATCGAACCCGGGACCTCCTGGGTGGCGGTCTGGCGTGGTAACCATTACGCCACGGAGGTGGTAATAGTCCGGGCAGCTGCAAACTTTAGATGCAAATACACCCGATAGTTTCTTTAATTGAGCTATTACAACTGTCAAATATTATACTTATTAATAATGTCTGTTTTTTCGTTTAAATTCCCGTTTTTGTGGTTCTACTTTTTTGTCCTACCTGTAACGTGTCCGTTAGACACTACTTGTCAGTTATGTTACTAAACCACACTGGGTTGTTAAGGGTTAATTTGACTCAAGACAATCACAACTAAGTTATCGATAACATTAAATAGTCATTACACACACAATAGAGTGGACACGATAACCTTGTAAAAATTGGTACGAAATTTTAATTTTTTTTTTCATTAAAATTACAGAGTAGAACCCCTGAGCTGAAAAGTCATTTGTCCGAATGGAAAACTCCGTGATGACATAAAATTAATGTTCTAGGGGTCCCTATACTCAACAAACATCAATTTTATGTCATCGATAACAAGAACGTGTTGATTTATTTTTAAAAAGAGTTTAATTGTTCTAAAAGTGATACATATTTTATTACCTCAATCAATATTATATGCTTGAAACTAATGTAATGTATGTCACATGTTTTAGATCTAGGGAGCCTGATAAAGTTTACCCGAAACTTTGTGTGATGACGATGATGATAATGATGATGATGAAGAAGTTTTGAATGACGACCTCCGTGGCGTAATGGTTACCACGCCAGACCGCCACCTAGGAGGTCCCGCCGGGTTCGATCCCCGGTCGGGTCTTGATGAAAAACTATTTTTTTCTTATTTGCCTCGGGTCTTGGATGTTTATCTATATATGTATTTGTTATAAAAATATAATATCGTTGAGTTAGTATCCCATAACACAAGTTTCGAACTTACTTTGGGGCTAACTCAATCTGAATGAATTGTCCTAAAAAAAAAAGTTTTAGATGACTAAAGAAAGTGGCTATGACGTCCTAGTCTCTAAAATGGTCTGAGTTTGATGCTTCAAAGACATCACGCAATCTCAAAAGTGTAAATTCAAAAGCGTTTCTTCAAACACTTTTGTGTACGTTGGGTGCCACTCCAAGTACTTGTGAAGTGTTACATAATTGAAATGTGAAGGTATTATCTGTATGACGATGAAGAGGTTCGGGTTTAAGGGTTTGAGAGGAAGGACTTATGTAGGATTCACTTGATAGATTATACAGAATATTATATCAGTATCGACATAAATGGTACTTAATTGGTAGATTACTTGAAATGGAACCGTTTTTTGTTATGCGTACTTAGATAGTTATAATTACTATGTATAAGTATTGTTAACTAAGTTTGACAGCTGATGTAATTATACATAATACTAGCATTTCCCCGCGGCTTAGCCAGATCTCGTTTGACAACAAAACAACCCATAGCACGACTTGTGGCGCCATCTGTTGGTCGATAAGGCGCCCTCTATAGTAGAAAAATTATTTTCCCATTGGAACGACATACTTTTATAGAAAAAAAAGTAGCCTATGTTGGGCTCTGTATCCCTAACAATTTGTATGCAAATTTTCATAATGATCGGCTGCTTAGTCAAGCCGTGAAGGAATAACAAACAAACTCACTTTCTCGTTTATAATATTAGTAAGGATAAGGATAAGGAAGTAAGGATGTATAGTATACCTTCTACTTTATACATTCGGTATAATCTAGGCAGCAAACATTTTAAGTAACGAACATTTTAGTGTTTGTCTGTTTTCTATGTAAGTAAATACATATAAAGTATACTACGAGATAATCTATATATATAAAAATGAAACCCGTTTTCCGTTGTCACGACATAACATGAAAACGGCTTGACCGATTTGGCTGATTTTTTTTTTGTAGTTTTCTAATACTCTGTACAAGGTTCTTACGGAAAAAAATATTAAGAAAATCTCTCAGAAAGATTGAAAAAAAAACGAAACAGTACCCGGGCGAAGCCGGGCCGGGCAGCTAGTAATATATAAATATAAATAATATAGGGACAAATCACACAGATTGAGCTAGCCCCAAAGGAAGTTCGAAACTTGTGTTAGGTATGTGATACTAACTCAACGATACTATATTTTATAACAAATACATATATAGATAAATATCGAAGACCCGAGGCCAATCAGAAAAAGTTCGTTTTTCATCATGGCAGGCATGGTAACCATTGCGCCACGGAGGTCGTCGTAACTCTCGTAACTCAAGATTCAAGCTTTGATTACCGTGGTTGAATCTCAACTCAAAAGACAGAAACCCAGATTAGTTAATAGTTACTTCACAAGAAAAATACTGAAAATTGGCAGATGATTCTTTATGGTAGAGGAGCCGAAGATTAAGATATAGAGGATATCTGATACTCTGTTCAGTGTTCACTGAAGTATCAATACCATATTTTCAACTCTTCAAATGTGGAGGTTCCGTAGTTCAAAAAATCGATATCTTGAAATACTCAAGCGCGTCAGATTAAGCTGTAAGTAAGTTAATTACATGCTGACAAAGTGTTTGTGTAAAAGTTTGTCGATTTTAATGCGACGTAAAAGAGTGAGAGAGTTATGAATTTGCAAAAACTTACACCATGGCATTCACGATTTCGATATTTTTTTTTTAAATTTTCACGTAAATAGTTCAAGGATAATGAAAATATTATTTATAATCTGCAAATTTCGACGAGGAGAAGTAAATAGTTTTTTGTCATAATTTTTTTAAACGTTTGAAAGCCTGTTGACGCTCCCCCCACCTATGAACGGATAAACATCACATTACATTTTTTGCTCTCCTTCACCTAATCTTCGAAATTATATGGGTTTCCAAAGTGCTCGACGCAAGAGTGACTACAAGTTTAACATCGTCGACTCCTCTACTATTAGCTTACATGTCAAATAATACATGTGACTGTCATAGAATTTGACTCCAACACAATTTTTTTTTCTAAATAGCTTATAATTTTCAAATTAAGTTTTGGATACCAACCCCATATAAACGGTCTCTGTGTCAGGTAGTTCTCTATGTATCCTGAAACTCAAGTAAGTACATAAACTACTTTTTACACGTTTGTGGTAAAAGGAAGGTAATGTTTTCTACGATAAAATTATTCCAGCGGAAGCTAAAAGGAAGCGTAAACCCAGTATTTCATAACTTTAAAACCTTTTTAGCATTGTTGAGAATTTTGTGAAAATCTTCAACCATAGGTATTTGATTATTAAAATTTTCTTTGGGAATAAAATATTTATTTATGAAATTCAAAGGTTAAGTTGCATGTGTAATTCAATGAACAAGCATGTTAATTAAGATTAAAATATCTGTGGCAACGCGTGAGTGATACCCCCGGTATTGCAAGCGTCTATAGGCTACGGTCATGCTTACATCAGGCGGGCCGTATCCTTGTTTGCCGTCTTTGTAGCATAAAAAAAAACAAATGCTTACTTATTACTTACTTAAATATTCATATTAACACCAAAAATATTTTACTTACTAACTTAACCTATTGCCATAATAATAATTTCCGCTGTTCCTGATCTGATGGATAGGTTAACTGGAACTAAACCGAAAAAGAACCTATAAAACTTATTATTTAAGTGAAAATGTTCTAGAGGAAGTCAATGGATAACTTTAAAACCTTTTTAACATTAATCTAGAGAACGTCTCAAAAACGTAATAATTAAATAAAATACCTTTATAAATCAAAGATTTCCTTTAACAATGTATAATTGAGAGTCTCTACAAGTAAGGTATTATCCAACGTAATCAATTCTAAGGATATTATAATTGCTTGTTAAGTAGCCAATTCAAGCTCTCGGTATTTGAAAGGTAATTGTATTTAAAATAAGTACCTAATATTATTTAGCAGACAAAATTTTAAGGAATTCACAAAGATAAAGAATTCGTAATTTTGTTATTGCTCAGTCTGTGTTCTTCATGGACAGCGGTGATCACTTCCCATTAGGTGACTCGCATGCTCGTTTGTCAATCGTTTCCATAAAAAAACGAATTAGTCGCGACGAATTCAATCGAACGTGTTGTTAACCAAAACTGGAGACGCACGAACAGTGACTTATTAAAAAAAACATTATACTCCTCCAAGACGAGTTGGCTGAGGGCAGTAATCTACAACCATTGTCATGGCTTGACACTACAACAACAATATTACGGAGAAACTCGAGATTTTTATTTTTGAATATCACGGTCAAATGCCTACAAAACGTGACCAACACACTGCCCTCGTATAATGCTTTGTCAGCGTTGCAGAAAATGCCATTATTTAAGTACAAAATAAAAATACTAAATTAAGTCTTGTGTTCTTTACCAGTTACTTCGTCCTTATTGGCTTTTTCGGATTAGTATAGATACAGTCTATAACACTTTTACTATTAGCTGTTGCACTACTGTTATTAGCTGTTGTTTGCGGCTTCGTCCTCGTTTTCTTTATTTCGGTTAGTTGTATAGCCTATTAACACTTACAAATAACGTGGCTTTGTATTGATAAAATAATTTTTAAAAATCGGTCCATGAAATCCTGAGATTACCACATACAACCTCTTTATGATCTCCCTTTGAATCTGAGAGCCGCGCTCTTGTCGGAGTAGCAGACTATATTTTTCTCTTTCCTGTGCCAGCTCCTTCATCTCTTTATTAAGACACTCTTTATAATCCATACTCTTCATACTAATATTATAAATTGGAGAGTGTGTGTCTGATTGTTTGTCCGTTCTTCACGGCAAAACGGAGCGACGAATTGACGTGATTTTTGAAGTGGAGATAGTTGAAGGGATGGAGCGTAACATAGGCTACTTTTTGTCTCTTTCTAACCCCCCACTTCCCTAAAATGGGGGGTGGAAGTTTGTATGGAGCATTCCGCAATTTTTAAGGTAGAAAGCTAAAAATTGGTACACAGAATTTAACGCAAGCGAAGCCGCGGGCAAAAGATAGTATTAGTATAAATTCAAAACCCATCCACATACTAGCAGATTTTAAGCTCATCCAAATATTGGTTGGCATTATTATGACTCAAGAGCAAATAGACTTACATAATATCCTTAATGCTAAAGTTATGTAAGAGTATATAACCATCATTTTAGCATTATGACGAGTGAGACAGGCTTAAGCTCAATTGCCGCCAGGACTTAGTGAGATATATTTGATGGATTAAAGATTCTGGAGTGGATAGCGTTAAGTAGCTCACTAATCGTGGGATTTATATCGAATGGAGTTTCTGTTACGATCTAACAGATCTGCCCTTCATAGCCATACGTGTAGACATTACTTTTTATTAACTTTTTTCATTTTTATATTACTATTTATGTTTTTGTTAACTTAAGCGCAATACTAAGTTACTACAAAATGTTGTAATAGGAATTGTTTTGTTTTAAACACTGTGATGTCAGTACTATTCGTTATACTGTGGTGATGTATTGTATAATAAGTTTATACTGATGGTTTACCTAGCTTCGAACTTACTTCGGGGCTGGCTCAATCTGTGTGATTTGTCCCTATATTTAATAATAAATGTAAATCTTATCCTTAAACCTTAAATAAATTTCTAAACGAGTAAACGTTTAAGTAATATATAGTAATTTTATTTTATTTATTTATTAAGGCAACACAACAAACACTAAGTAAACATTTTACATAGTATCTTAGCTTAACAGTTCGTATTCCAACTTAGTATTCTACGTGTGTATGCACAGATATATAAGCTACGTTGACTCAACAAAGTTACATAATACATATCATGCAAATAATATAAACAAAGTATAAGAAATCTGTTACAAAAATACTACATTTTAACAATTGTGTACATTAATTCAATACATTGTGATGGAATATAGAACATTTGTTTGTTTGATAGAAGATGTTATAAAAAATCCGAGCCGATTGTGATAATTTTCTCGTTTACTGTTGCGATCCCAAATACGTATTTATGTGATAGTTATCAGACTCCTAAAATAGTGGTTACTGAGAATTTTTAATGTGATCTTACAAAAAAAATATTAGACTGTGGTTGCTTATAAATAAAATTGGTTACATACAGGCCTGGACTGTCATAATTTGGGTATAATAACATTTCATGTCTTTATTATTTTTTAAAAGAAATATTTATAAAAACATCATAATAATGTACTCTGTAATCTCTTGAGCTTAAACAACCATTTCAAACGAACCCACATCAAAGTTATGACAAGCAAAATATCAAAAAAATTACATGATATTTTAACTTTACTATGTTTTAATGTCATTTTAAAATATTACTTTTAACATTCCTATTAAATCCTTACATATTATAAAACAAAGTCCTCCCGCGCGTCTGTCTGTCTGTCTGTCTGTTCGAGATAAACTCAAAAACTACCCAACGGATTTTCTTGCGGTCAGGATTTTATGTAAATTGGCTGAAATATAAAGATTATTGTTGCAAGTGTCGGAAAAAATTAAACCCGCTTGGGAGCTGTCGACGAAAACGCTGGCTAAACCCTTTGAGATATAACAAAACAAAAATTATAGGATATTCCTCTTATTTAGGTCTCCAAAAAAGTCCGCGATAGCATATGTTTATCGTTTACGGATAACTTACTATAAAATAAAAAACGATTTCCGAGTAATAATGCGGAAATAGCGCCATCTAGCGTAGAATAGAAAGAACTTGAATTAATTTTGGCAAGCGCGTAAATTTTTAGCTATAACTTCTAAAGTATCTATTTATTAAATTATATGGTGTAATACTGTATACGTCAAAATCGGTGTCCAATTTCCGCATTATTACTCGGAAATCGCTTTTTATTTTATAGTAAGTTATCCGTAAACGATAAATATATTATGCTATCGCGGACTTTTTTGGAGACCTAAATAAGAGGAATATCCTATAATCTTTATATTTCAGCCAATTTACATAAAATCCTGACAAATTTTTTACATAAACCTTCCTCATGAAATAGGACTGCAAGTGTATTATCGCAGGCGCTCAACCTAGAAAGCTGGAAGTTTTGTATAGAGGTTCCCTATAAGATGTTGACAAGGACAAAGATGGGGTTTTATAGAATTCCCACGGGAAAGGGAGTAATAGGACTGTGAGAGTATTATCGCGGGCCCTCAACCTAGAAAGCTGGATTTTTGTTTATGGTTTCCTTTTATGATGTTGACAAGGATAAAGACGGCAATTTATAGAATTCCCACGGGAAAGGCAGTATCCACGCGGGCAAAGCCGCGGGTACAGCTAGTTTAATATAATATTTAATAAAATTCCAAAAGAATTTACTATCGAGTCTCTATAAAATAAAATTATTTTTTAATATACCTACATAGGGATTCTGTGAAATATATCCTTGAGATGTATTTTTCATGAAATATTATTTACTTTTTTTGTATGATTTTTCAGAAATCAAGGCGATAAATACCTCCATTTTGGTATTTTTTATAGGTGATATTTCAGAAAAATAAAAAAAGTATATTAAAATTTACGCTTTTTTTTCGTCTAGCAAATACGGAACCCTACACTATGTGTGGATTCTTTCCAACATACCGCCAGCCAAAGCCTTACGTTGAACAGAATTCATACTTAAGCAGTAGCGGGAATTCTCCATAAGCCCATTGGACTAATATGGCGGCCACCAACAACGGCAATATGCTAAAAGTATCAGATTCAGGTTAAACTGCCATGTATTTCTTTTTGTTAATTTCTAGTACTTAGTAGTATGTATTTCTAGTTGGAAATTATTAATCCATCTATTTACGTAGTACCTACATTTCACCTTCAAATAAACAATTATAAAAAAAAATACTATATAAAGAAATATTATATTAAATATTAAAGATAATTATTTTTTCTATACACAAATTGACGTCAATGTTTGAAATATTCGTAAAGATCCATTAAATTTAATTAACTTACATCGTGTGACTGTAATTAGACATTTTATGAAACTTTGGCCACGGAAAATTACAATAATTATTTGTCAAAAAGTGTATGTATATGTCGCAGATTCATTTAGATTCATTTTTCAATACAAATACCTCATCTTGATATTACCAGACACGTAAAGAATCAGTGTGCACAACATTACGATGGCACTGTCGTGTATCCAATGGCGTCTGATTTATCTGTCAAACATCGGTCAAGACTGTCACACCATTCAACCCACGATCTACTGACACTTAACACTGGCAACATAAAGATAAACGTCATTGTCATCCATAGATTAATACGTGATGTCATTATAGTTCTAATAGCTGTCAATAGGTGACGCTACTAGTATCGAAACCACTTTATCTCTCCGACACGGCCATGCTGACAAGTTGCGCGCTCTCGCGCGACACCGGCAAGTTGCCAACACATACTCACACAATACGCTGAGGTAGACCACATGGAGCACAGTTCTCCTAAACATTCGCCTTCATGGGGCGCGAGGCTCCTAACGCGTTACGCCCGCAAAGCTCATAGCTTACCACATAAAACAATTGCGTAAGGCGTCAAGCACTCAACACATTTACATGAACCATGGAACTTTCAATAACCTTCAACTTAGAGACGATTCCATGAAGCGTTGGAGTTTCCAGCATAAGTTCAACACACAATTTCGCATTAATAATCTTTATTCCGTTTCTCCACTAAGTTCTCTTACTTCATTATTGCATTTTGTCTATATCCAAAAACTTAAAATGTTGGTCACAACTCAAAGTGAGGAGAAATTCGTAGGCCAGTACAAGTATACCGCAAAGCGTTATAGCTTTCAGCGCCAATTCACGTCAATCCAAGTATACAAACACAAGCGTTGAAGTTTTCAGTGCCAATTCAAATCAATCCAAGTATACAAAACACAAAGCGTTGAAGCTTTCAGTGCCAATTCAAATCAATCCAAGTATACAAACACAAAGCGTTAAAGCTTTCAATGCCAATTCAAATCAATCCAAGTATACAAAACACAAAGCGTAGAAGCTTTCAATGTCAATTCAAACCAATCCAAATATACAACCACAAAGCGTAGAAGCTTTCAATGTCAATTCAAACCAATCCAAATATACAACCACAAAGCGTAGAAGCTTTCAATGTCAATTCAAACCAATCCAAATATACAACCACAAAGCGTAGAAGCTTTCAATGTCAATTCAAACCAATCCAAATATACAACCACAAAGCGTAGAAGCTTTCAATGTCAATTCAAACCAATCCAAATATACAACCACAAAGCGTAGAAGCTTTCAATGTCAATTCAAACCAATCCAAATATACAACCACAAAGCGTAGAAGCTTTCAATGTCAATTCAAACCAATCCAAATATACAACCACAAAGCGTAGAAGCTTTCAATGTCAATTCAAACCAATCCAAATATACAACCACAAAGCGTAGAAGCTTTCAATGTCAATTCAAACCAATCCAAATATACAACCACAAAGCGTAGAAGCTTTCAATGTCAATTCAAACCAATCCAAATATACAACCACAAAGCGTAGAAGCTTTCAATGTCAATTCAAACCAATCCAAATATACAACCACAAAGCGTAGAAGCTTTCAATGTCAATTCAAACCAATCCAAATATACAACCACAAAGCGTAGAAGCTTTCAATGTCAATTCAAACCAATCCAAATATACAACCACAAAGCGTAGAAGCTTTCAATGTCAATTCAAACCAATCCAAATATACAACCACAAAGCGTAGAAGCTTTCAATGTCAATTCAAACCAATCCAAATATACAACCACAAAGCGTAGAAGCTTTCAATGTCAATTCAAACCAATCCAAATATACAACCACAAAGCGTAGAAGCTTTCAATGTCAATTCAAACCAATCCAAATATACAACCACAAAGCGTAGAAGCTTTCAATGTAGTAAAACATCTTATCGTTCTGAAATAAATACAAGTTATTTTTCAACTCGACTTCACATTTAATAAAATTAAAACATTGAAGTTATTTTCTGTAATAGAAGTCAAAATAATACAGTCTTAATGCGATTTGACACGTTTTGTGCCAATTAACAGATGAAAGACTACAGCACATTACGAAGATGGAATCTAATTAAATAAAATTAATCATCGCTTACTCTGGATTCTATAGGATTCAGTCAATTCTGGTAGGCTAGATGGCTATTTACGCAAACGTTCATGACAGACACTGGCCACGTTCCTAGATATTGGCTCGGCTATACCTGACAATCATTTAGACAAAACCTTGGCGATTTTACACGGACTTAGAATTCAGAGTCTACGTCGTCACTTGTCATCATCATCAACAACAAACGTTGAATCAAGGAAATAATAACTTTCAAATCATTAATAATCGTAAACTCTTCCTAGAGTCTTATCTTAATATTATCATACGCGAGGTGAATATAGGATTCATGAACATTGTTAACTCAGACTGCTCTAATAACCTATGTAACATAGGTAACCACTTATTGCGTTCGTCACGCTGATTTTCTCTATTGGGGATATCAAGTACCTACGCTATGAACGTCTCGGTCATTTAACCAAATCAAAGACTAGCTATAAAGTTTCACTACTAGACCTACTAGATGGTGTTCAGCAACTAGAGTTCTGCGAGGTTGAAGCACGGCTGCTTTACTTTTTATAATGGGCGACTGTCTCGAATGAATCTACTTCGAATGGCTCTGCCTAGCCATATTTTAATTTCAAAATGCGTTTCTACAACTCATAATTAAATAATTTACTATATGGTCACGTTTTGTTTTCAAAATACAATCACTAATGTGTAACGGTCACAGACTACTCATATGTCAACAGTCTTACTCTGATATTAACTTTAAAATGTACTTCTGCAACTCACAATTAAATATTTTACCTTATGGTCACTTTGTTGTTTAAAAGACAATCACTAATGTGTAACGGTCACAGACTACTCATATCTCAACAGTCTTACTGTGATATTAACTTTAAAATGTATTTCTGCAACTCACAATTAAATATTTTACCTTATGGTCACTTTGTTGTTTAAAAGACAATCACTAATGTGTAACGGTCACAGACTACTCATATCTCAACAGTCTTACTGTGATATTAACTTTAAAATGTATTTCTGCAACTCACAATTAAATATTTTACTTGTGATCACGTTTTGTTTCCAAAAGATAATCACTAATGTGTAACAGTCAGACTTTACTCATATCTCAACAGCCATAATGTGTTATTATCTTTAAAATGCGTTTTTGCAAGCAACTCACAATTAACTACATGTTTTTATTTTAAGGTCACATTCTGTTTTCAAACAGACAATCACTAATGTGTCGTGTGCTAATGGAAATAATAAAGAATCTTACATCTTACCACAGTTTCATTAAAATTAAAATATCGTTGTGTGGCACAAATTACAAGTTACCAAACAAAAACTGAAATTTTGGTATAAAGTGTTATAGGAGCAGACTAAGGTCTACCAGAGAGAATCATGTACCATCACCGCTACAACAAAATGGTGTCTAATTACTTGAAAGATAATCAGCTGAGTAAGTTCTCCATTTCCATGGCTACCCTAGCCAACCGGCTCTCACAGATCCACTGATCTCCCGCCACATAGATCACTTACTCTACTCAACATTACAAATTAGTATTTTAGCTTAAACTGGTATATGACCTCGCATATTCCGTTGTCACACTTGCCATCAATCAAACATATCATGAACCGCACAAGTAGGTTTACCATTCAATGCTCATAATTCAATAAAAATCAATTAATAAAGCATAATTTTAACTTTCACTTAAAATTATACTTCATGATCGAAACCATTGAGCAACTATCTCACAACATTTAGTTCAAAACAAATTCATAACTTCAATTAGTTCTGGTAACATGAGGTCATTGCCTCCATCTGGCGTATACACTCAAAATCACAAAACAGAACTCTATAAAAATCATAACTTAAAATTCAACATTATTGCTCAGTAGTCACTTCAATCATTAACAATGAAAATCATCAGGGTATGCAATACATCACCGGGCCATTTCCTTATCCTGGATACCTCGACTGCGAGCGCTATTACTGCGGCCCCGCACCATGCCACACAGACGGCCTCGGCCACGTTTACCTCGCCACCACCATGAGCAGGTGGCAGGCCTGGTACACCTCGGACCAGCCGCGCCAATTCTTGTCTCCCCGGCCATCATTGTCCGGAACTCGGAAATAAAACAATTTGTTTGAGGTTATAAAAGTTACTTTATGAAAATAAAACAAAACATCCAAGTATCTCAAAAATGAATGAAAACTTTGAACCCCTTTTAATAACCACACTCTCCACATGATACCTTTGATTTTGACCCCTTTTTAATCTTAGTAACAATAACAGGGGTTAATAGTAGTCTTGAATAACAGGACGAAACTATCTCTTTACACTAAGAGTTGTGTGATTAGACAATTATTATTTGTATCTATGAAACTAGGACACTTTTTCAGAGATAATAATAAAAAGAATGTGAGCTTGTACATACCACTCTTATTTGTAGTATAACACAGTCATTGTCTAAAATCAAATAAATGTAGAACAAAAACTCTCCGAATAATATCATAGACACTAAACTTTCTCATAGAATGCGACAATATCAGTCCATTTTCTGATCCATTGTCGGACAATACCTACTTGATAGCTATAAAAATATCTCATTATTCATAAAATCACTACTCATCAACTTGTAATTTTATTTTATTTATGTTCAGTAAACAAACACACACACCATTACGACCTGACCGCTACGCAGTGCAAGGTTATGCAATGTGCAACTTCCAGAAACAAAGTTTACACTCATCAGTTATCGTGATAACAAGTCTCAATGAGAACCAGCGGTCACCACAACACACGAACACAACACGCGAATCGCGCCCTGTATGGTTCACGAAGAATTGCAGTGGCGACTACAATAATTAATGTGTGATAAAAACGAACAAATATCGTGTGTTTACATACTCGCGGAAGCCCTATACCACTTCACTTTCACGTTGTATATCAGAACCCCATAAACATCGAGTTTCCGATGTTACGATACACTGAGGCATCTTTCCCAGAAGCGTATCTTTTGTAATATCAAAATACTCGTAAACGTAAATTAATATCGGCAAACTTTTATACCACTTCGAATCTAAGCGTCTTGCAAAACTTGTAAATAAACATTATACTATGTTATTGATTTTCAACAACACATCGGAATATCTACACGATGCCGAGAACATTTCATTGGTCATTTTGTCCTTCGTGGAAACGACATTATTTCACATTGTTCTTTAATTAGAACACATTTTTAACCAATGAATCTGTGCCAAAATTAAAATGTAATACAAAATACTGACCTTTCTTTTGTTATTACAATACTTATTATGAGTCCCGGTATCCCGGAAATATTCCTCGTCAATGGTAGGTAGCAGGTTAGTCAGGCAAATTGGAGGAATGTTGATCATATCCCACCGCTGCTGTCGCAGATTCATTTAGATTCATTTTTCAATACAAATACCTCATCTTGATATTACCAGACACGTAAAGAATCAGTGTGCACAACATTACGATGGCACTGTCGTGTATCCAATGGCGTCTGATTTATCTGTCAAACATCGGTCAAGACTGTCACACCATTCAACCCACGATCTACTGACACTTAACACTGGCAACATAAAGATAAACGTCATTGTCATCCATAGATTAATACGTGATGTCATTATAGTTCTAATAGCTGTCAATAGGTGACGCTACTAGTATCGAAACCACTTTATCTCTCCGACATATATTTACTATGTAATTACAAAAATCAATTTACTGTCTTATGAACAAATGATATACTTTTAATACTCAATCAAAGCTTTGGCTTGAAGCAGCGTTTCAAAATATAGACCTATCTTCTCTTGACCGTATTAAAACCAACAAGTATTTACTATTAATTTACTAGTATTAATTTGACAGTTTTATTGACAGTAGTACTAATAGTAATACTGGCAACTAGTAATAGTAACTTGACGAACTCCGTGGCGTTATGGTTACCATGCCAGACCGCCAACCGCCGCCCAGGGTTCCCGAATACCACCCGAATGGTCGGGTCATGATGAAAAACGAACTTTTTCTTGTTGGCCTCGGGTCTTGGATGTTTATCTATACATTATCTTGGATGTATATGTATCTATACTAGTATTATATTTCAATTTCAAAAATTCTTTCACCAGTAGAAAGCTACATTATCAGGGAGTGACATAGGCTTTAGCTTTTCCCGAAATTCAATGTGGTTCCCACGGGAACGGGTCCGGGACTTCACGCTAACGAAGTCGCGGATAAAAAAAGCTAGTTTGTTATAAAATATAATGTCGTTGAGTTAGTATCCCATAACATAAGTTTCGAACTTACTTTGGGACTAGCTCAATCTGTATGAAATTGTCCTATTATTATATTTATTTATTTACTGGCAAAAAGGGAACATTGCTAGAAATCTTCAAAATATTATCAACGTTTCAGAAAAATAATGCAATAATATTTCACTTGTTACAGGTAAAATGCAAAGTAGGAAACATCAAAAGAAGAGAAGACCGAAACATTGTGTTGTGAGATGGACACGTCACACGAAAATGTAACTTAAAAACGTAATATACTGAAGATGGCGTTGCATACGCTTTGTCCAACAATGGGCAGAGTTTCTAACAAAGATTTGCTGTTGATAGTTCTATTCTTGTGTCGGACGATAGTTTGTGACAGCCAGTGTCCAAAGTTCGGGGAGAAACCTCTTGAGACGAGAGTACAGGACGCTTCCATAGTTTTTAGGGCAGTGGTAGTACAAACACATTATCAGGTACGTTTATATTATTTAATAATTAATAATAAAAATCTTTACATCGAGGATGAGGCAATTACATTAAAGACTAACATAGCTACATAATTCATATCTTACAGTCTAACATACATACAATAGTAATAATGCACCATTTTACACGTATTGACGGCGACATGTAACGCGCTGCTTCTGTTGGTAGCCGTCCCTGGAATCTCCGAAACCAGAAGGCCAGAAGTCTTCCTTCGCAAAGAATAAAAAAACCGGGCAAGTACGTGTCGGGCCACGCACATTGTAAGGTTCCGTATCGGCTACGCATTTCTTGCTTGCAAATGAGTACAATGCCATATTCTATGACATTTGTACGTTTTCGTCTAATAAATTTTACTTCATAAGTTCGTCGGCTATTACTCGGTAACTAGTAGTGCCTACTAACCGTTATAGTTTTCCTTGTAGATTCACTTTAAGGATAACTACCATGAATTTTTTCAAATTTCTAAACACAAGACTTTCGGAGATAGAGGGGGGGGGGACCACCGTTTGACACGTTAAATGTAAATAATTCGCGAACGGATCATTGTATCGGAAAATGATCTTCCCACACCCTCGATGTTTTTAAGAGACCTATCTAACGATAAACCACAACATAGGGACGGTGCGAAAAAAAAATTCATTACCACTTTACCTGTAGGAGAGCCCCCCAAAAAAAATTTTTTCAAAATTTTATTCTACCACTTTGTTAGTATGTTAATATGACCATATACATACCAAATTACAGCTTTCTAGCATCAAGCGTCTAGGCGCTAGACCACGGACGGAAAGACGGACAGACGGACATGGCGAAACTGTAAGGGTTCCTTGTAGTTTACTACGGAACCTCAAAACCTTACAATTTCATCGAGTACAGATAATGCCTTGTACTGTGGTCCTATGACTAGATCGCGGGACTAGTGACTACTGACTGAAGTAAGCAAAGCTTCTGGTTCCTTAGGTCGTCTGACCACCACGAAAATATAATCCTCCGCTTACCGCATCCATTCGCCTCCAGTTGCTTATTGAGGTGGTCTATCCATTTGGATGGAGCACGCCCAGTTAGGAGAGGTAGGGCACAGCGGATAATCTGCTCAAATCGGAGCAGCCCGTCTGGGGAAGGACCTCCACCTTACAGAAGATCGTAGCCAAATAGCATTGGTCTCGGCCATGTTGTGTTCCTACGGTGAGTAGGGTCTCCAAAGCTCCACTGGGGGGGGGGGGGGGGTTGGCAACACGTGAAAAAAAAACCCTTCGCTGAAAGGAATATTTTGAAAGAGAGTCGTTTATTTTTTGTCGATAATGTTGCAGAAAGAATGTGTAAAGAACAGTCGCAATCCAATCGTCCCTGCGGTTACCTGTTGCTTTATTTCGTTCCAGTTTATTTTCTTTGTTTTATAAAACCTTAAACGATATCCGTTTGAAAAATTTTACATTTTCACTCTCCTAGAAGACTCAATCATTTTCGTTTTTATTGTTCCGTACTTTTGACTACAAGGAACCCTTATAGTTAATGCTAGAAAGCTGTACTATGGCATGTGTACATATATATACAAGGATAACAAAGTGCTGCAACAGAATTTTGAATATTTACATGAGACCCCATGTTGTGCGGTGTCGTTAGATAGGTCTCTTCAAAACATTGAGTGTGTGGAAAGATCATTTTTTAATACAATGATCCGTTTCGGAATTATTTTCATTTTTCCTTTTGCACGGTGGTCCCCACTCTATCTCTCCGAAAGCATTATGTTTAGAGAATTGAAAAAAAAAACATGCTATACCTTCAATGAAAACTATAGCAGTTAAGTAGGCTCTAATAGTTACAGCGTAATAGCTGACGAACTTATAAAATAAAATTTCTTTGATAAAAACTTTCAAATGTGATAGAATTTGATTTTGGACTCATCTGCAGGCAAGCAAAGCACAGCAAAAACGGAACCCTACATTGTGCATCAATGGGATGGGTTCATTTCATCAATGGGATATTACGCAATGAATTTTGTACATTTTTTAAACTTGTAACAATTTCGAGCTGCTGAATTAGTAGTCAAATTAAATGAATATAATAAGCAAAGTCAAACCCAGTCATTATTTTGAGAAATTTAGACGTCGAGATCAACAGCTATCGATAGATGGCAGACGCTAAATGACCGTCCCTGAAAACACTATCAGCGAAACTACAGTTGATACCATTGGAAGAGGCACACGAAATTCTGATAAGTATAAAAAAACACGTTGCAAACCAGCTTTCTCAGTCCAACAGTAACGATAAAATGTTCCCAAACTTTTATATCTCGCCTCGCCTCGTATGAGGCACGCTTCGCTACCGCCACAGACTATCATAAATCATTCTTAATACTGCAAGCGTGTTCTACTAAAATAATATAAGATTGCGAAGCAGAGGTATCGCTTGTTACATGTACACGGCCTAAATAGTGTTGGGTTGGAGTGCGGATAATTCTATCATTAATATCGATACTATTGACGTCAGTAAACGTGACAATACTGTTAATGATGTCGTATAAAGGTAATTGCAATATTCCGGCACGGCTGCAAACCAGCAATTAACTTAATAATCAAATAACAGCATTAAATCATGTGTCGTATAATATGTATCATAAAGTTAATGTAAAAAGTCAACGGTGGGAAATCAGTGCATATTCACAGGGCAATAAATACTGAAAGTGATGACATATGGATCTAAAACGTGGTCCCTCTCACTATGGGCCTCATAAGAAGGCTCACGGTCACTCAGGGAGCCATGGAGAGAACTATCGAGATCGAATCAGAAATGAGGAGATCCGTAGCAGAACCAAAATAACCGACATAGCGGATCAGCAAGCTGAAGTGGCAGTGGGCAGGGCAAATAGCGCTCAGAACCGATGGCCGGTGGGGCAAGATGGTTCTGCAGTGACGACCGCGTACCGGAAAGCGCAGCGTGGGACGCCCGCCTTCATGGTGGTCAGACGACCTAAGGAAAGTCGCAGGAAGCCGCTGGATGCACGCCGCTGCCAGCAGTTCGTATTGGAGGCGTTTGGGGGTGGCCAATGTACAACAGTAGATTTCTTTTGACTGAGATGATGAATAAATACTTGCTGTAAATCTTCTTGAAAGAGACTTGCGAATTCAAAGGAAAAGTTATCGATATTATTTCTATTGCTAGATTTATGAACAACATTATTGCTAACCACGTTGCGGTATTTGGCCTGGTATTTCATAACCACGCAATAGAACACAATTATAATAAGCGTAATCAGCTTATAACTATCGACATAATATAATATGTGTATATTGTTATTAAATTTTGGTCAATTGTAGCGTTAATTCCTACATTGTGCACATAATTACTGTCACTAAGATTAGATTAATATTAGGATAAAATATTATAATTATTCATAGATCTATACTAATATTATAAAGGTGAGATTATTATATTTTTTTTATTTGTAACGAATAAATCACGATTAAATTCAATAATTACTGAACCAATTACAAAAATTCTTTGACCGTTGGGAAGTACATTATCGCAAAAGAAAAAAATATAAATTTAATAAAAACGTAAAAAAGCTGTATATGAGCGACCAGCCGGCACTCGGATAAGCCCTGCGCGGCTTTTGTGGTGCGGCATATTTGTTATTATATATTTTCTGTTTTTACCTTGAATAAATGTAAAAAAAAAAAAATATATTAGCCGTATTTGTTGTGTCATACTATATATTACACCGCGGGCAAATCCGCGGGCAACAGACAAAAAATATTTATGGATCTTGTGTTTAAAAATAAGATCGGTTACGCACATGCCACTCGGAGATGATGCAGTATCAAATTGATAACGGATGGACAGTATTATAATGAAATATCATCAAAATTCAAATTCAAATATTTTTATTCAAATGGGCCTAATAATAAGCTCTTTCGAATCTACACATTTTTTCCTATATCATTATTATATAATATTTTTTATTTAACATATATTTGTAACAACGATTTTTTGAGACAACTTTGGTGCTTCTTTCAGAATCATAACACCATGACTCGACTATCTTCTAGGCTTACAAAACAGTAAAAAGTTCTTACAATGCGTTCTTTTTTTACGTCGACGGTAAATCCCTCAACATTTTTATTGTTTAATAAAAAGCAGGGGGAAAATCCCACAGACATTGAATATTAGGGATTAATAAAGCCTCCGAAAAGTCTAAATGTAATGCTTAAAAATATAAAATTATTCATTTTCATATATTACTGAATATTAACTCCATGCTGCGTTATTAATTTGTTCAATGGATAATCCATCATTTTACATGTCCTACTAATAAAGGCAAGAGTTTATGTGTAGGTTTGTTACCCCTTCACGCTCAAATGGCTGAGCCAATTTGTATGATATTTAGTAAGTAGGTAGCTGATATCTTCGATTAACATAGGGTACTTTTTATCCTAAAAAGTACGCTATTTCCGTAAGATTTGGTCAAAATAATCATATCATGATTATAAATTATAAGTAAGATAATCAGATATATAAATTAAATTATTATAATTATTTATTTTCTTGGAAATATTTATCTAAAATACATGATAATATAATGGAGTGCTTTCTTTATAAAAATAGAAAATAGTTGCGCGGTCATGACTTGGAAAGTAAACCTGTATTTCTGTCGGATAATGCAAACTACTGCACGTGAATCGTCGGTCAAGTATATTATACAAGGTGTTTATTTAGTCAGTTGCAATATTTGAATAGAAAATCGTAAGAGGCGTAAATAATTCGTCGGTTCTATTTTAAAAGCCGTAAACAGATTCCTGTATTTTTTTTTCAAAGATTTCATCGGTTTCTTAATAACCCTCTATCAGTACGCAGAATGGACCTCAACAATATTCGTGTATTTATGAGCAAAAAGTTTGTTAGAAGTCGCTGGCCACTTTTATGAAACTGTTTGACGGCTTGGCGTGAATCTGCTGTAGTAGTGTCAGTTAATAAATGGAATCTGGACCTATGTTGTGGAACGGAAAATTACAATTCACCATGTGATCGAAGAATTTTCCTACCGCATACTGAGAGGCAGGTGTCGGCGCCCTCTCACACGGAGTGATTTCATAACATAAAATATATGGTGTGCAATATGGCAAATTTCGATATTCGTCAAAAAGATTATTGTTTATTAATGTTTTTTTTCACATATTCGTGTTCAGTATCAGCAGTAGATTCGCCTCCATAAATATTTTAACTGTACAAAACAACATATTCTATAGAGATACAATACAACAATAGAAAGATGTGGACAAACACGACTTAACAAACAAATATTTTGGCCCTGGCACAGGAACCTACCTACTCTGTGTAATTTTGTATATTAATATTAAATTTTTTAAGATTGTTTAGTTTCTTGTGTTTATAGTAATTTGTCAAATAAAAGTACATAAACTAATATTACAAACGCTTAGTGTGTTTGTTACTTATACGCAAAAAATGGCATTGCATACATCTAGTTTATAACCTGCATTGAAATATAAGATAGTTTTTATCTTGGGTATCAGTTTATGAACTGTAACAACATGATTTTGCGGCTGGAACCGAGAGCTAGTAAATAAATAATTTTTAAAGCTAGAGGAACCGAGCACAAGCTAAGCGCAAGCCGAGCCGCTCTGCTCGCGATGACAAGTGTGGTTCGAGGCTCGTAAGTCGGTCCACACTACACGAATTTTGCTTTGGCTCGTGCTCCGCTCGTGCTCGGCTCGTATAGCGTAGAACAACCTTTATAATTAAATGGGTTTAGTTTGTATCTCGTCTTGGCCGATGAAAACAGACTTATATTGAACAGGTCAATAAAAATGGATCGCCATTCATATTTGCTATGTACACAATCTGACTCGTGGTCGCAAGCTCAATTATATTTATACATGCTTCGAGAGATTCAATAAAGGAAATATATTGGATTTCTTCAATAAATACGACAACTGAATCGGAATCGAAAGCAATACTAGATCATTTCATGTGAATTTAATCGTATAACAAACGTTAACTCTTGTTTGAATTATTTCTGTGACCTTATTTAGGATTATTTCATATTATAGAGCCATTGTTTCATGAAATACAGTTTAATATTGCCTCGCTGCAAATATGCAATTATTATTTCCTTTTATATAATTATCCTTTCCTTTTTCGTGTGCTTCCCGCAATTAGTTACAACTGAGGCTAGTGTCAGTGATTTCAAGCCACCTAACGGTCACTAACGTGGCTTAAAGACTGTCTATCGACAACATTCGGGACTGACAGCTTAACGTGCCAAAGCACTAAGAAATCGAGATTTTTTAAACCCATCCAAGTATTCAAATGTGTTGTTAGCTATTGCTGATAAAAATTGAATTTGCCCATGCATTTACAAAAAAAAAGTTGCGAAGTTTATATTTTACTAGCTGTGATGGCAATTTTGTGTGGGTGTTACGAATTTTTGTATTGAGCGGACAGAGTTAGCAAGCCACTAAGAATCTAAAAAAGTTGTTGGTAGTGAGGATATTGTAGAAAAGAGACACTAAATGTATAATCTTAATATTCATTATACATAAAAAAGGATCAAACTGGCACCCTTCAACATCAAAGCTGCGGCATTGGAAATCAAAGTGAAAGAGATGAAACGCAATCTTAAAATATAATATGTGGTAGAAATCCTTTTAATGGGTATTAGGAAAATTTATGAGAGCACTCCAAAGTGCTGCTTAATATTCAAAGAGTGTGTGATTTTTGCGTATTTCCCATTCAAAACAGATATATATAGGTATCTGGTGTCGTGTTTTGTGTCGCTCCGAGAGAGTGCATTAGAAAATTATGAAGAGATTAGTAACGGATGATTTTTTTAAATGTACTATGTCTATTATGGTTGCTCAGCTGGTTTATTCTCGTGTTAAATATCGCCGAACTACTAGAAGATCCGATGGAAGACATAGATTTACAGTATAGGTTCCAAAGACGCACAAAAATCCTTCATTGTAAGAACTGCGGTTCTTTGGAACTCTCTACCGGAATCGATATTTCGTCTTCAAATCTCGAGTAAATAGGTTTTTTCTAGGCTATCGTGTCACATCGTAGACCACAGCGATGCTTACCATCAGGCAGGCTGTGGTGAAACGCAAACATATTTTAGGTAAAAAAAAAAGTTAAAAATAGTTAAAATCAGTCTCAATCTTAATTCTCATTCATTTTATCTTTTGTTTGAGCAAAATAGCGGTTAGAATTGAAGTACCTAAAGTTATTACGAGGATAGACCCGCAGTTGTCCGTGACGTCAATACAAGTTTTTTTTATAGTACTAAGGTGGCAAACAAGCATACAGCCCGCCTGATGGTAAGCATCACCGTAGCCTATAGACGCTTGCAATACCGGGGGTATCACTCACGCGTTGCCAACCCGCCCAACCCCCCAAGTGGAGCTCTGGAGACCTTACTCACCGTAGGAACACAGCATGGCCGAGACCAATGCTATTTGGCTACGATCTTCTGTAAGGTCCTTCCCCAGACGAGCTGCTCCGATTTGAGCGGATTATCCGCTGTGCCCTAAAGTATCAATCACATTCTTCTAATAGAAAAAAATCGAATCAATACGTGATCAAAAATTCGATAGATACTATTAAAATAATATTATTCATGCGGACAACACTTGATAAAATATTGACAGACAATATACTTTGCAATAATATAATTAAATCTAATTTCTTAGTAAACCTTTGAACCCAATAGACAGGAAACAGATATAATAATCAGAAAGGGTTAAAAGCAATTTGTAATCTTTATTAAATATTTTGTTAGGTCGGAAATTAATTTAAATGATAATGAATATGTTATTAGCTTGATTGCAAGAACAGGTACCTATAATCTCAATTGGTTATTTTGAAAACCTGTAATATTAATAAATGAATGCCCATGACTATGGGTATAATTGAGTCTCTAATACCTACTATATTTTTTTTATTTTTGTAGTAAAGCTGTTGATTCTCCTTTAATATAAATAAATAAGTGATTCCTATTATTTTTAATGGACTGACGTTTGAAATTAGTTCTTCAGGCTAGTAAGCTCAATCTAAGACTAGGCTAAATTAAATACATACTAGAGATCGCGTTAACAATAGAGAATTCTGTACATTTTATTTTTACATAATATATGTATATGCAGGTGAGTCAGCTGTGATATTTATGATTGACGTTCGATGTTCCGTTTTCAAATCCCGAGTGTAGCTTGCAGCTTGTTGTTTTGCGGGCCTTCTCCGCAATCAGGCAGCCGATGTGCCCTTTGTGCGTGCGAAGAGTGGGAGCTGGATTAGTCCAGCCATCCTAATTCCTCCAGAAAGCCGGCCAGGGACTTGTCGTTGCTGAGTGCCTCCCGAAGGCTGCCTGCATTCCAGCAGTACGTGTGCCGCCGTTTCTTCTGCCAACATGCATACTCTGCACATGGGACTGTCTGTAACACCTATGGTGAAGAGATGTTTGCTAAAGCTGCCGTGACCCGTCACGGCTCTGGTGATTAGTCTTAGTTTTTGTTCGTTTAAGTTTATTAGAGACTTTGTTGCGAAGCGAGCCTCCACACAAGTGTGGCGTCCCTAAAATTAGGATTGCGTCATCAGAGCGTAAGATAGGCGTAACATGACTCACCACAGCCTAAAACGCGAATATTGTGGGCTATTATGTAGTTTGTGTTGCAAAAGTTACTTTTAACTTTAGTTTTACCCAATGTTTTCCTGTAACTTCTAAACTACCATAATGCAGTTTGAAAACAAACCAAGTGTTATAGTAGAAACTAAAACTAAAAGCATTATGCTATCTCTATCTAATCCTTGTGTTTATCGAGGGAGAAATAATAGCGGTATTGCGTTCCATAAAGTTATATGGGAACTATGAGGTGAGCGTTATCGTCCGACTCTTTTGATAAGCAAATGTTAACTATATGTCGTATAGCTGAGAGATGGAAATTGAATGTTATATTTAAAAAGTTTTCTAAGATCACACGCATCGCAACGTTGGTAATAATATGCCTAAACTCCTGGCAATTGCTATGTCGAACTTCGATAATTCAAATATTTTTCGGGTTTTGAACATGTCTGAAAAGTTAGGGCTGGATAGCATAGGAATGAAGACTTATTTCCAATAGTGATTCCATGAAGGCTATCGGTTAAGATGACAATGTCTAATGTTTAAAATGACGTAACTCAGCCCAAACCATTAAATAAATTAATGTAGGTTTTAAAGGTAAAATAGATATTCGTAGGATGGGTGGTAGTAATCATTTACTAACAGGATAGCATGAAAGTAGCTGCTGTGACTGTTGAAGTTACTAGAAACAGAGCGATATGGAAGTAGAAAACATATACTGCTTATAAAAACAAAGGATGGGTGGTTTTAAGAGAGGTAGTGCACAGCGGATAATCCGCTCAAATTGGAGCAGCCCGTCTGGGGAAGGACCTCCACCTTACAGGAGATCGTAGCCAAATAGCATTGGTCTCGGCCATGTTGTGTTCCTGTTGTGAGTAAGGTCTCCAGAACTCCACTTTGGGGGGTTGGGAAAGTTGGCAACGCGTGAGTGATAACCCCGGTATTGCAAGCGTCTGTAGGCTACGGTAATGCTTACCATCAAGTTTTTTTGTAACACCCCTTTTTTTGTAAGACGCATCCGATAAGAAAGGATTTTTGGAAATTTCCATAGGAAAACGGGATGTTTCACTAGTATTCAAATAAATAATTTTCTCTAGTATTTGAGACATTTTATTTGGTATCGCAAATCAGTAAATTTCTTAAATAACAAGATTTCATACGTTATTGTAGCAATGAAATGAAATGAAATCGTTTATTTCAGAAATTAGACCTTCACATGCACTTTTTCTTCAATCTTCAATGAAAAAAGTTATTCAAATATCCATAATATACTGGACTATATCGCTCTTAAATATCTTATTTTCTTTATAAAATAAAGTTGAAAATTTCAAATACTTTTAATTGGACCTAGTTTTAGAGTTGTAAACGAGAAATCTCGATGTATATCTGTTATATTTAAGCAGGCTTGTTAATTAGATCGTGTATTCGCCGCACAACCGAACTTTAAGGTAAGGTGAGGTAAACAAGCCTAACCTCTTGATTACACGCTCTGCCTCCACGCTGATTAGGTTATCAGAATTACCATTATGCTTTGAGCGGTTCATGTTGTTAAGTATACGTAATTGTGTTTTGTTGAAAACTTGAAAATATCATTTTTAATGTGCATTTCATGAAATATTTATGATTATTTTTTTTATTTCTTTATTTTCGGTATTGCAAGCGTCCATAGGATGCGGTGACTGGCGGGTCGTATGCATGTTTGCCACCTTAGTGGTATAAAAAAAATTTGGTATGATTTAGGATTACAATTGAATTTAGCCAATTCATCAATATTGAAGCGAATTTTCCACGAATACGTTGCATATGTTTGTGGACGCTATCGGTGCCTAGTATCGAATTCAGTTGTTGTGACTTAAACTAACATGAATGTATGTTTTTTGTTACAGAGCAAAACACTAGACTTGGCGCTGGTGTCAATATATAGAGGGGGTGTGGAATTAGCTTCAGTTAGTCAATATGCCGGTTCACCTTACAACACTACAGACAGGTCAGTAAATTTAGTTAACTAATGGCCTATGTCCGGCAGTGGTATTCTTGTGGCTGAGATGATGATGACGATGATAAATGCCGGTCAAACTCATACGTGGAATCTTCACCTTGAGAATTGATAGCAAGCAATCAGGGTGTGAACACTTTTCCAGACAGATTGATCAGATGGATTTTGATACAGAATGGCCACAAGGAAACCCTGTCATGGTCTGAGTTAAATAGTATGGTAGTGCCACTAGAAGTCATCCCTTAGGATCAACAATTTTTGCCCTACCTGCTGCTTCGAAGTGCGAGAGCCACTTGCTTTAAAAGATAAATTGTACTCCGTGAAAATTGCAAAAAATCCCGTTTAATTTAGGTTTACATCTTGAAGGAAAACTCTGTTCAAAAGTTTGCTCTGTCGGTCTAAAAAAATACTGAACGTTTGTCACTTAGTTACTTAATCAGTCCATAGAGAGACAAAACCTCATTTTATAGATTATAGAAAGACACAAGAAAATAAGTACCCAAGCTGATTTCCAGAGAGAGACTGGAGGTTGAAAAGGTTGTTTTAAGTTGACAAATTAAGTTTACAAAATATTCTATTTCCCAGGCTATTTGAAAGTTAGAAGAAAAATTTCGTCATCATTTTTAAGAATATTTTTTGTGATTGACACTACACGCTCTCTACATTATCCTAAATAGCAGTTTCGTGTTTCAATTCCAAGATCGAAATGTTAAAAGTACAAACAAAATACCTTTCTCGAAATACCTCTTTTTATTTAGTCGAGGACAAGCGAGGAGAGACAATAGGGGTCGTTTCCATCGTTCATTCGTTGAATTGCTCAAAACCATTTTTAATGACTCTTTATAATAAGGCCACTGTCAAACTAAAGAAAAAATAAGTGATAGCTGCGTTTCGGGAATTGGCAAATAATTTATTTGGAAGTTTGACATCTATACTCAATAAAAAAATATTTTCTCGCTAATTCAGTCCATTTCAATGGCAAATATTCTCACCACTGTATTTTCTATATAGTTAGGATCGTGGCCACAGATTGACAATAAGCAGTGAAGCTTATTTCAAGTCCTTGGGATTTACATCAACTAACTTTAAAGGGAGTAGGTAGAGAAAGTAGGAGTAGAGGGAGTAGGGTAAGTATGAAATATTACCATAGTCTTGGAAACACCAGACTCTCTCAGTGAAAGAAACACTATAATACAATGCTTCATTCGGATTTTCTGTGAAAATTTTCTGAACCAGTTTATTCCATAATTGCCCTGCTACTATAAAATGGGATGTTTTATAAAATGCTTCTTATTTAGACCCCTTTGCAGCCAGTTAGCACACGACAGAGTTATAAAGAAAGAATCATATTGAAAAACTCAGGAATCGCTTTGCAAAGCTTAGTTTTCTTGGAATATTTTAATAATACAATTTACTGCGAAGTATCCGCGACACAACATCATTAAGCCTTATTTATTTGTAGGAATATCAAAGTAACGTACTCAATGTGAGTATTTATGTTACAGTAATTTATGTTCAATACTCTTTTTCAAATTTTACATTTTATACGTGAATAAGTACCTACGTAAAAAAATGTAAAATATATATCAGAAGATATAGTTAGTATTAGGAACATAGCATCAGATATCGAATTTACAAAATAGAGGCAGTCATATTATAACTAATGTGAGATTCTAACAACTCGTGGAAGAGAGAAATTGACAGAAGTTGTAATAGTAATGTAGTTTAAGAGTTTACACTGCCTCCTTTATCATTCTCATTCCTCCTTTATAAAACATTGATTTGGAATCGAAATCGATCCCAACCTGAAACCTTTGTCTACACTGTTTTAAACCTTAAAAAGAAAAGAGATTTCAAACCACATTTTTTTTATTTTATAACATATTCCTGTTGGTTACCGTAGAAAAGCCATGATTATTCAAGTAAGCAATTAAAAAATAAAAATCCCTTGCGACGACTTTCTGCGACCCTCTACACTTTGTATGGCCATTTATTTTGTGAATGTTGTTCCAAGTTTAATAAATTATAGTTCGGCGAGCAAACGTAATGAAATACAAATTACTTTGGTTAAATTGATTTTAAATTGGAATTGATTGATTCAATTTCAAAGAATTGCTACAGGGCTCTGTTCTATCTCAATAGCAAACAAATCAATACTATCAATAATAATATCAAAAACAAAAGTGATTGGCTATCAGCTGCTTGTCTTACACCATGTCAGTAGATTTCTAGAACCTCCTTCTTGTCGTGTCCTGTTTTAAGTATTACACTACTGTCCTGTTTTTAATTGTGTTTTCATTTTAAAAAAAGTATTTCATATTTTAAGCCTTTAACGTTTCTATGTATTTTATTTTCATTGTTTTTCCTACATCTGCGGCGAAAGGTTAAATTTAGAATGGCATCTAGTTGACCACCACTCTCTATTTCATCTTTGACCAACGGTTTGTTCACGATACAGATGATTCTCATTTGTGTACCTACCATGTACAGTACCACAAACTTATCGACGGCGAGGGCGCTAGGATCGAATTGAAAGTCATTGTCAAGGCGTATTAATTAGATCTATTTTGGCCACCGGCACAGATTTTGTGGCACTTTACCCTCAGGCCGTGAAGTCATCTTGACTGGCAGAAATAATAATAAAAAATCGTAACGTCATATTTTTTACCGACCTTTTCTGAAATAATCAAATCTCTGAAACCGTTTCTCATATCAAACTTTTGGGAAACTTGTCATGAACGGTGACTGACAAAATTTACTCCATCAAGAACTCGGATTGCGTTTAATAAAAAAAATTATGCTTAGTCATTTTGACCTTATTATGTCTGTGGTTAAGATTTCCGTTCCATCACATTATTTTCATCACTTTTATGATTTACATTATTCTTTTCATACTAAATGCATTGTGTTGGTAATGGTTTTATTTGCACATAAATTCCTTTTTTTTTTATAATGAAAAAATATTATTTTATTGTGAGCAATAACGCAGTCTGTATTTCTGCGCATACAATAAGTTACTTTTTAGTAAAATCCATAACTGAACACATAAAAGCTTTTTTGGAAAATATCTAACTGAGACGGTGAAAATCACAACGGGAAAAGAAAACAACAACAAAATCTGTTACGTAATTTAGAGGGAAATGACGAATTCAGTTTAATGAGGAAAACATCTTTATTTTGTGTTATAACGTAAGGATTATTTTTATATGCATGATACTAAAAATATTTATGAAGCTTTTACATTTTTATCACAAAGGCATTGCGCAGTTGCCGAGTATAAATAATTATTACCGAGCAAAATCTAAAACACTTTGTATATTTTTATGATTCTTGCTTTCAGCTTTACGCAATAGGTCACCAAAAGTAAGAAAATAATCTATCATGTATATATTTAATGCAGACTCTAGGATGCGCTGTTTATTATAATGGAAGAGGAAAAAAGAAGGGTATAGAAAAAGTTATATGAAAAGAACTAAACTTCTAAATTTTGTAGTCATTGATCAAAACACAGATGCTTGTGTCACCGATGTTCTTTTAAACGTACTCCTTCAATCATGCTGGACTATTTCATTATAGTTCTCTAATCCAACTATGAATTCTGTAACTTCTTACTCAAAAACTTATAAAAGAATTGTACCTACAAAGTATCAGTTAGAATATGAAGTTATATGCTCAATATTTCGTCTTATGTACACACACTAATATTAGATACGTTTGCCTACGTAATCTCCGTTCTATAACCCATCTGAACGGTTATTACGTCGTTCAGTTTAATATCCTATCCATTATAATAAAGACGTATGAAAGGTTTATTCATGTGCAAAGTAGATCCTAACTATCCATTACAGTTAAATCAGAGACACAAAATTTCATAATTATGAAGATTTTGATACTTGTATGGAGTAAGAGTCGTAGGAGAGTCGTCTATAAATTAAAGAATTAGGTTCTATCATGTTTGTTTCCTTCTAAAACAATCATGCTTAGGCATTGGATTTATAACTCTGCATAGGGTCAGCAGTTACTGCTGCACATCGATAATATTTAGGAAGTGTTTGGGACGTATCTTCCACCCTCGTAAAGGAGATGTGAAGACGCGAAGAATTTTATACTGTCCTAATAAAACAAAACTTAATGTTAGATCAGAAAATCGAAAGAATAAAATGTTATAAAATTTAAAGTATCGAAAGACGTGTTTACACTGTCTAGCGCTTTTTTCTCTGCATCTGTATCAATATACATCGCGTCTAAATCGTCATGTCTTGAAGTCAGGATCAACAAACCACTGATTTATTAAGTAGTACTCTTTGGCGTCCGGAGTGTGTATCTTGGAACTCACAACGAAATTAATCAGAAAGACATATATGATAAAGTGAGAAGGAATTTGAATGAAGTTATATCGATAGATAATTATGAAATTCCACTTTCCTGGATCATGTTCCGGCACACCGCAATAAAACGGTTAGCAAAAACAAACAAGTAAAAGTCACCCGTGGCACCGTAAGTACTGAAGTTCACCATGGAAGAGTGTTGAGAACACGCACAACTTTTATAACGTAGTTCAAGTTATAAGCGGTTTTGTCAGATATAAAATTATGAAGCTTTCGTCATAGTTTTAAGTTAGAATCTTTTTCACGTAAAAATCAAAATATACCTATAATATTTTTTTTATATCAGTATTGAATTGATAGTTTCTCAAAAAGTATCTTAGTAAGTATCACTAATTTTCAAAGTAAGTCTATATGCCGATCGCTAACAACAAAGATAGAAACTTTTATTTTAGGATAAAAAGAAAAGTAACTTATAAAAATTTAAATTTTATAAGTTACTTTTCTTTTTCATCTTTGGCACCTAATCACTTAATTTCGTCCTTTGTTACAAATTAAACAGCGTTTTCATCATTATCATCACACGTATATCTGTACATGTATTACCAAACTACTAAACATTGCAAACAAACTCATTATTATCTATTACAGGACAAATTGAAAAAGTTGTTAATCTATAAACTTCCTGCAACCTACATTAAACTTTTGCCCGCTTGCCGCTCAACGCTTGAGTCACTCCTTCCTCAGTAGGAGTAAGCTAAAGATTAGTGCAAAACTCAATTAAACAACCAACTTTGCAAGATCGCGATCCGTATAATTAAATTTTCCCCAGCAAAAGTGCTGCGTGATCAGAATGTGATGTAACTTGGTGATCCTAAAATCGGATACTTTGGAAACTACTTACTTGTACTATTGGTGAACTAAGCATTATCTTTGGTTTTCATTGTTGGAATACGATTAGGCAATCTCTTTAGATACGTAATATTTTTTACGAACAGTTTAACTTTACAGTAATTAATCTTCCAGTTTAAAGTTCTTATAAAAAAAAGATTTTTTTGCAGTTACTGACTTTTTTCTAGTTTTCCAAATTCTCAATTGATAGTAGAACAATGTACAATTTTGTCATCCCTAATGCCCAATTTTCAAAATTTTTTAATCATCGTTATACTTGAGTTCAACTGTTGGACAAAAGCCTTCCCTTATTTTTCACTCTTCCGCTTTTGTATTAATCTATCTTTTTTCTATCCCCAGACAGGTGAACTTAAAAATAAGTCCTCAATTAGGAGGATGTTTCAATTGGAGTATGGCTCCATCGCAGAGTGAGCTGGTTGTCTTTGCAAGAATCAGTGACCCTGCTGTAGACCTGGAGACCACGCCACCTGACGGACCGTGGTTGGAAGCTACAGCAGCCGCAGTCCCCTGGAGCTTGGGTGTAGATATCGCTATTTGGAATGCTGTTGGTAAGTTTATTCTTTTCTATTTGTCCGGGATTTATTGTAATCCAGAACAAAATTTTGCAACGTACACTTTAGTTTATAATTTTTATTTATAGTTTTTAGGTCAACTAGCCATTCATATTTTGAAATTGGTTTTTTGAAAGAAAAATTCCCCCCCCCCCCCCCCCCCCCCCCCCCCCAGGTGGGATTCGAACCCACGACCCCTCGATATCCGGTCTTTAGTATTAGATAGAATGAATGATTAGATAATAGCACAAAAATACAAGTCAACATACAACAACAACAGTTACAAACAGTTTTTGAGTTTTTGTAAGGTTTTGGATTATTATCAAATTATAGCTCCTTTAGCTAAAATTGTAACAGTCAAACATACTCAATACAAAACGGGAAAGGAGCAAAGTAGTAAGTGAGTACGCAAATAGTTTACGTAACGAGAACTACCAAAAAAAACGTACATTGTTCATGCCTACTGCATTAGTCGAATATTATATGAAATTCATACCAAAAATGCATATTACAATAGGATTTCAAACGATTTTAAGTTTGATATGTTACAACACACACAGGGAAGCCAGGCAAACTTCAAACGGGGCGGAACGTAGATTTTAATCCAGTTATTGCTTTGTGCATGAATATTGCATACCTCCATGGCATCCACCGCTATGGAATCTTCTATGTAGCTTGTTGGCATGCAATTATTGATATTGTACTATGACTTAAATTCAATATGATATTTTTTGTTATTTAACTTTGTGCATGGGATGTATTGCTATACATCCCATCCCATCCCATCCCGTTTATTTACATAATTTCACCAAGCCGAATTGTTTCCATGAACTTTGAGTGTCAGACCCGAGAGTTGTCCTCATATCAGAGTTGCAAATAAACCTAACTACGGAGTTAAATTATAATAAAAAACTTTCACATCAAAAGGATATCAACTGAATATCTCACCGTCCAAACTAGAAAAAAATAGAATTGAAGGAAGCCTACACCAAGTCTTTTAATGAAATGGACTGAAAAGAACTAGAGTTATGACAGATATTGTCAGTAGTTTTAAATTTAGAAAACGACATGTCTAGGCCAACAGTTACGACAGTGGCATTAAAAAACTTTATCCACAGTCGTATCGATAAAAATAGGTCTAAAGCACTCGATAGCGACGATAAAGATTAACGATAGCGGGTAAAAGTTGGGTAACAGCCGTTAAAATTTATCCACTAGATTTTTTTTTATCGATAAACTTCTAAACTAGACACGAAACTATTGGAACAGTTCAGAACAACACCACTTATTTATAAATATTGCAGGTTGGGCCGGGTGGGGAGAGTGGGGTGCCTGCAGTAGAACTTGTGGTGGAGGGAGGCAAACAAGAAGAAGGTACTGCTCAAGGGCCAGCTGCGAGGGTTATGGCGAACAAGGGAGGTCGTGTAACTTTTTTGACTGCGAAGGTAAGATTGAAAATTATTAATTAAAATTATGAAAAGATAGATGACTTGTTATTGTACATGCCTAAATTTTTATCCTTTATTACCTTACAACGATTAGCTATTATAGCGTGTTTTAAATTTTATGGTTACTAGGTATAATTATTATGATACATGGGTGCCATAAATACGATCTTTTAATATAATTTTTTAAATAAAAATATAATGTACAAAACCAATTTTATTACAAGATGATCATTATAGTATTGTGTTAATTATTTCAATTAAATATTTTTAATACAGAATTTTGTTGATAACTAGAAATTATTTCGCCACAACAAGGGTAGGTACTTATGAAATATTCACATCACACTTTCGGATCGAGGCCGGAACTATTACCAAACAAACTGGTAGAAAGTCATCCGTTAATGCACCTCGGTTTGCTTGCTCATGGAATAATAATGAGGTTACATAGTTTTCGACTGAATTATCTACATTTGCTGAATATTGAGTGTATTGATTTCCTAATTACTCCATTCTACCAATTTATCCTTTTATCTCCGTATTGAGTTCTCATTTCTTCATGTTCACTCCTCTTAGATCATGTGCCTCTGAAGGCCTACTCTCTCATTGTAAATGATGTGTCTAAGTGCCTGCGAGGGAATTAAATATTTTTGACCCTTGACTTTGATTTTGACTTCATTCCTCCTTTATAATAAAATTATCAAAGCCTTTTCTCCTTTCTTTTCAATTAATTTTTATTTGTCAAAAATACTCTCAGCGTTTTAGAAAATAAAGTATCTCCAGTAGCTGACCCAAAACTGTTCATTAAACATTATAGGACTTTGAGCCAGTACAAAGCTTTCTTTGACTATTAAAACTTGAAGAACTTTCGAGAAATCCTTTTCGAGTAAAGATTTACTTTGCAAGATATAAATTTTAGTTTTTGTTAGTAGAAGACAATTTATTGTTTTAAGTTAAGATGAAAGAGATTAAAAGCTTAAATAATATATACAAATGGCACATTTATAAATACATCATCACATTTTATTACTTATTTTGCTAAGCTATTTCAATTTCAACTCTAACTTACATCGTTTAAAAGAACACTCCAGAATATATTGTATCAGTGACAACACGGTGTCAACATTTCTTCACAATATAAAGAATTCATATAACTTTATTATCTGATTAATTATCTTTATCTGCTTTTATGGTCACACATCTTTTTGTATTATAACCTAGTTCATTATTATTAGTTTTAAAAATGCATTTGTACCAGTTGCAATGTCTTGTGTGATAATAACTAACATAAAATTCGTTTATTAACAGGTACAATAAATCCTTTAGCGCCGGGTGCCCGACGTAATTTCCACCCAGCTCAAGCCAGGTGGAGTCAAGTGGCTGATAGGCCTCACGCGTTCAGCCTTCGACCAAACTCCTACATATGGATTGCGTCTTCAGAGCTGTTTGCTGCTGGAAAGACCTTTCCTAGAGAATTTACACTGTTTCTTTCACTGAGATTAAGGCCTGAGGTAAGTTCAATTTTGGAAATTAACAAATAAATTACATATTTTATTATGACGATATGAAATCTAACATTGACTAACGATACTATGATCATAATTTTAGTGTTATTTTACTATATTTTTTCCGTTAAAAGTAACCGGGTAATAGGATACTACACTCATATTATTCATGTTTAGCAAGAATTAACTGTGAGATAATAAGTAATGAAGCAATGAATCTATTTCATTTCCCACAGCTGTCTTGCAGCTCACAACTAATTTAATCACATTGATAAAATTAATCGGAATAGCAGCTGAGCTTATGAAGTAAATACATAGACAACACGAATTAAGTAAATACATGAACCGTAGTTCATTTTATGCGGTTACCGAATATCAGCTTTCTGAATACTTTGAACTTCATACTGCTTCTATGCATATAGCATTTTAGAGTGGTAGAGCAATTATTATGAAATGGGATAGCTCGACCGGGGTAGTACCACCCTCTCACAGAATAACGATGTGAAGCAGCAATGCTTTTCGTTCGGTGAGTGAGAGATCCGGAAGCCCAACTCCTTCTTTATCCCCTCTTTCCTCCTCCTCCTTTCCCTTCTCTTCCTCCTTCCTTTCCTCCAACCTCCTTGGTGGACAACGCATTGGTAGCATCACTGGTATTATAGGCGTAGGCGCTTTTCATCAGGTGGCCCGCTTGCTTGTTTGTCTACTGTTTGACATTAAAAAAAAATCTTTGCAATAAATACTCAGCGGGTTAACAGTCAAAATCTAGTATTAACCTCAAACGCTATCTCCCTTCTTTTATATTTTGTATGAGTAAGATAGCGCTTTCTGAAAACTTTGAAACAAAGTAATTCATACTTCTAGGGATAAAGTCTCTGCAACAACTTTATTTTTAAGGCATTATTTATTATTAAAAGTATGAATTGAGGATTTCTGACTAAATATTTCAAAATGTCAACAGAGTGGAGGCTACGGTCAAGGCACTCTGTTTTCACTGAGATCTCGGCGAAGAACTGGCTCATTCTTATCACTGGAGCTTGCTGGTCGAGGGGCAGCAAGGCTGGTTCACGCTGGGGCAGGCAGTTCCAGATCCATATACTTGGCAGTGCCATTGTATGACTTTCGTTGGCATCATATTGCTATCAGGTATTATCAAATACACTCGAGAGTAATAAAAAATCATATTGTTGTACAAAAATGTCATGTTTTCTATTTTTGTCTTAAGGCGAGATCAGCAGTTTTTTTCCCCTTTGAGTAATTTTTAATAAATAAATTGTAGTGACTTATGCTAAATTACTTTCATTTAAGGGGTAGGTATTACGTTGTCTATTAAACACTGTTTATTTTATTAAGCTAGCATTTTTAGTTTCCGAGATTATACGTTTCTTTAGGTGACCCGCATTCATTGCTCTCGAGTGTATTATTTTGGAATGTCAAGTCTTCATAATAGATCATCATTCCCGTAATAATTTTTTACAAAATCTAGTCTTTAATCTCAAAGCGCTATTTTGCTCGTTTATATTTTGTGTCAACAATATAGTGCTTGAGATTAAGACTAGATTTTAACTGGTTTTATTACGAAAGTAGACCCGCTGTAGGGGATTTCGGGTTACGATTTTGTAGCTGAGCGAAATCAAGAACAGGCAAAGTCACGGGCAATACCTAGTTATGATGATAAATTGGGTATTGTAGTTTAGTATTAAGTTGGTCGTTATATTAATACTGAGTTAAAGTTGTATATTGCGATTAATCCTTACTAATATTATAAATGAGAAAGTGAGTTTGTTTGTTTGTTTGTTAGTTATTTCTTCACGGCTTGACTAAGCAGCCGATCATTATGAAAATTTGCATACATATTGTTAGGGGCACAGAGCCCAACATAGGCTACTTTTTATCGCGTGAAAGTATGTCGTTCCAATGGGAAAATAATTTTTCTACTATAGAGGGCGCTGTATCGGCCAACAGATGGCGCCACAAGTCGCGCTGTGGGTTGTTTTGTTGTCAAACGAGATCTATGTCATAAAATTGGGGAAACGCTAGTTTTAAATAAATTGAAATGCAACCGAATGGGCATGAACTCGTAAATTATAAAACAATTTTAATGACCAGTGAATTAAGTTATCAAAGGGTGTATAATAAAGCATGATTATATTGTTTTAATTAAGGTTTAATGTACAATTTAAACGCAGGTGAGTTAAATTTTAATCTTAAACACAATACCCGGTATATTAATGTTTAATTATATTTTAATAACTCCAAATATAAAATGCGCCGTTCATGAAATCTCGCTTCCCCATTATGAGACAGCATGAGTCTAATTAAATTTTAACTCAAGACAAAATTGGAAACTTGAAACAAAATTAACTTACGTTTAATTAAAATCCAGTGACTTTTTTTTATTAATTAATAGATACCAGTTTTGTGAAATTACAAAAGTTTTGGAGTATGAAAAAATGTACGCGAAGTTTTTTACTTTTATTTTAAAAATGTTAAACAATATGCGTGTTATTTTAAGTTGTCCGTGAAAGCATAAACGGGTTTAAATCCCAATGGATGAGATGAGTTTTGGGGATTCATTAATAAGTTCAACCTTCATACTTTGTCAACTGAAACTGACCAAGGTTTATATGAGGTGTTTAATGTTTAGAAACTTACTATAAACGATTGTGCAACATTAATTTTCAAATTATCGCGTCACTGACACATATTTATTGTGTTGAGACTTTATTGTGCACATAAACCATATAATACACCAATACCTGGCAACCAAACAGGCAACCTGATTTCTGGTGCATCTACACCACTTTTAGATTAATATATTAATTACTAGTGTTTTGTTATCTTTAACGCATGTCGTGTTTACCTGTAATAGTATGTTGCATTTAGAAGTATGTTGTATTCAAGAATTTAGAATTAAGCAATAATGTATACAGATGTTGATAAACCTTAATTAAAAAATAAAAAATAAATAAAAATAAAATAAAAAAATTACTTGTTTTCACAGTGAATCATGTGATCACGTAATAAAAACAAAGGCAATAATTGATTACCGTGCCCAAAATCGCTATAGATTTATAATAACACTAGCAAAATCCGCGCAAATTTGTGTACGTGTACCCCGCTTTCTCGTGGGAATTTCGGAAACCTTTTTTATCGGATGTATATGTCATACAAAAACACATCCTCGCAAGTTTCAGGTCTCTACGATCAGCTGGTTTAGCTATGCGTTGATCCGTCAGTCGTCGTCATTCACGACAAAGCGTGTGTAAATGTCATTTAAAGTAGACTTAAAAATAGTAAAGTCAACTGAGCTCACTTTATTTGGTAATGAACTAGAGACTAAAAACTCCGCTAGACTTTCAGATTTTCTAATAAGAATTCCACTAGACTTCTAGATTTCCATCAGTCTGCTCAATTGCCTTTTTGTGGTAAGTTGTAATATGTTATAAAGACAACAATGAAACAATCAATAGCGCGACTATTCCCTAGTCTCGATACATCAAAGCAAGCATAGATATCATATACGACGCACGTACTGTAACACCTGGACCTCCTATCGATTACTCTTGCCCTCTTAAATCTAAATAAAAAGCAGGACCCCAATAACTCCATGGAAATTCGAGTAGAACCCACAACTAGACCGTGAACGATGACCGGGCAATATCCCCAGGGAGTCGTACACGTGATATGGGTAAACCAAAACCAATATGATTACGGGGAAATACAGATAATAAATTATCAGGAAATTATTATATCTTACAGTAATCAAATACACGTTAATTTTGTTAAAATTAATGAACGTCTGCGGCATCCTCCGTAAAATTATTCCATAGTCTATTTTCATAATCATTTTGTAATAGCGTATTGGATTGAAATTGATTTTCACAAATAATTATGAGAGCCTGCTATCCTCATGAGTTTTTAAAAATAAGCCTGTATTAGTCCTCATAATATAAGCTTTGCCCGTAAAACTTACGTCAAAATCAGTGTAGCTATTGAATCACAGTGTAAAAAGAAATGTAAAGTAAAATTTGAGATTTTCAATTTAAATTAAATATTGAGTTAAACAATGTGTACAGAAAACGACAGAGCAGCAAGGCCTTTGACCTATAGATAGGGCATTATATTACGTAACTCATAATAAACATTTTTTGCAGTGTTCACGATGATAACACGGTCAGGGCGTACGTTGACTGCCGATGGCTAAGAACTGATGTCCTGGAAAAAGACGCTTTGGACACGCCAAGGGACGCCGATCTTATTATAGGCTATCTTTTCTCGGTAAGTGGACACGTTATTAAATAAAAACCTGAAGCGAAGCGCGAAGGAGACAAATATTTAGTTAGGATTGATATTATCTGGTATCCTACAACCACCCACCTCCCAAGTCCTAATTTCTTTTGATTAAATTCTCTGTGGATTCGTAAGATATATTATTTTGCCCAAGGATAAAGTTTATTACTTTTTCCACACCTATTTATGTTTGGGATTATTTGTCACGAAATGGAGACACGATTCCTTAATATTAGTTACATACTAAAAGAAATTGTCATGTCAATTTATTGTGTCACAGTTAAATCTATATCTAAGTCGCGGGCAAAAAAGTTAGTATGGATATAAAAATATTATCCTAAATCGAGTAATCAAAAGTTTGTTTCCACACCTACATCTGTCTTCTACAAAATTAGACCCTTGGCTTCTTTAAATATTAATGTGTTTTTAATTCACTATTCAATGATTTTCTTAGAATAATTAATTTCGTCGTCATTAATTTCTCATTAAACTTTTGTACTTGAAATTCCTGAAGAGGAAAATTTTCTAAGTAATCAAGAATTCATGGGAAAGGAAGACTATGAAGTGAACACCGTCATTCTACCAGAAGGGAATGTAAATGTGAAATTTAGGTTAAATTTTACAACATTAAATCCAATTTCAAATAATCTCCCTCAGAGAATTGACTCTACAGAGAGTGTCACAATTGTATCCGATGATGAAATTGTGGGAATTTGCATTAATCTATTTGTTCTTTTATCGTACATTTCGGCTTGAATTATCTGTGCAAAATATATCACAAAATCGTTGGTATAAAATTGCGATTTTTATAAACCATTTATCTAAGTCACTGATGCCAAAACCAGCGACATATCAAACGCGTTCAAGCTTTTGACACTTGGCGTAGCATTCCTATGGCGCCGTCTTCCTGATTCCTTTTCCGCTCAACCCGCATCCAATCCCTAACTTAATCTGCTATCGAATTTATACGAATCCTTTGGAACGTTACCAAAATTTAAACTTTTCGTATGGTTTTTCAAATGTTCAATTTTTTTCTTTAATTGAGAAGTAGCTCAGAGTTTTCTAGTAGAAAAAACTATAGTTTCTTTAAAACGAAATTAGTATTTTTCATAATAATGAAACTTAATAAGAGATTGCTTAAACAGTTTATCTACATTCTATACTATCTATACTAATATTATAAAGAGGTAAAGTTTGTGTATTTGTTAAATTGTAACGGGTAATCTCGGGATCTACTGAACCGATTTTAAAAATTCTTTCACCAATAGAAAGCCACATTTTTGCTGAGTGTCATAGGTTATATAAAAAACCAAAAAATAAAAAGGCTTTTAACATTATGCCCAACGAAGTGGGCACGGGCCAGCTAGTAATATTATAAAGAGGAAAGATTTGTTTTTTGTGTGTATGTGTGTAATAACTCAAGAACTACTAGACCGATTTCAAAAATTTTTTCACCGTTGGGAAGGTACGTTACCCCCGAGTAACATAGGCTATATTACATTTTCAATTAAATTAGGGATCCTTAGTAAAACCCGTGCAAAGCTGGGTTAGTTAGCTAGTTTGAAATAAAGAGTTTCGCATAATAATTTAGATTCAACGTGTATTTTCTTACCATCAGAAGCACAGCAATGTATTTTGTTATTGAGATAGAAAGAAATTGAAATAGAAAGCTTTATGGATAATAGTGATTTTGCCTGTGTGTAATAAACTAAGTAATGTAAGACAAACAAGTGATGTTTAAATCAAAATGTTAAATTTTGATGACAGGGTGATCTAGAGCAGCTGGTGTTGGTGCCAAAAGCCGGACAAGCACAAAAGCAGTGTTCAAGCCAAGTGACCGGAGTATCGACCCCTTACGTCACGCTCCGCGACTCGTAACTGTGAGTTAAATTGAGCAAGCATTCGGGAAAATGGGAATACGTTTTCATCAAATAGGAACAGCGTTTTAGAGTTCATGGATCGTAACGTATTTTGTAAAAGCGATCCTACGCGTATTGTTGATGATGTTTTAGTTTGAATGATGAAATTGCAAAATGATGTTATATAATTTAAAATTGTTCTGCAATTGATGAGATAAGGAGATTTGCAAAAAGACACAAGTGGAAATGTTAAATGCAGGTTGAGCTTAAAAGTTTGTCATAACAAACTTTTATTGAAAGACAAATTGCACCCGAAGATCTTAACTCGGAAAACTCAAAATCGTGAAAATGCAAAAAAAAAACAGTCAAAATCTAATTTTCTCTTTCTTCTTTTCTGTTTTTCTGATCTATATTTTTGTAGATTAAGTTACCCTAGATTTAAACTCGAAATTACTACTCAATTTTGCATGAATCGAGAAACGTTTTACTGAATTTTTTTTACCCTTTCACTTTGTGTTGTCCGAGTTCAAAACCAGAAAAAAAGTGTAAAATGCACTAGGTGTGATATTAATCGTGAATCGTGATTTAAAGGTCAAAAACTTTAGAAGTTATAACACAACATACAATGATAATGTTGTCACCTCTTATAAGATCGAAATAAGCGAAACTGTTTATATTAGGACCACAGAAGTGTGTGTAAGAGATCTTAAAGTTGTATGCTGAAATAGTTACATCTGTAGATAGTAAATTTGAGAAGTGTACTTGTATACTAAACATATTTACTTCCAGTGTATTAAATATAATCTGATTTATGTGATGGCATAGCTAAACCATAGCCTTTAGTATTTCTTGACTGTATATTATCTAAGTCACGCGTCTTGTTGATAAACAAAAATCAGCCAACTAAAACGTGTTTTGTCTCTTTCACACTTGATTTAGTTTTCTAGAAACAAAACAGATTTTCATCAAACCTTGGCTAGTCTTCGTTTATTAATAAGAACTTAAGAGTTTACGTTTATAAAATATTTTGTATGAAAACGGATAAACAATAAATCTGATATCTATGTATATGAATTGAAATTAAAAATATAGTTTTTCTTACAATATAGCTGGCCTAAATGTAAATATCTGATATATGCCTACCTACAATAAGTTTTAAAAATACTTTTTTAACTTCATTCTAATTTTTTTTGTGTAAAAGAATTTAGATTTTATTTTGTTAACTTTGGCCTCTGACATGATTTTCTTAGTATTCTCGTTTATCCATTATATCAACAGTTAGGCATCTAGCCAAATGTCTAAAGTTATCGTCTTTGGTTTTGACGGCAACGTTACACAGAAAAACTAGAATTTCAAACGAGCTGTTTTGTGAGTTTTCACTTACTTTTTTTTTAGATCTCAAATTGAAATATAGGCAAATAAAATTGAAATGTAATTGAATTATTTAAAAAAAGAAAAAATAATTTCATTTCGTACGACAGATATGTATTTTGAGTACAGCTTTAAATTAGGCGAAATCACAAAAAAATATTAAGACAAGAACTTTCGAAACGATTGTTTATATTGATAAAAAGCTCTAAATCATTGTTTTGCTTTAAGTATATAAAATTTGATTTTAATTGTCATAGATGCACATTAAATTATTTAGTCATCTTGTGTGTATTTTTGATTATGTAAGATGTTAATGAAGAAACAGTTGTTTATATTTCTCTTGAATAAGTGAATAAAGAAAAATAAATTATATTTCGTTTTTTTTCTTTGGAGTACTGAAGTGTTTGACGAGTATCAGTGGATCTTATCCTCTAATTTAAAAATAATTAAAATCAAGTCTAAACCTCGCAAGCTGTCTCACTCATTTCACACTACATGAGCGAGATAGACAATTGATTTTGTTAATTTTATTTAAGAAAATTAGGTGCTAAAACACCACTCAGACAAAATATGTGATTGCTGGATTTTTCTTTGATATAACTATTTCATTCGAAGGAAGTCGATTGTCATTATTCCTAGCATTATCCGAGGAGTAGCCGAAAAAAATATGTAAACACAAGAACTTGGTAATATCGTTGCAAATATAGTAGTTACGAAAACTAAGCAAGCTACATGAAATAACCTTAATTTGGGCACTAAGTTGCCACAAACTCAATTAATCCTACCCTAGCCATGGATTACCAATCTAGACTGAATAGAGTGGCTATTAGGCGTACTGTCGATAAACAACCCCTACTTATGGACATAATATAGCTACTCTTTCACCCTGTGAGGTGTGAGGTTAAAATAGTAGCTATATTAAAAAAACAACAGTTTTCGTTTCGTTGGTAATACGATATCTAATATTGATGTCAAAAAAAAATCAATTGCCAAACATACAATGGGTACCTATTTCTGTTACTTCAGAAAACGCAAATGTAACTTATAATAATTCTTATAAGTCGAGCAGTTGTTTTTTTTTTTGACATCAATATTAGATACCGTATTCTAAGGTCTATACCAAATGGAACAATATACTGGTAATATAAAGTAAAATTTATTAAAAGATATTCTGTTGCTTGTTTCGGTATCTCAAAATAGTTCAAGAAAATACCTTCGTATTTTGCAGTCCCATCTTATATTACACGTGTTATAGTGTTTTTATGACTGTTAATTTGTATTTACAGTGTGACATAAACGCAGCAGTAGTGGACTATAAACGGATAGTAAAAAGAAGTAGGTATTAAAGGAATAAGGTACTTTTCTGGTCAACATTAAGGATCGGACAGACTCTTAAGCACCAGTCACCCTATTAGAAAAATACCCCGATTCAATAATAGGTAGGTATTCGGTTAATTTACTATTTTCGAAATCTGTACATATAAAACAATACCGTGATAGGGTGACTCACAGGTAACGCACAGCCTAAACCCTTGGACCTATAGACTTGAAATTTGGAGAGAATGTTCCTTGAGTATTCTAGGGGAGCACTAAGAAGGAATTTTTTAAAATTCCACCCCTAAAGGGGCGAAATGGCGTGCCAAAGTTTGTATGGACACACAAAAACGCGTGGCCCGAATCAAACAAAAATTGATGTAAATACTCTACAAAGCAAACAAACAAACACCTGTTTCAAGATTTTCTGATAATTATTTGCTAAGAGGGAGAATTGTGGGTACTTTCTACCCATCTTAAATCTGTAAATTGTAACCGTGACTTACGGACAACTCCCAGCCTAAACTACTCGATAAATAGACTTGAAATTTGGACAGAATATTTCTTGAATTCTTTAGATGAGCACTAAGAAAGGATTTTTCAAAATTCCCACGGGAAAGCAAGATTTACGCAAACGTAGTTGCGAGGGTATGTGCAACGCACAGCCCAAACCGCTGGGTCTAGAGATTCCAAATTTGGCATATGTAGGTTCCTTATAAGCCAGACCAACCGGACCGGACCGACCGGACTGAACCGGGGCGGATCGGACCTGATTGGACCAGATGGAACCGTACCGTACCGTACCGGACAGAGCCGGATCGGATCGAACCTGACCGGAATTTGTTTCTAAAGAAAAATATGCTAATTGTTAGTAGGCCATGCGGGCAAAGCAGCGGACAGAAGCTAGTTTATAATATTTTTGGTGAATATGATGTTAGTGAATGTTATTCTATTAGTAAAGAATGGGCAACAGAGTTCGTATAATCGAAATCTCCAACCAACCCAACTGCGTTTCCCAAATCGCCTGCCAAGCGTAGGCAAAATCCCCAAAAATTAAACGTTTTGGGGAGGCCTACATCCAGCAGTGGACTCCCTGTGACTGAGATGATGATGAAATAAAATTCTCGTAGCATAATATTTTCAATTTGAATTTAAAATTACTGCCTGGAAAAATACCTGAATTACGGAACTACCCATCTTCTCGCTTGAAAAATGTGTCAAGTACTTAAGAAGCATTGTGCAAAGAGATACGGCAAATCGAGTGTCTTAATACCCATTCTGGCAGCGTGAATCCGGCGTGAAGGAGGCTTTATATTCTTCGCACGCGCGTATCCGTAATTGGAATTCTCGAGATTGTGATCTTATAAATGCAGATCGACAAGATGTATCACTGTTTTAAGAAGATTCGTGACGACGTGATAGACGTATTTCTTGACTTCATAATTAGAAAGAAGAAGTAAGAAGGGATTAGGTACACACCGCAAAGTAAAAGGCATGCAATGTAAAGAAATAAAGACAAATATTTTTATGGTAATAGTGTAAGTATCGTTATGAAACTTGGTTATTTCACAGGTATTGTATTCTAGTGCCAGAGTACCTGAAAGAGACTTTTTGTCTAAAGCTGATTGCACAATTTGCTGGTTTGCTAAATCTATATAAAAAACATTTTGTCCAAATCAGTGAAGTTTGGTAACTGCTTGACGTATCAGGATTTGTATGATTTCTGATCATATTGAGCTACATCCAGTCCAGAATTGGTACTAATATAATAATTTTCGAAATAATATAAAAGTTACATCCCCTGGATGTTATCATTCACTCTTAGTAACAAAATTGTAGCGTATATCCATATGCAAAGTATGAGGGTTATTAAATTATGTATAATCTGTCTGGAACTGCCAAAATATCTCCCAAAATAAAATCTAACTCGGGGAATAATTTAGGTAGGCATATTTCCGAAATTTAATTTAATACTTTTGATATATGACGTATCCCGAAGTCGGTACGTCTATCCTTGTTACCATGTCGTTTGTAACAAAGTTTGGGACTAAATTCTTTACGAGCTTCATTCATCTTTGTTCTGTTAAGTAACGACTTATGGCTTCACCCCAACCACATTACGGAAGTTTTGTATGGCGTAAATTGAAATGTTTTTAACTCAATTTACTTAGTGAAAAACATAAGTATGGAAGAAGCATTTTTTACGAATAATGACTGAAAGAGATCTTCTTGAGTTATGCCCAGTGATGTTGCTCCTCAGTAGAGACGTGTGATAGTATTATGGTGTAATAATATTTTTTTACTTTGCTACACATGAAGAAATGGAAACAGACGGAAGGGGAAGGAAACAGGAAGTAGAAAATAGGATGGCTCTCAGTCAAGAAATATAGCAGCATATCACTGTTTTTTCACGTCATATTCTGTGAGAGGGAGGTACTGCCCCGTTCGAGTCAGTCCATTTACAAGACACTCATAGTTTATATAGTAACTAGGCTCTACTACTCTAGAGAAAACAATTAAGAAATTGTAATGCAATGGGACACATTCAGCTGATAAAAAATGTTTACAATACAAAAATACCTTAGCAATACTATGAAAGGCATGCAGATGAATACAGCTAGAATATTCGAATAAAAAAACCTGGTATCTTCGATCGTACTACTTTTTATAAATTCCAATCTCGTGCAACCTAACTCGGACTCGTTATAAGATCGAGCCATCGAGCCTCTTACGTTTTTTCTCGCTAATATTTATTATTGGATTCCTCGGAAACAGTACGGGAGCATAGTAAATCTCAAAAGGAGTATTTATGTTGCGAACGTGCTAACTACAGCGGGAAACGTTTTGTTTAAGATTTTCGAGGTCACGAAATATTAAGAAATTTAACTTGTTTTTTAAATGAGAATTCTCTTAATATATTTGTTATAGCTGAGAAGGACAAACAAAAAGGTAAAGTGGTCAGTTCCCCACTTGGTTGTAAATTCTGATATAATGGTCAGTCACTCCATGTCTTATTAAATAGTAAAATGGCAAATTGTTATGAAAGTGGACTACGCCAAATTGTAATAGATAATATCAATTTATCAAAATGAAAGAAAAATATTAGAAGAAGAACAAGAATAATGAAATTTAATGTTTAGTAACGTGAACAAAGTAGGTACTAATAGACTATAAGAAATTAAATCTGCAAAAAGAAAATAAGAAATGAATTCTTTTTCTGTTACCCTCCAAACAGAAATACAACACTGAAGTCACGATTTGTCGCAATCCCTTGAATATTAATTAACAAAACCGTACCGTTTGGCGTAACGTGTAAATAGCGAACGTTCGCCAAATATTGTCACTGGCGAAATCATCAAGGAAATGGGAATCGGTGAAGACGATTACGTTTCTTGCAATAACATGTTCTTATCTGGAACATCCAGAAAAGACAACTTATTATATATTTAGCAATTTTTATAGTTTGCAGGTGCAGATGTTGATTTTTCAGTACTTGTTTGATATTCCCACGAGTTATTTTAACTACTATTTTTTTTTATACCCCTAATGTGGCAAACAAGCATATGGCCGCCTGATGGTAATATTATTCAATGCATCGTTACAACATAAACTGATGTACCAAATTCCAAGCCAATCCATTAATGTGAAAGAGTAACAAACATGCACATCAACTTCATAAATTATAATATTTTTTTAAAGATACTGGTCTGAGAAGACACGATCGTAATTTTTTGCTTTGACCAAAAAATTCTGACAGGTCAGGACTGAAGAAATCTAAAGACCTAGGTGGCAAGAGACGGACAATAGGAACATACGTGTGACCAGGGTATACAACAAGACCTAAATGTACGATAACATGAAATTGATGATCTTCTAAATGTAAAACAAACACCACCAAAATCACAATAATAATATTGCGGTGTGTTATTTTGGCCTGCATTCTGCTTTATTATGCATCTGTTGACGCATACAAAGCAATATGCAGATATACTTGGTTTCCTTGCTAAGATGACAAAGTTACTAGTCTCATTCAATAAGCTCGTGCCAATTTCCAAACAGAATACTGGTATGGATCTGGAAAACAGCCAGTTCCTTGCGCCAAATATATTGTTGCAAACTTTAAAAATTGACAGTAGCTCCTGTGGCTTTGATATGATTTATTCTACATTGTGTTATCTGTTGTTTTCAGAATAACTGCAAATTATTTCGACATTTTTGCACAAATATGCTTTTGACATCTATATTAAAATTCAAAGCCCTGACTGACTTAAATATATATCAACGCACAGCCCAAACCGCTGGGTCTAGAGATTCCAAATTTGGAATGTAGGTTCCTTACGACATCTTGGGTTGTACTAAGGAAGGTTTTTTCAAAATTCCCACGGGATAGCGAGATATACGCAAACGAAGTTGCGAGTATTTTACTAGTATCATACATAATTCATCATGTTAAAAATCAAGGTTTTAATGTAGCTATAATGTTAAATTAAGAAGCTCGGCGTCGCTGTGTGTCGCACTTCAAATGTACACGCAAGTGAAATAACGTCGACTCTAGCCCTTGTTCGGATGGATTTTGTTATCACGTACTTCTCCGTACTTTGGCGGGCACGTTAAGGTGCCTGCAACACCCTGCAACAGCAGCTGTTGTCTTTAGATTACAGTCGTTAAGCCAATTCGGTGACTTTTACATTCATAAATAAATAATTTTTAACTTCTCATGCTCTGAAATTGCTTATTTTGTGCAGGATATAGGCTGCACAAATTCGATTTTTGTGTACAAGTGCATAAACGTATACACTCATAAATGTATTTATATTAAGGCAAAGAAAATGAGCCATACAGCCAAACACAATAAAAAGTTGAGAGATAGAATTTGTTATTTTATAATATTTACTTTAATTTATTTGCCTTATGTGTTTCTTAAGACATAAAAGATATTAAAATTTAAATTAAAGTACGGTATGTTATTTAATTAATTTAAGAAAATTATTATTACAAAATTAATTTAATAGTAGGCTGTATAGGTCTGCAGCCCAAGGCTAATATCAATGTCGTAAGATTTAAAAAAAAGCGGCGGCAAACATATCTTGTTTTTTCGTGCGTTTATTAATTTCTTTAATTTAATTTTCTCGCAATAGAAGTGAAAAGCAGAGTTTATGACTCGTCCACAAAACCATTTTATCCTCGACATTACTATCAGAAGACATGCTAAAAGTATCGGATAAATGGATCGTTTTGAGCACTTATTGTAAAATCTACTATTATTGTGAATGAAATAAGGGTTATTACCGATTTTGTGGATAGACCTTTAAACATAGTGCAACATTTTTACATTAAGAGAAAATGCAGAACACTTGGTGTGAGAAAACCTCTTTGGCGGATTGCCAAACATTTTCGTTCTGATGATAAACTAGTTTCGTGAAAGTAGTCAAAATATGACTGTTGATATAGTAAATAGCCCACCTGATGATATTATCCTTTTAAGACCTCATTTGGCAGTAAAAAATTTGACGCGGCGGCGGCGGCGGGTTCAATCATCACAATGGAAAACAAAAAATGTGCGTATGTTAAGTATTTCATAACTGAAATTTGGTAACTGGTGTGCAATCAAGTAAATATGCTAATTTAGGCTTACTTACTAAACAAAGATCTACAGTAATATCTGTATTATATCTTTAAACTTGGAAATACATTATAATACTTTACGAAACGCCGGTATTCATATTATGCTTAAAATTCTGTCTACCCTAACAACAAATTCTTATTTCTACGAATATTACTGTGCAATTATTAACTGTTTTGTTGGTTATTATTTTTACATACACATACGACCATTATACATTTATTGACGACCTCCGTGGCGTAATGGTTACCACGCCAGACCGCCACCCAGGAGGTCCCGGGTTCGATCCCCGGTCGGATCATGATGAAAAACTAACTTTTTCTGATTGGCCTCGGGTCTTGGATGTTTATCTATATATGTATTTGTTATAAAATATAATATCGTTGAGTAAGTATCCCATAACACAAGTTTCGAACTTACTTTGGGGCTAGCTCAATCTGTATGAATTGTCCCTATATATGTATGTATGTATATTACACAAAACATATAGAAATTAACAGAGAGACACAAAAACTACGGTTAATAAACTGACTAACATTTCATACAACGAAGTGCAGAGTTCTGAGAGAGCTCTTTGGCGGTTCGCCAGCGATACGTATGCAGGGTGATATCTACAATCTGCACAATTTACGACACTGTTAGTTTGTCACTGTTTGTGCATATCTAGAAATGGGAATTGGATATCGTGGAGCAGGTAATTGGTACGAAGAATTTGTAACTTTGTATGTATTATGACAATATATGGGAAAACGTTTGATTAGATAGTGGAATAAAAAAGATTTTTTATTAGTAAAAAAGATACTATGTCCAAATAGTTACAATTTCTTATTGATATATAAATGTATTCAGCACATCACTAAATAGAACTTTTAGTACTTCGTTAAAAAAGATAAAAAAACTGCTGTCAGTACATATTATGGTCAAAAAATACATGAACATCGTCATAAACACTGGGACGTGCTCCTTGATCGCTTTTTCCGAAATTCCATTTCAGATGTCATCATATCAACCCATAATCATCCCACTGCTGGGATACGGATCTCCCTTCAATCGAAGGGTGATTAGAGAGTACTCTGCCACGCTGCTCCAATGCGGGTTGGCAGAGCCGGTGTTTTTCAAACCACCCTAAGGCCACCGATTTGGCTTAACGACTGTCATTCATCGACAACAGTCGGGACCGACGGCATATCCAAAGCACAGAGAAGCTCGTGATAACGAAACCCATCCAAATGCTGGCTATGGTTGACGTCGCTTAACTTGCTTGTTCATGTTAGAGTGCGACACACAGTGACGCCATCGAGCTCTTCATTTCAGATGTAAATAATTTAAATCATGAATAATTTACCATATTTAGAAATACCTTTATTTACTTTTTCACCATTATTCTTATTTAAATCTTATAATATTATATTCTAGCACAAGCATCTAAGATGGCAAGATAATATACAAACAAATTGCACAAACAAACGAATGAAATAGTGTAATGAAATTAATCAGCATCAAAACCAGTAAAACTAACACAATTCAGATGACACCTAGACTGAAATAGCTGAATTCTGCAAATGAATCCATTTTAATTAAACATCTGCCACCACCAGACTGACGAATAGTTTTGAGTTATTGAAAACGAATATTAGAATTTTAATTGAAAAGTTTGGTATGAATGAAATATACGTTTGAACAAAATATGTATAATAACAGCTACAAATGTTTCCAGTCCACACATATCTCTCTTTTATTGAACTCTTGAATACAAAGTTATGATAAATTCTGTGCTTCCTTTTATATTTAACAGGAAAAAAAAATATTAATGCATGTCCTGCTTGGTAAAGAGAAGAGAGTAGGTATATCAATCTCACTCCTAATACTTATTGTGTACCAGTTAACATTATTGTACCAATTATTATTTATAATCTGTGCGAATTTCATGATTGCTTTATCTATGGCACTCTCTGCTCTGTGATATTGAATAGGAAAGTACTTGTATAACTTATTATTTAATTAAACCCAGTATAACTGTAATCGGACACTTTTTATTCAATAATCCAACAGTACCTATTCTAAAACCTATAAATACGGCCATGAATGCCTGAGAAACAAGAAGATAGAATTAAAAAACGGGAAGTGTGTGTTGAGCCACACACAGTGTAAGGTTCCGTATTAGCTAGAATTGTTAGCATTTTACTACGCTTTGTTAGCATAGATGATATTATGTGAAAAACATTTAAAATTATAGTAAGCGTCTAGGCGCTAGACCGGTTCATATAGGGTAGAAAAGGGATAGAAATAATTCCATGTACCAATAACGTAAAACTAATTAGTCTAGCTTATCCCGTTTCTACTTAGAGGATTTCAAAATGAAGAGTTTCAATATTTAAACGGGTAGTCTGCATTATGGCGGGTATTCCACCATTATCTGTTAATAGAATTGAGTTCGTAAATCTCTTTAATACGGCTCTGGTTGCTATTATACTGATAATTTTGAATGGTAAGGGAGCAACTTCAATATACTTGATGTAAATAACAATACAATTTGTAATCCTTACTAATATTATAAATGAGAAAGTGAGTTTGTTTGTTTGTTTGTTATTCCTTCACGGCTTGATTAAGCAGCCGATCATTGTGAAAATTTGCATACATATTGTTAGGTGTACAGAGCCCAACATAGGCTACTTTTTATCCCGTGAAGGTATGTCGCTCCAATGGGAAAATAATGTTTCTACTATAGAGGGCGCTGTATCGGCCAACAGATGGCGCCACAAGTCGCGCTATGGGTTGTTTTGTTGTCAAACGAGATCTATACAGTCATAAAATTAGCGCGAGCGAAGCCGCGGGCAAACGCTAGTATTATATAATAATGATCTTAAAGTTTTAACACTTGAATTGTTAACATTTGATAAGTTTCAAAATGAGACTACTAGATTTGTGTTGCTTTACGATGCTTTTTCACCTTAAAATTTAACGTCTTCTTTTTTTCTTACAAAATAATAGTCTGTTTTAAAGAAATTTTCTCTCCCTCTACTTGGATCCACTAGCTCGATCGTCCAGTAGAACCTAGGATCCTTTTTCGAATATGTTTTCACATTGCAGAACCCTCCACTGTTTCGGTCGTTACGGCGTATTAGGTAAGCTCTCTAACTCGAGCGGTACAGCAGTTGGCTTTCCACTTCGCAATACAGCAAAAAGTTTGTTTTATTGCCGCTTTATTGTTGTACCCATCGTATTTTATGTTAATTCAGTTTGTATGTTATTTATATTATTATTGCCTTTGGCCATGGGAACGTGGAAATTAGATTTTTAAGTAGAATAAATTACAATAAAATGTCTAAGTATTAAAGCTTAATTAATGCTAGTAGATTTCATTCTTGGTTCAATTTGGAATGAGTATTGAATAATAAACAAAATTTAATCGTATAAACATCACTTGAACTATGATAAAGAAAAAAATGTAAGGAAACCTGAACTAAGCAATTACCATTCCAAAAACATGAAATCTAACTTAATCTGAAATGTTGAGGTGTAAATGCAGTCGCTTAATGTTAAAGTCAGTATCTTAAATCCCTAAGCTTAGGTATCAAATTCTGTCCAATCTTAAATCTAAATCTTATATTATAGGGTATAAGATTGGAATTACGAGATTCATGACAATAAAATATCGAGAAGGTACTTAACGACTTACTACATTTTAAAATAATTTTTATACCTAATAAATACACTTAACCGAAGAAGTTATCATCATCAACCCATAATGATCCCACTACTGCAGGAATACGGGTCTCCGAGGATGAATGAATGCGTACTCTGCCTGCTCCAATGCGGATTGGCGGAGACTCTATTTTCAAACCACCTGAAGGCCACTGACTAGGCTAAACTGTAATCTATCGACAACAGATTATATTCGATGAACAATTACTGTCGTAATCAGAGATCATAATTTGGTACTATATTCTCATTTTCATGTTACAAGTGTCACGACAAAAAAATATGGAGAAGATTCTGTGTTATAACATTGTAAAATAGTTTTCACACCCATAAACCTAACCGAAGACGTTACCATAAAATATCATCAGTGCAATATCATGAAAGCCGTATCAGATAACAATAACTATAATTCACGTTTACGCGTGATGTCCTCCGAGCCCAGGCTTTGGACAATGATTTATGTGCGGTGAGATCGTGGAGAAATAAATCTGGAGATATTAATACCGACCGGAGGCTTATGAACGGAGTAATGAAGTGACCCAAGAGTACGTGTCGTGTTGCTTTGTTTACTTTTCTACAAGATATTACAGTGTGTATAAGACACGTACTTTTAAATTCTAATATTTTACTAGTGGACATCTGCGGTATTACTTACACAGCCAAGTTATTCCTGTTATTATCTCTAGATGACTTGCTTTATTAAAATATGTCCCCGTTTTTTCATCGTCCTACTTATTTGTTCAATTAGTAGGACCACGAGAGAAAACTGTTTAAGGCTAGTTCTCCTATTATTATGACTGTAACTGGATGATGTGTTTTGATTTCAAACTTTTATCACACAGTCATTTTAATCCTTATTGCGTCTAATAGGTTTGTGATTAAATTCGATGTTACTGCCAGTTATATTTTCCAATGGCATCAATAAGCATCACTGCTTATTTTTAATCTATGGTTGTCGTTGTTAATCCTGGGTCTATAGGAAACATAGTGGTGAGAATATACTGGTTCTGATAAAACCTTTATCGTAAAAAGTCAAACATGATTGTCTATTGGTCAAGAAATTTCTTTGAAGCCATGGCACTTTGCAACAGTTTCGCTCTCTATAAGGCGGCTGAAACCACAGAGGAATCGCTGAGATTAAAAGCAAAATAAGAAAAAGTTGATAAAAATATATGAGCCCTTATTCTAACTGTTAATTTTATCTAAGCCAAGACAAGAAGAGATAAAACGAAAACGCTTTATATACCAACAAAGCAATAACAGTCAAAGCCTTGTTATGCTGTCACTAAAGTAGGCATTCTCATTAATGACTAAAAGCCTGGGACCAACAATAAACTTTACAATGTACACGTCATTTAAAACAGTACTAAATACGATTATATTGTTACACATAAAACAAAATAGATACCGCAAAAGGAAACACTGCAAATTTCCTTGCCGTTCAGGTAAAAGTAATTGTTTAGAAACCAAAAAAGAAACTGATATAATTAGAAATTTTTGTATAATTTGATTGTTTCAGCTCAACACGACACAACTCTAGTTTGTACAGCTTTTTCACAAGAGTTTCAGTGACAGGCAATGTCTCTTCAACAATATGACCGATGGGTCATCAACACTGTATTATAAAAAACTCTATTTAAATTTTTTGTATTATCACAACTAGGCATTTTGATGGGCAGAACACGAACTAACTAAATAGCACAGAATGATGATAATAACATTCCTTGGACACACAAAATATCTACACTGTAGTAAACTTTGTAAGATATTTTGCCAAAAATGCTGTGTAGACAGACGTCATCTGTTTAGAATTAATGTCTGTGATTACATTCCTTATTTTACAACCAAAAACAATGCAATCATCGTCAGCCATAATGAAACTTACCCAGCAATAAACTTAACCCTTACTTCATTTAAAGACTCTGTCGACAAATATCATGAGGTGCCCGTGACAATATCTCAACGAGACGTCTTACATTTCTTGACCTAATTAAGAAGTTGGCTGCGGTAGTGGAAACTGAGGCAGGGAGAAGTATGGCTAACTTGGTCGGGTAACAACCAACTTATTTAGACCCGCCACGTTCCCTTCTTTGGTAAAATCCAAATGTATGAAATGGGAAGTGTGGTTTATTTCAGGGTTCTAGTTGTTTTGGGCTTTAATTCAACGCTGTCTAGTTTCCGTAAGCTTGTCCTAGTATTAAAGTTTGTTAGTGGGCTTATGATACATGGTGTATATGAATAAATAAAGATACGTAAGTATAAGGCGAGATTGACAGATTTGATTGAAAATAAAATTGAAAATAAATTAGTTTTATAAATTAGCTTAGCAAAATGAAAAACTTTAGTTAAGTTTAGCGCCTAAGCACATTACGCCGAAAGTGCGCAACCGAAATTACGCTGCTAATTTGTATCCCGACGTACTCGGCTGATATGACACCATATAAGAGCAAAAATCGTGTAATAGAAATTCGGTTGAGCTACATTTTGTGAATATAGACTTACGCCCGATCGAAGTTCGACATAATTTCGGAATATAATGTCACTATTCTAATAGATAAATATATTCTAAATCAAGCGTAATTACATAGTTTTCTAACGCGTTTTATCGTATAATGTTATACTCTAAAATTCACATCTTATCAAACTCAGTTACTTTCATTAAACAAACGATTCTGTTTATCTCTCAGCCCATCGCAATTCCCTACAATTTATTTGTTTATCCCTGTAAAGGTTTACTTTCTTTCTCATGTTGATTCAACACAAATGGAGGCAATTAGCGAGAAATTAATTGGCCCTCTAAAGCTTAGCTTTCAATCTGATCACTCGATAACAGTATTGCGAAAGTATCTAATTTTTCATTGTTTTCCGAATTCAAGAGTACTTGGCATGTAAAAAGTATTCTTTAAACAAAATACAGCAAGAAGCACACTTGAAGCCCACTAAGTACCTTCTTCTTTATGTTATGGCTAATGACGTGTTTTATTAGGCAGGGTATCCACTAGACGCACTCTCGGATCAAGTGATCCGAGAGTGCGTCTAGTGGATTCTAACATGCGGCAGATCAACGCTGCTGCCTCAAACGGAGACAAGCCTGCTACGAGACAAAATTTGTCAATGCGTCTCAATCCTCTGCTTCAAGTTGAGCGGCCACAGAAAATGTTGATACATAATTTGACATAAGGGTATTTATTTCCCCTCTAAAGTGATTTTGTGCCACTACTGATAATCAATATTTAGACAAAAATAAGTCTAATAAAAGTCAACGTCGTTTGTCATTACTACTTATGTCATTACAGCTGTTAATTTATCTGACAGATAGCCTAACGGAAACATCAACAATTGGGTCAAACAGGCGATAAAACAAACAATTAGTGAGTTGCAGATTATCATTATTTGCTAGTTAGAATGTCTTGATCCTTATCAGGAGGAGATATCAAGAATAGTTATTTGTTATGCATGGCTGCAAAGTTGTTTTTTGGCGCGAGTACTTAAATTGAAACCCGAGCTAGCGAAGGATTCTAGGATTGAACCACGAGCGAAGCGAGTGGTTCAAATATAGAATCCTGAGCGTAGCGAGGGGTTCAAAGGTACGAGACGCAGAATAACTTTGCTGCCGAGCGAAACACAAAATTTTTCACCTCACTACAGCGAGGAAAATCCTAGGTGCAAGAAAAACGCAAATAATATATTAAATAAGTGTTTATTTTTTTCATGCGGTGTCGTGCTGGCCAGTTCGATTATTCTAAAAATAAGGTTGGCGCACTGGCATGAAATAAGTATTAATGCATTTTCAGAGGACTGGCGGTATAAAAAAATTAAAGAATAGAAAGGTTCGAATTTTAAAAATACTTTCCACGCTAGGGCACAAAATGCACTTTTGCGCTCAGATTTCGAATGACAAACAGATTCTTTCCGAGCTTGTGAGGTGAAAATATAATTATTGTATTATAATAAAATTGAATATAAAGCGTACAAAATTAAAGGCTTAGCAGTGGGCAGAAAATAGCCTGAGATTATGATGCTGAAATAAAATTAAAGCAACAAGCAGCCCACTTGATGTCAAGTGGGTACGACATTTAAAACTGTCATCTCAAATCTCAAAGTAACATTGTTGCGATGGCTACATAATAATATTATGTAATTATTATAGCATAAATTATGACTAAGATTCCTAAGACTATAATTTTAAAAAAATTTGAAAAAGACATTAAAATAAAAATTTTATATACTGGTAGAGCCTACTATGAACTGCTATGAACTGCCACTACTATGAACTGGTAGTGGCTCGTAAATGGGTTGTCTCAACCGGGGTAGTACCACCCTTTCCTTACCTTACCTTTTAAACATCTTTCTCTCTCTCTCACCTGCCACTGTGTCATAGAATAAGTAATAACCCGAGGTAGAATGGCCACTCTCCGCCCCGCACCAAATCGCTTACCTCAACACCAGGCGGGCACCGAGGCGGTCACAGTCGAGGGCTGTGCGCTTAGTGAACGAATGTGTATTTCGAACATTTTCGATAATTTTGACGACAATGGGGACTGTGCAGTCTTCGACTGTCTTTCTTCAAGTAATCTTGACAAGAATAGGATTTTTTATATGTTTCCAAAGGATAAAATAAGGTAAGTTAATCTTTTCTTTTCTTTAGTACCTACTATTATTTATTTATCGTATGTTTATGATATTTTGTAAAATAAAAACAAATTAATTAGTAATATTACAAGAATTCAATTTTCTTGTTTCATTTAGCTACCAAGCAACCGATTACATCATCATATTTCAATAGAACCGAAGCATTAATGAATTACGCCGCTAATGCAAAATTACTTCATGTATAGTTAGCACCTACTTCAACATCGGCCGCCATTTTGAATGATAACTACGCGACGGCAGCCCTACTACATTTCAAGCATACGTGTGCGCGTGTACAGACGACATTGGTCTATGTAGTAGTAATAGGTGATTATTTCACGCGCGTTGTATGGAGTGTCCGGGCTGTGACTGTGTTTCGTACGATGAGTAAGAAAGCCGGTAGCTTATTAAGCCCCGCCTGCTTCTTATTCCCTTTTCACTTTCCTTCCCCGGTCCTTCCTTTCTCATTCCTTCATAGGTGGGCAAACTTGTGGTCGTAGATATCCATGGGCAGCGGTGATTGCTTACCATCAGATGACCCGTTAGCTCGTTTGTCCTCCTCTGTCATAAAAAAAACAATAGAATAATTTTTATTTCGCATTTCTCTGTACGAAATGATTATTTCTATGTCCTCAAGTCTCTTCAGTCTCACGCCATAAGCAAGTCAGTCACGGTGATTTCCTCTAAATCTGGCGGAACGCTGACTCCGTACTTTCACGTCACAGTAATCCGTGTTAATGCCCAACCTTGTTGGAGACATTACAACGAATTCATAGATAGGAAAAAAAATATGTTACTGGTATTCTTTTATTGCATTTTTATTTTGAATGGAAACAAACTTAACACTTGTAACTTTGACGACACACCAACTAGTAATTTAGAAATGTTTGTGCGATTACATATATCTGTGTATCAGAGGTCAACTGGGAGATTTTTATTAATGAAAAACCAGTTGCCAAGCCAAGGGGCGAGGCCTGAGGGGGCTACTAGGATACACCGAAGTATATCGAAAACCAAATTATGTTTTATTACGTTTTATAGTTTATAAACGACCTTATTTTTATTTTATTCAAAAACCAACTTTATTTAAATAAATTAGAAGTCAAAAACCAACTTTATTTAAATAAATAAATTAGAGCCACTTGAAAAATCTCAGTTAGTTATTATTCATTAGGTTCCTTTAAAACGTTTTATTGCAATATATCGTCAGTCTACATTATTAGATATATTTATAAAAGTCTTTGGATCAACATCAGTATGTCGCTGCAAATATAAACCCGTCTCTGTCTTATCCGTTTTAACGTCTACACTCGTTTTTTGCCAAAAACCTATTCCACGTAGATTTATGGTGCCACGTTCACCTATAAAAAGGGCGTTGGCGGTTCCTAAATTTATAACACGCTCCGTTTGAAATAGTGAACAGAACTATGATATACTAAAATTCATTTCAACAGTCCTTTCAGTCTCAAAACGTATCCCTAAATATTGGTTGTCACTCTGAATTTCAACAATAATTAATTATTTCGACTGAGTCAAAATTTTGAAACACAGTAGTTCGAAACTCATTACTTCGACCTGGGGAGGTGAAATTTTAACTAGGTTAACCGCCTAGGTTGGGATTCAAACCGTCTCCTCTCGATATTCAGCCGAAAAAATAATTTAATTCGAAATTCAGAAATATATGTTCTGTCAAATTAAAGAATTTCGAATTACTGGGTAATCTCATTTCAATACAAAGTATTTCATAAAATTAAAACAAATGGTATAACCTTAAAAGCTCAACCGATTAATACTTGATGATTCCACTGGTCTTTAATTAAATACTGTACAAGTACCTTTCAAATAACAGCGTAACACACAAACGAATCATATCAATCTACAGTAGCGCCTCAGGTTTATTCTGTAGATTGTTATCTTCAAAACAAAAAAATTCTGTCCAATTTACAGGTCATTACTTGTTTTGTCTCATTTGAAATGAGCAACGTCAGATCACAGTAATTGGTATTCTTTAGAGGATTTGGGATTTCGATTTTTCTCTGAATCAGCATCCACCTTGGGCGGGTCGGTCATTTAATAAATAAATATAGATGGTGTACCTGAGACAACGCGGAAACATTATCTGTTTTCATCATCATCTGAGCCTGTTTCTGCCCACTGCTGAGCAAGGCATCTCTTTTTGTACGCCAACCAAACGGTCCTATGTCATTCTCACCAAGGTATGACCTGCGACTTTAACTATATCGTCCGCCCATCTCACTACTGGACTTCCGACACCTCATTCCTCAGTTTTGGCCATTATCTGTTTTAATATGCTTAAATGGTACTCGAGATTGGTTACTTTCTTTGTTCCCAAACCAGCTGGGGACCTATCATGCAGGTTCTTCGAATACCAAGTTCGGGAGCCAGTTCCCCAAAACGATAGACAGAAACGTAAAATCCAATTTTGTGTTATACTTTATACACCTTTTAAACTAAGCTCTAGTACCTTATTATCATTCAGTAAATTTTTAAGAGGCTTGAATAATTTTATTTATTTAAGCTTTTCATTTTGCTTTGCAGATTTCTCTACATACTGAACGATCTGTTAATATTTATTCTGCGGCGGAACGCTGAGTATTACTTATTAAACCGCTTTTTGTATGCCCATTTACAATTCTCAAGATAAAGCAATTTTCATTTACGTACCGATTTGTAAACGCCTTTTTGCTCACAAACAGTAATTTTAATACAATGTTGTTTTTATCTTTAAAAAATATATTTATTGGTATAAAAACATATTTTTAAGAGAGGTAGGGCACAGCGGATAATATGCTCAAATCGGAGCAGCCCGTCTGGGGAAGGACCTCCACCTTACCGAGGATCGTAGCCAAATAGCGTGTCTCGGCCATGTTGTGTTCCTACGGTGAGTAAAGATCTCCAAAGCTCCAATTGGGGGTGTTGGGAGGTTTGGCAACGCGTGAGTAATGTACCCCGGTATTGCAAGCGTCTATAGGCTACGGTGATGCTTACCATCAGGCGGGACGTATGCTTAATAATCTTTAGGTTTAGGGAGCGCATGGCCAAATTTTCCTGTTTTTTAGATCAATATTATTACAGAACATAATTAGAATAAAATTAAAACTAGTTAAAACATGTCAAAAAGTGACTTTTACATCAACACAATGTACTAAAAGAAACAAACACCTATAAAAAAACGAAAAACATAAAAGACAAAGTAACTAGGTAGTCTACTTTGCAGCGAATGCCTTTTATTTATGACTGTTATAGATAAAATCCTCATTCAAATAAGCTCATTTGGAAGACAATTGTCGCTTCACCGCGTTTTCAACCACTCCGGCCAGTAACCATCGGATTTATTATTAAAAGGTTATCCCGTACTCCGGAGCTCCCCTCGAGTCCGGGATATCGTTAATCCCGGTCGACGACGACACAAGACAAATTGCTTCATTAATGTTTTCTCTCCTTCCTATTCTTATTTAGTTTATGACTGTTGTAAAAACTTCGCAGTTCACTTACTTTAGATAAAGTTGGATATTTGGGGAGTTTTGCTAAAACAAATAAGGTGATGTCAAAGTCAATTTTTTTTTGTTTAGGTACTTTCAAGGTTCTTTTGAATCGAAATTTTTTGCTTCTAATTCCAACGGATATTTTTTTTATGTTGGTATCTACTAACGAGTTTTTTTTTCATCCTTGTTTTTTGACAAATTCAGGGTCGTCATCATTAATGAAATATGTGAAATTAATCAATTGGCAAGGTCAAGAAAACTTGATCCTATGTTTAAAGGGAAGAAAAATAAGTTAAAGTATTTGAGTTGCATGAATATATTTTCAGTTAATGATACAATAAACCGGCAATAAACCCTATGTAATCATTATCTACTTAGAAAAAATTGGTTTTAATATTACGTATATTAAACTCATTCATATAATTATAATGAATTATGTTGTAAAAGATTAGTCGTAAGGTTTGCAAAAAAGTAAAAACTAGTTCAAACATGTTTCGCGGAACATTTCTAAAACCGTTGTCCGGAAAGGCTTTGTGCACAGCGACGGCTATGAAAACTTTACTACATGCTCATACGACTAATTAGAGTGCTTTAAATTAAAATTGAACATTCATCACATTACTGTGAGTAAAAAATCTGCCATCTGAACTGGTGGTAGAAAAATAATGTGACGATTCGAAAGAGCTTGTATTATGCCTACTTGAATAAAATATTTAACTTTGACTTTGGGTCAATAAGACAATAAAAATCATCGAAATTGAAAAATCATTGTAAAAGGATTTAGAGAGAAAAAACGCTGTAAGGTGACTAGAGTATTAAATAATATAATCCAGAAAAAACAACACAAAAGAAAAGACAACAATTGAAAATAATTTAAGAATGGAAATGACAAAAATGATAACTGAAAAATATAAAAAAGTAAACTTATATAGTCCGTAATAATAAAGTTTATAGAGTCCTCCATCAGCAAAAGAGATAAAGTCATTTTATTAATACTGTGAACAGGAAAGAAGAAAGAATTATAGACAGTCACAAAAAGGAAACTACTGCAGCCAAGAAAACGTAACTTTAGTTGACAGAATTTGTAACACCATATAAATACGAGCGAGTAACGTTAACTGGTGGAAATCTAATAAAAGCGCCTTCCCTCGTCGCCTCTTACGATATTTCCTAAGATACAGGGGAGGTTCGGAAACGTTTTTATTTTGTTCACGGCCGATGAGAGATAAGATGTTTTCCTGGGAGAGATAAAAGCGGTTCCGACGTGGCCCCTAACGATACTGACGTGCGAGGCAAAGATGATTCTGTATTTTGGAGATAAAGCCTAAGCGAATATCATAGATGCCTCTTTCGGAGGATAACTGGATTTGGTTTCTATATCCAAGAATAAATTTAATAATACATAGGCTATTGAGCTAGGGGTACCAGATAGTAATTTTAGAGCCCTTTATGATACGAACGATGTCAGTAAAGCTTAGAAATTATTCTCACACGATTTCTAACTGTACAATTAGACATAATATAGTAACACTTTCAAACTCACTCATTAAATTTAAATTTTGGGTTACATTAAATATTGAATTTGAGCTCACCCTTTTGACAAAGGACAGATACGGGGTACGAGATTGTACATACGAATTTAAATCAAAATACCTAACTTTTATAACATTTTATATGACCTGAAAGTGAACGCTCCAATAAATGGGTCAATAAATTTTTGCCCGCAGTAACTGCATTATCCCTAGTGAATTCGATACGTGGCGTGGTGCCTTCAGCGACTCAGGTAATGAACTTTCGATGTACCGACAATTTTAATTAGAAATAGATTATGGAAGCCGCGATATTTTTATTTCCGCAATATGTTGCAATATTTTTGATGTACATATTATACTAACTGTGTTTAGTTCATGCCAGTATCTCACAAATTATATTATTTTTTATTTTGATGTTTGCTACCTTGTACGCTTGTATGTATGTACTACAATAGTTTTTCTGCTTTCTTCTCACAGGTGACTTTCGAGAAATTCAATCACACTTTATTGATGACTATTTTTAAGTGTGACGACATAGATCTAGTATACCTAAATAAAGTCTAGTGACTAGTCATTCATCTTTCCTTTTCCATATGAACTTAAATATAAAGAAAAATAGCTATGTTTTGAAACCAAAATAAAATATGATTTAAACTCAAAGTTACATCATCAGCCGTATGTAGCGCACGTCCGTACCGAACTGCTCCACAAGTGGCTTCTGAATCGCAGTCACGTATTATGACCACTTTAAATTGGGTCGCGAGTTCGTTCCCGCGGCATTAAGTGGGGGTCGGCCCTTTGTTTTAGATTGCCTATCAAACTGCTGGTTGGCACGTACAATAACTTTGTGTTTTGCGGGATTGCCTGTTTTTATTGGTGTTATGTGGTCTGCTATGACTGTGACGCTTTGTCAGTGCTTTTGGTGAAAATCCTTAGAAAATTAAAAACATGATTTTTCAGCAGACGCACAAAAATATATGGCGTTTATATTAAGTATATATTTTTCGCAAAAATTTGAGAAACTTTCAAAAGTCACCAAGTCACTAATCATCGTTGCATAAGTTTTGGTGTACTTGAGCAACTATGATGACCCCAGAGGAGACTGGAATGCATTATCCGCCTTTAAAGGGAACTCAGAGAAAGAAATGGATAGGAGGAAATAAGTTATTTGGCACTTAAGTTAAACGTTTTGGGGAGGTCTATGTTCCGCAGAATTTTTTGTGGCTGAGATGATGATGAAGTCAATTAAATGCGGATACTTGAAGCACTATTGAGCAAACTAGTCTGGTGCCTTCTCAATATTAAACGTTTTTTATTATTCTAATCTTCATGAAGGTTACTGTAAAAAAAATCAACCTGTAATCGTTACCACTTACTATCTTAACCATCCTAACAGCCTAAACGAGTTGAAAGGATCATAACTAATGAGCTCCCTTCCAAGTCCATAATGATAAAATAGCTTATGAAACCTAAAGCGTATATTAAATATGGCAACCCACGCGTTCCGTACACGTTAAGCCACAAAAACGGAACATCGTCCAGTTTTGATTTATAAGAGGTTGTGTTGATACATGTTACTGAAGCCTGTCGTGGAAAAGATTTATAAGGAAACCCTGTTGTGCAAAAAGAAAAAAAATATATACAATATGTTAGGAGGAAAATTACAGATATTCAGAAAGATTTATCATACGCTAACGATCTTTTGCGGTTTATTTTTTTCTGTTTTCGCGGTTTTATCTGACGTTGTGACATAAGTGAAAGTTGATTTTGTATTATAAATAAAAAAAAATATAATAAATTTTTTGATACTTATTTCTAGAAGTATAATTTTGATTAGACTTCAATTCGTATAGGTACTGCAGATTGGCAGAGGTCAGTGTTTTTAAGCCTTTTGAAACCCACCGACTTCGCATAACGATTGTCATTTATTGAAACAGCCGGGACTGCAACGACTTAACGTGTCCTCCGAAGCACGGAACATGATGGCGGTGAGAGCCCTACGCTCCCGCAACAGTCCGGTGTCTCAGTAAAGGGTGTCAGTACACCCGAACTGATTAGTCCATACAAAAAAAAAAAAAAAAAAAAAAAACGGAACATGAATTACTATTATAATACCAGAGAATAAGAGAATACTTCGAATACAAAAAAAGTGCTAAAGAAGTGATCATTTTTTATTAATTTATTCTATCAAATAGACAGTTATTTATTCTATACAAAACGTTTCTCTTATTCTGACGTGGCATGAAATGTAGGCTGTAATACTGTCCATTTTATAGGGGTCGCTCAAACATAATAAACGATGTATTTTTTATATTTTCACCGCTGGTCGTGTTACATTGAAAATTTTATCAAAATATAATTATCAAAACATGCCAACACTGTTTAAATAAATAATGAAGGAGTACTTGAAGCAGCAGTACCCCTTATTATATAACAAAGATCCTAACGCTTAACTAGAACACGTTGTGTCTCTATCATTCTTGTAGATAAATCAATAAGTGTGAAAGTGACAACACAAGGTTTTGTTAAAAGCTTTATCTCATCTTTGAACTAATAAATAAATAATGAAAAAAATGTTAGGCACTAGTGGCCCCTCTCAGCTTCATACGGGTTTTAGAAAGAATTCCAAAATTTTTTGATAATATAATATGGCGAAGATAGTGTTATGTAACTTCCTAATGGTGAAGAAAAAAATTCAAAACGGTTTAGTAGTTTCGGAGCCTATTCAATGCAAAAAAACAATCAAATCCTTTATGATATCAAGTTTAGTATAGACTATCCCTTACACATGTGCTTAATAATATGATACGTAGGTTGGATTGAATGTAGGTAGTCTGTTTAAGCAACATTCCGATCTCCAGAGCACACGACATCCATTTACATGAAAGGAGATGGAATGACTGACCTTTCAACGTGAAACCGTCTATAGTAGTCAGTGACTGAATACGGGCTACAGCAGAATCGGTCAGAACAACCTAATATGAATGGGACAGGTCATTTTTGTGTCCGATTTCTGTACGACACCAAAATCTAGATTATAGATATATAAATATAAGATATGTACAATATTACAATAAAAATCAGTGTAAATTTTAAAAATAATAATGAAATTAATTATTTCCAATTACAGTGCTGCAAATCAAGAGAGCAGAAGAAGGCCACGTCGACGGCAGAGGGCCAGCGGTTTCGAGCGGAACGTGCGCCAGCGCTTGTTTGACATGGAGGAGCAGCGCGTGGCTGCAGAGCAACAGCGGGCCCAAGAGCTGGCTCTCATTAGGGAGACCTTCCACGAGTTCACCCAACGGTTGACCACAACTGTTCGCGATGGTTTCCAAAGCATTCTGGGCGAAATAAGGTCGTGGCATAGGGCTTAATCGGCAAAATATCGATGTGAAGTAGCATTGCGTTTCGTTCGACGAGTGAGAGATCCGGAAGCTCAGTCAGTTTCATACTTTTCTTATCTTGCTGCCCTTGATCTGGAAGGGAAGAAAATTTATTCCTTTTTTTATAAACGTTATTTGGTGCCATCGTTTGTTTTGTTATATTTTTTTAAATAAATAATCATTTACATTTCAAGTGTAATTACATTTAAGATTCAATAAAAAATTATATTAAGAGTTTTTATTTGAATACTAGCTGCCCGGCCCGGCTTCGCCCGGGTACTGTTTCGTTTTTTTTTCAATCTTTCTGAGAGATTTTCTTAATATTTTTTTCCGTAAGAACCTTGTACAGAGTATTAGAAAACTACAAAAAAAAATCTGCCAAATCGGTCAAGCCGTTTTCATGTTTTGTCGTGACAACGGAAAACGGGTTTCATTTTTATATATATATAAGACTTTGTTTTTTCATTTATAATATTTTTTTAATAATAAATATATAGGGACAAATCACATAAATTGAGCTAGCCCCGAAGTAAGTTCGAAACTTGTATTAAGGGATACTACCTGTACGATACTATATTTTATAAAAAATTAGATTAACATCCAAGACCCAGGCCAATCGGAGAAAGCTCGTTTTTCATCATAACCCGACCGGGATTCGAACCGGGGACCTCCTGTGTCTGGGCGGTCTGGCATGGTAACCATTACCCCACGGAGGTGGTCGATTTACTATGGTATTCTCTTTGCTATGCTATTAAAATTTGTTTACCTAGTTTGCTCAAGAAGAGTAATGAGACAGTTCCTTGCTCTTCAACCTTGGTTAAGGGCAGCATTGGATGATTGACTTGATGAGGGTAATGCAGCATCCTGACGGCCAGACTCATTGTCGATGTCTTCCTGTGGGAGCTCTGGAGCAGCAATGCCTTTGTCGCCGCACATATTATGTAATACTGCACATGCTAAGGTGATTCTCCCTGCAGCACGTGGAGCATAGTGCAACTCTATTGCCGCAAGAAGACACCTCCAACGACTTTTCAGCACCCCGAATACTCTCAACCAAATTGCGGGACCGTATGTGCTTGTAGTTGTACCGGCCCTCTGGAGAGTCTTCAATGACATTTTCCACCGGCGTCATGAGATAGTCTCTCAGAGGATAACCGGAGTCTCCTAAAAAACAAGAATATGTTTAAATTGGGACTGTAAATGAAATAAATAACTAATGTACAATGTTAAAGTTCATTTACCCAACAAAACTGTTGTTTCTCCTTGGAGAGTTTCGAGGTGTGACTTTACCTCATGATTCTGCCATATAAACGAATCATGAGTGGCTCCACAGTAGGATGCGTCAATACTTATTTTTAAATTAGTATCAGCAATCTAAAACAAATAAGTAGAATATACATAGGTATATAGAATTACTTACAACTTGAACGTTTAAGGAATGGTATCTTTTCCTATTCAAGTACCGCACCTCGTTACTTGTTGGTTTCACTAAGTCGGCATGGGTGCAGTCAATACACCCTATTACACCAGGGATTCCATACTCGGAAGCAAATCTGAAAACAATTAGATTAATAATGTGCGTGAGTGAACCTTTGAGGAGCTTGATGGCGTCGCTGTCTGTCGCACTCTAAAATAAACATGCAAGTCAAGCGACGTCAACCCTAGCCAGTGTTTGGATGGGTTTCGTTATCTCGAGCTTCTCCGTGCTTCGGAGGGCACGCTAAGCCGTCGGTCCCGGCCTTCGGGCGGCTTGAAAACACCGGACTCTGTCAATCCGCATTGGAGCAGCGTGGCAGAGTACGCTCTAATCCCCTTCGATTGAAGGGAGACCCGTATCCCTGCAGTGGGATGATGGGTTGATATGATATATATGTGTGAACCTTTAAACTGAATTATAATTTTATTATTAAAACTTACTTTCTCTTCAAAGTGTTTCTCTCTTCCCTGGTTTGCGGAAATCTTAATGTATTTCCGCAGTAATAGAGGTGTATTGAATGCAGTTGTCACCTCTCGAATACAGTTCGACACAGACTGCTGCACCATATGTGCATCCACATTCTGGCCTACTGCACCCTGGTAACTTCCCCTCGCGAAAAAGTTTAAGGCGGTAAGAATCTAAAACAAATTAGTTGTGTAATCCTACTTAGGTAAATATATAAATACGTACTTATATATTTATAATATATATTTTTATAGAGGCGAATGTTTGTTTCACGCTCAAATGGGTGGGCCAATTTTTATGATATATGGCGTATGTAGGTAGCTGATACCTTGGATTAACACACAGAGTACTTTTTATCCCGAAAAGTATGTGATTCCCGTAGGATTTGGTCAAGCCTGATATAGATGTTTTGTTTATTACCTTTGTCACAGGGTCGATTTGCTCGACTATTTCGCTGTAATGGCAGAAGAGGCACTACGTCTTGCAAATTTCCTCGAAGAGTTCCCGATTGATTCGATATTTATATGAACTCGAAGTCTAGAATAACTCTTTCGAGAAAACTTGAACGCATTTGACGTCGGTTCCGACGCCTTTCCATCCTCTCTTCCTCCATCATCGCCTCAAAAATTGCGCACAATCTCGCCATTTTCATTAAAATATGAAAACAAAGTTATGTATGGCATGTCCTATCAATAAAATTATAAATACATGGGCTGAAACTGTACAAAAGCGGACGTTTCAGTCCAAAATAAATTCACTACATCAACAAAATAGGTAACTTGTGGCCGGGTGCCGATAGCGCACAGCATCCTACCAATTAACTCTCACATACAACAACACAACAACTCACATAAACTGAGGTAATACTGAGTCACAAAACTGAACAGCTAAAAATGATTATAAAATAACAAATTTAAATAAAAGTAAGTAATTATTAAAACAAACAATATTAAAATGCGCGGGATGAGCTCAGCGTCAGCGGAGTCGGTAAGCCAGCGCACTGTGCGCGAAGGCGCGAACCAGTTGAATTTTGGCGCCCAACGCGCTGAGTGAGACAGCGCTATCCGGCCGTGCGGGACGGCGATAACTTTGTCACGCGTCGGTGTGTGCTCGTGCCACATGAGTAAAAATAAACCGCGGAATTTATTTACTCATGTGCTCGTGCTCCACTATCACACGCTCCACAATATAGCCACAGAATACTCTGTGATATAGCTAGCATAGGGTATGGCCCAAGTGGCGAGTCGGTCGACGCCACAAATTCATTAATAAAACCACTGCACTCGCACTGTATGTACGCTGATACCCTAATTACTTACGTTAAGTACTTATCTATTACTTTAAAATTAAGTTTAAGTGACTTATTTGTATAATGTCATGAGAAATAATTTCTTTAAGCCGAAAATTTATACTTACGAAAGTAAAACGTTAGCCCTTGAGGACCGGACCGGAACGGATCAGACCTGATCGGACGATCGGACCGGAAGGAACCGCACTGTACAGGGCCGTGCCGGACCGGACCGAACCGGACCAGACCGGAATTTGTTTCTGAAGAAAAATATGCTAATTGGCATGTAGGTTCCTTATAAAAACCGGACCGACCGGACCGGACCGGACCGAGCCGGACCGGACCGGAATTTGTTTTTAAAGAAAAATATGCTGATTGTTAGTAGGCCACGCTGGCGAAGCCGCGGGAAAAAGCTAGTAAGTATATAGATTCTAACTAACAACCATTCGGTAGCTGGTATTGCTATGTGCTGCGAATATAATCTAACAGCCATTTAGTAGCTGTTATTTTTATGTACTGCTGCGGTCATTGGTAGCATATTCTTTTTATCTACTTTGTATACTTGATCCAACGCAGAAAATGGAGTCTGAAATATTGACAACCATTTGTAAACGATACTCAAACAAATCATTCAATATTTAAGGCTCCTTGTGCCATAGGCGTGGGATGTCTCGTTTGATATGATTTATGAACTTGTAAATATTAGAAGGAGCAGCTGATCTTAACTTCGTCTATAACTTTTTCCTTATAAAATGGCGTGCCTAAGGTTATCACTAATTTACTGGAATAACTTTATCAAATTCTATCAATGATGCTAATTCTGTTGTACATTTAAATAGACTAAACTAATTTTGACAGGACTAGAAGTGTTGCTATCCTTGTCACTAATTGTAAACCAATGAAAGACAACAACACCTTTGGTCCTGTCAAAATTAGTTTAGTCTTGTTAAATGTACAACAGAATTAGCACCATTGGCTAATTATTTCTTTTAGTTTTACAAAACGGCCATGTACATTTGATAAAATAATTAACAAAACAATTTATCGTTTGAACTGAATATGGTATTTCCCTAGTCAAACCGACAATGGCTCCACCAGTGAATTTTTAGCGAAGAGGTTTTATAAAATGACTGTAAAAATATTCGACAATTTGAAGCGCATTTCAAGTATTCGAATCCAATAGTTGGATAATTGAACATACGACAACGTGCAATAAAAACTAGTACTACAGCCTTTTTGCTTTATTTCAAACTAACAAAAAAAATCATGTGTACAAAAAATACAGTTTTTATATTCATCATCTCAGCCAAGAAGTCCACTGCTGGACATATGCTGTTTTTATATTTTTTTCATTTTGTTGTAGTTTTGTTTTCTAATACGTGTTGATTTATAATTTAAAATGTTATATTGAAACATAAACTTGATTTATCACTATCGCACTTTCATTTTATTTCTTCACTAGCTTTTTTGGCAGCGACTTCGTCCGCGTGAAGTTCCGGACCCGTTCCCGTGGGAACCACATTGAATTTCGGGAAACGCTATAGCCTATGTCACTCCCTGATAATGTAGTATGTTATACTGGTGAAAGAATTTTTGAAATCGGTCCAGTAGTTTCGGAGCCTATTCAATTCAAACAAACAATCAAATCTTTCCTCTTTAAAATATTAGTATAGATCACGAAGGAATTATTTGCTCCATGGTATAGATGAATGACAGTTACAAAACAGGTTTTAGTTAATCCTTGGTTGATAAAGTAATTCATCGTAGTTTTTTTAAATTTATATAAGTAAATATTTTATTGAATTCATTCAACAAATTATTATTTTGACATTACAAACAGACAAATATTTATTTGTATAGATATCTGTACACCCTAAAGAAACAGTTGACCCTTTTTGAACTTAAAAACAAATAAAATCCAGCAATTTTAAAACGTCCAGCCAGCACAATGAAATCTCCAGAAATTCGGGCTGTTGGTTTTTATGGGCACTTAGAAAAAACTGCAGCTCGTGAGATCTGCAATGACGGTACAGATGGTGACAATGCAACGCTGTTTGGGTACACATTGGATTGCATTTCTGCGAACGGAACGACCAAAACTTATATATTACTAGAACCATAGCAGAATTTATATTTATATTTAGTGTATTTTATCCTTATCCTTACTTAATATTATAAATGAGAAAGTGAGTTTGTTTGTTATTCCTTCACGGCTTGACTAAGCAGCCGATCATTATGAAAATTTGCATACATATTGTTAGGGATACAGAGCCCAACATAGGCTATTTTTTATCCCGTGAAAGTATGTCATTCCATTGGGAAAATATTTTTTCTACTATAGAGGGCGCTGTATCGGCCAACAGATGGCGCCACAAGTCGCGCTATGGATGGTTTTGTTGTCAAACCAGATCTATGTCATAAAATTAACGCGAGCGAAGCCGCGGGGAAAAGCTAGTCTGTTACAAATAACGTTTTCTGTGTTCAAAGAATGTATTTAAAAATGGCTTGAAAATTTTGTACAATAGAAATACATATAAAAATATTTATCCTGAATGACTGACTGATCAACGCACACCTTAAACCGCTGATCGTAGAGACCTAAAACCTAGGGGGTGTCTTTTTATGCCACAACGGTGGCAAACAAGCGTACGGCCCGCCCGATGGTAAGCATCACCATAGCCCTCCCAACCCCCCCAAGTGTGAAATCGCAGGAACACCACACTGCAAAAAAAACATTATTCTAAATTCACTCGTACACAGTCAATAAAATAACTAAAACAAACAATACTTTTTGCCAAAATATATTAAAAAAAATAAAAAAAAAACCCCAAGTGGTGTTCTCCCAAGTGGTGTTCTTTATATTTATGAGGTAGGCATCCGATAAAAAAGGAGAAGAAAACGAGATACACGTAAACGAAATTGCGCGGCTATTGTTAGACATATGATAATTTGAAAAATAAAAGCCTAATGGGTACTGTCTCATGAGGTATGAGGTAGGAGTATAAGGAAAATCAAAATCGATTCACAAAGACATGAGAATATTAGATTAATATTATATTTTGTATGGTTAGAAATAAACACAAATGAACTTTATATCCTATAAAGGCTCTACGCTCAACACAGAAGTATGTTTCTAACTTAATTGTCAGTGTAAAATGAAGGAAATTACAAAATGTATGTAGATATCACGAAAACCACACACGTAATATTATAGTTCGACAAAATTAAGAAAGTTTGCCGAAAAAGCGGACTGTATGTACGAGTTTATACTTTCATAAATGTTAGCTTAATCGCGGTACCTCTGGGCGGACACAATTATATACCGTATGAAAACAACTCGCTAGCCACGCTGCAAGGGGAAATTACCTTCGTTTCATTACAACTGTATTCCGTTTGTATTCTAAGATTAATTTTAAAATGTTGAATGAAATTTCATATTTTTCTTGTTATATGTAGATTTAATGCAGCTCAATAGTTTGTAGCTTTTGATAAATCTATTTGCAATTAAATCACGTAGTTAAATTAAAAACTTTGAAACTCTTTCAATAACATGTATTTAAAGAAACCGGGCAAGTAGGTACGTGTCGGGCCACGCACAATGTAGGGTTCCGTATTGGCTACGCATTTCTTACTTGCAGATGAGTACAATGTCATTTGTACGTTTTCGTCAAAGAAATAGTACTTCATAAGTTAGTCGGCTATTACTCGGTAACTAGTAGTGCCTACTTAACCGTTATAGTTTTCCTTGTAGGTTCACTATATGGACTACTTCCATGATTTTTTTCAAATTTCTAAACAAGACTTTCGGATATAGAGACTATTAGTAGACTTCAATTAGAACAGTAGGTACCTAGCACATTTTCCGAAATGGTAGTAGTTTATAGAGTAGATTAATTTATACAAATCATTTATTACTGTATACTCTGACAAGAGAACGTGATTGTGAAAACCTATTCTCTGAATAAAAGTTTTGAATTTGAATTAGAATATAAAACTAAATAACGATTAAGTTAATACAATTAAGAAATAGAATTAACAGAAATTCTGCGGTAATGATGAGCAAGCGCAATGTGTAAGAGAATTTCATTCCTAGTGGTGCTAATTCTGTTGTACCTACATTTAACTAGACTAAACTAATTTTTAAACCAAGGAAGGGCAACAACACCATTGGTCCAGTCAAAATTAGTTCATCCTAGTTAAATGTACAACAGAATTATCACCAATGTCTGCACAAATAAAAATTATGCACGTTTTATATAGATTTGATTTAAGGTCATGTTATCAGCATATTGCGGCAGTACTAACATTTTGACTCTCGTAGTTTATTCTATATGTATTTCACACAAAAAATAGTGCCTATGTTTTTTCGTGCGAAATGATCCAACAACTCTTTATTTGAATATTTTTTTGTCTTTTCTCTACTCTTTTTCAATCACATTCGGGTCACGGAATACATGAATGACATCATGATTTGACTGTGATGTGGGTTTTGGTGAAAATTTACATCTGTAGGTATTTGGTGGTGTCCCTTTATTTGTACAAAGATTTATTTTAAAGTGTCCATTAAGTTACTAATTCACACGACGTTTTATTGCAAAACTAGTAAAACAGAATATTTCGCTTTCCTGTGGGAATTTTGAAAAATCCTTTCTAAGTACATAGAATGAATTAAATTTAGAATGTAGGTTCCTTACCACGTCTAGGGGCGTGGTAAGGAACCTACATTCTAAATTTGGAATCTCTAGACCCAGCGGTTTGGGAATTGACTTATAGTTAAATCAGTCAGGACTTATGAATTTTATATATTATAAGATTATCTGTGATCAACGGAATAGGTGGCACTATTTTTATGCAATTCGTCATTGTTTATTTATTGTAAATTTTGTGTACTGAATAATATTGGTGAAGTAGGTACAAAACCACAAAAGGTGAAAGAGGTGTCGGACGTCCAGTGGCCAGAGCACGATATAGCTAAAGTCGCAGGTCGTACCTGGATGAGAATAGCCCAGCTGGGCTAACATGAAACGCGACAAAATTTTCTCGCACCGCTCTGCCAATAGCGTATCTCGGTTATGTCTACAGTAGACAAAACAGGCATTGCTATTGGCGAAGAAGCTTTGTCGTGTGCGAGAAACTATCTCGAGTGTAAGCATGTTAGGCCCGCAGTACCGAGTTGGTTGGCGTACTAAAAGAGAGGTTCAGCAGTGGGCAAAAACAGGTTGAAATGATGATGATGCAAAAACCACAATTAAAGTGTTAATTAGTTTTGTTTAATTTTTAATATAGATAGGTTTAGCTTAATGTAAGATATTTTATTGTATCCACTTTGAAAATTAAGACATTCTTTAAAAAAAAGGGTTGATAAAACACCAAATTTTTTACGAATGTAATGTAAGTAAATGAGAAAAAAAACCGGGCAAGTACGTGTCGGGCCACGCACAATGTAGGGTTCCGTATTTGCTTCGCTTTGCTTGCCTTCGTTGAGTCCAATATCAAATTCCATCACAATTGTAAGTTTTCTTCAAATAAATTTTGTTTTATAAGTTCGTTGGCTATTACTCGGTAACTAGTAGAGACTACTTATCCGTTATAGTTTTCCTTGTAGGTTCACTATTTGGACTAGCTAGTTAGTAGAGCCTACTTAATCGTTATAGTTTTCATTGAAGGTTCAGCATATGGACTACTACCATGATTTTTTTTCAAATTTCTAAACATAAGACTTTCGAAAATAGCCCCTCTATTTTCGTGTCAATTTTCGTTTTGAGGACATAATCATGCAAAACGAAAATTAACACGATAAATGTAAATAATTTCGAAACGGATCATTGTATCGAAAAATGATCTTCTCACACCCTCAATGTTTTGAAGAGACTTATCTAACAATACCCCACAACATGGGGTCGTCTCGAAAAAAAAATCATTTTAACTTTACATGTGGGGGAGGCACCCCAAAAAAAATTCCAAGACGAAACGGTTTAACGAATTGCCAATCACGATCCATGGTTACAATTTCTTTTGGAAAACGAGTATTTTTCTTTTGACCAATATAATATTGACATAAGTTTTTTCAATTACAGTTTACTTATCGTCATGCCTGTTGGCTTAAACCTATATTCAACCAAAGATGTCGTTTACTTGAGGGATTAAAAATAAGACAAATTGAAAGAGCAGGTAAATAGTGAAATACTTTAAACAAAAATATTAGAAACTTAACTTTTTGGCAACTCGCTTCTTTTACCCTGTATTCTGTCGCTACAAGCGCAACTCTTCTGCTCTGTGTTCTGTATATCAACTTAATTTCAGGCATGAGAATTCTAAGGTGAATGTACGGGCCAGCCACGTACAGTTTGCTAGAGTCAGCAGTTTACGCGGGCACGACCGCAATCGAACAGTCCACGTTTAGCCGCGACGCGATGTGTGCTCGTACATATCAATTTGCAATCATTATCAATCAGTAGTGCAGTGTATCATTTTATCATTTTAGTCATAGTTTAATAGCAATAAACTTTCTGTTATTCCTGAAAGACAGTTTATCATTTATCACTAGCAAAAAAGCTGTGTGCGGAATAACCCGTACATAGCTTTTGGTCCTTCGAGTATCAGGACTCACTCAGGACACGTCAGTGACTGTTATATTGTGTTTCTTGAGTAAGAAAAGCACCAGCAGTTTGGATTCGGGCCTACAAAAGGCGAGCAGCAACACAAGTAAGATCTTTCCAATTACTAACATATCATGTCGACGACGATAGAAGACTTATTGTCAACTCAGCAACAACTGCAGGCTGCTATTGATCAAATTTACACCAATTTCAAAAAAGATGGTGCCGACCGAAAGACGTCTGATTACATCAGACGGAGGTTGGAGACCCTCGATCAGTACTGGCAGGAATATCAGTCAAATCATTCGAGTTTATGGAGCAACGAACAGGCGAGAACGCATTCTTATTTCGCTACCAATCGCATAGAACTTGTGAAGGAGCGATACGAAAATATCAGGATAACCATTGCGAATTATCAACCGAAGGACGACAGGCCTTCGACACCACTGTTAAAACCGGCTACTTTAGAGGTTGCTGGACCATCAAATCAGGGTTTTCGTAATCCGTCGGCGAGCCACTCTCAGGGCACTAATAGCAAGACGGATGAAATGTTACGCAGGCAGTCTAGCAATTTTAAAGCATTCGAACATACATTATCAAACATTAATTTGGAATCAGTCTTAGAAAAATGGGAATTCGACCATTTGCTTCGCACAATACAATCGCGTTGGTCGGTAATCGATACGTTACATTGGGAACTAGATAGTGAGCTAGGGGGTAGGAACGTAGAATATGAAGCAGCCTTCTTTGATTACGAAACTAAATACAATCAAATTATCAAGTCGATCAATCGAAAACTTTGGTCCGTGGCACATAGAGAGCAGTCTACACCACATATTGAAATACCAACATTCGAGGGAAACTACCACCAATGGACTTCATTTAAAGACCTCTTTGTCGAAACCATTCATAACAACCCCTCTTTATCCAATGCGCAAAAAATGCAGTTTCTCAAGACCAAAGTACGAGGAGAAGCTGAACGTCTAATACAACATCTCCCGATCACGTCTGACAATTACACCGATAGTTGGGATTTATTGGACCATCGGTATAGCAACAAACGTAAAATTTTTAAGTCGCATCTGGATATTTTACTAGGCATTCCGACAAGCAATCAGCCTTCACTTAATCACATAAAACGTCTCCATGACACAACATTAGAAACCCTTAACGCTATTAGAAATTTAGGAGCAGATGTAGACTCCTGGGGCCCTTTGTTCGTTTACCTGTTATCTCAGAAACTAGACATAGACAGTCATAACGAATATGTAGCCACTGAAAAAGGCAAGCGTGATTTGCCCGAACTGAAAAATTTCTTATCATATCTCGAAAGCAAATTTACCTCATTAGAATCTTATAGAAAAAAGCCTGAAATACCTATCAATCAATTTTCGCATAATTTTAATAACAATCAATCAAAGAGAAATAATCAGTTCCATAAATCATCATTTCCGGCACATGGTCGCATTATTTCGCAACAATCAACAAGCAAAGTTAGCAATTACGCAAAACATTACAAATGTGCCATGTGCAAGACCGATGAACATGGATTATTTTATTGTCAGCAATTTTTGGGTATGTCGCCGTCCCTCAAGTACAAAACGCAAGCAAAATTGAATATATGCGAAAATTGTCTTTATTTGCATAACAATAAGGCTTGTTTCTCAGAGAAACGATGCCGTGAGTGCAATGGTAAACACAATACCATTTTACATGAATCATTTACACAAACACGGCAACCTAATAATTTTGTAATGAAATCGGATTCTCCGCAGCAAGCCCGTAGCAACTCGCACGTGTCACTGCAAGGTGACTCGTCAGAAATTCTCTTAGCAACAGCTATGGTAAAGGTAAAAAATGGCGATGGAACATTAATTACCATGAGAGCTTTAATTGACCAAGGCTCTCAAACTTCTATTATAACAGAACATGCCGCTCAGTTGCTGAACCTAACCCGTCAGAGATGCCGAGGAGTCATTTCAGGCGTTGGTGCAAAGGAGAGTAATTGTAAAGGAGTTATATCAATTAATTGCACTTCCAGAGATAACGACTTTGAATTCGAAACCGATGTTTACATTATGAAAAATCTAATAAAAAATCTGCCGAGTCACACCTTCGCAAAACCAGCGTGGCCATATCTAAACAATATCACTCTGGCGGACCCTGACTTCAATATAAGTCGGCCTGTTGATCTGCTGTTAGGAGCGGAGATTTATTCTTTGATACTAATGGAAGGCATTTGTAGAGACGATACAAGCGTCCCAATTGCTCAAAACACACGTCTAGGATGGATTTTGACAGGAAACGTGAAGAGCTTACAGTGTAATGTTATCATTCATAATTTAGAGGAGATTCAAAAATTTTGGGAATTGGAGGATAGCAGTAACGACTCGACTACATCCGAAACACAGCAATGTATAGACTATTATCAAGCAACCACTATCAGGCGGGATGACGGACACTACGAAGTCCGACTGCCCATGAAAAGCGATTTTTCTGAAAAATTAGGGGAATCTAAACCTAAAGCTATAGCCCAATTTCGATCATTAGAGCGAAAATTTATAAAAAATGAAATAATGGAAAAACAATATAAATCATTCATAAACGAATACCGCACGCTCGGTCATATGATCGAAGCGTCCGGTAACTCGAAACCCGAGTATTATAGCACTCATCATTCTATACAAAATGAAACAATTAATGATAAATTTAGAGTTGTTTTTAATACTTCCAGCAAGACGACAACAGGTATCAGTTTAAATGATGTAATGGAATGCGGGCCCAACCTCCAACAGGATCTCCAATCACTGATCCTCAAGTGGAGAGTATATAAATATGCATTTACAGGGGACATCGAAAAAATGTTCCGCCAAATATAGATGAACCCAGAAGATCAAAAATTACAGAAGATAGTATGGCGAGATTCAACATCAGATATTATCAGGGCATATCAGCTCACCACGGTCACCTATGGCACGAAAGCCGCGCCTTTTTTAGCTATGATGACGCTTAAACAGCTGGCGTCGGACGAGAGATCAAATTACTCACCGCAAACAATTCAAGCGCTTCAAGAATCATTCTACATGGATGATCTCGTTCATGGATCCCACAGCGTACAGTCAGCAAAGCAAATACAAGCAGAATTAATTCAGTTATTAAAATCGGCGGGTTTTAATCTGCGTAAATGGAGATCGAACACTCCTGAGCTTTTACAGGACTCAGGCATGGGTCTTGAAGAGTTTAGCTTCAAGAATTCGGAACAATCGAAGACCTTGGGCATCAGCTGGAATCCACAAGAGGATACATTCACTTTTCAGTCCAGGGTAGAACAGTCAAACACGACCAATATCACTAAAAGGAAGTTATTATCTGAAATTTCCAAATTATTCGACCCTTTGGGTTGGGTAACCCCCTTATCCACAAAACTGAAGATCATATTTCAGCAAGTCTGGTCCTGTAACATACAATGGGATGAGCATATACCTAATGATATTTACACAGAGTGGATAAAAATTAGAAACGACATGCAAAATATGAAATTATTAACATTACCCCGATGGATAAAAACAACCGAAAACGAGCTGGTGGAGCTACACGGATTTTGTGATTCTTCAGAAAAAGCATACGCATGCGTTATCTATTGCCGTGTGAAAAGGGAGGAACAGTCTTCGGTGGTGTTATTAGTTGGAAAATCAAGGCTCGTACCGACTAACAAAGTTGTGTCGTTGCCTAGATTAGAGCTATGCGGTGCTCTTTTATTAGCAAGACTACTACAAAAAGTCAAACAATGTCTCAACGACTATCAAGTTCAAGCGTACGGATGGACAGACTCGATGGTAGTATTGGGTTGGCTCAATGGTAACCCATCCAGATGGCAAGCTTTCGTAGCCAACAGGGTCAGCGAAATGACAAAAATAATGCCAGCCAAATGTTGGCGCTATGTTAAATCAGCAGAAAATCCAGCTGATTGTGCAAGCCGCGGTTTGACCACCTCGCAACTCAAGGAACATCCTTTGTGGTGGCAGGGACCGTCCTGGCTTCACTCGTTCAACAATGAACCACCTACAATATCATATGAGACTGAACAGGAAGTCAAGAAAACAAAACAAGTCAATGTTGTCACCCAGCAAGCAGAAGACAATATCATAATGAATTTATTAACAAAATACAGCTCCATGAAAAAGATACTACGCGTCATAGCTTGGATTCTAAGATTAAAAAATAGATCAGCAAACAACTATTAATCATACGAAGAATTAAAGAAAGCAAAATTACTAATTATCAAAAATGTGCAGGAAATATCATTTGAGCAAGAAATATCAGATTTACATAAAGGAAAAAACATACATGCAAAAAGCAAATTATGTGAACTTCATCCTTTCCTGGATGAACAGGGTATACTTAGAGTTGGGGGAAGACTGCGTCACGCAAACCTTGATTCTGAGATGAAGCATCCAATCATAATACCTAGCAAAAGTCGACTTTCCGAACTTTTAATAGATCAAGCACACGATCTGACATTTCACGGAGGCGTAACGCTTACATCAGCATATATCCGCAAGCAATATTGGATCATAGGAGGTAATCGAGCTACAAAAAAGCGATTGCGTCAATGTATCACATGCCGGAAACATAACCCCAGCAAACACCATCAAATTATGGGAGATCTCCCGGCGGCCAGAACTAACCCGTCCCGCCCTTTTTATCATACGGGAGTTGATTACACAGGTCATGTGTTTATAAAAGCAAACGTGGGCAGGGGCATTAAAACAATCAAAGGGTATATTGCAGTATTTGTCTGTTTGGTCACGAAAGCCGTGCATATCGAAGTTGTCTCAGACCTAAAGAGTGCAACTTTCTTGGCCGCCTTGCGACGAATGGCCGCACGCCGTGGAACACCACATCACCTCTATAGTGATAACGGCACAAACTTCGTAGGAGCCAACAAAGCACTCCAACAGGAGTATGAAGAGCTCTTAAGCACATTCAACGACGAGTTTTACTCTGAAATGGGCATTTCCTGGCATTTCAGCGCACCATCCTGCAACCTGCCATCAGCAAACGGGCTCTTTGAAGCAGCAGTAAAGAGTCTCAAATATCATCTGAAAAGGGTCATTGGGGAACACAAACTCACCTTCGAAGAACTGAGTACTATTTGTGCTCAAATAGAAGCATGCCTAAACTCGCGGCCATTGTGCCCATTAACAGAAGATTCCGATGATCTGAATTATTTAACACCTTCTCATTTCTTAGCATGTGGCCCAACATTGACGATCTACGAAACTGAAAAGGATTTGCGCACTCGATGGTATCTCACAGATAAAATATTCCGAGACATCTGGAGAAAGTGGCAAAATGAATATTTAACTACATTATCAAATCGCAGCAAATGGCGACAGCCGCAGAACAATATCAATGTCAATGATGTGGTAATTATACAAGACGCCAACTTACCGCCCGGCAAGTGGGCACTCGGTCGAGTCATCGACACACACGAAGGAAAGGATGGCTTCGTGCGTGTAGTTACCCTGAAAACAAAAAACGGATACATGAAAAGACCCATCGTGAAGTTGTCCGTACTACCTGTCCATCCTGATCAAGAAAACAAACCTGTATCATCTGCGACAGAAAAACCCGACACAAGCAGAAATCAACGTGCCACTTCCGTCAAGCGAAGCTTCATCACCACCGCAACTACTATGTTGTTGTTTTTCCTGACTCTCGTTAGCAACGGAAGTTGTTTATATAAAACCACCGTTTTCCCGAACAATCAAACATTATTCTTAGATAAATTGACGAATATGGAATCAGCACTCGATAATTGGAATCTGGTTGTATTTTATGATCTATCTCCTTATTGGGAAGGCACGGCGGCATCTCTCAAGTATATCGAGTATCTAGACCACATATGTTCAATGATAAGAAAACAATCACATTGTGTAAATGATGAGAATTTGCCGGGGCAAAAATAAAAGAAAAGGTTGAAATTACTAAGTTTTAATTAATATAAGTAGTGTGCAAGGATAATCCTCCACAGTAAAGTTATAAAGTAAATTAATATTAAAGGGATGGGCCGTTGGATCGTTTGGCTGGTACCGTTAAAAAAAATAAAGTTTCTTAATTCTAAGTTAAGTTAAGGTCAGGCCGTACATAAGCAATAAAGGACACTGACAAAATATTATATTAATACTACAAAATAATACTACAAAAAAACTTGAGGGTTCAAGTGAGACCAGCAATAGGGGCCACTCGCCAAACCCTGCCGACGATCCCCGGCTCTCTCCATACACAGCCAGTACGGGGTACGAGTCTCACACTTGTCAAGGCCCGTACCAAACAAGTCTCAGTCGCAGCCAGTACCGAACACGTCTCGGTCGCAGCCCGTACTGAACACGTCTCAGTCACGTCCCGTACCAAACACCTCCTGTAAGGGAGGCAGGAAGGAGAAACAGGAAACCACGTGGAAGTTCAAGCAGAAGCTCAATTGATCCTGTGACTGCAGAGGAGACACCTAGATGCACGTGGCCGACCAATACTTAATTATCCACCAATGTGCAGTGTACTGACTACACACGTTGGAACGGAAACAATTACACTCCTTTCAGATCAATAATCAATCAGATGCACGTCAGCACAGAAACAATCTCTGAGTTTTGAGCCCACCAAAGTTCAGCTCCTCACTCCAGTTCACTCCACCACATTTCAACCGGAAAAGACCTTAGCAGCTCGGGGCATTCACCCCGCTCCCGACGCGACGTACATACGTTCCGAATCTTGACTTGACACCCCATCAACACAAACACTATTTTTATACTAAATTATTATTTTTATATTTTAAGAAAGACATTAGGAAAAATCCTTCCAAGGAATACTTAGTAGGTTTCTATGAAGAAACTCACAAAATACAGCTTCAAGGAATTAATTTTTAATAATTATATTTGTTTTGACAGATTGGGCAAAACAGAAAATTATGTTAAATACAATTCGGAACTGGCGTTTCGTTCCACACAATTCGGTCATTCTTCTAGAAAGTTCTTAATCAAATTCAATTAAAATATAAAAGAATTTTTATCTCTTTTATTTACTAAATTATAGAAAAAGATAATAGGAGTAATCCGAATCAAAATTAAATAGTCTAATAATTTTAATGCTAAAAATACGGACTCCCGTAAATGTTCTCATTTGGCAACCTTGCCGTTTCACTGAGAGTAATATATCCAAACGCAGATATGTCATCTGTCAAAAGTGACATTGATGATTCGAGGTTAAGATTTAGTTGCTTAACAAAACAATGAAGCTAAATTTAATAAAATGACACCGAATTATATCAAAATCTCCACCGAAAGAGTGAAAATGCGAAAAAGGAAATACAGTACCACGAGTGTATGCGACCTTCCGGTCAGAGGGAATGTTTTTTAGGATTACGAATAGGAATCGGTAAGGTATAATGTTCATCAACAAAAAGGTGTTACAGTACCCCTTTACCCACCAGAATTTTGCGAGGAAACGAGAAAAATTCACGCTGGCCCTCCAGCATTATCCTAACTAGCGTAAACTACACCACCACAATACAAAACAAAAGAATTACAATCCAACGAAACTTCAATCCAAACACTTTATGTCCTTCACATGACATTCACTGCTCCTACCATTCTCATCTTCCAGCAGGTACACCAGCCTAGACAACTTTTTAACAACTCTACACTTTTCAAATCTAGGTGCTAATTTATAGGAAAAATGTTTAGCAGCGTCGCTCCGGACATGCGTGCGCCGCCAAACGACATCATTCTCCTTAAACTCTACATCCCTTCGACGCCTATTATAATACTTAGCGTTTCTGGAGTGAGATTTCTTTAATTGTTTATCCACTTTAACAAATACCTCTTTCAACACACCTATCTTGTCAACATAGTCCGCACGAGAAGCAACCACAATGTCATCCATATCCTCACTATCTCCATAGACATTTCCATCAGCGATAGCCTCACGCCCATGCACAAGCAAGAAAGGAGTAAAACCTGTTGTATCATTAACGGCAGTGTTAATAGAAAATTGAATCTCACAGAGATGAGAATCCCAACTACGCTGATCAGAACCAACAAGCGCTGCTACAGCTGTGACAATGGTTCGGTTATACCGTTCCACTGTATTTACCTGTGGGCAATAAGTGGGAGTATAGTGTACTTGGGGTACCCTATACTTTTCAAACAAAGCCTTCACATCACGCCCTATGAACTGTGGTCCATTATCAACAATGACCGTTTGGGGAATACCATGAGCTAGAAAGACATGATCTTCCAAACGTTGAGCCACCACTCTACCAGTCGCACGTCTAAGAGGAAATATCAAAACATATTTAGAAAAACAGCAAACCACCACAAGAAGATATTCATTCTGCTGCCGAGACCTGGGCAGTGGACCAACCAAATCAACGCTGATACACTGGAAGGGTCTACGACACACCTTCGGGTTCCCAAACAAACCAGGAGTAGTTTGGTTTGGGTGTTTATAAGCTTTACACGTCTCACATTTCGACACAAAATCTTCCACATCCTTATACATCTCAGGCCAATAAAAATGGAGACGCAATCTCTTATACGTCTTTTCAATCCCCAAATGAGCACCTAAAGGAGAATCATGATTTTCCTTAATCAAACGCTGTCTGTCATTCAAAGGAACTACCTCCTTCCAATCAAAATCCCCCGTCAACGATGACTTACTTTTGGTGTAACGGTAAAGCTTACCATCAACTATTTGGCAATTAGGACAGGTTTGTGGCCTACTATGACACCGCGAATAAAGATTCTGAAACCAAGGATCAACCGACACAGTATTTATAACAGACACAGGCACACTACGGGATAAAGAATCCGGGATCACATTTTCCCTGCCACGACGATGCTCAATAACAAAATTATAAGGGGAGAGCCTACAACCCCAGCGTTCCAAACGCCCAGTAGGATTCCGTAAGTTAAGAAACCACTTTAAGCTCGCGTGATCTGTAATAATCTTAAAAGGTTTATGACCCTCTAAGTACGGTCTGAAATGCTCCACTACTTGCACCACTGCCAACGCTTCTCTCTCCGTAGCTGAATAATTCCGCTCGGGCTGATTCAAAGAACGACTATAATAAGCAATAGGGTGCTCTTCACCGTCAAAAATTTGTGTCAACATTCCTCCAATGCCAACATCAGATGCATCAGTGTGCACAATAAAAGGAAGAGAAAAATCCGGACAGGCTAACACAGGTGCTGCCGTCAACGCACTCTTTAATTGCAAAAACGCATGCTCAGCCTCTGGAGACCAAACAAAAGGAGGTTTATTTTTCCGCGTAGAAGTCAACGCGTTTAAAGGTGCAGCGATCGTACTAAACCCACGGATAAATCGCCCATAATACGACGCTGTCCCAAGAAATCTTTTCACGTCTTTAGAGCACGCAGGAATCGGAAAATCTGTAATAGATTTAACCTTATCTGGATCAGTTCTCAACCCTAAGTCATCCACGATATAACCCAGATATTTCAACTGCTTACGGAACAGACAACACTTCGACAAACTAACCGTCAGGTTTGCTGAGCGCAAACGCTCAAAAACTTCTCGTAGGAGTTCAATGTGCTCCTCGAAAGTCTTACTCACCACCACAATATCATCCAAATAAATAAATACACGTCCACCAAACTCAGGACCAAACAACTTATCCATCAGCCGCTGCTGGGTGGCTGGCGCTGAGGTTAAACCAAAACACATCACTTTAAATTGAAATAAACCGCGCGATGGCACGGTAAACGCAGTTTTCTCCTAGGAAGAAGCAGTAAGAGGAATCTGCCAAAATGCAGATTTCAAATCAATGGAAGAAAGGAAGCGAGAATCTCGAAGTTGGTCTAAAATATTGTTGATGTATGGAAGAGGGTAAGCATCATGTTTCGAGACCTCGTTTAGTTTCCGGCTATCCAAGCAGAAACGCATTTCTCCATTAGCCTTGGGAGCCATGGTGATGGGATTATTCCATGGGCTACAACTCGGCTCAACAACATCCATCTCAATCATTTCGTCCAATTGACGATTCAACTCACGAAGCCTATCGGGTGACATGACATAGTACCGCTGTTTGATGGGGGTAGCCTCACCAGTGTCAATATGATGGGATATTATATGCGTTCGACCCAAACCTTTACTCTCAGCCGAAATGTCCTCAAACAGCTTACAAACATCGCTCGCTAGACTCTTTTGTTCTTCAGTCAAGGCGTCAAAAGGATGTATTCGATTAACTTGAGACACGACTGCTTCAGCAGGCTTTTGAAAAACAATCAACTCCTTCGGATTCGTAAGTTGTAAAATATCAGGCGCGATCTGGAAAGCTTTCCAGAAGTCAATACCGAACAACAAAGACGACGATACTCCAGGAACAACATAAAACTTTATAACTCTCAAAACATTATTAACCACAACAGGTAAAAACATATATCCAATGGTAGGGGAATGGGAACCATTTGCTGTCACCACAGCATCCATTAAATCTGACTGATGCAGTTCAGCCAAATGAGAAAAATAATCCACAGCAGAACCACCAATAATAGAAATTTCCGCTCCCGAATCTAATAATCCAGAATACGGAACACCACCAATCTCTACATTTAAATAAGGACGCGCATCCTTACAACCATTTGAGCGGACCATCGACACATTAGCTTTATCATTTTTCAAAAATACACGCACATACTCACACCATGCACGCCACTCGCTAACAGGTGTAAAACTAAACCGACAGCCCTTCCTTACGCGTTTTTTGTCTGTGGTGGAGCATCCTTCTTGTGCGCGCACTTTGGACAATCGACGACGGTCACGCCCTTCTCACCACATCGATAACAAATGATAACACGAGGAGCGGTACACTCAAGAAGTGTATGATCACTAACACGACACCGTACACAGAACTTATCTATACCTACAACTCTATTAACGGCTTCACATTTAGGACGGTTAGTCCTTCCTTTATAAGCCAGATCAGGGGCAACAGTATTTGGCACGCTCCGCGGTGGTTCAGTGAAAGACTCCGCTCTCTGCTTCGCTGCCTCCAACTGCCTGCACTGCTTCTTAAGGTCGGCCCATGACTTGATCTCTATGTTAGCCAAAGGAATAGAATAGGATGGCCTAATATTAAATTTAACAATGCTAAGTTTTTCATCCTCGTCCAAAGGTTTGCGTAACCTAGAAAAATAGTTAAGCATAATACTCAAATAACTACCAATTGATTCATCGGGACCTTGAGTCCTTGACCGGATCTCCTGAAGTAAACGATGATCATAATCATAAGGAAGATATTCTTCTAATAAGGAAACTTTTAATTCGTCCCAATTGTTCAATTGGTCCCGTACACCACGATACCAATACAAAGCCTCATCGGTGAACAACTCAGCCGCTGAACTAAACAATTTTTCACTACTAACATTTCGCGATTGACACAACTCCTCAATCCGCACAATAAAAGCCTGCACACTATCCTTACCATTATACCTTAAATTGAGTGAGTGAACATAAGAAGCACGATCACAGGTGACTACAGGTTTGACCACCACTGACCCATTCGCAGCCGAATCTTGAGGCACCTCCTCCTCCGCTGGTTGAAAATCATAACTACTAACAAAAGTGTGAGACATGTGATCAATCCTCTTTAAAAGTGGAATCAGACGTTCATCCAGTTGTCTTTTTAAAGACTTCTCCTGTTCTTCATCCGGATCCACGCGACTCAACCTGTGGAAAATATGGTTACCTAACGACTGTATACGATTAAGCTTTTTTAATAAAAAGGGTTTCTTATCACAGAGCTCCTCAAGCTCAATGATTTTGTAAGAAATAACACCCAACTCAACTACCACATCACCCCCAAACACACTCACCTCATCACTGGGTATATCTCGAGCCAAACGTCTAATTTGAGAGCGCAATAACTCAACCGTACTTTCAGGCACCGCATCACGAATGGCAACTTCATAAAGTAACTCGTCCTTGTTTAAGATATTAAAGCGAATTGGGCGCTCCTCCTTCATGATGATTACAAAAATATGCAATAACTCACTAATGAAAAGTATGTTCTAATAAATTACAATATCTTCACCTAATGTAACGTTTATTACACAACTAAACCAGTATAATTATACACTAACACAGTATCCGTCTTACACTAACATGACAAATAAGTTGAAAAAATTTAAGGTAACCAGCCAATCCGTCACTGAGCAATAGACCAGTGGCAGGGAGAATCTCCACGAAACCAACAACGTCCCTGTTCGGGCGCCATGTAAATGATGAGAATTTGCCGGGGCAAAAATAAAAGAAAAGGTTGAAATTACTAAGTTTTAATTAATATAAGTAGTGTGCAAGGATAATCCTCCACAGTAAAGTAAATTAATATTAAAGGGATGGGCCGTTGGATCGTTTGGCTGGTACCGTTAAAAAAAATAAAGTTTCTTAATTCTAAGTTAAGTTAAGGTCAGGCCGTACATAAGCAATAAAGGACACTGACAAAATATTATATTAATACTACAAAATAATACTACAAAAAAACTTGAGGGTTCAAGTGAGACCAGCAATAGGGGCCACTCGCCAAACCCTGCCGACGATCCCCGGCTCTCTCCATACACAGCCAGTACGGGGTACGAGTCTCACACTTGTCAAGGCCCGTACCAAACAAGTCTCAGTCGCAGCCAGTACCGAACACGTCTCGGTCGCAGCCCGTACTGAACACGTCTCAGTCACGTCCCGTACCAAACACCTCCTGTAAGGGAGGCAGGAAGGAGAAACAGGAAACCACGTGGAAGTTCAAGCAGAAGCTCAATTGATCCTGTGACTGCAGAGGAGACACCTAGATGCACGTGGCCGACCAATACTTAATTATCCACCAATGTGCAGTGTACTGACTACACACGTTGGAACGGAAACAATTACACTCCTTTCAGATCAATAATCAATCAGATGCACGTCAGCACAGAAACAATCTCTGAGTTTTGAGCCCACCAAAGTTCAGCTCCTCACTCCAGTTCACTCCACCACATTTCAACCGGAAAAGACCTTAGCAGCTCGGGGCATTCACCCCGCTCCCGACGCGACGTACATACGTTCCGAATCTTGACTTGACACCCCATCAACACAAACACTATTTTTATACTAAATTATTATTTTTATATTTTAAGAAAGACATTAGGAAAAATCCTTCCAAGGAATACTTAGTAGGTTTCTATGAAGAAACTCACAAAATACAGCTTCAAGGAATTAATTTTTAATAATTATATTTGTTTTGACAGATTGGGCAAAACAGAAAATTATGTTAAATACAATTCGGAACTGGCGTTTCGTTCCACACAATTCGGTCATTCTTCTAGAAAGTTCTTAATCAAATTCAATTAAAATATAAAAGAATTTTTATCTCTTTTATTTACTAAATTATAGAAAAAGATAATAGGAGTAATCCGAATCAAAATTAAATAGTCTAATAATTTTAATGCTAAAAATACGGACTCCCGTAAATGTTCTCATTTGGCAACCTTGCCGTTTCACTGAGAGTAATATATCCAAACGCAGATATGTCATCTGTCAAAAGTGACATTGATGATTCGAGGTTAAGATTTAGTTGCTTAACAAAACAATGAAGCTAAATTTAATAAAATGACACCGAATTATATCAAAATCTCCACCGAAAGAGTGAAAATGCGAAAAAGGAAATACAGTACCACGAGTGTATGCGACCTTCCGGTCAGAGGGAATGTTTTTTTAGGATTACGAATAGGAATCGGTAAGGTATAATGTTCATCAACAAAAAGGTGTTACAATTGCGATAGTGTCATGTTTCAATTAAATCACGAGTACTCCGAGCTCGAACACTACAACACGTTACTGCTAGCGCAGCATTTAGTAGCGCGCACGCGACGACGACGCGGGCTTATCAATGCCGTCGGAAACATTGCAAATGCATTATTTGGAGTACTAGACAGCAATTTTGCAGACAAATATGAAAAAGATATTCAGTTATTGAGAGAAAATCAAAATCACCTAAGTCAACTTTGGAAAAACCAAACTTCTATCGTTGAAGCAGAATTTAACATTATGAAGCGCACTGAAAACGTCATGAATCAGCATCATAAAGCGATTCATAAAAAACTTACCGAACTCAAACAGTCAATCAACACTCTCCAGTCAGCAACACAAAACGCATCGTATATCATGGATTTCACGTTAACAGCTCTCGTGGCAAATAACATTCTCAACACCCTGAAAAACATGCAAGATACCATTCTAAACACCATCACCGACGTATATCACTCCAAAATCAATTTACATCTCCTAACCCCCGAACAGCTAAAACAAGAAATGAGCATTATATCATTCCAGCTACCGACTGAGTTATCGCTACCGACAGACAATGCTAATTTACTAAAGTTGTATAACTTACTATCGGTGAAAGATAGCCTATCAAAACAATACCTTTTATTTGAAATACGAATCCCATTAATATCTAGAGACTTGTATGAAATCTTTCGATTGATTCCTATTCCTAAGAGATCAAATAACAATATGGCTAGCATCTTGCCTATTAGTGAGTTTGTAGCTATCAACATGCACAAGGATGTGCTTATACCTATCAATGAACAAGAATTAAGTTTGTGTTCACATCAGACGTCTGAAACAGTCTTATGTCACCTAGACAAGCCGATTTATCACTTGAAAGAAGATCATATTCTATGTAAAAGAGAAAAGATATCTCCCTGTAAAACAGATATAAAACCTTGCGACAATATTTTCAAAGTAACTAATCAACCAAACATGTATTTTTATTTCTGTTGTGACACTTGTTATTATAAATTATTATGCAACGATCGGATTACAGCTATTCAATTGAAATACTCCGGCTTATTGACACTGGGACAAGGTTGTATAATAAAATCAGCTGATTTTGCGTTTCATACCCATAAGAAATTTACAAATAAAGTAAACATTAAATCAGATATCAGAACTCCTGAGATGGCTCCAATTAATTATCTTCTAAACATAACTTTATCAAACATATCAAACGAAGACGTGGAACAGATCAATCATACGCAGTTATTAGCATTACAAGAGAAGATAGAAGCCATGAAACAAGAAGAACCTCTCACTGAGAGAGTGTCATATAACGACGTACATCATTACATCGTCATTTACTTACTGGTGGGCGTCGTTCTGGTGGTCGGAGCGGTACTCGCGTGGCGCCGAATAAGAAGCACACGTACTCGCAACAGCAGAAGAGGACCAGCCCCCATCGAGCAACCAAGAGAAGTGAAGTGTGAAAGTGGGTCAAATGACCAAAGTGTTGTGCAGTGTCAGTCTGTATCACATGAATGTGATAAAGTGCGCGATATCAGTGCGGGAAATTGTAGAAAACAAAATAGAGGTACCTCTCCGGTCCTCCGATCAGTTTTCCCTATATCCGAGAGTCAACTCTAAACGGCACTAGTTTTAAGTAACAATTGCAATCACCTTGTCAATAGCAATAAGAAAATATTGTTTATCACCTTGTTAGCAGATAAATTCACCTCATCATATTTTTCTCAATTTTTGGCCCGGGAGCATGTACGGGCCAGCCACGTACAGTTTGCTAGAGTCAGCAGTTTACGCGGGCACGACCGCAATCGAACAGTCCACGTTTAGCCGCGACGCGATGTGTGCTCGTACATATCAATTTGCAATCATTATCAATCAGTAGTGTAGTGTATCATTTTATCATTTTAATTAAAATAGTTTAATAGCAATAAACTTTCTGTTATTCCTGAAAGACAGTTTATCATTTATCACTAGCAAAAAAGCTGTGTGCGGAATAACCCGTACAGTGAAAAAAGAAGAAAGTAATATTGAATGAGTTGGGTTGGAGACGGGTTCCTCTAAGAATTAGGATGGCTGACCTCCGACTCTCCCCTTCGTATGCAAAGAGAGCGCATCAAGCGCTCAATTGCAGACAGTTCCCACACGACAAGTAAAGAGTTGGGTTTTCTCTCATTGACCTTACGAAATGTATTGCTGCTAAGATGTTATGTGAGACGTTAAATCCTCGAACTAGTTCCATTTAATAAAAATGTTCTACCACTTCAAAAAATATTGAATTATGTATTTAGATTTTATTTCAAACAATAAACAATATTTACAAACACAAACAACATCGTAATTATCTTGAGACACTTCACCCTTCGCTCTTTTGTTATACAAACAACGTAAGTGCCTTTAAGGGTTTGGTTTTAAACTTGCCTTGATCTTCAGCGTGAATAGTTGAGAGCACTCTGCTGTTTACTAGACTAATGGTCTGAATTTAATTAGATGTACTTAGATGAAAGACATGCGTGGGAAAATTCTCTAAAGCATTAACCCACTAAAGCATTTTCTAAATTGGGTCTAAGGCATAGATTGAACTACGGGATTGAATGGAGATGTTGGATTGCTTAAAGTTTTGTCAAATATACATAATTTGTAACTCTAAACGAATACTCAAGTTAAGCAATGTCGACCCTAGCCAGTGTTTGGATGAGTTTCGTTATCTCGCGCTCTTCGTGTTTCGGATGGAGTTTATCTTTTAACAATAGTTTTTGTTGTGAAAGCATATTATTATTATATTTTCTATTTCTGTGATTTTATCTGGTAGATAAAATAATGGTAAAAATCTATTCTCAATTAAATATTACGATATTGTAAGTTCTAAAAGACGGGTCATGCGTTTGTTTGTAATAATAAAAATGCTGAAACAAATAGAGATTTGACGTAAAATATTTGAGAGGCTTTGATGTTAGGATTTTAACTCTTACATTTTATTTTCTCGAAAAGGTCTACGTACCTATTTCATAAGGACTGATTTAGTCAGCATTATTAATTTCTAGAAATGATAGATGTATTTTTATTTTTGTATTGATATTGAGGGCTTAACAGAACAGTTTAATTGTTATGAGAAACATTTTTTTTAAAGAAAATACATTTTTTGATTATGGTTATTTAATATTAACAATGTTAACTATTCGATGTTATATTTTTCAAACCAATTTTATTAGTTTTTATAATACCTCGGTGGCGTAGATAGTAACGATTTATCAGAGGACGTTAGTTCGATCCCCGTATGGTAAACATTTGTGATAGGATTTTATGTTACCCTACCCTACCCCTACCCCTTTTTTTTTGTTTATAGTCAGGAAAATGCATTACTGCATGTCCCGCCGCTAGGGAATACCCTACCTACCTACCCTACCCTACCCCTACCCCGTGGGAATCCTTAATTTTTCTAAAGAACCATCCTTGTACTTCAAGGAATATTCTAAGAAAAGATTTAGCGAAATAGGTTCAGCCGTTCTCGTTCGTTTCGTTCGCGCTTAGCAACACATTCAGCGACTCATTTTTAGGGTTCCGTAGCAGACTACAAGGTGTACCTTATAGTTTCGCCATGTCCGTCTGTCTGTCTGTCCGTCTGTATGCACATATTAACAATGCTAACAAAGTGCTGGAACAAAATTTTGAAAAATTTTTTTTGGAGGTGCCTTCCCTACATGTAAATAGGAAATGAATTCCGTTCTGAATATCCGTTTCGGAATTATTTACATTTTTCGTGTCAATTTTCGTTTTGCACGGTGCCCCCCTCCCCATCTATCTCTGAAAGTCTTATGTTTAGATTTTTTTTTTTAATTATGGTAGTAGTCCGTATGCTGAACCTTCAATGAAAAGTAGGTTAAGTAGGCTCTACTAGTTACCGAATAATAGCCGACGAACTTATAAAGTAAAATTTATTTGATGAAAACTTACAAATGTGATAGATTTTAATATTGGACTCAACTGAAGGCAAGCAAAGCACAGCAAAACGGAACCGTACATTGTGCGTGGCCCGACTCGTACTTGCCCGGTTATTATACATTAGTTATAACAATATTTTTGTAGATTCCTTAGTTCACTTATAATATAAGTGAACGTGAAAGTAATATCAAGTGTTATGTATAACGTGTGTCTGAACTACCCTTGTGTTTCGTCAAAATTCATATTTACACGTTTCATACAGCGACAATAAAATTTGTCGTAAATTAAGGTAGTCTTAAAATAAATGGAGTATCCTATGTAAGTACATGCAACAGAAATAGAACCAGAAACCATTTAGTTACTAATACATATACAGTACCGCTACGATAATTACATTAAATCAACACTTCTATAGCATATAACAAAACCTTTATCCGTTAAACCTTAAGTCGGTGTAAAACAGTACAAATTTCAGTACACATGTGTAGGTGTTATAACTGTAATTATTATGGAAGCCTCTACCTACATATTAAAAGGCGCCTGATCATTTTATACAACTCGTAAAACTTGATAGCCCTTTTTAAAACATGACAACAAAATTCCCAAGAATAAAGTGTACGCCAGCTTAATTTTAATTTTGCAGGCGACGAATTTCTATTATAATAAACGAGAAAAAACGAAAATATAAACGGTTTTCGTTATTTTGTAAGGACATGCTCTAGCTTTTGCTGATAAACTTATCTGTCATTTATGAACTGAATATAATCTGTCAAAATCATAGATGAACTGTCTTTATGAGGTAAATAAAAAAGAGTCAATATTAATCTGTACTAGCCAAGAGGTAAAATTTGGGAGGTTGTATGAGGTATTCTCTAAAACGAGGTACCGGATAAATTTTGAAAATTCTTTTACCAATAGAAAGTCACATTATTGAAGTGTGTCATAATTTTTCTATATTATATTAACCCTTATGGAAAGCCCATGAAGAGGCCTATACCCAACAATAGGTGATGACAGGCTGAAAGAAGATATTAACCCGAAAAATCTAAAGCAATCAGCTGGCGAACCCGCGGGCATCAGCTAGTCTAATCAGATTACTTTAGCAATAAGGCTTTGTTGCAATTTCATGTACTGTGCCTGTGCCCTATTGTTGTGATTTGCAAATGAAGCATAATTCTATCTGTTTAGTCTTTCATAATATTAAGGATGGAAAGATTAGGAAAAGAGGAAGGGATGAAAAAAACTTATATTATAGAAAAATCTGAATCGATGGCGAGAAGGTGAAAAAGTGAAGTGAAGTGACAGTAAAATAGAATTTAAAAACCATAAAGAAAAAGGAAACATAATAACTATTTACAAAGAGGTCTATAAAAAGAGTTCGGTTTGCCACACATAAAATTATGAAACTTATTAAAAACTGTGGAACAGATAATATTATATTAAAATTTAAGGTGTTCTGAAATTATATGTTGGATACTTCTTATTTGGTCTGAGGTTGGATAATGAAGTGGGACATAGTATCCGTTTCATAGATCACACTACCGCGAGAGAACCGTTGTTTAGCATTATTAGGCTCGCGTGGCTTTTGAATACCGATAAAAGTTCGCTTCGCTTGAATTAAAAACGGGCGGATTTCCGCCGACAAACAGCGTCATATGTAGATATATGCATCTTTACGGCATAGCCACATCTATCTTTTTCTGTCACTCTTCGATCTCTGTCTTTCATTCAATAAAATGTAAAGTTATGAATGATGAAGCGGGGAAACGACTTACCTACCTACCTATCACATGCATTGCACTTACCTTTACCTACTAATTACTATCAATCAAGCTAAATTTATCAAAAATAAATCAAAATGTTCACAGCTGATAGTATTAGTAGATAGATAAGTACCTACTAGATTTCAAATAACTATCGTACAGTAATTTGGCGTTTAGAAGTTCATTACATACATTTACAAAATGGTACCTAGGCATAAAATGTCAAGGTTACTTACAAAAAAAGTCTCTTCCTCCGTTGTTCTTCACCGAACACGCCGACTTAACGTGCCAACAAGCGCTCACTGCACTCACTATGACCACTGCTGTCAAGTCAAGAGCACCCATCAGTCCATCGACTACACTCGTCACGCAAAGCGTAGGCTGCGTAGGTATTCGGAGTGATGTAAACCTTCATCGCACCATCCTCAGTGCTCGCATTCTCTCAAAGAAATCCAGCAAATCCTAAATCCAACTGTAGGTATTCGAAAGCGGGAGTTCTCCGCGTCTCCAGTGACGAGGGGAGGAAAATATTCCAGTGTCCCAATGCCGCTCCAAGAATACTCTCTTATGTACACAACATTGACACTATGTTCAAACACTCGTCATATTTTGTTTACGTACGGCAAGATGATAAATGACCACAACACAACACACCCGTTTACTCTGTCTGACGTAAGTAAGAACGAGTCGCCGCGGTCAAAGGTGCCGCTTGTTTGAGTTGAGTTTGACCACGCTGCCACCGCCCTCGTCCCGCCGCCCGCGACCCCGCGTGCTGCCCGCGACGCCGGCGCAGCCGGCGGCCGCCCGTGCCGCGCCCTGCAACCCCCGCGCAGCCCCTTTCCCTTATTACTAGTTATTACTAAGTAAGTACTACCTATTTAGACCAGTCAATCGTGTGATTCGGTTCGGTTAAAATACAAGTTAAATAAAAGCTTTTAATAATGCCATTTCGATACACAAATCAGGAGTACCTACACTTCGAATGTAATAATAGTGGTGAACGGGCCTCTTTTTCTCTTAGACGGTGGTAGTCCTGTTTAAAGGTGCCATTTACTTTATAATGTGTTCGTGCAACTCACAATAAGAGATTGTTTTGATAATGTAATAGTGAAATTTATAATACCTGTAATTGGTGTACACGTGAGCATAATACTGTATCATTACTTTAATGTACCTAATTGTGATGTGTACGTACACTGTTTATTGGTATGTCTGAAATAATAAAATAAAAATCTATGCATTTCTTTGTCGAGTCTGATCAAAGAGTAACGCGACCCGACCGTGGTGACGGCATCAAATACAGGCTACGTAGGTAATCTATCAAATCAACTCATCATCCCACTGCATGGATATGGGTCTTCCTTCAATAGAATAAGAGCGTACTCTGCCACGCCCTTTCACTACGGATTGGCAGAGGTCAGTGACCGTGTTTGATATTCGCCATCGCGGGTGCGCGGGCGCGGGCGGCGGTGCAGGGTATCAGGCGCGGGAACGCCGCCGCCGCCGCCGCCGCCGCCGCCGCCGCCGCCGCCGCCGGCGCCGCGCCGGCCGCCCTCGACGCCGACACAGACAAGGACGGGGCGTATAGCTCGCTTAGTAACAGCTGTTATCATGAATGAACGCGGTGCCCCCACGCGGCACCCCCGGTTTGTTACAAGGCAGAACACGATTGTAATTTTTGTGTGTATGTAAAATTACTAAAATTGTATGAGCTTAAAAATGCATAATTGCTAATTTAGTGTGATCTATGAAACATATACTATGTCCCACTTCATTATTCAACATATAATTCAGTTACATAATTGTATATAAGTAGTGGTATTATTTATTATATTGTAGAACCTATTTACAAGCTAAATATTTTAATACGATTTGTAGAAATGATACAGTTACAGAACATACGGATTTTTATTGTAACGAGCAAATTATACAAAAAGTATTATTATTATTATAGCATAGCCCCACATAGCGCTTTGTACAATGCAGCATGACGTCACGTTTGCTATTTTTTATGCAAAGAACTTTGTTCGACCATTATGAAAATTAAAACACTTTTAGTAAGTTATGGTTGCTTTCATAATATTTATAGAGGCGTAACGCGTAAAGCAAAAAGTATTAAAAATTACAATTTAAATAAATAACAGAAGATCTTAGCCAAATAGCATTGATCTCGGCCATGTTGTGTTCCTACGGTGAGTAAGGTCTCCAGAGCTTCACTTGAGGGGGGTTGGGAAGGTTGGCAACGCGTGAGTGATACCCCTGGTATCCAAGCGTCTATAGGCTACCGCTACGGTGATGCTTACCATTAGGCGGGCCGTATGCTTGTTTGCCAACTTTATGGCATAAAAAAATAATAGGATGCTCCATGTCTTAAGTTTACACCGAAATACATTGCACTGGTAGAGTACCTATTATAGAATGGTCTAACTGAACCAGGGAAGTACCACTTCCTACGACAACTTTGTTCGACGACTATGAAAATAGTTTACATTTTGTCTCTTCCTATCTTAAAAAAAATAATGAAAAGTCTGAAGAAACTATAGATTGATTTTAGCAATAAGGCCGCCTTGTTGCTTTTACACTTAAAAGTAAAAGTTGTCTTTAGGATAGTGTTTAATATTTTTTTTACTGTTTGTATATTGCAAATAAAGCATATTGTACAGATATTTCATTTCACGAATACCGTTCGGTTATAAATGTTGTAACGTTCACGTGAACATTGATTTAGTGTGCGTAACCTTCGTAAAATCGGTCAGTAGCCGAATGCTGTTCGTGCGTCGAACCACATGAGTAAATAAACTGACGGACAGAGACTTCACTTCCATACAACGTCGCGCGCCGAGGACACGCACACAAGCATGAGGCGCGTGTATTGCGTGTCCTCAAAGCGCTCGTCACGTACACATGCTTGTGTGCGTGTCCTCGGCGCGCGCTATTGTATGGAGTGAAGTCTCTGTTCCGTCAGTTTATTTACTCATGTGGTCGAACTACGTACTGTCGACGCACGAAAAGCGACCAATTCGAACGCTCTTCGTGAAATGAATTTCTGCACCCGTCTATCTAGAGAAATTATTGTAGTATTTTTGTTCTGTTCGGCAATTTGAAAACCCGTATGTATATTGTGTTACCCCGACTGTAGTAAAAGAATGATCTACTAACGAACCGTGTTAAGGCAGCTGGTACCTTATTTTATAAGGTTATTCGAAACGTTCATTGCAACATATCAGGGAAACATGTGGAACTGATGTTCAACAGCTTAAAACCGTGACTTTACTTGTATTTTTAAAGAAATTTCTGTTCTGCCAGTTTCTTGTTATTTTTTAAGTAGATTATTTTTAATTTCTGTTTGAAGTTTATAGATAAAATAAAAAATGTATGTAAATAAAAATAAATATATAGGGACAAATCACACAGATTGAGCTAGCCCCAAAGTAAGTTCGACACTTGTGTTATGGGATACTAACTCAACGATACTATATTTTATAACAAATACATATTGATAACATCCAAGATCCAGGCCAATCGGAAAAAGTTCGTTTTCGTCATGATAGATGCTGGAAGATAGATTCCAGGGTAGCAGGAAAAGCCTAGATGTCAAAATAAGACCCTTAACTCATCTCATTGCAGGGATCAGCTAGGTTACTCTGCATAGCAATCGCGATTTTAATTTCAATTCTGTATAATTTCAAATGCAAAATTAACAGCAAAACGAACTATTTAGTTAGCATACAATCCGATTTCATTTAGTTTAGTATTTAGCGCTAGTTTAGCTGTAAAGAGTACCTAAAATTAACAATCCAATGGCGATCGTGCGGAAATATCTTCAAGAGTAAGGGGGCAGGTCTCCCTTCAATCGAAGAGGATTAGAGCGTGCTCTGCCACTCTGCTCCAATGCTGATTGGCAGAGGTCGGTGTTTTCAAACCGCCCTAAGGCCACCGACTTGGCTTAACGAAGTCTTCCACCGACAACAGCCGGGAACGACAGCTTAACGTGCCGTCCAAAGCACGGAGAAGTTTTTAACAAAACCCATCCAAACACTGGCTAGGGTTGACGTCGCTTAACTTGCGTGTTCATATCAGAGTGCGACACATAGCGACGCTATCGAGCTCCTCATTTGGGTATGAATAAATAAATCCTGAATAGCTGCAGTGACCGGATTGATGTACCTTCGACTCTCGTAATGTGCTCACAAAAAAACTGTACATGATTTGGAATTGGGTCTCATTCTGCGTGCAAATGTTGCACTTATTAAACAAAAGAATGTATTGTTCTGTAATTTTTTTGGTTTTTGGTTTGGTTCAGTTAATGTATTGGTTTGGTTTAGTTAAGTTTGTATTAAGTAATTTAAACATAATTATGTCTTTGGTAGTAAATATACATGCGGTGTTTACCTTTAAGTAATTGTTACATTTAGATTAGTACATAAGATTTTTTTTGTGGTTTTCTTTATGGTGTGAACAATATAGTTGGTAAACCAAATAAATAAAGTAAAAAATCCGGACATACAGACTTACATTTCTCTTTTTCTATGAAAACCTCTAAATATACGTAAATAACTACAATTTTATTATACAAGTTATATTATGTTGTACTTTATTTTGCCGTGCATGGAAATAACAGTGAGATTTTTCTGGATATACGTAAGGATACACCGTCTCATGAATAAGAAATTGTTATCTGCAAGACTAGGTGAAATTACTTCATTTTACAAACATTTCATTATAATACATACTAATAGTTCTTGAGAGGTAGACGATCTTACATAGTTACATACATAGTTTTTGAGAGGTATGACTTAGCTCAATATTAGAAGAACCAAACTCACACAGATTATTGGTGTGAAGTAGCAATGCGTTTCGTTAGGTGAGTAAAAACTTCATATAAATAAATAAAATATTCTTGGACGATCACACAACGCCATCTAGTCCCAAACTAAGCAACTAAGCTTGTACTATGTGTACTAGATTGCTGTAAGGTAGGTATTATTACAAGTTGCTTGAAATAAAGTTTATTATTATTAAAACAATTAAAGCCGAAAAATAAAAAATAAAATTCACAAAAAGTCGTCGACATAGCAATTTTTTTTAAACGGGCAAAATGATAGCTCGCTTGGTCTTGACCGGGTGGAGTTCTAATGTGAGTACTTTGTTTCAAAACCGAATGCACGTTACGAGTATAGGGTGGTTTTCCACTGTGAAAATTACGTATATCCGTAGGATAATGTCCATGTGGTCCTATACTTGTAACGTTATTGAAATAACAACTTTCTAAATGGAAAAGAGTAACTATTGAATTAAAAATTATTAAATAACTAGCTGTTTTCCCCGTTTTTGCAACACTTTTCACTGATGCTTCACTCCTATTGGTCGCAGCGTTATGTTATATAGCTTAAAGCCTTCCTCGACAAATGGACTATCCAACACAATTTTTTTTCAACTCGAACCAGTAGTTCCTGAGATTAGCGCGTTTAAACGAACAAACAAAAAAATTCTACAGCTTTATTATAGAGATTATAGATCAAAGAATATATAGAAGAAAAGTATTTTTAAATTAATTGTTATAAATTATTCACCTCCACTTTTTTTTTTACTCAGACACAAGAAGTTCACTGCTGGACATAGGCCTCCCACCACCTCCACTTACTTTTTAAAATTTATTGTACGTATGTATATAATATGTAGTGTATAATAATATGTAATGTTGTAGTACCCAACAGGGTCCAATATTACTACATTAGCTCTAAAACATAGCATTAAGATTATGTAACTTTGGTGCAATAAATAAGTATATTGGGTATTAATTAAATCCTAATAAAAAGTAACGCGAAAATATATTTCACGGAAAAACGGCTAGACAGATTTCCTTGAATTTTTGTAAGCAGGTAAAAATATTACTTGTAATAACATTTAGGACTGTTTAAGTTCTGGATAAAATACGAAAACATATTATAATTAGTTTTAAATTTAATTGAGATAAAAGGGCGAAGCACACCGCATGCAGCGCAGCACAGCGCGTTGCAGCTTATGGCGATGTAATCTACGCAATATTATGAGAAAGGACACACCAAAAACACGATGCTGCGCTGCGCTGCATGCGGTGTGCTCCACCCTTTAATTAGAATATTGTTTTTTTTTCTAAACCGTTTCTTTTGGAGTGGGTAGGTAGGTACATAATTTTCTCCCATACCACATCTTACTATAGATAAACACCTTTACGATATACATATAGAACTTTGTTAAAGTCTCTAATAGCAATAGTAAGCATTTTCTAGCGTGAGTTACACTTTTTGTTAAATAGTGGTTAGTTGAAACGTAATTCGAAGTTTTAAATAATTTCATGGACATTACTCTTATATACAGAGTTATCGAAGCGGGTTGTGGATAATTAATTATGTAAATAGGATGTATGTCAATATTTTGTTATGCAAATTATTATGGTTGGTAGCATTTAAGCGTAGGGAATAACCCGAGTTTATAGGGCGAGAGAATTAGGAATATTATTATAATTTTGTACAGTAGAGCATGTTGACAGGGTGACTCAATTTATTGGTGACCTTCCAGTGACAGAAAGATTCAAAGATCTTGAATTCGGTATTATCTCAAAAAATTCACAGATTTCGTGCATCACACGACTATCGAGCACATTGGAAATGAATCTAAGGAAAATGTTACAAAATAAAACTACAATCTTCACAACTCTACGAGATATAAGGGGATCGCACTTTTTCGTGAAATCGGAGCCTATACTGGAGCGAACGAAAAGACATTTCCAATGTCAAAAGTTTTTCAGAAATATAACTTAATTTTTTTAAATAATTCTGTATCATATTAGAGAAGTGAAGTAAATTTCGAAATTTTTGAGTTGATGCCTTATTGTCTAAATCATTAAATGTATAACAATAATACTATAGTTTGTAGTGTTTGATTTAAAAAAATTTAGCAATCGTTTATGTTCCCATTACAGGGAAAATGCCTTCCGAGCAAGATAAAAATAATACACACAAAATCCTGCATGGATTTCACAACGCCATCTAGTCCCAAAATTAACGAAACAAAGACACTAGATAGCTTATTAAATATACATAGCTTTTATTTTGGTAAAAAATATAGAAAATATCAAGACTTTTGTGATGAAATATTTATTCAGCCCCAACAGAGGAATGGGCTGACCCATGTATATAATTTATTTATCAACAATAGTATTTATATATTATGTAATCCCTTCACGCAATATTTAGAAATCTTTAATCATATATACAGAGGGGGGTCAGCCCATTCCTTTGTTCTGTACACAAGTCCTTGATATCTATTTTAGTATATAACCAGAAATGAAGCATCCAGATATTGTATGGACATCACAATAGTTCCTAACACAATAGTGATCGATATAAAACGGTCTATTGGTTCAAATCAAAGAGAATTCCCTCAGTAAGTTAACAAAACAATACATTGTTTCAATTGACGACAGGCATTATATCCCGTCAATATTAGAAAACAAGCTTCCAAACAATACTTATCCATACTAATATTATAAAGAGGAAATCCTTACTAATATTATAAATGAGAAAGTGAGTTTGTTTGTTTGTTTGTTATTCCTTCACGGCTCGACTAAGCAACCGATCATTATGAAAATTTGCATACATATTGTTAGTACAAAGCCCAACATAGGCTACTTTTTATCCCGTGAATGTCGTTCCAATTTGATAATATTTTTTCTACTATAGAGGGCGCTGTATCGGCCTAAAGATGGCGCCACAAGTCGCGCTATGGGTTTTTTGTATTTTGTTGTCAAACGAGATCTATACAGTCATAAAATTAACGCGAGCGAAGCCGCGGGGATAAGCTAGTATTACTTAAAAGACTAGCGCCCCGTCCCAGCTTTACATGGGTTTTTGTGAGTATCACTATTTTTTGGAAAATATAATAATAGCCTATCTTACTCGGGGTTAATGCACCTTTCTAACGTGAAAGACTTTTTTAAATTGGTGCAGTAATTTTTGACTTTAAACGTTACAAACAAAAATACAGATCTTTTAATAATATTAGTATAGATTAGCTAGATGTCACGGAATTCCATATCCAGAAAGCTTGTCTGAATGTTATCGCAAAACATAGTTATAAATCTTGTTGCAATGTTCTTACTCTTTCAACGGTCTACATTGTGACTTTGTGACGTGTGTTGAATATCGATTCATCACAACTTACGTATGATGTAATTTCTAGCCTTATTAAATGTATGAAACCAATTTCCATCTGTCGCTATTCGTCCACTCGACACAAAACGCCACATCTTAATTCGTATAATCTCTAGCAACTCAACTGAACTTCACAACATCAAAAAAATGCTAATCTGTTGAGTTTCTTGCAGCACTTCTTACGTTCTTCACGTTGAAATGCTAGTAGGATTAAAAAGTATTTCCTGTAAATGTGGGTACTCTTTAAATTATTTATTTTATCCTCACAAACTTTCACTATTAATATTAGTCAATTAATTTATAGCTACTGGCGAAGGTGGAAATAATCCAAATACAATATCTCATTTTTTATCGGTCTACAATGTCCCGTAGTAATTTGAATAACATATTCATACATAAAATCAATGAAATTCATAACCCTACTCTGCTTAATCGGGAAATAAATCAATAACGATCGCCAATGGAAAAGCAATTTTATAAAAAAACCGGTCAAGTGTGAGTCAAACTCGACCATTAAGGGTTCCTTATTTTCTATAACCAAGTCCTCATACAGATGAACGGTACAACAAACCATTATTTTGTAGACGACAGATACAACTACAATCTCCTCAGCGAAGTCACTTAACAGCAGTACCCAATAAATGTCATCCGTCTGCAGAATTATGCCCTGAATATTATTTAGTTTAGTTTTGGTATAAATAGTTAATTTTTTTAATTCTTAATTTTTTTATTATTAAACTAGAATTTTTTGTATTTTTTTCCTTCACTGATGTTACATGATGCTTCTTGTCTTATATATTATTCAAATACGTATGAAATATTCAGATATTTATTCAGTATGTTCCTAAGAAAAAAGATAATAATATGTTGACAGACAAAACGGCGCGTAGTGATATTATAGATTCCGGTTTTCCTTTTTCCTCTACGAAACCCTAAAAACGATGCAATGAATATGAGTATGATATTGACGGGCGTAACGTGGGTTTGTATTGGTCATGACAGCTTGACATATGATACCAATGGTTTCAGGAACAATGGGAAAATTCTTTATGTATATGCAAGAAATAATATATTAAACATTCATTCAGTGGAAAGGTTTATTAAAATATCAGATAATATTTAATAGATGGGCACATGCAGTAGCGTGTGGCCTTTGTCCAGGTGGAATCAATTTGGTAGTCCACCTGGCAAAGGCCAAGAGGAGATGGACTGACGAACTGACGGAATTTGATAGCAAATAGAAAGAAAAAACAGCGGAGAGGGATAGTTGGAGAAAAAGAGGAGAGGCCTTTGCCCAGCAGTGGGACATAAATGGCTAGTAAAAAAAATTAATGTAAGTAACTTAGTAAGGTTGGGGGCGGGGCTGTTTCTATGCTTTTGCGGTTGCACAACGACATGCTTTGCTTTGCTTACATGGTAGTATAAGAACAGACCTATCTTGGCAACTCCTTCTGAGTTGTCAAGAATGGCGTAGGCCTTAAGGGAGAGCGCAACAGTCGTGTAGATCCTTAAGGCAAGTTCGGAGGTCATCCTTCTCGTGGTTGCTGCCCCGTTATTGGTCTAATTCCTTATGAAATAGACGTAACTGAAACCTCCGAGCGAACAATGCAGGGATGGTCAGGTCATGTCCCTGCGTGTTCATCATCAAAAAACTAGATGGTGGATAGCAATGACCGAGGCCTTTCGCAGACCTTGGGGAATTCAAAACTCCCCTAAAAGAGCGACGGCAGTGCCCTGGGAAAGCGCTGTTAGTATAATCCCAAAACCCAATCCAAGGTGTCATACGTACCGTGCCGATGGATGCGTGGCTGGGGGGGTGCCCAGTCTCTAACGGTGGCCCTCGATACCTGGCGACCTCGAGGTGTATTTTAGCCCGAGTCCGGCATGCGGGGCTCTGCCGGGCGGGAATTTTCTTCCCTAGCTACTCGTGGGACAAAATATGGACCAAACAGTACAAAATAAAAATAATGATAGCACTCAGAGGGAGACTGAATCACAGTCCCAAACCCTGGACGACCTCTGCCAGGAGCTTTTGCCACTGACCACAGGCGCGGCTGAACCCGCACACAGGCCAGTGCAAACTATGGAGGTAACGGCGATCGAAACGGCGGACAGGACCCACACGGGACCAACACTGCCCAGCGATAACACCGGGACCTCCAAAAAACCCAAACCAAAGGCACCAACTGGTGCCTCGAAGGCCCGCTACAAGGCATTAAAGGCTCAGGGCATGGAGTCTGAACAGGCTGCTGCCCTTGCCAAAAATACCTTTGCGGACCTCAAAAAAATGGGCTTCAAGTTCGGTCCGCCACAACCCCCAACAGAGCGTCCCAGTAAAAGGGCTCGCTCAGAGGAGGAGTCTCCAAAGGGTCAACCTAAAAAGGCCCAGAAGACAAGTGGCGTCAACAACCCAACTCAAAGCCCAACACAAGTGCCGGCTGTGAGCTACAGCGCAGCTCTAACATCTCCAAGGGTGGGTATACGGGATTCTAAGCTGATGTCAGAGACTCAGCTGGATACCCTATACGAAGCCCTGGTGGAGAGGATCCAGTCGGTAGAAGAGGGAAAGGGACCAAACTTTGGAGGTCTCTCCAAAAAACCGGGGTGGCTCCTAATAACGTGCGACAATGTGCACGCAAAGGAGTGGCTGGTGGAGAATATACCGCTCCTAAAACCGTGGCCAGAGGCAAACCTCTCTGTAATTAATGAGGAGGATCTGCCAAAGCCGACTTTGGGAGTGGTATATGTTCCAGACCCCGAAGGTCAGAGCACCGAGAAGGTGCTCAAACTGCTACGTGTCCAGAATGAGGGGCTGAACACGAGCATCTGGAGGGTCCTTAACAAAAAGGTCGAAAAGGGCGGAGTGACTTTTACTCTGTCCATAGACGACCAATCTGTTAAGGTCCTTCGGAGCAAGGACCTAAAGGCCAGCCTGGCCTTCAAAAAGGTCCTCTTCAGGCTGAAGGGTGGTAACGCCAGTCAGCCGGTAGAGACCCCGTCCGCTCCGCAACCCTCCACAACGGCTGCACCCACCTCGCCTCAACCGGGGCCGAGCGGGATTGCGCCCACAGGGGGGACCAGGTTTCCCCCTAACAGGGGGGCTTCAAGGGGAGGTCAAAACCCCAGGGGTCGAGGACAACGCCCACATCAGAGGGGCAACATCGTCGGGCGTGGACGCAAGGGGGCGCAGGCCCCAAGGCGTCAAAATTAACACCACACACCCGAACAACGACATCTGCATACTCCAGGCCAACTTACACCACGCGGTGGCGGCATCCGCTGTCGCCAACAACACCATCGCGCAAAACGGCCTGGACATTGCACTCATACAAGAACCGTGGCTCACCCAATCAAGGGTAGCCGGCCTTAATGGAATAGGTAAGATTTTAGTAAACGAAAAAGGAACCAAACCTAGGGCCTGCATCATTTTCAAAAAACGCGTTAACTTCTTATCTGTTCCAGAGCTATGCAGTGATGATACAGTTGCCGCATTCGTACATCTCAAGGGGCAAGGCCAGGCGAAGCTTCTGATATGCTCCGCTTACCTGCCCGGGGAGAAAGCAGATCCTACGGAGGAGCTGTCCAAAGTCGTGGAATATGCCCGAAGACACAAGACAGAGGTATTAGTAGGCTGCGACGCGAATGCTCATCACACCATTTGGGGAAGCACCAACATCAATAAAAGGGGTGAGTTACTCTTTGACTTCCTTCTAATTAACGGCTTACATATTATTAACAAAGGTTTCACCCCCACTTTTGTAACGATAAATAGGCAGGAAGTCTTAGACATTACTTTCGCTACCGAAAAAATTGCTAAACACGTTGTAAATTGGCATGTCAGTCGCGAAATCTCAATGTCCGATCACAAACATATTTTATTCGGCATACAAGGGTCATTACCTACGGAACCCATTAGGCTTAGGAATCCAAAAGCGACTTCCTGGGAGCAATATAAAGCATCTCTTGCAGAAGTCCTAAAGAATCTACCTAAGTCAATAAAAACTCAAGACTCTCTAAACACTGCGACAGATATACTTACTGATGGCATTATTAAGGCCTACGAAACTAACTGTCCAGTAAAAGAGTCTCAATGTGCTAAAAGAGCCACGTGGTGGAATAAGAGGCTAGAAAAGCTCAAGAAATCCACGCGACGTCTATTCAATCAGGCTTCTAATTCCCCAAACAGGGAAAAAATCCGCAAAGCACTGACTGAATACAACAAAGAAATCAGAAAAGCTAAAAGAGCGTCTTGGAAACGCTTCTGTGAGAGCATAATTCAAACCCAACAAGGCGCAAGAATACACAAAATTCTCGCCAAGACACCAGAAAATTATCTAGGACTACTTAGGAAACCAGATAATACTTTTACGACCACAGAAATGGAGTCCTTACAACTTCTAAGAGACACCCATTTTCCCGGTTCGTATACCACACTACACTCAAATAACGCAAAAAGTGAGGTTCGCTCACACAAAGCGTATAACACTGACTGGAATACGGCCAATAAGATCTTCAGGCCAAACCAGGTTAAATGGGCTATAGACAACTTCCTACCATTTAAATCAGCGGGTGAGGACGGCATATTCCCTGCTCTGCTACAACAGGGAATGGAGATACTCACACCGCATCTGGTTAAAATCTTCAGGGCAAGCCTAGCCCTGGGAGTCATACCGGATCAATGGATGAGAGTAAAGGTATGCTTCATACCTAAGGCAGGGAAAAAGGACTACTCACAGCCAAAATCCTTCAGGCCCATAAGTCTCACATCCTTTCTTTTGAAAACTATGGAAAAAGTAATTGACCAGCACATTAGAGCCTACAACTTAATGGATAAACCACTAAGTATTAATCAGCATGCCTACCAAAAAGGGAAATCAACGGAAACTGCCTTACTCAATCTGGTTGACAAAGTGCAGAAAGCCCTAGAGGATAGGCAAACGGCTCTGTGTGCCTTTCTTGACATTGAGGGTGCGTTTGACAACACCCCGACCAAAACAATCCTCAAAGGATTGGAAAACAAAGGGGTAGATAACACCACCCTCAGATGGGTGGAAAGCATGCTCTCTAGCCGTATTGCTACGGTTACTTTAAATGAGACTACGCATGACTTCCACACTTCCCGAGGATGTCCTCAAGGAGGAGTACTATCTCCGCTACTATGGACACTCGCGGTAGACCAACTTCTTGCAGTTATGGATGATCAGGGCTATGACACGCAGGGTTATGCGGATGATCTGGTTGTCATAGTCAGAGGTCCATGCCTCCACACCATCTCTGACATACTGCAAGCAGCTCTCAATACAATCATCAACTGGTGCAGAGCTAATGAACTATCAATCAACGCCGACAAAACCGTGATAGTACCATTCACTAAGAAAAGGAAGCTAGACAAGCTAACATGTCCCAAGCTTAATGGCAAGATCCTAAACTTATCAAAAGAGGTGAAATATCTAGGAATAACCTTTGACCAAGGGTTAACCTGGAACACTCACCTACAAAACGTTAATCAAAAAGCTAAAATGGCCCTATGGGCCAGCGGTCGCATGGTCGGGGCCAAATGGGGCCTGAACCCCAAAATGGCTCAATGGTTGTACACCGCAGTAGTAAGACCTATAATCACATATGCGTCCGCTGTGTGGTACAACAAAACTTTCCAAAAGACTGCAATTACCAAGCTTAACAGCACACAACGTTCCGCCTGTATCATGATCACAGGGGCCTTTACGTCTACACCAGGGGAAGCACTAAATGCACTTCTAAATTTAACACCATTACATCTACACGTGCAAAAAGAAGCTAGAACCTGCGTTTATAGAATATGCACACAAACAACAACCAAATGGCAATCATATGCCTTAAACAAATTAAAGGAGTCAGTGTTCAATAACAATACACTAAGCATGCCCGCGGATGGCATGAAAAGTGAAATTGACTTCACTCAACTGTACACCACAGAGATACCTGAAAGGGAGGCATGGCTGAATGGCCGAGTGTCAAACATAAAAGGAAGTCACATATGGTTTACAGATGGATCCAAAAAAGGATCAGATGTAGGATGTGGAGTCTTCGGACAAAGGCCTAAACATAGGTTAAGTGTTAATCTTGGAAAAGAGGCTTCCATCTTCCAGGCCGAGGTCTTCGCGATTTACAAATGCGCGGAGATCAACCTTAGTAGGAAACTTAGAAAACAACACATCTACATCAACACCGACAGCCAGGCGGCGCTACAGGCGTTGGAGTCCTTTGAGACAAACTCAAGGCTCGTGAAAAACTGCAAGGATAACCTAAATGCTCTTGGCGCATCTAACAAAGTTATAGTTAGATGGATTCCAGGACATTCAGGCCTAGAAGGAAATGAAATGGCAGACGAACTAGCAAGGACTGGTGCTGACAACCCTCAGGCAGGACCGGAACCTTTTTGCGGCATAGCCAAACAACGAGCCTACTATATCCAAAAAACTCAGTGTGACCTTATGGCGAAGGAACTATGGAAATCTGTCCCAGGACAAACACATGCCAAAGCCGTAATAAGTGGTCACAATAAAAACTTCTCCAAAGAACTCATCGAGCTCAAAAGACAGAAAACTAGTGCCGTGACTAGAATACTAACAGGACACTGCAAACTTAATAAACATCTGTTTAACCTTAACATGAGCCAGTCCGCGATGTGCAGATTCTGCCAAGAGGAAGAAGAAAGTGCCATGCACATTCTCTGCTCCTGCGGACCACTCATGTACAAAAGAAGTATACACATGGGAAAGCATATTCTGCTTCCAGAGGAGATACAACAGCTCTCTGCCCAGCACATCTGGAAGTTCCTAGAGGCAACCAGTCTGGACAGGGAAATTTAATCAAAGGGCACTACAAAAGATCAGCAATGGTCGAAGCAGTATTCTTGAAGCCCACAGCAACAAATAATAATAAATAATAGTAAGGTTGACAAAAACAAACAAGCGAGACTGCTAATAATAAGTGATTACGGCCAATGGATCACTGAGACACCAGGGAAATCACTGAGCGTTAGCTGTTTTTTTGTTTGTTTTGGACGTTTGTCTGTGGACATAATTAAGTCTGACTGTGGACTTAAGAGGGGTAGGGCACAGCGGATAATCCGCTAAAATCGGAGCAGCCCATCTGGGGAAGGACCTCCATCTTACAGAAGATGGTAGCCAAATAGCATTGGTCTCGGCCATGTTGTGTTCCTACGGTGAGTAATGTCTCCACTTGGGGGGGTTGGGAGGATTGGCAACGCGTGAGAGATACCCGGTATTGCGTCTATAGGCTATGGTGACGGCTTATCAATCAGGCCGGCCGTATGATTGTTTGCCACCTTTGTGGTATGAACTTCAAACTGCTATACCGGACTATTTGTGGCAGTGAAAGTGACTGCCAAGGAGCGCCCCAGAAGGGGGTCGTATACCTTGTCCTAGGGAGACAATGGGAGAGGAAGTATCACATACGCAACTTTTGTAAAGGTAATCGCAAATTGGTGTCGACTGCAAGTTGGTGTGTAAATGTTTCAGGTCATTCTGACTTTTATTAACTTGGCCTTTGTTATTACTGGTCAAAGAGCAGCCTTATAGTGGAATAGCATGTCTAGGGTTGTCATTATCTATCACAGCAAAGACTGAACAGACATCTTTCGCTTTCCCAAGCAGTATTTTCCACAGTTTGAAAAAGGGCTTTGCACGCCATTTTCTACTTCGAAGTAGGGTTAACAGACATAGCTGTCTTTGGTAAAACTGCTTAGTGAAACATGACATCTCACCAATGAAACATTCATCACCCTATTATCCGACACATTACAGTATAATCTCTGATAATAGCTGGATATAAAGCGGATAAGTCGTCGTGAAGTCGGCCGGTTATCCTCGTTCGAAAACCTTATCACGCTTTCGATAGCTTTCAACCATGAGTGCCCTGACGTGACTTGCTGACGAATATATCCCATTCGCTTTTGTTCAAATTGTAGGTATTGGAATTATTTAAATGGGAACTTGGTTTCTGAATAGTTAAATTGGGTTTCAAAGGCGTAGAAACTATTTCATTGCTGCGTAAATACTATTTTAGATGTTCCCAAAGTGTGATAATGGTTTTGGTGAAAGTATAGTAAAGGTATTATAATATCTTCTATTTATTTAGAAAAATAGTACCTACCTATCTAGATGAATATCAGATATGCTTAAATGAACATTCAAAGGCGTAAATAAGTATGCAGCGGGCAAATTACGAATCAAGGTTGCTTAAATTACTGCGTAAAAAGACTTTTTTATTTTTTTCTAGCTGGGCAAAGCCTCTCCCTCCACCTGTCTCCATACGTCACGGTCCAACGCACGCAATGTTATTTTAATATTCATATTTTAGTATGTAATTACAAAATTTCATATCGATTCAATTAAATTTATTATCACCATTAAGTGTTTAACTTTGTTCTAATTCTTTGCTCCGCATACTTATTTATGTCCTTGCCTGAACATAAACGTATGTAATACAAATTTTTGTACCCAAGGGTAACTTAATTAGTGCCAACGTTTTTGTCATAAAAGTACCATTATCATAATAAAAGGGATCATTAGTTCTCATTTAGGCTCAACGTTATGAATGTGTGAGATATTAAAAACATATTGTCTTTAAAAAGCTCTCTGTGTATTTCAAATCGTTGCAAATTTTTATGTAACTAAAAGTGATTGCTTTATTTATCTTTATTTAAAGTACACATATATGCGAAAGAATTCGCCGCGAATTCGCCCTTTGTGGACAAAATCTCTTATTCCTCAATAAGAAAATGACAACATGACAATAAAATTGAAGTATCTTTAACATTTAATGGTTTTATACAACTCGTTACCTCGCTGAGTAGAAATAGAATTATAAATGTTTAGCGAACTAACTGCTAGCCTTTAGCGATGTCCTATTTTTTTATATACCACAAAGGTGTCAAACAAGCATACAGCCGGCCTGATGGTAAGCCGTCACCGTAGCCTATAGATGCTTGCAATACCGAGGGTATCACTCACGTGTTGCCAACCCTCCCAACCCTCTCAAGTGGAGCTCTGGAGACCTTACTCACCGTAGGATCACAACATGGCCGAGACCAATTCTATTTGGCTACGATCTTCTGTAAGGTGGACATACTTCCCCAGACAGGCTGCTACGATTTGAGCGGATTATCCTCTGTGCCTCTCTCGAAGCTCGAGTTTGGACGTGGACGAGCTTTCACCTAACCCGTATACGGTCAAGAACCACGAATTCATAAGATTTCAATAATATGAATAAATAGTATAAAAACATCATATTTCTTATTTTAGTCTACAACGACGATGGTTAAGAAAAATAATTTCTAATACAAAATGTATCATAAAATTTCAGTTATTACAAACCTGTCCACTGTCCCGCACCTCTTTGAAAAGGTCCAATAAAAAGATAATTTTGCGAGGTTGTAACGACCGGTATAAATCACTTTTGGGGTTTTCTAACGTACGTGCTCTTTCGATACTTTATGGGCATACCATTAAACATCATATTAAATGTTTTATGATATCTCTTCACTATGAAACAAAATCTTTTTACTATCTGGAACTTATTGACTGTAAGTTCACTGTCCTTTTTTTTTAGTGGAATATCCAAAACGAATGTAGGGCAAATTTACCACTATCAGTCTTAAACTTGGCTCTTCTCATTATGAATGTGCATAATGCATGTTTATTGGGAAAAAGATGCATCGTGGACATTCATAATAAGAACAGCTAATATTTATAATTTATTTGATAATTATTCAGTAGATATATTGTATTTGCTGTCGTCAAATCAATTTTCACGAAAATTCTATCAATGATTGAGATGCAATTTGTAAAAAACCCCAAAAAATTTGAATTTCCCGCGCGGACCGAATCGGATCACCTTAATAGAAGAAAACTAGTCTGCGGACCAGTTTGTATGCGAACGAGTAGCCCCTTAACATAATTTGAAGTTAGATCTTTTATTGGATAAAATTACAATGATTAAACTTATAATAACATGAATATAACAGATACAATTTTAAATACACGAAAAGAGGGCGCACAGAGTTTAATACGTAACAATAACGAAGCTATAAGTAACAGAGAAAACAGACCCTCAGCGTCAGCACATCATGGTTAATCTTTGGGGTTAATATTTAAAAAATTCAAGGTCATCAATCCCCGTATTTGCCCTTTGTAGCGCATATAACTGGATATCTTTGCATCTTTACGGTAACGTCGCTACGTGCCTATTACCTACTTTCAGGCACGTTTTATATTTATCACCTTTGGGTGGTTGATATAAATAACGTTACATACAATCTTACAAATCAATGATGTTAAACAGAATAGGTTTTTTGTTACTTACGTTATTTTAAAATTTCATGGCATAAACTCTTATGAAATTATACAGGAGACGAAAAGAGGAACGGTTAAGAGATTATACGAGACAAACGACGAACATGACGTGTATGTAATGTAGGTTTATCTATGCGGGAAGTCGTATGATAGCAACAATAGTTACTTTACAGTAGTTTATGACGACCTCCGTGGCGTAATGGTTACCACGCCAGACCGCCACCCAGGAGGTCCCGGGTTCGATCCCCGGTCGGGTCATGATGAAAAACGAACTTTTTCTGATTGGCCTCGGGTCTTTTATGTTTATCTATATAACTACGTATTTGTTATAAAATATAATATCGTTGAGTTAGTATCCCATAACACAAGTTTCGAACTTACTTTGGGGCTAGCTCAATCTGTATGAATTGTCCCTATATATTTAAATAATACATAAATAAGCAAAGAACAACAAACTTTACAAGTAAAATTCGAACATAGTTTTTTGTGATGCTACAATTTCGCGAAGTAGAGCAAAGTGAAGTAATGTTAGGCAGAAAGTTTAAAAACAAAGGAAAAGTGAAGACAAAGAAGGATGAAGCCCCCACACTCATTTTCGCTCATATCCACGAGAGTGTAAAGCTGGCTAATGATAACAAACTAATGTTAAAACACAAACTGTTTGTCTAATGTCCTAATAGGCAGACAACGTGTGTTAAAAAAATACTTCCTAAAACTATTTACTAATGCCAAAACACATTTAATGGGTGGACAACGTGTGTTTTTAAAAATACTTCTTAAAATTGCATGCAAAGCTGACATATAGAAGCACTATGGAAATCGCAACGAAGCTGAAAATGTAATTATACGTATATACTTTCCAACTCAAATAACCTCATCGATATTAATCCCTTTAATTTTTATTTCAGCTTCCAATATGGAAATTTAATTAATGAAAAATAAACTCAGTGCCCGTAAAAATTCGGGTGAATTTTCAGTAACAAAACAACATTCGGTTGGAGCCATCCCAGCGCTAAATCCGACACCTGTTCTCGTGCGGTTTTATAATGAAATGCGATTGGAACTAGAGCTGCTTCATCTAATTTTACTGTATTAAATGGGGAACAAGTGAAAAGATATCATTTTGCGAATGCAAAAATTTTTGAACCTGTTGATCACGAAAAGTCTAAGAAAACCCAAAGATAAAGTTATAAAATAAAAAATAAAGATTTGACAGACAAGTTTAAGTAGAACTGTCATGAAACTCATTTACTCATAATACTATAGTTGCAGTCATCATAAATTCAATATGTAGTATGTAAGGACTACTATACTTTTTTTTTGCATAGCCATCCTTCACAGCCGAGCAAATGACAATTACAAATTGCTTGTGAATGCTAAAACTAAAATCTACGAGTTTCTCTTGTTTCGTCTTTGTTCTGAAATTAAAGCGGCTACATAATACACGTGAAAGGCATTTTTCCAATGTCCAAGACAGACTTTACTAACTAACGAAAGCAACATGCCATGTAAATTGTTCAGAGTATTCTGACCAACCCCCTCTCTGATGCTACCTTGAACTTGTGTAGTTTAGTGGAGCTTTGTCTAACAGAATTAAAAAAACGGGAAATTTACATTCGTGAGCTTCAGGTACTTATGATCAATATGTGGTCACCTTTTGCAGATGTGTATCGCTAATTTACATCATCATCTCAACCACGAGAAGTCCACTGTTAGACGTCATCCTTTCCCCAAACATCTCCAACAGGTTCACAGCTCAGGTTGGTTGGCTGCATTCACGATCCGCAAGGTAGTTGGGCGACCAAAGAAAAGTTGCAGAAAGCTGCTTTCATATTATGAACATCAGTCTATAACTTATTCCATACGGTACAAATTACACTATGTGCAAATACCTACATAATATACACTTTGTATTACATTGAATAAATCATGAGTTTAAACCTGAACTAACCTCAACTACTACTTAAAACATCTCATTGGGTGATTTTGGTATTTGAATTAAATATTCAACTAGTAAGTAACAGAAGGATTTAGTATAAATAATTTATGCGTCTTTTTGTTATAGCTCAATGTCAAAAGAACTTTAAATTTATTTAAATCGGATTAAGTAGATCAATATTATATAAGTTTAAAATATTTATTTATAGATTTTTTATTCAAAAAAATAAAGAGATTAATTTGTGTATGGATTCGAGATCGCCGCCTTGTCAACGAAGGTCGTCAAGATGGCGAACTCAGATCCTCACCGTACCACGTTGCCTTTTTAAAGTGTACTTTTCGGTTAAAAAGTGTTCATTTAAAATACTCGACATTGGCGGAATTGTCTATGTGTCGTTAAGACACGAGTAACGCCATTAATCAAGGAAGAATAAGAATAATTTGTGTATTCGATAGTTCTATTTATTCTATACGTTGTTTTGAATAAGATGTTCTCGTTTTAACGGAGTCGCCATTGCCGCCGTCGCGTCGTTAGTAGTTTGAGATGCCAATGAGACTTTTTGGATTTTAATAGAAGAGATGTAGCAACTTCATGACACGTAAAGTCATCATGTTTTGTAAAATAAAAGAGATCATTAGTTTTACAAGTATTAAAAAGTGTTTGATTTTTAAGATATAAGCGAGTCTTATGTGTTTCAGATCTTTGCAACTGGTCAAAATGTCAGCCAATAAAACCATATTACCTATGTATCTACATACTAACCTAGTACCTACTAGGTTTGGGACTATATTTCAGACATTGTAATATTTTTATGAAGCATTGCCGATGAAGTTAAATAAATCCAAGTAAAATAAAACCCGTAGCAATCTGAATGGATCGACAAAAGGAAACTTTATTTAAACCAAAAGAAATTTTCTCATTTCGATTCAGATTGTGAGAATAGTTTTAAGAAATCGGCTTGGGACAGTACCGGGGCCGTTTGTTCTAGGATAAGAAACAAATCTTTTTGTTTCAGAGGAAACTTTAAGAAAGTAGGAAGGAAGGCATTTATTGCGCTAAAAGCCCCGACGGAACTAACTTTAAAATGGATTCAACTTTGTCCGTTGCATTTAACTTGTCCTCTTTTATACCGTGTTGTAATAAAAACGTTATATGTTATTGAGTCCATATACAATTTCTCCAGTAGGTAGCAGAGCAGTAGGTACTTTACAACAAATTGAAAGTTGAACCGATTGAATCGGTCAGCTAGGTTACTCTGCATAGCAATCGCGATTTTAATTTCAATTCTTTAAAAAATCCTAATTCGTACCCTTGAAATTTTATACTTTACTAACTATTTGGTTAGCATACAATCCGATTTCATTTAGGGCGATCGAGCGGAATTATCTTCAAGAGTAAGGGGGCAGATCGGTCTTCAGTTTCAATTGGTTAAACTTCAGTTGACCAATTGAACATCCAAAAAACTAATATGACTTGTTGAAAAAGAGGCTGAAGGGCTCATAATACAACAAAATAAGACAAATTGTAAAATTTGAATAAAAAAATATACACAAAATCTTTTAAAGATTAAATAGAAATTATTCAAGATAAAAAAAGTGGAAGTAATCAACTTAATAAGAGGTATGAGGAAACTCATCGACAATCATTTCATAACAAGAATTGCTGAATTCAACAAATTAAAAGGTATAGGTCAAGTCATTAATGTTTCAATTTTTTCGTCCATTTCGCCCGAATGTATATTTTGTTTTTTGCCACAAGTTAAATTTACTATTTAGGTCGCAGAAAAACGTTTGGCTGACAGCCAGAACAATATCATAACGGGAATATTTTATTTTTGCGGAATCATTCTGCTAACAATCAATTTAAACGAAAATATTGTTTGTGGTCATTTTATATTGTTACCCTTTTCTAGTGTACATTGTTGACATTGTTGTGGTGCTTTTCGAAAAGTTTTGAAAGAAAACTGTTTATTTACTATTTTTAATTTTATAGGCTTATGACAACACAAACTACTTGTTGGCTTACCCGAAGAAGTACGAACCCTCGATCAAGTATTATTGCGATTTACTCTGACAAAGAATCAAAATGTTTATTCAGAGCGTAGACCTTCACAGGCATTTTCTCTAGTCAAAGTGGACATACAACATCTTTAACATTAAATCGCCCTTAACTAGGCATCTTTAACGTTAAATGTCAAGTAGAAACCCAATTATCTATTCAGTTTTTTAACGAGGAAAATAGTGAAAAGTAGTTAGATAAAATGAGATCAGAAAGCAATGGATCCAAGTGAAAGGAGGATTTTTTCTTAACGACTCATGTTGCTGCAGCACACAGTATTATGATTAGTCATACAATGCAGTTACAATTATTTTGAAAGGAAACGCTGCCCAATCACACACAGGGACAGGCTTGAAAAAAGACATTTTACATTTTCTAAAATCACTTATGTTTTTGTAACATATACATATGCGCACTATGAAATATTTTTAGGAAACACATTGGAAACGGGAATAACAGGATCGCGTGTATCAGAAAAATCCATAAAATCTATCAGAAATGTAAAAAAATTACCTCAAAAGAAAAGTATCCTTTGAGCTAAGCTAGATTCAGCACATATTCCAAGCCAAGCTGCATTTCGTTACACGACGGTGTACTAAAAATGTATGACTTTCACAAGAGGATTTCACTACTCCTTTGAAAGCAAAGGCTCTTAATCTTATTGTTCTTTGCTGTTTTCTCTAAAATGTCCATAGGTATTGTTGAAATATAGTGGTCTCAACTGTAAAGTTATTTATTGAGAAACTTATTTCGTGCAGAACTGTCCATGTACTAAACAATCCACGAAGCATTTTTATTCTTTAAAAAATTACTAGTTGCTCTTCTTCTTTCTCCTTAATCTTTTATTAGGGTTGGTAGTATTTATTTCTTCTACCCATATAGATGAAATAGGAGCTAGGAGTCACGCCATCATTCACAAAAGTTTTTTACTACCTAGTTACCTGCAACTAAGGCTTCGATATCGAAAGAATTTAAAACTAATATGTTGTTTTTCTCCCACAATGTGTGCATGTCTGTGGGAGAAAAACAACATATTAGTTATAAATTCTAAATGTTCTTTGTCAATATGATTTCTGTAATACATTATTATTTAAATAATAGCTTTTCCCCGCGGCTTCGCTCGCGTTAATTTTATGACATAGATCTTGTTTGACAACAAAACAACCCATAGCGCGACTTATGGCGCCATCTTTTGGCCGATACAGCGCCCTCTATAATAGAAAAATTATTTTCCCATTGGAACGACATACTTTCACGGGATAAAAAGTAACCTATGTTGGGCTCTGTACCCCTAACAATATGTATGAAAATTTTCATAATGATCGGCTGCTTAGTCAAGCCGTGAAGGAATAACAAACAAACAAACTCACTTTCTCATTTATAATATTAGTAAGGATATTTTTAGTCCTATGGTACCTTAATCAGCTACAATGAAACCGGACCCGTCAAACGAAGTTAGAATTAAGTTTTCTCATGTAATTCCCAATGTAAGTATTTACACGAAAATTAATAAAAAATTACATTGTAATTACGTCTAAGTATTCAATGAAATTTCGTTAAAATCTGATTAGAGTTACCTATAAAAACTTAATTCTTCCCAAACGATGTGTTTGTTACTTTACAGCTGGCTATATTAAGTAGGTAAAAATTAACTAAATATTTAAAAATACTTGGTAAAAGTTATCTTTGAATATATCAAATTGTTCTCTTGATTTATCGACGAAAACCTAAGATATGGATTACATTTTTTTTCCAACTACATTCAAAATCAATTTAACGCAGAGTTCGTTAACTTTATCTGTAAAAGATAAATTGGTGGCAGTCAGAGACATAAATCTGAATAGATAATGCAAATCCCTCCATCAGTCGGTATCAAAGTCGGTCAGATAATTTTTATTGCCTACTGCGACCTCACTAAAGCGAATAGAGAATTCGGAAGGTACCTACGCAGTTATTTTTATTAGAATCAATAGATAAAAAACAAAACATATATTTTGCAAGTATAATAGATTTACAAGAAAAACTTCTCATCGTCATCATGTCAGCCACAAGAAGTCCACTGCTGGACATAAGCCTCCCCCCCAAACATTTTAATTTTGATAGATGGATAAGGATAAATTTTGGATTGCTGCTGATGTATTAGATTCAGTATAGACTGTAAAATAAAATTAAAAGCGAATTTTTAAAATTTATCATAATAATATTTGCTCAATCTTGATATCGTGAATAAAATTAATAATTATTATTAAAATTTTATGTCAATCTCTTCATTTCATTTTGACACTCTGTAAATATACATACATTAGAGTCATCTATTTAGATTTATATCTCCGTTAGTCTTGACGATTTCGTACCATTAATCTGATATTGGAGATATCTATCAGCAATTACTAGAGACGGACTCATTTTTCAAAAGGTACTCTTGGAGGAAAAACTCGAAAACCGATTAAGTTGACTAAAGTTTGCAAAACTTCCATTGTCATTTAAAATTCAACTTTATTTACAAGATCTTACGTTCCATGAAGAACTAAATATATTTTGGATTAGGTCTTAGAGAGGAGTTGTTGAGTTACAATATCATCAAGTCCTCAACAATTCCAATAGATTTATTTACAATTAAATATTATCTTAACACTCAAAATATTTTTTGATTGGCAGGCCTAGACAACCTAGACTCGTGGGATAAATAATGGCCTCAAAAGGCAAGACCGGGGAGGAAAAAGGATAGGGATCCAAATAATAATATTAAAATTAGAGTTATTGGAGTTAGTAAAACAGTATAAGGTATATAATTGCAATGCTCTTGCAGCGCTCATGTCAAAGATGCTACTTTTAGACATAATTGACGACCTCCGTGGCGTAATGGTTACCACGCCAGACCGCCACCCAGGAGGTCCCGGGTTCGATCCCCGGTCGGGTCATGATGAAAAACGAACTTTTTCGCATTGGCCTCGGGTCTTGGATGTTTATCTATATATGTATTTGTTATAAAATATAATATCGTTGAGTTAGTATCCCATAACACAAGTTTCGAACTTACTTTGGGGCTAGCTTAATCTGTATGAATTGTCCCTATATATTTATTTATTTATTTATTTATTTATTTATTAATACGGAAAAGTAACATGATGCAATAAATAAATAAATAAAATAATTAAAAAAATATATATTTTGCAAGTAGATTTACAAGAAATACGTTGCACGTCAATGTTTTTTTATCCTACTAACACTTCAGACGTGAATGGCCTGTTGAGAAGAAGTGCGCAAGAAACTCAACTGTAGACTTTTTTTAAAAAAACATTTTAACATTTGACAGGCCCGGTGGTCGAGTGGCTAGCAATGGTCACTTTATCTCAAGGGCCGAAAACATTTGTGTGCATGAACATGTCTGTTTGCCTTGGTTTGGGTGTTTTCTATGTATAATAAGTATTTATTTACAAAAAAAAGTATTTAAGTATATTTATCAGCAATCTTAGTAGGTACCCATAGTACAAGCTTAGTTGCTTAGTTTGGGACTAGATAGCGTTGTGTGATTCGTCCAAGAATATTTATTTATTTTTGTGTTTTTTAAAAAATAATTACATAAGAAAGGAGCAAATTATTGTGACCACAAATTTTTATCTTTAAGTAAATCGATTTTTCAGCGTGTAGACCAGTGTAGATCTTCACGTCTGCTTTATTTTACTCTATGTCACGTCATATGTTCCATAACATAATTCTGTACATAATCCTTGTACCACAACACAAAATACCTATTTTACATACATAATAAATGATAATTACTGAGGTGTCGAACCTTGGAATTAAATTTCGCTCAATTTACATTTAAAACGTTTGACATTAAGCGAGCTTACTGAAATTTAATCACTGAAGACGTAAGTGATTAATTAATCGGGCCGCGTGCGTGTAGCGTTGACGTGAATTGAAAGGAACGCTACCTCATAAATTGAATATCCATGTTAGGCCCTGGTTAGGATTTAATTAGTTCGTTAATGTTTATAAGAGAGGCCCGATGGCGCTAAAGGTAATCACACACCAAAGTTTATAACAGTTAAGAATTTAAAAATAAATAATTATTTTATTCAATTATTCTCTGCCAATTTTTTTAAATTAAAAAGCCGTTAAGGTGATCCTGATCGGTGACTGCGCTTCCTAACCGCGGTGCCGATCGGTCTCAATTTCTGGATTCCACATACCACATACATTCCATTACTGCTCAACATCAGGTGTGGATTCAATATTTTATTTGGCTAAATAAATAAAATCTGTGCCTCTAGTGTAAAGGGGTTAAACTCAAAAATCATAATTTTACAGGGCGGCAAAAAAGGATTTAAATCTGATTTTGTCGGTTACTGTTTTAAATATATTATAATCTTAAACTGATTACGACTAGAACTATAAATAAACTAGAAATTGAACTCAATATTAGGCTGTAGTTTAATAATGCTGCTGAGATATAAGCCTGCAAAAATTATTTTCACCACTGTTCACCGCGGAGAGCACTGTGAATAGGGGTTAAAATAGACTTTAACTTGCTAAAATGATTACAAAGCTTTACGTGAATTTGTGTAAAGGGGTCGATTTTCTAACTAGAACTATGTTTTTAATAAATTATTTGTGTTTATAGATTGTAAATAGCTCAAGAAATAAATGAAATGCTTTAAGAAAATTAAGTAAGTAGTTATATTTTAAGAAAATTATACATTATTATTATTTTCTGATTATTTTAAGGTGGGACGCCTGCAGGGCACAGGCGTGTGTTCAAGTCGCTATTTGGACTCATTACACTGTTCCCGTGTGGATACGGTTGTTACTGTGGCCCCGATGACCTCCCCCCAGAAAACCTTAAACTCCTTCTACAGAACTCCGTCGGCCAGTGTCCAGGTCGCACAGTTTTCCTTCTTCGATCCTATCGGCTTCAAAAGTCTCCCACCTGAGCCTGCTGTAGTGTATGCACTCAGCCAGGAAGTGCTGGCTGGTCTCTGGTTCACCGCATTCAAGACAAGTGAAGTCTATGCTGTTGTCTATTAGGGACATATGTCGGTTAAGTCTGCAGTGGCCTGTGATGATGCCCATGACTATGCCCAGTCTTTCCCGGCTTAGTGATAGTAGTGACCGGGTTCTTTTGTGATTCTTTCCTTTTACAAACAATTTTGCTTGTCTGCAGCTATTACTCTCAGCCCATGCGTCCTGTGCCTCGCGTCTCATAAGTTCGTTTATCACTCCCTTAGTGACGGTGGCTGATATCGGAAGCTGAGGCTCTGGTCCTATAGGTCTTTCATTCCCTGATGTGCCTTGATGGCCTGGAACCCATGCTACAGTGACCGTCATTACCTCGACTAGTTTATTGAGAACATATTTGCACTCCTCGACCAGCCCTGATACGGTCTCTACCTTGGCCAGTGCTCTAATTGCCGCTTGGCTGTCTGAATAGATAATGTTGCTTTGCGTCTCTATCCCGGAGTCGGTCAGTACCATTTCTGCGCATTCTTTTATACCTAGAACCTCCTCTTGGAAAACGCTGGCATACGTACCCAATGCTAGAACCACATCTTTAGCTGGTTTACTGGGTATGTGTATCCCTGCTTTAGCTAATCCTGTGCTTCTCATTCTGGATCCATCTGTGTAACAGATGAGCTGGGAACCCGATGTCTTAATTTCCCAGTCTGATCTTTTACCTATGTGTAGTATACTTCTTGTGGAAGATCGTTTGTTTCTTGATTAGGTCGTTATTTGTCATAAGTAATGACATGTCTCTCCCTAATGCGTCTTCTATCGCAGCCTGACCTTGGTCCGTACTCCGTGCCTTCCATTCTTTGCAGGCAGTGATCCTGTACCATTGCTCTGCTGCTCTTCTTTTGACCTCAGTGTGTACCGGATTTAGTCCTAGGGCCATATCCAGCGCCATCGTCGGTGTGGACGTCATGGCACCCGTGGTCATTAGATTAGCAGCCATTTTTACTTTCCTCAGCTCACGTAGGTTCAATGAAATGTTGGCTCTATGCCACCATAAAATCGCTCCATACAAGAACTACTCTGGGGGTGTTAGAAACGATAGCAGAATGCCTGTGAATTTGTTCGTGTCGTGTTGAGTCCTGGGTAACAGAGTAGGTGTATAATATTCATAGAGCAAGAGAAAGAACTTGAAAAACGCTTAAGTATGTGTTTAGTGAGTATTAGACTCTATAAAATTATAAATTCCACACAAATCTTATAAAACTGGTTGTATGGAAATTTAAAAAATTTTTAGGGTTAGATGATACGTTCAGAAAGTTTACGGAAACATTAATATTTTTCTTTAAATTACCACACCTCTCACTACCACCAGTAGTATTATAAAATGAATTCGATTTGTGTGGAATTATAGGGTGACCCGAATTCATAGAAGACTGTTCAAAAATTTATCAGGTTGTGTCTGTGTAACAATCAAAAAAACAATTATAGAGATATACCCCGTTTAGATACTAAAAACAAATCAAGATTAGAAAAAAACAATTTTGTGTAAAAGGGTTAAACTAGTTACTCTCGTAATTTTGCAGTCCAGGCGCCAAACGAACACACACAACCTCTCTCTCTCCGAATACTCGAACCGACTGGCTGACCGGCCGCTCACCGAATCGCGTATGTGCTATGCGCCGCCGTTTTTCAGTTACCTCACCCCCGCGCTTCCTATTTAGTGTCACCGTTTTGCACAAAAAAAATCTCACTTAATTCTACTTTGTCCTAAATAAATAGAAAAAGAAATTTTAAACTTTTGTGAATAAAGAGCAAAGTAAACTTAATACTAAAATGTCAGGTAAAACTGTCTTAGGAATAACGATTAAAATTATTATTAATCTTTTTACATGTAATGGAGTTTGAAATAATTAAAGAAATAAAGCGATCTAAGTAAAATGTTATCACTTTACACGAATTTTCACACTTATTTTAAATTGTGAAAAACGGTTAAAATGTAACTTTCACCGTTTTTACAAAAAGATTCGTTTGTGTAAAATAATCAAAGTATACTTTTATTTCTTTACACAAACTCTCATGTATAATGTGGTTTGTTAATTAAGATCTAATTATAGTGTAACCGTTTTTCACAATTTTAATTTTAAGAAATGTCTTTGCTTTATTAACTAAAATGGAGTTTAACCGTTTTTAACAAAATGATTGTCAAATTTTGCAGACATTGATCACTTTGCACAGCTCCTAAAATTGAAACTTATGGTCGTATCTAACTGAGTGTCAAACGTAACGATATAGCTTCGTGAAAGACATAGAGTGGTTAAAAAATGTAAAAATTGGATAAACTCGAGTTTAACCCCTTTACACTAGAGGCACAGAAATATATTTAGAGCAGTCGCTTTGATTGTAACCCTGCAGTGGGATGATTTTGGTTATGATAAGATAATATTGTTTTAATGACACGACCAATATACTGTGGAAATCTAAAAATAAGTCTACATTAGTCAGGCTTAGACACAATAAACAAACAGTTCGTCCACACTGTCAACAGTTGCATATTTGCATATTTGATTGAATGCATGCTTTGTTTGACTTCCCCACTTCCGACGAACAACCGCAGTCTCGATTATTGCCCATCGATGTGTTTTAAAGCTCAATTTATAGCTATTTGTGGTTGGATGGTGGAAAATATGGTCTTCTCGTCTGAAGTGTCGTGACACTCAAAGCTGAAAGGTGACACTCATCGGACGTGTCTTGTAACTAGATGAAAGTATGGTGATAGTCGTTTAGTGTCGGGATAGTCGATGGAAGTGTTGTGTGTGACACTCGAAGAAACGCTCGTGATACCCGTCGGAAGTGTAACTCGATGAAAATGTCGTGACATGAGTGTCGAGATACTCGTTGAAAGACTTGTGACACTATAAATAAATAAATAAATATATAGGGACAATTCATACAGATTGAGCTAGCCCCAAAGTAAGTTCGAAACTTGTGTTATGGGATACTAACTCAACGATATTATATTTTATAACAAATACATATATAGATAAACATCCAAGACCCGAGGCCAATCAGAAAAAGTTCGTTTTTCATCATGACCCGACCGGGGATCGAACCCGGGACCTCCTGGGTGGCGGTCTGGCGTGGTAACCATTACGCCACGGAGGTCGTCTTACGGATAAATGCGTCGTGACTCTAAAAAACTATCGTAACATTCGTAGAAAATGTCGTGACACTCGGCGTGCCGTGACACTCGATGATAGAGTCGTGACATTCGGTAGTGACACTTTATACGAACAGGTAAGTCGTTTGTTTGCCATCTGAATAATAATAAAAAAGATTGTACAAAGATTAGTTAAATTCATTGAAAATTTAATTGCAAAGTTTCATAAAATATAAAATGACAGTTTACTTTGCAAATTACGCCTTTGTAGGATCATCAGTGTCAAATATTCTGACGTTATATCTTATTGATGAACTCTTTGACTAACTAATTAATTGACTGAGAGTTTATAATTAATTATTTGTTTAATCACGACCCTGCTAAATGGTCCATGTTAATTGAACAGGATATTTCGAGAAATTTTATTCTATTGAGATGAAATACAAGAAATATTTCAAAAGCTTTCCAATTTGTTCACTTTAACGCCTGCGTTACACGGTATAAAATATTTGTTTGGAAACAAAGTTAAAAACAGTGTAGACAAGAGGTTTAATACCATACATTTTTGGTTGTGTACGCATTTAACGCAGCGTCTGATACTGAAGTTAGGAGTTGGTTTTAGACCATAGCCGTAAGGCGCATTTCACTGTGATCTTTGTTTTAAACTTTGTTACTGTTTAGGTTTAAAATTCACACTCGTGTCACAGCACTGGATGTGGCACAGCATTGATTCACTAATGAGCTATCCAGACTATCGCGAACATGCTCAGGATGTTGTCGGCGCTCGCCCGCACTCTATGGGAAGGCATCTATATGGCATCTTTTGCATATTGTTGCATAAAAACAGTCAACGCAAGCCTCCGCTCTCGTTTCTAATGTATTACAGAAACAAAGTATCTATTAGAAAATGGTTCAACCTTTATTATTTTTTAAATATGTAATTGTAATTAATTATTTTGTATTCAACATGTTTTATTATGAGAGACAGTGCCTGTGAAGGCCTAGTCTCTGAATAAAATATTTGACTTTGACAAAATTACATATTTATATCAAGATCTTACAGTAACAATATGTTAACACCATGTTCATTTCGCAACATTTCCCACGAAAGTATCTCGAGTCATTTAAACGCCTATCATTAACCGAAGATTGCTTTATATTTTTCATTCTTTACAAAGTTTTCTTCTCCTCGAGAAATCCCTTTTATTCAGATTCAAGCCATTATCATACAAATTACGCGTCGTATACCCGTAATAAATATTTTTTATAATAATCTTTCCTTTGTTGATTATTTTTGTAACAGGAATGAAAGAAGACGTTTTTTTCATTATTGAATGAACATTTTTGTATAAAGAAAACGTGTTATAAACACGAAATTGTATGCTAACGTTTTCCTTTTGACCTTTTTTATATTTTTTATACCACTAAGGTGGTAAACGGGCATGCAAGTACCATCGCGCGTTGCCGACCCTGTAGAAAGTGGAGCTCTGGGGATCTTACTCACCGTAGGAACACAACATGGCCGAGACCAATGCTATTTGGCTACGATCTCTGTAAGATGGAGGTTCTTTCCCAGACGGGCTGCTCCGATTTGAGCGGATTATCCGCTGTACCCTACCTCTCTTACACCTGTTTTACCATTTGTGGTTAAAGTTCTGTTTATCCTTTTTTAAAAATTAGAACTTTCAAAATTCACAAAAGAAATAAAAAAAAATATACGAATAAAATTGTTCGGGCTACTGAAGTATGAGTTGAACTTACACATTTTGAGTCCGTCAGTCAGTGAACTAAAATGTTGAGAGGAAGGTACGTAGTAAAAGAAAATGAGATTTTTAATAAACTTAGTGATATAAAAAAAAAAATGGTACTCAGTATTCAGTCAGTCGGTACAAGGGAGATTTTTAATAATGGTTCCGTACCCATTATTAAAAATCTCTGTTGTACCGTCTGTCAGTCAGTGAACTAAATGTGAATATCGGATATGTTATTACATTTGATATAATATCCATTTTTCATATCCGACTCAATTTACCTAAGTTGAATAAACTCTCTAAATGTAATCCTGTAAATCCTAAAACACATAAAAACATAAATTCCCTAATGAAATCAAATAAAAAGCTGTACATTTATCGCATTTATTCGTTCTGGGTATACAATGTTTAAATCTAATGTGAATATTTCCAATGGTTTGATAGTGATCCGTAATCAAGGAGGTCCAAACCTTTATAATCCCCAGATTTAAAGGGTGCTCATTTTAATTCTTGCATTGAACGTACGTATAGCTTTGTAGTATCACTTATTAGGGATTTCACTAACTGCTAATGTCGTAGTGTTGAGTAGAGGGTGCGTCGCGTCGACGCTTTGTCGAGTCTCGCGGACCCGCTATGATTTTATATATGTCGCCGGAAAATAATACGAATCGTAAGTTGATAGACTTTCTGGAAAATCATAAACCGCTGTTGAAATGTATTATTTATCGTATAAATTTTATGTAATTGATCAACTGACGCTGCCAGGCGGCAAGTTTATGAACTAACTGTTTGCCATTCGTCAAACCATACACGAATGAGCAAAATTCAAATTCGAAATATTTTTATTCAAATAGGCCTAATATAAGCTCTTTCGAATCGTCACAATTTTTTCCTACCACCAGTTGAGACGGCAGATTTGTACTAAGAAGAAGAGGAACCAATTTATTCACTGTAACATACTGCTAACCTGCAACCGTAACATCATGATTTTCCGTTAGTTTATCATGATCAACTTACGATTCGTATTATTTTCCGGTGACATAAATAACTCAGTTATATCTCAGATTGTCAAACTAGGTAAAAAAAAGTAAAAGTTAATGACACTGTCTATTAAGGATGGAGAGGTAACGAAAAGTGCGAGGAAATGGAGAAAACTTATAAGACTTAAATTAAAACTTATAAAAAAATTTACAGACGTGAGCAAAAAATGTGAAGATGAAATGACAATGGTGCTAATTCTGTTGTACATTTAACTAGACTAAACTAATTTTGACAGAACTAGAAGTGTTGTTATCATAGATTTAGTATATACTAGCATACCTATAGATAGGCTAAAATACACTAGTGTGCGTGGAATGTACATGTGTGCAAGCAAATATATAATTTTGTGGATTTTCCTTTTAGTTTTAGGTACATCCAGGCACTGCACAGGTAACCATATTTAATCAAGTAACATGACTGACGTTAGGGCGATACAAGCCCATAGCGTGTATAGGAAAAATGGTCTCGTCTATCTATCTCGCTCTAAGAAACGCGTATGCTATGATCTATCTCTTTTGCATTGCCAATCTTCTAACGTTAGTAAGTTATAATAAATCTATGGTTGCTATCCTTGTCACTAATTGTAAACCAAGGAAGGACAACAACACCTTTGGTCCTGTCAAAATTAGTTTAGTCTAGTTAAATGTACAACAGAATTAGCACCAGTATGAATTAAAAAAATATAATGTTTATCAAAAAAGTTCGGTTTGTAAAACTGTCATTAAATTATGTAAAACATGTAAATTATTAGCTGTCAGAAAAACTAAAGAAAAAAAATAGAAAACGTACTTTAATTAAAATTAAAGTACGTTTCTGTAACTGGCAGCCATTTTATAGACAGGGGAACCACGCAGCAACTAAAAATGCGCTTGAAACACATAATCATAGCATTATCTATCAATGCTACGATTATACTTAGAAACAAGAAAAGCTTTACTTGTAACAAAACGGGCATCAGAAATAACGGATTTGTAGTCTGGACATATTAATACTTCAATTAATTCTTTATGCCGGGTATAGACTACTGTAACGTTATAAATTAATAATATACCGGGAATTAACGCGATCATACCTTGATATTGCCTGACGTTTCGACCAGGTTGCACCGGCCGTGGTCACAGGCGAACTGGTAACTGCACACGTCATGTCTCCATATCCGAGGCGGAATCTTCTTCCACCCTCATATCACCGATAGTCCACCCACTTTTGCACACAACACTCACAGTGTCCATATTACGATCTTTAACCGACTGCGACAACTTAAGGGAGGTTTTGTCTTTGCCACTATTGGATTCCACGCAGATGACAGCTTAAAACCATCCTCTCGATTGAAATTGTTTGGATGTTTTTTAATTTCAATTGCTTCCCGAACAAGTCGCGAGTAATAATGGCGGTCGGTGGAGAGTACCTGCGTCTAGTGAAATTCCAACCAGTGGTTTGTGCCAGCTTCAAGCAGATGTTCTGCTATTGCCGATTTGGTGGTCTGCAGATTCTTGACAGCAGCGATGTGTTCCTTCACCCTCTCAGCAATAGTACGTTTTGTCTGGCCTATGTATGAGCTCCCACAACTGCAGTCGATTTTATAGACACCAGGCGTCTGTAATGGCAACCTATCCTTCGGCGTACCCACCATGTGACTTACTTTTACAGCTGTTGTGTAAATCGTTGGGACGGAGTAGTTTTTGAGTATGGCCCCAATCTTGTCCGTCACTCCTCTGACGTAGGGCATGTAGGCTGGCTGTCTGTTTACCTCCGGATGTTTGCGCCGCCGTCTAGGTAGCTCCGTCTCTCGAGCTACCGCATGGCCGTTTCTTCTCAGTACCTCCTGGACGTGGTGCAGTTCCTGCTCCAAGTGCTCAGGGTCACACAAGTCGAAAGCTCTGCTCCTTAATGAAGTTACAACGGCCTGCAAGTGACGTGGATGGTGGTGCGATGTACCATGCAAGTATCTATCTGTGTGCGTGGGCTTGCGGAACACACTGTGTGATAAGGACCCATTAGGTCTCACAGTTAATTTTATATCCAGGAATGACAACGATCTGTCCGTCTCCATCTCATAAGTAAACTTTATTCTAGGATGTATGGAGTTTAGATATTCAACATATTGATCTACTTCTTGTTTACCTCCTGTCAATATACAAAAAATGTCATCTACATACCTTTTCCAACACTTAATTATCTTTGGGCCCAGACTTAGCGCTTTTTCTTCAAAATGTTCCATCCAGAGATTCGCAAGTGCTGGGGCTACTGGACTTCCCATTGTTAATTCCCGGTATATTATTAATTTATATTAATGCAACGCGAAAGTTTAAAAGTTATTACTGTAACGTTACTTGTATTGTAATGTAACATGAAAGGAGCATTTCATATTATGGACGCAGCGCTGTGTTTTCTTTGTGCACGGTTCGTGCGCGCAAGGCGTCCACACTGTAGGAATTCTGTTACATTACATATTACATATGTACCCGGAATTATTAAAAATATCAAATTAAGATGGCTTTGGAGTTATAAGTACTCTCCTATTTTTCTTTGTCGGATAAAAATCGCACTATAGCTTTTTGATCAAATTCTTCCGCTTTGTTCCTGAACCTGATCGCCAGGGACCAGTGAACTCATTCATCATATATTTGTTAAACACAAAATGTAAGGTATCCCTTGAGACAGCTCTTCAATAAAGAAATGGGAAAGTTTTTGCTGGGCATTGGTAATGCATATAGACTTCTGGTACTATTAAATCCACAGGCCAGATTTTTTGTAATAAAAAACTCATAATGAGGTTGATCTGCTACCTTTTTGCGCAGGGTAGCTATCGTAATAGCTACCCGGCGGCATAAAGCAAAGTACGCAGTACAGCTGTGGCACAGCTACTTCGCTTTATACCTCAACAAAGTGCCTCAACATCAAATCATTTAACATGCACTTTCTGTCTTAGTCGCTATATGTAATTTTATGGCGTTTAAACTTAATAATATACTAATATTAAAAGGCGAAAGTTGTGTGTCGCCTCGAGGATAGCAGGACCATCTTTAGGATGATTTTTGGTTGCAACATCCAACATCCTAGGACACATGTGGATCTAATAAACAAAAACTCTGTTTGGTATCAACGAAAAGGACGGAGCTCACAAAAAAATCCGCTTACAAGATGTGCAAGCGATTTTTTTCTAGTCCTCCTATCTTCGAGGCCACCGTACCATGTTGTTATATTGACTGCTTCGCTTAAGAAGTACATATTAACTCATTTTGTCCTCTTCCACGATTACCTCTATTAAGAATCTAGCTCATTTGTCCGAGTTTGTCAGTAACTTATAAAACAAAAACAAATAGAAAACCAGATAACATAAAAACATTTATTCATAGACTAGACCCTCACATATCTAGTCGAAAAGTAGTTATACGCCATCGCTTATTTAGTATATACAGGGTGCAAAAGGTTAAAAAAAACAGCAAGTCCACACACGTCACAAACAACCCGTTACATTATCCCATCCTGTATTATCTGCCATTCGAGGTACGCTTTACGAGCGGATCACGTATCAGCGTTCGAGGCGATACGCGTACCGACTGCCGATAGCATTCACAATCATGGCATGATGAATTTCTGAGTTGGTAATATCGGTGGGATGTAATTATAGATAGAATTATAAATGTTATTGTTATTTAGATTGAGGGCAATCTATTTTTTTTAGCCAAAACAAGTTTACGCCTGATGTAAACCAGTCAAACTGCTGTCTCTCACGTAGTTAAGGAGGTGACCTTTTACCTTTTTAATAACTTCCCTCCTACGTCCCTGCTACTTATCTACATACTTCCTACTCCGTCTACCTTTTTTCTGATTAAATTCATTTTGAATTCTAAGACAGCTGTAGGTTCTCCCAGGGAGGTCAAAAAGCTTCATTGCTTAATTTCAATCGGAGGTCGCCATTGTTGATCCTGGCTATACAAGAGACACAGCGGTGTAAACCAGCAGAGCGGTAGAGTACAGAAGTGAAAGCCATTGATAATTTTAGCCTAAAGGCTGGACTAAAGTCCACACGACCTGATAACAAACAACAGCTTTTCAGTCTGAACAAATTCTGTTGCCTGCATTCTTATTTTTTGAAGTCTGGAACATGCATTACTGCATGCCCCACCGCTTGGGGAGAGGCGGTGGACCACTTGGGGTATACCGACTAACCTGACTCACTGCCACCCCATCCGCCTAGATGGGCGGGTGGGCTGCGGGAACACTATTACAACCGCTAATCCTGCATCCAAGAACTTGTGGACTTTTTAGGATGAATATCGGTATATTCACCCTAAAATGCCCACAAGTGGAACAAAACGACCGACACTGACAAAATTTCTTAAGAGGTCTATGCATCTACCTTATTCTGGTGAAAGAATTTTTTTTCGAAGTCTAGTTTCGGAGTAATTTAACATCAAACATTTGTTGTGTTTTCATCCCTAAAAAATCAGCCGTATTAAGGACGTTTTTTAAAATCATCATTCATCATCATTGACCATCATTATTTTTAACCTGTGTGTTGTTTAGTGTAATAAGTATTTTTTTGTGTATTTTTCCCGAAAATTTCCGTCTGTTTATGTATCTTTGTCGATGCATTATTGCCGCGTGAAATTAGAGTTACCAATACGAAGGAAATCAAGTCAGTGCACTTTTTTTAAATAAACTATTTATAAATTAAACTTATGCAAAAGGACATGAAACTTTCGGCTGGGTCCGTCCTTTTTTTGTCACCCTGTATAGCTAATGACTATGGCTTTCTATTGATTTTAAAATCGTTTCTGTAGTTCTCTACATATTTTACCTGTCACCATTTTATTTTGTAATGATATTTATATTAGAAATCAGTCAAGTGCGTAGAGGTATAATGTTGTTCAAAGCTAATTTATTATCCTTATCCTTACTAATATTATAAACGAGAAAGTGAGTTTGTTTGTTATTCCTTCACGGCTTGACTAAGCAGCCGATCATTATGAATATTTGCATACATATTGTTAGGGGTACAGAGCCCAACATAGGCTACTTTTTATCCCGTGAAAGTATGTCATTCCAATGGGAAAATAATTTTTCTACTATAGAGGGCGCTGTATCGGCCAACAGATGGTGCCACCAGTCGCGCTATGGGTTATTTTGTTGTCAAACGAGATCTATGTCACAAAATTAACGCGAGCGAAGCCGCGGGGAAAAGCTAGTAGGTATTAAATTTAATAATAAAATTATCCTAAATTGTTAAAGTGACAAAATATTATCCCAAAATATCAGTAGGTACAAACTATGAAAACATTTTGTTAACCACACATCACAACGTTTGTCGGCTGCGCCGTGTTTCCCGTGATAAATAACACAATTTTCAGCAAATGTTTACTAACGAGGCTGAAAATCACGTTGAATCATTAATTTATGAATATTGAAGCAACCTGCACAATAGCTTCTAGTTTTTATGCTTGCAGATAGACGGTTTAAAGACCTCCGTGGCGTAATAGTTACCATGCCAGTGCCAGACCGCCATGCGCCACCCAGGAGGCCTCGGGTTCGAATCCCGGTCGGGTCATGATGAAAAACTAACTTTTTCTTATTGGCCTCGGGTCTTGGATGTTTATCATGTATTTGTTATAAAATATAGTATCGTTGAGTTAAGTATCCCAAAACACAAGTTTCGAACTTACTTTGGGGCTAGCTCAATTGTGTGATTTGTCCCTATATTTATCTATATTTTTAATAAATAAAAAATACAATTTGACTTTGTGTTTTTAATCAAGTTATAATCAAAATGAACTAATTTATGAAGTGACCAATTAGGTTTTTTTAAAGTTAAAGTGTGGACCGCGTGGAGGTTTCCCAACAAGGTTTACAATTCAGTTTTTTTACAATGGTACGTTTAAAAAATAATCCATCCTAATACAGATCATGATAATAGTTGCTTGCCTCACTTATACGCGTTAAATCATTGACTTGTCAAGAGTTATAAAAAAACAAAAAAAACATAATAGAATAAAATTTGACAAAAGGCTATTACGATGTTGCTCTTATTCCTATCAAAACTAACTTCAGTAATCGTTACTTAACTATACATCTACATTTTGGTGTGAATAAGGAACGCCTGTTGTGTGCGGTCACACGTCACTGTTAAAACCCGTCAACAACCGTCGACATCTCTCTGGCAGAAATGTGCCCCTCGCAGCAAATTGCTTACTCGGAGTACAAACATAAATTTTCACTGACCGTAGAGGGGTCATATTATATGAAAACATTCAGGGTAACATTATGACAACCATTATGCAAGCTCTACACTCTCCGGAAGTTGAGCGAAGTGAAGTGAAGCGAGCTTTTAAGAGAGGTAGGGCGGATAACCCGCTCAAATCGGAGCAGCCCGTCTGAAGAAGGACCTCACATTACGAAAGATCGTCGACGATCGATTCCTACGGTGAGTAAGGTCTCCAGAGCTCCACTTGAGGGGGTTGGGAGAGTTGGCAATGCGTAATACCCCCGGTATTGCAAGCGTCTCTAGGGTAGCGGTGATGCTTTCCATCAGGCATGCTTGTTTGCCAACTATGTGGCATAAAAAAAGTGTAGCCGAAGTAGGACACAGAGTCCGTCCACACTTTCCTTTTCGCTCAACATCGCGAGAGTGTAGAATGAGAGTGTGTGGAAGTATTAAAAAAAATGTTTTCTGAAACAAATAATTTAAACGGCTACCTCATTTTTCAAAGAGTTTAATGAAATAATCAGCAACTTTTAGTTATCATGACGAATTAGGAACTAAAAATGTTACGAATCGCAACTGTGACAAGTGAGGAGTAAAAGCACCTCTGATATTGACATTTTCAACCAATTTGTGGGATTTAAGTAAAGTGATGCACAGTGTGCGTGAAGCCTTTGACAGGGTATTCTAAAACAGAGAGGTATGCATGCATCTCGAGTTGTCTCTCTATACTTAGAGTAAATGATGTCATAGATTAATTAACAGCACAGAATCTTCAATTTTGCATATAAAAAAGCATAAACATTTGTAGCATTCTGGTAATATATTCAATGCCAGTTAAATAAGTTTGACTGATCTAGCAGTCGAGTGGCTAGCAATGGCTACTTTATCCCAAAGGTTGTCATAATAATGAAATCGCGCCCGACCTGCGACATTTCGTGTGTATAAATAAATACACGGAATACAAAATCGCCCGCTTCGCCTTTAAGCTGAGCTGATCGCACATTTGTCAGCACCGTACGCGCCGTACGCTCCGCGGTATATGACGCCATCAGAATGCTTCTACTGCACTTTACGAAATGCGGCGCGTACGGTGCATGCAGCGCGTACGGTGCGTGCGGCGCGTACGGTGCTGACAAAATATGTGCGATCAACTTTAGAAATAAGGTGAGGATTTACACAACGTGCATGAGGCCGATAATGACGTAAGTCCACTTTGCGCTCACGCCGCGCCCTCTCATATCCACAGGCTGCAAACCATTCAGAATTGGTTTTTGCGCAAAGCCATCGGTGGGCTTTGATTCATTAGGAACAACCTCCACAGGCTTCTCTCCAATTCGTTCGCCTTCCCCCAGTGTCGCCATAAGCCGAGGTTCGAGTTCACCTCTGGGGCTCCCCTAGGTACACACTGTAAATTTTAGGCGGTGAGAGCCCTACGCTCCCGGAAAAGCCCGGTGTCTTAGCCAATGGCATCAGTATGCCTTTAGCTAATAGGATAGGATATAAAAAATAAAAATAATAACGCCAGCTTCGCCTGTGTGTTTCAGACATAATGGTTCACATTTTTTATTTTTTTAGGTTTTAGTCTAATAAATTAATGAAACGTTTCTACACGAACTAAAACCACGCAAGTTGAGATGGTAAAATAATGTAGTATGTAATACTACATTTTTTTGACTTTTTTTTACTTATTTTCACAATTTGAGCTCAATTTGAACTCGGGTACAATATACAAACAAGGCTTTACTGTGGTAGATGCAATTTCAATGGCTTTGTACGCTCGTGATCCCGGATGGCCGATATTGTGAGAGTTGCTTGTAGGTTTAGCTGTACTTAAGCCGATACGATGAATTCTGTATTTTTGAATCGGGACGAGCCCACCACACATTCCCACCACTGTCTCTCATTTATAGCAGGATCAACAACGGCAACCTCAGATTTCGAGTGAAGTCTGATATCAATAAGATATCAGATTGCTTATGACAATAAGCAATGAAGCTTATTGACGTCTCGGGGGATAGACTACAGATCTACACTTGAATGTTAACATTATTTTTTAATGTTGCTATCAAAAACGATATTAGTGACAGATGTAATAGTGCCTCTCTTTTCTTACCTATTCCCACCTACCTTGTGATGGCTTGTGTTGGTAGATCTGTACACGTATAAACATCAAAATTTTTAAATATGAATGTAGGTTTAATACTCTACCACACAAAAACCGCTTGGCAGATTTTCTTGAATATTTAAACACAGATTATAACCTGAATCAAAAGAGAGTAGTTTTCATCCCGGATATAAAAATTTGTTTGCCAGCTTTGTACACCAAAAATAAGGTTTCGAGACCAAGATATTAATCAGCAACGAAACGCTAAATAATGCCCTGTGACGGACCAAAACCTCAAGGGTTTTATGTACAGATCCCAAAAAGATATTAAGCCCTTTGTTGCTAAACGTTTGCGTTTTGGCTTCACGATACTTTAGTTGGAAGATTGATGGCTTTTTGAACATACAACAAGCATAATATATCTTTGTTGAGTTTCTGAATTAACGTTTAATTAAACTTAATTAAATTTCAGGATAGGACAATTTAAGAGAGGTAGAGCACATCGGATAATCCGCTCAAATCGGAGCACAAGACCTTACAGAAGAACGTTCGTTCCTACGGTGAGTAAGGTCTCCAAAGCTCCACTTTACAGGGTCCGCAACACGCGAGTAATATCCCCGGTATTGCAAGCATCCATAGGCTACGGTTATTGCTTACCATCAGGTGGGCCGTATGCTCGTTTGCCGCCTTAGGCTGACATCAGACGGACTGCTTCGCAGCGACCGCGCATGGTCGATTTATTTAACTGCATGCAGTTGTACGTTCGACTTCGTGCAGTCATGATATCAACTGCACGCGGTCGGATGCAGTCGAGTGAAGTCTGATATTAACTGCACGCGGTCAGCTGCAGTCGAGTGAAGTCAATATCAACTACATGCAGTCGTGCCTTCAACTTCGCGCGGTCGGCTACAGTTGAAGGCACGACTGCATGTAGTTGATATTGTAATAATTGATATACCATTGGATAGGGTTCTCCAAATACATTTACTATGGCGATAAATGTAGTCGTCATAGTAAAAATGTTATGTTTGAAGAGGCCTACCCAATGGTATCGAGACAAGCCCACCACACATTCTCTCCTGTGTGTATGTCTCCTGTGTAGCCAGGATCAACAACGCGATGAAGCTTATTGACGTCCCGGGGTAAAACTACAGCTGTCTTGGAACTCACAACGAATTTAATCAGAAAGAAGATAGTCGGAGTAGTATATCCAATGGTCTATCAATTATTACTATTGGGTGATGTTCTCCATAAATTCTCATTGTCCTTTAGGAACTTTTCATAGGAAACGTAAATCAAAATAGTCCATCGATTTTATACTACATTGTCTACAAAAAGCGAATTCTCTGAGTTTTCGCCTCGTTTTTCCAGGAAACTCGCAATGCTTTTGAATGCGATGTATTTCTGCTTATTTTGCTATTACGCCAAAATATTCGTTCACAATGCTATCAAAGCAAAGCTTATAGAACAACCAATGTTATTATATTATAAATGTAGATAAAAAGCATTTTTTTTTATTTATTCACAACGAGCAAAATAAATTACAGTACTTTAAAAACTAAAATAAAAACTAAATTAAAAAAAAAAATTTACTACAAGTAATTAAAAAAAAATAGATATATTTTTTTGAGAATATTATAGTTCGAGCACAGTATAATACATCTTCGTAAAGATGGTCATCTTTACGAAGAGCCTAAAGGTGCTCCCACACCTTTTAAAACATAATGATTTTTCCTCTCACATTAAATGATTGATATCCTTATTCCTATCCTAGCAAAAATCTTTAATTTTTCAATCTCCACAGGCTCCTTTCCTGAGTGCTGGAAACAAGCACACATCATCCCACTACCCAAAAAAAATAATCCTTCTGTTTTCAGTGACTATCGTCCCATATCTATACTTCCTTTCCTCTCTAAAGTCCTGGAGCGGCTAGTACACTGGCAACTGAACAGCTTTCTTAATTCCAATCATATCCATAACCCTTATCAGTCTGGTTTTCGTCCCGGTCATAGTACGACTACTACTTTAGTTAAGATTACAGACGACATTAGACGTGGTATGGAAAATCAACAACTCACTCTATTGACATTACTTGATTTCACTAATGCTTTTAATTCCGTTGATATTGACATTATGTTAGGAGTACTATCTTCTCTTAACATATCTCCGGCGGTGTGTGATTGGTTTCATAATTACCTGTACGGGCGTCGGCAATGTGTCAAAATTGATCACCAAAATTCTACCTGGTGCGACACTACAGCTGGCGTGCCGCAGGGTGGTGTGCTGTCTCCTTTATTGTTTGCTATTTTCATTTCCTCTATCTCTAGTTCTCTTTCTTGTTCCTATCACCTTTATGCAGATGATTTACAAATTTATTGTCAAACATCTTTGAGCAATATAGCCTTCGCTGTTTCGGAAACAAATGACAACTTAAGCCGCATTTCATGCTGGAGTAAGCGCTTCGGACTCAAAGTTAACCCTGTCAAGTCTCAAAGCATCATAATAGGTAGCCAGGCATTTATTTCTAGGCTGGATAGTATTGCAGTTCCGCCGGTTATGCTTGATGGCGTCTGCATTCCTTTAAAAAACTCAGTTAAAAACTTAGGGATGATTATGGATTCCACGTTATCTTGGAAGGCTCAGGTGGCTGAGGTAAGTAGGAAGATGTTTGCCGCTTCTTCGTCACTCCGAAGACTCAGAAATTTCCTACCCACTGCCACCAAGGCTGCTCTTGCACAATCCCTCCTTCTCCCTTTACTTGACTATGCTGATATAGCGTACCCGGATCTTAACGTAGAGTTACTCAACAAATTAGAACGTATGCAAAATTTCAGCATCAGATTCATTTACGGTCTACGGAAATTTGATCACGTGTCAGAATACAGAGCGCAATTGAAATGGCTCCCGATTCGCCAGCGTAGAGACATGCACATCCTTTCCTTCCTCTACTCTATTCTTTTCAATCCTTGCACTCCCTCCTATCTTAAAGAATACTTCATATTCACCTCTTCATCCCATAGCCTTTCACTCCGCTCCACTGACACTCTCACCCTTCTAATTCCTGTCCATTCTTCCAAATTCCTCGACAAATCATTCTCTATCCAGGCCATCAGACTATGGAATAACTTACCTGTTACAATCAGAACCGCGAAATCGATAAATGTATTTAAAAGAGAAGTAAAAAATTATTTACTTTCACACTAAATTCTTTGTATAAAAACGACATTTTATTTTGTATATATTGTACTATACAAGTATTTATGTATTGTTTTAGTTTTCTATATTGATAGTTATGTATATATATATATATATATATATATTATTTATTGTAGATATATTGTTATGTCCTGCTGTTTATTACACATCTTGCTAGCCCTGCCCACTTCATGCAAAAATTCGTTACCCTAAGGTTGCCTTGAAAAGATTGCTTTGAGCAATAAGGCCGCCTTGTTGCATATACACTAGTTTGTAACTTTTACTGTTTACTGTATTAATTGATTGTGTGTTGCAAATAAAGCTTATTCTATCTATCTATCTATCTAAATGTTACATTTATTTATTTATTTATTTAAACTTTATTGACCACAATATTTGGTTACAAAAGGCGGACTTAACGCTAAATGCATTATCTACCAGTCAACCTTTGGGAAGTGCAGATATTCGCGAATGCGGTTTTAAATTATATGACATACTTACAATAAATAATACTTAGATGTAAAAAAAAAAAAGAAAAAAAAAAGAAATGTCTTGAACATAATTTGATGAATACTTGATATTGATGGTTGTTGTCAGAAATCCCACTATCCCACTCCCACTAATTATAAAGGCGAAAGTTTGCCAGTATTTTTGTTACTTCTTCACGTTTAAATGGCTAGGGCAATTTTTATGATATTTAGTATGTAGGTAGCTGATACCTTGGGTTACTTTTTATCCCGAAAAGTACGCTTTTCCCGTAGGAATTAGTCTGATAGTCAATTTTGCTTTATATAAGTAGATGGCGCTGCTGTGCATAAATACACGCAAACGAAGTTGCGTGGGTTTCTCTAGTTATAAAATATTATGGAAGAAGTCACAGGCATTCGATAGTATTAAAACAAAGTAATTCCATATCACGTCTGCTCACAGCATTCCCAGAATCAATTTAAAATCTCATTCGTCGGAAAACTGTAATTAAAAATTCATGAATATTTATTATGAGATCAAGAAGGTTAATTAACAAAAAGGCGGATATATTTCAGCTATGATCGGCATTTTCTGCTGACAATGGTGCACGCAATAAAAGAAAAGCAAACAGCGTTATGTCTCTAATGAGTTACACATTGCTGTGACAAACTTCGAACACTGATTTTGACGGGTATGATACAGAACATAACATATCGTATATCAGCCAGCACCCCAATGAGCTCCGCAATATGCATACATTTTGTTGCAATGCCTGGTACATTATATTAATATTATTAATGAGAAAGTGAATTTGTTTGTTAGTTATTCCTTTACGGCTTGACTTATCAGCCAATCATTATGGAAATTTGTCTATATATTGTCAGGGGTACAGAGCCTATAATAAATAAAACAACGTATTCGTGTTAGCGAATGGCACAGACTAAAAATTTTTTATTCAACCATAGATAATGACATATTGTGTAGATATTACTTATAACACCCCCACTATATCTAACAATATAAATTAAAAAGTATATATTACGATCTTTGAATGCCTAACACATCCATAAACTTGTAATGTTTTACAACACTTAAAGCTTTCGTGAATACATCAGCTGGCATCTCAGCTGTAGGCAAATATTTGACATTTACAATTTTATTTACTACACATTCTCTACAAAAGTGAAACTTAATGTCTATATGTTTTGTACGCTTGTGAAACATTGGATTCATAGTTAGCTTTTGTGCACTCTGATTATCGTTGAACAAATCAATGGTATACAAATTTTGTGAAATTTCATATAGTAAGTTTCTCAAATAAACAGCTTCTTTACATGCTTCTGTAATTTCCATATATTCAGCCTCACTACTAGACAAGGCTACAGTAGTTTGTTTTTTAGTTTCCCAAGAAATTACACAACCAGATAAAGTGTAACAATATCCTGTATATGACTTTCTATCTATAACATTTGCACCCCAATCTGCATCTACATATCCTTCTAATATTGAATTTCCATCAGCAGTATACTTCAAACCGTAATTTTTAGTTAATTTTAAATATCTCAATAGACGCTTTACATATGCACAATGTTCTCTAGAATAGCAATTATTAAATTGACTCAAAAATCCAACTGTATAAGTAATATCAGGTCTGGTTAGAACTGCTAAGTACATTAGACAACCAATAATTTGCTGATATGGGAATTTTCCAACATAGTTTTCCCCCTTGGATACATGCAATTTAGTTTCCATAGGAGTCTGAATGGGTTTGCATTGACTCATGTTAAATCTATGCAACACCTGATCAATATAATCAGACTGGTTCAATGTGATAGTTTTCTCAGATTTATTGATACTTACATTGACACCAAGACACTTTCTAATTTCACCTAAATCTTTAAGTTTGAAATGGCTAGCTAATACATTTTTCAAATATTCTGTTTCTTTACAATCATTTGAGAAAATAAAAAAATCATCCACAAAAAGTGTAACAATAGTCTTCAAATTATTTCTAATTTTTGTGTACATACATGGTTCTATCTTAGATCTCCTATAACCAATACTTAACAAACATTCATCCACTTTCCTGTACCATGCTCTCGAAGATTGTTTAAGCCCGTAGATTGCCTTTTTTAATTTAAGTACTTGACCCTCATGGGTCTGCTCGGAAAATCCTTCTGGCAACTGCATAAAAATGGTTTCATCGAGAGCACCATTCAGGAAGGCTGTAGTTACATCAAGGTGAGTAATGTCAAAACCTAACTTAACTGACAATGCAAATAGTAACCTCAATGTAGTATGCCTCACAACAGGAGAAAATGTTTCTGTATAGTCTATACCTTCTATTTGTGAAAAACCTTTAGCAACCAAACGCGCACGGAACCGAACTTTGTTATCACTATCATATTTTTTACGAAGCACCCACTTACACTGTACAACCCTACCATCTTGTGGACTATCACATAATTCCCACGCATCATTTTCTTTGAAACACTGTAGTTCTTCTTGCATGGCCAACATCCACTGTTTCTTTTCTGGTCCATTTAAAGCATCATGCAATATCAAATCTGCCCCATCATCATAGGTTTCAACATTTGCACAAAGATTCGACATGCCATATCTCTCTGGTGGTTTCCGTGTTCGTCTGGGTCTGTCCATGAAATCTTCATTTTCACACTGAAGTGTACTCTCTGAGTCTTCATAATCACTTGGAACATATGTTTTATCATTGTCGTCATCGTAGGAGTAATAATTTTCACTGTTGGAGCTATCCTCAAGACTAGATGTTGATTCAAAACTTGTTACCTTCTGGCCTTGTTGTTCTGGTTTAATCTCATCCCCCACTGAAGCAACATTCTGGTCTTGCACTTGAATCATACATTCAGAATTGATTTCTGGCTCAACAATGACCACGTCTCTACTTGTAAACACAGTCCTTGTTTCTGGATTATAGACTCTGTATCCCTTTATGTTATCTGGGTATCCTGTAAGAATACATTTCATAGATTTCTTATCCCATTTCTTACGCTTTTGTTTAGCAACATGTACCATGACGGTGCTACCAAATATCCTAATATAACTGATATCTGGTTTTGTGCCAGTCCATAGTTCATATGGCGTTCTATTATCCAACGCAGCAGCCACAGTTCGATTCTGCAGGTACACTGCCGTATTTGTGGCCTCACCCCAAAACTCTTTTCCCAGGTTCGCATCAAACAGCATCTTGCTTTTTCTACGACAGTGCGATTGAATCTTTCACATAAACCATTTTGTTCTGGGGTGTATGGGTTGCTTTTCTGGTGGATAATACCAGCACTGTCGAGGTAATCACCAAATTCCTTATTGCAATATTCTAACCCATTATCGCTTCTTATTACTTTTATTGTTCTTTTTGTTTGATTTTCCACCTGTGCTTTGAATATCTTGAAATACTTCAGAGCCTCATTTTTGTGCTTCAGAAAATAAACAAATGTTATGCGACTGTAATCATCGACGAATAACAAGAAGTACCTCGCTCCTCCTATTGATGTAGTCTCCATAGGGCCACAGATGTCTGTGTGCACTAAATCTAGCAAGTTACTGCTTCTCTGACCACTGCCTTTAAATGGTAAGCGACACTGTTTACCTTCACAACATGTTGTACAAGAAGCCTTGCTTATTTCTACTTTTTCATCAAATGACATTCCCAAGACAGCATTTTTCATTTTATTTAAGTAGTCCTTATTAACATGTCCTAATCTGCGATGCCATGTTACACCTGACACAGCTGATGCAGCCAAATACTCCTGGGATACCAAGTTTACCTTGTATACCCCATTGACCAATACTGCTGTAGCGACTAACTGTTGCTTTTTATTGTAAACACAACAGCCTTTATCTGTGAAAGACACACTGTTTCCTTTTTTAATTAGTTGACTGACTGATAGTAGGTTAGTAGTCAGAGATGGTATACAGCATACGTCTTCTATCACGATGTCGTACTCGCAATCATCAGTTGAAGTCGTTATTTTAACATTGCCAGAACATAATACTGTCTCCTTTTCACTATTAGCTACGACAATTCCTTTATTTTGTTCATATCTGGCATTCATAACCCAACTTTCGTTTGCTGTTAGGTGTACACTTGCCCCGGAGTCGATATACCAATCATTTTTGTTGAAATTCTCACTTAAAAATACTGCACTAAATGCGTTTGATTGCATTCTTTCTTTATTTTTCATATTTGCTGAATTATTTCCGTTATTCATGCACTGATTTCTGTAATGGCCGAATTGTTTACACCCGTAGCATTTCACCGCCCTGGTGTTTGACTTCGGAACAGTAGTACTACCAACATCACAATTTTTCTTGGCCATAGACAAGTTATTCTTATTTTTCTTTGCATGATTTGAATGACTGACGAAAGCACCGTTCATTTCACTCTCGTTGTAATCTATCGACTCCATGTCTAATAATTTTGTCTTAATATTGTCTGCCGTAATGGAAATGCCTGAATGTTCAATTGCCATGATCATTGGAGCAAAACGATCAGGCAATCCAGCCAACAACAATGACCCTGTCCATTGATCATTTATTTCAAATCCCGTTCCACTTAATTTCTGCGCTGTATCGATAATCTGCGTCACATATGACGTCATCGAACTGCAATTATCTCGCCGGATTGAAATCAAATTTCTCAACAGACTTATTCTCCGTGAAAAGCCACTATCATCAAATAATTGCTGTAGTTTATTCCACAATTCTTTCGACGATTTAACGCTTTTGATGTGGACATACAACGACGGGTCGATGGTCATAATCAATTTGGCTTTAGTTTTTTCGTCATCCGTGCTTGCTATTTCTTTTCCCGGTTCTGGCTTGATACAATGCGTCATGCCTTCGAGAACTAAGAAATTTTCTGCAGCGAAACACCACTCCGAATAATTATCGCGTCCTTTTAGTTTCGGCACATTGATAAGGTAGTTGGTAGCCATTTTGACGAACAGTTTCTACACTTAAACACTGCGATAACCTAGGCGATAACTAATATGATCAGTCGGTTCACAACTAAATCGCACTGAATACTGTCTTTTAACACTTGCTTTACTGCAAAATCCTTGTTAAAACGACTCAATACCGCGATTTTTTGAGCGTTGGCCCATAACCTATAATAAATAAAACAACGTATTCGTGTTAGCGAATGGCACAGACTAAAAATTTTTTATTCAACCATAGATAATGACATATTGTGTAGATATTACTTATAACAGAGCCCAACATAGGCTACTTTTTTCCGTGAAAGTATGTCATTCCAATGGGAAAATATTTTTTCTACTATAGAGGGCGCTGTCAAGCGAGATCTATGTCAAAGTACTATACTTACAGACAGTGGCGTGCCTAGGGTTCAATAGCAAGGCAAGCCAGATAGGTAGGTACAGGTATGTACTTATATTTTTTGAGAGAATTGATGCTACCTATTCAAAGTTTCATAGAATACAATTATGTAATCGATTTTTTTTATATCTTAGAAATCGTATCGAGATTTAAATTAGGTAAATATAAGGGAACAATTCATACAGATTGAGCTAGCCCCAAAGTAAGTTCGAAACTTGTGTTATGGGATACTAACTCAACGATATTATATTTTATAACAAATACATATATAGATAAACATCCAGGACCCGAGGCCAATCAGAAAAAGTTCGTTTTTCATCATGACCCGACCGGGGATCGAACCAGGGACCTCCTGGGTGGCGGTCTGGCGTGGTAACCATTACGCCACGGAGGTCGTCGTCATAATAACAATTCGAATCGAATTTATTTCTAAAATTATGCGTTATTTAATCCAAGCGAGGGATTAGATTTATAATATTTTTGAAAAGGCAAATTCTTATTGTGCATAATGCACAGCACAAAATAGTCAATAACTACCTATCTATTAATTAGAAAACACTGCGATTGTGGTCATTACGTAAATACATGATTGAAATATCGAGTGAAATAAGATTGAGATAGGTAGGTACCTATTTTACGAGTTTACGTTAAAAATATGCAAAACTTAAATAAATAACAATATAAGATCGAGAGCAGCCAACTATTGTATTTCTCTTTCCGTTCTAATATAGAGTTAATAATATGTACTTACTTAAGTCCGGAGAGTAGGTTTTAGAGTTGTTAACTAACCTGTTAAAATAAATTCTAACAGAAAATCTATCCGATTTCACATTTACTAAGTTTACAGATCGTAAAAACACACAAACTTATCACTTCACACGAAACAATATTCACTGAGATTCACTGATTATAAACACGTTATCAATTTTTTCACAAAACAACAACAAATTAGCCTCATGAACACTAATAATATGAATGAAGTTCGATCGAATCAAATCCAGCGCTGAGCCGCTGAGGATCCGCGGCTACATTCATTAGCAATCATGGCTTATTTTTCCATAGTAATTTGTTCAATTTTGACAGATACGTCAGATACGTTTGTGTGCGTTTTTTCATACGTTAGAGCGAGAAGTCTGAAGCCGTTGTGTAGCACCACAGATATCAGAATACAAGAGATATGGTTTGTGGGCGGGGCGCATGTCGCCATTTTCTACACAATTTTCTGCACAAATGTGCAGGAACTTGATTCTTCTAAGTCGCTTGTCGCCCTATTTCGTTAGGTTCCCGTCACTATAATGAACTTTTTGCTCCGTGTTCGTAATCGAACTGCAAATTACGGGCTTACGATTTGTGTGAGAGTGACTGTCGAGATTATTCTATTAAAGTGTTAAAATGTAATTGTGTGTGTAAGTGGCGACATCGGTTCCGGTACAAAACCCATCTAATGACATTTCTCCTTCTTTCTGTGTTCTGTGTGTAGCACGGTACAAATCGCATATAAAGCCCATTTTTAGCGGTCTCTGTCTCGCTCGCTCGAGACTGTGTCATCATTATGTCGACGGGGATGTGTGCGTGTGCCGCGTGCGGTGCGGATGGGGAACACAGTTCGTATTAAAAATTAACCTTCATGTTTAGTTCATCCGCCGGCCGCGGCGCGGTAATGAATTATTTATTTTTGAATATTATTTCGATCGATTTTGATTTTAAAAAATAAGTATGAAAATGTAGTTAAGCTATAATGAGTTTTTTATATTATATTGCCTATTTTAGTAGGGCAAGCCCGGCTTTTCGGCTTTATTGGAAGTACCGCCACTGCTTACAGAGAAGTTAGCAACATAAGATTAGTCAGCAACAAGCTTCATCAGAAACTTAGCCAAAAAGGCCGCCCCGGATCGTACCCAGCCGGCACAAGCGCAAAGTAAAGAGCTATGGAGAGTCTCTAAAACAAGAAGATGAGTGTGCGTCGGTCATTTCGTTTCTTTCTCGTGATCAAACTTTTTAGTCAAACCCCAAGCGGCGGCAGTCTAGATTTATGATAAATCGTTTCAATTTATTTAATAAAAGCAAGGTTATAATAAGATTGATTTTAGTCAATAACAAAAATTTCGAAGTATTCTCGGAGTTTTGGGGAATTGTATCGACTCTCAAAAAAATATGAAGAAATCAGAAACGCTCAACCTTGCATTTTGTGTGTGCACTAAGGGCAATCTGTCGTTGTTGTTTGTCAATTTATAAAATCGTATGTATCAGTATTAATATCCGTTTGTGAAGAATACGAACGACACTTCCACGACAATAATAAATGTCATCAAGAACAAAGGCTGGATGACTGGCTGTTTGGCGAATACCAATTTGTCAGACCACCCTTTTATATGTCAAAGAATTATCCTTTACACATATTTTTGTTGCACAAAAAAATATGGTAAGATTTTTTTTTTATTCTTTTCTGCTTCCTGCAATTGGGGTCAACTTTAGTTAGCTGATATTAGTGTTTTCAAAGCCACCTGACGGTTAGCTTGGCTTAACGGCCTACAACAGTCAAGACAGACATGGACTCTTTCTTCCAAACGATAAAGAAACGTCTGATTTGAAAGATGTTGAAGTAGCTTAGCGGCAAACGGTGACAGGGTCTTCGCCCGCCCCGCGCTTTGCGCTCCTCCAAAATTGCTTGTACTGCCGCCGTCAAGTGCGCGTCTCGTAAGTCGTAGCGCCATTGCTCAAGGTTCTTACATTGCTCGCCTACCGTACGAACCAACAGCTATGAAAAATGACTTAATATGTACTATTATATGCATATTACTGTACCAAATCATTTTATACCACGGACACTTCTGAGAATTAAGTTATCGCCAAAAACCTCCAGTATTTTGAGGTTATGTTTCTTAATAACCATGAGTAGGTAACTATACATGTATATATTTCGATTGCATTCTTACCATTTTACGTCTATTAAAATGTATACAAAATAAGTTTATTTGATATGCGGCGGCTTCGGATTTTACCACGAACCAGGCATATATTTTCTGAATCAGCCAAAACATTATATTCAGAATCTCCTTTTAGTACAAAAAAAGGTTTTTACCGCTCGCCGTGGCGCGCCGTCCTACGCTAAGCCGTCGCCGCTAATTGTTGTCACGATTTTACCACAGGTTATTCTAGAAAAGAGTTTTTGGAATAGTGTGAAAGGCCTCTCCCTGCTTAACTGTCCATCTGATCCAAGCCGATACAGTCTACTAGACCAATCTAGTCATGACCAAAATACTTGATCTGTATCAATATCTCTTTCAAATCATTATCAAAGAACTACAAAGAAAAAAAGAATAACAATTGAAAACAACTCGAAACAAAAACCTTTTTTCAATATCAAGTTAATAGTAAAATAAAGTTCTATTTGAATTCTCGTTTGCATAACTTAGCATACATTTCGAAATGTTGATTTTGTGATTTCACAAAAGCGAATGGATTTTTACGCGTCATTATAATTTTCATAGAACGAGTGTTATTATAAGATTGATTTTAGACAGTACGACAAGACGTCGGTATTCGATTGAGGATTATGTACAGAGCGCGACACCACTTGAATAATAATAAATATTATACCATTCATCCAGCGATACCTTGTCCCAAAGTAATCTCGGTTTAACTTGCTTGTATTATGGGAACCATACAACAAACATATTATTGTAAATAATTATATACTTGTAATATATAGAAAACACCCAGACTCGAGAACAAAAAGAAATGCCATTACATAAATTTTTGTTTCGAGCGGCAATTGAAACCGCACCCTCTGATCACTACCAACGCACCACCGCACCGGACTGTCATTGCCTGCTGTAAACCTTCGTCGTTAATTTTTCGATTGACATTGAACGATAGTATCAACAATCGTCCCGAATACAATGTTGTGAAGCGCACAGAGGGACACTATGCAGTCGATGTCATATTACAGATCATGACAATTTTTATTCCTTTAGATTAGACTTTAGAGCATTCAGCTCAAGAACGGTCGAGGTAACAAGTGCTCTATAATTATTTTGAATTCCCGATTACGAAATAATAGGGATTTGTAATGACTTCTGAAAACCTCAAAAAAGCATTGTACAGCGCCTATGCACAACAATCGACTAGGTCCACTGAGCACGCGGGCTCCGGCCGACCGGCCTCAATCGACAAAATAGCTTTATTTTCAAAACGGCCAACCGCCATCGATGTTACTTTTATGTCGTTGCCAACCGCCCGCGTTTCATCGCTTAGTATAAAATCACGTTTAATAATATTTCTTTACAATATGTGAGCACATTATCATATTATTAGTTTAATATACATTAAACAAATTCGGTATCACACGAAGAACGCTTTGAGCACCATCATTTTTATTCCAAGAATTTTTTGTCTCTTATTTTCTCAACAAGTTAATAAGGCTGTTTTTCTTTTAAATTGAATGTTAGAGGATGTATGTCAAGATCGCATTATAAAGTTGTCGTTAAATCTCGTTTTTCGTTCGTCGTTTTGTTTTTAATATACGACAAAGGTGGCAAACAAGCATACGTTCGGCCTGATGGTAAGCCGTCACCGTAGCCTATGGAGGTATCACTGACGCGTTGCCTCCCAACCCTCCCAAGTGGAGCTCTGGAGACCTTCAATTTTGATTTACAGATGAAATATTCAAATTATTTATTTGGAGAATGGATAAATGATATGTGTAATTAAATTACTCTATAAGCCACTGCCCTTTCGGAAACAAATGAAAAACGACCACTGGTTAAACAAATGGTGAATGAAAACCAGTTACAAACTTCTTTAGCGGCGCTTGGCACTTTTTTTGGTTGGTTAAAAAATGTTAAACTCGCGTCAGATCCGTAGCCTGATCAAAAAAGCGTAAGATTCCCTAACCATTCCAAAATATTCAAAAATGCACAACGTTGATGTTTAAGGATGTTTAAGTTTTCACTTCTGCCGGAACTCCCGGAGTGCAACCCATCCCTTTTTTAAAATAAAATACAAATCCAGGTACATACGACAGTTGAGTATTAAACGCGGAATGTCAATTCAAATAGGTAGGTACGATATAGTAATCCAATCGAAAATGTATTTAGGAAGGTGTTGATGAAACGAGGGAACCAGACCTTCAAGATGACGACCGTTCAAGATATAACGCGAGTGTCAATCTGAAATCGAACATCATTACAACGTATATAACGAAAAGCATTTGTAAAAGGTAATCCAGTTACATCGGTCTTTAGCTTGTCAATGATGTATTGGCATTTTGTACGTGACTCGCTAAATCGCCGTCGCAACAAAGAATGCGATCGAATACCACACACACACACAATAATACATAAGATCGTAATCAACGGAATCTCGTCGACGGTAGACTGATTCTTGGACTCTGAATTAATTCTTATTTCTAGAATGAGCTCTATATCTCACTTAAAATAAAACTATGGAAGGGAAACTTACCAGTAAAAAGATGATTTCAACTTGTGTAGTCAATGGCATTCTTGAGTGAAAGTGGCAGCATATTTAATTATGGTTATACTTGTCTAACTAAGAAAGAAAAAAAGGGTGGATTTAATGTGGAATTAAGATCCAATTAAGATTCTGACAAATAAAATTATAATAATACTTATTAATAACTGATTAATGTATGTACTGGCCAAAATAAAAAACCCGTTCTCCACAAAGGTTTATGCTGTGTCATATATTGTATAGAATAAGACAGCAAAAATTGTTCATCCACTTGTACATTTATGGCTGTCAGCCCGCAGTCTCTGTTATTGCTGAAAAATATCTACAGTTTCCATCGAAATAGTTACATTTGTATTCATCCATCGTAACAGATAAAAACTTCACCGTGTCAGCGATATTTAACTTGATACAGAAATTCTGGTATAGCTTTTTGAGTTTCGACTAGACTATACAGGTGATAGTTTGCCAAAGGATGTTTTATTCTTTGTACATGACGTGTATATTGAAACAATGAAAGAGGTACTTAGAGAACTTATAACAAAGATATTGACGATCGTTATCTTGAAAGATGACGTAGGTAATATAGAGTACAATATGAATACTGAAATGATAAATAAAAATTCGCGTAAATCGAGTTACTTTCACGGTTAAAAGTACGCAAGTCGCCGACAAGCCGCCAACATTATGTCGGCAACATAAGCCCGAGGACGCCAATTAACACGGCTGTATCGGCGGGACGGCGATTTTGGTGTATATTGCCCATAAGAATGACTTATTAACAGTACATAATGAAAAGGAATCAATAATATTATTGTATAATAATAACATAATATACTACTGCATCGTACTGGAATTTATAGCAGTAATATCAGAGAGTGTTCTAGTGTAGTGGCTGTAAAGACACTATTTTCTCTTAACATCGTCTCTATGTAGCTTGATATTGTCCTCGCGCTAAGACATCGATAAATTGGCTAAGTAGAGAAGGGAATGAAAAATATTTTATTGTAGCTTTTGCCAGCGGCTTCGCTCGCGTTAATTTTATGACGATAGGTCTCGTTTGACGACAAAACAACCCATAGCGCGACTTGTGGCGCCATCTGTTACATGGCCGATACAGCGCCCTCTATAGTAGAAAAAATATTTTCCCATTGTAACGACATACTTTCACGTGACAAAAAGTAGCCTATGTTGGGCTCTGTACCCCTAACAATATGTATGCAAATTTTCATAATGATCGGCAGTTTAGTCAAGCCGTGAAGGAATAACAAACAAACAAACAAACTCACTTTCTCATTTATAATATTAGTAAGGATAAAAAATGTATCTATTACAAGACTCACACTTTAAGCGAGGGCGCAAATGTGGACACTTTTTATGTCTTGTGTCAGATACAAGCTACCAATGAATTTTGATTTCTAAAGAACCAGAATGAAATCATCCCGTAAACCCGTATGCATAAATATTTGTTGTGTCCAGTTGCTCATACTCATCACAATCAAAAAGTGTTCGGTGTCGGTAACCGGCAACATGTTTGCGCAGCGCCTAAGTTACATTTCGCTCGTAGTCAGTTGCCCATTTTGCGTCAACTGAAATTAACGTTGTGGACTCAGGCCATCAAATCAGAAAAAGCTTGTATTAAGGTACCCTAAAAATAGATGAGGTATCTTATCACCAATATTCGATCTGGAATCTCGAGGCGGGGGACGCGAAATTCTATTTTACCTACATCTCGGTAAATGCTCGAAAATATACGCAAGATTACACGTGGCATACTGATTTAAAATTTCCGTTGAAAAATTCTCAGTGAGGTCGTATATAGCGTGACAGGCCCACATCGCTCGCCTTCCGTGGATGTATTCAAATATTTACGTTGGCCCATGTGTTACACTGCCGCTGGGGCTGAGAATTTGTTTTCGAACATGTTGGACCAGTCGATGTCACCATTTTTATTATATTAGTTTTTATTATTAAAAAAATATAATATATTATATGTATTATATTTCTATACACCATGGTAGAATTTTACGAACAATGGAACTCGTTCGATGCTTAAAACATCAAAATATATCCTTAATTTTAATAGACCCACAAATTACTCAGTAACAAATTTTACTAATTAAGTAACGTTTTGATATGACCCAACATTTCCGGGTCAAGCCCACCACACATTCCCATCGATGTGTCTCCTGTGTAGCCAGGATCAACAACGGCGACCTCAGATTGGCATTACGTGATGAAGCGTATTGACGTCCCGGGGGAGAAACTACAGCTGTCTTGGAACTCACAACGAATTTAATCAGAAAGAAGATAGTCGGAGTAGGAAGTATTGAAAGGACCCAACATCTATAATGATTGTCTACTAATTCAGGCAAACAAGCAACAGATTCACCTGATGAAAAGTAGTTGCCGCTGCCTATGACACTCAGTAAAACCAACTCTCAATACGTTGCCTACTACAAGAGAATAGAGAGAAAATGGATAGGAAAGGAGTTGGGATTCCAGATTTTGCGCTCATCGCACGAAACACATGCTGCTTCTACGTTCTCTACTTCTTGGCTATTCATATCACCGGTATGTCACAAAGAGCCAAGAGTACTGATACCCACATTAGAGTTGAAGCCGCAATCTGCTCCCGGCACTGAGAATCTGTTGAGGTACATATCACTCGATACGACGGCGTTTAGGAGCCGCCTCTTTCGAATACTCTTGAAATCGAGTTGGTAACCTGTCGTAAAATCGAAGCCGGATTGCATCCCAATCATTCGAGTTGATTTCCTTGTGTCATCTTATCGTTTGTTGGATTTTTGATTGGTTCAAAATTATTTTGAATACGGAATATTATTTAATTTTCTTTTTTTGAATCATTGTACCCATAAGATACATTTATTCCCAGAAACCCTTTTACTTGTTGGAGGGAGTAGTGAGAATTTATTGTCCTACCAGTCTCTTTAGTGCTCAATGACTGAACAGAATATGTCATACATAATTTTTACATGCTTGTATCAATTTTTTTTGCTTCCATTAAAGTAGTTACGATTACCAAATAAATCATAGATTATAAAATTCTTTCTTCAGAGTAAATTGAATAATATTCACACTTTGATATTTTCTTTATAATATTTAAAGTAGGTACATATTATAATGTAAGTAATTTAAACACGCAAAAATGATAATCATTTTATAAAATGTCCAATTTAAATTCCTACGCATTATATTTAACGGGAATCCTGAAGAAATCTTGGGCGGAAAATATAGTTAATTTACGAAAAGATATTGTTTAAAATAAAAATAGAACGTAATATCGAAGAGGTACTTACCTCGCTCCAAACAATTTCCTTTATGCTCCAAAAGCACTTTTTAAAGAGATTCCCCATTTAGATAAAATGCTAATTTATTCATTGGCTAGAAAGAAGGAAGGAATAAGCCTACTGGAGATTCAATTTAATCTTCGTAATTCACTTGTGACGTTGAATTAAAAATCTATTTAAAACAACGATATTATAGATAGAAAGGTATTTAAAAAAAAAGCTATGGAATGAAACGAAAAGATTACAAATATAGAAGTGTCGCGGAGGTTAAGTGAAACGAGGACTTTGATGAATGAAATAGATATTAGAAAGAGAGAGGTAGGGCAGATAATCTGCTCAAATCGGAGCAGCCCGTCTGGGAAAGGACCTCCACCTTACAGAAGATCGGAGCCAAATAGCATTGGTCTCGGCCATGTTGTGTTCCTACGGTGAGTAAGGTCTCCAGAGCCACTTGGGGGGGGGGGGGGGGGGGGGGGGGTTGGTAACGCGTGAGTGATACCCCCAGTTTTGCGTCTATAGGCTACGGGATGCTTACCATCAGGCGGGCCGTATGCTTGTTTGCCAACTTTGTGGCATAAAAAAAGAAAGGAAAAACTAGTATCAAACAACAGTAAACATAGTATCATCGGGCATCTTATTAGACACAACGAGTCTATCAGAAACATCTTAACGATGGAAGAGGAAGGCAAAGGTCGAGAAAAGGCTGGCGTCGTGTCTTGTGAAGAGGTGAAAAAGTTGGCACAAAAGAGAGAAAAATGAAGGCTGCTACACCAAATATAAAACATTTTTCTGAAATATATACAATTGATTTTTTAGTCACCAGCAATATTGAAGGTGGCCAGAGTGCCCATGATAATGATCAACTTTTACTATTGGGGGCACGATGTATGTCAAATCGCGAAAAAAAATCTGCTGTTTTATTCAAAATGTTTATACCTATTTTTTGTTTTTTTTTGTTTATACCTACTCGATCAAAATGTATGAATCATGTAAGTGACTGCTTTTGTGTCTCTTGAGAATAAACAATCATAAACAAAAATCTACCACTATTAACATATTTAATGTGTGTATACTGTACATTCAGTCAAGTGGCGCAGTTAGCAGTGGCTGGTTGGTAGCAGATTTGTTTAAACTATTGATGCTACTGCTGTGAAAAATCAATAAACAAATTTACAGATTGTATTTTAAGAGAAAATAATAAATTATTCACAGCCGAGAAGCATCTCGTATACATAAAAAATAGTAAACAGAGAGACGATGGATTGAGTTTAGGGCTCCGTACAAAGTGATTGATAAATTGAGACTTATTTAATTATATTAGATGGTGTTTTACATTAATTTGTAAAAAGTAAAAAAGGTATTTGTTACTCTATCATACAAAATATTTACATAAATAGTAGAATCTGGATTAACACGTAGGATACTTTATATCTCGAAAAGTTTTAGAGAGGTAGGGCACAGCGGATAATCCGCTCAAATCGGAGCAGCCCGTCTGAGGAAGGACTCTTACAGAAGATCGTAGCCAAATAGCATTGGTGTCGGCCATGTTGTGTTCCTACTGTGAGTAAGGTCTCCAGAGCTCCACTTGGGGGGGTTGGGAGGGTTGGCAACGCGTGAATGATACCCCCGTTATTGCAAGCGTCTATAGGCTGTGGTGATGCTTACCATCAGGCGTGCCGTATGCTTTTTTGCCAACTTTGTAATAAATAATAAATAAATAAAATGCAACTGTTCGCGCACGATCCTAACCTAACTGAGAAAGTGAGTTTGTTTGTTTGTTATCCTTCACGGCTGAACTAATCAGCCGATCATTATGAAAATTTGTATATATATTGTCACGGTTACAGAGCCCAACATAGGCTACTTTTTATCCCGTGAAAGTATGTCGTTCCAATGGGAAAATAATTTTTCTACTATAGAGAGCGCTGTATCGGCCAACAGATGGCGCCACAAGTCGCGGGTTGGTTGTTTTGTTGTCAAACGAGATCTATGTCATAAAATTAACGCGAGCGTTGCCGCGGGGAAAAGCTAGTAATATTATTAACCATAAAGGCGCATATAGACGACGCGCAAATTATCGCGTTCGTCAACACGCGTCCTAAAGCTTCTGTTGAGGACGGGACTTTAGCACCGACGACACGACGTCTCAGAGCGATGTGAACAGTCGACGTTTAAGTATATTTTAATAAGGAACCCTAAAAATGGTAATGCATTCAATGCAGCAAGATGGAACCAAGTGAAATGGGGTGCAGATTGAATCTGAGAGTAAATTTTAAATTTCAAATTGCATTATTATCTCGCTATTTTAAATCGTAGACAGTGTGCGACTAAGATATTTTTATAACATCTGAGTTATATATGCTTTAATTTTATATGTCGATGTTCAATAAATTTCATTTAAAAGATTATAAAAATCTTTGTAAGTTTCATAAGCATTCCACTAATGACCGCAATACACGTCTTTGGTTTTCAAATAAAAACCACTAGACCAGACCTGAATACCCAGTCAAGGAGCTTATTTCAAGTAGAAATTTCAAAGAGGCCACAAACTTGTACATTCTTTGGTTGAACTGGGTCGTTCCGTTGCGAGATATTTCATTATCTGCCATTCAGACCTCACCGTATTATCTAGAATGCTGAACTTATTAATATTTACTCATTTTTTCTAAAGAGGATCTTAAGTCATAATCCTTACATATTATAAAACAAAGTCCTCCCGCGCGTCTGTCTGTCTGTCTGTCTGTCTGTTCGCGATAAACTCAAAAACTACCCAACGGATTTTCTTGCGGTTTTCACCAACGGATAGCCTGGTTCATGAGGAAGGTTTATGTATAAAATTTGTCAGGATTTTATGTAAATTGGCTGAAATATAAAGATTATTGTTGGGAGTGTCGGAAAAAATCAACCCACTTGGGAGCTGTCGACGAAAACGCTGGCTAAACCCTTTGAGATATAACAAAACAAAAATTATAGGATATTCCTCTTATTTAGGTCTCCAAAAAAGTCCGCGATAGCATATATTTATCGTTTACGGATAACTTACTATAAAATAAAAAGCGATTTCCGAGTAATAATGCGGAAATAGCGCCATCTAGCGTAGAATAGAAAGAACTTGCATTAATTTTGGCAAGCGCGTAAATTTTTTGCTATAACTTTTAAAGTATCTATTTAAATTATATGGTGTAAAGATTATAAAAATGTACATGAAATGCTTAAGGTAATTAACGTAGTTAACTGGATAAGGATTAATACTGTTTACGTCAAAATCGGTTTCCAATTTCCGCTTTATTACTCGGAAATCGCTTTTTACTTTATAGTAAGTTATCCGTAAACGATAAATATATTATGCTATCGCAGACTTTTTTGGAGACCTAAATAAGCCATATAATTTAAATAGATACTTTAGAAGTTATAGCAAAAAATTTACGCGCTTGCCGAAATTAATTCAAGTTCTTTCTATTCTACGCTAGATGGCGCTATTCAAAAGTTACATAGCGCCGCTATGGTTACGTTTTCATCAAATTATAACTATCGTGCGAAATTTAAAGCACTTTAAATCTATTACGCTAGGTGGCGCTGTTTAAAAATCTATACTAATATATAAAGCTGAAGAATTTGTTTGTTTGTTGAACTACTGGTTCGAATTGAAAAATTCTTTTTGTGTTGGATAGTCCATTTATCGAGGAAGGCTTTAGGCTGTATAACATTACGCTGCGACCAATAGAAGCGAAGCATCAGTGAAAAATGTTGCAAAAACGGGGAAAATTATTAGGGCTTCCGTTGCGTGCGCTGCATAAACGGTTCAAGTTACCCAAAAAATATGTATGGCGCTCAACCTAGAAAGCTGGAATTTTGTATAGAGGTTCTTTTGACAAGAATAAAGATGGGGTTTTATAGAATTCCCACGGAAAAGGAAGTAATAGGACTGTAAGTGTATTATCGCAGGCGCTCAACCTAGAAAGCTGGAAATTTTGTATAGAGGTTCCCTTTATGATGTTGACAAGGATAAAGATGGGGTTTTATAGAATTCCCACGGGAAAGGGAGTAATTGGACTATAAGTGTATTATCGCAGGCGCTCAACCTAGAAAGCTGGAATTTTGTATAGAGGTTCCCTTTATGATGTTGACAAGGATAAAGACGGCAATTTATAGATTCCCACGGGAAAGAGAGTAATAAGACTGTAAGTGTATTAACGCAGGCGCTCAACCTAGAAAGTTGGAATTTTGTATAGAGGTTCCCTTTATGATGTTGACAAGGATAAAAATGGGGTTTTATAGAATTCCCACGGGAAAGGGAGTAATTGGACTATAAGTGTATTATCGCAGGCGCTCAACCTAGAAAGCTGGAATTTTGTATAGAGGTTTCCTTTATGATGTTGACAAGGATAAAGACGGCAATTTATAGAATTCCCACGGGAAAGGCAGTATCCACGCGGGCGAAGCCGCGGGTACAGCTAGTAATATTATAAATGAGAAAGTGAGTTTGTTTGTTTGTTATTAATTCACGGCTTGACTTAGCAGCCGATTATTATGAAAATTTGTTTATATACAGAGCCCAACATAGGCTACTTTTATACAAAGTATGTGATTTCAATGGGAAAATATTTTTTCTACTATTGATGGCGCTGCAATTGCGATGTCGGCCATCAGATGCCTCCACAAGTCGCGCTATGGGTTGTTTTGTATAAAAAAAAGGATAAATAAAATTAGACCTTGACTTGGCTGATATATTTATTTTACATTTCTCCTATACAGACTCGGGTCGAGACGTTTATAATTTATGATATAATACATATTTTATAATTTTTTTTTTTTGGGAATTTTAAGTTTTCATTTTTGGTGGCTAGAGAAATAACACTATTTTGTTTACCATCAAGAAAAAATAAAAGATCATGTTTGTCTTTCACTTAGCTTTTTTTATACCACACAGGTGGCAAACAAGCATACAGTCGGCCTGATGGTAAGCAGTCACCGTAGCTTATAGACGCTTGCAATACCGGGTATCACTCACGCGTTGCCAACCCCAACTCCCAAGTCGAGCTCTGGAGACCTTACTCACCGTAGGAACACAACATGACCGAGACCAATGCTATTTTATTTGGCTACGATCTTCTGTAAGGTGGAGGTCCTTCTCCAGACGGGCTGCTCCGATTTGAGCGGATTATCCGCTGTGCCCTACCTCTCTTAACTCTTAGCTATAACTCAAATTGCAAATGGATGGCGTTAATATTGAGGTTTTGGTTATATCTGTTGTTTTCATAGGCTCCAAAATTACTGGACTGGTTTGAAAAATCTTTTACCGTTGAGAAGCTACTATTGTAGTAACAAAATATTGCCTATGTCATCCGGATTTATTAATACGGGTGACATAGGCATTTTTTTTTATTTTTTAGTAATCATCCATAAAATCCGTGCGAATCTCAGTTCACAATAATATTCATTGACCAGAGAAGTTACTCGAGAAGGCTTAAAACTCATAAAAAAACATTAATACTGAAACAAATTAGACAAAAAACGAAGTATTTTATGCAAAACCGAACGTACCTAATTCAATTTGATGCGTCAAAGCAATCACAGAGAGGGGAATGGAATAAAAAAATATAAATACAAAGGGTCGGACGGTTAAACTTTGAAGTATTTGATCGTAATTTGATTGGCTGGTTCGCGAGTGGACTGTGGGTGCACTGTGCTGTGGAAATGATTCCATTTGTGGGATAAGCCTGGTTAGGGTTCCTCTGTTGATCAATTTTTTTATCTGAATTAATTAAGAGTAATTTAGTCTCAAGGATGAGATGGTCGGATGACATTGGGATCTTTGATAGGGACTGGTCCGTGATAGCTCTGGACAGGGACGTGTGGAGGGAAAAAGGGGAGACTTTTGCCCCGCAGTGGGACATATATGGCTACTAAATAAAATACTCTTAAATTAAATCGGATAAAAACTTGTACACTGTTTTTTATATCTGTCTTGAATCTAGATGGTAATGTCTTTCTATCAGCGAACTGCTCGCCACCGGCGAATTCAATCTCGCACGCTAGATCCAAAATGGTCGCGTACTGCGCGGTTTCAGTGGAGTTTCCTCCCGCGAACGCTGCGGCTGTGGAATGAGATCCCCGCCGAGGTCTTTCCTTTAGACTATAATAATGGGGTTCTTCTTTGGGGGCATTTAAAGATTTTTACAGAGTCGGCAACGCGCGAGTGATACTGTGTTGCAAGCGTCCATAGGCTACAGTGACCGGCTCACCATCAGGCGGGCCGTAAGCTTGTTTGCCACCTTAGTGGTATAAAAAAAGATGAATTTTGATCCCAACATCATCTTGACGTTGATTAACGTTGCCGTTGTTTCTCGTGATATAACAGGTAAAAATGAAGATTTAAAAGAGCCTGATATCAATAAGTGATCTTCATTTTAGCCACAAGAAGTCACTGCTGGATATAGGCCTCCCCAAAATGCTTCCAGTATGACCGTCTGGCAGCGACTTCATAAGGCGACTGATCACTTTTCGGGAGTCCGTCCTACGCTGCGCTTTCCGATACGTGGTCGCCATTTCAGAACATTCCCGCTCTAACGGCAATCGGTTCTGAGTGCTATGTGAACTGCCCTCTTCTTCTTTCTCTCTCACCATACACAAATCTTTTAACCTTTTTTATAATTCATTGGAAAGGTACCAGTCAAATTTAACTTTAAAGTTTTATTCATAAAAGTAGCTACGGAACAGTATCTTTGATGCCCTACGTTCTTAGCTTATTTTTAATAAATTAAAGGCAAATCCAGGGGAAGCTTAACGTCGTTATCTACTTAGCCGCGAATTACCACAAAGAGAGGGTTTATCTATGGGTTAGGGGCTATCCTTGATGTGTGGGAATAACTTGACCTATATAATGTTAAGTGTTTGGTAAACTGACTTAATGACTCTGAAATTATGTCGATGCTCTGGGTACTTGATGTTTCTATGTTTATCTATTTAAAACAAATAATTAGTCTAAGCTTGCAGTGTCATGAAATGAAATGAAATGAAATGAAATCGTTTATTTCAGAAATAAGACCTTCACAGGCACTTTTTCTTGTCATTTACAACTTGTTTAAATAAAAAAAATAAACTACGTTATATACTACCACCATTTCGGACACAAGCAAAATGGCAACCGGTAAAAAGAAATGGCGAAAGAAAACCGGTTACGGCCTTTTTTGTCATTTTGTACTTTTTTTTTTTTTTTTTTCCTTTTTTTTTTTCCACTCATTAGTTACAATGTAGGTATAAGTACATAAAAATTTATAAGAAGAATACGCGGAATGTTATACACAATGGTGTGGAATGAACAAGTCTTAAATCTACAATAAAATAAAAAGTCAGTACTGACAAGAGTGAGCAGACCAGTCCCCCCAGGCAGCACCCGTTCACGAGTTGACGCGAGAGTCAGCCATCGCTGTGCTCAACCATATTAGAGGGAACTCAGCGACCCGACTCCCGACGCCACCACCAGTTTGGACATTTAAGCGAGCATGACATACTCAACCCTATCAGACTTTGTCCCAAATATATAATCTATGTATTAGTAAAATGTCCATCACCATTGTGGACAACACTTCGACGCGTGTACAATATAATGTATAGTCTGGAACTAAAAAAAAACAATAAAAAATGTAAAAAATAAAATGGACGCACAATAGTTTACAGCGCACTTGACGCCTGGGGACGCTCTTGTCGAGTGTCTTGTGTCGTTTTACATATTAAAGTCCACGCATTCTTATCATTGATAAATTCGTTAATGGTATAGTAGCCTTTATGCAATGTATATGTCACCTTGGTTAATCCTTTGTGTTGTACCAGTTATTAAAAGAATTTCTAAAGATATAATGTGACTAATATGATATATGTATCATTTTGATGTAAGGTAAATGAATGGTACCCAAGACAGTTTTTTTGACACGTTTTACCTCCAGAAAAAATAATTTTTTTTTGCCTACAAAAATGTAGTACCTATTTGCTCAAAAGTTTTGCAAATGATGAATTATATTTCTCAGAAAATTTTGTATTCATACAAGTTGCCTCAAAAGAAAAAAAATCGCAAAGTTACCTCGAGTCTGAACATTTAATTCAGAGTGAAATTGGAGAATCAATCCTCAATCAATCATTCAAGATTTCTAAATATTGCTTGAAGGGATTTACTAGAAAATTTATTTATCAATATTGTATATTATTTATCAAATTCGTATTGTACCATGTAATTACAATATTTCTAGTCAATGACTTTGCAATGTTTAGATTCCATGACGGCCCTGGTCAACCCTTTTCTTCGTTGACTGTACTATAAGGTTTATTTTGTGTTACTTTGACTATTCGCCACCGAAGCGCCAAGTCTCTTATGCGTGCGTTAATCCGCGTCTCATCTTAAGTCCAAATTTCCAGAATTTCCCCGAAAAATATACGAAAAGCGGAAGTTAGACGTCGGTTTTCTGTGCTATAATCGTTATAGCCGTGTAAACTACAAAAATGCGTCTGAAAACTTTTCAGTTATCCATTCAAACCAAAATACGTATACTAGCTATTTTCTCAAATCAAATGGAAAACTCATTCGAATGCGAAGTGGAGTGAGCAGCGGCTGCATCGCTGCTTTTTGAATGAACCGAGAAATGAAATATTTTTGGCCACGGAGTTTATAAAGTTTGAAATCTTTTTTTTTATGTCATACAGTAGACAAACAAGCAAGCGGGCCCCCTGATGGAAAGGGGTCACCGCCGCCTATGGACATCAGTGACACCAGGGGCGCTACCAATGCGTTGTCCACCAAGGAAGTTGGAGGAAAGGAAGGAGGACGGTAAGGGAAAGGAGGAGGGGGAAAGACGGGATAGGGAAGGAGTTGGGCTTCCGGATCTCTCACTCACCAAACGAAACGCATTGCTGGTCCACGTCGATATTCTGTGAGAGGGTGGTACTTCCCCGGTCGAGCTAGCTGATTTCATAATAATTGCTCTACCCACAGATATCACAATACAAGAGATATGGTTTGTGGGCGGGGCACATGACGCCATTTTCTGCACAAATGTGCAGGAACTTGATTGTTCTAAGTCATTCACAAAACAACGCTTCCGCGAACACACGTCCGTGAATGTCAACAAAAATGCCGGCTTGTGCTTTAATTACGTGCAAAAATCGCAGTGATACGGTAAATTCAAGTAATAGTGGTGTTACTTATCATAGGTAAGTCATTTATTTAATATTTTTCTATATAAATGACAAATTAACGAAATATTTTTGAGGCATAGAAATCATTAAACAATATACGGCATAGTCGATACTTCCGTTAAAAATATTGTCCATTGCTTGTTTTGGATACGCGTTTTTCAATGTTTTGCGGTATGCACGTACAATGGAATGCAAACGTAACGATAATTACAATGTTGTGAAAATATCGTGGTACCGCCGCTTGTACTTTCTTCTTTTCTTTTCTTAATTAATGGCGTTTCTGTCGTGTCTTGACGACACATTGACAATTTCGCCAATGTCGAGTATTTAAATGAACACTTTTTATCAAAAAAGTACACTTTAAAAAAGCAACGTGGTACGGTGAGGATCCGAGGTCGCCATCTTGACGACCTTCGTTGACAAGGCGGCGATCTCGAATCTCCCGCCGCTTGTAGCTTCCGCGATCTGTCAAAGTGATAATGGCCGTCGCACAAGCCATGTAGTGCTGCCAAAAGTAGAATATTTTAGTATCGATAATTTTGTATTTCTAATTTTTGAAAGTATAATAATTTGAAACTTTTACTACAGTGCATTCCTTGTACAGGGTGTCATAGTCCCATAAGTATTGGATCAAACTCAAGGGGAAAGTAGCTCACCTAAAAACTCATTTGATTAGTTTAAAAAAAATCGCTTGTTATTATGTACTAATTTTTTTAAAGTTCTTTCTTTTAATTGGTTGTATAAAAATTACTATTTTCCAAAAATAAAATAAATAAAAACTAAAAACTTTGGTAATTTTTTTTTCTTTTTTAATTATTTAAAATTAAATAGGTATTACAGTTCATAGTTGTAGTCCGTAATAAATTATTATTGTAAAATATCGAGAGGTAGTTATCGATAATGCTTGTCGCCCTTTTTCATTAGGTGGCCGTCACTATAATACACTTCTTACATCTGTGTTCGTAATCGAACTGCAAATCACGGGCTTACGATTTGTGTGAGTGTGACTGTCGGAGATTATTCTATGAATGTGTTAAAATGTAACTGTGTGTGTAAGTGGCGACATCGGTTCCGGTACAAAAACTGTCTTATTAAATTTCTCTTCTTTCTGTGTTCTGAGGCTCTACCACTCCAAAAATTTTTTTTAGACTGCAATGTTATTTTTAAACTTTGCCATATCAAGCCATAATGACTACAGGGATACCGGTCTTTAATGATTGATTGGCAGAGGCCAGTGTTTTCAAGCCGTCTGAAGGCCACCGACTTGACTTAACGACTGTCATCCATCGACAACAGCCGCGTTTTGTTTTCTTTTTTCTCTTTTAAATTGTAAGCATCTGGTCTAATCTGATTTAATTTAGTTGCAGTTTGTTTCGACAGTTTTGCATCAAAAATATTTTCCTGTATTAACAAATGCGCAAGTGGTGTCTATCTTTATGAGATTGTTACAATAGGCATTAAAACTAGGTATTGATCTTTTTTTTAAATGTAATCAGTGTAAATTATCGTTGATAAACGGAGGCACTCCCTGTGCTGGCTGGCGTAATACTCGTCGATTTGGAGGTACAACGTCGCGCGTCGATGTACTATATAATAGATCAAAAGAAATGATAGACTATTTAACCCGTTAGATGACGTATTATAAAATCTTCTATTGGAATGGCAGGAAAGGTGGGAGACTTCCGTAAAAGGCCGTCATCTGTATCTGTTCTTTCCTTCTGTGAGAGACAGATTAAAGAAAACCTGGCTAGAGGTCGACCATCAAGTAGCTCAATTTTAACGGACGCGGAAACTTTAAGGCCAAGTTATTCTATTTCAAGGTTGTACCTTCTCCTTTCTGTGAATGTTCTACCGCGAATACCAGAGTAGAACAAACAGCTCATCACGTTCTGTGGGAGTGTGATCTTTGGCATGACGAACGCGTAATCATGTTGGATTCTTTGCATGTCACTTCGGGCGTAGTTTATTATTCTGATTTCGTAGCAAGCAGATAGAATTATCAGGCATTAAGAAGGTTTTGCAATACATATTATTGGAATCAAAATAGTAAACAACAGCTCATAGCATTAAGTTCCAATAGTAACGTAACACTATTGTTACGTTACCACGGTCTATACCGTGGTGCTCGGCAATCGAGCCTCACTTGATTTGCCATCTCTCTAGGGTATAATGCCTTTTGCTTCAAATTGCTGTTTCTCACGTAGTTGTTAAGGAGTCAGTTCAATACTACCTACTCCGACTATCTTCTTTCTGATTGAATTCGTTGTGAGTTCCAAGACAGCTGTAGTTTTACCGGGACTTATTGTCTATCTGAGGTCGCCGTTGTTGATCCTGGGTCCTGGCTACACAGGAGACACAGTGGTGGAAATGTGTGGTGGACTTGTCCCGATATCGTTGATAGATCTTAATAAAAAAAATAAAAAACCGAGACTGCTCAATGTGCCCAAAGCACTTTTTAATCATATATTTACGCTCCTGCTCACCTGTTTAATTGGCTTACTGTACTTCTTTAGTTGATAATTAAACTTTATAAATGCTGTTTTTTTTTAGAAACAGTACCTATTTTTATTTAGAACAGTAAAAACCGTATTGTAAGTCACGTATTCTGGTTTTTGTTGCCGACAAGTTGTCGAAGTGCTAACTTCTTAATAAACTTTGTAACGAGAATTTCCATTCGGTACTAATACAGCCTTGTTTATTGTTGTTAAAATCTGTTTGTTTGAAATATTGTTTTATTCAAAATATAATCTTTGCTTTTAACCCGATTAAGGATGGCAAGTAAAGTCCACAATAAGTATAGGTACCTACAACCTTTCAAAGCAAAAATCGTGTGTATATAATATTGCATATTGTATACGCGTTATACCAGAATTAGTCGCATGGCATAACATCAACGCGCCGCCGTGCCGCACGCTCATGTGAAAGCTCACATACTAAGCCAATACATTATTTAAAAATAAATGCGGTGGCCGTGTCAAAACCGTGCTTGTAGTGGACATGCACGGGCGACAGACGGTCACGGCACGGTCACCGTGCCATGTGAAAGCTTTCATTATATCTCATACATCACTACTTTACCCGGCACGGTCCGTGCCGTTACCGTGTGCTTGTGAAAAGGCACTTATACCTAATGTGTGTCATGTTGCGACGCCTCGGAACACGTGTATGGTTAGAATTATAATTTAAAAAAAAAATAATTTCAAATTCATTTATTTTCAGATAAGTAACATCCATAAAACATTTATCAAAATAAAAATAAAAACAAACAAACTAGACCATTAAATTAATAATAATAAATAAATCCATTTAAATTAAACTACCAATTAAATAACAAAAAGATAAAAAATTATTAAAAACTTTTCAAAATTCAAAATATCACAATTATTAAAATTATTATTATTAATTATTAACATAAATATTATTAAAAAATTATTTTGGGAAACTCCACTGCAACATGCCTATTACAGCAGTGTCGGAAGAAAGGGCAGTCCCACCTGTCAGCTATCATTTTCAAAGTAATGTTCGAGCTGGCCCGCACTCTGTGCACTAGCGACGCGCTCCTCTTACGCATAGTAGCGTGAAAACAGGCAGTGTGCGCCACCGCAAACATATTCGAGGCACTGCAGAAGCGGGGCAACCCGAAAATCACTCTGAAAATAATGTGTGTTGATGTCAATGCCTCTATGTAATTCTAGCCAGACTGATACCGATATCTGTTCAGATGGATATCCGTGCGCGTTCGTAGTCGTGACAACAGCGACACCACCCACCGACCCACGCCGCGTTAAGTGTGATGACGTACACGCAAATAATATGAAATACACTTGCTTCCGCGCCGCTCCTGACACTTTGATCCACTCTGTGATGAATTAAAGTGTAAAAAAAGTTGCCTAAGATCCACTGGGGGGTCGATCAGCAAATCCAAGTTGGGGGGGGGGGGGGGGGTCCGAGAGGTCCGTGGTGTATTTTGCCCTTAAAATGTTTTACCAGATAACTCTAGCATTAGGTACTTATTTAAAACATATTATTATTCAAATTCAAATTCAAATTCAAATTCAAATTCAAAATATTTTTATTCAAATAGGCCTAATATAAGCTCTTTCGAATCGTCACAATTTTTTCCTACCACCAGTTCAGACGGCAGATTTGTGCTAAGAAGAAGCTGGTAAATTTAAATAAAAACATGTAGGTATTATCAAGTAAAGTTAAATAAAATCATGTAAAAGGTACATTTTAAATTCATTTAACAATAAAATTGGGTGTGTGGTCACGTATTCACGTTATTTTATTACGTCCATAGAAAATCTCATCTTCGAATATTCTTGCACATTCCACTGATATTACAGACTATTTCAGTTCTCAATAAATTCTAGTATAAGAGTATTATTTAGCTCTATTTCATGAGAGGAGTTGTTAACTTGAATATAATATGGTACAATTTAAAGATATTTTATAAGGCAATTTTGAACTGGATTGTAATACAAGTTTTTATAATCATTATACTAATATTATAAATGACAAAGTGAGTTTGTTTGTTTGATTGTTATTCCTTCACGGCTTGACTAGGCAGCCGATCATCATGAAAATTTGTATACATATTGTCAGGGGTACAGAGCCCATAGGCTACTTTTTATCCCGTGAAAGTATGTCATTCCAATATGAAAATATTTTTTCTACTATAGATGGCGCTACAATTCGCAATTGCCGCCAACAGATGGCGCCACAAGTCGCGCTATATGAGATCTTTATCATAAAATTAACCACGAGCGAAACCGCGTGGAAAAGCTAGTAATTACTTAAGTGGGGAAACTGACTTACTGATTGGTGACTCTAGTTACAGTAAGTTGCAGAATTAATTTGAAAGTAAATTAAACTTAAAGTTGTCATTGTAGAATTAATAGAGACAGGAGAAAGAATAGTTTTGATTTATTTGCAATACTACCTGTATCTCTCTCTGTCTGTCCAACAAAAAACACGGATCAGTTTTTAAGTGACCGAGTTGTCTGCTAAGTCACACTAGTGTATTAGCAACAAGGCGGTCTTATTGCTAATAGCACAGATATTATGCGCTAATAATCTTTTCAAAGCAACAAGTTTAGCAATACATAAATCAGTCAATCATATCAACCCATAATCATCCCACTGCTGGGATACGGGTCTCCCTTCAATCGAAGGTGTTTTTTTTTTTTGACGATGTTGTGCACGCTAGTGAAGCGCTAACGGGATACGCTTCACCAGCAACATTGGTTTTACGTGGGCGAAGTGTCAACCCGCCGCACAACCCCCGAAATGCTGGAGGACCACACCCGTCGTTGGTCAGCGAGTCCATCGGACTTAGCCGGTTAGTGTAGCTAGGCTGTACTACCGACCATTCCCCTATCCGCCACCTTGGGGACGCTCCCCTACGCTGTGAGGGCCAGCGCGGGGAATCGAAGGTGATTAGAGCGAACTCTGCCACGCTGCTCCAATGCGGATTGGCAGAGGCCGGTGTCTTCAAACCGCCCTAAGGCCACCGACTTGAGTTAAGCCAAGTCGGTGGCCTTAGGGCGGTTTGAAGACTGTCATCCGTCGACAACAGCCGGGACCGACGGCTTAACGTGCTCTCCGAAGCGCGGAGATGCTCGAGATAACGAAACCAATCCAAACGTTGGCTAGGGTTGACGTCGCTTAACCTGCGTGTTCATAGAGCGCGACACACAGCGACGTCATCGAGCTACATAAATCAGTAAAATTTTGATAAGTACAATAAAACAAAAGCCGAAGTGAAATTAAATAACCTAAAACCAAAACCTGTGCCGCTCTTTATAAAGTGACAAACTCTCAAACTTTCACATTTAAAATACTAGTATATACGTATAAAGAAATACCAAAACCACCCAACCCATAGAAGGTTCACGTGGCATCTTGTAGACAGGAGTGCTGACACAGTAGGTGTTGAAATATTGGGGGACACACTGGTATTTTGTTCTTGGAACATACCTTCAGCACTATGTATTTTTATGTCTGCATATGTATGCAACTCGTAGGATTAAATAGGTATATACTATCGTAAAACTCACTTACTGTGATTCTATAAAAAAATAAATTACCTAAGTGCTAAAGTAAGAAAACCAGTTTTGTAAAATTTTGACTGACCATTATTTATTAATAAGGGGTTTTATGTTCCGAGCTTGGCCGTTAGTAAACACTTCATTGATTTTTTTTTTTGACAAATCACACAAATTGAGCTAGCCCCAAAGTAAGTTCGAACTTATGTTATGGGATACTAACTCAATGATGATATATTTTTATAACAAATACATAATATAGATAAACATCCAAGACCCGAGGCCAAAGTTCTTCATCATGACCCGACCAGGATTCGAACCCGGGACCTCCTGGGTGGCGGTCTGGCGTGGTAACCATTACGCCACGGAATAATATTTTTTCATATTATTGACTACCTCCGTAATTGATAATCTTGGTAATATTTCCGATTTAATTTTTTTTTACCTCACCCTTTTTGGTTACCTCGCCAAGTGTTATCTTCGCTCGTTAGACGGCAGCAACGTGTGTATTCAGTGCTAAGACAGCAACTTTAAGTGACTGTTCTTTTTCCTTGCAAGATAATTTATTTGGTCCAGCTAAAGGACCTTTTGCGACAGGAAAAAGTATTTTAGTTTTGTACTCTAACAAATGAAATGTATATTTTTCTATTGTTGAAAATATGAACGGTATATTTCACTTACATTTTCAACACTTTTTTTTATGACACACAATAAAAAAAAAGAGGTTGCGGATCACCTGATGGTAAGCAATCACCATTGCCTCATGTACGTCTACGACTAAGAGGCCACCTGTGAATTGCTAATTATGTTTTACTAGTAAAACACGCGCAACTTTATTAATGCACAGTAGCGCCATCTATATCAGACTTTTGATGAAATCCTACGGGAATCGCGTACTTTTCGGGATAAAAAGTACCCTATGTGTTAATCCAAGGTATCCCTAGGCAGACACTGTAAATTTTTGGCGGTGAGAGCCTTACGCACCCGCAACAGTCCGGTGTCTCAGAAAATGGTGTTAGTACACCCGAACTGAACTTATCAATTAATAAAAAATAAAAAATAAATCCAAGGTATCAGCTACCTACATACCAAATATCATAGATACTTGATTTTGATTTATTGACCCAGCCATTTGAACGTGGAGAATTAACAAACATAAACTTTCACCTTTATATTATAATATTAGTTGGATGTATGGAGCATTTATGAATCGATCGGCGAAGCACCACCCCCGTCAGCATGAGCCAGCAATGCATTTTATTCCCTCTTACCGAACCGAAGTGAGAGATCTAGAAGGCCAACTTCTTGTCCTTGGGACTGATTCTCGTAACAAAACCCGATTCTATTTCGATTCAAACACACTCGCCGTCATCAATTTCTATCTTGTATGAGTGAGACGGCGATTGAATTTGAATCGAAATAGAATCGGTATTTGTTACGAGAATAGGGGTGCGGACTTGACATGGTCGAACAAAAACTTTTTATTGTTGTCGCTAATAGTGTCGCCACCTTTTTTCCGTGTCAAATGAAATGTTATTCTACATCTCTGACAACTTGTAAATTGGTATTTTTATAATGAGTTTCTCTTCCTAAATTTTTAGGTTTACAAAATAATATTAACAGAACCCACCATGATGGATTACATATCATAAACTACAATATGCATGCAGTTTTGTTAAGTTAAATGCACATAGATACAGCTTAAAAGAATAATACATAAGCTCTCTTTCATAACACATAAAATATTGCTATAAGTAATACGTTTCTCAAGCCACTAATAAACGGAATAAACAAAGAAAATGAGATATCCTTTATCATTTTAACAGAAAGTTGTATTCTTGTTCAAGCTAGACAGAATACCAAAGTGTTGGTTAGGTACTCCCCAGACAGGTTTAAATTAGACTGAAATTATGACAAGGGTTTATGTTGAATTGGTTTAATACTGCTCTAACATTGTGTACTTTAAAATCTTGACAACTGACAAATTTTGAGTTTAGTATCTTAATATTACGACTCCATGCATAGAGTGATAGAGCATTTTATAAAATGAACATTAGTAACACAAAGGGTAACCCACTGTGAAGATGTGTGGAGTATGGTACTCCACCTTCTCAAAGAATATTGGCGTGAAGCAGCATTGCGTTAAGGCCTGAATTCACTTTGGTTAGTGCAAGTGTATGTGATTAGTAGTTGAGGCTGAATCACCCTCAGAACCAAAAAATCTAGTACCGAAATCTTTTGCATCGGGGTGAATCACCCTTAGTTACTAATCACCTCCACTCGCACTAATTAAAATGAATACAGGTCTTTAGGCTTCCGGATTTCACTCACCGAACGAAACATCCGGAAGCTTACCTTCTTTTCTTTCTCATTTTCCCTTTTTTCTCCATTCTCTTACTTGTAGCAGACACCGTATTGGTAGCGCCCCTAATAATTACCTAAATCCCAAAGGTAATTTGTGAGACAATTTTGTCTACAAATTTTGTATTACTGCACGTAATTTTTTAAATAAAATTAATTGGAGTAAGCGTATCTTTAGAACAAAGCAGTAATAAAACTAAAGTGTCCCGTAAAATATCGTCCACTACTTATCATAATCTGACTGCTCGCTCAGATATCTTCATAAAACCGATATCTATAACAAGAGCCCTAAAAAAAGGTTCCATTGGGTTCCGTCGCCAAAGATTACACTCAGAAGTAAAAGGCGTAAAATGAAAATTTATGGGCGGAACGATAAAATTTATTGCAGAGATTTCAAAAGTACGAAATAAAAGTGTTGCAATTATTGTTGACCTGAGTTCAAATGGAAATTATTATACGCTAGCTATCGGATAATGGCTTACCTCGCGATATTTGTATTCTTTGAGAGACTTAATTTGCAAGAAACTTAATATTATTTTATTTATGTACTCTCGATATGTGTTTTAGAATGTATGTGCAAAAAAACCTTTTAAAAATGTTACAAAATATTAACACTAGTCAAAGATTATTATAAATGTATACAAAGTGTATGAATATTTTTGTGCACCTACCGAATTATCTTCTTTATACATATAAAACAATACCGTGATAGGGTGACTGACAGGTAACGCACAGCCTTTGGACCTATAGACTTGAAATTTGGAGAGAGTTCCTTTAGTATTCTAGGGGAGCACTAAGAAGGGATTTTTTTAAAGGGTGCCAAAGTTTGTATGGAGAAACAAAAATGCGTGGCCCGATTCAAACAAAACTTGATGTAAATACTCTACAAAGCAAACTAACAAACACCTGTTTCAAGATTTTCTGATGATTATTTCCTAAGAGGGAGAATTGGGGGTAGAACGTTCTTAAATTTGTAAATTGTAACCGTGACTTACGGACAACGCCCAGCCTAAACTATAAATAGACTTGAAATTTGGACAGAAAATTTCTTGAATTCTCTAGATGAGCACTAAGAAAGGATTTTTCAAAATTCCCACGGGAAAGCGAGATTTACGCAAACGTAGTTGCGAGGGATCAACGCACAGCCCAAACCGCTGGGTCTAGAGATTCCAAATTTGGCATTATGTAGGTTCCTTATAAGGACCGGACCAACCGGACCGGACCGACCGGACTGAACCGGACCGGATGGAACCGTATTGTACCGTACCGGACCATGCCGGACCGGACCGGAATTTGTTTCTGGAGAATAATATGCTAATTGTTAGTAGGCCACGCGGGCGAAGCCGTGGACAGAAGCTAGTAAAATACAAAAAAAAAACGTGCTGTACCTACCTATCACAAACAATAAATAAAAAAATATATTTAGTAGGCGTGATTTGTAAGACGCTTTTATTTAAATCTCAAAATTTTTGATGTTTCAACAAAAAAAATGTAGGTATCTAAATTACCAATATTTTAACAAAATGGAGATGTCAACTTGCTCGATAAATATTTACGATTGATAATATAATTTTTCTGAAAAAGATTTCGAAGACACCTAAAAAATAACCCTTATTTGTACCAAGCGTACTTTTTTTAGAGTAGATTTTTTTTTTCACCAAAAGAAATTACTCTCAATCGTAAACAACCATATGCTGTGAGTTGGGGCAAACGGGGATCGCAGTAAAAACGTTGATTCAGAACCAATTCAAGTGCTAGTTTATAGCTAATAAAAACGTTTTTCACATTTGTTTAGGTGCCAGGGAACAGTTTATATAATACATTTCAAGTGTAGGTTTGTTCAGAGACTTATTTTTCCAATGATGGATTTATCCTGGACGAAATAAACGTTGTATCAAAAAAAAATACCGTATTTTTATGACAGAAAAGGACAAACGAGCTTTCTGATAATTTTTAATGCTACTTGCTTCACCTGCATTGTCTGCTAACAATGGACATCCTACTTAAGAATCTTGGATGCGTTGTCTACCTATGAAGGAATCAAAAAGGAAGAAAAGGGAAAAGAAACATGTCTTCAACCCGCGACCGTTCAAATAATGTAGCCAATACGATAATCCACAGAAAATCAGAATCGGTCATACGCCCAGCGCGGGTCCTGCCTGACCATATACCCAATCAGGCACTGGACTGGAACCCACAAGGAAAACGTAAACGTGGCCGTCCCAAACAAACCTGGTGACACACGGTGCTAGACGAAGCGAGGCACATAGAGAAGTCCTGGAGCGAAATTAAACGCAAAGCTCAAGACCGACCGGGATGGAGAGTCACTGTGGACGCCCTGTGCCCCATTCAGGGGACTTAAGATCATAAGTCAAGTAGTCAACCGAAACAAATCTGTAACCATCGGTATCCACAGACACGAAATTAAAAAAGTAAATCTCTGATAAAATTCTAATTTTAAAGACAATAAATATCTATATAAGTAAACGAAGATAAAAGAAAATTCATAAAGAAACAAAGCTAAGAAATTTAAAGAACCGTTTGAGCTTAGCGGAAACTTCGCCAAATCATGAAAGAAAGATTTCCTGGCCTTTCCAGATGGTCAAACATTTAACAGGTTGTTAAATTAATTTTCCCTTAGATAAACAACAGATTAATTTTGCAATGAAATGTTTCCTTTCATTTTAAGTTTTTTAATAAAATTTGATACAACGGATAATCCGGTCGTGTCTGGTCAATATTCGCGTAGCATAATATTGGCACGTAGAAAAACGGCATGAAGTATGGGATCATTGTGGACCTGTTTGATATAGTAAACAATCTTATTGGTCTTTTCCAATCAATGATTGTCGCCAGAAAAAAGATGATTTATAATGTTTGTTTCCCCTGCCATCACGCATTTACGTTTACATGGAAATTTTGAAAATTTTTGTCTTTTTTTAGTTATTTGTCTTATATGTTGTGATTTTGTGATGTATGTGACAAAGAACCTTGCTACATCGCTGAATAACAAAAGTGTATTTTTATTTCAGACAACTGAACATACTTTTATGTACTATTTATGTAAAAAGAACTTTCCCAAAATTTATGGGATCTATACCCAAATCGATGCATTCGTCTCGGAAATTGCCATCGCTAAGTTTTGCGCCATTTTACCTACGTGGATTTCATTTCCACGAAATTTAGGGTTGGGTTCAAGTTTCAACGGATTATGAGATAATTTTTTTATGTCCCTGGAGCACAGAAACACCAGAGATGTCCCTGAGCCTTTTCCGACCTTTAACAGGAAGAAAGATGAAAATAAGGAGAAAAAGACAGGAGAACATATTGGTGCTACAAGCGCACAGTCTGGTACTTTGGCGGTAAAGCAAACCGATTTCATAAAATACTCTAAAACTCCAAAAATTATAGCGGAATTTGCCAATAAACAAGTATTTATTTATTATTTTTAACTTTACATAGTATAAAATGAAGTCGCTTCCCGCTGTCTGTTGGTCCCTATGTATGTGTAGATCTTTAAAACTACACAGCGATTTTTTTTAATAGATCAAGTGATTCAAGAAGGTTTATGTATATTATAACACACCGATATTCCCCGCGCTGGCCCTCACAGCGTAGGGGAGCGTCCCCAAGGTGGCGGATAGGGGAATGGTCGGTAGTACAGCCTAGCTACACTAACCGGCTAAGTCCGATGGACTCGCTGACCAACGACGGGTGTGGTCCTCCAGCATTTCGGGGGTTGTGCGGCGGGTTGACACCTCGCCCACGTAAAACCAATGTTGCTGGTGAAGCGTATCCCGTTAGCGCTTCACTAGCTTGCACAACATTGTCACTAAAAAAAAAAAAACACACCGATATTTCCACAGGAAAGCGGGATACATGCAAACGAAGTTGCACGGGTTTCGCTTGTTACAATATAAACGAGAGTATCGTACTCATTCGCCGCTGTCAATGGCACCCGATGCTCACGTACGAACTTTATACACATCACTTCAGGCGCGGACTTAAAAATTGTACTCGCAGAGTGAAATAGAAAACGTGTGCTGTATTTCAATCGTGTTCGTACTGTTCCTACTTACGGATACATTGTTGCTACCGTGTTAGCGCTGATTTATATTTTGCGTATAATGTAACAATGAAGCTTTTTATTTCTGAGTAGCAAACAAGCTATTGCCGTTTCTTTTATATGCTCGTACATGCGTGTGACGTTTCTTCGGAATAGAAAGGATATCTCACTATTATGGTTAAGATGAGAATGGCGCAAAATAAAATAAAAATACTTTTGATTAAAATTAAAATACGGCCCGAAGGACCTTGAATTAGTAGAGTTAGTAATTTAATTTTTTAAGGAGAACCAACATGTTTTTTATATATTAAATTGTAGTGGAGTACAAAAACAAAGAGCTTATAAAAAGTTCAAAGGGACAGGATAATGAAACAAAAATAACTATACTGTAGCTTAACGTCCCAGTTAACACGAAACTGAAAGATTGGTGCACAAAATACATCATAATGTATAACTACAAGAATTTGTTATCCTATTTGTTTTGGGAGTGTCTACAAATATAGATACCACGTCCTCCGCAAAATATGGCGGAATATTTTACACGGTAAATCTCGCCATAGTGTATCTTGCTCTAAGTATTGTAAGCTAGTAGTATATATAGAAGGTAACATGGATCAAAATGCCTCCAAGGGCTACATTTCGAGGCCCGAATATGAATAATATACGCGATGCAGAAACTTCGTCGTGTTTGCCAGCTCCATTTACGTATGATAATTGTTTTCTTTATAAATGAATAATGATGATGATAGACATTTTGGTGACTAGACAATTTGAGACTTGACGTATAAGGAAACTGGACATTGTGAGATTAGACGGTTATTGGACTATTAGGAAATGTAGACATTTTTGGATATTTAACAACGTGAGCGTAAAGTAAAAAAGTTTGTAATGTCAAAATAATATAATGTTACATTACACTTAATTTGTCTTGCTTTTTACGAAAAAATCTTTGAAACAGTTTTTAAAGAAACTAACAATGAGTAGGTAACTATGGATTATGACTTTATTTTAGCAAATTCCATGGAACCGGCAAGAATACCTACCTGGATAACCATATATATAAACTTTCAGTGATAAAACATAGGACATGAAAACATTAAATTTTTTTACAAGGTTAAAAAGAAAATTAATGGAACATAAGTCGATCACACAAAACAAACAGAACTTGATATTGCTTGACAGAATATCTTGATATTGCCTGCTTGATTTTCTTTTTTCTGGCGGTTTCCTTACATAATCTGTATTTATAAAAATTTGCTTTTTCTAAATTAATAATAAAGATTCAATAAAGATTCTTCAAAGATGACAATAGAGATTTGTTACGTAATCAATTACCTGATTTCTTGGGTTTCCCTTCATACTACATGTATGGAGATTGTCAATAATTTAGGACCGGCCACTCAGTCTGTCAGAGTAACCTTTGTCAAACGTCGATTTATTGTACTCCAGCCGAATGGCTGACGTGAAAAATACTTTCAGAAATGCTTTGTAGTATGAATCGGCAAAATATGAAAGACGATATTAATAGGCACTGGGAATGCGATAGCGGCACTTCGTGAAATGACACTTCTTTTGAGTGACACAAAAAGACGAAAGGTATGCAGGAAACTCTCGATGCTTTTGTAAGGATCTTATCGTTTTTATTTTATTCAACTTTTATAGGCAACAAATGCCATTCATTGATGCAATAACTTTAAAGTTTTTTAAAGGTAATGTTATTTTTTAAAAAAACGGCAGCATCAGTTTCAAACTTACTTGGTCTAGAGTCGAATAGAGTATTATAGGAAACGGAAATTTTAGTAAACGTGTCTTCTGGTTTGTTACCCTCAATCGGAGCAGCCATGGAATTTTCCGCTAATCAGTATCTATAACCAAACTCCCACTATTAATATTCCAACAGCACACCCAATCAAATGAACCCCATTTAATTTTACCAAAGCAAATTATCGAAATTTCTCACTAAGACAGATTTTCACTCAATTAATTTGATCCCTTTGATAACAGCTTTGTCTTCGGGATCGGGACATGAAAGCATTTTGCCAGTAATTATAAATTTAACACAAATTTTGCGCTTATCACGCGAAATGTTTTATTTGACACCTACGAGCATGTGAGCTGTAATTTTATTTTCGAAAGATTTGTGACCTGACCTAGGTTCTCGTCTATTGTCGTCTGGGTCTGGAACATGTGATCTAATCATAATTGCTCTGCATACAATACAATATCTTTACCAAGTCCTTTGGTAGACAGTGCTGCTGTAACCTAATTAACAATCGCTAAATCCTTGGAATAATTTTATTGCTTTTAATTTTTAATTTGGGCCATACCTATTTAATTAATTTAATAATAACTTACAAGTACTGTAATATCAAATTCCCTAACGTAATATAATAGAGAATTGATTAATTGTTTCAATTTAATTTGATATTTCACCGCAGTTTGATTTAATATGGAACGACATTGACCAGAATTAGGTCAAATCCTGAATAGTTTATTGTCACATAATTCACTGGTGGCCAGGTGTCACCTATATAATGCATACTTATGTAACCTATTACAGAATCTATGTATCAAGACAAAATAAAGGCCACTTGTTTCGTAACTACTACAAACAACCAGAACAGTAATTAAACGTCTACAATAACATTGCCATGTTATGTTAAAGGTTGATGTAAGTGTCTTTACAGAAACATTACTGTTTCTAGTGTAAAATATATTCAAAAGGAACCACCAAAGTTCTCATCGTTCGATTTAAAACAATTAAAATTAGTGGCTCTTAAATTTGTTTCGACTAGTATACATAAAATGCTTTGTTCTGAATGACTGACAGATAAATTGCTGATCATATAGACCTAAAACTTGGAGAATGTGTTCTTTGTATGACTTAGGCATTATAGAAATGATTTTCTAAATTCCTACGGGAAAGCGGCATACACGCAAACAAAGTTGTGTGGGTTTCTCTAGCATTATATAAATGAAGCATTTGTTAAGCGCGAGGACTTTAAATTAGTATTTCCATGTTTAATTAACTCTGCACGCACTTCATTATGTCATGAAATTGAGTGTACAAAATTCTACACAATTTTGACTTGAATTTAGACTTTAAGCTAACCTTTTATTTAACTTGTAAAACCACTTTGACATATCTGAAATGTTCGCTTTCACCTCTTTTATTTGATTTTCATATTAACAGAGCAGACCCACAAAATTGTCGAACGAACATGTAGAAAAATATTTCACTGGATATATTTTATATCTGCTAATAGTTCTTCTCATCAATTTCGATGACGACGGCAACTCATGGACAGTAAAATGTATTATTTTTTTGTTTCTAGCATGGATTCTAGCTAGCTAATGTGGTTCGCTAGACCTAATTTAGTTTTGTAAACTCTGTCGCACGAATGCCAATACAGCTGGCCGACTGAATCGCAAGGCTGGCAAAACAGTTTTCATTCTTATCTGAAACGGCAGAGTGTAAACGGAAGCCGCTGGTCAAAATTTGCGATATTAAGATATTTTCAAGAGACTGCCTACATGTCATACAAACACAGAATCTGCTATATTGTAGCGGTGACCATTTTAAAAATATTGAATGCAACTATGGCCACTTCCTTGTTCCTGTGGTTGTCGTTTTTTCCACAATGCATCGTTAATTGCTAACCCACTCTATCCGCTGTATTTTCCAGAACAATTTATCAATTCAGAACCCAGAAAAATGTTTCTAATTTTTATAAAATATCTTACGAAATGAATGACGATATGTTTGTTATTTGGTAAAAACAATAAAGACCCAAATAGCACAATAAAAGATTAAAGATATGATCGTAAGTATGCTAAATTACGGTTTATAGTCGTAACATTAGGCAACATAATATAACAAGAAAGAAGTTTTACGATCGCAAATAATAGACTTGAAAGCCATACATAGTAGTTACCTATTTTCAAACTAACATATCAGAACTATGGTCACGCTATTTCTGTATTGCTGTCTGTTACTAGAATATCAATACTGGTTTGCAATTTAAATATTTAAAGCAAGTGCATGTCAGGCCACGTACAGTGTAGGGTTCCGTATTTAATATACTTGTCTGATATCTTTTTTCACGTCTCTAAATACTACTTATGCATAGTTTTACTGGAAAGAGGGGGAACACTTGTGAAAAAAAATTGTACGTTATATGTGAATCGTGTGCAAAAAGATCTCTATATTGAAAAATAGTATTATCAAACCACCAATGATTTTATGAGATCTATCAGACAACACAATATATAAATAATTCATCTGCATCTCCCAATTTAAAAAAAAACTATATTTTTTCTATCATTTTGTTAGCATAGTTAAAATGTGTATTCATGCAATACTTCAGCTTTCTAACATGGACAATGTTAAGGGTAATTTAATGGACAGACTGACATTGCGAAATTGTGAGTGTTTCTTGTTTACTTTGTTTGTATATTGTTTTCTTTTTTTTCCTTTTTTGTTTTTGTTTTTGTTTTAAAAAAAAAATGTTTCAATTTTTTTTAAAAAATGTCACTATTCTTTATAAATAACTTATACGATAGCACTTACATTGTCAGTAAACCTAGAGGCGGGGCCTGATGACTTGTAACACAGGTTTAACCTAGTACAAGCATCAGCTCCCACAAACAGTATTTCCAATAAGTACAATGTAAACTAGATTTAAGCACCCTTTGTATCGTTTGTGGAGAAATAAATAAATTTGAATTTGAATTTACTAAGGAACCCTAAAAAGTATTTTTGAACGTGGGAAGAAATTCTCAAAGCTTGATTCAGTTGATAAAAATCTTTCAATGTGTGTCAAGCTATTAGTTGCTGCAGAATCTTTACAAAGCTATGAGTTGCTGCAGGTCCCGCCGCCCTTGAGGAAGCTATGGGGGTCTGATTCTCTTCTCTTCCACCTTCTTTTTAATTATGGAGGGAACGTTGGAGCTGTGGATACTTCTACATACAAATTATTAAGCCTGTGATATTTTAAAAAAAAAACACCTCACATTCGCACCGTTGTGTGTCCTGTAGACCCAGGATTAACAACGGCGGCCACAGATTGACAATAACCAATGAGCTTATTAACGTCCCGGGGGAAAAACTACAGCTGTTTTGAAGCTCACAACGAAATTAATCCGAAAAAAATTTGATGGAGTAAGAAGTATTGTAACTAAATGATATCAATTCCCCCTCTTCCATTTTCTGTTATTGCAGTGTAAGGCCATTATCGAGTATAATGTGCTTTCCCATCTTTAAAAATCCGTAATGAATAATATGTTATATAAGAATAAGTGTATTCGTATCGGTGCGTTCGGTTTCGCATGCGATCGTGCGAGAAATTAGGGGACGACCTCCCAGCAAGATACATGTACATTCTTAAATTGAAATCTGTCTCGGGTTGTTGAGGAGGTCTTGATGATAATCAATTTATGGAAGTTAGCGGAAAATATATTTTTAGCTTAATGAAAATTGCCGTAGATTCTAATGAAAATCCTAAGTTTATAAAATAGCAGGCGCTACTATAGATTCATTTAGCATTATCAATAAAATCACTAACTTTATGAAATAGCAAGCGTTAGCGCTCATACAGACGCTGGCGCTAGAGCCATTTAAATTTTTTTAGTCGCGTCAAGTGTGTTAAGAAAATAAGACATAAAGACGACGGGTCTTTAAATGTCGAGTAAATCTCGTTTTTTCTAAATGAGCGTACTGAGCGTGTTACATCGGAGACCATAGCGATGCTTACCATCAAGCAGGCTGTGGGCAGACGCAAAACTATTTAAGAAAAAAAAAGAATCGAAAATTTTCTGGTCCTCAATTTGTCATAAAAAAAGTATAAAACTCTTTGTAGTTATGGTATATTTTTTTTAGTTCTGTCACTATTGTGTAAACCTCAATCCTCTGCTGACTTGTACCCCTCTATCTACTGTCCGTTATTTCGTGAAGTGAGTCTTACGTCTTGAATACGTAATCCAAAGACCTTTCCGTGCGTGGGGTTTTGACTGACATTTTTGTGTATCTTTCGTGATTTCAGCGAGAACTTTCCTCCGGAGAGATTATTAAGCCTACTTTAGGGAGACCTTGGATCCTTTTAATGATGTTTGCTTTACCTTTGTCATCAATGTTGATAAACAAATAATAATCAATGTTAAAAATAGCTTTTCTGTGAATAACAAATCAACAGGAAATATTTTTTTACGTTTAATTAAATAGGAGATTTATTTTTTTGTAATCCGCTTCTTGATAAGCTACTCTCTGTTTAGTTAATTTTTGAACAACGTACTAAGTATTTGGTTTTTACTGTATTATAATAAAATACTTTTATTGGGATATTAATGTTTTTATTTGGTCTGGAATATTATGTATGTTTTCATTACCCTGAATAGTCGCTTCTTTTGCAATTATTATTTTAGTTGGCTTTTATGTATTTCGATCTGCTTTCTCGGTGTTTAGATTTTGTAAAATATCTAATTGATATATAAATTAACTTGAGAGGTTTTTCAAGAATACAATAATATGTTTTTCACGGACTAGAAAAACCTAAACTCAGTTCTATGAAAATCAAATTGATTTATGAGAACAGTTTCGGTCATAAAGATACAATTCGCCAATTAACCTCTACAAGTCAATTAGTAAAGTTTTGATAAACATGATTTATAGTTACGATATGCCCTTTCGTGTATATGTACTTGGTTAATGGTAAAAGAGGCCATGAAAAATATGCGGATTTATATAAAATACTCCTAAGACATCGAAAAATTCCCTAATTCCACTTGAATCCATTATTTTTACTTTTTTTATTTTATTTAATTGTGTAGTCTAAAAATAAGCAATTAAACTTGCAATGTAAAGAAATAAAAAATAATTAATTAAAAATTAATTAATGTTGTTTGTTCGAGTCGAATCTTTCTTCTGTATTTTAAAGCTGTTAAGATTAACTTAACTGAGCTAAAATTTAATGTTTAGTTTACATTGTGACTGTTTCACTATTTGCTTATCTTTTAAATAAATTGATAGACTTTTGACAGTTTTAATCTATGGAAAAAACAGACATTGAATATATATTATTCACTAGCTTTTCCCCGCGGCTTCGCTCGCGTTCATTTTATGACATCGATCTCGTTTTACAACAAAACAACCCATAGCGCGACGAATAGTAGAAAAATTATTTTCCCATTGGAACGACATACTTTCACGGGATAAAAAGCCTATGTTGGGCTCTGTACCCCTAACAATATGTATGCAAATTTTCATAATGATCAGCTGCTTGTCAAGCCGTGAAGGAATAACAAACAAACTCACTTTCTTATTTATAATATTAGTAAGGATTTACTGTGCCATTGCAGACTGAAAATACATCTGCTGGTTGTGGCAATGTAAATTCTGTAAAACATGTAGTAAAGAGAATACACAAATTAGCGCTTGTACAGTCAGGAGCACGTTGAGTTTTACACTTGCAGTAGAATTTTGACTCTTATGACATAGAACTTAAGAATGGTACAAACAACAAAGTCCGATATGTAAAGTTTTATTGTACCAGTCAACAAAGGAATTGACTGCCCCCCCCCCCCCCCCCCCCTGTACATATGATTAAAAAAGATTTCTAAATATTGCGTGAAGGGATTTACTTGATTTTTTTTATTACATAGTACAATATGAATACTATTGATAATTAAATTTTCAAGTAAATATCTGCACGCAATATTTAGAAATCTTTAATCATATGGACAGGTGGGGGTCAGTCAATTCCTTTGTTGACTGTACAAGTTTCAGTTCAAAAGAGCAAGTACTAAGTTTCTTGCCAGTTCTTCATAATACAAATCTACTGTCTGAACTGGTGGTAGGAAAAAATTGTGACGGTTCGAAAGAGCTTGCTCCTCCCTGTTTATTAACGCTTATAATGTCTTGTTTTGTGTCCATACAGTTCGGTCAACCTAATAGCAATTACATGTAGTTTGTCACGGTCTTGTTACTAACAATCATGCCTTTGATGAAGTGCTCTTAATTTTCTTGTAATTCAATTTAACTCATAACTGCCACACTCTCTAAGATATCACTTCATTTAGATAATTAATAAATAATGAATAAATATATTCAATATAGTTTCTCCTACTAATATTATTATGATATAGGTACTGTTAGTGGTACGTACCCTTGGTTCTACATTTTTCAATTTTCCCATACAATATATGAGAAAGTCTCGACATATAGAACTGTGTCTGGCGCCAGAGTAAAAGTGCTGATAGACGATCTAATTTGGTCCGGGCCGCACCGCGCTGCCGCACCACGGACACCGTCCGGTACCGCACCATATTCGATCCTGCAGTGCACAGTGCGTCGCATTTTATAGAGCCGAAGCACGAATATGGTGTGGTACTGGACCGCGTGCAGTGCCCGTGATGCGGCCGGATTTGGTTCGATCGTCTATTTAAGTCTATTAGCACTTTAAGCCACAGAGGTTCTATATATTTACGATAGATGCGCAACATAAGCGTTGATAGTGTGTCACATCTTCAACCAACAGGCAAATGACATCCATTTTTTGACTGTCATCGAATGAAATGTATTATGACATGACGACATGACACGATGTCAGTTTCTAAAATGGCAAATACTGTGTGAAAGTGTGAAATTCTCGCTCGGATAATCATCTTATTTTTATTGGGAATATTTTTTAATATTTTTTTGTCGTAAAAGACAGGCTATCTTTGATAAAGTAAATTTTTAATTTATTTAAAACGCATGTGCAATATTTTATTTTTAGCACTAATATTACGAGTCGGAACTAAATCGGGGTAAATAATTCCGTCACAGAAAACACAGTCAAAGATGACAGTTTATAAGCTATCTTTCTTTTTCTAAGGCCGACTAAACTTGAGTAAGTCTTTACTCGAGTGTAACTACTGCTTATTCTAAGAGTAAGCTGATTTTGCATTCAACCAACTACTAACGAAAGAATAAGAGAGACGCGAGTAAATTTTTACACGGGCAATTTTGGCGGAGTAAAGGTTTAATCTGAGAAAAACAATTGTCAGAGCAAAAGTGTCACTTGTGAAAATAAGCTGTCAACATTTGAAATGTCACTGTATTATTCTACAAAATTGAATTGTTGCGTCATTCCAAGGCAAGCTAGAAGAAACGAATACAATGATTTTTTGTCGGTTTATACATTCATTCATCATTCTTTTTACTCCGAAGCAAAGAAGCGATAACAGTACCGAGTTTAACGTACTCCTCGAGTACATTGGAAAAACGTGAACGAAGATACCCAAGGGTAAATTCAAGGAGTAAAAAAGGTAAATTCAAGGAGTAAAATTGTTCCCGGAATAGTAACACTCGTGTAACATTGTGTTTGGTCGAATTCGCCCTAAATGAAGTAATAATGGTATGACTTGTCAATGTAAACACAAAACACACATATTAATATCACAAAACAGTGTCGTTTTCGAAACGACCACATTTGTGCCACGCTTTTTCTTGTTGACAATGTATGACGTTACGCCATTTGCGCCTCTAGTGTAATATAGTACCTCTGGGCTTTAAGCGCATGCTCCACGCACATTCATATCATGCATGTGAATTTGGTTACCACAAGGTATTGCTTTCGTTAAAGATAAAAATACGATAAATCAGTTTTTAAAGAAAATTTCCTGTCACTAAACGGTTTTCCAGCACTTTTAGTTTCTTTTAAAATCATAAAACGCTCCATCACTTCACAGCAGGTGCAAGCAAAAGTGCATAGTAACATGACCTTATTTTTCACTCGACGCCTGTGCAATCCATCAACGTCTCCTATCAGGAAAACTGCACAAATTGTGGACAAAATTTCAGGTTGTTCAATTTTTCATTATAATGTCTACGTTTAGAATAATTTGACTACTCTTCGGATTCTTAATAGAGGCAATAAACAGGATGGTCGTGTGGGAATGGTTGGTGCCAATATATTTGTTTTATAGGTGACAGATGATTGACAGTGTGCGCTTGGTATGCGTGCACACTGAGTATGTGATACGAGATTAAAGTCACGAAAAATTACGAAGTCAAAAAAGATTGGTCAGTTACTAGCAGTTCACACGATTTTTCATACATTTAGTTCGAACTCGACGCACACGTGTGGCCGGTGACAGCCACTCGCTACAGCAGTGTCCGCGACTCGCCAATTTTGGTTGTGATTGGTAGCCCGTTTGCGTCGACACTTATTTTTTCTGTTGGTTACAAGATTAAACTCTTTGGACAATATAACGCGTTTTTCCTGAATCTAAAAATAGCCACTATAACTTGGATAATTTAAAAAATCCAAAAAATCTATCCCTAAAAACTTGGCTTTCATTCACGAATAAAGAAACCAAACATACCAAAAGTAACACATAAAAACCCACTCACAGTAATTAATTCATCGTTTTTACTTTAAAAAGCGTTCGTACATTACTAATCAGAGACATCTTTTTGGTAAACGTCAAAGCGTATCTCTGTTACAGATTTAGAATCCGGATATTGGAGGGGACTTACGTTTTTTTACACTCCACGTCAAACGGACTGATGGCTTAACCAACATGGAGGTTATTAGCAAACTTTGGTGGATATGGCAGTTTGTAAGTCTTTATTATTGGTAAAGAGTTACAAAACGGACAAGTTATATATACTGAGATTTGTTGAACCCATAGGTACTCTGCTTCTTTTCAAAATTCTCGTTAACAAAGGCATAACATCTTAATTCTTGTTTTTTTTTCTTCTATATTCTATGATATATATCTTCTATATCTCATAGTCACTTTAGGCATTATCTTACAGTGTGACTCACACTCACACTTCAAACGTTTTAACCCTTTAACTGGATAAAAAAACTATCTTTGCTTTTTAACTTTGTCTGTTGGAGAGAGAGAGAGGAAATAAAAAGACGAGTAGTATAGTTAACGCAGTTTTAAGAACCCACAAACAGTCATAATTAGTCATAAACTAGCAGGTACAGAACTCAGTACTGTAATAAAATAAAGTAACAATTTACACTTATCTACTATTTGGCTACCACCAGCTAAAGAATATTTTGTCACATCCACCAAAACCTAACTCCACAACAAGATAGGGCTTTTTACTTCCCCCTGTATTTTTTGTGGCAGCTCATGTATTAAAGTGTTTAATTTGTTTCCTACGACGGCACGAGACAGATTGCATTCACAGACTGTTGATACACCTCCTTGTTGTCTGACGGATGGTGAGCTCAAATGGAGCGACACTGATTGACAACCGTGCCGGTGATGTTGATATAAATGGTTTTAATAGTGATTCAGACTCATTAGGACGGCACACAACTTTATTTCTATGAATCGATACGTTTATTTCTTTTAAAAAAGATTCAAAGAGTATATGTCTACTTTACAGTCATTTTCTTTAGTCAAAGATTGTAATAAATGATTCCTTTCGGACTGTTGGGGCTACTTCCCCGTATGACCACTTATAGTCATTTCACGATATGACCACTTCAATTATGATTATTTCCCAATATGACCACTTCCCAATACGTTTATTTCTTTTAAAAAATATTCAAAGAGTATATCTCTACTTTACAGTCATTTTCTTTAGTCAAAGATTGTAATAATTGATACCTTTCGGACCGTTGGGGCTACTTCCCCGTATGACCACTCCATTTATCTCCATTTCCGAATATGACCACTTCCCAATATGACCACGTCCCAATGTGACCACTTCCCAATTGACCATTTCCCATTATGACCACTTCCCAATATGACCACTTCCCCAATTGACCACGACCCAAAATCTGTTCCCTTTCGGACCCTAGGCACAGCCGTAGGGCTACTTCCCCGTATGACCACTTCCTAATATAGCAATTTCCCGATATGACCACTCCAATTATGATCCTTTGAGTAATTAAAATATTTTTTTGCTGTCAATTATTTGACAGCCCGGTTGGTAGTGATCCTACTATCGACACCAGAGGGCGGGGGATTCGATTTGCTCGAGTGTTTTCTATGTAAAAAGTATATATTAACAATAATATATTCGTTGTCTGGTAGCCACAACACAGGCAGTTAAGGTTACTTTGAGACCAGCTAGGTTACTCTGCATAGCAATCGCGATTTTAATTTCAATTCTGTATAATTTCAAATACAAAATTAACAGCAAATCCTAATTCGTACCATTGAAATTTTATACTTCACTAACTATTTGGTTAGCATACAATCCGATTTCATTTAGTATTTAGTTAGCGCTAGTTTAGCTGTAAAGAGTACCTAAAATTAACAATCCAATGGCGATCGTGCGGAATCATCTTCAAGAGTAAGGGGGCAGATGGCGCTTTAAGAATTGTGTAGAATTTTTATTATTTTCATTAAAAGTACAGACAAAAAATATTCAAAGGTAAAGTGATAACATAAAAACATCCGAAATAATAGGTATACAAATAAAGATTGTAACGATATTGTAATTATTATTCGGAACATTTTCTGCCGTAAATAATTTCGCTTCCGTTTTATTTCACTGAGGCGACACAAAGGTTTAATTAAAATTTTGCGAGTGTTAGATAAAATATAATTTTAGACAGCTAGATATTCGTATTCATAATTTTAATCACCAATTATAATATATTGGTCCTTTATTGCTTGGCAAGTCAGTGACCGCCAGGTTCTTTGAAAATACTGAAAATAGATATTAGCAAACATCATCAATGAAATTGAAATGAAAATGAATCAAATGACATCTCAAATAATTAGTATTAGATTGAACGTCGATGTTATCCTTTATCTTATTCCTATTATTCCTAGGAGAGGTAGGGCACAGCGGATAATCCGCTCAAATCGGAGCAGCCCGTCTGGGGAAGGACCTCCACCTTACAGAAGATCGTAGCCAAATAGCATTGGTCTCGGCCATGTTGTGTTCCTACGGTGAGTAAGGTCTCCAGAGCTCCACTTGGGGGGGTTGGGAGGGTTGGCAACGCGTGAGTGATACCCCCGGTATTGCTTACGTCTATAGGCTACGGTGACGGCTTACCATCAGGCCGACCGAATGCTTGTTTGCCACCTGTGTGGTATAAAAAATAAAATAAAAATAAAAATAAAATTATATTCTTGGCCTTAAAAAAATTTAATTTTTGTTTCCTTTTAATCACAAAACGATAGACACACTTCACGACTCTGCAAGAATCAGTAGAATTTTTCTTAATCCACTTTCCTAATATGAAATGGTTCTACTTGAAACTACCTACATGTACGTTACAATGTCTCCATATAGAATTAAGTCTGCTTTAAATAAACGTTAGTCAAACATGTCGTCTAGACTGATCAGCTGACTCGATACATTTGGATCGCGAAGAATGTCCTGCGGGTTTGTGTCTACTCATGAAAATTTCTTCTAACTACTCATCATATCTATTTTTCTTCACTAATATCTATACTAATATTATAAAGTGGAAAGATTTGATTGTTTGTTTGTTTGCATTGTATAGGCTCCGAAACTACTGGACCGATTCCAAAAATTCTTTCACCAGTGGAAAGCTACATTATCAGGGACATAGGCTATAGCTTTTCCCGAAATTCAATGTGGTTCCCACGGGAATGGGTCCGGAACTTCACGCGGACAAAGTCGCGAGCAAAAAAGCTAGTTCTCTATAAAGAGAAAATATTTGTATTATTGTTTGTAACGAACAAATTCAAAAAGACCAATTGGTTTTTAATTTTTTTTTAAATTCTATATTTATTTAGGGGTTTTGGTTCGCACATGCGACCATGTCAACCCCATCGTGTCCTTCAGACAGTATTTACTTATTTAAATATTAAACTTAAAAACTATTGTATACAAACTTATAAATTAACGACGCTTCAGGCTTCAGGCGACAGGGGTTCAGATAAGATAGATTGAAACACTCCCAGATCTAGTTTGTTAACCTTCAATAGTGACAGAAGTTCTATTCTATGACCTTCGTTCTTGACACAGTCCACCAATAAATGATATACATCATCCACTGGTGGATTTGAACAATTCTTTCACCGTTGATTGTGAAGTATACGCGAGTGACATAGACTTATAAGAAACTGTGCGAAGCTGCTGAAGCTTTATTGACCATGGTATACCAAATTAATTACAGTGCTATAAAAGATAAACTATATTTTTTGTATTTTTTTTGAAGATTCAGGAGAATGAGTTCGAAAAAGAAACTCTTTACACTAACTACAAAATAAATTACTTTGATAAGAATACCTATTTTGGTCATAACGGATATTCAGTACATTCACAAACCAGACTCATTTCCAAGAAGACTTTTAAAGTCAAAATCTTTCAATGTTTTCCTTACAATAAAATTTAAGTACTTTATTTTGGGATAGTCACCAAAATCGATCAGGCGTGCGTTAATGAGCCCGGGAACTATCACTCAGCGGTGCACCGGAATCGGCGTTATTAAAGAGGGCCGGACGTTTATTTTTAAATTATTATCTTTACTAGGTACAAGCAATAAACAGAGTTTCAGCATACGAGTATACTTTCCTGAGTGAACGAACTCGTGGCTTGCGCCGTTCTATATTTACACCACAGAGGGCGCTCGCCTCCCCTCTTCTTTTGTTCCTATTTCGAATTTCAAAAAATAGAACTGAAGGGTGTTTCGGGATGCGCATGAGTCAGTTTCGGTCTGCGCGCCGGGCGCGTGCGCGGTTGCCCGCGATTTTAATTTGTTTAGAAATTCGAATCAATTAAAGTGTTGTGTGTGTCTTTGTTCGTGCCCATAGATTTCGAGAATTTGTGATTGTGCTGTGATTTGTGATTTTTATTGGGAGTTATCAATGTATTTTGGTAAGATTTCTTTTTTATTTAAACGTAGAGATTTAATATAAACATCCTCATTACGGATAGGTAACGATGTGGTTTTGATAATTTTCAAATACTATTTTGAGATATTTCATGCAATTTTTTTCCATTTTCTTTTATCATCCTTATCATAATATAATGTAAGAAAGGAGTTTGTTCCTCTCCCTACTTATTATCTCATGATTATCTCAACAATATAATTAACTGATATAAAAGGTCATCCATTTTAGTATGGCACTGCTGCTGAAACCATCTCCTTTCAAACGATAGGCAGTCTCAACCGCCAATGCGTTTCCGCATGCGGTGTAGGCAGACTGGCCTATCTGGTTGACGGAGGTTAGTATTTTCAAAGAATCGGAAGCCTTACTTGGTTGGAAAATATTCCTGATCGATCGGTAATGGAACGTTTAATGTAAACTTCATAGACACTAATAGCCTAATGAAATCGGATTGTGATTGTTCGCTAATCGAACAGTACGACAGTAAAATGCAAATTACGAATTAATAATAGCCATTAATTTTAAATTGAAATTAGTTTACATTTTACTCAAGAGTAAGCTAGCTTATGGTCGTGTTACAACTTTAACGACTTTTCTTTTTTGCACTATTGGTGGCGCGCACAGAAGGAATTGACTACTATTACAACTCTAAGCCAAGATCCGATCCCGAAACCGGGATCTTAGGAATGACACTCAAGAATCACAGTGACAAAATAGGTTGTAGATCATTATTTCTGTAATATTAAGTCCATAGAAAATAACCTTCTTAAGAGGTTAAGGCCTCCCGTCCGTTTTTATTTTGTGTTTTACAGGTTCTTTTTTAATATAACTTTAATTTAATAAGCTGTCAAACTATAAGCACGATACCGAATACATCAAACAATCGTGTATCGGCTCACATCCGTCTGATTTTATTTAGTGCGATTGTCCTGCTCTCGGAATAATGCCTTAGTTATTCTGAGGCCCTGCTGATGTCCTCTTGTTGTCACTGTCATAAAATTAAGTGCGAAAGTGACAAAACACACAATTGTCTGATATTTGCGGCGCTTTACAGTAATCGTCTAAAATTCCCAAAGGGGAATCACTTACTATATAGGTAGTCAAGTCCTGTTAGAATAAAAACGCCAAGTCTCGGCACATTCTTTCGTCAATTTGCGCACACGTTGTAATAACTGGGTCAGACACCTCTCAGCCGAAACACGTCAGTCGTCATTACATTAAAACTATTTACATATACCAACCATAATTGAAGGTGTTATCTCATTTAGAAAAAATGTTTTAGACACATACAAAAATATTATACCGTGCAAAACAAAAATTGACACGATAAATGTAAATAATTCCGAAACGGATCATTGTATCGAAAAATGATGCCACGCTCTCAATGTTTTTAAGAGATCTATCTAACTGTAACCACACAATATGGGTCGGGCGCGAGAAAAAAAAAATCATTTCACTTTACATGTAGGGGAGACACCCCAAAAAAAATGTTTTTCAAAATTTTGTTCCAGCACTTTGATATCATTGATAATATGTGTATACATACCAAGTTACAGCTTTCTAGCATTAAGCGTCTAGGCGCTAGAAAGCGGACGGACAGACAGACGGACGGACATGGCGAAACTATAAGGGTTCCTTGTAGTTTACTACGGAACCATAAAAGAGATAGTTTGACACCCGTATTTATAAAGAAGTAATTACTTGTTACTAAGTAATTACTTAATTAAGTCATTACTTGAGGCTAGAATTCTTAAGTACCAAATCTTATTCTACAGTCAAGTAATGTACGTTACTTATTTAAGCAATTGCTTAAGTAAAAGTCGACGCTTGATAGTTGTTTCTCACTGGCAACACTCCGTTGCTGCGTTACGTTTCATGAGAAGGCAAACGTCAGGTCTAGATTGTTTCCACATAGAATTGCATAGATTAAGTTAATATTACATTAATCATACTTTATAATGTAATTCTGATAAGATTATCGTTATACAAACTATTTTAACTATTTTTTTAAAACTTTTAGATAAACTAATTGTCTTTAAACAAAAAGGAATGCTTGTGGAAATGAAACGTTTCAGACGACATAATCCCTTCAATTTAAGGTGTTCATTTTTTAAACTTGGTTTAGTTAGTTACAGGATATTTTTAACTTTATATCATTACTAGCTAGTCAATTGTCAGTCCCTTGATTGTCAATGTCAGAAGTACGGGTTACTAACAAAATAACCTCACAATAAACGCAAAATTGACGTATTCTAGCGTGTTCTCAAGTCTTAAGTAAAGGAAATGGTGACTATTACTTGGCTGAGAATTCTAACTTTTGACAGTTCTAACTTCACGCAATTACTAAACTATAGAATGAAAATCGCTACTTGAGTAATTACTTTTACTCAAGTAACCACGTTTACTTCTTTATAAATACGGGTGTAAGACTTACGAGTAATCTAGAATTAAAATTAAGGTGCGTTTCAGAAGCTCTCTATATAATATACCATCTATATAACCCTGGTTTATTCTTCAGGCACTGGCCTGCGGCATTGTCGGCAGCCAAGTCGCGACCCAATACAACCAGCTTATAAAATGCTGGCTTAGCCGTGAGGGATAGGCTAAAGCCAACGTTTGCTCTCGGCATTACAAAGTAATGTACATGTGGTACGTGCCACGTGCCAGGCACTGTCAAAAAAATATGAATTTAATATAATTTTCATTAAGTAGTAGAAAATATTTGAATAACTTCCTTAGGGACCATCTCCACGAGCGTAAGACTCGCGGCGATAATTTATCGTAGAGGCTTGGAGCGAGCAATACGTCAGCGTATTGCTCGCTGCGCGCTCGCAGCGAGAGCACGACGAACGCACTGTCAAACGAAAGCTCATTCGCGTCATATCGCGTTTCCGCTACAAGTCGTCGCGGACACACGGCGATTCCGTGACGATACGCTGGCTCTGGCAGAACAATCGCTTGTTCGTGCAAATTACCCGACGAACGATACGTTGCGGACTCGTCAGGATTATCTCGCGCTCGTGGAGATGGTACCTTAGTGATGTGAAAGACAGCAATATAAAAGGATAGGGAAATAAAGAACAATTCATTAGACAACAATTCATTCTTAGTGCAAAACGGTGCAAACGATTTTAATCTGATACACAAAATTCTAAAATTGAACTTTAAGCCAAAGCAAATAAAGTCTATTCACTATTATATTTAAAATTGATTATTCCATACAAAAGCGAACTTTATGTCATTGTCATAAAGTGGTTGTCGGTTTTCATTACAGCCCCACAAACTTATCAGTGCCGGTGGCCAAAACTAGAACTAATGAATACGCCTTGAATACCTTGACAATTACCTTTCATAGCTTCGATACTAGCGCCCCCGCCATCGGCACAGATAAGTTTGTGTCACTGTTATGAATTTCCCGAGTTCCCTATTCCGTAGGAATCCGCTTTATAAATGCTTTGTCTTTGAGCAGTGGCTGTTTATCAAAATAGCTTGAATAAATTCCAATTTGAGGATAGCATAGTTGCCTTTTATATGTTGATATAACAAATTGACCCTTGTGCTATTGAAATACGGTTTATATACCATTAGCAAAACTCGCGCAACTTCGTTTGCGTGTTGCCCGCTTTCCTATGGGAATTTCTGTATGTATTATACATATAACCTTCCTCTCGAATCACTCTACCAAAAATCGCATCAAAATCAGTTGTGTAGTTTTACAGATTTAAGCATACATAGGCAAAGGCTGACGCACAGACAGACAGCAAAAGCAACCACATTTTATATCTATGCAAAGATGAAAACAATTTATGAATGAATTTGTAAGTGGTAGTTTGACAGTAAAGTAAGTTGCTATAAATTATATGCAACAAGAAAGCTGTTAGGCTTTTTTGCTAAAAAACGAATCACTTGACAGGCAGCCTTGAGACTGAAAATAATTTATACAAAGTATTTTTTTTTTTTTTTTTTTTTTTTTTTTTTTTTTTTTTTTTTTTTTTTTTTTGAATGGACTAATCAGTTCGGGTGTACTGACACCCTTTACTGAGACACCGGACTGTTTGGAGACCGAACACCGAACGGATTGGAGAGAAGCGGCCGGGCACGTGCCGGTACCGCGAAAACAGAGTCCCTACAGGGTGGCGCGACGCGCGGCCCCGCCGGCGGGGCCGATATGACGGACGTGTGTGTCTACTTTGTGTCGCGGAATCTAATTGTTTGTACGCCTCGATGGCGACTGTAATGGCGTCGTCCGGGTCGTTGAGGACGTGCCGCGGACGACGTTGGACCTAATGGTGTCAGCCGGAGCGAGCGGGATAATCCCCTGCGGCTTTCACCAATGGATTGGGGTGATGGTCGAGAGAGTCGAAAAATCTGACTGAGCATTGCTTTAGGTGGTGCGAGATGGTCGGCACACCTAAGTCAATGTGGAGGTTTTTGTTCCGAATGAACCAAAGCCCACCGATGGCTTTGCGCAAAAACCTATTCTGGATGGTTTGCAGCCTGTGGATATGAGAGGGCGCGGCGTGGGCGAAAACTGGACTCGCGTAAGTCATTATCGGCCTAATGCACGTTGTGTAAATTCTCACCTTATTTCTAAGAGAGAGTTTACTACGCCCATTGAGCAGATAATATAGTCGGCCTAGCGCGAAAGCGGCGCGGTTGCGGACAATCTTAATATGATCGCGGAAGGTGAGTCCCCTATCGAGTGTGACGCCTAGGTAGCGGACTTTCCTTTCCCAAGGGATCGGTTGTCCGAACATTTCGACTCTGGAGGAGGGATTTGGGGTGCTACCTCTAGCGAAGAGGATAGCGGCGCTTTTTTGAGGATTGACTTCGATGCGCCATTTCCTAAACCAGTCGCCAAGAGTATTGGCGGCAGTTTGGAGTGAGTCTATAATTGGGGGAATACTACGGGCTGAACAGTAGATGGCAGTATCATCTGCGAAGAGAGCGGTATGGGTCGCTAGTGGACTGGGTCTGAATTCGGGGAAGTCGCTTGTGTAAAGCGTGTAAAGGAGAGGCGAGAGCACGGACCCTTGTGGTACTCCGGCTCTAATGGTGTGAGGGGGGGATAGTGCCCCATCCACCCTATAGCGGAAAGAGCAGTTCGACAAGTAGTCTTGAATGATGAGCACAAGACGATTTGGCGTATTGAGTTTGTAGAGCTTATAAATAAGCCCGTTGTGCCAAACTTTGTCGAACGCCTTTGCCACGTCAAAGAAGAGAGCGCCCGTTTTATGCGGGCGGGATCTGTTCGCTCTCCGGTCCAACACGTGTTCGACTATGCGATGCACTTGTTGGACACAAGAGTGTTTGGCTCTAAAACCAAACTGCGCGTTAGGCAAGAGATTGTTGGCAAGGGAAAAATCTTTGAGACGTGCGAGAACTATGCGCTCATAGATTTTTCCTATTGAACTAAGAAGACTGATAGGGCGATAGCTCGAGGGCTGATCCTTGGGCTTGCCGGGTTTTGGAATGCCGATGACGGTGGCTTCCTTCCAAGTTTGGGGGAAAATGCTATTTTTGAGGGCTGCGTTAAAGATAGCAGTCAGGAGTAGTATAAGATGGGCGGGAAAGAGCTTGATGACTCTGTTAGAAATCCCGTCAGGCCCCGGGGCCTTCCTATTATGTAGGTCTTTGATAAGGGACTCTACCTCATCAGGGGTTACCGGCTCTAACGGGGGGTCGGCATCTGTAAGTGGGGACATAGGGACAGAAAAAGCGACTTTGTTTTATACTATGTAGTGATGAGCTATTTATTAAGAGCGCGCACCCAAATCAACGCAGCTCAAAATCGAAGCGTGTTATTTTACGAAACTACTGAGCCACGAACATGAGCGTGCGCCGGCGAAGACAAATGATTTTGATACTTTTATGATAAGACTTCACTATTTAATATAATAGTAGACTCGAAGTTCATGTGATTTTAGCTACAGACCTATTTCTATGTAGAACATAAGTATTGTTATTATGTAATAAAAAATTTTTTTCGGCATTCTTCATGTCTCGTTTGGAAATAAATACAAATAATGTATCTTTACTCGTGTATTAATACCTATGGATTATGGAGAAGTATAACAATAAAGTACTCGTAATAGATATAGGTACATATAAATAATCTCATCTATAATTAATCCCATTAATCTCGAAAACTGCAATTTTTAGGTTTTACTTACGTATTTCGCAAAATATTTGCAAAACTATTTGCCCTATGAATAAAGGTCACTAAATATTCTGTAGTACATTTATTTAGCTTTTATTTGAACTCAAAACGAAGTCTGTGAGATCTAATAGTTTACTTACAATCTCAAATAAACAAAATGAAGGTATAATGGGTAATATAGGCAAAAGACTCAATGTATACAGACTCAATGTATATTAGAAATTAGACCGGAATGTCATATGGAGTGATGGGGGAGATTATTTACAACATTATTGACGCAAATAGTGTAATGCAAAAGTGAACCATTTTCAAGAAATTTTAAAATATAAAATATTTTTGAATAATTACCTCAATCATTCATTCAAAATTTTATTTAAAAAAACCTTGTAATTCGATTTTTTTTTGCCATATTTGGAGAGTTATGATATTGGTCTGTAATGCACAGTACAAAATCGTGTTATTTTTTAACCATACGGAAATAAAAGCAAAAATTTTAGAAAACAAATTTTGATTTTGTGAAATTTTCAACAAAAATTCAATTAAAATATTTAAAAAGGCCTTGTTAATTTCGGAAATTTGAGTAAGATCTACAATTGTTTTCTATCCAAAAAAGGAAAAATAATTGCTCTAAGTTACTCCATTGCAGAAAAAAGCCATAATTAAATAAAACCATCAGCAGGTAGCAGTTTCTGAAAAAATTGCGAAATTTTAGAAATTTTTGCTCCAGGACTAAAACTATGCATTTTTCACAATGTTTTCTACATCTATATGTATTAAATTACATACATTACCTACAATGTGAGACCAATCGCAGCTCTATTGATACCATAGGAGCCAAGCTGTGGCTTTTCATATATGACCTAATTTTACCAAACATTGAAATTTTCAAGTTTTACGTACTTCGCGAAATATTGGAAAAAACCACGTAACCTACGAAGAACCGTCACTAAAAAAACTTTGTAGTAGATTTAACTAGCTTTTATTAGACCTCATAGCCAAGTTTGTGAGACTAGCGGTTCACCCACAATCTCAAAAAGACGAAAAGATGAACAAATGGGTTATAAAGAGAAATGATTCTTTGGTTGGGATTGGGATTCAATTCCATCACCAGGATGGTTTTCATTTTGAAGAAGATGAAAAAGTACGGGCTCTTGTTTTTCTTCCTCTTCGTGTCCTCCTTCATCATACGGACTGAAACATATGTATATGAAACAGCAATTTTTTTTACGATTTCGCAATAATCGACCTCCTTAGTAGAACTTGTCATATATTATAATTTATAACCATTATATTAATTATAGGTACCACCAGCCTTTTAGGCCTTGCTTTATTTAAATTTTCAACATTTCGTCTTTTTCTTTTTTTCGATAAAAACTGCTTTTTTTTGTTCCCCATACTCTGAAACATATTATGTTGTTGTCACTAAAAAAGTAAATAGTTCGTCGTCATTATCAACAAAAAGTCATATTTTACTTACCAAAGTATCTAGATTGTCGGTCGCGCTACACGGTTTGCACTGCGTATGGGCACAAAGGTTACGTGCGGTCAGGTCCTGCGCCGGAGCGACGTGACCACTCTCCGCAGAGCCGGCGGCTCGACTGAGTCGTAACAAAAGACGCGCGCGGTTTTATAGTGGTTTTATGGGTATATTCAAAAATTGGTAGAAAAATAATGGTAAACATTTTACATAAATTTTGGCGCCTAGATTTTAGGGAATACGTTTATCTCTTAGATGATGATAATATTGACACAAAATAACTAAGATTTAATGGTGAAAACAAACATAACAACGACTTGACTTTCTTCGTAATTTCACTTAGTTTGGATGTTAATATCTTATTTATGTAACAAAAAATTACAAAAATGTTCTACTAACTATATGCTTAAGTATATTTGCCGTTAGATTTTATAATTTATTTCTTACAATTGGCAGCATTACGGGGATATTTTGACATCCGAAGTTGGCACTAAACGTGAAATCGAGAAAACACTATTCGGTTATCACGATAGCATTCATAAATATTCCATTACATGACAAAATGTTTTCTACTAACTATTTAGGCAACAATATTGTCTAACATTTTGTGTAATTCATAAGTCTGTTAGAAAAGTTTTTTATAGATATTAAGAGCTTCGAAAAGTTCAGTTTTCGCTAAACTGAGCTAACGCCTGTGTGCGCCCTCTTAACATTCAAATATTAATATTAAATCTCTCTTACTCTCAACGCTTCAACAAACATTTACATAAACGAAATTTATTGCGATGATAATATAATAATTTTAAATTGTAGAGGTTACAATTCAGGTTTAATATTTCGAGAATACTCCTTGTTCCATGAATCGAAATGAAATTCATTGCATGTCACAATATTATTTATTATACCAGCCATCAGCGATTAGAATAATTTCTTTCTAGAGTTATTCATAAGCAGCTTTATTATTGTTTACTAGCTTTTTTGCCCGCGACTTCGTCCGCGTGAAGTTCCGGACCCGTTCTCGTGGGAACCAAATTGAATTTCGGGAAAAGCTACAGCCTATGTCACACCCTGATAATGTAGCTTTCTACTGGTGAAAGAATTTTTGAAATCGGTCCATTAGTTTCGGAGCCTTTTCAATACAAACAAACAAACAGTCAAATCTTCCCTCCTTTATTGTTAAGGTCTAGTACTCCTGTATTGCGTTTTTTAAAACCATCTTTTTTTCTCTGATGAAAACTTACAAATGTGATGGAATTTGATATTGGACTCAACTGAAGCCAAGCCAAGCACAGCAAATACGGAACCCTACATTGTGAGTGGACCAACACACACTTGACCGGTGTTTTTTATTATTTCTTCATCAAGAATCAAATCGTTTATGAAGACTAGGTCCTCACGGTCACTTTCTCTAGTCAAAGAGTCAAAGGTCGCCTCCTTCTCTTCTCTCCTCTGAAAGTCGTGATGTAATTGGAGTGTTTCCATTGTAGTTGATGTCAAGGCGTCTAGATCCCAAGCAGTATAGCTTAAACCCTCACACAGAAAGCTAATGAAGAGAGGTTCCCATTATGATGATGATATTTTGAACGGAATATTTTCCCACGGGAAAGCGGGATCCAGGCAAATTGATACTTTACGGATTTTTCTAGTCTATCTATAAAAATCTTTGAGCGCAACGAAGAATTGCAGGGATGCAGTTTGCCGTCGGAATGCCGCTGGGACTCGAACCTAAGCACCTAACCCCGTTGAAGTTTTAATAGTTAGGGCTCGACTTCCAGTCCGTGCCTCTCGTCGTCTTAATATATTAGTGCCACCACCCTTGAGTAAGAATTATACACGAAACAATTTCTTTTATCGTAGCTTGGTAAAATATAATAAAGAATTCTCAGATATTGACATTTTCACCAACTCTTTGTCCACTATCAAAAGCAAACTTGTTAAACAACTTTTATCATAAGTATGCAATTCACTCATTGTATGGCAGTCAATACTTTTTAATTTGTGTCATAATATAGCTTAGCTCTAGCATTTTTTTTATTTTTTGTCACTTTTGTCATCAGTACTTGGTATCTACTAGTAGTACTAGTAGTTATTCTGTGTCATTAGACTATTAAGTGTACGATTTCTTTCGTTTTGTCAACACTTACAGCGTATTTATAAATATATAAATTTAATTAATAATTTTCGGCACTATTATGTCTATTTTTGTAAAACTATATGTAACTATGTATGTTATTTTTATGACTGTTTGTGCCAAAATAAATGAAAAAAAAAAAAAAAAAAAGAAGTCTTCTTCAAATTTATCTTCATTTCGTTTAGTAGGTACGTAAAAATACGATTAGATAAAATTTTAGAAAAAAAAATATATAATGATCCTCCATATTTGGGTTGTTGTACAATCGTCACTTTTCAACTCCGTGACGAATCACAACTATCTTGCTGCAATAATAATATGAACCTGCAAATTGAAGGGGTATTTCGGACTCATTCCACAATTAAATACTGCTCTCCTGAGGATTAGTAATAATAAATGTAATTATCCATACTAATATTATAAATGGGAAAGTGTGTGTGTCTATTTGTTTGTCCGTCTTTCACGGCAAAACGGAGCGACGAATTGACGTGATTTTTTAAATGGAGATAGTTGAAGGGATGGAGAGTGACATAGGCTATTTTTTGTCTCTTTCTAAACCCCCACTTCCCTAAAATGGGGATGGAAGTTTGTATGGTGCATTCTACAATTTTCAAGGTAGAAAGCTAAAAATTGGTATGCGTATTTGTGACCAACAAAAAAATCTTTTTTTTTTATTTAACGCGTGCGAAGCCGCGTGCAAACGCTAGTTAATAAGAATAATATTATAATGGAAATAGGCTTGGTCAATCGGGGAAGTACTCACAAAATATTGAAAGCATTGCTGCTTCAATACTTGGCAGATCTGGATGCCACTTATCCCTTTTCTTCCTATTTCCTTCTACGTAGCGGGCAGCGCATTGATAGCACACTTACAGCTAGTTTTTGAATCGCATTTGTAAAGTTAATGACACCTTTAATTATAGCTGTCAAAATAAATAAGGAAAAAAAAAAGAGTGTGAATGAGAATTAATGTGGAATTAAAATTAATATGCGTTTCAGTAAGCTAGTAGTGCTACTGATGTTCATAGGCAGCGATAACCACTATGCTTGTATTAGGTAATCTTTCAAATGGTACTGATTGATTGACTAGATGTCACTTGACACTTTCGATTTACAGATAAATTAGAACAAATGATAATTTTATAGTTATTAAGTAATTAATTTTGTTACATCTTGAATTATGATTCAAGTATGATTGAAGTATGATTCAAGATGTAACAAAATTAATTACTTAATAACTATAAAATTATCATTTGTTCTAATTTATCTGTAAATCGAAAGTGTCAAGTGACATCTAGTCAATCAGTCAGTACCATTTGAAAGATTACCTAATACTTGCCTGCCCTGTGGTAAGAACAACCACGACAACCGACAACCTAGATAGAATTATTTGCAAATGTTTGTCAGTTTTTGTGTAGTCTCCGAAGCTCACCAACACGAGTGAACAATAAACACTGGAAAAAACGAAGAGACAGAATTCCCAAGTTAACTATATTCATTTTTAACGGTACACCGTTCCAGCCATTTTTCAACGTAGTCTGCAAACAGAGTTTATTAATAAAATAAATTCATAGGTCAGAGAAACGCCGTACATTTCGACCTACATTCGCAGACTGCGGGCAGCGGCCTATTTAATTGAGATTATATGATTCACTGCGCATTTCACAATACCGTGCAACAATTAAAATTGAATCCCATCTATTATGCCGTAACTAATTGGAGGATTACTGCTGAAATACGTAAACTATAAATTGACAATATACCGGGAAGGTCTGCCAGATTTGCGATGTCTTACAGCATTAGCAGTTTTATCTATACCAACTAAAAATTTCGTCATGGATAGTCGTCCGTATTAAAACGACTATACTATGTGATCCTAGTCCAAAACTTTAATAGACCATCGAGTGCCCTTTGGGTACAGACTCGATGTGATGGACTAACGGGATCATATATAATTTCTTCGCGGTTACAGGGTCTGAGATTTTAAGTAGTGGGATATGCCTATCTACTTTTTTCTATACTCGTCCATTTATTTCAAGATAAAGAGCAGTAGAGTCGACTTGCAATTTGCAATGTATTTAGTATAGTAGTAATAAATTGGAAAAAAAATATTTAAGAGTTATGGGATCATAATCATAGTGTGTAACTACCTTGCTAGGTTGACGGAAATAATATTGCCTAGTCAGCATAGCACGTTCGGTGACTTATCAGATAAGATATGCCTTGTTATTTAATTCTATAAATACTATTGTAAGTTATTAATCATTGTCAGATCGTCATAGTAAATCATGTAAAACAACACACTGGTTTAATTGAATATTCTCACTATAGTGAGTTCCCACAAATGTTTCTTGTTTCTGACATATTTTTCTATTAAAATAGTTTTCCTATACTATTTTGCCGCAAGGAATGTCTTTGAAAATTCGTTAACAGATTTTTGTTCAATGATTGAGTTCTTTATACATTATTGGCTTTAATTAGACCGAATTAAAATGTAGCCTTAAAGGCTACATTTTAATTTTCAAAGACATTCCTTGCGGCAAAATAGTATAGGAAAACTATTTTAATAGAAAAATATGTCAGAAACAGAATATAAAATAAAACTTGGAGTTGGTTATATAAAAATATGGTCTTGTTAAGCGAGTTTTAAGTATTTCAAAGTTAATTTTCAAAGCTTACAGTTGTGTGTTTGAATAAAAATCGTGGAATTTATAACAAGCTTGTACACGAACGCTCCGAGAAATTGTGTGGAAGTTTCATAATAAACAAGTAAATGGAAAGAGAATGTTTTATTTATTAAAAATACCTATAATGATGAAATACTTTTAATCAATAGAGTTTTAATTACTCAAGATACCTTAGAACAATTTTATTAAACCATTATGTTTTATTAAACTAATATTATAAATGAGAAAGTGAGTTTGTTTGTTGTTCCTTCACGGCTTGACTATATTAGATGTAACAAACCTCCATGGTGTTTGTTTTATAACTATTATATAAATGTCTAAATCTAATGTCACTTGCCAATAAATTGTTTTAACATGAACATGGTTATTTAGTATTTTTTGATTCAATTCAGATATAACCACTTTCCTAACAAAGGTTATGGGCCCAGACATTCAGGTATGTCGAATATACGAATTGAATTGTTAACTAAGGACAACTATGAAACTTGGCGAGTCCAAGCACAGGCACTTTTAATTAAGAATGATGCCTGGGGCTTCGTTGACGGAAGTGAGCGAAAACCAGCGGAGCCGGCTGAGGCTTTGATATTTTTTTTTTTTTTTTTTTTTATTTATTTTATTACAAAGAGAAAGGTACAATATGGCTTAAAAACTATCTGCCAAACTGCATAACAGTTTGTCGGCAGTCGTTCCCGTGGATCTTAGGTACCCACATAAAAGCATTCTTGAGACTAAACCTATATTATACAACATAACATTATAGTATCACTGAAAATCTTGTGCCAAGTGTAGTGTAACGGAGTATACAATAAAAACAAAAACAAAAACACATCACGTAGTACAAGTGTGGCAGCCAGCTTATTTTTTAACAGTCATGGACATAAAGATAAATAATGCTTCCTTAGCATGATTTTAAGACTTCGTTTGCTTTTAACATTCTTAAGTAGGTCATATGGTAGTTCGTTAATAAATACGGGTGTTAGCCATCGTCTTTCCCGCTTGCCGTAGTAATTATTTACCTTAGGGACAGCCAATCTGGGTCTTTTTGATGCCCGAGTTGGGTACGTATACTTCCTCTCCCGTTTATTTTCTAACTTAGCGTGCTGCTCAACTAAGACGGTAGTTTTAATTTTATTTTCTATAGGTAGAATATTACATATTTTAAAGAGTTTTTCATACTCGCCACGAAGTGAACTCTTGAGTTTATAGTCTATCAGCAATTTTAATAATCGGATTTGAAGCGATTTAATTTTATTTAGATGAACAGGAAACGTAAGCCCATACGCACCCAACCCGTATGAGATTACTGCATCAGCCAGCGCATAATAAAGCATGTACATTATACTACCTGTAACAGCATGTTTTAAATTTTGTAATTTACTTAGTATTAACCGTAGTTTATTACATACTGATTCTATATGGAACTTCCAACAAAAATGGGTGTCTACTGTTAATCCAAGGTATTTATATGTCGAGACAGACTCGATATTTGCACATGTACAGTTTCTTTTATTTTGATGCAGGCAGTCGTAGGTATGTCCCTTAATTTGAATAGTTAAGGTCTTATTACTATTATAGGGAGACAATATAGGCATACATTTTGTCTTAGTCATATTCATAATGATCCCATTGTCATGTGTCCAACGAACTATGTTATCAAAATCCTCCTGCATTACTTTTTGAATTGTATTTTGGTTTGTGTCGGCATATATAATGCATGTATCATCGGCGTACATGTAAGCCTTGCACTTTTTAATAACGTTGGGCATGCTATTTACATGCATTATATATCCAACAGGACCATATACCGAGCCGGTGGGGACTCCAAACCTTATGTCGCCTGTCCTACTCTCTGTCTCACACACGCGTACCTTTAGCTGTCTGTTACTTAAATACGCCTTGAACCACTCACTCACTGGTCCCCTGATCCCGCATTCCTGCATGGACTGTAATAGGCCGTCGTGACCGAGTGTATCGAAGGCCTTTTTAAAGTCTATAAAAATAGCAAAGACTATTTTTTTTTCATTTAAAAAACTATTAACGTTATCAGAAAAATTGGCAAGGACCGTGGCGGTGCTCCTGTTCGGGCGAAAACCATGTTGTACATCGTTGATAATACTATTATTTTCCATGAAATCCGTTATCTGTCCTACTATGATTTTTTCCGTTATTTTATTTATCACATTTAATATCGCAATCGGTCTATAATTTGTGCACTCAGTATGAGGTCCATTTTTGTATATAGGCCTGATTATAGCTAACTTCAGCTGATTAGGATAAATACCCTTTTTAATAGTTAGATTTATAAAAAACGCAATAACGGGAGCAATTTTAGTTTTAATTTCTTTTAAATCTCTTGTTCTGATGCCATCCGATCCCGACGCCTTACCACAGTCCATGTTATCTATCACTCTTATTACTTGGTCATGCGACACTTTTTTAAACCGAAAACTCACATCAGCCTCCCTAACATATGACTTTCTTTCCAAGAACATCTCCTGACACCGATGTTGATTTTTAATACTCTCAATTTCTTTAGTAAATGTATCACAAAAGCTATTACATACTTCCGACTCAGTTGATGTTTTTAATAAATACCTTTCAATTACACTGTCTACTGATAATTTATTCTGCCCTAGCCAGTTATTTATATTGCTCCATATTTTTCGCATGTCCCCGTTACAGTTTAATAAAGATTTTTTTCGTTCATTATTCTTAGTACGATTTATAATTTTATTTGTGTAGTTTCTATGTTTGGTATACTCAAGCCTATAAATATTATTCTTTGGATGTGATTTCCACCTCCTAAATAACATATCTTTCTTCTTAATCATATTTTGCAGGTGAGTATCTACCCACAGTTGTGTATCCCGTTTATTATTACAAGTGCGTTCAAAAGTACATGTCTTGTATATATTCTGAAATATATTTACAATGTTGTTATAGATAACTATGGGATCGTCTAAGTTTAACATATCCGACCAATTAATAACGTTCAATTTTTTTGCTATTAATTTGTTGTTAAATAGTGTCTGCGAGACATTACAAGGTGTTTGCTTATCTAGGTCAATAGTAATTCCAATTATATAGTGGTCCGCTACCTTACTTGTGACAGTGTATGCGCTCACGGTACTTGCCCCGTGAGTACGCACAAACACATGGTCGATGCAGGACGCTGTTCGTTGCTCGGCGATCACACATTCACGCGTCACATCTCGTACACCACACTGCAATCCTAGTTCACATAAAGTATTCAAGTATCTGTTTGACGTTGCGTCTAGTTCCTGTTCTAATATATTGATGTTTGTGTCTCCAATTATAACTAAATGGTTCTTTTTGGGAAAGCTGTGCAATAAACCTTGCAATTCACAGATAAATCTTGTCTTACTTGTGTCGGGAGGTCTGTATATAACAATTATGTTCACATTAGTGTTGTTTATTTTTAGTTCGCCAGTTAATATCTCACAATGTGACATGATAGTGTTTTGTCGCATGAATGTAATTTCGCTCCTTACGTATAGTATAATCCCCCCGCCGCGTCTATTTTCCCTAGTCCATATATGCATATCGAAGCCTTGTATGTAATACCTATATACCTCTTCCCTTTTTATGTTGACTTCCGTAAGACATATTATATCTAAATTATGTAGACATCCCTTAAACAATACTATCAGTTCATTAAAGTTTTTTCTCAGTGAGCATACATTTATATGTACAATTTGGAGCTGGATCGATTGTTTATTCACAAATTCATACCAAGTTTGTAGTTCAAAAAATTTCTGGTAGTCAATATCATTCAAATTATACTCAGGAATAAAATTAGATGCCATTCAGAAGTATGTTTATCAAATGTTCGACGTTTTGTGTAGCTATAGCAAATATAAAATATAATTTATTACTCCTTTTTCTTTTCAATAAAGTCTTGAATATCGCTTTCAAAATTAATCTGATATACTTTCTTTTCCTCTTCACTCTTTTTGATCAGTACTTTTCCATTCTGTATCCATATAAACTTATAAGAATCTTTTAATTTAGTCTTAGCAATCCAGAGTAGGTGTCGTGTATGGTGAGTTATATGTTCATTTATGTAAATACGGGTACTGTTTTTATTTTCAAAAACAGTATCGTTTGTAATTTCTGCTTTCTTGCATTTTAGCCAGCTAGCCCGGGCCTCTCGTGAACGCAAAGTGACTACCACGGGCCGTGGCGACCTACTGTTGTCGCCGGACATTCTCCATACCTTTTCAATATCTTCTGTCCGCAACGTCAATTCTTTTGCAATTTTTTGTACTGTCTCCATTAATTTTTCTCCTTCTCGCTTTTCTACATTTATAATCTCGATCTGCATCTCCAATTCTTTTTGTTCAATGCGCATTATTCGCTCTTCCAATGCCTTATTGCATTTTTCAAGATATATATTATTCTGTATAACGTCTTTTATTCTATTCTCCTGCTTCTTAACATCTTCTGTAATTTCCTTTCTGTCGCTCTCCAGTTTCGAACATTTCTCTCCTAGGTAATCCACGGCTTTTTCAATCTCAGCGTTCGTCTTTTTGACTTCATTTATTTGGTTTTTTATCTCGTACATATCAGCGTGAACACGCGAGAAGCGGACTTCCTGGTCCTCTCTCATCTTTGCTAGAAGTTGGTTCATTGCTGCCATTTGTTCGCTGACGGCGACGAGGTTCTTATTTATTTCTTCGGGGTCGAAGCATGATGTTTTTAGCCTTCTAGGCTCGTGAGCCTGGTTGGACTCGCTATCACTATCCTCATTCACGCGCTTTTTCTGGCGGTTGTTGACCCATTTCTCGATGGTCAGACGTTTGTCTTTCATCACTGCCACATTTGGGTCGGACCCATAAAAGCCTTTGTTTTTATCTGGTGAACGCTGCATTTTGCTTTGTTTACAAATAGGCCTAGATGCGCCTGCGATCCGCCGGCCCGGCCGCCGTGCTTGCTCAGTAGCGTAATAGATAATGAGTCACCGTTGATGGGCGGTCCTGTTAGGCCGTGGAGAGGGTGCCGGGGCGGAGTTAATTGCACTTGTATCGGTCACACGCGTTATTGCAATAGGTTGATCTTCTTCCTACTTATAGCTTTGTCTTTGTCACTGATTTAATAAATTAGCACAGGCCGAATATGCGTCCGGCGCTCACGCGCGATCCACGAGAACTGAGGGGATATGGGAAGCGAAAGATGCGAAAGCTAAGGCTGATTTGATCCTCGCGATCAGTCCAAGCGAGTTACGGCACGTAAGAGGCACGGTAACATCCAGAGATTGCTGGCTTAAATTGCAATCGATATTTGCATCGACGGGTCCTGCCAAGAAGGCAACCCTTTTGAAACAATTAATCCTACATAGGATGAATGAGGACGATGATATGTCCGAACATTTAAAAAAATTCTTCAACGCAAGAGATGTGTTATCCGATATGGGCGTGAATATCCATGAGGATCTTACAGCTATTATACTGTTATATAGTTTACCAGCTAGCTATGAGAATTTTAGATGCGCGATGGAGACGAGGGACTCCTTACCCGATCCTGAGGCCCTAAAAATCAAAATAATGGAAGAGGACGCCTCAAGACGTCATCAGACCAAAGAGTTGGATAGAGTAATGTTTGTTAAGAACAAAAAAGTCATTAGGACTCAGAAAAATCCAATGAATTTAGAACAAAAATTTAAATATAAATGTTATAGATGTCATAAAGTTGGACACAAGGCTTCTGAATGTCCAAAAAGGCAAGAATCGAAACTTATTAATGAGTCTTGTTCTAAAAAGGAAGAATATAATGCATCTATTTTATCAGTTTCAGATCCTAATTGTAACGGAGTGTTTGGTCCGGAGCATGGAAACTGGCTCATCGATAGTGGGTGTACTTCGCATCTTTGTAAGTCTAAAGATAGATTCGAGTCTCTAACACGTTCGAGTGGTAAGCTCAATCTAGCCACTAATGCGAGTACAAAGGTAAAAGGTAAGGGAACGGTAAGATTATCTGCATATGGTGAACAGAATTTAGATGTTCCACTGAAGTTGCAAGATGCTTTGTATGTTCCAAATTTACGATGTAATTTGATTTCCGTCTCAAAGATGACAAGTAGAGGTCATACTGTCATTTTTGAGAAAGATGTAGTTTATGTAACCGATCCTGAGGGAAATATCAAAATGACGGGAGATCGTAAGAATAACCTTTATTACGTAAGGGAGAGCCATGATTCTGCTTCTGTGATTTCAAATAATAAGAACTTAAATTTGTTAACCTGGCATGAACGTTTAGGACATCTTAACGCGAAAGATTTATTGAAATTATTAAATCGTGTAGGTATGAAGTTTGATACGTCAAACATTAATGAAATCTACGATTGTAAGATTTGTGCCTGTGGGAAAATGAGTTCTGTTCCTTTTAAGAAATCAAGTGGACCATGTGACGAAAAACTCAAAATAGTATATTCTGATGTTGTAGGGCCAATGCAAAAGGAGGCTATAGGTGGCGCAAAATATTTTGTCACGTTTATTGACGATAGTACGAGGTGGTGTGAGGTATATTTACTGAATAAAAAAAGTGATGTTTTTGAATCTTTTAAAGAATATAAAAGTCACGTTGAGAATCTTACAGGTAAAAGTATAAAATATCTTCAGAGTGATAATGGTGGCGAATACTGTAATAAGCAGTTTGAGCAGTATTTGAAACAAGAAGGTATAGTGAGGCGATTGACCATCCCACATACTCCTCAACAAAATGGTGTGGCAGAGCGCATGAATCGAACATTAATAGAGATGGCGAGATGCATGCTGCTCTCATCCAATCTGTCAACAGGTTTTTGGGGAGATGCTGTATTGGCAGCATGTCACGTTAGAAATCGCTGTCCCACAAGTAGTTTAGAAGGTTTGACTCCGTATGAAAAATGGTACGATACTCCAGTCAAGGTAGAGTATCTTCAGGGGTTCGGTTCAAAAGTTCAGATTCTGGACAAAAACCAAAATAAAGACAAATTTGCACCCAGGAGTGTGGCAGGAGTCTTTATTGGTTACCCTAAAAACCAGAAAGGTTACAAAGTCTGGATACCTTCAACAAAAAATACTATATTGGCTAGAGATGTAAAGTTCTATACATCAAAGGAACAAGAAAAGGTAAATATTTTAGATAAGAAGAAAAGTATTTTGGATGATCCTTTTCAAGTACATGATGAACGTAGTGTCGATAAAGAGACACCAAAGTACGTAGAGATAGATCTTTTACCAATTCCTTCGACAATTTGTGAAACACCCATGGTGTCCACTGATCTTCCAGTTTTGACAGAAAGTGAACCTACACAACACATCCAGGAAACGGTACTGAGAAGAGCAGCGGGTAGACCGAGAATCCAAAGAGGTCAAGTTGGACGACCGAAGAAAATTTATAGAATGGTAGAGACGAATGTCGAGGAATCTCAGCGTGAAAGGGACAATGATGATACTGATAATGATATAAATGTAGGAACTCAAGATATTTTTGAAGATGCCGAGAACACCTTAAGACTGCACGATGATGTAGAGAATGTACATCAAGATGGATTTGTAGGTACTGCACAGATTACATTAAAGGATGCTTTAAACTGTCCTGAGAAAGATTTGTGGGAAGAGGCTATGTTGTCTGAAATAAGAAGTCTTCTACAGAAGGAAACTTGGGAGATTACTAAGAAACCGAAAGATCGACAAGCCGTAGGATGCCGTTATGTTCTAACTACAAAATTAAACATAGATAAGACTGAGAAGAAGAAAGCACGACTCGTAGCCAAAGGTTACAGTCAACGATACGGCATTGATTACTTAAATACTTTTTCACCTGTGGTCCGTTTGGACACTATAAGATTGTTAACAGCTCTCGCCTTGGAATTAGATATGGAGATTCATCAATTAGACATAAATACAGCTTATTTGAATGGTTATCTAGATGAAGAAATTTATATGGAAATTCCAGAGCTATTGACTAAGTTCTTATGCAAAATAGTAAAGCGGGAAAGTAACCAGATGATAAAAGAAAAAGCTTTGAAAATGCTGAGTGATCTAAAAGCAGGTGGAGACGTATGTCGATTAAAAAGATCATTATATGGTTTGAAACAAGCCGGAAGACAATGGAATATAAGATTAGACGAGAAATTGAAGAGGATGAATTTCAAACAATCTTTGAAAGAACCATGTCTTTATTATAAAGATGTTGATGGAGCAAATCTTTTTGTAACGATATATGTGGATGATATTTTAATAGCATCACAGAAAAAAGGTTATATTGAATCTTTAAAACACGAACTGGCCAAAGAGTTCGATTTGAAAGATTATGGTTTGGCAAGTTATATTCTTGGCATTGACATTGTCAGAAATAAAAACACAATTAAATTAATTCAAAAGAAGTATATTTGTGATTTGCTGAATAAATATAACATGGATGATGCCAAAGAAATTGGTACTCCGATGGAGGTAGGTTGTAAGTTTAACAGTACGGGGATTCCGTTAGAGAAGGAATATCCTTATAGGGAATTGATCGGAAGTTTGATTTACCTTTCAGCGGGAACGAGACCCGATATTACACATACAGTGGCAAGGCTTGCAGCGTTTACTGACAAGGCCACAAAAGAACACTGGGTTGCAGCTAAACGTTTACTACGTTATCTAAAGAAGACCATTGACTATGGGTTGATATATAAGAAAACAGGTAATAGTTTAATTGGTTATTCTGACGCTGATTGGGGTAATTACCCTATAGAAAGTTTTACTCTGGATACGTATTCTTGTTAGGCGGAGCCGCCATCTCTTGGAAATCACAGAAACAGAGTTGTGTTGCTACCTCAACTTGCGAAGCCGAGTATGTTAGTTTGACTTTGTCAATAAAAGAAGCTATTTATTTAAATAGCCTCTTAAAGGAAATTGGGATAAATGAGTTTTCTAAAGTGCGAATATATGCAGATAATCAAGGGGCAATCAGTCTGTCCAATGACCCAGTATTCCATGCACGGTCCAAACATTTTGATATTAAGTATCATTTTATCAGATGTGTATTAAAGGACAATAATAATATTAACTTAGAGTATGTATCTACTGAGAACATGCTGGCTGATATACTAACCAAGTCGTTAGGTAAAGTTAAACATTTTTATTGTGCTTTACGTTTAGGACTTTGTAAGACGTAGAAACTGGAGGTTTATATAATGTATAAATCAAGGGAGGGTATTAGATGTAACAAACCTCCATGGTGTTTGTTTTATAACTATTATATAAATGTCTAAATCTAATGTCACTTGCCAATAAATTGTTTTAACATGAACATGGTTATTTAGTATTTTTTGATTCAATTCAGATATAACCACTTTCCTAACAGACTAAGCAGCCGATCATTATAAAAAAATGTATATAAATTGCCAGGGGTACAGAGCCCAACATAGGCTACTTTTTATCCCGTGAAAGTATGTCATTCCAATGGGAAAATAATTTTTCTACTATAGAGGGCGCTATAAGGGATCATCGGCCAACAGATGGCGCCACAAGTCGCCCAAACAAAACAACCCATAGGGGTTGTTTTGTTGTCAAACGAGATGTCATAAAATTAACGCGAGCGAAGCCACGGGGAAAAGCTAGTTAATAACAAAAATAATTTTTACATTATTCATCGAGCGCGCCCCGCCCCCTTACTCTTGAAGATAATTCCGCACGATCGCCATTGGATTGTTAATTTTAGGTACTCTTTCTTTCTCTTTACAGCTAAACTAGCGCTAACTAAATACTAAACTAAATGAAATCGGATTGTATGCTAACCAAATTGTTAGTAAACTATAAAATTTCAATTGTGCTAATTAGGATTTGCTGTTAATTTTGCATATGAAATTATATAGAATTGAAATTAAAATCGCGATTGCTATGTAGAGTAACCTAGCTGGTCCCAAAGGAAGGTTTGATCTGCTTGTGTTACGGGTACTAGGCAAACGGCAATAGGGCACAGCGGATAATCCGCTCAAATCGGAGCAGCCCGTCTGGGGAAGGACCAGAAGATCGTAGCTAAATATCATTGGTCTCGGCCATGTTGTGTTCAGGTGAGTAAGGTGTCCAGAGCTCCACTTGGGGGGCTTGGGAGGGTTGGCAACACGTGAATGATGCCCCCGCCCGGTATTGCAAGCTTCTATAGGCTACGGAATACGGTGATGCTTACCATCAGACAGGCCGTATGCATGTTTGCCACCTTTGTAGTATAAAAAAAAACACCTAGACTAGAGAACAAACTCAATTATCATCACAGAATTGTTTGCCCTGAGCGGGAATCGAATTCGCCTAAGGTGCCCGTACTGCACTGCAGTACTAAAACTTCACAAGATTCCTCTGCTCTAGGGTCACGGATTTAAAATGAAATGAAATAACAAAATTTAAAAAGATAAAGATAATTACTCAATGATATTTCTTAACGATGATTACTTGATTGGTAAGTAATCAATGCTGGTTTGTCCACATAATCAGAAAAGATTAATTACACATAATTTATTCATAATATTATATTACAACCAAAACAATGCTTAGTCGCGCCGCGCGCCTAAAAAAATTACCGATGCTGATGCCGGAAATTGCCAAATAAAAATTATTTCGTCCGAATTTTTCTTCATTACAATATTGTTTGGATTAATTCAAGAGTTTAAAGAAATTGTGATAAAATTCGCTACTGGAACTTTAACTAAACAAAATAGTGCATATTAGGATGTTCAATTGCCTCTTTTTGCATAAGATTAGGTGAGCAAGGTATCCAAGATTCTTGTAGTCGTTGATATCTATAGGTATTGGTGATCACTTACTATCGAGTGATCCGTTAACTTGTTTGTCCTGTTCTGCCATAAAAAGGGTCGATTTTATATTTATTTTTTTGACAATAACTGTGTCAGCTGAAGGGGAACCCGACAATCTGAAAAAGCTCATCATTGTTGGGCAAGTAGAAGGAAAGAAGAGCAGAGGAAGGTCAACTACCAGATGGAGCGAATATTGTTAGAGGAACTACCAAATCTTAAAACTTGTAGGAATTTGGTCCAGCAGTTGGGGCATGATAGTCACGACCCTCAGTCATTAGGAATCGACGGAGCCAAAGGTATTGTAGACTAGTCAGGAATATATAAATCCGGTCCTTAGTGATATTATATTATAGTCCGATGTAAGTATATAACTTGCGCCAAACATGAACGTTTCAACAAAATACTCTCTTCCGACGAATAAATTTATATTGTCGACACTAATTGGGAGGACAGATAAATTATTACCATTTTAATTGTTTATCCAAAGTTGTGATCGCGGATGAAGTTAACTTAATTCATTTATCATGGACTAGGTTCTATTTGTTACAAGATTTTAATTTATTACCAGTCACTTCGTTTGAGATGGAACGTAGAATCACTGAGCTTGTTTTATAAGAAAGCCCGGTGGCGTGTTTGTAGTGTACCAGCGGGTGAGAGTTAGAAACTCTCGAGACAAACATAAATGCCATTACATACTATGTAATCTACACCATAGGACTTTTTAAGGAAATAGCAAAAAGGTTAGTCGACATCACAGGAGACCGAAGAGCTGGCAGCTACCTCGTACAAAGAATTAGTCTAACTATTCAAAGGGGGAACGCTGCCAGTATCTTCGGAACCTTGCCTAAAGGGACTCCTTTTAATAATATATTTTAATTATTATATTATAGGTATTTTTTAAGGGTTTTAGTTTTAGGTTCATTTGTATTTTAAATATGAATGTAGTTTGTAGAGTAATTTTCTATTTATTACATACAATATATTATTAAATGAAAATTATAATCATCATCATTATATGTAATGTGTCTCGAGTCTGGTACTTGACGCAAGACCAACTGAATTAAAACCAAGAGTAATTGAAAGCGCATGTCTCTGGAAATTTCCTTATGACCTGTGAGTCGTTTTTCACGAATTTATTAACCCATAACATATTAATTTTATATTTTTTGTTATAAATCCAAAACCAAAGGGAGCCCAGATCATATTTATTTAGGTTGTTATGTATTTAGGACTGTGACAACCCCCAAGAGGATTAATGGCGTCATATATATACAAAGAATGAAATAAAATTTTAGAATTTTAACAGTTTTATTTTTGCGACGTTAATGAATGTTTTTTCTTATTGCGAATGTTTCCCTTAATGTTTTGGATATGGTCGGTAGGTATAACTGTTTAAATTGAACTCAAATTTTTCTTTTTTTTTTCTTATGTCATAATCCATGACATTATTATATTACTAGCTGTTACCCGCGACTCCATGGTCAAGGGAAAATTACAATAATTTTTCCCATTAGAATATCTTTATCCCGTAGGAAAAAAGTAGCCTATGTCACACTCCAGTCCTTAAACTATCCCCAATAAAAAATTCATATCAATCCATTCATTACTTTAGACGTGAAGGGAGGACAAACAAACAAACAAACACACTTTCACATTTATCATATTAGTATGGATAGTTTTTCTATCCTCATCATCATCATCGTCACGGGAACAAGATTTCCATTGTTGAACATAAGCCTACCCGAATAGTTTCTAGTATTAAATCAAAATCAAAAAATAATTTATTGACCTAAAAGTAAACAATACAAACTATTAATAGCTCGTCCCCGCACTAGAATTCCCAGTGTTGTGGGTAACCAATCTCTTTCATTATGACGCTTTCAGTATGACAGGTCGGAAGCAGTCTGCTATGACTCATTTACTAAATAATCTGCAGTAACTACAATTTTAAATTGCAGAATTTTTATTTTATCTAATCATCTTTTTACTAAAATCTGTATTTTAGCATCTCATGTTTTTTAAATTGATTATAATATACATTGTAGATTGTAATATTTTAAAAAAACATAGTCCTTTTTTATTTGAGGATTAAAATGGGGCACTCAATATTATGAAACATTAAGTTAGGGTTAGTTATCATTCGGAGAAATGATAATTATGAGATCTCTCTCTTAACCTGCTCCAATATACAACACTTAAACGTGCTTGTGTTAAAATAACGAATACAAAATAAACCAACCACCACCAACCCAATCCAAACACAAACGTTCATAACATAAGTATCTTTACTGAGCTAGAATCGAACCTACATAATTTAGCACCGGGTGGTTTTTACTGTGTCATCTGTCTTAAAACCTACTTATCTTTCTCAGGGCATCCTACGCTCATGTTCAAGACCCATAAATCTAATAAATGATAATGACCTAGCCGACCTATTTACTGCCTATAATGGATCCTAAGACTTTTATTATAGTTCATATTACGCAATCTTATAATTAAATTATCTCAAGTATGCTTGACTCGAGCTATCGGAGCTGGAAATTGGTACGAGAGAAATGTACAAGCTGTAATGAAATTCTGAACGTTTCTACGATATAATAGATTGAGTAAGTACTTTATTAAATTGTATTTTGCAGTGTCTAGGTATTACTCGCTATGATCAAAGGTTGTGATATTTTAGTTTGCAAGCAAGCATACGGCCCGCCTGATGGTAAGCATCACCGTTGCCTATAGACGCTTGTAATACTGAGGGTATCACTCACGCGTAAGGTTTTTCCCCAGACGGGCTGCTTTGATTTGAGCGGATTATCCGCTGTGCCCTACCTCTCTTAAACTTAATGGATAAAGAACCTATTAATCGACTGGAACCTAAACATAAGTATACCACTAAGTTCATCTTTGTTTTTTTTATTAAAATTTCCTTATAGTTATTAATAATGTTAAAAAAATTGCAAGCTGAAGTGACAGTGGGCTGGCCACATAGAACCGGGTGTCCGTCCAGTAGCGTTCAAAGTGTGACACGACACCTACTACATAAATACTCATTATTATTGCTTTACCCCCTCCCCCCCCCCCCTTCCCTTACTAATAAACGTAATTAGTTTAACGAGTATATAGTTATTCACTGTTGTGTCACTGTCCTTCTTGATGAGAATAAAATGAAGTGTGAAAGTGACAAAACATTGTATAACTGTACACGCATTACACAGCGTTTATTAGTACAGGGGTTAATGTCTAGTGGGTATAAAAGGCAAAAACACACATATACGAACGAAAAAGCGCTACGCAAATACAAATAAATTTACATATGAAAAACTCTAGATACCTTAACACTAAAATATATTGCTGACACACATTTTCTTATCAGGTTTTCGAGTCGATTAGAACAAAGACGTTGAACGGAACCCTCCGTATCTGCCTTTCATTTCCATACTATTAACCCTACGAATGAAAGAGGGGAAATAAAATGAAATTTAGCTCTATATCCATGTACAACTTTGTTTGTCTTCAAGTGTATTGTTCTGTCAGCAAAGTATACAGTATTGTACGTTACTGGCAATAAAATTAACATAATATTATTATTTTGGGGTGCCAACTTCCAGGTTTTCGCTGAAAAGAATAAATCACAATGTCGTTTTGTCCGTGAATTTTTTTAATGAAATGTAAGCGTATATTTAGAGACTAAGGTCTTTGTAAGCGCTTTCTTTAACTCATGGCGTATATTATATAATTTAGTTTTGTATACAAAAGCTGAGGAGCTCGATGGCGTCGCTTTGTGTCGCGCTCTTAACGACATTGCAGGTAAAGCAACGTTGACCCTAGCCAGCTCCTTCTTAATCGTAAGACAGTCACCATCAGGCATATAGTTCAACAATATATAGCTGGATTGGGCATGCGTTGAGCAGACCTGACAACAACATGTCCAAACAAGGACTGAAGTGGCAAGTCCATGGCAAAAGAAGACCCGGCCGACCGCGTACCACCTGGCAGCGCTCCTGTGAGAGAGAGGCTGCATCAGCTGGTATTAGCGGGAGCTATATGGCTGCTGCTCAAGATCGATCCACCTGCAGAAACCTTCTACGAGCCCTATGTCCCTGATAAGGGATTAAAGGATAAGATCATCATCATCATACAGCTCAACACTCTTTGACATCTGTATAGAATCCCCGAACTTTTTCTTTTCAGATTTTCAATTGGAACGAATAGACTTTTTAATTTTTTATATGAAAAAAATATTCATTCGTTCAGTTACCACTCATTAGTCGGATGCCTGCACAACATCAGTTTTATTTATCGCTCTGACGTCAGCTCGCCGTGAATTTTCATTCATCAGCGAACACTGTTGATAAGGCTACATGGATTTAATGGAAAAAATAAAACCTATTCGGATACATTACTACGACAATACATCTACGCCATTTTAAAATTACTTCTGTTGCACGAGTTACGTTTTTTAAATAAATACAAACTTACCGCATACAGAATCCAATGTATAAGTGTGGCAAAATACTGAAGATGATGATTTCTACGTCAAAAATTCTACGGTTCTAGGAAAACCTCTAAAAATTTTTTTTTGCTTTTACCTAAAATAGGTTTGCGTTTGATCACCGATGGTAAGCATCGCTATGGTCTACGACGTGTTCTTACCTAGAGAACCCCTATTTACTCGAGATTTAAATCTGTATATTTTAAGAACCTCATGGAATGACATGGAGGCCTTCGCCCAGTAGTGGGACAGTTAACATGTCAAAAAAAGTGGGACAGAATAATTTCAAAAGTATATTTATCATCTATTTCACGTCAGCGAAAAATGCGTCGAAATTTTCAGTGGACTTCAATGTACAGAAAAGGCTAGGTATGTTTTTGCTTTAGTCCCCGAGGGGTTAGTTGCCATACTGAAATCAACATGGACGGAACACGTAGCTTTGGGGACCTGTATGAACAAAAATAGCACGCTCTGAATATTAACTACGCGCGTATTTTTCAAGCAACTCCTTTGTATAGGCCTCGGATAACCTGAGGTGAACGTAAAAAAAAAAAAATTTTGAATTTTAGATTTGATATTTTATTAGCTACGGCATTTATTCTGTACATAGTTTTCACTTTCGCCACTTTCCCCCCTCCCTTCTCCTTTTTTTGTTATAAGCAAAAAAATCCTCAGCGCAAGCGATAATTTTTTTGACATTTTTTTACACATGATTGAACTTATAATATAGCCCATATTACTCAGAGATAATGTAACATTCTACTGATAAAAGATAATTTTACAGGCCGATAGTTTTGAGTTCATTCTTTACAAACGTCACAAAAATACACATCGTAGAGGTACATTTTTTCTTTTATTTATTAAAAAAATATATTTTAAAAATGGATTCATTTACTGACACACAGTAAGTAAATGACACAGTAAACAACTTTTAACTGACGCTTGTATCTTATATGCTACAAAAAAAGATTGAACATAACAGAATAAATATTTATTTTCGTTCCGTAGGCAGAATTAACGGGGCTCAAGCCTTATCGCTTTCATCAGTAACATTTGCTACATTTCCTGTTTTATGCGAGCTCATTCGTAACTGAGCCTTTAATTAAGCTTTTATTTAAGCTTTTATTGCCTGAAAATCGTGAGCCGTCATTTACATATGAATGTTATTTGTTATTTTAAATCGTACGCAGAAATTATAAATATTCGACCTTTGCTTTGTTATTGAAGTTTTTATGCAAATTTATTAATTTTATATTGGTTATAAAATGTTTTGTATAAAAAGATAATCACAAGGCTTCAAAGTAGACAGAAAATGTCCTGGAATTTTCTCGAGCTCCGTTTACGGATGGTTTCCGGAATAAAACTCCATATAATTTTTTTCGATAAATAGGCTCCATTTTAGGGTTGGCAACGCGTGAGTGATACCCCCGGTATTGCAAGCGTCTATAGGCTACGGTGATGCTTACCATCAGGCGGGCCGTATGCTTGTTTGTCAACTTTGTGGCTTAAAAAAAAATATCAAGATTTTCGTGTTTAATATAGTAGTCAGCCAGCTAGACACTGCGTCGCCTAGGTCTAGCAGCAGCTGTCCAGGATGCGTGAAGCGCCTCTTTTAATACACATTTATTCTTTTTGCTCATTTCATGTTTCGGGATTCTAAAAAACCAGCAGCTGCTTTATTCTCGAAACAAAAATCGTTCAAATATATATATGTATATATAATATTATTAAGCTGAAAAGTTTGTTTGTTTGAACGTGCTAATCGTTAGTCTAGTATAATTTCAATTGGTTTTCCGCTCAATTCAATTCCTATTTTGAATGAGTGAGACAGCTATAGACATTGACACGAAATTTTAACGAGTTTTGTTACAAGAATATTTATAGTCTTTCTTGGACTAAAAAAATAGACGAAAAAAAGTAAAATAGACGAAAAATAATGCGTTTCCATTCATGGATCATTGCCGTGATAATTATTGGATCAAACAAAACGATCTCACTAATTATACTGTATCTTCATTGCGAAACTCGGACCAAATATTTGCTAACCACTCACACCGTCTCGTCAATATTGGTTGTTGTGTTTATAACTTGAACTTTGTATAGTTTCACTCCAGTTAACTATATAAATTAGTATTACAAATCGATAGTGCATTATCGATAGCCGTTGAAAGAAAGAAAATTAAAAACAAACAAGTAAATCTATCTATATAAATAAAATTCAAAGTCCTGACTGACTGACTGACTTAACTATATATCAACGCATAGCCCAAACCGGTGGGTCTAGAGATTCCAAATTTGGACTGTAGCTTCCTTACGACGTCTAGGGGTGTACTAAGAAAGGATTTTTCAAAATTCCCACGGGAAAGCGAGATATACGAAAACGAAGTTGCGAGGGGACGCTCAGCCCAAACCGCTGGGTCTAGAGATTCCAAATTTGGCATGTAGGTTCCTTATAAGGACCGGCACCGGATTGACCGTACCGGACCGGAATTTGTTTCTGAAGAAAAATATGCTAATTGACATGTAGGTTCCTTATAAGGACTGGACCGACCGGACCGGATTGGACCTGATCGGACCGTAAGGAACCGCACCGTACTGGGTCGTGCTGGACCGGACCGAACCGGACCGGACCAGAATTTGTTTCTGAAGAAAAACATGCTAATTGTTAGTAGGCCACGCGGGCGAAGCCGCGGGCAGAAGCTAGTGTAATATAAAAAATTCTGAGTCCTGACTGACTTAACTATATATCGAGAGATTCCAAAGTAACCTACATTACTTTGGAATTTTTACGACGTCTATGGGTGTACTAAGAAAGGATTTTTCAAAATCCACCACATATTAACACCACTAAAAATATATATATATTAAATAGTTAATTATACCACTTGAAGTTGTGTTGGTTTTAGATAGATAGGTAGATATGCTTTATTTTCAATACACACATGAAAATTATTTGTACAACAAACATTGCCAACTTATAATCTAGCGTAATCGCAAAAAAGCGGCCGAAAGCAATCTTTTCAAGTCAACCTTAAGGTGCTTCTTCACCGCGAGCATTCGCGTGTAATGTAACATTTTAGATTCGACTTTGAGCATTACATTACCATACTACCTCCCTGACTGACGAGCGTTCGCCTCCCTCACTGCTGTAATGCTCGAATCTGAGCGTTACATTACACGCGAATGCTCCCGGTGAAGGAGCACCTTTAGGATAATAATTATGAACTATACCCCTTACTAAACGTTGTGTAATGCGTGTACAGTTATATAATGTTTTGTCACTTTCACACTTCATTTAATTCTCATCAAGAAAGACGGTGACACAACAGTGAATAACTATATACTCGTTATACTACGTTTATTTTGTAAGGGGGTAAATGTTTCAACTCTGAAATGAAATGAGGAAAGCATACAAATTTAGAGATAAGTCAAATTCAATCCAAGTGCATGACATATTTATTTTTACACTCCACAGAATAATTAAGACAATTAACCCAAATACAGTATAGAGAGTTTGTTTGTGTTGAGTTCTAGGTGTTGCCCGATTTCTACATATGCGCGGATATAAACTACCTCTGTACCTTTCAAGCAAATATGTCTAGCCTATTTTGTGTGAAAGGCGAACAAACTACAATACATCCTCACGATTGGTTAGTGGTTTAGCGATTCTTTCGGCTACGAGAAGTCTAGCAGATAAACATCCTAATTCTTAGTGGATCTCTGCGAACGTTTTAAGCATTCATTATTGTGCCACGAGTTTACGCAACATTTTGTGTGAAACAATTGAAAATGTCAACGTTAAATAACAAGCACTACATGTATACAACGAATAATGGTCTCCATTGCAGCATTTTAGCGCTACGGAGTGGAAACCAATACGTAAATGTGTCTAAACGTCTGTTTTGTAAGTTATACTGTTTGTTACTCTACCATAGTTATATGTATGATGAAAGCGGAAACTCACAAAGTCAAAGTTTTTTAAATTAATTCATAATAATTCTACACAATCCACACAGCGTCAACTGGTCTCAAAGTAAGTTAGGCCAAACATGCTTGTGTTATGGGTTGGTTCCCATCACAGATCACACACACACAGTTCGTATCATAGAAACGGGAAACACAAGTTTTATTGTACACGAAGTCGTGAACTTAAATGTTTTGAAAATACAAAACCCTAAAAAAAACACTTTTCTATTAATTTATTATATAAAATATTCAATTACGTGTAAAAAATATTCGGTAACTATTACCGGAATACATAAACCCATTTGGCGTAGCGACGATATTTCCAATCTATTTTCGTTTGCGGGTTCGATAACCGTCACGACAAATGTTTATTTTATTCTATAGTGTAAAGTTTTATGGCTATGAGTTGTTTTTGTTGAATTATCAAATACCATAACAATACAGCTGCTATTTTTTGCCGGGACTTCGTGAAATTTTAATTCATCATCAACATATGAACCCTTAATCATGCCACTGCAGGTCTCCCTTCAATGGAAGGAGATTATAGAGCGTACTAGGCTACGCTGCTCCAATGCGGATTAGGGGAGACCAGTGCTTTTAAGGCACCTATAGGCCACCGAATTTGCAGAGCCATTATGCACTGTCGACTAGTTGCCAGCGACTCAGTCTCTCGGCGACCAAAACACGCCCCCCCTTATTCACGTAACAAAAACCGATTCTATTCCGATTCAAAATCAATCGCTGTCTCACTCATACAAAATAGGAATTGAACGGGACAATGAGTGTGAGTTTTTCGAATCGAAATAGAATCGGTTTTTGTTACGTGAATTGCCCCTCTGGGCGACCGACGATGGTCACAGTCGCCATCGACTGAATCGCCGGCGACCACTCGACAGCGTGCTAGGGTTGACGTTGCTTATCTGCGTGTTCGTTGAGGATTATTATTTCAATGCGATCGATTGTTTTTGTGATTATTGTTTAATTACGATTGTTAAACTTCACTTATAGGAAGTCACAGAGGTGCCAAACCATAGAAGTAGGAAGCGGCGGGGCGCGGAGTACGTCTTCCTACTTTTATGTGCCAAACGCTACGAATTGCTCAAAACAAAATACGGAACGGGAACTATTTCAAAACAATACATTATTCACCACTAATGCCACACAAATTAGACTCAAATGGTATATATGGAATTATGAAGCTTGATGTAATAACAATCAATATTTGGTTTACCAAACAAATCATTATACAATAGGAAATCACACAACGCGATATATTACGCAAAACAATACCAGTATATCACTATTTGTTTACTAAACTGTGCTCGTAACTAAACGTAGTTCGAGATTTATATGTAACTAATTTCGACCGACTGTGAATCTAATGAATGATAGCCCGTTGGCGCATTGACAGACAATAGTGTGCCGGGTACGAACCCCGCATTTGTGTTTGTCTCATGTTTTCTATGTTTGCTATGTATGGCTGCATGGCTATGCGTATAATTAGTTCCTGCTCGCTCATCTTTGCGTAGCGTGATTTTATATAGCCTACTGACTTTCGCATAAGTAGTTCCTGGGGATAGCGAGTTTAAACAAAATAAAATCTTTACCTTTACAATATTTGTAACTAAGGGAGCTTTCTTCTGCTTCGGGAGGAAAATCTACCCGTGTCGTCTAAACGCGCCCTTATAGATGTATGTACAAAAGTGGCCTTCAATATCCTGACCCTGGACATCCAGTGTAAATACTAGGATAACATAAATCCAAGCATCTTTTATCTTTTACCCCGGATATCCTTTATTGGGTATTCGTCGCTCAAATAATTTAGTTCTAAAATAGTTGACGTCAAATAAAATTTACTTTTGGGTCACATTGTTCCCAGGTTTAATTCGGACAAACAGTCGTTATAAGTGTAATTAATTTGGTGAATGAATTTCGGTCGCCATACGCATTTTAAACTAGTTGTAAGTCCTTGACATATTAAGTTTGGAGATAATTGTGTTATGACCCTATAAAACAGCGGCCATTTTGGAAATCGATATTTGTGGTGGATTATTAATTTTGTAATCATAAACTACAATTGACTATTTGGTAAAAACTAAATTATTGATGTAGTATAAAAAAATAGATTGGTCTAACGGCGATGATTATTTTTGTCAGATAAAATCGAATGACTGCTTCAGTTGGAGCTCCAATTAATAAGAGTCAAATAAATAGAAACTGGAAGGCAAAAACTAGTAGGTCATCTTATAAGACATGACGAGTTTATCAGAAGCATCTTAGTAGAAAAGATAGAAAGGAGAAAGCCGAAAAGAGCTTACATGGTTCAAGTGAAAGGTCAAGGGAAAAGGCAAAGGGAGGTAAAAGAGCTGGCACAAGAGAGAGTAAATGGAGGCTGCTACACTGACAAGAGTCCGGCTTCTTAAACTTAAAGAGAAATCACTGTAGTGAAATATCAATAAATAATCCCAAAAACGAGGCTACAAGACGTCAAATTTTACAAACGCAATCTCAAATTCGATCTCTAAGCCATTTACATATTTACGACCACCAAAAAAGAAAATCAAGGCTAAGTAATGCGAAAAATTTGCATATTTACAAAGGAACATATGCGGTTTTCAATTTCCCCGTTGGTTTCGCGTGGGGTACCGTGATACAAGGTTTCTTTAAAGAAAACAAAACAATGCTTTATTTTAATTATTGATTTGTCTCATATTGACTAGTCTAATAATATCTTATTTTTATGTATGTTATTTAAACGGAAATTAAGACACAGTCCTTCTGTACTGGACTTTAGGCATAATCCTTTTCTGAACTGTTCTATCTTCTTACTTCCCGTTCTGAATGGGCCATTCTCCTCTATATTCTTCGAATTATTTTTTATGAAAACACACAGAATTATTGGAGTGTTTTGGAGTTGTAGAATATTAACTAAGAAATGTAAACTGACCGGGGAAGCACTGTATCCGTTACAAAATATCGATGTGAATCAGCAACTTCGTTCGGTGAGTGAACGGGACAAATCCCATTTCTCCCTATTCCCACATTCCTTGTTGCAGACAATGCATTAGTAGGCGGTGCGGACTTCAGACGGCCTGTTTTCTTGTTTTTCTGCCTTATGTCATAAAAATACGGAACCCAGTCGTGAAATTTGGAAGTTTATTTTTATTCTTTGCATTAGACATTCCACGTAACTGATTACCTATATTTGTATTGCTATACCTATTGCGATAATATTTGTGTTTGGGGAAAATACAGAAGGCAAATTGGAACAGGGAAATTGTATGTTTTGTATTTGCAATACAATTGGTATGTGGGTGGTATTTACCAAAAAGTCAGTGCTCAAGTAATGGCACTTTTTATATTGGGATAAATTAATGACGGCTCTAACAAGTAGCTATTTAATTAAATTACAAAATTAAAATTAAAATAGAATATGTAGCCTGTTAAGCCATCTTTGGTATAGGCAAAATAATTTGTAAATTTTGAGTGAATCGATCATAATAATACGATGCTGACAGTTATGGATCTATTTTATTTGGGCTTTAAAGTCTTAAACATAAATAGCACAAAAGCTCGTAAATAACAAAAAGAATAATGACCATTGTCCAAACGTCTCTAAACATAGATTAACTAGTTAAGTAGAGTTCTTTTTTGCTCAACCTGGAAACTATCACCCTTTCACAGAATGTCGGCGTGAAGCAGCAATGCGTTTAAACCGGTGAGGATATTCAACTCCTTTCCGTTCTCCTTTTCCTTAGACCTTCTCTCCTTGTTCTTTTTCCTAGTAGCGGGAAACTCAACAGGAGAGGAGATGAGAGAGAGATATGTTTTGAATAACCAATCAGATTTCATTATTTCCATTTCTTCCACTTTCGCTACCCATCTCTTCTCTGCTTTGGTGGGAGTAACCCAGAGTAACCTTCCAGCTTCGCAGTACATTTCATTTCGTCTCCTCTCCTCCTCATTTTTTTAACCAGGCCTAATAATGGTTTACCATAATAATGACTGTAAAATATTTAGATAGATAGAAGATAGAATACTCTTTATTTGCATTACACACAGGAAAAAGTACAATATGTACAAATATTTATGTATTGAGTAAAAAATTGAACGTTCATATAACATCGTACATACATAATTATTATGTTCATTCCAGTTAGTTGATCTTTGGCTCACAGTATTTGACAAGTCCAGGGTCTCAGTGTAGCAGACCGTGAAATAAGGGGCAGTCGAGAGTTCGTATTAAAATCATAATATATCTCTTGCACTCCATTGATCAATGTAATACATTTCCATTGAACGATAAATATTTATGCTAATGATATTTCCATGGTATTATAACTCTACAGTGCCTCTGGAATGTTTGCTGAGAGGCACACTGCGGCTTCCATGCCATCATAATGCACAGGGTCGGCTCTGAAATGCAGTGAGTCCGTACGAGTAATAACAGCATTCTAAAAGTATTATTGGGCAAGTTCACAGAACACAGAAAGAAGGAGAAATGTAATAAGACGGTTTTTGTACCGGAACCGATGTCGCCACTTACACACACAGTTACATTTTAACACATTCATAGAATAATCTCCGACAGTCACACTCACACAAATCGTAAGCTCGTGATTTGTAGTTCGATTACGAACACAGAAGTAAGAAGTGTATTATAGTGACGGGCACCTAACGAAAAAGGGCGAGAAGCATTATCGATAAGTTTACCTCTCGATATTTTACAATAACAATTTATTACGGACTACAACTATGAACTATAATACCTATTTAATTTTATATTTTTTTTTTTTTTATAATTTAAAATTAATAACCAAAGTTTTCAGTTTTTATTTATTTTATTTTGGGAAAATAGTAATTTTTAGTTTCAAACCAATTAAAAGAAAGAACTTAAAAAAAATTAGTACATAGTAACAAGCGATTTTTTTAAAACTAATCAAATGAGTTTTTAGGTGAGCTACTTTCCCCTTGAGTTTGATCCAATACTTATGGGACTGGGACACCCTGTACAAGGAATGCACTGTAGTAAAAGTTTCAAATTATTATACTTTCAAAAATTAGAAATACAAAATTATCGATACTAAAATATTCTACTTTTGGCAGCACTACATGGCTTGTGCGACGGCCATTATTACTTTGACAGATCGCGGAAGCTACAAGCGGCGGTACCACGATATTTTCACAACATTGTAATTATCGTTACGTTTGCATTCCATTGTACGTGCATACCGCAAAACATTGAAAAACGCGTATCCAAAACAAGCAATGGACAATATTTTTAACGGAAGTATCGACTATGCCGTATATTGTTTAATGATTTCTATGCCTCAAAAATATTTCGTTAATTTGTCATTTATATAGAAAAATATCAAATAATTATACTTACCTATGATAAGTAACACCACTATTACTTGAATTTACCGTAACACTGCGATTTTTGCACGTAATTAAAGCACAAGCCGGCATTTTTGTTGACATTGTCGTTGCAAGCGTTGTTTTGTGAATGACTTAGAACAATCAAGTTCCTGCACATTTGTGCAGAAAATGGCGACATGCGCCCTGCCCACAAACCATATCTCTTGTATTCTGATATCTGTGGGCAAGTTAGATTGCCCAATATTGAGACATTGGATCAAACACCATGTCTCACACATGTAACTCTCTTTTTATAACTACTAACGTAGGTTAAGGTGCTGTATTACTAACTAATGGATCTATGAAATCTCAATAAAAATCATTTATTATTATTATTATTATAACTAGAAAAAGACGGCACATCTTTACATCTTATAATAATAAACTTTAGTTTACTTATATTAATTAAATTTAGTCGACGTCAAGAATTAGTCTAGCTATACAAAGGGGGAATGCCAGTATCTTCGGAACCTTGCCTAAAGGGACTCCTTTAAATAATATATTTTAATTGTTTTTTTAATATTTTTTAAGGTTTATAGTTTTAGGTTCATTTGTATTTTAAATTGAAATATTTGTTTATTAAACTTTACTATGTCCACTATAAACTTGGAGTGTCAGAACATTATCAACTGGGCTAGATCGACCGGCAAAGTACTGCCCTCTCACAGAATATCAGACGAAACGCATTACTGATTTACTCCAATGTACTGTGAGAGGTAGGTAGCCCTTTTCATATTTATGAATGCTCTACCACTCCAGTTTATACATAACACTAGCTGTTACCCACGTAAAAATTAGCCTATGTTGGGCTCTGTACCCTTGACAATATGTATACAAATTTTCATAATGATCGGCTGCTTAGTCAAGTCGTGAAGGAATAACAAACAAACTTTATTTCTCATTTATATGTATAATATTAGTATGATAATGCTGGTACTAGCTGTTGCCAGCGGCTCGGCCCGTGTTGGCTTTTTTGGGTTATTATATAGCCTATGACAATACTTAAAATTCTTATCCACAAAAAACCACGTTATTTGTTAAAATCGGTTCACTATATCCTGAAATTCGACATACCTCCGCGCTCACATATAACACCTTATCTGAACCGCGGCTCCATGCTTAATATGGAGGCACGTAGGCAGCTACATCTGGCATCCCTTATGTTCGATGTCGTGAACTTTAAAAGTCCTGAATATTTATTTGTCAAACTAAAATTTTTAAATAATAGGAATGTTCCTCGCGCTCTGAAACCCCCCCTGGCAATGTACAAGCACAGAACGGTAGCATTTACTGGTAGTTTCCGTTATCAGGCGACCAAATGCTGGAATAATATTCCACCCCCTATTAGGCTACTTACGTCAAAATTCAGTTTTAAAAAACAGTTAAAAAAATATATTTTAGAAAAGCAAAAATTGGTCGCTTAGGTGGCGGACTACTATATTATAATAGTATGGATGGTATTGTTGTCATCACTCTCACATTAGATGTAATCATCACTTGTTTCTTCTCTTTTAAATATCGGTTTCTGTTAACGGTACTAAATAAGTAATTAAGTATCATAATTTTTTATTTCTTATCTCTTTGATCGGCTCACGCACTCTTAATTTGACGGTAATGACTGAAAATCAGCGTTTGCTTTCTGAGCAATCTTTATCGCTGAGTTATTGCCTTTTTGTGTCACTGCGGTACAATAATGCTCTTAATGTGGATGTTAATGTAAATGTGTATCTATTTGTATGTTTGTGCCTCAGTTATGCAAATAAAGTTATACATTCATACAGTGCGATGCGCGTTCGGAAACGGTCGCGTACAGTCGCCTCGAGGATAGCAGGACCATCTTTAGGATGATTTTTGGTTGCAACATCCAACATCCTAGTGGACACATGTGGCTCTAATAAACAAAAATCCTGTTTAGTAACAAAGAAAAGGACAGAGCTGACAAAAAATCCGCTTACAAGATGTGCAAAGCGATTTTTTTCTAAAATGGTCCTCCTATCTTCGAGGCCACCGTACATTGCATTGACTAGACTCGAATTTTAATTCGCGAGACGCGCGGCTTGGCCGCTGCCCGCTGCCGCGGCTATGGGTTCCGAACAACTCATAGCCAACGAACTGTTGGCGTTCATCCAGCACGCTATCGACACCATGGACGAGGTTAGCATCTTGCAGATCTGCAAGTCGAACTTCAAGGAAGACGAAATTTGTAGTGGCAAGGAGCTGCTCTACAAGGTGCTCGGCAAAGCCGACCGTATGCCGTCCCGGCGAAGGGATGAGAAAGGCGAGAGGAGCCTTCAAGATATAATATCGTTATTGAAGGTCACCGATCCGGACGACGTGCCTGCTTTTGTGGCGAAGGAGCTGCATCGGCTGCCCCCCGTCACTTTCGACCACGTCGACGTCACCAGGCTGCTCAAGGACATAACTGCCCTGAAAGCCAGTCAGGCCGAGATGGAGTTTAGGTTGGCAACTTCGGAAACTACCATCAAGGAGCTACGTGCCGAATTATTATCAATAAAAAGTAATAATTCGGTAAGTAGGTCAGACGAGTTTGCTAACGTAAACATGCGTCGCGGAGCGCACAATGCGACCTTAGGCAGTTCTGCGTCAGCGGAATTCGACCGCTCGCCGCCAGCCGCTGTCGTAAGGTGCGATGAACTACGTCCCGCCGCCCGCTCCACCGCGCCGGAGCTGACATCCAGCGTAAGTACGTCGACTCCTCAACGTCCATACGCTGCAATTGCCGCTGCTCCACCATCGCAGCGGCCATCTCAAGAGGAGAAGAAGCTGGGTCCTAGTCAACGGGTCCAACGTAAGGCTGTTCCAAAGAAGAACCAGTGCGACGAGGAGGGCTTCACCAAGGTGGAAAAGAAGAAAAGGAAGCCCACCAGTCGCAACCAGTGCGGCACAGCACCGACCGGAGCAAACCACCTTTTGCGTCCAGCGACACCGTCGACGCAGGTGTATGTTTCCAGATTGCACTGGTCTACAACGGTAGAGGAGGTTGTAGATTATGTCAGGAAGAAGTCCAACTTCACCTTAAGGGTCGAACGGTTGGAATCCCGCCACAAAGTGAATTTCAATTCTTATGTGGTGAGAGTTCCGACCCACCATCTAGCGACCTTTATGAAGGAGGATTTCTGGCCGCAGGGCGTCGTGTTTCGGAGATTCCGCGGGCGGCTACCTACGGAGAATGCGCGTTACATGTCGCCGACATCACATGTGAAATAGTTATAGTGTTTATATTATCGTATATATGTTAGTCTGTAAGGTATATATTATATGGGCTGATAATTTGTTAACATTTTATTTGTTGCCTGAAATAAATGACTATTATTATTATTATTATTATTATACTATACTATACTAAATTATCTCCCTACAAAATTACAAACTTAATCTCTTTTTTTTTATTAGTATAGATTAGTATATAATATATACTTAATAAATATATATTTACACTCAATATTTCTGTCATGCAATGCCTATGCCACAATTTCATCTAATAAAAATATCACTTTTCCTATATTCCCCATCAAATAAAAAAACGAAAGCCAAACGTTTCCAAAATATCAATGCGATACACAAACATGACACTCCTAATGGACGACATAACGCACGATTCACATTGGATCGGGAATAATCACATACTTCAGGCAAGAAAACCGACCTATATTGACATAGTTTGACTGGTAAAAAACTTAGTAAGGGAAGTGCCTAGTCGTACGTTAAGTCTAGTGGAGGGACACTTCATTTTTTAAAGAACTAAGATATTTTGTAATTTATTATTAGAATATAAGATTATGTAATATTATTAAAATAAGTAGGTATAAATTAAATATGTATAAATATTCTTGGACAAATCACACAACGCCATCTAGTCCTAAACTAAGCAGCTAAGCAAATGGGTACTATATTGCTGATAAATATACTTAAATACTTTTTTTTTTAAATAAATACTTATATATAGAAAACATCCAGACCAAGGCAAACTGATATGTTCACACAAATGTTTGCCTTGCGCAGGATTCGAACCCGCCCTTGTCATAAAGTGACCATTGTTAAGCACTCGACCAACGAACCTGTCGATAATAAAATTATCTTAAGAAAATGAAGTGTCCCACCGCTAGGTATTTACCCAACTAAGTTTCTTATCAGTTCTGCTTAGTACAAATCGGATATAATATTAACATCTCACTAAATATGTATTATTGTTCCCCGCGCTGGCCCTCACAGCGTAGGGGAGCGTCCCCAAGGTGGCGGATAGGGGAATGGTCGGTAGTACAGCCTAGCTACACTAACCGGCTAAGTCCGATGGACTCGCTGACCAACGACGGGTGTGGTCCTCCAGCATTTCGGGGGTTGTGCGGCGGGTTGACACCTCGCCCACGTAAAACCTATGTTGCTGGTGAAGCGTATCTATCCCGTTAGCGCTTCACTAGCTTGCACAACATCGTCAAGGAAAAAAAAAAATGATTGTTAAGTAGACGCTTAGCGCTTCAGCAAGAAAAATGCAATGATATAATGCAAAATGAGAATGGTTACAAAACAGTTATGAATCAACCATTACATACTCGTACCTAGAGGCTCCCCGTTCGTAAACGAAAAACGGCCCGAACTATTTCGATGTCGTAAACCCACAATTATGTAGATAGAGCATTTATTTATTGACGACATTTTTTTTCGTTTATATTTATATTTTATCCCCTGATATACATACAAGATTTCTATTTTTTAATATCAAAAATATGGTTACTAGCTTTTAGCCGCAGCTTTGCTCTCTGTAATTATCGAGTAGGTACCAGGGTGATTATCCCAGGACAAAAAATTGCGTGGCATCAATGAAATCGGTACTAAAAAACATAGTTATGATGTTCTAACCTTTTTTTCTGGTTAGGTGAAATGGAAATCTATGTGTAGCACTAAATATTTTATTTATAGGATTAATAGGAACTCTTAAAAAAAAATATTAAACCTCGAAATTTTTCATCGCCGTGTTTGTCCACACGTCACCTTGGTGTATTATTTCATTGATAAAAATCTATTGGTTATATTTATATAAAAAACCTAGTCATTATTTGAAACGTGAATAGTTAAAGTATTGTTATGGAATACATTTATTTAAATATTTAAACAATACAACGAATGGTTGGCCTACGTATGAACTATTTGGATTTGGCGATCGCAGCATCATTTACAGAATATATTTTTTATTTACCGTTGAAATTAGATAATTTCACGGGTTAAAAAGGTCCGCCGGTCCCGGCTATTGCCGATGGATGAGAGTAAGACCAGTTGGTGACCCTCAGGCGGGTTGAAAATACTGGCCTCTGCCTACATTGGAACACCGTGGCAGTTCGATAAAAGAAAGTCCCGTATCCCTGGAGTGGGATGATTATATATTATTGAAAAAAATTTTTTTTTACCTGAAATAGGTTTGCGTTTGACCACAGCGTGCATGATGGTAAGCATTGCTGTGGTCTACGATACTCGCTCACCTAGAAAAAACCTATTTACTCGAGATTTGAAGATCCCTGGATTGTATTTTTCAGGAAACATCGATTCCGGAGTTCCAAAGAACCGCAGTCCTTACAATGAAGGATGAAGCAAAGCGCTTTGTGCGCGTCTTTGGAATCTCCACCGTAAATTGATGTCTTCCATCTGATCTTGTAGTTCTCCGATAGAACGGAGAGGGTGGAATAAAATTGTGCAGCTCCGTTGCACACTCCCCAAAATGTAGCCGATAAAAAACCGACAGACTGGCAACCTTACGCCGACGCTCAAGACTATGCAACTTTTTAAGCAGGCGGGGTTGACCGATGAGCTTCTTGGCTCTGTTCTCAATCGACTCCAACGCTTCAAGACAGTAATTAGCAGAGCCATCCCAAAGGTGCGAGCAATACTCCATGCACCGAACTTGTGCTTTATAAAGTGCGAACAACTGTTCTGGCTTGAAATAACGCTGCATCATCGAGAGAATACCAAAAACATTCAAAATTCAAAACTTTTATTCAGAGAATAGGTTTTCACAAACACGTTCTCTTGTCAAAGTAAACAGTAATAAATGATTTATGTAAATGATTAATCTAATCTGTAAACCATTTCGAAAACAAAAGCAAAATGACCACTGGTAAAAGAAATGGCGAAATAAAACCAGTTACGGCCTTTTTTGTAATTTCAAAATGTATTGTACAAATTTTTAACATAAGATTTAAAACTAGGTACATACAACATTAACAATAAGGCCGCCTTGTTACTAATGTATTTAGTCTGTAAGTTATCCATGTATTACTTTGTTGTGTATTGCAAATAAAGTATGTTCTCTATTTATGCGTTAATAGATTTAAGTTAAGCCCTTTGTTATCTACGGTAATAAGGGGCTAAGAATAGATTTGGCAACATTAGAAACAACTCGGAGTTCTCTGTACGGTTCCTATACTGAATTAATTAAACAGTGTTCTAGATAGAATCAAAACTTTTCCCCCCGCATGTTCTAATTCCATTAGTGTATCCTAAAAGCTTCTAGTTTCGGAGTAAATTTCTTATATTACTCTTTGTCTACAAATCGGGAGCGGAATGTAAATAAATCCCAAGTTCTGGAAGTTTCTTCACTATAACGCGGCTGTCTTACTTATTTTTGTTACACACAGACAACTTTATCGGAAAATATATCCAACATTAACATGCCATACGCAAGTAACGATTTTCTAATATTGGGTTACTGCTTTTAATTTTTGGAAAAAAATATATTTTTGTTTCGTATTGTTTATGTTCTTTTCTGCATATGCAAAGAATATACACATTTTTTCTCTTTCTTTTTGTTCTGTTCTGTTCTTTTCTGCATATTCATTACAAAATAAATATACACAGTGGGGGTTCCTTTGCAATGGTGTTGTATAATAAATCTAGCCATAATGCCTTTATGTCACTAGACATAACCACGTGTAATGTTATTTCTAGACATACTAAATGTCTAAATCCTGGTGATAAACAGTTAAAATTTTGTCTGTGCACACTAATCTACACTAAATTTTAATGGTAAATAAATGAAAAAAAAAAAAAAAAAAAAAAAAAAAAAAAAAAAATCGCTTACCTTTTTTATTATGTAGATAAAATATAAACTAAAACGTCCGGAAGGACTCCTAGAGTATCAGTAGTCTTCACCTTAACACGGAGGAATCACTTCAAGTTCACAAGCGTCACGATCTTCACGAACAAGTTCACAGAACTACACAGCCATGTGTCTCGATACTTAGTAAGCTAGACAAACACTTTGGAAGTGATTTGCAGCAATCCATGCGCCAGGCCAGTACTAATGATTATTTATGGGTAGAAAACTCCATTTTTAATTAAAACTTACTGATAGGAATTCAGTTTTAGTGGTAATACGTTGAAAACTTGTATTAAGTTCATAAATTATAACTAAAATTCATATTAAACTAGACTTTGTTTCTGTTTTGTTATTTTAATAGTAGCTACAATTATTTTACTAACCCTCTACTCTTGGTATCATAGATTACCTATTTATCTCTGAACTAAATCTCTGAACATCAAAAAGTCAGAGGATATATGGGGAATATCTGTAGCTATCTTAAGTAATATTATAGATATCATAGCACCACATTTGGCTTTAATTTTCAATGAATGTATTTCAGCTGGCATTTTTCCTGATTTAATGAAAGTTAGTAAAATCATACCACTTTTCAAGAAAGGGTGTAGTAAGGATCCTAATAATTTTAGGCCAATATCTATTTTGCCAGCCCTCAGTAAAATTTTTGAAAAAATAATACTTGACCAACTACTACCCTATTTTCAAAATAATCGGTTGCTTCACCCGCGTCAGTATGGTTTCACTAAAGGTAAATCCACAACGGATGCAGCTGCCATGTTATTTAAAGTTATCGTGGAAGCTTGGGAGGAAAGCATGAACGCTGTTGGTGTTTTCTGCGATCTTTCCAAGGCTTTTGACTGCGTTGATCACAAGACCTTAGTTAAGAAGTTAAAATTCTATGGCTTGGACAGTTATTCAATCAGTGTCATGTCCTCCTACCTTAACGCCAGAATTCAGAAAGTGAGAGTAAATGAAGCGACCTCTGCAGGCTGTCCTACTAGTATAGGCGTTCCCCAGGGCTTAATTCTGGGCCCTTTTCTCTTTTTAGTCTATATTAATGACTTGCCTTATGTAACTCATAATTTATGCGACACTATTTTATTTGCAGACGACACTTCTTTGATTTTTAAAGTAGACAGAAAAAATTCTAATGTCGATAACATTAACAAGACGCTGTCTCTTCTACTACAATGGTTCACTGTAATAACTGTAAAAAACTGAACGCCAATAAAACCAAATGCATAGCCTTTACACTCCCGAATGCAACCCAAGCTATTAGTCAGTCATCAGTCGTTATTAACGATGAAAAGTTAGAAATGGTTGAAACGACTACTTTTCTGGGCATTGTACTTGACAGTAAACTACAATGGCATCATCATATAAAAACCCTAGCAGGTAAACTTAGTGCGGCTGCTTTCGCTGTTAGGAAAATGTCTGAATATGAAATTAGGAAAATCGTGCTGCAGAAACGTGCAGTGCGTTCTATTTATAAACTTGATTACCGGGTGTCTCTTCGCGAGTTTTTTAAAGCCACCAATATCCTCACGGTGGCATCACAGTGCATTTTTGACAGCATCATGTTTGTTCGTAAAAACATTCATGATTATAACCAGGTGTGCGATGTTCATAGTTTTAATACGCGTAATAAGAACAAATTAGCTGTTCCTAAATTTAGGCTGAGAAAAGCGGGAAAGTCTTTTATTATTCAAGGCTTGCGTATGTATAATAAAATTCCCGATTACATTAAAAACCTCTCCAATAATAGCTTCAAATTAAATGTTAAAAAATTCTTAATCAGTAAAGCCTATTACACTATTAATGAGTATTTAAATGAAAAGTCTCCATGGCCCCTATGCGAAAATGAAATGCTCAAACTTGTCATTAAAAGCCAGTCAATGTTCGATAAACTCCATAAATAATAAATGTTCGTTATCATATTTTTTCTCATAATATCAATGGACACACGTCGTGGTGTCATCTAAATAGTGCTGCATTTTCATTATACTACTTTTAATTCTTTTTGACGGGGTTGTTTTTGTGAATGGGCTCTTCCGGGATTACGGTCGCATCGGGAGTCGGGTCGCTGTGTTCCCTCCAATATTGTTCATAATATTGTTGATGGTGAGCTCAGTGATGGAGGCTGGCGGGCCGACTCTCAGTTGTGGTTGTCATCTTGGGGGACTGGTCTGCTCGCTTTATTAACATCTACATATTCGACATATTTAGGATTTGACCATAGCGCTATTTGGATCGACATCCCGCGTTTTTAGCTTGATTTCTGTATGTACCTGGATCTGTATTTTATTTATTCTTATAAATGTACTTATACATTGTAACAAAAGAGTGAAAGGAAAAAAAAAATTGCTAAATGACAAAAAAGGCCGTAACCGGGTTTCTTTCGCCATTTCTTTTACCGGTGGCCATTTTGCTTGTGTCCGAAATGGTGGTAGTATATAACGTAGTATATTCTCTTTATACATATATACAAATTGTAAATGACAAGAAAAAGTGCCTGTGAAGGTCTAATTTCTGAAATAAACGATTTCATTTCATTTCATTTCATTTCATTTCATCTATATTATTATTATTATAATGAGATAAAGTTTGTGTTTCTACGGGTAATCTATTTTATTTTACCAATAGAAAGCCATGTTATTTCTTAAGTATGAAGCCGTGGGACAACAGCTAGCAGCAGACAAAAAAAATACTTACCTACTACCCTCAACATTTTTTTTTGTAATTGACATGATGTATAGTTTCCAAACGGTTAGTAACGTATATACGCTTAAATTTTAATTACGTGTTACCATAATAACACTTCCTACATAAACCCCTATACATCTATTGGATATCTGGTGGCGTGGTATTAATTATAGTAAATTTATTGCCACTCATCCCCTAGGAGGCTGTACGGTGTCTATTTACAGAGATTATTGCTCATTAATGATAATGAATAGCAATTTATGACACGAAATGCAACACTGTTCAGTTTAACGGGTTGTTAAAACTGTTTGTTTTAAATTAGTAGTTAAATAAACTATGTTAGATTATTTATAAATTCTTTCAGGATTGAGAAGTTAGATAAGGAACGAACGAATTATTTGCGATAAAAAATTTTTCTTAGATGCCGATTTTAGCTAAAATGTATTGTGCATTTATGGGTACTCCTTCTAACAAAAGAAATACAGAAAAGTTAAAACTGACGTAAAATGTTATTGTTTCCTTAATAATAGGAGTACACACGGTTATTATCTACATCGTCAAAGTCAAAAAGTCAAAGTCAAACGTTTTTAATCAAATAGACTTGGGAACCTTCAAGAAGCGAGCATACATGCACATAAAAGGCCGGCGGCGGCTCAGGAAATCTCCCGGTGTCTCTGTGCTCCATGGGTGGAGGTGATCACTTAACATCAGATGACCCGCATGCTCGTCTGTCAACCTCTTACATAAAAAAAATAGGCCTATTACACAAGCCCTTTCGAATCGTCACTTTAACCAGTTCAGACAGCAAATGTGTAGTGTACTAAAAAGAACTGACAAGAAAAGAAACTAGCAGTTACAATTACACAATATCTCTGTTGAAACAGCTGTTTTGTAATTACTAATATCATATACCATTTCAGATCATTTGAACCAGTGCTCAGTATATCGACATTGTGTTTTTCTAGGAATAATAATTGTATTTTAAGTAGCAACGTTAGAGCAACAGACCTCATAATACTAAGTTGAAATTAATAGTGAATGCACAAGGTTAGTTTTTATGAAAATCCGTTCAGTGTTTTTGAGTTTATCGCGTTAAAACAGTCGGGGGATTATACATTTTCCTGCATATTATAGCATGAAATCCGTCGCCCAATTTTCATTTCGTAAAACGTGATCCGATTCGCTCACACTCCACTCTGTCTAGACCATTAAGGATTGCAATACCTAAGATTTTCCAAAGTGCCTCGCTAAATGCTAATGCTACTTAAAAATCTCGAAATACTGCAACGATCTTATATGTTATAGGTTTTATAACTACTAAGTCGCAGAAGATTATATTAGTATTTTTGAAAGGGTAGCTTATATGAAATGGGTTAGTTCGACCTGGAAAGTGCCATCTTCTCATAGAATATTGACGTCAAACAAAAATGTTTTTCGTTCGATGGCGGAAAATGATGATTGAGGCGGATGTGCAAGATTTGGAAGGCTAATTCCTATCTCTTCTTTTTTTCTCATCCCTTCTCTTTCTCTCTTCTCTTCCTTGGACCAGGCAACGAACTTTTGGTGATACTGGTTTTTATGGACGGCGGTAACTTAAAGTTGCATGAGTTGAAGTTTCTTGTTTGCTTGCAATATGACATAAAAAAATAACTCCCACACGCTTCTTCATCTATATCACGATGAACCAATCAAATATGAACACAATTACTACGAAAAACTTTCTGGTCTACAGTCTATGTTTGAAATCTGCGAATAACCTTCCCTAAGTAAAGCTTTGAGAATTCCATTATAGATACCAAATAGCGCATATGTAACAGGATTCCTCGTAAAAATTTCGAGGCATCTCGTAAAACACGGTGTATATCTCATTTACGCGCACTTGAGCGGCCTGTAACGAATGTCCTCAATTGCACCGAAGCGTATGTGTTTAATGTTCTGTTATTTCGAATTTCTATCTCGGAAATGGAAAGACAAAATACATTTTAATATATATACATCTGTTATTGCTGTAGCATTAGTTGTACAGAATAAACAATCCACATTTTGTCATATTCCAAGTTACTTTTTTGTTAGTTACTTTTCATTAGATATTTCAATCTTTGTTTAATAAAATAATGAAGCTTAGTTTCTGGCGGCAACTGATATTAGAAGACGAATAGACATTATTTACAAAAGTAGTAAAACACATTGTAATTTTATCTATCATAGCTAATTCGATTAAATTGAGGTGGGACTGGGCGGGCTATGTATCATGGTTCCGACCAGACAGAAAAAGGTCTAGGGGAAAGCGAAAGATGCGGTGATCGGACGACTTGACTGCCTTTTGTGGGGATCGGGAGGAACTGGCGAGCCACAGGGATGTTTGGAGACGTAAAGGGGAGGCTTTTACCCAGCAGTGGGATCTGAATAGCTAAGGAACCATCTCGTGTCTCCACACGTCGATTTCATCGCGGCGACTTTCATTCGGACTCGTTGCGAGAGAATCGCTCGTGGAGATTGTCCCTAAGTAAAAGTAAACTAATAAAATAACCTGTCTTGATATATTAGGGAACGGTGTGACAGTGTGTATTGTATTAAAGTCGTAAAATCAGTGAAATCCGAACGGCCCTCGACACGGATTGTTATGGTCCCACGGGAATAATAATGAGGTGCTCCAAAATACGGCTAGCGGATATTGTAGTGTTGTCCCTACTTATTACTAGTTTACTTTGTTAGGTTCAAATGCTAAAGGGGTAATGTAGCTTTGAAATGTAGGAAAATAGAAAATGTTGGCATCCTTTTTCTCTAATTAATAGTCTCTGTTGTTATTAGAAATTCGATTCCTACTCCGTTTAATATTTTTGATTTAATTTGTCTCAAAACCATGGTGCCTCGTTTGACTGGTTGCTCGGAAGGGGGAAGGAGACAAGAAGTAGAAGCAGGACGGGTATTATGCTTCTGGTGCTCTTACTCATCAAACGAAACACAGCGTATGACCACTACTTCATGTCGATATTATTTGAAAGGGTGGTACTGCTCCGCTCGAACCAACCCTTTTACGATTTATTACCAGTACATAGTATTACCTAGGCTATCACTGAAACTGATATTTATCTAAATAACAAAAGGCATCATCATCTCCTGAGAAGTCCACTGCTGGACGTAAGCCTCTCATAAAAGTTTCCACCACGATCGGTTTGAAATGATTTCAAATTTCAAAATTAAATTTATTACTAGCTTTTTCGTAACTTTTTTTCTTATTCTACCACCAGTTCCGACGACAGATTTGTACTGAACTGAACCTGAACTGGTTCAAATAGTTCTGAAGAAACGTAGTATTTTTAATTATATACCAATAACTTAGGAGCTAGTTTTTCATGCTTCATCCATAACATCAAGTACACTACATTGATGACCGGAGTCAAGTATTTATTGAAAGCCTTTGTCACGTGCGATCGATCTCGTAGAGGTCTTTGTCCGGTTTAATAGGGGTGTCATCGGATACTATTTGCAGTCACTAAGGAAACTTTTCCCGCAATCTGTGAAGTGGCATTTTCTCATCCGTCCGTGTTCCCGGATAGATATAATTTGGGTCAGTTTAAAGCCAGTTAATAGGCTGTGTCCGAGCTACACTCTCGACCGCGTCATCCCTTTCCTTCATTCGAGACAGGGGTCAATTGCTGACCAGTCATACATTAAAGAAAATCTTCGAAAAGAAGTTCCGTTTGCTTCCAATTGGTGTCGACAGGTTAGATGAAGTCAATGTTTTTCAGGTCACCTGTCCATTCCTGTATTAACACAACTGTCAAGATCGACAGCTTAACGTGCCTTCTGAAGTACGGAGGAATTTGAGGATTTTAAAACCCATCCTGATAGTAGCAGAGGTTGTCATTGCTTAACTTGCGTGTTCGTTTAGTTTCTGATATCCTTAAAAATACATTGTAATACAGTGACAGCATTTTCAAACATGAAATCTTTTATTTCCTTTCCAAAATAATAAATTATAATTTTGGCAGAGGAACTGCAGCTTGCTACTCAAACCAGAACGGAATGGTCAGTGAGTATTATAAAATTTTTGTTGCAAATATGATGTTAAAAAAAAATAACACCGACTTGGCAACTAGACAGAGATTTTTTGAGGCAATTGACACGGTTTCCAGAAGTAGACAACTCGGTCATGATGTGGGCAGCGCCACAACAAAGATGATAAAAATAATTCCTGCTCTTGATTCGATTCTGAAGTTGATAAATTTAAAAACTGCGTATTTTATATGACGTATTTATGACGTTTTAATGAGCTAGATGAGCTCGATGACGTCGCTGTGTGTCTCACTATAAACAAACATACAAGTTAAGCAATGTCGACTTTAGCCAGTGTTTGGATGGGTTTCGTGATCTTGACCGTTGAACGTGCCCTCCGGAACCCGGAGAAGCTTCGGCACGTACCTTTCGATTGAACGGAGACCCTTATCTCTGCAGTGAGGTGATTATGACATGTATTGATATGATGATTCTGTGAGAGAGTGGTACTTCTCTGGTCGAGCTAGCTTAATTCGTAAATGCTCAACCTGTCCAAAAACTTTACCTCTACTCGTCCAGCTTACTTACTCATAATGAATACATCATAATCATCTAATTCATCATTATAAATAATATTAAACTTTTGTTTCAGGATCCTGGGATTTAACAATCAATAATGAGGTGAGTTTTGTTACTTCGGGAATTATTTCGTTTTTGACTTCAGATTTTTGGATTCACACGAAACCGCACATGACTGCATTGCGCTATACAAGTTTATAAGGGGAAAAATCCATTTGTCACATGAATCCAAAAATAATAAAATAATAGAAAAATAAAATATAAAATTTTGTGATAACAAGATTGCTCGTGTAAAACCTCAAGCGTTTGCTAGTCTCAAGAAAGTGTATCAGAAAAATTTATTTCTAATAAAAATACATTTCATCTGACATCAAATAGAAGTTAAAATACAATAATATTCCTTAAGATATAACATAAAAAGAGCATTCCCTTCTCCGGAGTATATCCGGGGCAAATAGGGATCAATAGGCTCACGTTGAATACAAACTGCGGGATTTGAACCCCACCCCTAGGGGTAATGGCTTGGGAAAATAATCATGAATCTGGTATTTTTTTGTATGCATAAGTTTGTCCTGAAGAAGACATTGATAGAATAAGATGTTTTATACATAAATAGTTGAGTCGTGGCTTTCAGTGATTTGAAAACCATTTCAGTTACTAAATAAATAATTTATTTTGCAAGCTTTTGGAGCTCGATGGCGTCGCTGTGTGTCGCGCTCTAATATGAACACACAAGTTAAGCGACGTCGACCCTAGCCAGCGTTTGGATGAGTTTCGTTATCTCGAGCTTCTCCGTGCTTCGGAAAGCACGTTAAGTCGTCGCGTCGGTCTAATCACCTTCGATTGAACGGAGACCCGTATCCCAGCAGTGGGATGATTATGGGTTAATTATGATGATTTTGCAAGTAGATTTTCAAGAAATACTTTTGCAGTAGCTGTATCCCGGGACTCCGCTCGCGTCGGCTTTTCTTTCCCGTGGGAATAAGATAATTTTTTGGGATAACAGTAGTTTATGGCACTGTCAACACCTTAACCCATCTCCCAAAAAAATCAACGTCAGTCGGTTCATTACTTTCGACGAGAAAGAAGAACAAACAAAACACACTCATGTTTTTCACATTTATAATATTAGTTTGGACTTCATTATTACATTAAATTTTATCATGTGTGAAGTTATTTTCATGTATCTTCTGTTCTTCTTTTCGAGTCAATGACACTTACTGAAAATTCGACCACTTGGCAAGACCTTTATCACTTGCCATGAGGTCCCATGTACACTCAGTTGGGCACAGTGAAGCCTCACTGAGCCAGACAGAGATGTAATTATTTCCTTTTGTATGTAAAACAATTTGTATGATTGATGTTGGCATTAAATTTTTAAATGAAATAGTCCGAAATGCTAGTGCATCTTTTTTTAGTTCAACAAAAACTAGCAAAACAAAAGTTAATGTAATTATTGTAATAATAATCTCAATTTAGTTTCGGATATTTTCTACTACAACCAACTGAAAACATAGATTTTGACTGAATTTTTTCAATAGAAGATGAAAGATATGTACCTACTGGACACTTCAATGTGAATCCACTAGTATTTACTGATGATAGGCGATGTAACCTCTTTCCCTTCGGGTGACCCGCTTGCTTTGCCAGCATCACATAAAAACAATTGCCAAGTAATATAATAATATTTTAACAAAATAATATTAGGTATTTAAAGAACATTTTACAATCAAAAGAAAAAATTAAAACAATTTTTCATCCTCTTTAAACAATTTAATGAGGTAATGTTTTCTGTGACGGGCTTATAGCCTACAAGGAAGACTTGGTAAACAAACGGATGAGAATTTGCTTCTCTTTGTACCGAAGTAATGTTTGTAAACCGTCGTCCAATGTCCAGTTTTGGTATCAATCGTTCTTAGAAAGTTGCGTTTAGACATGCAAACGCACGGTGGGGTTGCGGAAATATCACCAGTTCCCGCGATCCCGCCACTCATATGGCGGATGACGTAGTAGTCAGTCCGGTTTTTAGTTGGTATGCCCCGTCGTATGTCAAGTGTCGTTAAGAGGGGAGAGCCCGACAGAGTCGACGGACACATTTTCCTGACTTAAAACAAATAAAAGGTCGAAGGAAAGAAAAGAAGGAAGGGAAGTAAAGTAGGGAAACAAAAGTCGAGCGAATTCTTTCAAAGAGTTTACTTACAGTATTCGTGTTTACTGGCACTTATTATGAAAATCGTCGTCGTTCTATACAGGAAATTTTACGAAGTGAAGTTAGGCACGAAGTAGGACATAAAAAGTGAAGCCGAAGTAGGACGAAAAGCGTATCTACACGTTCGTTTTCAGTCAATTTCGCGAGAGTGTAGGGTTAGCATTAGTTTCCTATTTTGCTCGGCAGAAGGTTATTTCTAGGTTCAGAGAGCGTACTTGCATTTACGAGTTTTCCTCTCACGTTCGAATACGAGCGCATTAGAATTTTCTATGGGAAAGATCTTTTCAATGATTCGATCGTAGTGTGAAAAAACGTTTACTAAAGTCAAGTGCGAAATAAATAATAGTATCAAGTGGACACGATTGGTAGGGAAAAAGGACTTTCGACGACGGTCTACAGGATTGTCACAATCTAAAGTTATTTGCACGAATAAGCGATGTTAAATGAAATTAAATTTTGTTTGTGAATTGTTATTGTGATGTATGGTTTATTGTTTCCTCATGTTTACGTTAATCAACCAGTGGAATTAGAAATGAAGTGTTTGTAATTAAACACGTATTGAAACTATCATATAATTTATATGCTAAATAGGTATATATTTACACTACTTGTGTCATCATTTACTGAAAGCCAATACATTAATTCTATAACATTAATAGGTAAATAACACCGACAGCGTGTCGGATGCGATAGACGCAATGACTCAGCCGCCACCGATATCCGCGCCGCGTTTACTGTGATGTCTTTCATACAAACATATGGAATACAGATGCTACTTGGTCGCTTTCAATCCGCTTCCGCGGCCAGTGTGTTTTACATTTAAAGTTCGTGAAACATATTGACAAAATCCAAATCAATTGAACTGTCTCTGCTTAGATTCAAATATTCACGTTTATAATATTAATAGAGTTTATTGATTGATTTACTTAAATGTGCATAGCAAATAAATAATTTTAAGCCTCAAATATAGTCAGGTAGACATTAGTAGCGGATGATATGGGTCGGCGCAGTCATCAAGTACTTCTATACGACTGGGCACGACATCTATCACTCATCACGATTTTGACGTCACAGTTTAAGGCTATACAGAGACTGCATGAGCGAGGCGTTTTAAACAAAACACTTAACCTTTCAGAGCTCCTTCACACATGGTGTATGTAGACGCAATGCTTGGCGTGCGTAGCGTTATCGCGGCGTCTGCGCTGCGTATACGTTCATCGAACGTCTACTCTACGTCTACGCCATACATGAAGGATCGCTTATTAATAAAAAGATCTACAAATAAAACCTGTTTTGTCACTGTTATTCTTGAGAAGATTTAAATGAAGTGCGAAAGTGACAAAATACGGTTTTCATCCACCATCAGGTGAACCGTATGATCGTTAGCCAAACTCTTTCATAGAAAAAAGTTAGTTTTTACATAAAGCGTTTTAGTTTTTGTTTATTACTTTGATGCTTATAAGTATTGACTATTTTTAGTTCAGAATTCTGTGATTTAACTTGTGGTCTACTCCGTTATATTTCAGCTATTAATAATTCATGATTTAATCTGTTACTAGCAGAATCCAAATAGTTTCGACCATACAATCATAACTTCAAAAAGCTGGATAATTTCACATTGATGTATTTGTTAACGCTGGCTCTTATTGGCTGGCTAGTGGTGCTAATTCTGTTGTACATTTAACTAGACTAAACTAATTTTGACAGGACTAGAAGTGTTGCTATCCTTGTCACTAATTGTAAACCAAAGAAGGACAACAACACCTTTGGTCCTGTCAAAATTAGTTTAGTCTAGTTACAACAGAATTAGCACCATTGTCGACCAAAAGACTTGCGTTCACAAGTCCGCATCGTACGTATCGGACGCATCGGGATCAAAAGGATCGTAGTAACAAAGTATAAAATAAAGTCGCTCCACTGTTTGTCTGTCCCTATGTATTTAAAACTACGCAATGGATTTTAATGCAGTTTTTTTAAAAGGAAAAGGAAAAGATTCAAGAGGAATGTTATATGTATAATTACATTCCGAAATTCTCACGGAAAAGCGAAGTGGCGCGGGTTTCGCTAGTTATTTATTATCAGCAATACCGATGACGTCAGAATGAAGAAAAAGTAGACGCACGATACACGAAGCGGAGCAAGCAAGCGAATGAGCATCGGCAAATCCGATCGCTGCTGATACTGTGAACACGTTGTAAAAAAAACGTTTTGGGCAGGCGTCCACATATCCGCATCGTACGTATCGGACGCATCGAATCAAACGGATCGTAGTATTCTTTGTATAGAAAGCCATACAAGTTGCGTCCACTGATCCGCATCGTACGGATCGTACGAATCTATGCGATATGCACTAATCTGCGAATGCGATGCGTCCAATACGTACGATGCGAATATGTGGACGCAAGCTTTAAAATTAGTCAGCGAACACTGCACTGAATGAAATTGAATATTCTACTTCATCAAATTATTCGCCCAGTTATCCAATATATCCACAATCTTACTCTGTGAGGATAGGAGGCGGGTGGTTAATTTGAGCCCGCAGCACACGTAGACAGGTCGTCGACAGTCCCGAATATTAATACAACGCTCGTCACAGCCGTGTGTGGATAAACAAAGCGTGATTTATGGTTTAGGACCTCGTTAATGCTGTTGCGATGATTTAGATTTCACAGATATAACCAGTAAATTGTTATTCTGCAAATTGTTTATACTATGTTTACGTTCTAGATAGTTTTTAGTCTATTTAAATTAAAATTTCTCTCCAAAAAATGGTTGACTACACTGGTCGAAGTAGCACGGACGATGGGTCAAAAATCAAAATATCTTGTTTGCAATGTTAGATATATTTTTTATCTACCAGCATTTCGGAATGACGAAAAGAAATGCTGAAGGAAACTCTATCAATATAGGTCTTTTTTCAATTTGCTGGTCTTCGAAGGATACCCTAAGAAACATTACTTGGATGATAAATTTAAGTCGTGTGTCTTTCTGATGGCCGTCTCTCTCTCTCTCGTTGTCGTATCCATCATGTCTGATAATCGTTGTCCTCTCCTTCAATCAAATTTGTGACAGTCTGACACTATAATTATGAGAACTTTGATTTGCACAAGATTGCACATGACGCCGCAAAGACGCTGCGGCTTCGCCTATCCAACGCCGATACCGCACCGGAAAAATCTGAATAAGCTAACATTACATTATACAAAACTTTGGTGCCTACAGTAACTGCTACCGTAATTTGGTTAAATTCTATATTTAGATGTACGAAAGCCAATACAAACTTGTTAACAAATTTAAATGCCCAACTTCTAAATCCACAAAGTTGTTATACGTGCTCGCAGTTCGTTTTTACTTGCATTACAACTTCTCATTCCGATACGCTGCACTTCCAATAAATTAAACAATTACTGTGATCTATAATCTATCCTAATTGTTGGATTCTTCTTGACTGTGGCTTTTCAAGTATGTTGTCGTATTTTTAACAAAGTTTCAAGAAGTGTAGGTACCCCACTACCGGCGCTAGAAGAGATTTAAATGTCTCAAAAAAGCTGCGGTAAATTTTGTAAAATTTACCGCCGATTTCTGCGTTGATAACATGTAGAAGAAATAGTAATTTTTTATATAGAAAAGGTTGGCAAACGAGCATCTGGGTTACCTGACGGTAAATGATCACCGCCGTCAATAGAATATAAAGATACCAGTCACTGAGCGAACGGTTTCTGACATTAACAGAAAATATGGAGAAAAGGATTAGGGGAGAATTTGGTTTTCCAGATTTCTCATTTTCCCAACGAAACACATTTCTACTTCGGGTCCTAGGTGTGATCTCGAGTCATGTCAATATTCTAAAAGAGGATGTTACTTCCTAGGTTGAGCTAGGCCATTTCATTAATTTCATTAATGCTTTCATCATCATCATCATCATCTCAGCCACAAGAAGTCCACTGCTGGACATAGACCTCCCTCCCCCAAACGCCTCCAATGCGACCTGTTGGCAGCGGCCTGCATCCAGCTTAATGCTTTACCAGTCCATAAACACTAATATAATCACATTTACGAATGTGACGGTTTAAATTTTTAATGCCGAGGTACTATTAAATTCATGACAGTTTTTTAATGATGATTAATTTTAACATTTAAACGTCGCAATGTCAAAAGGGCGTCCCAATCCATTCCCTTAATTTCTTTTGGGAACTTTCAAGAAACTTATTAGAATTCGTCACGCGGAAATGATCGCAAACGATTTTCTTAAGTTTTTCAATTAATAAAGTCTTCGCAAATCAAAATAGAATGATGGAAAGGCTTATAAAGTACCGAGTCTTTTTTAATTTGTCTTAATTATAGCCTGGTGGTTACCCTACCCTCGAAACCAGAGGGCTTGGGCACGATTCCCGCTCGGGACAAGCTTTGACGACCTCCGTGGCGTAACGGTTACCATGCCGGACCGCCACCCAGGAAGTCCCGGGTTCAAATCCCGGTCGGGTCATGATGAAAAAGAAACTTTTACTGATTGTCCTGCGTCTTGGATGTTTATCTATATATGTATTTATTATAACATATGGTATCGTTGAATTAGTATCCTATAATATATTATCTTTGGTCATATAACTTAAGAATGGTACAAAGCCCAATGTGTAAAGGTCGACATGCTCTTGACTGCACAAAATTATATGGCCCTTATTTTGAGTACTTAGTATTATAAAAGTGTTTTTTGCATCTACGGACGTTACTTTCATCAGAAAATTAGGTCTGTTATTAGCACTAGAAGCTACCTTTATTATCTCTTTGATCTTATAATCCTTATCCTTACTTCCTTACTAATATTATAAATGAGAAAGTGAGTTTGTTTGTTTGTTTGTTATTCCTTCACGGCTTGACTATGCAGCTGATCATTATGAAAATTTGCATACATATTGTTAGAAGTACAGAGCCCAACATAGGCTACTTTTTATCCTATGAAAGTATGTCGTTCCAATAGGAAAATAATTTTTCTACTATAGAGGGCGCTGTATCGGCCAACAGATGGCGCCACAAGTCGCGCTATGGGTTGTTTTGTTGTCAAACGAGATCTTTGTCATAAAATTAACGCGAGCGAAGCCGCGGGGAAAAGCTAGTGCTAAATATTTCAAACGTTACACAAGGCTTCCGTCTAAAATATTTAGTTACTTGGTCAAAATTAACGTAGCAGACTTTAACCCTGATATTATCGCGCTAATGGTCTCTCCCATTAGTAACACATAAATCCATAGAGCAATAGATAAGGAGTATAGATACGTACGGATATCCCGAAGATAACTTATGGTGCAATTGGTGTGGGGTGAAAGGTCCAAAAATGCTAGTATGGGGTGAAAGGTCCAAATGCAAGTAGTGATTCATCTTATCTGCATCAGTGATGAAAAATGTAAGTTATTGTTTGCTATCATATTCTCGAGGAGTTCATTTATGAGGAGCTCGATGGCGTTGCTGTGTGTCGCACTATATGAACACGCAAGTCAAGCGACGTCGACCCTAGCCAGCGTTTGGATGGGTTTCGTTATCTCGAGCTTCTCCGTGCTTCAGAGGGCACGTTAATGCCGTCGGTCCCGGCTGTTGGTTTAACTAAATGACTGTAGTTAAACCAAGTCGGTGGCCATAGGGCGATTTGAAAATACCGGCCTCTGCCAATCCGCATTGGTCACCTCCACGCTCTGATCACCTTCGATTGAAGGTAGACCCGTATCCCTGCGGTGGGATGATTATGGTACAGTATATTATGGGTTGATGATGATTCATATTCTCAACTGAATATAATCTGTACCTAGAAATGTTTGTAAATAAGCATTATTCTTCGTAATTAAAACATAATTTTATCTGCTCAATCTCTTGACGGCCATTCTTCGATTAGCTAGATTTTGTGCGATCAAATTCAAAAAGGGAAATATTTTTATATGTTAGTTAGCATCCATGTCTAGCTGGTAACAAAAACATAGGCCCCGATTACATAGTTATCTGGCTAAATTAATTTCACAAACCTCTGTTCTCTAAGCACCGTGCCCTGTCCGCACCCCAAAATGTGGTTAAAACTGGCTTGTAACTTTTATGATGTACGGATTTTATTTTTTCCATTCAACATTTTAATGAGTATTAGGCAACGGGTATCACATGAAAAAATATCCACTCAATAAAATCAGTCTATAAATAATTATCATTGAGTAACCGCATGTCCGAACTAAAGTTATAATTGCCGTGACGTTTTCTTTTCGAGGGTGCACATTCCTAATTATGATATTTGGCACATAACTACTTGTACACGTCTCAAGCCCTTAGTTGCTGCCGCGGTCTTGCAGCAGGTGCAGGTCTTTTACGTTAGTGTATAAGTCAATGAAGCACGTTAGTATATAATTACCGTAACCTTCGTTCAAAACTTTTCTAATTACCGTGTACTTAATTTTATGCTAGATTGGTTAAGGTAGACTCTAATTGCTTATATAAATAGAGGCAGTGCTTTGGTCTCAGTACAGTGTTGTAATGCAGTATTTCAATACTCTGTAGGTTTTCGAAAATTTTATGAAAAATCGGCGTTTTCTAATTACCGTATACCAATTACCATGTATTTCTAACTACCGTTGTATGAAATTATTAAACTTTTGCTGTGCCGATTTAGTTCCAAACTCCTTCCATTTCCTCAGTTACTCCAGCTAATTTCATGTCATTTCTCACGCCATCACTCCATCTCTTTTTTGGCCTATCCCTGCCCTTCCATCCATCCACATTCATTCTTGGCACCCTCTGGGTCACATGACTGTCCAGACTGTCCACCCTGCGCATCATATGGCCAAACCATCTCAGTCTCTGACCTCTCTTATCGGTTACAGGCGCCACCTTTAAACTCCCCCTTATGTGTACATTCCTGACTTTGTCCCTTCTCGTCACTCCACACATCCATCCACCTCAGCATCCTCCAGCAACATAACCCGAAGGAATAAGTATGGACTGAGCGTTGAACCCTGGTGCACACCTACATCAACAGAAAAGCATTCTGTTGTACTGACGCGGGACCCGGTCGTAGGCCTTTTCGAGGTCCACGAATACCATATGTAGGTTTTTGTGTGCTCTTTTGTACTTTGTTGTGCCTCCATTATTTTCTCCCACAGCTTTAATGTGTGTGACATCAAGTTAATCCCCCTGTAGCTATTGCACTCCTGGTAATCCCCCTTTCTTTTAAAAATAGATACCAAGGAACTGTCTTGCCATTCCTCTGGGATGACATCCTGAACCAACAATTCATTAAGAAACAAAGTGAGCCACTTGCATCCATAATCCCCTAGAACCTTCCAGACTTCTATTGGTATTGTGTCCGGGCCAACTGCTTTTCCATTCTTCATTTTCCTCAAGGCGTTCTTTACCTCTAATTCATCTACCTTAGCTATCATGCCTATATCTATGTCATTATGTTTTCTTTTCCATCATAATCATTCTCAACATTAAGTAATTTTTCAAAATATCCCTTCCATCGGTCTCTAATGTCACTATCTTTTACCAATGTTTTACCGCATTCGTCTTTCACACATTTTACGTGACAAATGTCTTTCGATCTTTGATTGCGCTGTTTAGCCATTCTGTGTAGTTTTTTCTGACCTAGTTCATTATCTAATTCATTATATACTTTTCTTCTACCCCGGATTTGGAACTCGCAACCACCACCTTTGCCCGTCTCCTCGCCTCGTTATACCTCTCCCTCAATTCAGTTTTCCTATGATCATGTCACGTAACTCTGCCATTCCTTGAATGCACTCTTTTTGATTTTTAATGCTTTTTGGACACTTTCGTTCCACCACCACATTTCCTTTTTAATTTTCGCCCACCTCGTGTTTCCCCAAGGACTTCTTTTGCAGCAGTTCTTATTGCTTTAGCCATTTCCTTCCAATTAGCATCAACATTCATACCTCTTATCGTGTAGTTGTGTCTATACATGTTATACATGTCATTTTTATTATTATTTTAAATAGACATAATGATCTTTTCTAATTACCATTACATTAAGGAATAGATTTATCTAATTACCGTACCCATGAAATGTTTAAGTCTCATTAACTCGGAAACCGCTTTTAATAAACGAATGCCATTTTAATTGTTACATTCGCATGTTTCATGAGTTACATATTTCAATCCTTTTAAAACAAACTAGAGAAAAATAAAAAAGGGTACGGTAATTAGGCGAAGAACGCCTAATGTCGAGAATGACCGTTGAAAATAATACTGCTGATAATTAGGCGTTTTACCCTAATAACTTTCCGTTACGTGCGAGTCAATCAAGAAAAATACGTTCTCTGTTTATGTCAATACACAGGGTCGTTTCCCTGTCTGCATATCGGGCGCTGATTCATTATCTTGTTCTTCTGTTTTCTTGTCTTCTCTTCTTAGATTTCTGTTCTCTTCTGTTCTGTTTTCGTCTTCTCCTCCCTTCTTCTACGTCTTGGAGCCGTGGTCAACACTGGTAATACACATTGCTCGAAAGTTAATCTTTTCTGGCACTGAATTTTGGACAATGAGGGCATTTAGTCGATTTTTTTATATTTTATCAATGGTATGTAATTACAAAGTTTAATAACGATGCTTTGTTGTGACTGCTAACCAACAATGTACTTGCGCCCTACCAGTTAAAAAAAAAAAGTGAGCAAGTCACAAAGAGCCGCAAGACTGCATAAAGAATAATTACGCGTAGTCATTAAACGAATGCAACGCGTGTATGTGCATTAAACAGAAAGGTTCTAATGAAGTGACTGCAAAGAACTGCCCTCAATGCTTGCGTTGCTTTATGTTGTATGCCAGTGGTGCGTTGGTTGGTAGAGATCCTACCTCCGGCACCAGAGGGTGCGGATTCGATTCCCGCTCGGGGAATTTATGTTATGGCATTTGGGTTTGTTCTCGTATCTGTTTTCTATGTATTATAAGTATAAGCGACCAACTTCAAAATCACGAAAAAAAAAACAGATTTTTTTTCGTGATTACGAAGTTGGTCCCATAGTAAATAATATTCGTATTGAAGAGTCGAATCACTTTCTAAGATGTCTTCAATGTTTTAAAAATAACCCTGTATATTTAAAATAATATATCCCTTCTTTGGTACCCATAACACAAGCAGGTCTAGCCTAGCTTGGGATCAGGGGCCCGATTCTACTAACACAAATGCACCAATGGACTCTCAATGGTGTCTCAATCGTGTCTCAAAAGAATGCCTATATTGTATCAGTGGAATAGTTTTTGACATATGTTATGGACTTAAACAATAAGTTAAACATTATGTTATCATTGATTAAGACACCATTGAGAGTCCATTAGTGCATTTGTATTAGTAGAATCGGGCCCCAGGTGACGCTGTGCGCACTTTTGTAAATATCATATTGAAGACTTTTGAACGAACATTTATAGTGACAAAGTCAAAGTCAAAAATACTTAATTCTGTGGACTCTCGCGGGCACTTAGACACATCATTTACAATGAGTGTTGCATATTATTATTCTGTATTAAATATTAAGTAAATAAGCTACTCTGTGACTAGATACTAAAGTGACAACCAACATTCCGCTGAACCCGTTGTCTCTACCCTCAACAAAGAGAATACAAAACAATATTTTAGCAGAGATAATGTACAGAAATATAAGTCGTCTGAACTTGATAAGATGTTTACACAGGGGGATTATATAAATCCACATGTAAACAGAACAGGTGTGGAAATTGTGGTATTAAACGCGACAAAAGATGCTAAAGACTACGCTTTTAAATTAAAATAACAGAGATGAAAATTTTCACATTGTTTTTTTGTTAACAAATTTTAGTAAAGTAGGGTTATTATATGTTCTCTAATATATAAACACTTTGACAGGCCAGAGGCCCGATTCTACTAACACAAATGCACCAATGGACTCTCAGTGGAATAGTTTTTGACACATGTTATTGTTTGAGTCCATAACAAATGTCAAAAACGATTCCACTGATACACTATCGGCATTCTTTTGAGACACGATTGAGATACCATTGAGAGTCCATTGGTGCATTTGTGTTAGTAGATTTGGGCCCCTGGTGGTCGACTGGCTTGCAATGACTTTATCCGCCGGGGGTTTGATTTCCGCGCATAACAAACATGCATGTAAATAAAATTTCGCCTGGGAATGCGTTCTTCACAAAAAAAAGTTTTCTGTAACCATCTGTAATCCTGATAATCTGTATATATTTTTTTATATTGATCAGCTGCATAGCTAAGTTGTGAAGGAGTGACAAATAAAAGATAATGGCGGGTGTGCTGCGATTCGAATGAAATATATTTCAAATTAAATTTGTTCTGTTATGCATCACACTTTCACATTTTTTTCATATTATTTAAGATTATGATTGTGTGAGAGGATACTATGCCAGTACTGTTTCAATATTTGCTTTACCAGGAGACATTAAACTCTGTGCTAAACTGATCTATTGCAGGCTATTAATGATAGATTAAAATTTTATATATTTTTTTAATATTCAAGCAATTATGTCAGTACTATTAAGTAATATGACCAAATTTAGAGGATTAACAATTAACATGGTAAAGTTATATTTCTTGGTAGCAGGTAACATGCATAATTTTATATAAAACAATTTAGAAACATTACGAGTCGGGGAATTCGTGGAATAAACAAAGCCACAGGTGCGGGGCGGTGCGAAATTAAATACGTACTGTAAGAGAACTGGTCCTACATAAATAATTCGCCCTTTAATTTGGAGCATACAATGCTGAACTACGATACAAATTTTACTAGAAATGATTTTATTTATTTATTTTACTTTACTAGCTTTTCCCCGCGGCTTCGCTCGCGTTAATTTTATAGATCTCGTTTGACAACAAAACAAACCATAGCGCTACTTGTGGCGCCATCTGTTGGCCGATACAGCGCCCTCTATAGTAGAATTATTTTTTTCCCATTGGAACGACATACTTTCACGTGATAAAAAGTAGGCTATGTTGGGCTCTGTACCACTAACAATATGTATGCAAATTTTCATAATGATTGGCTGCTTAGTCAAGCCGTGAAGGAATAACAAACAAACAAACTCACTTGTTACGTATTCTGACACACCGATCATGATTCACGAGACGTGACGGCGGAATTTGCTGAGGTAGCATTCAGCAGGCCTTCGTGACGCACCGATCGCCAGGCGGAAGTTGCTGCGTTAGCATTCAGATGGCTCCGAACTACATAGATTAGACAATGACGACGAAACGCTGATCTAGCAATCAGCTGGTTTAGCGGGGGGACGTCATGTCACGATCACTTCGAATCTAACATCGACCGTTGTCGCTAGGTTAAGTTAGGCTTAGACTTAATTTTAGTAATTTTGTAATTAATTATTTAATTAAAATTAGATTTAAATTCATTTTTGGTTTTCTTACAAGCCTCCGACCGCAGCCTACATCATTCACTTTCTCATTTATAATATTAGTAAACAATACACAAAATACTGATACAATAATGTCGGATTTTCTACCAGTCAAGTTCAGTGAACCACTGTGAGTGTAATTCACAATTGCGGCGATGAATACAATATGTTAAATACAAAATTCATAAATACCGAATACTATATAACAAACAAAAATAATAATATTATAATGACGATGATTCTTATAGGTACTATAAAAACAAAATATAAAAATATCATAAATATTGATTGTAAAAAAATAAACCTTCAAAATTCAACACAACAAAAAATAATTCATCTACCAGTGGGGCAATTCCCGTAATACGAACCAATTCTAGATCGATTCAACGACACTCGCTGTCTCACTCATACAAAATAGGAATTGAACTGAACAGCGAGTGTCGTTGAATCGAACTAGAATCGGTTCTTGTTACGTGAATTGCCCCACAGGAATTTTGTGTACAAAACGAACTCTATATAATTATGTAGATTTTTCTTATAGTGCGTCAAAAACTCTTCTTGGGAGACTTTGCGACACATGCTAGCAATGATAGTCACGATCCTAAGTCATGAAGAATCGACGTATTAATACACAGGTTAATATTTAAATTGTGTAAAATAATACTACGATGAGATAGAAGAAGAAACAAAATTATTACGATAACAGAAGTGGGTATGATGATGTACATATTTTTTTTATTACGTACATCAAAATGGACTTGAAAAAGAGACGCTAATATGTTCATGTGCACTAGCAGCTTGAACACGAAAAAAAAAGAAATCTTCATTTTTGTCTCATCTATTGACAAAGTTGTCGACGTTGAGGTCTTCGCAATTTATGCGGCTTATTTCATCTTGAGAATTAAGGTGAAAGGGTTTCTAAAGTGCCTCCACGACGTGCCCAGTGCTGTCAATATTTAATACTGAAACTGGATAAGCAGGATTTGTGCGAAAATAAGGTTTCAACAAGTTAATGAAGAACTTATAGTAAATTTTTAAAAAGCCTGTAGAAAAGGTTTCATTCAAAGAAAAAGGTTTCATGTTAAAATATTGTAACAAATACACACTAAAGGCTTGTTCATTTTAAGATGATTCTTTTTATAGACACATGTTTTAAACACAAAAATAAAACAGTAATAAATATTTGTACTGATGTCGAAATCATAGCAAGCCTTCATGGAATAGATGAACGTCTATATGTAGAACCAGTTAATTCAAAACACTATAAGAATTTAAGTCTTATAACTTTAGGGTCGAACACTTAACAATAGGGTTCCCTAGCATATTCATAAAAAGGGGTCGCGTCATCTTCACACCTCAGGTTAACGACATTGATTTTAACAGGAACTGTATCCCACACATTAACTTACATAAACAAAGGGTACGTATTGATTTATGTCGTGCGGTGCGACGCATTCGGAGCAGATGGAGCAAGAATCGGGGATAATGGGTGCCTCAAAATATTTGGAATGGGTTTAAAAGCTAATTTAAAATTTGGTCGCCGCTAAGTTAAAATTGACGACCGCCATGACCAAAGAGTTTTTTATAAATACCACCAAGGTGGCAAATAAGCATACGTCCCACTTGAAGGTAAGCAGTCATCACCGTAGCCTATGGACGCTTGCAACACTCGAGCGTTGCCGACCCTGTAAAATGTGGAGCTCTGGGGACTTTCCTCACCGTAGGAACACAACATGGCTGAGACCAATGCTATTTGGCTACGATCTTCTGTAAGGTGTAGGTCTTTCCCCAGCTGGGCTGCTCCGATTTGAGTGGATTATCCGCTGTGCCATACCTCTCTTTACTTTATTTCCAGAAAAAAAAAATACATTACCTAACCCAATAATAGCAGAAACCAATTTTAAACTTGTAACATAAATTGAGACGGTTCGTTAAATTCTATATCAGTAAAGACAGCTGCCAAAGTGAAAAGACGAATCGTATTGAACACTTTTTGACTGGTTATTTTCAGCTCATTTCCCATTTGCTTTAGACATTCTTGCTCTGGTAAAATACGGATATAAGAGCAATTAGACATCATAATAAACTAATTTCTTACGAGTCTAGTTACTTATGCAAAAAGAAAAAGAATGTTTAGATGGCTCAACGAAAATTATTTCTATGACATAAATGGATTATAAGTATAAACAGAATGAAATAATTGAATACTTTTTCATTTTGTATTATTGTAATTTTTTCATCCGTAAAATTTAATGTTAATAATTTGGTAGCTCAATTGCATGCTTCAAATTTAACAAAACATCTGTCGATTTCTTAAAAATTGTAACACCTTCTTGCTGTGTTTATGTTTTGACGCATTATTATTAATAATCGTCTCTTGTTTTGTAACCATTAATGATTTAAAAAAAAACTTGTTCGGAAGCACCAATTTTTATTAACTGACGTGATTTTAAAATTAACTTTGCAATGTGATTATCATCATCTAAAGAGGATAACAAGCAATTTGAATAAGTTAACGGGATCTCGAAATCTACCGTCACTACGTTTTGCAATTCAAAGCGCGGAATCAAGATTGATGATACTCTAATGCATCTTTGTACGTAATTTGCTTTGTATTTAGGTTCTGTTCAATTACACTCGAATGAAAAGACATAAAATAGGAGTGATATATACTTCACAAAATCGTTGGAGTAGCAGCCAAAAAAAATCTTCTCCTGTGACACATCAGAAGCACTGATCAGTTTATTTACCATACAGATTTTGTGGCGCTACAAAATCTAGAAAACTTGTTTTCTAATTTAAAATTGGACATGCAGATATGAAGCGGATTTTCCTCGATTGCATGAAATTGAAAAAAACAAAATCTCCACAAGTCCTAGATTATATGTCATATTTTATCGAATCTACAACTTATAAACCTGACATTTAAATGACAAAATATCTGCTAAATACTTAAAGGTGAGTGACTGATAATAAGCACTGCAGCTTAATTGTCAAATTTTTTTTAGACAATAATAAGTTGTAAATTGGGCGGAAAAACTACATCAGAATCTGTCTTCCAAGACAAATGTAGTTTTTTCGTTGATTTCCAAATCACCGCGAATTTCAACAGAAAGACATCTTGAAAAAGTGATTCGAAAAGATGCGTCTTTCTTCTTTAGCAATGTTAAAAACAGCAATTTGAAACTTAACAATAAATTATAATCCTATTATTGAGTTGATCAAGTAAAGCTACGTAAGTTATTAATATTGCTATGAGAATTGAACTGTCCATCTTTTTGAAATAGGGCTTCATTCTATCTATTTCCACGTCATTAAACGTGTCCACTCGGAGCATATCGTTTTTCATATTCACTTGCCTGCGCTTCGTATCATAGACATAAATTTTATGGATTTGATTTTTATCTATTTATGACCAATTTCAAAATCTAAAACGGTCTATCCAATAGAGTATTCTTTTTTCTCTTCAGTCAAAAATTTAAGAGACAGATTGATATCACTGAAATAAATAAAAAATGTGACACTCGGCGTGAGTATTGTGTGTGTCAGTCGACGGGAGTGTGACACTCGAGAGAAGTGTCGGGACACTCAATTGGAGTTCGTTGTTGTGACATTCGATGGGAGTGTCGTGACACTCGACGAGAGTATCGTGAAACTCGACGGGAGTGTCGTGACACTCGACGGGAGTGTCGTGACACTCGACGGGAGTGATTGTAACTAATTTCTGAAATGGTTGTAATATTTTTTTTTTGTATTCGTAGAATTTTATATTCATCATCATCATTTCAACCCATAATCACCCTACTGCAGGGGTACGGGTCTCCCTCCGATCGAAGGGGATTAGAGCGTACTCTGCCACGCTGCTCCAATGCGGATTGGCAGAGGCCGGTGTTTTCAAACGAAAACGATGATTTTATTTTTTATTTAACGACTGTCATCTATCTACAACAGACATTACCGTACCGACGACTTAACGTGGCGACTCCGAAGCACGGAGAAGCTCGAGATAACGAAACCTATCCAAACGCTGGCTAGGGTCGACGTCGCTTAACTTGCGGGTTCATATAAGAGTGCGACACACAGCGACGCCATTGCCTGTGAAGGCCTAGTTTCTCAGTAAACGATTTGAAGTTGGATTTACTCTTTCCTAACACGAACCTATTGAGAAATCAAAGAGTAAATTGAAGATTTTCATATTTTATATTATTTTCGCTATGACGTAAAACATAATAAACAATCGATAATATATTAACAAACTAACAAAAATACATTGACAAGACGTCTCTCATAATAACAAAATATAACTTGCCTAACTATTTGGAAAACTTCAATAATTTCTACGAAGCAACTGTCTCAACATGAAAATTATTAACGTTAAAAGTTCCCCTGAAAATCGTCACATGTCGGAAACTGATGAATCAGAAATATCTTCAATAGTTGTAACTTTCATCTTAACTTTTCGGTAGACAGTCCGCTAGCTTCCCGAATGTTCTAAGTTATAAATGGCATCTATTTCCGACTTTCAAGTTATTAAGTTTCAATATCATATTATCTTCCTAACTAATATTATAAATGAGAAAGTGAGTATGTTTGTTTGTTTGTTTGTTATTCCTTCACGGCTTGATTAAGCAGCCGATCTTTATGAAAATTTGTACACATATTGTCAAGGGTACAGAGCCCAACATAGACTTTTTATACCTTGAAAGCATGTCATTCCAATGGGAAAATGTTTTTACTACTGTAGATGCGCTGCAATTCGCAATTGCCGGCGCCACAAGTCGCGCTATGGGTTGTTTTGTTGTCATCATAAAATTAAACGCGAGCGAAGCCGCGGGGAAAAGCTAGTATTTTCTTAAATCAATATTGTTTGCAAGGTTTAATCGTAATAAACCGCTGTGTTTATATAATATTAGTTTTAATCTACTAAAATCAATTTTAGATTAATTCAAATTCGGCTTTGTCGTATTTTAAACAATTACTTTTTAATTATTTGTATGGTACCTAAAGGCGGTTTTGGCTTAAGTGTTTTAACTCATAGCCTTGAAAACAAAACCTTTGACAAAAGACCTCCCCTTCCACCCCCATTGGTAAAGCTGTAATATCCATAGTATTAAATTGTACAAGTTTTTTTCGTTTTTGGTTGGACATTTTATTAAAATTTTTAGAAACGTATGAACGTTCGAGTTTCTCGGCCCGATTATCAGAGTTTCCAGTCATTAGACGCCATATAGACGTAAATTATTACAAGTAACAGAGAGTTTACACACAATTTGTGTTCAAATGCCTTACAATATTCGTTGGATCTATGTCAGAAATAGATTTCGCTCGTTTAAATGTAAAGTTAACAATAAAACCTTTTCAACGCTACAGTTTGTACCCTCACCGGTGTCTGATAAATGAGACAAATACTAATAAAGTTAATTTTATTTTTAAAGTTTCAAATATAAATATGTAAGTTATAATAAATAGAATCTTTTATGTATTTAGTAACATACGCAAAATTGACGACATACCTAAATGTGAACAGAGCTGGTGCGGCTTGTGAAGCGGCTGAAAAAGCTAAAGCTTGTAAAGACAGGGGTCTAGGCTCCGAAAATGATTTTGTCCCATTCGGTGTCGCGACCCTTGGTCCGTGGGGTCCTTCTGCTATAAGACTTTTTAGGGAACCTGTAAAAAGGTTAGTCGACATCACAGGAGACCGAAGAGCTGGCAGCTACCTCGGACAAAGAATTAGTCTAGCTATTCAAAGGGGGAACGCTGCCAGTATCTTCGGAACCTTGCCTAAAGGGACTCCTTTTAATAATATATTTTAGTTATTTTATTATATTTTTTAAGGTTTTTAGTTTTAGGTTCATTATAATTTGTTTATAATAATATGTTTAGTTTAGTTTTAATAATGTTTAAGGTCATAAATATTACACAAGTTTGTATATTTACCTAAATGTTGGTTTTTTTTTCAAACCAAATTGTGGTCGTTGTATTTGGTAAGCATTTTTATTTATAAAAATCCGTGGCGTGGAAAGGATTAATATTCGTTTTATGACCCGTCGTACTTTAAAGACTGACTTTAAACAGTCCGTTGGCGCAGAAGGTAATAAGTATCTTCGGTACCAAAGGACACGAATTCAACTCTCCAACACGAAAGACAGACCTTATCGTATCTGTGACACACAGTACATAAACAAAAATGAACACTCGTCCAAGCATAGAGCTACATGACGTCGCATCACATGACAAGCGGTGGCGAAAGTCCCGACCTAGGCATAACCACAAACACCCACCACTCTCGTAAGAGTGTACGACACGCTACGTTCACACGGAGCCGTTTTGCCGAATCTTATTTTCATCGGATCTGGAAAAACCGAATGTTGTATTCACACAGCACATCTTGCATTGCCGTATCCGACGGCCTCGTATCGAGATCTCATTGATTTTTTAACGACGACGTATTCGGTTTCATGATCCGGCTAACCGAATCACATGTACTGAATGCGCTATATCACTGAACCGGATCTTACAATTTGCAGTACAGCCGGATTGGTTTGTAGTCGCAAAATCGGATGTCAACTTCAGCAAGATTAGGTTTTTTTTGCCGTGTCTTGAAACAGAATGCATCTGTGAAATCATTCATTGAAATACTGTTGCCACTAAATCGGATCCTACAAAAACCGTTACCAAAGAATCGTATGTGTCCGTGTGAACGGGCCGAAGTAGAAGAATATATCTCGATGTGTGTTTTATGTAAAAACACTTACAACAAATGTATTCAGAGCCCCAGACATATTCAATAAGCACTGATAAATTTCACTGACGCTTGTAAACTTCGTATCCCTCAATATTACTTAACAGCAAAAAACTAGATTGAACCGGCACAATCCTATTTGCACTGCCTATTTATTGGGTACATTTTTTGTTAACCCTCCCGCAATTTTGAAAGGTTATTTATTTAAAAGGGTTTCACCAGCTGTCGTTAGCAAAAAATATTTTGTAACTCGTCGAAAATTTGTTAAATTGTCAATTTTCTGTTAATAGATTATTATAAGTATACCTTTATATATAACTACGTTAACCTAAGGTTACGTTGAAATGGTTTCTTTTAGTAATAAGGCTGCCTTATTGCGAATACATACGTACACGTTACAGTTTATAAGTTCTCTGTTACCTGTGTATTCTTTTATTATTTTGTCCAAGTATTGCAAATATAGCAAAATTGTACTTCTCTTTTTATTTGTTTATAGCCCCGAAAATTCATTACCGAATATACTAAATGATTGGGACATTAAACAAATTAAAACCAAAAATAAAATAACAGCGTTTTACCCTGAAATAAAACGCTTATTAAATACTTACCTTATTTGAAGCTTATGTGTATATTATATACACAATGAGATAGGCCCTATCTGTTTTCCGCACATCTTTCCTCTCTTTCTACCCTGTAGCCCTCTCTCACTCGCACACTATCCCCTCTACTCCACCAGGGCGGCCATACGGTTGGTGGCCGCGTTCTGATCATTGTGTCGAATTAAACCAGGCAGATTTAAAAACTAAGCTTCAAATAAGGTAAGTATTTAATAAGCGTTTTATTTCAGGGTAAAACGCTGTTATTAAACACTTGACCGTTATTTGAAGCTTATGTGTATATTATATACACAATGAGACCTGTTTGTTATCGCCTGGTGGAGGAGGACGCCAATGTGAAGTTATGCACATGAACAAGCCGAAGGCGTAAACGGTAACTATGAAGGTTACACTGTTCATTTTATATTTAGGAAAATATAAATTAAATTGCAAGTGTGCGAGACTAAATAAATTTGTTTAATCAAATAATACTCTGATGTACAAAGAAATTACAATCATAGTATCTGGAAATGTACACAAAAACATATACGAAATAATATGCAAGCAACATAATAAAATAGTAAACTTCTTCACAATTTTGATTAATTTGTGCCGAAACAGTCTGACATCCCAGAGCTAACAGGAGCCTGGACGACCTCATGCCTATAGAAGCAACGGAATGTGTCATCAGACCTCTAGTTATCTCGTGACAAAATTTGTCAACGGACACGTTATCGGGCCAGTTTCTGGAGGCGACCGCTGAGCGAACGCTACCGGGAGTTGCGACAATACTAGCCTCTGTTATGCGCTCACATTACGCGCTACTGGCTTGTGGTAGGGACCACAAGGAGGGCCTTAAAATAACAAATAAAAATGGAATTATGTTTTTCATTTAACAATTTAACACATTGCTTTACCCAAAACAATTATTGAATTGTCATTTCTTAGCAATTTCCAGGCCGATTGCCTAAAATCCAAACGGTCAGTTTTAGAACCAAGTCTGGGCCATAGAATCAAATGATTAGTATTGTCAATATAATGCTTTTTATTGACTGCCAGAAGGGTCAGGTCATGGATACGTCTACCAGAAAACAAAGCAGCAACATAACAGTGTGTCCGGTAGCAAAACAGTTATTTTCGTTAATTTCATATGAAGACAAAAATTAAGAGAATTTACATCTCAAATAGTTTTCTTATGAGTTGCAGGTTTTTTATATCATGCTTAACCAGTACGTGAGCACTTAGGACTCCCAAAAATTCGGTATTACAGAGCGTAGACACCACTGATTTGTGCAAAAGTATAAATACTGTGTGATTCCTAAAATAATAATGACTCAAAAATCGAATCCTAGCCGTCTATTCCATGCGGCTTTGTATGTACTACGCGTAGATGGACGCTAGAACGATGAAAGTAGGTCCAGTTGCGAACTGTTCCAGATTAGCTAAGATTATAAGACCACCCTCATCAAGTTCAAGAGAACTATTGATTTCGTGCTGCCTTTCTTGCGAATGAAATATAAGGCTGTTCTGTTGTCGCACTGCAATAGAACCGTGGAACGACTCGAGGACTGACCCTGGTCTTGTAATACATTGAGTAAGGCCAAAAGTTCCTTTTGGTTGCAGTGTACCAGTAGTTCTCATTAGTTCTATGGTCTCATGAATGAACGGTCGACTATTTGCTCTCCCCAAGCAAGGTCTGTCACGTCAGTCACTAGGAAATACGAAGTGAATCGGAAAGACAATGGTGTTTCTGCAACTACCATGTTAGCTCCTTCAGTCAATGAACCGGAAACATGAACTGTTTGACATCTGGTATTGTGGCGACTGTGTTCAGGAAAGAGAGGAGTACTCGAAAGTGAAGCCTGCTCTTGTCACTAAAAAACTTAGATATTGCAACTTCTCTACCGTGATTTGGACTTGTAATATCTGTGTACTTTAATGCACAACTCACACCTCGAAAATAGTCCAAATTCAAATTCAAAATTCAAAACTTTTATTCAGAGAATAGGTTTTCACAAACACGTTCTCTTGTCAGAGTATACAGTAATAAATGATTTGCATAAATTAATCAATTCTATAACTACTACCATTTCGGAAACAAAAGCAAAATGACCACTGGTAAAAAGAAATGGCGAAAGAAAACCAGTTACGGCCTTTTTTGTCGTTTAAAAATATATCGTACTTTTCATTTTCAACATAAAATTTAAAACTAGGTACATAAATACAACATTACGTACGCGGAATGTCAATAAAAAGTGCCATTAATTTGTCTCAACATAAAAATAAATCTAAAATATAAAATGCTAAATCGGTGTTAAAGATAGGAGCAGACCGCCGGCAAGGCAGCAAGTCCAAATAGACAAATATTTGAATCTCTTGATTCCTCATTGACTGTGCTACCTAATTAGATAGAAGCAAACACCTTGGGGGTCACTTCATTTTCACTAACCTTCCTTTGTAGATTAGACGCAGGAACCGTCTAATCTGTGAGATGGAGCTACGGAAAGAACCGTCTAGTCTGTGAGATGGAGCTAGTGAAAATAGGTCTGTGACAGGACTATTTTCCACATCCAATCATTTGTTTGAAAGTACTCCGGAACTCGAGAGACATTTATTAATCTAACACTGTCGGTGATTACATATCTGTTTAAGGCCGCTAGGTTGAACATGGGTCGGTGCGACTCGTGCCCTTTGACACAAGGAACAGTGTGTACACAAACTTGGCGAGGCTTTGACAACATCTAATGTCTACACACCGGTGTTGCATCTGGGTGATAATGGACGACATTGCATCCGTCGATTGCATTGAAACGAGTCTCGTTTAACAGTAGTAGGTACTACAAGTAGCGGTCGATGTGAAAAGGACAGTTGGGGGTGCCCCAACGAGCCAGACGCGAAGCTCTGAATGTTGCGGGCTGATAGTCAAACTATACATCTTTTGTTACGGTAGTAATCAGAACCATGACATGACCCTGCGAGGGTTTAGTATTGCAGCAACCCTGCTCGGGTTGATTGTAGGCATGGGAAATATGCGTAAGCGCACAACATCCATGAGTAGTACTCTGCATGCAGAGGTAAGTTACGTAAAGCCTGCCCCTGCGAGGGGTGGCGTGCGGCCTTGCTTTGACCCGTTTGCGCAACGGAAGCAAGAATGGCCGGCTTAATGTATCACTTGTTTGTGTGTTGCAAACAAAGCTTATTCTATCTATCAATCAATGACCCTGCGAGGGTCGAGCATTACAGCAACCCTGCGAGGGTTGATAATAGGCATGGGAAATATGCATAGGTGCACAACATCCATGAGTAGTACCCTGCGGAGGTACGATATGTAAAGCCTGCCCCTGCGAGGGGTGGCGTGCGGCCTTGCTTTGACCCGTTTGCGCAACGGAAGCAAAGATGGCCGGCTTAATGTATCACTTGTTTGTGTGTTGCAAATAAAGATTATTCTATTTATCTATCAATGACCCTGCGAGGGTCGAGCGTTACAGCAATCCTGCGAGGGTTGATTGAAGGCATAGGAAATATGCGTAGGCACACAACATCCATGAGTAGTACCCTGCAGAGGTACGATATGTAAAGCCTGCCCCTGCAAGGGGTAGCGTGCGGTCTTGCTTTGGCTCGTGATCAGACCAATGACTAATATTTGTGACTTTTAGTGTTTATTGTATCACTTGTTTCTGTGTTGCAAATAAAGCTTATTCTATCTATCTATCAATGACCCTGCGAGGGTCGAGCGTTACAGCAACCCTGCGAGGGTTGATAATAGGCATGGGAAATATGCGTAGGTGCACAACATCCATGAGTAGTACCCTGCAGAGGTACGTTATGTAAAGCCTGCCCCTTCGAGAGGTGGCGTGCGGCCTTGCTTTGACCCGTTTGCGCAACGGAAGCAGAGATGGCCGGGTTTGGTAAAGGCAAGAAAGCTTTTCGAACACCCTTCTCCTGTGCTGCGGCTAGTGACTCCGCATTAAACACGTGCTGACATGACGGGGAATCTTACGTAGCGCGACCTTGAAATGAGGGAACGCTCACGTGGTTCTTAACATCGTAACAACAACTTCTCATTTTGATAACCTCCGCACGACGATTCAAGTTAATTGCAATGATCAGAGCAAACTTTAAAAATTTCGTCTTTCAAAAACAGCTCGTTAACTTTCTCGCCTATTAGTATGTCAAATTCGAATCGCGCGCCCACTGTAATAAACTTCTGACAGAAGTTTGTAAGGCTTCGCGTTGCTTATGAACGCAGAATGATAAGGCAGCAAATGACTTGTGAGCGTGAGCAAAAGGGAGTTACGAATCATGTCTAAATTTCGTCATTTATCTTTAAATCGACAAAACCGGGGGTAGCATTATAAAAATAGAACCACGCACCAATCACTACTATCTAAACGTTGCAAATCCTTTAACGTCCGAAGAAGGGTCTTTAGTTCGAACGGGCCAAATTGAACGGGCCATGGGACGTTCGACCGTATAGTCAAAATCGTCTTGCGTCCCAACGGGCCACTGATTAAATTTTGTAAACAAATTGAATGTAATAAAAAATTTAAGTACATGCAGGTAGAAAAGTTAAAATAGGAAAATTAAAACACGAATTGTTTTTTAATATTATTTATTATCATCTCTTAAAAAAGACAAGCTACTTACTTATTAATAAAAAATTCTCAAAAATTTAACGTCATCTTTAAAAGTTTTATAATAAAAATCAGAAAGAAAGAAAGAAAATACGTTTATTGGGCACTTAAAACTTACAATTATTTGTAGTACTTATCTAATACAATATTTTTTTTAAATTACTGCGCCCAAACAGGCCTCCACTCAGCATAAGTCGCGGCACGAGTACCGCGACGCTGGTATTCTGTGGATACCTTGTAATGTGTGTGGACAGAGGCGTCTGACTGACGCCGTGCAAACTAAAATATTTAAACATAACATTTTCTTATAATTAATTTAAATAATTAAAAAAAGTAAATTAAAAGGTTAATTATATAATAAATGTAATAAAATAATAATGTGAATAAATAAATACAAAAAAAAATATTTGGATAAATATACTAATAATTATTTCTATGCGGCTTTCTGCAAGTTCAATAAGTATTTTTTATAGTTATTTTTAAAAGAAAAAACAGAGCTGGAATTTCTGATTGGTGGAGGAATATTGTTCCAACACTTGGATGCCAAGTAACGAAAACTACCACAAAATGCGGATGTACTATGGGTTGGACATATTAGGCGATCAGTTATACGGGACTTGCGTTGAGAGAAATGTATTTTAGCGTAAATCAGTCTTATGAAGATTAATAATATAATTAACAACACTTGAATCAAATATAAAATTTTGAGGAATGGGAATATTCATATCATGTTGAACTGCTGCAACGCATCTTTCCATTTCTTCTTCTATATAATTTGTTTCCTTGTCCTTTGGTTCATGGTTGTGAGCTGTCTCTCGTAAAACACTTAAAGGGTTGTTTCTTATTTTAACTGATGCTTTGCACGTATTCTTTTTCGAACATACCCAAATTTCGGTACGGTCTTTATTTATGCTTTTCCTGGCGTACTCAAACCCATTTATTTTTAGAGAACTTGACAGAAAAGTAAAGACATACAAAGATGTCACTCAGTTCATTGTTTTCACATATGTATAGAGTTTATAAACCAAACTCTTTGCTCTAACATTTATAAATCAAATATAAATAAAAGCTGTCCACCTTTTCTTGTTGTGCCTACACGTACAGATCCATATTGAGACGTAGATGGCTGTTCGTCGTCCATTTTTAGTACCCTAAAATTAAACACAATATAATTATAAAAAAAGCACAACAATACACTTATTTTTTTTTACAAAAAAAAATAATTAAAAAATAATTGTAGACTAGATAAATATTTAAATTTATGAATTATGTAAAGATAGAGGAACTTTCTATTTGGAATTCAAACATTATAATATACCTTTTTTTGCTGAAAATAAATATGCATATTGTAAAAAAAATATTTGAAATGTGATAGATAATTAATAAGGCAAATAGAATTTTGGCTTAAAATCATTGTGTAAAAAATACTCACCACAAAATTTTTTCACCACTGACACGGCACAAACGCAAGCAATTGCAAAAACAAAGTGACCTCAAAGTGCGCGTCATACACCATCCCTTTTCATTAGCCGATCAAAAAGAAGTTACTTATCTGTGACGTCAGAGGACTCTGACATCACATATAAGTAGCTTGTATCTGATTGGCTAATGAAAAGAATCGTAAGATAAGGATTGTTGCTAACTGCTAACTGAAGTGTATAAGTTGATTTTAATGTATTTTGTTTTTTTTAAGGTACTTGCTTTTGGCTAAGTAAATATTTAAGTAGTAAATAATAATTACTTTATAAAAAAAAACAATTTATAAAATAATATAAACAATAATAATAATATTAATATTTATTTATATTAATAGGTATTGTTGTTAATGAACGCTTTTTTTATGCGACTGTACTGACAGTATTTTAAAATAGTAATTTAATCAGTGGCCCGTTGGGACGCAAGACGATTTTGACTATACGGTCGAACGTCCCATGGCCCGTTCAATTTGGCCCGTTCGAACTAAAGACCCCGAAGAAACCCCTGAGGAGTCTTAAGTATACTAGGTTCTTTCAATTTCGTCTCAATTTTAAACATAAAACCTGATTGAGCAACCGTTGGCGGTACTTCGACAAAATTTACAATAGATCTGCGTATAGCTCGACACTAACGTTCCCGTCACCTATATTCCCATTAATGTGTACCGCGGAACAAGATACAGAATAAAATTATTATTGCAAATTGAATAAAATGAATGATTGATATCGAAGGTCATCTACTTAACGTGTTAATTTACAGGACTCGCGACGTCGATACCGGCGTTTGCTCTCCCCCCCGCCTTTTTGTTACGGTGACGCGGTCTAGATTTTCTGAGGACTCGAGTCCAATTGATTCACGCGATCGCGATTTTTATCGTCACTTTTAGCGGGAGCACTAGCACTAGCACATGGTGTTTTCGAGCATGGAATTAAAACACTATCGTCACTTTCCATCTTAATACGTGCTGAAAAGAAACCTAGGGTAGAAAATCACACAAATTATTCATAAAACATGTAATTAAGCAAAACTGAAAAAATATGTAGGTAGGTACTAAAAGCCTACGTACGTAAAAAGTACCGAACGGTAACACCGTTAATCTAATAATTGAAACAGGAAAGATAATAAAAAGAAATATTAAATAAATTGCAAAAAGAAATGCAAAAAAAAGTAAAAAATTATTAATAAAAAGAAATAATTAAATAAATTGCATAAAGAAATGCAAAAAAAAGAAAAATAATTATTTCACCGAATCCTGGGCACGACCGTGCGCAGCGGAAAACAGGACGCCAATGATCAGAACGCGGCCACCAACCGTATGGCCGCCCTGGTGGAGTAGAGGGGATAGTGTGCGAGTGAGAGAGGGCTACAGGGTAGAAAGAGAGGAAAGATGTGCGGAAAACAGATAGGGCCTATCTCATTGTGTATATAATATACACATAAGCTTCAAATAACGGTCAAGTGTTTAATGCACAATTTTTATCCACCATATAATATACTAGCTTTTTTGCCCACGACTTCGTCCGCGTGAAGTTCCGGACCCGTTCCCGTGGGAACCACATTGAATTTCGGGAAAAGCTATAGCCCATGTCACTCCCTGATAATGTAGCTTTCTACTGGTGAAAGAATTTTTGAAATCGGTCTAGTAATTTCGAAGTCTATTCAATTCAAACAATCAAATCTTTCCTCTTTATAATATTAGTATAGATGAAATCGTTTATTTCAGAAATTAGACCTTCAAAAGCGCTTTTTCTTGTCATTTACAACTTATATATTTATGTATAAAGCAAATAAACTACTTTAAAAACTACCACCATTTCGGACACAAGCAAAATGGCCACCGGTAAAAGAAATAATATTAGTATAGATAGTATAGGTGAATAACATAATAATATTGATAATCATAACCCGTTACGCAAAAGGTGCCCGCCCTAAAAGCAGAATGCTACCCAAAATTCTATATTTAACTTGCTAGGCTTTTAGTTTACTATTAACTTGTTTATGTACGCCGAAAGCAAACTTCAGTTAATTCTCTTAACATGAAACTAGGGGAAACTGAGGATGTTAACTGAAGGAATAACACGAAGAAAGGGTGATTTTGGGTAAGGAAATTTGAACGAGCTGTTGTTTTAACTATAACGTACTCGTACTTAGCAAAGAATAATAAATGAAGTACATTACTGGTAATATCGTACATCGTGTAAAGAGATACACGTATCCATTTTTTTAATGTTAAACGGCAGACAAACAGGCAAGCGGGCCGCCTGATGGAAAGTGGGCACCGCCGCCTATGGACATCAGCAACACCAGGGGCACTACCAATGCGCTGCCCACCTCTGACGAGACCTCTAATGTAGCTCTTAAATAGTCAATGTCATAGTCCGAAGGAAACACAGAGCTGGGGAGCTCATTCAAATCAAAAACTTACGAAATACCTAGAATACCCGACCAAATCTCTATAGATTGTGTTATAGGCAATGTATAGGTTTAGATTGAAATTGAAAGTAATTGCTCAGGTTTCTTTGTTTTGATGGGTTGGTGTAATTTGGTAAAAAAATGTAAATATGTAAAAAAAAGCGTTGAATAGCATAAGTGTTAGAACGGGTAGGTACCTAAAAAGCATGAATCTGATCTCTTCCTTTGCAGAATTAATTGAGTATTTTTAAGTAATAAAATGTAGTTAGTATCATACGATAAAATCATTTTACCATCTACGATTTTTTAATACAGAAATTTTAGTTGTTTATAAATAATCAATCGTTTATTTTGTTTTGACACATACATTTTAAAATCAGAATATCACAAGGCATTATTACAAAAACTTTATATGAAAAAGAGCCGTTTCATCAGACATTATTATAGAAGTTAGTTGAATAATTTCAACTTTGAAAATTCTTTTGTCATTCATAAAAGAACTAAAGAAAAATTGATAGAAATTTACGAATTGAGATTACAATATATCAAAATTCAATGAATGAAGTTTGCTTATCTCAACATATTTTTTTTTTCAATTGATATTTTGTAATCACAGTTGTAGAATTGCGGGAGCGAATGGCTCTCACCGCAAGAATTACCCCTTCTTCCACTTGGAGCCACTGCTCGATCCCCCCAGTGGATCCTAGGAACAACTTTATTTCCACTTCAATCCAATATTCGTAAAATATAATTGGAAAAATCTGAAAAAAATTGACAAGGTGTATTCAAGTCTACAGATTTCGATTCGTTAAAACGTGAAAAAGTCCATAATACCACATACTGTTTGCGATCATCGATTTTATTAGGGTAACAACACAATTATTTTTATATCATAAAAAATTTCAAATTGGAAATCTGATCATCCAAGCAACGCTTTTTTATAAAAAATATGGTTTCATAATTCAGTGCCTCCAGTTAAAAAGGGAATAACTCGATTTTATCAACTTTTCAGGAGAGCCAAAAAACCAAACTTTTGGAAATTCTCGTGGACTTATGTTTTAACCAGGAATTGAAATACACAATTTCGTAGACAATATTATGGACTTTGTGTATATGAAAAATGGTTTAAATTCACGATCGTTTAATATATATTTTTACGTTTTTTTTCGAATTATGCCTTTGTTAACCATTATTTTATGGCATAACGTGTTTTAAGCGACTGTCTCTATGTCACTTAAAAGAAATAATACGAATTATGCCTTTGTTAACCATTATTTTATGGCATAACGTGTCTTAAGCGATTGTTTCTATGTCACTTAAAAGAAATAATACGAATTATATTTTTCTCTTTGTGTCGCAAAATAATGTAATTCAAAAGACATGCAGGTAAATTAAAGGCAAAGTTAAAGAATAAAAGTTTTATTGAAAAATAGCATACACAATGAAGTACAAAGAGTCGTAGTAATAATTAATTAATAACATTATGATACCCAATGATGAAGATTAGACGAAAAATAAATCAAATTTGTTCGTCTACTAGCTGCACCTAGAAAAAAAATCGATGTTTTAAAACTATTAACAGAAAACCAGGATCTACGCGAACGAAGAGCGTAAGTTATTACTTACATTACTAGGTTCTTCAAAAGCCTCAGTCGTAATATCATTATCATTATTTTGATCTTTCAGATACTGTTCTTTAATTCATTCATTAATTGGCTCGCTCTGTAAATATAACAGAAGACGTTGCTATTGAAAATAAACTGTTACAAGATAAATCTATACCTAATGTAATAAAGCAAAAGAGATTTTTTTTATATCTTTAAACGCGATAATCTCTGGAACTAGTCTGATTGGAAAAATATTTTTGTATGTTATAGCTAGGTTAACGAAACACAGTATAGGCTATTAAGAAGAAAAAAAGTAAAATACACAACTCGCCGATCAACAGAATTTTAAAATGGGTAAAGGTAGGTACTTACTAGTACAGGAGCAGTCTCGTTATGATTAACACTCATTATAATCGACATTTATAGTTTTTGAATATAGCTGAACCTAGAAAAATAAAAATAGAAGTTTCAAAACTAGTAACAGAAAAGCACGAAGTTAGTTATAATTACATCTCAAAACATTAAAAAGTCAAGTAGTACATACCCTGTCACCAATGTATTTAGATTTAGTTGTTGCCCTGAAAATCTCGTTCGTATACTCAGTTATGCCTAAATCTTGCGGAGTAATCAATTCTTCGCCCTATGAAAAACATAAAAATATTTTGTAATAATATGCGGTAACTTATACAGCTGAAAAAGTTAAAATCGACTTGTCAAAAAATGTCTACAACTGAATAACCTACAATAGATAGCTAAATATAGGTACTTACTGTTACTAATTGCGTGATTTTTTACCACGATTTTAAAACACTAACGGCGACGGCATAAAACAAATGAAGGCACAAAGTGTTTACAAATACCATCTAAGTGTCAGTGTGGTGTGAGTGAGAACAGTTTTCGCACTCTTTATATCATATTTCAAAATTATAACATTTTAGAGATTATTTTATCACAAAAACAATAAGAAAAACGTAAAATAAGGCACAAAGAATATTATAATTATTTTTATAAATGTGGAACAGTTCATATTATAGTATTTACTTTTCAAAGGAATGATTTGACTCATTCCCACTAGCAGCAAGTCAAACCGATGCGAGAAGGTAACAAGTCGGAGAATACCTCATTATAGCACTTATTAAAACATGCATTAAAGGGAACAACTGCTTTTGTTTCTATAAATTTGAAATTTGATTCTGCGCGGTACAAAATGTCGTAATGTCTATAATAACAAAGTTAACTAAAACAATGCCATTTTGAACTCAAACAAATACGAACCTATCATAATTATGTCTTTAGAGTCGAAAATTAAAATCCGGTAACTGTGTTTGTGTCATTTTAAAGCGTGAAATATGTCCTTAGTGTAATCTAAAAATTGGGTTAGGAATAAGTTAGAGATTATGTCCTTTTGATATGTTATGTAACTCGACGAGCTGATTCCAACGGGCTAATAAAAACAAAAGGGCATAACTCGTCTTAGACCCCTTTTGACTGGAGGCACTGAATTTACTCTCGGGATATTTTTTTTATGGTAAACTAATTTTATTAAACCCAATTAAACCGGTTATATCGATTTTTTTAAATTAATATCGTTTACGTAATAATTAACTAACTATAATTAACTAACATCTCCAATATTGTTTAGACATAATCTAACCGCTATCTATATGTATAAAAGGAGAAGCTGACTGACTGACATATCAACGCAGGGCCTAAACTATAAGGGTTAGAAACTTGAAATTTTTCACAGGGGTTCCTTTTATAACGTAGGGGAGCAGTAAGAAAGGATTTTTCAACATTCCCACGGGAAAGCGAGATATACGCAAACGAAGTTGCGAGGGATTTACTAGTATATAATAAGTTAGACCGTGAATAAACGAATATGGCGAAACTATGACTCCGGAACCCTGAAAAAAGAACAAATTGAAAATAATTATACATGAAAGTAGTACTTCTACCATACTTGATATGTAGGGAAGAGTTTTAACAAAAACTTTTTTTTTTCTGTACGCGACACAACTTTCTGAACATTATGACAAAGGATAAAAGGTCTAAACTCAAGTTTAAGAACATTAATTTTTTGTTACATACATTGTAATTTATCTTACGGCCCTTTACAAAATGGCGGGTTTTATTTCATGTTTTATTCATGTCACAGAATTATGGTGATCTCAATATACATTACTTTTGTAACTCACTGAACAAATAAAGTGAATATTTTAACATATTTATATAAATGGCGTGGTAGAGCATTTTATGGTATGGCACGTAGTAAGAAGTACCACCCTCTCACAGAATATCGGTGTGAAACAACCATTCAGCATTCTGCGTGTTACGGATGGCAGGGATTGTAAAATAAAACAATATTGATGCAAGGAAAAAATGGTATATTATGAGGTGTTATATTAGGAGGCTGAGAAAAAGAAAGTGAACGACAGGCAAAAATCCGTATGCTTGTTTGCCACCTTTGTGGTATAAAAAAAATGAAATATGGCTTAAAAAACATGGACAATTAAAAAAGTAAAGATTTAAATAAAAAAGTAGTTCGGTCTTCCACACTATTGTTTAAACTTTTAAAGACACAATTAAAATAATTTAATATATTAAAATAATACTTTTTATTTTAATATTTAATATTTTAATATATTTTATAAAAGTGTAAAAAAAGTTTGTCTGTACATTTAATATATTTCCAAAAAAATTGTTTAGGGCGATGAAGAATAAGCAATAGAACAAGAATTTCGAAAAAATTTGTCCGTCTGTTTGTATGTATGTTTGTACACGCTAATCTCAGAAACGGCTGAACCGATTTGGATGCGGTTTTCACTAATATGTAGCGATTTGCTCAACTTAACATTTAGCGTATGTTTCTTTTCAAAATTCCTACAGGAACGGGAATAACGGGACTGAACGTGTAAATCACTGACTACTGAAGGGATTATTATGAAATTTGGTTCACGAGTAGAATTTAATCTGGAGTAACACATGGGGTATTTTTATATTTTGCACACGGGTTCCTTTTATAACGTAGGTGGGCACTAAGAAAGAATTTTGCAAAGATTCCACGGGAAAGCGAGATATACGCAAACGAAGTTGCGAGGGGACGCTCAGCCCAAACCGCTGGGTTTAGAGATGCCAAATTTGGCATGTAGGGTCCTTATAAGGTCAGGACCGACCGGACCGGAAAGGATCAGACCTGATCGGTCCGGAAGGAACCGCACCGTACCGGGCCCTGCCGGACCGGACCGAACCGGACCAGACCGGATTTTTTTCAAAGTCCTGACTGACTGACTTAACTATATATCAACGCACAGCCCAAACCGGTAGGTCTAGAGATTCCAAATTGGACTGTAGGTTCCTTACGACGTCTAGAGGTGTACTAAGAAAGGATTTTTCAAAATTCCCACGGGAATCCGAGATATACGCAAACGAAGTTGCGAGGGGACCCACAGCCCAAACCGCTGGGTCTAGAGATGCCAAATTTGGCATGTAGGGTCCTTATAAGGTCCGAACCGACCGGACCGGACCGGACCGGAACGGACCGGAACAGATCAGACCTGATCGGTCCGAAAGGAACCGCACCGTATCGTGCCGTGCCGGACCGGACCGAACCGGACCGGGCCGGTTTTTTTTTCTGAAGAAAAATATGCTAATTGTCATGAGGACCGGACCGGACCGACCGGACATGATCGGGACGGATGGAACCGTACCGTACTGGGCCGTGCCGGACCGGCATTTGTTTCTGAATAAAAATATGCTAATTGTTACTAGGCCACGCGGGCGAAGCCGCGGGCAGAAGCTAGTTAAATAATAAATTATAATGAAATCACGAAAAAGTTATAGTTATTTCAATTATGATAACATTATAATATGCAAACTTGAATTGTGTTTATTGGAATACTCGTGAATTTCATAAAATCTAATCATATGATACATTAAGATAAATTAACATCGGAATGGAACCTTCAATTTAGAGTCATAATGGTTTTGTTTCATTCAGAATTATAAAATGGTATCGTGATATAAATCTGTATAAATACTGCTATTTGGTGACCTTGTAAATTGTACTTTAAATATAACTAGCGAAATCCATGCGACTTCATATGCGTGGATCCCGTTTTCCCGTGCGAATTTTGAGTATTTTATAAATAAGCTACTCTATAAACTACCACCATTTCGGAAACAAAGCAAAATGACCACTGGGAAAAGAAATGACAAAAGAAACCCAGATTTTTGGCATTCAATAACAATGATTAGACAACACATAGGTACAGTATTATCATCATCATATCATATACATTTAGCGTCATCTATTTCGATTTATATACAGGTGTAAAGTTAATGAAATTCTTGACGTGTTTCGTGAAATTGAAAATTTTGAGTGACAGATTAATTTGAGTGATTTACATATTTGCATAATATTTAAATTGACTTTATGGATTGGGTCGAATAAAAATGCAAATTACACATTCAATTTTTAAAGTGAAGTCGTTTATAGATAATTTAAATATTGGTTTAGGGAATGATCAAATTTATATCAGCACCAATGCGTATTTTGGCCATAATGTGTTCAGACACTTAGAGCGATAGCAGACTGCGTATTTTTTCTCATATTACATTGACGCGCATTTTCGACGCCGATTTTTGCGTTTGTATGTTATATACGCGCGTAAATATAATAAGCGATACAAACGCACGCGTGAAGCGCCTTTTTATCACGTTTACAATTTTATTAAAGGAAGAAAGGAAGGGAGGAAAGTAACCAACTGACGAGTGATCTCTGTTTAAAACGCGAAAGCTATGAGCGACTACAGCGCGTCTGTATCTGCGCGTAAACGTGCAATAGATGCGCGTTTCATGATCGCCCTGTGTGTTTAGGTTACATTCGTTTGAACGCGTTTACCAGTGTGTCGCCTGCGCGTTTAAAATACGCTATGCCTGTGTGCTATCGCTCTTAGATTCTCAATCAATAGAGTTCCGGCACAAAGTCAGATTCAAATGTAAAGAAGGAAGGTAGTTTACGAAAACACGGCACCTTTATCAGTAAAAATACGACTAGTACGTGTGTTCATTGATAGGGACAGATGTCCTTATCTCAATTGAGATCAAGTGTAGAGTAAATTCGATACGTGACGATCTCATTGTGTTTTTTTTGTACAAATCGTTCCGTATTGAATACGGTTGTTGAATTCCAAAGAGGTCCATTAGATTTTTAAATACGGTCTTTTAAAAAAACTTCAAAATACTTAGCATATTATTATATGTAGATAACCATCACCATCATCTCAGCTACAAAAAGTCCGATGCTGGACATAGGCTTACCCCAATCTCTTCCTGTTATGGAATGGCGACCACGCAGCATACAATGCTGCGTGGTCGCCATTCCATAACCTTCCCTACCCCAGCGGCCATCATCGGTTCTGCACGCTATGTGCCCTGGCGACCGCGAGTACTCGACGCTGTCGGTCTACAGTACGTAGTCGACGCACGTAAATACATTCAACTACTCCCACTTCAGCTTGCTAATCCGATGAGCAATGTCGATTACTTTCATTCTGCTGTTCTCATTTTTGCATTTGTATAGATTACATTAACCCTATAGTTGGCAAAGATTTATTTGGTAAATATTTGTAATTTGGACCATAAATATTGGATTAAGGGTGGGTCAAAATCATATAAAAAATAAAAATAAAAATCTTAAGTATATAGTTTTGGATATATAGCATGTATCTTTATGTACAATCAATTGGAATTAGACCAAGCAAATGATGAAATATCTAATCTTAACCTAGAAAACCGTGATCTTAAACAAAAAATAACTACTTATGAGAATACAATAGCTACATACAAAAAGATAACCAGCGTAGATATAATTACAAACCGAATGAATTCAATCAAGCAAACACGACATAATGCAATGTTTTACACTCCGCAGCTCTGCAAAATAAATAATTATAAAATGGGCTTTCCTAGGACATCGCCTATGCAATACTCGTCAGCAGTATGTGATGCCTTAGAAAAAAGTCCATCGTCTACTAAAATAGGACATCTACAATCAAATGCAAATGGACCTTATCTCACGAAACAGAAATCTGAAGATAATATACCACCTAAAACTTTAGAAAATCTCACACAGAAACATTCAATAATAAAAAAGTGCGTCAAAAACTCAAAAATAAAACCAAAAATAATTATACTAGGAGATCAGAACGGTACTGGGCTCTCTAGACAACTACAAAAAATGAGCGGGGTGGAAAATTATGAGGTATCAGGATATATTATGCCAAACGCAACATCCAAACAAATCCTCAATAGCTTTCCTAATTTACTCCGGGAGCTCTCCACTGAAGATCATGTCATTATAAATGCTGGCAGCAATGACAAAAACCCAACAGAACTATTCATAGAGTTAAATGCGTTTTTGAACAGAAATATTAACGTCAATGCGTATGTAATAAATGTTAAATATAATAAATACATAAATGCGGGTTCTCTGAATAATCACATATACCAAGTGACAAGATATTTTAAAAATTGTACTAGTATTGACCTGCCTCAACGTAATTATGGTATATCTAATTCTTTGCGCTACCAAATAGCTAAACAAATTTCTATAGAAATTAATACCAAACTCTACTTAAAAAAGAGTATTGCTCAAGCTGCTCTTCGTTGCAAAAATAAAGATATTAAAAAAGGTACAATATTATACTACTTCAAAAAATTGCCGGCCGAAAGTAAAATGAGTCAAAATTTTAAAAATAGTTCTGAAACGGATACTGATAATCTAAAAGCTAATAAGGTACGATGTGGAACAAGTACTCCTGTAAATTCCTTTCGTTCCTAAGAAACACACAACTTTTAGAGTGTTTCATCAAAATATAGCTGGGGTTCTAAAAAAAAGGGAAGAACTTGAAATTGTTTTACAGTCATTTAATGATGAGAATAAAAGTTGTGATGTTTTATGTCTGACTGAAACATTTTTACAAGCTGGGACAGAGGATAATTTGTGTTTAAATGATTATGAATTAGCGTCATCTTTCTGCAGAACAAATAAAAAACGAGGTGGGGTTACTATACTAACTAAACGAAATTTGGAATTTAATGAATTATTTTTTGTAAAAGACTTAGCAATCGAAAAAGAATTTGAATGTTGCGCTATAGAAAATTTAAACCTTAATTTAATTATTGCGTGTATATATAGAATCCCTGATTCAGATAAAAACATTTTCTTTGAAAAACTAGAAGGTCTCCTAAAAATACTGTCAGCCAAAAAAAATAAACATATTGTCTTAGCAGGGGACTTCAATATAGATATTCTAGAATCTAACAAACATTCACAGGAATACATTGATATATTAGATAACTTTAACATGCAACATCATATAAAAGTTCCGACACGCAAAGCAAAGTGTATAGATCACATCTTCAGCAATCTCGATAAAACACTTGGAGAGACACATCAACTAGGTCTCTCGGATCATAATACAGGTCAAACGTTAGAATTTGATATACTCAATAAAAACTCCTCACCTTATTGGTTTACAAAAAAGAGAGACTATCATGTTGAAAACATTCAAAAATTTAAATATTATCTAAGCCAACTGTCATTGTCTGAAATTTATGCTGATACATGTGCAAATAGAGGTTTTACAACTTTCCACGAGTTGCTTTGCCTTTTTCACAGTCTATGTTTTCCCTTAATTTACGTAAAGCAGAGTTCAAGCTCTAAAAATCAAAACTGGATTACAAAATCTATTAAAAATTGTTGTAAAACAAAAAGGGTGCTTTATTTTAAACGATTTAAATCATCATCACACAAAAAAGAAAACGAACAGAAATATGCCAATTATAACAGAATTTTAAAGCAATGTATGTACCAAGCTCAAAAGGTTAATAACCTACAATACCTATCAAAATCTGCTAATAAGTGTAAAGCAAGCTGGACAATCATAAAAAATAATTTTAATTCCAAAACAGAGAAAAACATCAAATTTATCACGACCGACAATGACATTAAAATAAACAATCCTATCGACATTGCCAATGAATTTAATAATCATTTTATAAACATAAATAGCACTATGACATATCAAATATCGGATCAGACTAATTATCGCTCAACTAATATTGAATCTAATTATCACAGTATATACGTTTCCCCGACTACACCTAAAGAAATTTTTAATATAATCCAATCGCTAAAAAATACAAAAACTGCTGGATATGACGAAATACCGACAATGTTGCTGAAGGCAACCGCAAACATTCTATGTTATCCTATATGTCATCTAGTCAATCTATCTTTCGAACAAGGTGTATTCCCTGAAAGTTTAAAAAAGTCGATTGTAAGACCATTATTCAAAAAAGGCAAAAAGAACGAAATAAATAATTATAGGCCGATAACTCTTATTCCAGTACTGTCTAAAATATACGAAAAAGCTATGTACAGCCGACTAGATAACTTTCTTACAAAAACATCATATTTAAAGGCGGAGCAAAATGGGTTTAGAAGAAACAAATCCACGACCTTGGCTTGTTTCAATCTAAACAACATTGTAACTAAATGTGCTGATAAAAGGACCCAAGTAGGTGTCCTTTATCTAGATATGAGCAAAGCGTTTGATACCGTGGATCATAAGATACTTGTAAACAAGCTAGATAGTTGCGGTGTGAGAGGAGTAGCATTGTCGTGGTTCAAAAGTTACTTGAAGAATAGAATGCAGTGTGTACAAATGTATAGAACAGATGGTTCAATGCAAAATGTTTATGAATCATCATATAAAGTCAATAAATACGGTGTACCACAAGGTAGTATATTGGGTCCGATGTTGTTTTTAATATATATTAATGACCTCACTGAAGCAACAAGACATCAATGCATTCTTTTCGCCGATGACACAACCGTGATAATTGAAAATGAAAAGACAGATACATTTGAAGATGAAATTAATAAAGCTTTGAGTGATATTGTAGTTTGGTTACAAAATAATAATTTAAAAATTAATTTAACAAAAACACTTTTTATGCAATTTCAACCCTATCAAGTAACTCCTCTCGAGCTAACTATAAAATACAATGACATCATAATTACAGAAGTAACGAAAACTACATTTTTAGGTATAACTGTTGACTCAAATTGTAACTGGAAGGAACATATTTCAAACTTGTGTAAAAAAATTAATAAATTTATTTTTGCTATTTGGAAATTAAGAAAAACAGTCTCACGAGAAGCCGCCCTTCTAGCATATCATGGCTATGTAAGTTCAATACTTAGATATGGCTTGGTACTTTGGGGCAATTCCGTTGACTCGGACAGGGCTTTTCTGGCCCAAAAGAAATGTATTCGTGCAATTTGCGGCGCGGGATATCGCGATTCATGTGTACCATTATTCAAAGAACTCCGTCTTTTAACCGTACCGTCGTTGTATATATACGAATCAGCTTTATTTGTTAAACGATATCCTGAGCTTTTTCAAAAATTAGATAATGTAATACAACGATCAAACAGACGAAAATATAATCTAGTCATTCCAAAATCAAATTTATGTTTTAGAAGTAAAAGTTCGTATTGTATGTGTGTTAGAATATTTAATAAATTGCCAGACTCAATAAAATGTTTAATGTTCAAAGAATTTAAAAGTAAACTGTATAATTTTCTAATTTCAAATTGTTTTTATTCTATTGTCGATTTTATGAACTTTGAATTCTAATTCGGATTTTGCTGTATATTGTGTGTTTATTAATGCATGCTGATTATTTATTACCTTTTAAATATTCACATGCCAATGTTGGCGGAATATGTGGACATAGGAATAGAATAAGATCTCTTTGTAAAAAAACCATATTCTCTGTGAATAAAATTTCATTTCATTTCATTTCATTTCATTTCATTTCATTTCATTTCATTTCATTTCATTTCATTTCATTTCATTACACATTGCCAGCTTGGCAGAGTTACACTATTAAAAAAGCGTGTGCATTTGAAGACACATTGCCAGCTTAGCAAAGCTTTTATTTTTGTGAATTAATGGTATAATATTTATGAAATTGCTTTATGTTTTTGCATATTTTGTAAAAAAAATATGTTTGTTTTAGTCTACCACAAGGGCTTTGAAGATCCTGGCTTTAGTACCTAAGTCTGGTGCTGGTTCCGACATTGATGATAGTGATTCTTCGCAAGATGAGTTCAACTACGCCAGAGTTACTATGCTCAACCGTAACTTTGAAGATTCAAATGTAAGTTCAACTCCTCCGTCACTAGGTTCTTCGTTCGAAAACCTACATTTATTGTCAGATGGTGAAGAAAATATTGTTTGTATGACAAATGCCATAACTTCTTCAGCGATAGAATTGAATGCTAATCAAGCCATCAAGTATCTTCTCCTTGTTCTTCGGTTCCAAACTCACCGTCTATACTAGCTACTGTTACTTCACCAATTGTACCAGATGATCAAATACAGCAAACCAAACATCAAACCCCGTTACGTACAAACACCTTGTTACCAGCTTTCAACGTCCCACAATTTTCACCTTTAGCAAGTGCAAGTCATAGTATTGCATCTCCATCTAGTGGAACACGATCAAAGAGAAAACAACTGTAGTTGTAAAAAAGAAGCTTTTACGTGTCACACGATTGGATACGAAATGGACTTGCAATAAAAGATTTTTAGGAAGAGCAGACATTGAAGATAAAACTTTCTCACCAACTCAGCAAACGAAATCTCCGTTAGAATACTTTCGAATGTTTTTTGACGTAGAATAATCAGTATAAGCTGGCATATTTACTACATCCATCAATTTTTGAATCGCCATGAAGTCTCTAATTTCGTCCGTTGTAACATTGAGTGACGTGCCTTTTGCTTGCGTGTGGTACAAATTAGTTTGATGCATAATCAACTCTACAAGGCTGTCGTCAAAAAACATTCGAAAGTATTCTAACGGAGATTTTGTTTGCTGAGTTGGTGAGAAAGTTTTATCTTCAATGTCTGCTCTTCCTAAAAATCTTTTCTTGCAAGTCCATTTCGTATCCAATCGTGTGACACGTAAAAGCTTCTTTTTTACAACTACAGTCGTTTTTTTCTTTGATCGTGTTCCACTAGATGGAGATGCAATACTATGACTTGCACTTGCTAAAGGTGAAAATTGTGGGACGTTGAAAGCTGGTAACAAGGTGTTTGTAGGTAATAGGGTTTGATATTTGGTTTGCTGTATTTGATCATCTGGTACAATTGGTGAAGTAACAGTAGCTAGTATAGACGGTGAGTTTGGAACCGAAGAATAAGGAGAAGATACTTGATGGCTTGATTAGCATTCAATTCTATCGCTGAAGAAGTTATGGCATTTGTCATACAAACAATATCTTCATCGCTATCTGACAATAAATGTAGGTTTTCGAACGAAGAACCTAGTGACGGAGGAGTTGAACTTACATTTGAATCTTCAAAGTTACGGTTGAGCATAGTAACTCTGGCGTAGTTGAACTCATCTTGCGAAGAATCACTATCATCAATGTTGGAACCAGCCCCAGACTTAGGTACTAAAGCCAGGATCTTCGAAGCCCTTGTGGTAGACTAAAACAAACATATTTTTTTTTACAAAATATGCAAAAACACAAAGCAATTTCATAAATATTATACCATTAATTCACAAAAATAAAAGTTTTACTAAGCTGGCAATGTGTCTTCAAAAGCACACGATAAAGTTTAGGTAATACTGTTGATGAGTTGGCAAAGTGCATTTCTAGATACATGCAAAATTACACTAAAAAAAACTGATAAAACTGATTTGATTAGGCAAAATACATTATTTATTCAAAAGTTTGTATATTTAGGTAACAGTTTAGATATAATTATTATTGATTTTATTGATAAATCATAGGATTTCAATAGATTTTTGCCTTGTATGTGGTAGACGCCTGCGCACGATTCGCCATCTTACGTTCTACTGAGCGCATTAGTGTTGCCAGTGTCCATAATTCATTTTCCTACTAAAATATGTCTAATACACTACGCGACGGGAATGAAATAAAATTGAAAATCTTCTTGGATTTCGCACAAGATTTTTTAAAAAAAAGTGTGCATTCAGGTACCCATTGTCAAGTATAGGGTTAACTATCTAGATATAAGTAATGTTAACTTATGCAAATAATATGTTTTTACAAATGAAATCAATTGACTAGTCCATCGATTCAGTTGGTCGTATTGGAAAAAATGGGATTTCTGTTTGGATTGGACGACCGTGCTAATCGAGCGGTAGATTGGTCACTGTGACACCGGTAATCCTTAGTTGGATTTTGTAGGGGAAAATGTTACTTTAAAAAAATAACATGGTAGGCAAACATGAAAACGGTCCAATATGGCACTATAACAACAACATCAGTAACATTTTTTTTATCTTCTGTTACAGATTATTAGAAAATTCAATGGACAAGTAAGTTTTTTTATTTTTTGAGCAAATAACTCGTTTTTAGGGTTCCGTATTAAACAAGGTACCCATAAAGTTTCGCCATGTCCGTCTGTCCATTGAACAGAACTTCTTAAATCGGCGTTTTAGCAATTCAACCTTGTTTGGTCGCTACATTTAGATTTCTAAACTCAACCACCCCGCCACACCGTGACTAAAAAGTAATATGCACCCAGGGAAACGGATGGAATCTTTGTACTGTCATATACTGTTGTATATTTTATTTGTAAATAATAGTAATGACTAAATAAAAGTAATTCGCCTTATAAATTAACTTATAAATTGTACCTAATATTATTAATAGAGTAAGCATTCTTTTTTATTCACGTATCGAAGACTTTGTAGAATACTCGAAGCCACTCGAAAGCTGCTCGTTTCTCACAAACTATTCGCTTGAGTGCTCTTATACGACGGAAAGCTATTTCTAACTTCAATACAATTTGTGAGAATTTCTTATTCTTTAGTTTATATAAAGGATATAATAGACTAGTTATACCCGCGCAACTTCGTTTGCGTATAATCCGTTTTTCCGTCGAAATGTCACAAAATCCTTTCTTATCGGAAGCCTACTTACGGAACTTACTCCTTCAAGTTTTAGGTCTCTACGATCAGCTGTTTACGAAAATAATCTGTCCAATTAAAATACTAATAAAAAGTTTATAGAACATTAAACGCGTAAATAAATATGGTAGGTAGAAAGTAAAATGTATAAAGCCATCGTTTCCCCAAAAATGGTTATTAAAAACGACTGGCACATTTCTGGATATGAAATCCATATTATCATACAAAATGTTGAAAGATTTCCCGAATTTCTTACATAAAAGGACGGCATTTACATTTTATTTTATTACGAGAAAAATAATGCAAATTTAAGCACCAATTTATAAGCGAATGTCTAAAAATGGGAACGATTTCCTCCACACCGCAGTCAGCTGAAATCTGTGATAAGTAGATTAGAGAGATAAGCTGCCAACCCACTTTATCTGGTTCAAAATGTAAAATTCAGGGTTACAAGGAGAAATTGGTGTGCTGAATCGTGTATCTACCCTATCATACATGAAAACTCAGAAGAGTATAAATTGTGGTCTGACAAGCATTTTTTGTAGAATATGAATAATTTGTCACGACTGCGTTCCGTTTCATCGTATTGGCTGTTTTTTTAAACGAGTGCTATAGTACGGCAATCTCGTGCGCGACCGTCCCGCGGGGTGACAGACGGTGGCGGGGACGAGGTACCTAAGATGTCAGCGGGTAGCGGGTGGTGTAGCGGGGAAGGGAAACGCGTGCATCGCGCGTCAAATACGGCAGTCTCGGCTACGCTACCTCGTCCCCGCCACCGTCTGTCACCCCGCGGGACGGTCGCGCACGATATTGCCGGACTATAATTACCTATATTTCTCGCACATTTCCGATATTTACAGAGTGATATTACAAACTATAACAACGCTCGCAATCGAAACGCAATCAATAGCAATGATTGCGTGGACCATTTTTTTTTTTTTTTTTTTATTATCGTCAGAAAAATGCTTTGCAGCAGCCCCACCGCCCGGGGAATATGCGGTGGGGACTGTGGGACTTACCACTAAAAAACTGACGGGATGCCACTCGCCCCCTAAGTGACGGGGCCACGGGTACTGTGATACATCCGCGACCCCGCCAGGGCCGTCCGGCCAAAGTTAAACTGGCCGGACCCGCTCTCCCCGGAACGCCCCGTCAGCAGCACACCGCATCCAGGTGCACTGCCGACACCGAGGACCATTGCCCCCTCAAGACGACGGGCCTTCCCCGGCTCGCCGTCTCGGCTGGGCAAGGGTCCCCTCTATCTCTGCGGTCGCAACAACGTGCGACCGCTGGCCGGGCACTGCGAGCCGCCGGCCCCTCTTCTTCAATTTTTTAACGAGGTTTTCTTCCTCCACCGCGCCTCCTGCGCCACTCCAAGTGCCACAGCGTCCACTACGTACTTAGTGGACTCTGTGACACTTTGCGCCACCGCGCACTCCCTCTTCCAGGGTGGTCTCATTCGCCCATGTGACCCAACCCTTAACGCCCCCCGCAGTGTCTGGGTTGGCGAGACCCAGTGTCTGCAGGGCCTCCGCGTTCCACCATACGGAGGTCGCCCCCGGTATCAACGGGTGGAGTAGGCCCGGACACCAGTCGGGGCGAAGACGCTTTTGGGGAGGATCAGCGAGCGAACGAGTCCACCACCGCTCATCATACAGCCGGCCGAGACAAGCGCGGCCGGCTCCACCTCTTGTTTTTTAACGAGGTTGTCTCCTCAATCGCTCCACCCCCAGCACCAGTACGGATGCAAGGGGGAGCGGATTTGTCCGCATCCCACGTACTCCATCCAAGGTAGGAGCACGGGGAGCAGACCCACCGCGTCGGGAATTTGGCCGTCGGCAAGTAATTCCAGAGTTGGGTCCAGAAACTAAGGAATTACTCGCCGACGTTACCAGGGTGGACCGCGTGGAGGTATCCCAACTCCCCACCCCATGATTGCGTGGACCAATGGCGACCAATACCAACATAGTAACAAAATTCTGTATTCATCTGTTTAAAAAAATTTACTATAGTATGTACCAACTATTTTTCCTCTAATATTTTGGCCAATATTGATTAGTTAGCTTATCGAGGTTAATTAGCTTCTCTTTTGCACTAATTCCGACTAGCAATAAAAGGACTTTAGGCAATAAAGCGGCATCTCAACGTCGCTGTGCGGTGTAACATCCTGCCAGGCAAGCTGACGTCATGGGAAGTTGCTGGAAGCGGGATGTGCGTCCTTCCGCCGCCTTGATGATGTGGCAGTGTTGTACTATGGAAATTACAATTTAAATGTTCTTTATACATAACTAAATTATTGGAATTGTTAGAATTAGAAATGTGATTATACTAAATTATTTGATTACATTTAGCATTTAGAAATCTCATTAAGTTATAATATCCGACTTTATTACCCGGCTAAATGCAAAAGATTGTGAATTGTATTATTGTTTATTCATTATTAAGTTACGTTTTTTTTTAATTCAGCTGCAAACTAACTAATTTACCGGACCAAATAAGCCATTGGAAACTTAATAAAATAAAATAAATAATTGAATATTTTACATTTATTAAAAATAAAAGAATAATAAATAATGTAAAATTTTCAATTCATAAATTATTAATTCATTAAAAGTTGTATTAGATAAAATGTATTGTTAAATGACGAAAAGGCCATAAATAGTTTTCTTTCACTATTCATTCACCAGTGTTCATTTTGCTTTTGTTTCCAAAATAGCTATTTTAAGTAGGTAAATATATTGTTTTTATTACACTATGACAACAGAAAGTTTCTGTGTAAGATGGAACGTACTCACTGTATAGTGTAGGGACTATTTATTTTGTTTGATCGTTTCATTTCAATAAATGTAAAAAAAATACTAATTAAAAAAAAACAAATATTAATAAAACTTAGATCTAAAATGAACCTATATTGATAAAATATACTGAGACAAAATTAAAACATTATGCCCGAAGGAGATTGTGTTTAAGGCATAAAATACAGCACAGTGTTATAGTGATTCGTAATCTTTACAATTCGATGGTAACACAGTGATTCGTAATCTCGATGTTGGGCGGGCGGCGGAAACAAGACGCGCCCATTTCCTCCACAACATTGCTCCAGCGCAAAACTCGATCGAGAATAAATTGGATTAGTTGATTATTATTGATTTTGTATCGATACGTTCAATATTTTTTACTTATATTCAGTTCAATATACCTACTTGGCACAAGATTTGCACTGAAATACAGCTTGTAATTATTTTGGTAACATGATGTTGTGAACTTTATCGCTATAAAGTGATTTGCATACAATGTTTATTTTATAAAGAAAGAAAATACATTTATTTGGGCACTAAAATATACAATGATTTATAGTACTTATCTAAAACAATAAAACAATTTTTTTTAACTTAAACTAAAAATATTGCGCGCCCAAATTTAAGTATAAATTGATTCAAAATTTAAATCAGACAATTTGTTTGAAGCTTCTTTGCCAAGTGTAATGGAATGGAATTTGTGTTTCATCCGGACTTTCTTATTTTTTTGATTTCATGAGTAATGCATTCCTGCCTTAGAATATTACGATCTAGCGATTGGTTAATAAGTAATTTAACTTTGGCATAAACATTAATATGTCTCTTATAAAACAAATAAACATTACTGTGCAGCGCAATAATTCAATAAATACCTACAGACGATCTGACATCACGGGAAGCCAAGGCGGGCGGCGGAAGGCGCGCCTTGTTTCCGCCGCCCTGCTCCCGCGCAAACTCGATCGTCACTAATTTCAAATAACTGAAATTCAATAAACCATAAGTCGATTATTGCTTGCGATTTGCGATTGTACGGTTTGTTTTTATTTGAAATATATTTTAGTTTTGTTGAGAAAATCTGATTTTTATGATGTGATAGTGAATTAATAAAATGGGGGTTGGGTGGCTAGTTCGACGCGGAAACTTCCGTAAATGCTATCAGCGTGAAGCAGCAAAGCGTCTCGTTCGGTGAGTGAGATATACAGATGCCCTTCTAACGCCTTATTTTTTTCTCCTGAAGACTCCGGCTTTTTCTGGAGGGCTCTCCCAATGTAAATATAAACTAATACATAATTATAAAAAAGTACCCAGACTCAAATCGAATACAAATGCCATCACATTACAATATTTGCCCTGTGCGAGGAGGCGAGGAAAACCCGCCGCACCCTCTTTTGCCGAAACCAACTCCCCAACAATCGTAGTTACCATCACAATGAACTATTTTATTGTATTTGATATTAAACATGAAAATCAATTTCCTAACTTTCAAATTCTTAATTTGTTTATAAATAAATCATAGCTCATTTTAAACATTGTCATCTCTGACATTTGCAAATTGGAGTCGACGTCACAAAACGTGAACGAATTGTATTCGGAAATGAAGTCGTTTGGACGGTTTAGAAGGGTTTATATCCGGTAGGACAAAAGGACTTTCCGTCTTTGTGGGCCATATACTGTACAGATCGTCAGATGAGCTCCATGATTTGTTTAAGTAGGACTTCAAACCGGACCCCGACTATTAAATGAAAGCGAATTTACGATTTGTTTTATTTAATGATTTGATTCATAAATTAACCTACAAATTGTTAAAGATATAGTAAAAATAAACGAATGTTATCCTTTTTTTGTTTATTTGTATGTTTAATTTCATTGCTTTGTTATCATTTTTGTTGTCTGTGTGTATATATACCTAATTAAACGATTTATATATCTAATGATCTCTGTTAATCAATATATTTTATACTACTGGATCGACCCGGCTACACACTGATTTTTCTAAAGATCCCTAATAATTAAAAATATAGTATAGCCTATATTACCCGGTGGTTATGTATACATTCCCAACAGTAAAATAATGTTAGAAATCAGTCGGTTGTTTTCGAGTTTATCCGATACAAACGAAAATGTAAAATTTTCCTATTTATAAAATTTGTATGAATTTCTCTCTTTAGATAGATAGATAGATAGAATAAGCTTTATTTGCAAAACACACAGTGATACAGTAAACAGTAAAAGTAACAAACAAAACATGTGTATATGCAACAAGGCGGCCTTATTGCTCAAAGCAATCTTTTCAAGGCAACCTTAGGGTAACGAAATTTCTGTAATGGAGTGGGCAGGGCTAGCAAAACACAGTAAACAGCAGGACATATCAATATACATATCTAATAAATAAATAGTCTAAATACCATAAGGTATTTATCTCTCCTCTCTTTCTGAAAACAAGTCTAGATAGTGCACAGTGACACGTCACCGGTACAAAATTAAAATGACGTCAACGTCCTGAGACCCCCTGCGAACGGACGTGCCGCACTATGGAGTTTCCGTTCCATAAATACCACCACTCAAATAGCACGCGCCACGTTTTCAAGTTTTATTACTCATAGTAAAGTTAGTTATAATTGTCACTGGTATGTTCACGCATATAATATTCGAAGAGATGGGATACAATAGTCAAAATCTAAAATATTTTATTCGCAGGCACTTAGAATAAAAGATAGGTACATATCTAGTAAAGTTAGCTATAACGTTTGTTGTGGGAGCCTCCTTTAAACGCTTGTTTTATTTTAATGTTGGTTATGGCAACAGAAATACATCATCTGTAACAATTTCGTGACAGACAGACAGACAAACGGACAAACCACAGACGGGGTGACGAGTTACGACAGAGCGACGGACGGCGGAGGCTTAGTAATAGGGTTCGATGGGTACGAAACCCTAAAAATAAAAATAAAAATATTAAGATTTTATTAGTTTTATGTCAATCTTTTATATATAAATCTCATAGATAAGACACAAAGCATTGGGTAACACAAAAAGCCTGTCACGATAACTTAGGATTGTCTACTTAACTTCTAAAACATTATTGGCTTTCACGTTCTTAAGAACATCCCAGCTAATCTCTACATATAATGCTCGCCGAGTTTCGCGGAGTGAATTAGGAAAAAAGATTTTTATGCTGAAAATATCAGAATCGCTGTGAAAATTGGTAATTAAATAGTACCTACAGTTATATATCATCGAAGAGTACAATAATAAAATTCTTTTAATTACAAAATAATATTCAAAAAATAACACATCCGCCCCTGTGACATTGGAACTCACGTTCTCGAGAAATCAGGCCGCGTGTTCTTGTTATTTTAACCGAAAACAACAATATAATATGTAAAAATAAAATAAAAATATAGTAATTAGAAAACTTTAATTGTAATCCTTATGAATGATTAATATTGGAAAACTACTCACCGAGTATTCTGGGCGATTAATCAGAATTTAGTGAGTCACTGCATGTCTGGTTACTTTCTGTAACGCTTTTTATTTTTTATTCCACATTAGTGACTGCTATAATATAATGTGTCATTAACTTTAAAAATGGTTTTGAGCATTTCACCGTTAGGGTACTAAAGTCGAAGTAAAAAAAATACTTTATTCCGTGGGCCCTCGCGGCTCGCGGGCCCTTAGAATTTTGTATCTTACAAAGTCATGGACACAGATAATGTACAAGATATGTCATAAAACGAAAGGAATAAGAGATCAACGTTGATTTTCAAATATTCAGAAGTCTATCTCGTTCTAACTGAAGCAAAAGAGAAAGACGGGAATATACTTACCGTATTGAAAGTGTGTTTACGAACAAAACAGATCAGGCATCAATAATACTTTCTGTAACAAAATACGATGGATTAAGAATTTATCGGATTATGCGAGTGAATTTCGTACTTCGCTGTTAAAACGTATTTGTCGAAGTGAAAAAAAAAGCGGAAAAACTTCGGAAAATATCCCAAGAAAGATTTCGAGACATCGCCGCTTGACAGGCCTACGGTAAGCCCCGTGCCAACATGAATGAAATGTATTACGTGTTGACATAGCAATAGATTTCTGTTGGATATTTTCACACAGCGTTCCATAACAGATTGATACAACACAATGGAATGAGACATTTAAAAATGTATAGTGGCCATCCAGGCTACTGGCATGAAAACAGATCCAGGTTTTTTTTTGCAAGCAAGCGGGCCACCTGATGGAAAGCGGTCACCGCCGCCTATAGACATCAGTAGCACCAGGGGCGCTACTAATGCGTTATCCACCAAGGAGGTTGGAGGAAAGGAAGGAGGAAGGGAAGGGAAAGAAGGAGGGGGAAAGAGGGGATATGGAAGGAGTTGGGCTTCCGGATCTCTCACTCACCGAACGAAACGCATTGCTGCTTCACGTCGATATTCTGTGAGAGGGTGGTACTTCCCCGGTCGAGCTAGCCCATTTCATAATAATTGCTCTACCACTCCAAAAAATGGCTCATTGTCGCAAGACAGATCGCCATGTCGCAGAAATATACAGAAAAAAAATTAACCTGTTCCATTACTGGGCAAAGTAAGGCCTTTGCCCAGTCTCAGTTTCCAGATTTCAGTTTGGAGGCAAGATTTTGTTTGTTTGCATTGATTAGGCTTCAAAACTATTAGGTAGATTTGAATAATTCTTTTACCGTTGAGAAGGTACATTATCCGCGGGTGATTTAGGCTATAATATATATTTTTTTTATTAGGGATCCTCACTAAAACCTATCCATAACCGGGGCGACCCGCTAGTCTTAAATATTTTATGGCAATGGGTTTTTGCAATGCGAAATAACCCTCTGAAAGACATTATAAATTAAACGTACACGTAATAACAACGTCCAACTTCTCCCTATTCCCCTATAATCCTTTTGTAACAAACCCGTTTGACAGATGGGGATTCCATTGTAAAATGTTCGTTTTGTCCCGGGCTTTCCAGACTATGGTTTAATTAAAAAAAATTGATGGCCAAGATTCGTTCGGTGCGGACACACTTTTGTAAATATATACCTAACAAAATACTCGGTATTTTTTGACGTCCCCTTTTTAATAAATGGTTTGTACGCTTTTCACATTACTTTCAAAGCTCTATTATCCGTCACTGGATATTTTCATCATTCACATTTTTTTTCGTCGTGATCATTTTTTGTTGCTCGTATTTCGTAGATTTTGTACCTAATTTAATAAGTTAATTTTCCCTAATCCTTTACGAATTCGTGAAAGCCTGAAATCGTTATCAATACAATACAAAATAATTTTCTCAGTTTATTTGCCAGAATACAACATTTAAGAAAAGCACAGTTCGTGTTCCAATTCTACTTGCAGGCATACAAAACATAAATGATAAAACAAATAAGAATAATAAAAATAATTCATCATTATTTCAATATTAATATTGCTTCAAAGAAAATTACGTTAGAGAACAATCGTAGCCTCAACGTAAATAAATATCTTTTATGTAACCTTTCTTTCTTTCTTTTCTCACTATCTCTTTCAAAATGTAACAGCTGCATCTTGTCGGTGTTGCAACCTCGCATTTTCTTCAGTCCTGTTGTGGTCCTTTTTTTTGTTTAAAGTCAGGAAAATGCAGTACTGCATGTCCCGCCGCTGGGGAAGCGACGGGGGTCTGTCGGGTTCCCCCTTTATATGCCACTTGGGTATACCGACTAAAAACCTGACTGACTGCTACCTCACCCACGGCTGCGGGAACAATGATACAACCGCTGCCCCGCCAGCGATCGTCCGAAGACCCCCTTGTTGAGCTACGGCACGGTTGGCGGCGCGCTCACGAAGTCCTGTTGTGGTCCTGTGCCAGCTCTTTCACCTCTCTATAAGATACGACGCCCGTCTTTCCCTTCATTCACCTATTCTCGGTATCTCCCTTCCTCTTCTTCTTCTTCTATCTGTCCTTCTTAGTTGTTTTTGATAAATTGTCGTGTCTTATAAGATGTTCCACCAGTTCCCCCTATCTAGTAGAAGCTAAACAGAAATTTATTAGAAAATAAATAAAATGTCAATATTTATTTAAGATTAATGTTTATAGAGTAAAAACAATTTATAAAAGTATCATTACAAAACTGAAGGTAATAATAAAAAGTCACGTCTCATAAAAAATATAGTCATCATTTTTAAAATGTCTTTTTTCTCGGAAAGTCAAAGTTAATTTCGCGTTTAAACGAACCTTATTTTCTCGTGAAGTGAAAGTTGATTTTTAATGTTATTTATTCTGCGAGCAGCCAAGGAAATTATGCGAAGGAAGCTACGAGCGTGATGGAGAGACTGTCAGAGGCATTACTATGCCAAATCAATTTTAGATCCCCATACTATTGACGATGCAAATTGACAATTAGTTTCATAGCGTGTTGATCTGATCAGCCGACCTAAGAAAAGTCACACGATGCAAGCCGCTGCCAGCCGATCATACTGGTAGCGTTTGGGGGAGGAGAAAGGTTCTGGATATAGGCCGCTGTCAGCCGGTCATCCAGGTAGCGTTATGGAGTTTTGGAGAGGAACGAGTTGAACAAAAATATCTTAAAGATTCTTTCTGGAACTTACCACTGGTACCAAAGGTTGGTAAGGATTGGGACTAGGTGACCTTTTGAATGTGTGTAATTTCTATATTTATCTACACAGGATACTAAAAAAAACTTAGTTTTATATTCGACTAGCAAAACCCTCGCAACTTCGTTTACGTATATCTCGCTTCCCCGTGGGAATTTTGAAAAATCCTTTCTTAGTACACCCCTAGACAACGTAAGAAACCTACATTCCAAATTTGGAATCTCTAGACCCAGCGGTTTGGGCGTTGATATATAGTTAAGTCAGGAATTTTACATATAGATTTTCTTCATTATTTTTTCACGAACTCGATCGAAGTTCACTTGTAATATACAAATAGTAGCAGCAAGCAACGTCAGAAGCCACGAGTTATCAGCACAAATAATTTCCTATCAGAGGCATACACTAAGCCGGTTTTTCAATTTTCTAAAATAAACATTCCCTAAAAATCTTCGATATTGTAAATTAAACTGATAGGAGCTGCCCACAAACCACAAACGATACCATTTACGGCAGTCGTCTCACTTCGATAGGAAAAGCGACTATTGATAATGTTCTCGCTACGCTAATGTTCTAGAAACGTACAATTTATGTAGTGATGTGAATAACTAATTAGGCATTGAGTATAATACTAGAAATAAGTGGACAATATGGTTATAGAGTTATTGAAGTAATTAAACATTGCTTGGAAGAATATTATGATGGCGCGGCGGTAGAAGAGATTGGAAGCGAAACATATCGACGGATACTGTACCGACCCCAAATGTTGGGGCAAGTGAATGATGAATCACATAACACATAACCTGGATTATTTTTTTTATGTTATACCGTAGGCAAACTGGACATGTGATGGAAAGTGTTTACCGCCGCGCCGCCGCCACAGATCAGGAATACGTGCCACCAATGCGTTACCTGTTACTTGGAAGGGAATAGGAAAGAGGGGGGTAAGAAAAAGATACTTACCGATCGAAAAGCATTGCTGATACTTACTCACCGATCGAAACGCATTGCGGATACTTACTCACCCATCGAAACGCATTGCTGATACTTACTCACCCATCGAAACGCATTGCTGATACTTACTCACCCATCGAAACGCATTGCTGATACGTACTCACCGATCGAAACGCATTGCTGATACTTACTCACCGATCGAAACGCATTGCGGATACTTACTCACCCATCGAAACGCATTGCTGATACTTACTCACCCATCGAAACGCATTGCTGATACGTACTCACCGATCGAAACGCATTGCTGATACTTACTCACCGATCGAAACGCATTGCGGATACTTACTCACCCATCGAAACGCATTGCTGATACTTACTCACCCATCGAAACGCATTGCTGATACTTACTCACCGATCGAAACATATTGCTGCTTTACGCCGATTTTCTGTAGGAGGACGGTATTTCCCCGGTCAAGCTAGCCATTAATATAACGAGCCATTTTATAATGCTGTAGGTACTCTACCGCATCAAAAAAATTAATTTCACAATACGGGGTGTGACATAGTATGAATATTTTCTTATTATGGTACGCAGGCTTCGCATTACACTGAGCTGTGTCATCACTCTCTGTCACAGAGTAAAATACATTTGATAAAGATAGATGGAACGCACATAGCAACATTGATCCAATGCATTTACACTGTGCTCACTCATGCAACCCCAGTTGCACTGTAGTCAATAACAAAACCCGTATAGCTTTGTTATGCTATTTAGTGTTTTAGATATGAAGCAGCGTGGCAGGGTACGTTCTAACCGTGTATGATGATGTAAATTCAAGGAGTGTCATAAATAAGAGATATTTCTTCTCCATCAGTGCCATTCCTCTGATGGCAGACGTCATAGTTCAGGTCGACAAAGGTCCCATCACAACTCTCACTGTACACCTTAATTCAGAAAAAGTTCAATGTTATTTCAACTCGAAATTCCTCATAAATTATCGGAAAAAAAATGAAAAATACTCTTAATTATACTTGACAACTTCCCGCGTAAAACTTCTGGGATAGCAAAAATTTGCACTTATTTCCCCCTGAGGAAATAACTTAGATGGAAAACTCATTATTTTGAAGTATTTCACCTTAATTTTATTTTTATTCTTTGCGTTTACTGGTGTTATGATCCAGTATAATAGCGACTTTTATATTATACAATGTGTAAGGATTAATCCTTTAACTAGTATATAACTGTTTTTACTTTATTTATGTACCAGTTTTTGTATAATTGACATATTTGTTAAAGTTTATATTTTGCTAGAAACATAATATTGTCTAAACGAAGATATGGTGTTATTTTATTCAAAACTAGAGAAACCCGCGCAACTTCGTTTGCGTTTATCCCACTTTCCCGTGGGAATTTCAAAAAATTCTTTCTTATCGATTGCCTACATCACACACCCAAATTTCAGGTCTCTACGGTCAAGACAAAACATTTTCATATGTATATACATGATTATTTTTCTAATTAAATACTTCTCATTACAATCTTTGGAGTGTGCGTTTATGAAATAGGCTAGCCCGACTGGTGAAGTACCGCCCTTATACAGAATATTGACGTGAAGCAGCAATGCGTTTCGTTCGGAGAGTGAAATATCCGAAATTGTTGTTTGCCACCTTTGTGGTATAAAAAAAATCTAACTCCTTCCTTATACTATTTCTCGCTATATGTCCTGTCTTTTCCTGTTATAGGTCGGCAACGGGTCAGGGACCCTAGAATCTATGTGCTCCATAGTCGACAGTAATCACCTAATATCAAATGATCCATATTCCTGAGCTTGTTTTTCAACCACTTCCGTAAAAAAAATGTATAAGTATATGGGTATTTCAATACCTACAACCTCAGCCTACAATCATCCCTACAACAACACTACGAAATATTAGAGCGAGTCGACGTAATGAGATTTCCTATAAGTGAGAAAGAGACAATATCAATATACCATTTAACATTTGACCAATTTAACTTGAACCCTGTCAAATATTATAAATTTAATATTTAATTACTTACTGTGTATTATCGATGAATATGATTCAGTCCGCTTTATACATAGTTAGAATTTTAGCTGTTTTCCGAGATCACAAACAGAATAAATAGTACGACGACATTATGAAATCATTTTGTTTGAATATTCACAATTTATAAAAATATTACATGACAGATGACACACTTCACTTCACGGATGTGTCAAAATGAAATGTGATTGAATCAAAAGCATTAAGGAGTATGAGTATTGATATCAAATCGAAGAAAATTACCCACAAAATACATATTTTTCAAGAATTTCAATAAAATAAGAATCACGTCTTCCATCAATTCTCTTAAACAATTTTTATGCAAAATTTGAAGTAGATTGGACCAAGGAATCAAGTTGTCCCATAGTAACTTTACCCCCCTTTTTCAGCCCCTTAGAGTTCGAATTTCGAAAAATCCTTTCTTATCGGACGCCTACGTCATATAATAGATCCACCTGCCAAGTTTCAGATTTTTACGATGAGCGGTTTAGGCTGTGCGTTGATTCTCAGTCAGTCAGTCAGTCAGGACAAAGCATTTTATATATATAGATACAACTTTAATTAAATAAATAAATAAATTTTCTCCACAAAAACAAGGCATTACAAATATGTTTGTGTATAGTTTACAAATTAGTATGTCTATCAAAAGGAATTCGGTTTAAAGAAATTTATTATCACTCAAGAACAATTTACAGTTCACTTATGAGTAACTTACATACTAATAAACATAATCAAAACAATTATCGGTAGTGAGATCTCGCGAATCTGGTTTAGGTAATTTAATTTAGTGATCCAAAAACAAAATGGGAGAGAGAGATATATCAAAAATACAAAATTTCAGAGAACACAACAGAGAGCAGTACATTTAGTAGTTTTATTTTTTGTTTTTTTTATTATTATTATTATTTTATTCATATAACGTGTATGTTTTTGCTTACGTAGGTTTTTAATCTTGACTTAAAGAGAGATATCGTTTTGCATTCCTTTATTTCGTTCGGTAACTCATTGAATGTTTTTGTCCCGTCGTATAATATGTTTCGTTTCCCATATGTTGTTCTGGGACTGTGTAGTTTAAGTTTATTTGTGTTTCTCAGGCTATGAGTGTATGTTCTGTTGGTGAGTGAGATTTGTGAGTGTATGTTGCCAGATAGTATTTTTTTTATCAGGATGCAAATGTTTAAATGAATTGTGGAGAACTAGTGCCCATGCTAGGTTTCCGAAGAACCTGTATTATGCGTCACCAGCCCATACGTAAGGTGCATTTTAACAATAAGTTAACGCATTTTAATCTTCACTAATATTATCTATACTAATATTGTAAAGAAGTAAAGTTTGTATATTTGTTAAATTGTAAGGGGTAATCTCGGGATCTACTGAACCGATTTTAAAAATTCTTTCACCAATAGAAAGCCACATTATTGCTGAGTGTCATAGGTTATATAAAAAACCGAAAAATAAAAAGGCTTTTACGTGGTAGTCGGTTTTGCAAAGTAAATCGGAGAAAAAACGGTCGAATGAAAGCGTTTCTTACGAACGCCTGTACCTACTAAAAAAGGATTATTAACATTATGCCCAACGAAGTGGGCACGGGTCAGCTAGTGTAACAATAAGTCTCAAGTTACTCTTTCTTCTTTGTTAGACAGTGACAGCTATAATTCAATGTGTCATTTTTAAAAAAGCGTTTCAGAAACTGGTTGTATGTCATTATAATATAATTAATCTTCCTATAAGAATATTTGTAGACAAACAACGCCACAGACAAGAATTAGTTCATAAAATATTTTCCAAATCTCAGCGAGCGATGAGGGCGTAAGCGTTTTTATTGGATTAACTTAAGCTCAAATTAACCGCTGGTTAAATTGATTTAACTTAGCATTACCAGTAAGAGGGCTCGTTAACGAAACGGACGACCCAGTTTACGACCGGTCGCAATGATACCGTGAAGGCACAGATATTTACAATGCTAGTTTAGTTTGTGAAAGGAATGCACTTCACAGACTAAAAATAAAAGAAGTAGCGATTAGGTGCTCATGGGAAACCGCGGGGGCGGCTAACCGCGCGATTCTTTTTGAGTGGAGCCTAGCTATTACTGGTAGTGACTCATAAATTATGCTGACTCGACCGCGACGATACCTCACAGAATAGCTACGTAAAATAATGACATTATGCTACGTATGATAAAGTGAGAAAACCATAAACCTACTACCCGTCCTGCTTGCTAAATCCTATTTCTTTCCCCCTTCTGTTTTCATCATCTATATGAGAGTAACGCATCCAAGATTCTTTTGACTAAAAGAACCGTGGATCCGTTACTCACATTTACGACTGTAAATGTCGATGGGCAGCGATGATAGCTTACTATCAGGTGTCTTCGTCAGCCTTAAAAAACCGTATAATTCAAATCGGCTTTAATCCGGCAAAAAAATCGTCTCGTTAACGAAAAGTCTAAATGAAAGCAGGTTTTCATTTGCAATAGATTTACTTCTTAATACAATAAAAATGGGAGTGGATTAAGATTACGGGGTCTTTTATTATTGGAAAGTCAGCAATTCCTTGTTAGCACAGTACAGAAATATTGGTTATTATCTTTCGAGGAAAATATATTAACGAATTAGGCGTTTTGTTATTATGCTGAGGGAGATAAAGACGGTATATAGGATTTTTAACCGAACTGCTAAAATAAATCCGTCATTAAATAACCGATTTATTTCTAGTCGTAATTAAGTCCGTCAACAAATGAACCATAATTATGATTCAAGTATTCGAAAATGTTACATGAACGGTTTTTAGGGTTCAATAGTAAACTACAAGGAACCCTTATAGTTTCGCCATGTCCGTCTGTCTGTCTGGCCGTCTGTCCGCGGTCTAGCGCCTAGGCGCTTCATGCTAGAAAGCTGTAATTTGGTATATACGTAGCTAACAAAGTGCTGGAACAAAATTTTGAAAAAAATTTTTTTTTGGGTGCCTCCCCAATTGTGAAGTGGAAATGAATTTACAGTTTATATATTTCCGAATAATAGTTGATGAACTTATAAAATAAAATTTATTTGATGAAAACTTACAAGTGTAATAGAATATGATATTGGACTCATTTGCAAGCAAGCAAAGTAAGGCAAATACGGAACCCTACACTGTGCGTCGATCGACACGCACTTGACCGGTTGACCATTATGATGTGACTACAACATTTCATAACGATCCTTAGTTCTTTATCCTCTTTCATTGGTTGTTGACTGTACAGTCGCCTCGAGGATAGCAGTACCATCTTTAGGATGATTTTTGGTTACAACATCCAACATCCTAGTGGACACATGTGGCTTTATTAAACAAAAACCCCGTTTGGTAACAAAGAAAAGGACGGAGCTGACAAAAGATCCGCTTACAAGATGTGCAAGCGATTTTCTTCTAAAATGGTCCTCCTATCTTCGAGTCCACCGTACCTACCTATATTTGAAAATGTACAGTTTAATGTACATGCAATATTATAAAATACGAAAACAGTAAAATAATTTCACAATATAATTAAGTACTCCATCTATACAAGAATTTGCATTGTAAAAAAATGCGAAATATTTTTTTCCACGTCACAATGCATCTACGATTTAATGCAGTTTCTATTTTAACCATTCACTCTTTTCATTCTTTTATGCTTTCAATTAAGTGAAGCACTAATTGACAGTACAATGTGAATGGTACGAAATTATTCTCGTAAATGTAGAATTAAATTGACAAAAGAAAGCCTGCGCTACAATATTGAATTGAATTAAAGGTTTTTTTTATTTTTATACAACACAGGTGGCAAACAAGCATACGGTCGATCTGATGGTAAGCCGTCACCGAAGCCTATAGACGTTTGCAATACCGGGGGTATCGCTCACGCGTTGCCAACTCTCCCAACCCCCCCAAGTGGAGCTCTGGAGACCTTACTCACCGTAGGAATACAACATGGCCGAGACCAATGCTATTTGGCTACGATCTTCTGTAAGGTGGAGGTCCTTCCCCAGACGGGCTGCTCCGAAATTATTATTTAGGAAGGAGGATTAGTAAGGATCTCTAATTGTTTGAAAATAAAATATAGCCTATGTCATCCGGGGATAACGTAGCTTCCCAATAGTGAAATAATTTCCCAAATAGATCGTAGTTTCGGTTATGCAAACAAACAATCAAAACTTTCCATTTTATAATATTAGTAGGTACTGATTATTTTTACATCCCTATTATTTAAATAGGTACGGAATTCGGTAAATGGTGATAAAGTTTGGACACACTTTCGCTCGCTCAGAGCACTTTGCTTAAAGCCCTGATTTATCATAGCCCACTAAAAGCCTGTATGGAATAATAAAATCCTAGGTTATGTTAAAATATTTGTAAACGTCACAATGTATCAAGATTATTGTGTGAGTGCTTTTTATTTTAAGCTTTGTCAACATAATCTAACCTTTTTTTTCTTAGAATCTCTAATTGCTTTCATAGTTCATCACCTGGCAGTCGCGTAGCCAGCAATTCTTTGTCAGTAGTCGTTAGTTAGATATTAAAATCGCGCAATTATCATTTAAATTATTAATTATTAGAGATCCTCAACCAGTTTCTTGTCACTCGGCGCTCTGCAAATATCGTTACTCTCCTGTGGGCACTCGGACTTGTCTGTTTTGTTATTTTATTAAACATTATGGGTCCGTTCACACAGACCGAGAGCAGATTCTCATCACGTTGGAAACAGAGATTTTTGCATGTGCACTGCTTTTGTCATTAAGAATGCTTGAACGCGCTTGGTGTGAAATAATAAGAGGAGCTGACCGGCTCCGATCGCGTACTTTTTCTCGTTCGCGCAGCCGTTCGGCTACGATTGCATGCTCGCATGCATGCAGATCGCTTCCAGCCGGTCTATGAAATAGTTGGCGGCTCCGCTCCGTCCAACTCCAAGCGTATAGGATCCGGTCTGTGTGAAAAGAAAAATGCGCGCCAATGCTCTCCGAGCCGGTCTGTGTGAACGGGTCCTAACATATCATAATATTGATTTTTTTATTTCACTACTCAGTCTTCAAAAGTTCAGTTCTTTTAAAATATGAAATAGTTGGCGGCTCCGCTCCGACCAACTCCAAGCGTATAGGATCCGGTCTGTGTGAAAAGAAAAATGCGCGCCAATGCTCTCCGAGCTGGTCTGTGTGAACGGGTCCTAACATATCATAATATTGATTTTTTTATTTCACTACTCAGTCTTCAAAAGTTCAGTTCTTTTAAAATATGAAATAGTTGGCGGCTCCGCTCCGACCAACTCCAAGCGTATAGGATCCGGTCTGTGTGAAAAGAAAAATGCGCGCCAATGCTCTCCGAGCCGGTCTGTGTGAACGGATCCTAACATATATCATAATATTGATTTTTTTATTTCACTACTCAGTCTTCAAAAGTTCAGTTCTTTTAAAATTAACTATAACACAAACTCAGCGGCTCACCAAATATGTATTAAGTAGATGGAGGGTACGTGCATATAGCATTTCCTGCGTAAAAAAAATGCGAAACATGAACAGGCCATGACTGTAGATAATATCTACTTTATAACTTCAAAATCTGAATGCAGCGACAATGGAATCCGTCTTAACGCCGAAAGAGGTTACGTGCAAATTATGTCTCTGACATAGAGTTATAAATGGGGTATAGTCACTTGGAATAATAACGAGGCACTTAAGACTTAGAAGCGAAGGTAACTCTCGTATTTTAATCAAATACCGGTTATAACGCGGAATGATGAATAAATCTATGGTACGCGATGAAAATGCCTGGAGATACTTATAATCTTTTGTCAAATTAAACTCGATTATATAGGAGATGTGTCTTGAAGTATCTGTCAACGAAATCGTAATCCTACTAATATTATAAAGGCGAAAGTTTCTTTGTATGTTTCTTACTTCTTCACGCTCATATGACTACACCGAGTTTCATGATATTTGGTATGTAGGTAGCTGATACCTTGGATTAACACATCGCGTACTTTTTATCCCGAAAAGTACGCGATCCCCTTAGGATTTGATCAAAAATATAGATGGCGCTGCAGTGCATAAATAAATATACGCAAACGAAGTTGCGAGGGTTTTACTTGTTTGTTATAAAATACGAGCTGTTACCCGCGACTTCGTCCGCGTGAAATGTTCAAATAAGGATAACTCCTGTCATGCGATTTAAATGAAAGAAAGCCTATATTCTGCTCCAAGCCGAGCTCTATCTTCCTGTGGAAACAGCATTAAAATCCGTTCAGTATCTTAGAAGATGTGCGCGTTCAAACAGACAGACAGACAGACAAAAAATTCAAAAAAAAATTTTTTCGCTTTTATTACCTTTATCTAACTGTTCCCTCTCCATTTTTGCCAAATATGTTCAAAGTACAGACATATCGAGGTCTACTGTTTCATTATATGTATAGATAATATTGTTAGTTAGTATCCCATACCACAAGTTTAGAACTTACTAGGGCTAGATCAATCTGTGTGATTTGCACAAAAAATGATTCTTCTTAGCCTTCCTCAAGCCTTCGTATGTAGGCTGTGTCTGATGTGATGAAAAATATTTCAAATATCGTGTCAATATCAATCGCTATCCCGCTTAATTCTTATTTTGTATGAGTGAGATAGCTTTTGAGGCTGTACGAGATTTGAACGATTTTTGTTACGACAATAGAGCCATAGGAGATGACAGGCTATGTACTTTTTTAAGTATATATTTTTTTAAATATCAAAATTTATCATTTATTAAAATAATATTTTTATAACAAAATAATGTGTATACACATGACTAAAAATTCTCTTTGCGTTTAATTTTATATAATTGGTCGCATGCAGTCACGAGGAAATAGGAAGGGAAAAGGGGCCTTTGATTATATTTCTAGAATAGTCCCTAATTGGAAGGACAGAAAAAAAATGTACTCATATTTCTGTTGATATTTTCAATTAGTGTGCAATTTTTCTTTTTTCTTTTTTTGTGACAGAAACTAAAATGTGTTTTCTATGTATTTGTAATATATATTATTACTGATTGTATTTTTTATTATTATCGTCATGTACAGATACTTTTAAAATGAATAATATAAGTATAACTAGCTTCCGCCCGCGGCTTCGCCCGCGTGGCCTAAAAACAATTAGCATATCTTTCTTCAGAAACAAATTCCGGTCCGGCACGGCCCGGTACGGTACGGTTCCATCCGGTCCGGTCGATCCGGTCCGGTCCGGTCCGGTCCGGTCGGTCCGGTCCTTATAAGGACCCTACATGACAAATTTGGCCTCTCTAGACCCAGCGGTTTAGGCTGTGCGTCCCTTCTCAACTTCGTTTGCGTATATCTCGCTTTCCCGTGGGAATTTTAAAAAATCGTTTCTTAGTACATAGCTAGATGTCGTAAGGAATCTACATGCCAAATTTGATATACCCTCGCAACTTCGTTTGCGTATATCTCGGTTTCCCGTGGGAATTTTGAAATATCCTTTCTTAGTACACCCCTAGACGTTGCCGTCGTAATGAACCTACAGTCCAAATTTGGAATCTCTAGACCCACCGGTTTGGGCTGTGCGTTGATATATAGTTAAGTCAGTCAGTCAGTCAGGACTTTGAATTTTATCTATGAAAAAAAATCCGGTCAGGTCCGGTTCGATCCGGTCCGGCACGGCCCGGTACGGTGCGGTTCCTTCCAGACCGATCAGATCTGATCCGTTCTGGTCCGGTCCGGTCCGTTCTGGTCCGGTCCGGTCAATCTGGACCTTAAAAGGACCCTACATGTCAAATTTGGCATCTCTAGACCCAGCGGTTTGGGCTGTGCGTCCCCTCGCAACTTCGTTTGCGTATATCTCGGTTCCCCGTAGGAATTTTGAAAAATCCTTTCTTAGTACATCCCTAGATGTCGTAAGGAACCTACAGTTCAAATTTGAAATCTCTAGACTCATTGGTTTGGGCTGTGCGTTGATATATAGTTAAGTCAGTCAGTCAGGACTTTGAATTTTATTTATGAAAAAAAATCCGGTCCGGTCCGGTTCGATCCGATCTGGCACGGCCCGGTACGGTGCGGTTCCTTCCAGACCGATCAGGTCTGGTCCGTTCCGGTCCGGTCCGGTCCGGTCAGTCTGGACCTTATAAGGACCCTACATGTCAAATTTGGCATCTCTAGACCCAGCGGTTTGGGCTGTGCGTCCCCTCGCAACTTCGTATGCGTATATCTCGCTTTCCCGTGGGAATTTTGAAAAATCCTTTCTTAGTACATTCCTAGACGTCGTAAGGAACCTACATGCTAAATTTGGAATCTCTAGACCCAGCGGTTTGGGCTGTGTGTGGATATACCCTTGCAACTTCGTTTGCGTATATCTCGGTTTCCCGTAGGAATTTTGAAAAATCCTTTCTTGGTACACCCCTAGACGTCGTAAGGAACCTACAGTCCAAATTTGGAATCTCTAGACCCACCTGTTTGGGCTGTGCGTTAATATATAATTAAGTCAGTCAGTCAGTTAGGACTTTTAATTTTATATATATAGATGAAAAAAAAACCGGTCCGGTCCGGTTCGATCCGGTCCGGCACGGCCCGGTACGGTGCGGTTCCTTCCAGATCGATCAGGTCTGATACGTTCCGGTCCGGTCCGGTCGGTCTGGACCTTATAAGGACCCTACATGTCAAATTTGGCATCTCTAGACCCAGCGGTTTGGGCTGTGCGTCCCCTCGCAATTTCGAATGCGTATATCTCGCTTTCCCGTGGGAATTTTAAAAAATCCTTTCTTAGTACATCCCTAGACGTCGTAAGGAACCTACGTGCCAAATTTGGAATCGCTAGACCCAGCGGTTTGGGCTGTGCGTTGATATACCCTCGCAACTTCGTTTGCGTATATCTAGGTTTTCCGTGGGAATTTTGAAAAATCGTTTCTTAGTACACCCCTAGATGTCGTAAGGAACCTAGAGTTCAAATTTTAAATCTCTAGACTCATTGGTTTGGGCTGTGCGTTGATATATAGTTAAGTCAGTCAGCAGTCAGTCAGGACTTCGAATTTTATCTATGAAAAAAAATCCGGTCCGGCACGGCCCGGTACGGTGCGGTTCCCTCCAGACCGAACAGGTCTGATCCGTTCCGGTCCGGTCCGGTCCGTTCCGGTTCGGTCCGGTCCGGTCCGGTCGGTCTGGACCTTATAAGGACCCTACATGTCAAATTTGGCATCTCTAGACCCAGCTGTTTGGGCTGTGCGTCCCCTCGCAACTTCGTATGCGTATATCTCGCTTTCCCGTGGGAATTTTGAAAAATCCTTTCTTAGTACATTCCTAGACGTCGTAAGGAACCTACATGCTAAATTTGGAATCTCTAGACACAGCGGTTTGGGCTGTGGGTGGATATACCCTCGCAACTTCGTTTGCGTATATCTCGGTTTCCCGTAGGAATTTTGAAAAATCCTTTCTTAGTACACCCCTAGACGTCGTAAGGAACCTACGGTCCAAATTTGGAATCTCTAGACCCACCGGTTTGGGCTGTGCGTTGATATATAGTTAAGTCAGTCAGTCAGTCAGTCAGGACTTTGAATTTTATATATATAGATGAAAAAAAAAACGGTCCGGTCCGGTTCGATCCGGTCCGGCACGACCCGGTACGGTGCGGTTCCTTCCAGACCGATCAGGTCTGATACGTTCCGATCCGGTCCGGTCCGTTCCGGTCCGGTCCGGTCCGGTCCGGTCGGTCTGGACCTTATAAGGACCCTACATGTCAAATTTGGCATCTCTAGACCCAGCGGTTTGGGCTGTGCGTCTCCTCGCAATTTCGTATGCGTATATCTCGCTTTCCCGTGGGAATTTTGGAAAATCCTTTCTTAGTACATCCCTAGACGTCGTAAGGAACCTACATGCCAAATTTGGAATCTCTAGACGCAGCGGTTTTGGCTGTGCGTTGATACACCCTCGCAACTTCGTTTGCGTATATCTCGGTTTCCCGTAGGAATTTTGAAAAATCCTTTCTTAGTACACCCCTAGACGTCGTAAGGAACCTACTGTCCAAATTTGGGGTCTCTAGACCCACCGGTTTGGGCTGTGCGTTGATATATAGTTAAGTCAGTCAGTCAGGACTTTGAATTTTATATATATAGATGAATGACAAAAGAGATTGTAACTGGGTATCTTTCGCCATTTGTTTCTCCAGTGGTTATTATGCTTTGTTTTCCAAAAAGCCCTAGTTTATAGAGAGACTTGTTTATTTAATATCTATTATTCATTGAACATTGAAACAATAAGTAAAATATAACTTGAGAAAGTGATGTAAAGCAGAAGTAAGACAAACTGATCACCGACCATAGCCACCGGTGTTGCGAATAGCAGTTCACGCGATTTTATACATTGATTTCACCTAGAGTTAAGTAAAAAAGGTTTTTTTTTATACCACTAAGGTGGAAAGCAAGCATACGGATCGCCTGATGGTAAGCAGCTACTATGACTGCTTACCATCAGGCGAACCGTGTGCTTGCTCTATGGACGCTTGCAATACCGGGGGTATCGCACGCGCGTTGCCGACCCTGTAAAAAGTGGTGCTCTGTGGGGCAATTCACGTAACAAGAACCGATTCTAGTTCGATTCAACGACACTCGCTGTCTCACTCATACAAAATAGGAATTGAACGGGACAGCGATAATCGTTGAATCGAACTAGAATCGGTTCTTGTTTACGTGGGACAGCGATAATCGTTGAATCGAACTAGAATCGGTTCTTGTTACGTAAATTGCCCCACTGGAGACTTTCCTTAACGAAGGAATAGAACATGCATTTCTGCAAATGACTACTATTGGTTTGTGTCAAATCATTAAATATTAAAGTCCCAAAGATTTGCGCATCTGGAATTTAAGGTGTTGTTTAAACTACATACACAGTTACACACTGTACTGCAAGAAATATACTTATTTACTGTCATCCCATAAAATAGGAAGCATGGCGTCGGAAATGCATGAGAATGTAATTACTTGTTAATTATTTTAGCTATAAACTAAGAAGCTCAGCGCTCTTGTGCAATAATTAATTTGGCTTTAGCACGAAGTAGCTTTAGGTTGGTAAAACGTTGGTTCTCGAGGGAGCGAGTTTGAGTTATGAAATAGGTAGTACAATCAATGAAAGAGGTCACCACCAGGGTAGAAAATTAAAATAAGGATTTCGAAAAACTTTTTCTCGCATACGCCTGGTGTGAAAATCCATTGAAACTAAGAGCACAGACCACAGACTTTGTATCGGCCAATAGTTTGGTTGGTCTCATAATCAGTATTGTGACAAATCGTTATAATTATGCGCACTTGCATATTAGTAGAAGACGGTAGTGCGATGATTGTGCACTTTGGTATAGAAGCATGAAATTTCTACCATGGATAGAGTGTCCCACGGTGATCGTTTTAAGATGTGGAGGGAAGTCAGATTCTTCCTCTGTGAGTGGGGGGAGGGGGGCAAAGGGGGTGAATTCCACGTCTTGATGATTATTTTTTTACTGATCCGTTAATGTTACTAGGGCTTGTATGGTGTCGTTTTCATATAAACCGAATACAAGGAATTCATTTTTAATAATAAAAATGTATGGTCCCATACAAAAAAATTAAAAATACTGCCAAAAAGTAAAAAGTTCCGCTACGTTTTTTTTGTAAGCACGTTATTTTTACTTTCAAATCTTCATTATTATGATATTAAAAAAATACTGTGTTATAGCTTATTTAATGTAGTCTACAAATATATATAATTGTAGTATACTTTTCATACAAAAACTATTTTTAAAAAAAAGAAGAACGTGCAAATTCCAGAATATGCGCGCGGTGATTCGGTGAGATGTAGGTACGCGTAGCGACAAATTTTCATAATGTACTATAGTCATTTGTTATAAATATTTATAGCAATGCTACTAGCCATTATGCGACGTAGTTTTAATGTAATCAAATGTAAGAAATGTGTTTTTATTGCTTCCACGGAAAAAAACATTTAATAATTTTGACATAGAGAAGGTTACTAATAAAACGTCAGAAATAAAAGTAAAATGATGTTTAACCAGCAGTCACCAGTACAAAAGCAAAGTGCTGTACATTTGAGTGCAGCTTTGTTACATTTGCATCTTCCAGTACACCCTTTTTTTAACGCTGCACCTAATTAACTCAGCACATAAAGTTGCTACTTCAAGTAGCGTTGTCCAGACTGGCTGCCATTCGTTCGAATCTTTAATCCAACCCCAGTTAGATGGTTCAGGAATATCTGGAACTTTTGTTAAAGTTTGCATCCAAATGTAAGCCTGATAAGAAGCGCGTTTTATATATTGCTAGAGTGCCTTTTTTGTGGGGGGGTATGTTCTCTATGGCTCGGGATTTTTGGGTAAAGAGTTTTTTTTCTGGCTTCATTTATAGTCAGCATTTCACTAATGCGGTCATACATTAAAACCACAAATCTGCAATGAGTCGTCGCTTATTTGTTGTGGCATTGTTGTCATTTCTTCAAAGGCGCTGTTTACTTCTGGAAAAGATCGCCATGTTTCCCATGCTGTTTTTTCCCTCTACCAACAAAAGTGAACTCCGTATCACACCCTGTGAACGCATGAAAGACGGGAACGTACTCACATTGTGACAAACTCATTGACGCTACCAGGTCGTGTAGCGGAACCTTGAGCCAACACCAAATGCAACCTGTAGTTCAGATAAATATATCTTTCTGAAGAATGCCACAGCCAGTACTAATACATCTGTGTCTACGGTGCGTATTGTCACTCTGCTAAATCCTTTCTTTACTGCACCAGCTAAATGCAAAAACATTCGGGTGTCAGCTTCGTCGTGAAAACATGGGGCTATGTCACGTATATCTGAGATATTGATAAAACAGAGAACTTCGATTCAATGTGTCGCGTATATTTCTTTTTCTCCTGCCTGTAAAGAACCAGTTGTTGTGATAAAAATAAAAACAATTCGGTCTTGTTCTCATTCACTGAAAGGAAACTCTTCCAGTTCTTAGGCGTCGCATGCGTGGGAAGCCACTCTTTTCCTTGTGCCTTTTTCTCGTAAAGCAGCTTTAAAGCTCAACTCAAACAACTTGCGCCGATAGCTAGATAGATAGATGTTTTCACGATGAAGCTGACTGAATGTTTTTACATTTAGCTGATGCAGTAAAGAAAGGATTTAGCAGAGTGACAATACGCACCGTCTGTAGACACAGATGTATTAGTACTGGCTGTGGCATTCTTCAGAAAGTTATCTTTATCTGAACTATGGGTTGCATTTGGCGTTGCCTCCAGTTTCCGCAAGACCTGGTAGCGTCAATGAGTTTGTCACAATGTGAGTACGTTCCCGTCTTTCATGCGTTCGCAGTAGGGTGTGATACGGAGTTCTTTACTGGTAGAGGGAAAAAACAGCATGGGAAATATGGCGATCTTTTCCAGAAGTAAACAGCGCCTTTGAAGAAATGATGACAATGCCACAACAAATAAGCGACGACTCATTGAAAGATTTGTGGTTTTAATGTATGACCACAATAGTGAAATGCTGACTGTAAATGAAGCCAGAAAAAAACTCTTTACCCAAAAATCCTGAGCCATAGAGGACAAAAGCGGCACTTCAGCAATATATAAAACGCGCTTCCTATCAGGCTTACATTTGGATGCAATCTTTAACAAAAGTTCCAGATATTCCTGAACCATCTAACTGGGGTTGGATTAAAAATTCGAACGAATGGCAGCCAGTCTGGACAACACTATCCCCACTATCACTATGTTAATTACGTGCAGTGCAGCGTTAAAAAAGGGTGTACTGGAAGATGCAAATGTAACAAAGCTGCACTCAAATGTACAGCACTTTGCTTTTGTACTGGTGACTGCTGGTTAAACGTCATTTTACTTTTATTTCTGATGTTTTATTAGTAACCTTCTCTAAGTCAAAATTATTAAATGTTTTTCTCCGTGGAAGCAATAAAAACGCATTTCTTTCATTTGTTTACATTAAAACTATGTCGCAAAATGGCTAGTAGCATTGCTATAAAATATTAATAACAAATGACTATAGTACATTATGAAAATTTGTCGCTACGCGTACCTACATCTCACCTAATCACCGCGCGCATCTTCTGGAATTTGCACGTTCTTCTTTTTTTTAAATAGTTTTTGTATGACAAGTATACTACAATTATATATATTTGTAAACTACATTAAATAAGCTTTATCACAGTATTTTTTAATATCATAATAATTAAGATTTGAAAGTAAAAATAACGTGCTAACAAAAAAAAAGTAGCGGCACTTTTCACTTTTTGGCAGTATTTTTAATTTTTTTGTATGGGACCATACATTTTTATTGTTAAAAATGAATTCCTTGTATTCGGTTTATATGAGAACGACACCATACAAGCCCTAGTAACATTAACGGATCAGTAAAAAAATAATCATCAAGACGTGGAATTCACCCCCTTTGCCCCCCTCCCCCCACTCACAGAGGAAGAATCTGACTTCCCTCCACATCTTAAAACGATCATTGTGAGACACTCTATCCATGGTAGAAATTTCATGCTTCTATACCAAAGTGCACAATAAGGCTCAAATATGGCACAACCGTCTTCTACTATATGTCATAATACTGATTAAGAGACCGACCAAACCATTAGCCAATAAAAATTGGTCTGCGGGGGCTCTAAAAATAACGAAAATAATTGGTCAAACTGTTTTATTTCATTTGTAGTTTAATATAATTTATCCAATCCTTTCTACATTACCGTATTAAAAGTAAACGAAACGGATATTGATGGAAACTTTTAAAAGAAACGTGGATTTCGCCACAAAATCCTTTAAGTTGCAACTGGCAATTCCGTTTCTAGTTTAACTAACTCATATAGCCTCAAAAGGAAAGCGAAAATGTTGTAGCTTTGACAGTCAATGACAAATCGCAACAAACTGAACAGCGGGTTTGAGGTGTCGGTCTTATTAACAGCGTTAAAATTAAAGAAATAATATACTTTTCTTTTCAAGGAAGAGCTGGATGGCGTCGCTCAGCTGCGTGTCGTACTTTAAAACGGTCATGCAAGTTAAGCATCGACCCTATTCCGTATTTGAATGGTTGTCGTGTCGTTATCTCGAGCTTCTCCGTGCTGCAGAGGGCAAGTTAACCTGAGAGGCGTCTTTCAAGTTTGTCGTCGATGGAAGACAGTCGTCAAACCAAGTCGATGTCGGCTTGAAAACAGTGACCTCCGCCAATCGTCTGCCACCTTTGTAGTATATTTTTTTTGCCAAATCTTAATAATTCATGTTCAAATTCATGTCAACCAAAGTTTTTGTTTGAAAAACGTCTCTCGCTTCTATATCTGCAGTAAAGCCACCGCTCAAATCGACTTCTTGCTGAAAGAGCTAAAAAGAATTTTTACCAGAGCAAAGCACGGAAGGCGAGGTAATAGGTGCGCCCGCCTCGGAAATGGAACTTTGATCTGTATTTTGTTTTTTAAACATTCAGAATGGAAAAAGTTTCGTCATTTGCAATGTGCATGCAACATCACAATTTCATATTTGCCTCAAGTTAATGCTATGATTTTTACAGCCAACTTCTGAAACGTGTTTCCACATTAAGCTATCTAGTGTGATCTTTGGCATGGCATGACGAACGTGTAATCATGTTGGATTACATGTAGCTTCGGGTGTAGTTTATAATTCTGATCTCGTAGCGTGATTTAAAATAATGCAAAACGCACTTTTAACGCAGACATTCCTTGAGACCACGGTTAAGCTATTTCGTTCTAAAAATGTTCTAAAACTCAAACAATTTATTATCTGACGTCTTTATTTTCGCCAAATGTTTGCCTTTGGGAAAGTTTGAAATATTATGCCTTTAATTTTAATAAAATGTGAAAAGAAAATAAGAAGAAAGAAAATATAACACCTACTTTACCTCACGGTAGGCAAAATTACGAAAATACCGTAGGAACGTTTGTACGTAACAAGTTGAAAATTGCGTTTGCGTACGTTATCAAGAATCACACTTGTACGGGCCCCTTCTTGTTCAAGATATTAGTTAATCTTTGTGATGTCACAGTTTAACATAAATCAGTGAACTCATTCACAATAGACTCTAAACATTGGTATTAACCGACGTCACATACCCACCGCTCCGACTGCTGTATCATCATCATCATACCAACCCATAATCATCCCACTGCAGGGATACTGGTATCCCTGCAATCGAAGGGGATTAGAGCTTAGGCTAAACCATTCGTAAGACATCGCAAAACCATTCCTAACATATCCCAAAACTTTTTTATTATTAAAAATTCCTGAAACATTTTTATTTTACCATTACAAGGCAAGTATGGTGAAGTAGTTGTATTAATATTAATGGTGCAAACGAAACTAATTAGTCTCATTTGAACCATTGATGGTGCAGGTCAATGGTGCATACGGTACAACGGGACTCTGTCACGCTGCTCTAATGCGGATTGACGGAGTCCGGTGTTTTCAAGCCGCCCGCAGACCACTGATTTAACTTAACAACTGTTATCCATCGACAACACCCGGGACCAACAACAGCGTTACGTGCCCTCCGAAGCACGAACTGCTGTAAAGGCAGAATCAGTATCGGTGGCCGTCATCATTATTTCAACATGTACTAGAGTCTAATGTCGTCAGACTTTATAGATTCGATAACCTTTGCCAAATGGCAGGGTATATCAGAAGAGCCCTAGACATTTTTTCTATACTTATATTACACATTTGACACACTCACTAGAAAGTAATACAGAAGAATAGATTAGAGAACTACTCACAGACATAATTTATTTTTTGTTACAATTATTGTAAACTGAGTATCTATTATACTGTGTCCCAGTAGGAGTTCGAGAAAAGCGAACGTCTGAGGCTCTGAGCAAAGATTAAAGCAAGTCGGTTAAATTAGATTTCTCATTCCAGCCTTCGCGGGACCATGTGAAATATTACGCCTTTTTATTTTTTTCGGATAGGGAAAGTTTCATAATAATTATTTAAAAGTTTCCAAGTATAATAGTTTCATCGTCGGGTCTCCAAAAAAGTTCCACGTTGGGCGCCAGTTTCATGCGATGTTAAAGAGTATCTTGGTAATGGTATTAAACTGATGTTGATATTATGAGAGGTAGGGCACAGCGGATAATCCGCTCCGCAAATCGGAGCAGCCCGTCTGGGGAAGGACCTACACCTTACAGAAGATCGTAGCCAAATAGCATTGGTCTCGGCCATGTTGTGTTTCTACGGTGAGTAAGCACTCCAGAGCTCCGCTTGGGGGGGGGGGGGGGTTGGGAAACGCGTGCTCTGGTGCCCCTGGTATTGCAAGCGTCTATAGGCTACGGTGATGCTTACCATTAGGCGGGCCGTATGCCCTGTTTGCCAACTTTGTGGCATAAAAAAAATACTTTGGTTCTTATTCGGTATATTTTTCATGTATGATATGACTGTATTTTTTACGAAAATTATGTATATTTGCCAGCTATATACAGACTAGACGGCGGCGGCGTGAATATTATTTTTTAAATTAACATGTAATATGTGTTACTTATTTTCAAGCATGTAAAACTCGAGTACTTAATATCATATACTATTTCTATACAAACTCTCAAGCAAATCCTTCAAACCATTTGTGTGTTAACAAGTAACAAACACCTGTTCAAAACATTTCAAAATATCCTACGGAAAACATATAGTTTTGCATTTAATGTGCTTTAACTAGATGTGCATGATGAATGTGCGAAACTAGAATATTACACGTACGTGGGGCTTACTGAATTTTATACCGTTTACTGTATTCTAGAAATGTAAACCATTTATTTATTAAACGTGGTTCTTTATAGTATTACAACAAAACATATTTCGTTCGGTAAATAAGAAATCCGAATTACAAGTTTCCTTCTATTTTCTCTTCTCTTTTTATCTATGAAATTATTCTTGTAGCTGCCTTTTGTATATGCAGAAGACACTGTCTCCAGCTGAATGCGCCACTGTCGCTAGCTGATATGTAAACTTCAAGTGCGTTGCCAATTTGATCATAAACTTGAGCCATACAACACACATCTCCATAATGTATTTTCAACCCGATGGTTTTCTTAAAAAGGTTGTTGTGCAATTAGGCCTCCTTGTTGCAAATACACTGCCTGTAAGTTATCCATTATTGTATCTTTGTCTGTGTACTGAAAATAAAGCATATTAAATCCAAATTTCTTATTCTTATTCTTCCTTAATTAATGGCGTTTCTGTCGTGTCTTAACGACACATAGACAATTTCGCCAATGTCAAGTATTTTAAATGAACACTTTTTGACTAAAAAGTACACTTTAAAAAGGCAACGTGGTACGGTGAGGATCCGAGGTCGCCATCTTGACGACCTTCGTTGACAAGGCGGCGATCTCGAATCCAATCCAAATTTTTTTAATACAACATATTGTCAATTTCAATGGACGCCGCTTCACTGGCTACAGATGATAAAATACAATATGGCTACCTTTTAACACATTACTTTCTATTACTTTTAATACGATTTTTCTATTTTGAATATTCAAATAAATAATTAGTCATTAGTACACTAATGAGTTACATACAGTAATTTATCCATCACTCTCAAATTCCAAGTTAATTATGCAAAGAGCGATGCTTAATGTGATGTCGGATTTAATCGTACGTAGAGTAATTTTGCAAAGCCTATTGACATAACGAAATTATTTTACTGACATGCGTATGTAATATATGATGAAAATTCAACTCATTAAAGCTCTTTATTAGACATTTTCGGTAAAGTACAGTCTAGATAAATTCAAAATACGTAATAATACAGACGTAACTTTATTTTCTAATCCTACTTACTTATATTTCTTGATATTAGGTACCTTTATGACGTTAAACGTCAGTCAAGTCAAGGGTCACTTGGCTTAACGACTAACTAGAGGCTTGAACTGGTCAGTTGGTGTAAGGGCAGTATATACCGTCTGGGGAAGGACCTCCACCTTACATAAGATCGTAGCCAAATCGCATTGGTCACGGCCATGTTCTGTTCCTACGGTGAGTAAGGTCTCCAGAGCTCCACTTTTTACGGGGTCGGCAACACGCGAGTGATACTCCCGGTATTACAAGCGTCTATAGGTTGCGGTGACTGCCTACCATTAGGATTGCTGTGATAGGTTTGCTTGTTTGCCGACTTCATCTCAGCCACAAGAAGTCCACTGCTGGACGTAGACCTCCCCCAAACGTAAAAAAATTAATACTAACTTAGGGTGGCGGCGAAATAGTATTTCAAATAGCAATGCCACTATTGCTATTTGAAATACTATAATCCACGGGCCTAGTCTCTTGCACAATATTAAACAATGCTGGTTTTTGTTTTATTTTTATTTTTATATTACAGCTTGTTTGGTTATATTTCGTAACGGATGGCCTTTGACGTTCCGCTAAACATCACTCAGGATAATTTCAAAGAAGTAATAAAGTATTTTATTCTCGAAATTCCCATAGAAACGGACACAATAAGCCAGAATATCTCGAGCCGTCTGTTTATGAAAAAGAAAATTGATAAAACATGAAAGTAGGTATCAAAACGAAAAAAATCGTCGACAATACCTCACTCGGAAGTTTACAAAGAAAAGGTAAGTACTTGACCACCCCCAGGCATCAATAATAAAGGGACCAATAGAGCAAAGGTATCGGAAACGAAAAGTTTCGATCGGCTGTCGATTCACCTAAGAATTTCTTAGATACGGACTTTTAATTGAACTAACCCTTCGCTTGAGGGCTTCACAACTTTTCAGAATTTCTGAAAGGTTACAGCGGTTCCAATAAAAAAAATATTAATGAATAAATTATGTTTAGTGGTATTTTAAATATCATATACCGTGGTGAAGAACTTGATAGCCAAGCTAATCTTGTATTTTTTTATTATTCAAACATTTAATCAGAAAAAATCAAGCAAATATAATACAAACAATACAATTCCCTTCAAATTCATTATGTAGGTTCTTCCTTATATCTATGTAGAAGCCATACTTCAATCATAGTTTTTATACTGTAAAACCGTATTATGGCAATTGGCAATACGCAACCAGGTGAATAGATAGGTTTTTGATCTTTTGTAACGATTTTCGTTATTTGCAGAATTCATAATAAAACTTTTTATGTATTTATTTATCGAGTCTTAGGTCAAATTAATGAAATATGTTCATTTCTTACTGGACATGTTTATCTATATATATAAAATTCAAAGTCCTGACTGACTGACTTAACTATATATCAACGGACAGCCCAAACCGGTGGGTCTAGAGACTCCAAATTTGGACTGTAGGTTCCTTACGACGTCTAGGGGTGTACTAAGAAAGGATTTTTTAAAATTCCTACGGGAAACCGAGATATACGCAAACGAAGTTGCGAGGGTGTATCAACGCACAGCCAAAACCGCTGCGTCTAGAGATTCCAAATTTGGCACGTAGGTTCCTTACGACGTCTAGGGATGTACTAAGAAAGGATTTTTCAAAATTCCCACGGGAAAGCGAGATATACGCATACGAAATTGCGAGGGGACGCACAGCCCAAACCGCTGGGTCTAGAGATGCCAAATTTGACATGTAGGGTCCTTATAAGGTCCAGACCGACCGGACCGGACCGGACCGGAACGGACCGGACCGGACCGGAACGTATCAGACCTGATCGGTCTGGAAGGAACCGCACCGTACCGGGCCGTGCCGGACCGGATCGAACCGGACCGGACCGTTTTTTTTTCCATCTATCTTCTATCTATATATATAAAATTCAAAGTCCTGACTGACTGACTGACTGACTTAACTATATATCAACGCACAGCCCAAACCGTTGGGTCTAGAGACTCCAAATTTGGACTGTATATTCCTTACGACGTCTAGGGGTGTACTAAGAAAGGATTTTTCAAAATACCTACGGGAAATCGAGATATACGTAAACGAAGTTGAGAGGAGACGCACAGCCTAAACCGTTGGGTCTAGAGATGCCAAATTTGTCATGTAGGGTCCTTACGACGTCTAGGGATGTACTGAGAAAGGATTTTTCAAAATTCTCACGCGAAAGCGAGATATACGCAAACGAAGTTGAGAGGGGACGCACAGCCTAAACCGCTGGGTCTAGAGATGCCAAATTTGTCATGTAGGGTCCTTATAAGGACCGGACCGATCGGACCGGACCGGACCGGACCGGATCGACCGGACCTGATCGGACCGGATGAAACCGTACCGTACCAGGCCGTGCCGGACCGGAATTTGTTTCTGAAGAAAGATATGCTAATTGTTACTAGGCCACGCGGGCGAAGCCGCGGGCGGAAGCTAGTAGGTATATATATTCCAAAAAATAATAAAATATACGTGATTTCTATTTACCTTTGATCAGAACGCCTAAGGATCAATAGGTAATTTTGCTTTTTTGTATAATTTCTATTTTAATTTTAATTAAAAATTTACCATTTTATTTTACAAAAGTGTCCCATAACTCATACAGCTTCAGTGAGTTTGCTGCTAACAGCTCATATTTCCAATTCGGAAGTTAGACGCGTCGCTCAGTATTCACAGGCCAACTCACCCGATTGTTGTGTTGACAAAAATTTACCTATGTTTCTATGGAAGTGTCATAATATGCTGGTTTTTAGGGTTAGTTGGATACCCTTGGGTTGGTTTCCCTAATGCGGAACTGGGCGGAGCGGAGTAGACCGGATCGTGAATTGACCAATCATAGTACTTGAAATTATGCGGAATCGACATTAAAACTCCGTCCTTTAAAGTCATTGTCATCTATCGCTATTTCTTCATCATTATCATCATATCAACCCATAATCATTTCACTGTAGAGATACGGGTCTATCTTCAGTCGAAGCGGTTTAGAGTGTACTGTGCCACGCTGCTCCAATTCGGATTGGCAGAGGCCACTGTTTTCAAGCCATTTCATCGTCAAAAGCCGGCACCGACGGTTTATCGTGCATTCCGAAGCAAGACACCCAAAAAACTTATTTCATCCGCCACAGAATCCAACACCATCTGGATGAATGGACCTTTACCACTGTTCGATTCCTTGGACACTTCCTTCCACGCACAGTAAAGATCTGGAACCAACTACCGCCAGCGGTGTTTCCGAATGATTATAACTTGGGAACCTTCAAGAAGCGAGCATACATGCACTTAAAAGGCCGGCAGCGGCTCAGGGACTCCCCCGGTGTCTCTATGCTCCCTAGGTGGCGGTGATCACTTACCATCAGGTGACCCGCATGCTCGTCTGCCAATGTCTTACATAAAAAAAACTGGAAATATGACAAACTAAGAATATTTTAAGTTTAATTGAAACCGAAGCGTACTTGAGCAAAAAGGCTTATGTCTCATTACAGACTCCGAGTTTCTAGACCTTACAAATCTCTTGTATCGAGAAACTGAAATGACATTTCAATACCTTCTATATCTGCAAATCAGGGTAACATAATTTATCGTCAAAACTTACTGTAATTTATGTCCTACAATAAGTCAGGGCTAACTTTTGGGCTTCCACTTCATTATTTGCTTTGCTTGCTTTTAATTTATAGAAGTTTCCAATTTAAACGGATGCCATTGCTAACATACCTGAAAGGGTTGATTTACACCATTCCTGCGAGTTATTTATGACACCAGTTCAGAGTTTCCTGATTTTCAATTGTGCTCCGCTAATGATACTTCGATGGAATTAGACCGTTGATTATTGTTTTGTTTATAAATCACTAGCTTTTTCCCGCGGCTTCGCTCGCGTAATTTTATGACATAGATGTCGTTTGACAACAAAACAACCCATACCGCGACTTGTGGTGCCATCTGTTGGCCAATAGCATCCCATACAACAAAACAAAACAAAAAAATATTTTTCCATTGGAATGACATACTCTCACGGGATAAAAAGTAGCCTATGTTGGGCTCTGTACCCCTGACAATATGTATACAAATTTTCATAATGATCGGCTGCTTAGTCAAGCCGTGAAGGAATAACAAACAAACAGACAAACTCACTTTCTCATTTTTTTTATTAGTAAGGATTGTAGTATACTTAACAGTTTAATACCTACCACCAATATCTACCTATCACTAATTACTAATAGTAATGTAATGATAGACCGTGGTGCTCGGCAATCGAGCTCTTGATTTGCCATCAATCTGGGCAATAATGTATTTTGTTTCAAAATGGTGTGTCTCGCGTTGTTGCTCAGAAAGTCCTTTCAATACTTCCTACACCATCTAATTTATTTCTAATTAAATTCATTGTATGTTCCAAGACAGCTGAAGATTCTACTCCGCGGCGCCAATAAGCTTCATAGCTTATTGTCAATCTGAGGCAGCTATTTTTTACTACTTCCTTGAATACATATAATATTATATGTATATAAAATATACCATAATAATACCCTAATTAATATTATCAGAAACATAACTAATTACTAAAAGATATATTTAACAGCACAAAAGTTCTGAACATAATAATAATACATTTACAAGATTAACAAAGAAAATAAGTTTTGTTAAACTTTGTGTAATTTCATTCACTATGATATTTAATGCACGCAAGAGAACGCAAGTCAAAGTTAAGTCGCCTGGAAAATTTTAACGTTCCAACATTTTAGTGCTACGCTTTGCGAGCTTTAAGCATTTGAGTTTCAGTTGTCTGTCGCCAAAACCACATTCTAGGTTAATTACTGCATACTATGCTATTTACGCTAGACATCATGTCAAAAGGATATCTCCTAGCTAGGTTAAACTAAGGAACTTGCAGGAACTTTGTACACAAAGCCAATAAAAGAGATACCAACTTGTTAGAAATAGAAGCTTTATCTGTTGTTTATGTCACAAGTAGTCACAACGGAAGCAAACAAGCAAGCGGGTTAACATTTTTGACAAATACTCTATAAATAACTTTTCTAATTAGTTTATATTTATTTTTATCTTTGTGTAACTAATTACTTTATTAACAGGAAGTCAGTATAAGACAGTCAAGAGCAGCTAGGATACTCTGCATAGCAATCGCGATTTTAATTTCAATTCTGTGTAATTTCAAATGCAAAATTAACAGGAAAACCTAATTCGTTCTCTTGAAATTTTATACTTTACTAACTATTTGGTTAGCATACAATCCGATTTCATTTAGTTTAGTATTTAGTTAGCGCTAGTTTAGCTGTAAAGAGTACCTAAAAGTAACAATCCAATGGCGATCGAGCGGAATTATCTTCAAGAGTAAGGGGGCTGGTCGGTTTACATATCGGAATTTGTCCCATTCTTAAGTTCTATGTCATAAGAGCCAAAATTGTACAGCAAGTATAAAGCTCAACGTGCTCCTAACTGTACACAAAATGCTTGCTGAATAAAATTGAAAATACGTGGAGTGCAGCCACCGGTAGGGCAGTGAAAATTTTTTAATTGAATAGGCTCCGAAACTACTGGATCCATTTCAAAAATTCTTTCACCAGTAGAAAGCTACATTATCAGGGAGTGACATAGGCTATAGCTTTTCCCAAAATTCAATGTGGTTCCCACGGGAAGTTCCGGACTTCACGCGGACGAAGTCGCGGGCAAAAAAGCTAGTAATAATAAAAATAGTGGTAAATGGTAGACAGTCAGGTAGTTAGGGTGCAGTGATTTCATAATATGAACCACTGCATTGCATTGTGGCCTGCAGTAACTCATCGACCAGACAGCCTATTTTTATTTGATAGCTGATGCGCGCGTAGGGCTTTTCCGGTTTAGAATATAGACCTAGCTACTAACAAATAACGTGGTTTTCTATTGGTAAAATAATTTTCAAAATCGGTTCAAAAGACCGATCGGTGCATCTTACAGCTTAATTTGGGACCAGGCGGCGCTGTGTAAATAGTGCAGCGAGTGTAGGGCCAGTCTTTTCATGCCTCTGCCAATCCGCATTGGAGCAGCGTGGCAGAACACGCTCTAATCCCCCTCGATCGAAGGGAGACCCGTATCCCTGCAGTGGGACTAGTATTAATTTCCATCAGGTGGCTCGTTTACCTGTTTCTCTGTCGTTATAGAATAAAAAACTATGTGCCTTCAAATAAAAACAATTCGGTTTGATTTGTATTTATTTTTCCAAAATACGAAACATTTATGTCTAAAAAATGTTGTTCACTGAATCTAGATATTTTTATATAAGTAAGTATATCTTTTATTCGCACCGAGACGGTTATATTTTATTTATTCTCTTTGAAGATTAATATTTAAAATCAGCAACAGGGAAAAATATGAGTCCATTAAAAACTGAATAAGTTACGTAGTTTCGTTAGGTAGACAGGTTAATTCTCACATGACAGAAAAACTCTTTTGAGGAACAGAAAATAGAATCCACGCTGTATTGCGACACCAGACCCGGGGCCCGATTCTACTAACACAAATGCACCAATGGACTCTCAATGGTGTCCCAATCGTGTCTCAAAAGAATGCCGATAGTGTATCAGTGGAATAGTTTTTGACATTTGTTAAAACAATAAGTTTTAAACATTATGTTATTACAGGCTGTTTGTGGACTCGTCGAGTCCTTTAACAGAAAGAAAAGAGGAAATTAGCTAGTTGAACTTTGGGATCTCTCTTAGTTCATTCACCTTAGACTCACTCACCGAACAACCTACTCAATATTTTTTGCAGACCATAAAGACATAGGATGACAATTGCAAATTAGAACAATTTTTGGACCCTGTTGGGCACAGCAACATTAGATTAGAGTAGGACGCACAATATTATAGTACCTACCACTATTTACAATTAGTAACAACTACTTCATTACCAAAATAATATGAAATGAAATTTTATCATGTAAAATATATTAGCACCATATTTGTATGTAAAGTAAATCATTTTGTAACTTATATACAAAATTATTTATTTATTTTACATTAGTGAATTATTTCGTTTTTATTATGTATTTTAATTAAATTTTTATTTTTTACTTTTTAATTAGATACCTATATTATATTTCGGCCATTCTTCGATTAGCTAGATTTTGTGCGTCCGGGCTTGTATATTCGTATTATTATCAAATTCAAAAAGGGAAATATTTTTATATGTTAGTTAGCATCCATGTCTAGCTGGTAACAAAAACATAGGCCCCGATTACATAGTTATCTGGCTAAATTAATTTCACAAACCTCTGTTCTTTAAGCACCGTGCCCTGTCCGCACCCCAAAATGTGGTTAAAACTGGCTTGTAACTTTTATGATGTACGGATTTTATTTTTTCCATTCAACATTTTAATGAGTATTAGGCAACGGGTATCACATGAAAAAATATCCACTCAATAAAATCAGTCTGTAAATAATTATCATTGAGTAACCGCATGTCCGAACTAAAGTTATAATTGCCGTGACGTTTTCTTTTCGAGGGTGCACATTCCTAATTATGATATTTGGCACATAACTACTTGTACACGTCTCAAGCCCTCAGTTTCTGCCGCGGTCTTGCAGCAGGTGCAGGTCTTTTACGTTAGTGTATAAGTCAATGAAGCACGTTAGTATATAATTACCGTATCCTTCGTTCAAAACTTTTCTAATTACCGTGTACTTAATTTTATACTAGATTGGTTAAGGTAGACTCTAATTGCTTATATAAATAGAGACAGTGCTTTGGTCTCAGTACAGTGTTGTAATGCAGTATTTCAATACTCTGTAGGTTTTCGAAAATTTTATGAAAAATCGGCGTTTTCTAATTACCGTATACCAATTACCATGTATTTCTAACTACCGTTGTATGAAATTATTAAACTTTTGCTGTGCCGATTTAGTTCCAAACTCCTTCCATTTCCTCAATTACTCCAGCTAATTTCATGTCATTTCTCACGCCATCACTCCATCTCTTTTTTGGCCTACCCCTGCCCTTCCATCCATCCACATTCATTCTTGGCACCCTCTGGGTCACATGACTGTCCAGACTGTCCACCCTGCGCATCATATGGCAAAACCATCTCAGTCTCTGACCTCTCTTATCGGTTACAGGCGCCACCTTTAAACTCCCCCTTATGTGTACATTCCTGACTTTGTCCCTTCTCGTCACTCCACACATCCATCCACCTCAGCATCCTCCAGCAACATAACCCGAAGGAATAAGTATGGACTGAGCGTTGAACCCTGGTGCACACCTACATCAACAGAAAAGCATTCTGTTGTACTGACGCGGGACCCGGTCGTAGGCCTTTTCGAGGTCCACGAATACCATATGTAGGTTTTTGTGTGCTCTTTTGTACTTTGTTGTGCCTCCATTATTTTCTCCCACAGCTTTAATGTGTGTGACATCAAGTTAATCCCCCTGTAGCTATTGCACTCCTGGACATCCCCCTTTCTTTTAAAAATAGGTACCAAGGAACTGTCTTGCCATTCCTCTGGGATGACATCCTGAACCAACAATTCATTAAGAAACAAAGTGAGCCACTTGCATCCATAATCCCCTAGAACCTTCCAGACTTCTATTGGTATTGTGTCATTTTCCTCAAGGCGTTCTTTACCTCTAATTCATCTACCTTAGCTATCATGCCTATATCTATGTCATTATGTTTTCTTTTCCATCATAATCATTCTCAACATAAAGTAATTTTTCAAAATATCCCTTCCATCGGTCTCTAATGTCACTATCTTTTACCAATGTTTTACCGCATTCGTCTTTCACACATTTTACGTGACAAATGTCTTTCGATCTTTGATTGCGCTGTTTAGCCATTCTGTATAGTTTTTTCTGACCTAGTTCATTATCTAATTCATTATATACTTTTTCTTCTACCCCGGATTTGGAACTCGCAACCACCACCTTTGCCCGTCTCCTCGCCTCGTTATACCTCTCCCTCAATTCAGTTTTCCTATGATCATGTCACGTAACTCTGCCATTCCTTGAATGCACTCTTTTTGATTTTTAATGCTTTTTGGACACTTTCGTTCCACCACCACGTTTCCTTTTCAATTTTCGCCCACCTCGTGTTTCCCCAAGGACTTCTTTTGCAGCAGTTCTTATTGCTTTAGCCATTTTCTTCCAATTAGCATCAACATTCATACCTCTTATCGTGTAGTTGTGTCTATACATGTTATACATGTCATTTTTATTATTATTTTAAATAGACATAATGATCTTTTCTAATTACCATTACATTAAGGAATAGATTTATCTAATTACCGTACCCATGAAATGTTTAAGTCTCATTAACTCGGAAACCGCTTTTAATAAACGAATGCCATTTTAATTGTTACATTCGCATGTTTCATGAGTTACATATTTCAATCCTTTTAAAACAAACTAGAGAAAAATAAAAAAGGGTACGGTAATTAGGCGAAGAACGCCTAATGTCGAGAATGACCGATTTCATTAATTGATTAATTATTTGATTTTTTTATAGTTTTGTATGTTAAATGACAATCGTTTGAAACACATTATCGATGTTCCGAAAGAGGGTGGCAGTTCCCCAACCGAGCTAACTTATTTCATAAATGTTCTACTTCTCAAAAAAAATATCCTTTACCTAGAAAACGACATTTATTGGGTACTATACTAACCTCACGTGTAGTAGCGATATAAAAACCACCGACTGGCAACATATAAAAAACAGTACCTTACTATTTACGGATCAAATGACTAACATAATAAGGATTTAGTCAATAAAAAATAATTATTAGTTAACCTGGCGCAGGGCAGAGGTCAAACTACTAAACTACGTCAAGAGAGTAATAACTACGTGCTAGTAACTATAAAATGAACTTCCACTGACCCTTATGTAAGGGTCCGTCAATGTTAATAAGCGGAGCGGGTATTATAAGCGTATTGATAAGCAGAGCGGGTAAAGAATAACAGCCGATAATAATGTCTGTGTTTGTTCAATATTGATAGGTTTCCAAATAGGTATCCAGACAATCACATAAAGATTATTAGTTTGTAACATCTTAATTCATCATATCAACCCATAATCATCCCACTGCTGGGATACGGGTCTCCTACAATCGAAAGTGATTAGAGTGTACTCTGCCACGGTGCTCCAATGCGGATTGGCAGAGACCGGTGTTTTCAAACCGCCCTAAGGCCACCGACTTGGCTTAACGACTGTCATCCATCGACAACAGCCGGGACCGACGGCTTAAAGTGCCTTCCGAAGCACGGAGAAGCTCAAGATAACGAAATCCATCCAAACACTGGCGAGGGTCGACGTCGCTTAACTTACGTGTTCATATTAGAGAGCGACACACAGCGACGCCATCGAGCTCTTCATTAAACACATCTTAATCTAAATAAACATCTTAATTTATTTTATTCAATTAGCGGGATAAGCAGAAGAATAAAAAGTAATCTAAGTGAGTAACAACCAGTTTCTGAAACGCATTTTAATTTTAATTCCACATTAAGTTTCCTGCTATCTCATTATTACTTCTTTAGTTTGACAGTGAAAGCTATAGCTTAATTGTGTCCTTAACTAAAAATGCGTTTCAAAAACTGCCAGTAAGTTAATAAAACCAATAAATAAATTATATTATATGATAATGTCTTGATGTCAATTATATTTGGTCGGGAAAAGCTCACAAACAGTGTTTTTTTCAATGAACATTTTGTAGATCTAGATAATGCGATCTCGTATTATAGTACACTCAGAGCAGTTGCGGGAGCGTGGGCGCGTTCATGTGGCGCGAATTTTTACGTGCGAGCGTCGCGCAAACATCGCGTAAAAACCGAACTCTTTGTAGGGGCTTAAAGAAATTTGAACGCGGGCACTTAGCGATCGCGATGCGAGTCCAGCGCGTACTATGCCTGTGCGTTTGCTTTTGATCGATATAAAAATGTACCTACATTAATAAAAAATAATTAAACTTCAAATTTCTTTAAGCCACAAAGAGTTCGGTTTTTACGCGACGCTAGCACGTAAAAATTCGTGGCGTGTGAATTCGGCCTAGGCTCTCATCGCAAGTGTATTTCAATAACCGCTATCGCTTATGTAATATGACCTCTCTTAAGCCAATCCCCGGGACATGACAGCAAACGTCCGACAAAGTTACAGCCATCGCTTGATTGGTGGTAGTTTCTGTCAAACTAATAAGCGCCGGAGGGTTTTATATTTTGTGATTCTGAACTGACTTTTGTATGAATTTACTGCTACTATCTTTAGTGTTAGATTTATTATATTTAATAGTGGATAGATGGGTTTACTGTTGAAATATCAAGTGGATGAATAGGCTTATTGTCGTTGATCGAATGAATGAATGTTCTCATTCAGCCTATACTTCTGTATAGGCTGAATGCGATGGCTGAATGTTAAAAATGTAATAGAAAAATGTTAAGACAATTATTATTATTTACTCTTTAGTTAATTATAAAATGTTTTGTAAACTATGAATAATTATTATAAAAGTATAATTTGTAAAAAGATTAAATAAAAGTGACGCATGGCGGTAGGGATCACGTGATATCGGTTGATACGTACCGCCATTGCCTCACTTTTACTGGAGCGTTGAACGAATAAACACTTTTATTCAAACACTATTGTTTCTCTTGCTTCTGATAAAACTTGCACCTTTTATCAGAAGTGGGATAAGCGCTCACAAATTATGGGTCGTAAACATCGACGACACAGTTCGAAACGGAGACGACACGAGGATAATTCATCCACCGACCAGTCTGAAAGGTCATATCGTCATAGTGCCAGGCCTCGATCTAAAAAGAAACGGTCTAAAGAATCATATGACCTTTCTTCTGATCGAGTACGAGATGCTATGTCACCAATTATGTGTACGGAGACCAGCAGAAGATCTATGTTACACGAAGTGAGTTCTGCGACCGGACGAGAACGGCTCACGCCTCCGTTGGCGGCGCATCAGGGCGCGGTTGTGGCAAATCGCGCCGATGCTGCGCCGCAGTCGACGCAGGCGGTGCCAGGCCCGTCGGGTTTGGCGAGCGAAAACGTCGCATATGTTACACCAGGTGGGAGCGATCCTGTTCTTTTCCCTCCTAGTATATCTTTGAATTATACCGATTTTTCTCAAATGATACAATCACTTACTCGACCTATGTTACCTCCATCTTTAAACTCTAATGTGAACATGATACCAGAATTCGATCCTTCTATTAAAAATCACCGCATTGACTTATGGTTGAATAAAGTAAATGAGTGTGCAAAAATATATAATTGGAATCCGACACTCATAATGCACTACGCGTTACCAAAGTTAGTTGGCAACGCTAAGAAGTGGTATCAGGGTCAAGCAACTGTTTCACATGATTGGCAGCAATGGCAAACATTGTTACGTAAGGCTTTTCCATACTAAACGAACTATGGTGTTCAATTATCTGATATGCTCGAAAAAAGGTTGAAACATGGAGATAATTTAGACGAGTATTACTATGATAAGACCATGTTACTAAATGCTTGTGAGATATCTGGGTAAAAGAGCAGTAGATTGCATCATACATGGAATAGACGATCGTACTATACGCGCCGGTGCCTCCTCCGCTCGTTTTCCTGGACCAGAAGATTTGTTCAAATATTTAAAAGATGTTTGCAAGGAACAACGCGATATAGTGCGAACGTCTGTTCCAATTCGTCTCAATAGGACGAATAATATTATTTGCCATAGGTGTAATGAGCCAGGACATAGGGCCAATCAATGTCATAATGCGAGTAGTTCTCAGATCAATCAAACTAATTCTTTTGCAGTGACGTGTTTTAATTGTAAAGAGAAGGGTCACAGAGTACCACAATGTACAAAGCCAATCGTTAAATGTACGGATTGTAAATTATTTGGTCATAACAGTAATGATTGTTTACAAAAGAAAACAAATGAAAAACGAGTTTTATTCGTTAGTAGTGAATCATCAAATAGTAGCAAATATTATAAACAGGCTATTATAAACAGTATCGCTGGCATAAGCTGTTTTATTGATCTGGGAAGCGACTGTTCTCTTATAACTCAAGATACTGTTCAAAAGTTAGATCTTCCGATAATCACCGATGATATTCCTTCGATACGAGGTGTGGCAAACATTCAGATTGCTTTGTTAGGAAAAACTACCTTTAGTATTAAAGTTGATACAGTTAAAGCGGATATTACAGCATATATCGTTGAGAATCATCAGTTACATGTTCCACTTTTAATAGGTCAAAATTTTTCGGAACTTCCACATGTTATGATGTTGAAAACTGGTAACTCGTTAAATGTGTTTCCACGTTTGGTTGAGAATGATTTAATGAACGTAGACTATGAATTAGACAATGATCAAAAATACAATTTATATGTGAAATTTGACACAGAAGTTAGGGATACGGAATTACTACCATGTTATTTACAAGATACGGGTGATTTTACTATTTATGTGAAAGGTAGCTATAGGAATGTTAATGGTAAAGAGTATTTTATTCAAGAGGGAGTGTATAGCGTTAAGGACAGTAAATGTAATTTAGTTGTGGTAAACATGTCAGAATCTAAAGAACCTTTATATCTTTTTGCAAATTATTTAATTACTCGTGCATATAAAATCTGCGAGGATGTCTGTATAAATGAATCCATACAATCTGATACAAGCAAAAGATGTTTAGCAATTTCTACTTTACAACCGCTTAAAAGGGACGAAATCCACATTAATCCGGAAATAACTGACGAACAAAAAGAAGTCATTTATAAGTTGATTGATAAATATCGTAAATGCTTTGCACAAAATTTATCCGAACTTGGGTGTACTAGTATTTCCGAGATGGAAATAAAACTAAATGATGAAACACACTACCGCGTTTACCGCCCATATCGGTTAAGTCATTCCGAAAAAGAAGTAGTGAGAGGAATCGTTAGAGATTTAGAAGAAAATAATATAATTGAGGAGTCGGAGTCGGCTTATGCAAGCCCCGTACTATTGGTATCTAAGAAAACTGGAGGCTACCGTCTATGTGTTGATTATAGAGCACTTAATAAAAAGACCATCAGAGATCTTTATCCACTTCCTCGCATAGATGATCAAATTGACCTTCTTAGTGGTAATACTTACTTCATTAGCTTAGGTATGTGCAGTGGGTACTACCAAATTCCTTTGAAAGAGGACTGTAGACACTTAACAGCCTTTATCACGCCTGATGGGCTTTATCAATTTCGACGGGCTCCGTTCGGATTAGCTAACTGTCCTGCTGTGTTCCAAAGAACAGTAAATAAGATGTTAGGCAAATCGCGAGAAAAATGTGCGATAGCATATATGGATGATTTACTTATAGCAGGTAAAGATTTTTCCGATTGTTTAGATAAGCTAGAACAGACTTTGAAACTATTAGATACTGCTGGGCTAACACTAAATGTCCAAAAATGCCGGTTTTTCGATAGAGAAATAGATTATTTAGGCTATCAAATATCTGCGGAGGGAGTTAGACCAGGCAAAATTTAAATAGAAGCCGTTAAATCTTTCCCTGAACCAACGAATCTTCATGAAGTTCGTCAATTTGTAGGATTAGCGAGCTATTTTAGAAAATTTATCAAAAGTTTTTCCATTATTGCGAAACCCTTAACTGATCTCACAAAAAATAACCAACCATGGACTTGGGAGCGGCAGCAGAGAGACTCTTTTCAAACACTTAAAAATAAATTAATTGACCGACCCATTTTAGCTATCTATAACCCAGATTATATAACAGAATTACATTGCGATGCCTCGAAAAATGGCTTAGGTGGTATTCTATTCCAAAAAGATTTGTCATCATCTACTTTAAAACCTGTGGCCTATTTCAGCCGCAAAACTACCATAGACGAAGAGAAAATGCACGCATACGAACTCGAGACTCTCGCTGTTGTCGTTTCACTAAACCGATTTAGGGTAGACTTATTAGGAAAACAATTCACTATTGTCACCGACTGCAACGCGCTTCGAGCTACCTTTGCAAAAAGAGATATTATCCCTCGTGTAGCTCGATGGTGGATAGCCTTGCAGGAGTACGATTGTGTAATTGATTATAAGCCGGGACACGCGATGCAGCACGTAGATGCATTGAGCCGTAATCCTGTAACCATTACGGATGGATCTGATAAAGAAAATCATTTCTGTCGAGTCTTACATATTTCTGAGGATGACTGGCTACTTAGCTTACAATTGAGTGATCCCAAAATTCAACACATTCGTGCAGTTTTAGAGGACCCAAATTTTAAAGAGACTGTAGATATCAAACAGAATTTTGTTTTGAGAAATAATCGGTTATACCGGAAGGTAGGAGAGGACTTAAAGTGGGTAGTTCCAAAAAGCGCGCGTTGGCAGATTCTTCAACGTAACCATGATGATTAGGTCATTTCGCGGCTGATAAAACTCTTAATAAAATAAGAAAAGATTTCTGGTTTCCCAAAATGAGGAAATTCGTGTCCAAATATATAAAGTCTTGCTTACACTGCGCATTGGGTAAAGAACCAGCGGGACCAAAAGAAGGTTATTTACATAGTATACCTAAAGTAGAAATTCCCTATCATACCATTCATGCGGATCATTTAGGTCCGTTTGTAAAAAGCAAAACTGGGAATCAATATTTATTATTAGTTATTGATGGATTCACCAAGTTTTGCATATTGAAAGCATTACGCAGTACAAAGTCTAGTCCTACAATCAGGGCGTTAAAAGAAATTTTTTATACATTTGGACACCCGTGTAGATTGATTACTGATACTTGAGGTACTTGCTTTACGTCGGCAGAATTCAAACGTTTCTGTAATGAGGCTGAAATTAAACATGTCTTGAATGCTGTATCAGCACCGCGCGCGAACGGTCAGGTCGAGCGCTATAATCGGACAGTGCTTGATAGTCTTAGATCTTATGCAGATAGTTCAAATGAAAATAAATGGGATCAAGACTTAGGAAAAATTCAGTGGGGTCTTAACAATACCCTTAACAAGGGCATTGGAAAGACTCCCGCTGAAGCATTATTCTGTAAGCGTCCACTCAGTCGTGGAGAAGGTATTTTAGGAGAAACAGTAATACACACACGAGATAACGATAAGAATGTTGATGATATAAGAAAAGACATTAGTGAACATGTGAATGATGATCAAACTCAACAACAGTTAAGATTTAATAAGTCCAGAAAGTGCGCCAAGTCCTATCAGGTTGGTGATTTGGTCAAAATTCTTAAGAATATTCCGTTAAATGACGGCAAAAGTAAGAAATTATTACCTAAATATACCGGTCCCTTTAAAATAAGTAGCATATTGGAAAATGACCGATATGAAGTAAGCTCCATACCAGGATCAAATATTACTCGAAATAATTACAAAAATGTTTGGTCTGTGGACCGTATACAACCGTGGATCTCAATTTCCAATAATGATGATGATTCTTCGAGTGAAGGTGAATCAGAACAAATATAGATTTATTGAGCTTGAGTTATACTGAATTTGTTGCACTCGCAGTAAAATATTTGTATTTTGATCTGTAGAAAGTTTAATTTAAGTTATGATGTTGTTTGACATGTTTGTAATAAATGCTGAAGTAGTAGAATGATTATAATTTTATGGAAAAATATGATTGATGAGTTTGTTAAATAAGCGATGCAATCTATAAGTGATGATGTGAATTATCTGCAAGGTGGACACGTTCGCAAGTCTGGTAAACAGATCTCCAGACTAGGCGAAGAGGGGTTCACTGCAGATTTCTCGTTGATGGGTTGGAAGGCAGGGATGACCCGTCTTGGTGAAGTCCTCGATGCGATCTTTGTGAATGGGTATTTGAAAGATGAGAGGGACTCTCCTTTCAAATAGGCATTTTGGATTGGAAGGCGAGGGTGACTATGTCGGGTGAAGTCCTTGATGCAATCCCAGTTGTTGTTTTGGATTGGAAGGCAAGGGTGGCTCGTTTCGGTGAAGTCCTCGATGCGATCTCTGTGGATGGGTATTTGAAAATGAGAGTGACTCTCCTTTCGAATATGCATCTTGATGGATTGGAAGGCGAGGGTGGCCATCGGGTGAAGTCCTTGATGCAATCCTAGTTGATTTTTTTTTTTTTTTTTGGATTGGAAGGCGAGGGTGGCCCTTAGATTCGGGTGAAGTCCTCGATGCAGTCCCGCCTGTTTGTTCTTTTTGGTATATAATGAGTTTGAGGACAAACTCAGTGGTCAGTATGGCCGATTGTTAGATTTATTATATTTAATAGTGGATAGATGGGTTTACTGTTGAAATATCAAGTGGATGAATAGGCTTATTGTCGTTGATCGAATGAATGAATGTTCTCATTCAGCCTATACTTCTGTATAGGCTGAATGCGATGGCTGAATGTTAAAAATGTAATAGAAAAATGTTAAGACAATTATTATTATTTACTCTTTAGTTAATTATAAAATGTTTTGTAAACTATGAATAATTATTATAAAAGTTTAATTTGTAAAAAGATTAAATAAAAGTGACGCATGGCGGTAGGGATCACGTGATATCGGTTGATACGTACCGCCATTGCCTCACTTTTACTGGAGCGTTGAACGAATAAACACTTTTATTCAAACACTATTGTTTCTCTTGCTTCTGATAAAACTTGCACCTTTTATCAGAAGTGGGATAAGCGCTCACAAATTATGGGTCGTAAACATCGACGACACAGTTCGAAACGGAGACGACACGAGGATAATTCATCCACCGACCAGTCTGAAAGGTCATATCGTCATAGTGCCAGGCCTCGATCTAAAAAGAAACGGTGTAAAGAATCATATGACCTTTCTTCTGATCGAGTACGAGATGCTATGTCACCAATTATGTGTACGGAGACCAGCAGAAGATCTATGTTACACGAAGTGAGTTCTGCGACCGGACGAGAACGGCTCACGCCTCCGTTGGCGGCGCATCAGGGCGCGGTTGTGGCAAATCGCGCCGATGCTGCGCCGCAGTCGACGCAGGCGGTGCCAGGCCCGTCGGGTTTGGCGAGCGAAAACGTCGCATATGTTACACCAGGTGGGAGCGATCCTGTTCTTTTCCCTCCTAGTATATCTTTGAATTATACCGATTTTTCTCAAATGATACAATCACTTACTCGACCTATGTTACCTCCATCTTTAAACTCTAATGTGAACATGATACCAGAATTCGATCCTTCTATTAAAAATCACCGCATTGACTTATGGTTGAATAAAGTAAATGAGTGTGCAAAAATATATAATTGGAATCCGACACTCATAATGCACTACGCGTTACCAAAGTTAGTTGGCAACGCTAAGAAGTGGTATCAGGGTCAAGCAACTGTTTCACATGATTGGCAGCAATGGCAAACATTGTTACGTAAGGCTTTTCCATCCGAAACGAACTATGGTGTTCAATTATCTGATATGCTCGAAAAAAGGTTGAAACATGGAGATAATTTAGACGAGTATTACTATGATAAGACCATGTTACTAAATGCTTGTGAGATATCTGGGTAAAAGAGCAGTAGATTGCATCATACATGGAATAGACGATCGTACTATACGCGCCGGTGCCTCCTCCGCTCGTTTTCCTGGACCAGAAGATTTGTTCAAATATTTAAAAGATGTTTGCAAGGAACAACGCGATATAGTGCGAACGTCTGTTCCAATTCGTCTCAATAGGACGAATAATATTATTTGCCATAGGTGTAATGAGCCAGGACATAGGGCCAATCAATGTCATAATGCGAGTAGTTCTCAGATCAATCAAACTAATTCTTTTGCAGTGACGTGTTTTAATTGTAAAGAGAAGGGTCACAGAGTACCACAATGTACAAAGCCAATCGTTAAATGTACGGATTGTAAATTATTTGGTCATAACAGTAATGATTGTTTACAAAAGAAAACAAATGAAAAACGAGTTTTATTCGTTAGTAGTGAATCATCAAATAGTAGCAAATATTATAAACAGGCTATTATAAACAGTATCGCTGGCATAAGCTGTTTTATTGATCTGGGAAGCGACTGTTCTCTTATAACTCAAGATACTGTTCAAAAGTTAGATCTTCCGATAATCACCGATGATATTCCTTCGATACGAGGTGTGGCAAACATTCAGATTGCTTTGTTAGGAAAAACTACCTTTAGTATTAAAGTTGATACAGTTAAAGCGGATATTACAGCATATATCGTTGAGAATCATCAGTTACATGTTCCACTTTTAATAGGTCAAAATTTTTCGGAACTTCCACATGTTATGATGTTGAAAACTGGTAACTCGTTAAATGTGTTTCCACGTTTGGTTGAGAATGATTTAATGAACGTAGACTATGAATTAGACAATGATCAAAAATACAATTTATATGTGAAATTTGACACAGAAGTTAGGGATACGGAATTACTACCATGTTATTTACAAGATACGGGTGATTTTACTATTTATGTGAAAGGTAGCTATAGGAATGTTAATGGTAAAGAGTATTTTATTCAAGAGGGAGTGTATAGCGTTAAAGACAGTAAATGTAATTTAGTTGTGGTAAACATGTCAGAATCTAAAGAACCTTTATATCTTTTTGCAAATTATTTAATTACTCGTGCATATAAAATCTGCGAGGATGTCTGTATAAATGAATCCATACAATCTGATACAAGCAAAAGATGTTTAGCAATTTCTACTTTACAACCGCTTAAAAGGGACGAAATCCACATTAATCCGGAAATAACTGACGAACAAAAAGAAGTGATTTATAAGTTGATTGATAAATATCGTAAATGCTTTGCACAAAATTTATCCGAACTTGGGTGTACTAGTATTTCCGAGATGGAAATAAAACTAAATGATGAAACACACTACCGCGTTTACCGCCCATATCGGTTAAGTCATTCCGAAAAAGAAGTAGTGAGAGGAATCGTTAGAGATTTAGAAGAAAATAATATAATTGAGGAGTCGGAGTCGGCTTATGCAAGCCCCGTACTATTGGTATCTAAGAAAACTGGAGGCTACCGTCTATGTGTTGATTATAGAGCACTTAATAAAAAGACCATCAGAGATCTTTATCCACTTCCTCGCATAGATGATCAAATTGACCTTCTTAGTGGTAATACTTACTTCATTAGCTTAGGTATGTGCAGTGGGTACTACCAAATTCCTTTGAAAGAGGACTGTAGACACTTAACAGCCTTTATCACGCCTGATGGGCTTTATCAATTTCGACGGGCTCCGTTCGGATTAGCTAACTGTCCTGCTGTGTTCCAAAGAACAGTAAATAAGATGTTAGGCAAATCGCGAGAAAAATGTGCGATAGCATATATGGATGATTTACTTATAGCAGGTAAAGATTTTTCCGATTGTTTAGATAAGCTAGAACAGACTTTGAAACTATTAGATACTGCTGGGCTAACACTAAATGTCCAAAAATGCCGGTTTTTCGATAGAGAAATAGATTATTTAGGCTATCAAATATCTGCGGAGGGAGTTAGACCAGGCAAAATTTAAATAGAAGCCGTTAAATCTTTCCCTGAACCAACGAATCTTCATGAAGTTCGTCAATTTGTAGGATTAGCGAGCTATTTTAGAAAATTTATCAAAAGTTTTTCCATTATTGCGAAACCCTTAACTGATCTCACTAAAAATAACCAACCATGGACTTGGGAGCGGCAGCAGAGAGACTCTTTTCAAACACTTAAAAATAAATTAATTGACCGACCCATTTTAGCTATCTATAACCCAGATTATATAACAGAATTACATTGCGATGCCTCGAAAAATGGCTTAGGTGGTATTCTATTCCAAAAAGATTTGTCATCATCTACTTTAAAACCTGTGGCCTATTTCAGCCGCAAAACTACCATAGACGAAGAGAAAATGCACGCATACGAACTCGAGACTCTCGCTGTTGTCGTTTCACTAAACCGATTTAGGGTATACTTATTAGGAAAACAATTCACTATTGTCACCGACTGCAACGCGCTCCGAGCTACCTTTGCAAAAAGAGATATTATCCCTCGTGTAGCTCGATGGTGGATAGCCTTGCAGGAGTACGACTGTGTAATTGATTATAAGCCGGGACACGCGATGCAGCACGTAGATGCATTGAGCCGTAATCCTGTAACCATTACGGATGGATCTGATAAAGAAAATCATTTCTGTCGAGTCTTACATATTTCTGAGGATGACTGGCTACTTAGCTTACAATTGAGTGATCCCAAAATTCAACACATTCGTGCAGTTTTAGAGGACCCAAATTTTAAAGAGACTGTAGATATCAAACAGAATTTTGTTTTGAGAAATAATCGGTTATACCGGAAGGTAGGAGAGGACTTAAAGTGGGTAGTTCCAAAAAGCGCGCGTTGGCAGATTCTTCAACGTAACCATGATGATATAGGTCATTTCGCGGCTGATAAAACTCTTAATAAAATAAGAAAAGATTTCTGGTTTCCCAAAATGAGGAAATTCGTGTCCAAATATATAAAGTCTTGCTTACACTGCGCATTGGGTAAAGAACCAGCGGGACCAAAAGAAGGTTATTTACATAGTATACCTAAAGTAGAAATTCCCTATCATACCATTCATGCGGATCATTTAGGTCCGTTTGTAAAAAGCAAAACTGGGAATCAATATTTATTATTAGTTATTGATGGATTCACCAAGTTTTGCATATTGAAAGCATTACGCAGTACAAAGTCTAGTCCTACAATCAGGGCGTTAAAAGAAATTTTTTATACATTTGGACACCCGTGTAGATTGATTACTGATACTTGAGGTACTTGCTTTACGTCGGCAGAATTCAAACGTTTCTGTAATGAGGCTGAAATTAAACATGTCTTGAATGCTGTATCAGCACCGCGCGCGAACGGTCAGGTCGAGCGCTATAATCGGACAGTGCTTGATAGTCTTAGATCTTATGCAGATAGTTCAAATGAAAATAAATGGGATCAAGACTTAGGAAAAATTCAGTGGGGTCTTAACAATACCCTTAACAAGGGCATTGGAAAGACTCCCGCTGAAGCATTATTCTGTAAGCGTCCACTCAGTCGTGGAGAAGGTATTTTAGGAGAAACAGTAATACACACACGAGATAACGATAAGAATGTTGATGATATAAGAAAAGACATTAGTGAACATGTGAATGATGATCAAACTCAACAACAGTTAAGATTTAATAAGTCCAGAAAGTGCGCCAAGTCCTATCAGGTTGGTGATTTGGTCAAAATTCTTAAGAATATTCCGTTAAATGGCGGCAAAAGTAAGAAATTATTACCTAAATATACCGGTCCCTTTAAAATAAGTAGCATATTGGAAAATGACCGATATGAAGTAAGCTCCATACCAGGATCAAATATTACTCGAAATAATTACAAAAATGTTTGGTCTGTGGACCGTATACAACCGTGGATCTCAATTTCCAATAATGATGATGATTCTTCGAGTGAAGGTGAATCAGAACAAATATAGATTTATTGAGCTTGAGTTATACTGAATTTGTTGCACTCGCAGTAAAATATTTGTATTTTGATCTGTAGAAAGTTTAATTTAAGTTATGATGTTGTTTGACATGTTTGTAATAAATGCTGAAGTAGTAGAATGATTATAATTTTATGGAAAAATATGATTGATGAGTTTGTTAAATAAGCGATGCAATCTATAAGTGATGATGTGAATTATCTGCAAGGTGGACACGTTCGCAAGTCTGGTAAACAGATCTCCAGACTAGGCGAAGAGGGGTTCACTGCAGATTTCTCGTTGATGGGTTGGAAGGCAGGGATGACCCGTCTTGGTGAAGTCCTCGATGCGATCTTTGTGAATGGGTATTTGAAAGATGAGAGGGACTCTCCTTTCAAATAGGCATTTTGGATTGGAAGGCGAGGGTGACTATGTCGGGTGAAGTCCTTGATGCAATCCCAGTTGTTGTTTTGGATTGGAAGGCAAGGGTGGCTCGTTTCGGTGAAGTCCTCGATGCGATCTCTGTGGATGGGTATTTGAAAATGAGAGTGACTCTCCTTTCGAATATGCATCTTGATGGATTGGAAGGCGAGGGTGGCCATCGGGTGAAGTCCTTGATGCAATCCTAGTTGATTTTTTTTTTTTTTTTTTTGGATTGGAAGGCGAGGGTGGCCCTTAGATTCGGGTGAAGTCCTCGATGCAGTCCCGCCTGTTTGTTCTTTTTGGTATATAATGAGTTTGAGGACAAACTCAGTGGTCAGTATGACCGATTGTTAGATTTATTATATTTAATAGTGGATAGATGGGTTTACTGTTGAAATATCAAGTGGATGAATAGGCTTATTGTCGTTGATCGAATGAATGAATGTTCTCATTCAGCCTATACTTCTGTATAGGCTGAATGCGATGGCTGAATGTTAAAAATGTAATAGAAAAATGTTAAGACAATTATTATTATTTACTCTTTAGTTAATTATAAAATGTTTTGTAAACTATGAATAATTATTATAAAAGTATAATTTGTAAAAAGATTAAATAAAAGTGACGCATGGCGGTAGGGATCACGTGATATCGGTTGATACGTACCGCCATTGCCTCACTTTTACTGGAGCGTTGAACGAATAAACACTTTTATTCAAACACTATTGTTTCTCTTGCTTCTGATAAAACTTACGAATATTGTTTTTTACTAGAATATTTTTTTCATTATATTGTTCTTACTGATTTTTTTAAATCTCTATAACGTTTTTACTGGAACAATTATATCTCTTATTCGCAGTCTGGTAAATGAATGCTCAAAAATGGGACGTGAATGGAAAGGTTTAAAGCAGAAAACTTGACTCTGGAACTGTGTTTGGACTAAGTAGTTTGAATTGGAGATAAATATACTTAATCACAATCAAAATTCGATTAGAAATCTTTTAAGTAAAAATAAAAATATTGATGAGTTAATAAATTGTTTAGAAATTAAAAGAGAGAAAGCAATATATTTTTCAAGGAGAATTCCCTCGATAGGTGGGCAACTCATACAAGATTCTTATATATATATATATATAAGAATCTTGTATGAGTATATATGTCCATGGGCAGTGGTAATTGCTGACCACCAGGTGCAAGTGGTGCAACGTAATCTCGTTTATCAAAAAATTATCAAAAAAATGGCATGCTAAAATTTTTTTTATACCACAAAGTTGGCAAACCACCATACGGCCGGGCTGATGGTAAGCCTATAGACGCTTGCAATACCGCAGGTATCACTCACAGTAGAGCTCTGGAGACCTTACTCACCGTAGGAACACAACATGGCTGATACCAATGCTATTTGACTACGATCTTCTGTAAGGCGGAGGTCCTTCCCCAGAAGGGCTGCTCCGATTTGAGCGGATTATGCGCTGTGCCGCTGTGCCCTACCTCTCTCAGTAAGTAATCTCAGTACAAATGTTAACTTGATGAATAAAATATCTTACTACACCTTAGTAGTTATTGTATCACCTATAAAGATCCCTAATTAACTCTGCTTTTTGACACAGAGTTAATTTCAACAAGCTTTTCATAAAATCTAGACATTTTATAGTAGACTTTAAAACTAATAGAATCAAAGTATATCATTTACTAGTTAATTAAGTCAGCTTCACTGGGATTTATGCATACGAACTCACCACAATGTTGCAAGCCTTCTAACTACTTTAATTAAATAGTAAATGTTGCTTAATCATGTAGGAAAGTGTGGATTATAAGATCTTTAGATTTATAATACCTATATGAGAAGTGTTGGTAATTTCAATTGGCCTATTTATGTAGTAAAACCATCAAGATCGTTATTACTTATAATATCTCGATGAGTAAAACTTAATAAGGTTGTTTCTAGAGCCAAAATAATTACATAATATTTAGTCCGTATTTTAGATTATAAAAAACCGGGCAAATACGTGTCGGACCGCGCACAATGTAGGGTTCCGCATTTGCTGCGCTTTGCTTGCCTTCAGTTGAGTCCACTATCAAATTCCATTACATTTGTAAGTTTTCATCAAAGAAATTTTGTTTTATAAGTTTGTCGGCTATTACTCGGTAACTAGTAGAGACTACTTAACCGTTATAGTTTTCATTGAACGTTCAGCATATGGACTACTACCATGATTTTTTTCAAATTTCTAAACATTAAACTTTCGGAGATAGAGGGGGGGGGGGGGGACCACCGTGCAAAACGAAAATTTACACGATAAATGTAAATAATTCCGAAACGGATCCTTGTATCGAAAAATGATCTTCCCTAACCTCAATGTTTTGAAGAGACCTATCTAACGATACCCAACAACATGAGGTGAGCGCGAAAAAAATAATTCATTTCCACTTTACATGTAGGGGAGGCGCCACAAAAAAATTCAAGATTTTCTTCCAGCACTTTGTTAACATTGTAAAATGTGTATACATACCAAATTACAGCTTTCTAGCATCAAGCGTCTAGGCGCTAGACCGCGGACAGACAGACAGACAGACGGACATGGCGAAACTAAGTATAAGGGTTCCTTGTAGTTTACTACGGAACCCTAAAAAATATTGGACACGTATTTTTTCTTTCTTCGATTTAACAAAAAATAACAAAGGTACAAGGCATAAAAATTTTGGAGTGGGGGGGCCTTTGACGTCACCCCCCGTGCGAAAAAATGCCACACGGCGTGACGTTACACGTAACTTTAATGGGCTATATCTTTGTCATTTTTGGTCTAATTTACAAATGAAAAAATGAGTTGCCCTTATTTTTGAATAATCTAAAAGACGGACTAATTACATTTTTTACGGCAACTAGCCTATTTTATTATCACGAGTCACGAGCACAAAATTAAATAGTATATTTTTGAATTCTCTTTTTAAATAAAAAAAAAATCAAACTGAATATATTTTACTTCTTTCTTTTAATTTTTTCTTTAATATCTTTATTCGTTTTCATTTTATTTTGTTCTTTCTCCATCTCTTCATTCTCTCGATTTTTTTTTACTGACTTAGAATGGTTGTTTTATTTTATCTAATATCGTGATCTGTATTAGAACCATTAAAGCGTAAGTGCTAAGCTACTTGCCTTTTCTTCTTAGTACGATTCTGCCGTCTGAACTGGCATGGTGATAGGAAAAGTCCTTACTTTTGCTACCACCTGCTGATCGATCACTTACCATCAAGTGAATGCTCGTTTGCCAACCTCGTCAATAATAATAACTATATCACACATTATAAATTTATCCCCTTACTTAACTACCAAACTAGAATTTGAGATAGAATCAGTCTTATAGTAGATCTCCCATCCCCCTTATTCTTAAAGTGACGTAAATAATTTATGTGACCCCTCAAACTGGGGCAAATTTGGAATTGACCCTAAACAGAATTGCCCTGGAACTCGATTAAACATGTTTATCAGGGGCCACAGATTACGTCAACAAATCACATATACAGATACCCGATTGCGTCATATTTCCCCATTCGACGTAACAATGTAGGGTGGGGCGAAATTTAGGGCTTCGACACACATACGATTGTAAATTACTACCAAATAGTATCTAATTAGATCATGTAGGGTAGGTACTCTTACTTTATGACAATTGCATAAGTAAAGAAAGAAAGAAAATGGTTTATTTATTGTCTAACTTACATTTAAGAACTTAAAAAAATAACTAACAATAATAAAATAATAAAGAATGTAGATCAGACAACAAAAAGTACATTATAACTTATCACAAAAATATTTATGAATAAGTTTTAATCTATGAAAGATAAAAGTGATCATTACTTTTGAGTTAAGGAACTAATCCTAAAAAGAAAAAGAGTTAAGAATAAAATGTTTGTAATACAGCCAGAATCAAAGGAAAAGATCGAAGTATCTAAGCACCTAGCACCAATATCTGGCTCTAATAGGTCTAACAGGTACCTACAGTTGATTCTTGAGAAAGGTTATGGTACCTAAATAATATTGAAAGTTTTGTTGTATTTTCTGCCAATTTAAAAAAAAATCTGCATTACATCGTTTTAGTTTTCTGCAGACCTTTTAATGTTATTAATATATTTTTATTAAAATTGTATCGTGACGAAGTAGTTTTGCTTACTTAGGTGGTTTGCTTAGATAGGTGGCGTTACTTTCAGGAATATTTTGTTCCTACGTAACTTGGCTGTGTTATATTAAATTCCCGATCCGTCAGAATGTTTGTGTTGGACCTAAGATAACAGGAAAACCGAATCTATAGGCCCCATAATGTGTACAATGGACAATAATCCATGGATTGGCCCTAATGAAATCTGTTATCTTCAGTCCACGATTGTCAATCTCCAACAATAAACATTGCTGAGCACATGATTAAATTTTTATGGCGATTAGGTGTCAATATATTATATGTCTAGGTACGGAATCTCTTTATTTCCGAATTTAAAAATAATATACTCCTCTCTTTAACGTTTGGGGAATCCTATGTCCAGCATTGGACAATATGTGGATATATAGAAAACACACAGACGGAAGACAAACACAATCCTCACCACAAAGGTAAATGTTTGTAAAATACTACGCAACTGAGCCACTAAAAATAAGACAAGAAAAGTGTCCACAAAGGTCGCGAATTCTCTATGAATAGGTCGCGAATTCGCGCGATGCTTAGGATATCTCTCGATGGATTCGCGGCGAATTCTCCTTTGTAGATAGGGTCTAAGAAACATGGTTTATTTTGACAATACACGCAGACAGATTTTTATATATTTACAAATCAAATATTGTATTTGTAAGTATACTTTTGTTACACATGGTCTTAAATTAAAATTACAGTTCACGTTATCCAGTCTGCGCGCCGACGCGCAAAATTTTACATTATAAAACAAGCGAAACTTATGGCTAAGATGGTGATGATGACTAGCGAAACTCATACTTTGTTTGCGTGTATCCTTTTTTTTTTTCTCTTCATTTATAGTGTTATTAATCTTTAATTATTTGCATTATTTTTTTATTTTTTTTCTTCGTCATCAGAAATTACAGATATTTTGTGTTAATTTTATATTTTCTGTCATTGTAATTTGTATCTTAGTAATACCATTTTAAAAGAGCAAGTGCTAAGTTTCTTGCCAGCTTCTTCTTAGCACAAATCTGCCGTCTGAACTGGTGGTAGGAAAAAATTGTGACGATTCGAAAGAGCTTATATTAGGCCTATTTGAATAAAAATATTTTGAATTGAATTGAATCCCGCCTTACCGTGGGAATTTCGAAAAACTATTTAATCGGACGGCAACGTCATACAAAGAACACAAAAAGTTTTAAGTTTCAACGATCAGCGTTTTAAGTTGTGGGTTGTACAAGGCATTTTATTTAAATAGATACAGATAAAAAATATTATCCGTTCACGATATACTTTTATGTACCAAAGATTATAATAGGATTGTCGTGCAGGAAATTAAAATGCCGATGGCCAACTCCGCAGAGCCGATCAGACGGTGCGTGAAAAAAATCTGAAAAGGATCGCAGGAAATGAAATAGCTGTGGGCGAATCGTTCTTATGACAAACAAAATGAAGGATAAAGCTTGATACGTATTTGTAAAGATACGAGATTTTCTAAAACATAGTCTTCTTCATCGCTACACTCTTGACAGAGTGGTCGCGGTCGTCACTTAGTTGTAGTGACCCGTTTAACAAATCGTCGCCACTCGTCTCTAGCTCCCGCCTTCCTGGTACACGCGTGCAGAGGGCAGTCTATTGCTGCCTTAATCTGGTCCGTTCATCGTAACGGCGGCGATGCCGCGAGCTCGAGTGCCCTCCACTTTTCCCTGAATCACCAAGCGCTCGATTGATGTTCTATGGCGGCATATTGATGTTCAAAGAAGGCCAGGATGCGCGCCTGGACTATGGAATTCAAACATAGTACTCTTGACAATAATTCCGTTTGATCACCATTTTATTGTTACGTTTAGCCTTTAGGTATTCTTCATGGACTAGACTAACGCTAATAGCCGGAGCCACATGAAATGATCCAACGCGATCCAAATGCGAGGTAAGGTCCAAATGAAACGCTCCTTGGATCGAGATACTGCATATGAATCACGTTGGATCGTCTGGTGTGCATCCGGCTATTAACTAATACGAATTAGCATTTGTCAATAGTTTTAAATTAAAAGTATAATATTTAAGTAAGTTTGAATTAGACATTTCAAGAAGAGGTAACACTGCATACCGAACAGTCGACCGAAGTACGTCGCCGCGGTTTAGGTTTCTAAACAGGCGCTTAGGTCACCAATGTTTTCAAGCCACTAACCCGTTGTTAAATCACAGAATTACTAAATAATGGAGCTTATTTTGAAAACACTTTTATTGAAAGGATAAAGAGGATTGTAGTGAGATAGAGGTTGACGGTGATGTACACGTATTTGGTCTATTGAAACAACCTAAATCAACGCTGATAAAGTACCATATCAGCAAATATAACATTCCCAAAAAAAACATAGTTTGCATGAGCAGTTCAGTTTTTCCGCAGAACTAAATTGCACGTGTCAGAAGGCATGACTTATATCGTAAGGAATCGCTTTCCTGTGTCGATATTTCACGCGTCCAATTTTCGGATTAAATTCGCACCTCACGTGTAGTTACGTATGGTTATCACGTTGTGGAAACACGGGGGATAGGTGAGTTTAGTTTGGGTGTATAATTAGCTCTGCTAGAACATTAAAGAGGTGGAAAAAAAAAATTGTATCTATAGTCTCGTATTTAATGCAATAGCTCGTACAAAATCAACGGTGCTCATGTTATTTTTATCAATCGCTGCTATGGCTTGTACGTGTAGTTTAATTTTTTTTTTTTGGATGACGTCTGAGGTTTTCCTCCAGAATTCTTTCAATTTTGTGAGCCGTTGTGTTCTGCTTTTCAATCAGTTTATTTATACAACCGTACAGTCCTAGTTTCCACACTATTTTGAGTTATTGGAAGATGCAAATTATTATTTCTTTCGATAGACCACAAAGCAGATGGAAAAACCGGGCATTCCGTATTGGCTACGCATTAATTGCTTGCAGATGAGTACAATGCCATATTCTATAACATTTGTACGTTTGTCGGCTATTACTCGGTAACTAGTAGTGCCTACTTAACCATTATAGTTTTCCTTGTAGGTTCACTATATGGACTACTACCATGAATTTTTTCAAATTTCTAAACACAAGACTTTCGGAGATAGAGGGGGGGGGGACCATCGTGCAAAACGAAAATTGACAAGTTAAATGTAAATAATTCGCAAACGGATCTTGACTTTTTTCTTTCTCTCTAAATCTACCTTAGGGTATTGTTGTTTGGAATAGCACTTGTGTTACTGGAAGGGGCTACTGGAAAAACAATTAAAGTACTAACATATTTCGTAACCGTCTGTCAGTACACCCACTATTATTTTCAAGTTTTGGAGGAACATCACTATTTAATTTTGTTTTTATCTTAATATACTTCAGACAATTTATCTATAATAATATTATAAAGAGGAAAGATTTGATTGTTTGTTTGTTTGTTTGCATTGAATAGGCTCCGAAACTACTGGACCGATTTCAAAAATACTTTCACCAGTAGAAAGCTACATTATCAGGGAGTAACATAGGCTATAGTTTTTCCCGAAATTCAATGTGGTTCCCACGGGTACGGGTCCGGAACAGACGAAGTCGCGGGCAAAAAGCTAGTCTTTTATAATTTTACCGGGCGCGTCATTATTTTGAGCTGAGCTGCAGTTTTTAATCGAGTGTAGATCTGCTACTCCAAACATCCAACCATCTAATCGATATTCGATTGACAAGCACTAAACCTCTGGGTATTTGATGTGTAAATTGTTTAATCACTTCGACCCGTACGACGTCCACACACTATTGTGCGGTAGATCGCCTGTATATTACATTAGGTTCGGCTACACTAACCCAATTTAGGACCTATAACGGTCGGCTAAGATGGTTTGTCACTTTTAGTAGGTAACAAACTCTTATCGTAGCTGCAAACAATACTTTGAAAGGATTGCATTAATTTACACAAGTTTGTATAAGTTTAGTATAATATTTTTCACTTCTCATGCTCAGAAAATGCTTATTTGCGCAGGATATAGGCTGCACAAAATCGAATTTTGTGCACAAGGGCAAAAACGTATCTACTCATAAATGTATCTATATTAAGGCAAAGGAAATAAGCCATACAGCCAAACACAATAAAAAGTTCAAAGATAGAATTTGTTATTTTATAATATTTACTTTAATTTATTTGCCTTATGTGTTTTTTAAGTCATAAAAGATATTAAAATTTAAATTAAACTACGGTAGGTTATTTAATTAATTTAAGAAAATTATTTTAACACAAAATTAATTTAATAGTAGGGAAATGGGAAACAGGTCTTGTTTTTCGTGCGTTTATTTATTTATTTCCTCGCAATCGAAGTGAAAAGCAGAGTTTATAACTCGTCCACAAAACCATTTCTATCCTCGACATGCTAAAAGTCTCGGATAGAAATGATTCGTTTTGTGCACTTGTTGTAAAATCTACTATTGTCTACTTTTAGTAAAACTTGTTTTTAGTAAAGAAAGTATAAGTACTTTGTATCTTATCTTAATCGTTTGTCATACTTTATTTTTTATTTTTTATTATCGTCAGAAAATCAATTCAATACTTCCTACTCCGACTATCTTCTTTCTGATTAAATTCGTTGTGAGTTCCGTGCGCTCCATGTGAGCTGTAGTTTTCTTCCCCGGGACGTCAATAAGCTTCATTGCTTATTGTCTATCTGAGGTCGCCGTTGTTGATCCTGGCTACACAGGAGACACAGTGGTGGGAATGTGTGGTGGGCTTGTCCCGATATCGTCAGAAAAATGGTTTACAGCAGCCCCACCGCTCGGGTAATATGCGGTGGGGAAAAAAACTGACGGGATGACACTCGCCCCATATGTGACGGGACCACGGGAACTCTGATAGATCTGCGACCCCGCCAGGACCATCCGACTCTGTGGTCCGGCCAAAGATACTCGCCGGCAGCACACCGCATCCAGGTGCACTGCTGACACCGAGGAACATTGCCCCCATAAAACGACGAGCCTTGGATGTTTGTCATACCTACCATAAGATATACTTACTACAATATTTTTTTATATCCTGACATCTTATTATATTATAGTATCTTTATCGTTTGTGACGCACTTACAGCACATTAATGTTGTGGATTCAGTCACAAGTAGGAACATTGTATAAATTAGGTCATTGATAGTTTAGTAGGTACTAACATATGTCGCTACTAAATGCACGAACGCACTACCCATTGCTATAGATACCTACCTATCCAGAGTACCTATTAGCGTGATAGAACCTTTTGTGCAACTCCTTCATAACATTAATTAGAAATGGTATCAAACTTCCCTCTACGAACTATTGGTCGACAAACTAACAGACAATAACTCAAATTAATATTTAATTAAAACTTTCATCGGGGTTGTAACAAGTAGAAGTAGACAATAATTATCTTCTGAATCTCACGGCATAGTTTTGAAACCTACGAAACAAAATAACTGTTGCTCACTTTATTAAACTGTTTCAACCTACTTGAGAACTTTATGAATTTGGATTTAAAACTAAAATATTAAAGGCACTTGTTAAAAATATAAAATCACTATAACGCCATCTATCAACTGTGAAAAGAACTTGTATAACTACTAAGTTGTCGAAAAGCAGATCACAAGTAACATTTAAGCAAGACACAGCAGTTGTAATGGCGGCTATTTACGAGATAGTTCAGTGTTAAATCGCTAGATGGCGCTGTAAATAACTTAATATTTTAGATGCGGGCACGGGGGCTTAATTGGTATTGGTTCTGAAGTCTGATTGGCATATTACTTTTATGAAATATTTAATTTGATTTATATTTTCATTACGTGTTTTGATGCTTACTTATATATATTTTTTCATTTGTTACAGATACACACAACACGCCACGAGAAATTCCAAAATTAGTCAAACTCAAAGTTCCTAATTTTAGTTAAATAAGTTAGAAAAAAAAATGTACAATTCGAACGAATTCCTTCATAGTGCCGGCGTAAGTCGGCACATGCAAGCTACTGGGGAGGCACCTTCTCAGAAAACTAGTATGAAAAGGCGATCATGTGAGGTTCCACTTGGAGACATATCCTCAAATAACTTTAAGGTATCCTTAGGGGATATATCCACCATAGACGATAATATAAACTATGATTGTAGATCACTTAGATCAGTCAAATCAGAGGATACTAGGTTACGCTATTACAGACCTATAGACAGCAGAAGTGTTAAGAATTTTAGGTCTTCTCTTGCCGATATTTCTCAGTATTCCTTATCTAGACCACCTAGTTATGATCAATTGTCTAGGAGATCTTTAGTTGAGGGTCCTGAGGGTCAATTTACGTCGAGCATCGAAGGTGTCCTGTGGTCTGATGAGGAAGAAAACGAGTATTTTTACCACGAGAACATTACGTCTGCTTGGAATCAAGGTAAGTGTTTTTTTTTTTCATATAATAAATAAAAATAACGTTGAAAACGGGCACTATATTTCTTTCTAAAAATGTACATGGCGGCGGTGTAACTATGTGTGAATGTGAAATGGCTGGCCGGCACGCACACATTCACACCATAGTAAGCCGGCCGGTTCGTACGTATACGCGAGGTGGCTTACTATGGTTGCACATTTTTTAGTTTCAGTGATGGTGTCCGCCTTTTTTCTAAGTCCATGGACTTGCAGTTAAAATTTATTGAAAAAAAACAATTATAAAATATTAATATTAATTTGGCTCTAGTTTATATTTATATCAAGCAGGTAATAAATACCAATTTAATTTATAGTTCTTCAAAAGATAAACTAAACTAACATTAAAAGTTTTACTAAAACTAAAATTTTAAATCAAAACCCCTGTGGCAGGGTACCAAAACGATTGTAGCGTTGTTACCATAAAGTCTTTTCATCCGTTGTCCACTAATAAGGTGACAGACAAGCATACGGTCGTCTGATCTGATGGTAGAGCATTATGTACAAATGCGCTACGCTGTGAAACTTCTCTACAGTATTAAATAGTAATGCATTTTAAAGAACGATATGTTAACTTATTTACAACTAAGGAAGTGCCATTAATCGGACCATTGATACGATCGGTCGTTCACCTGAGATTTCGATCGATGATCGACTCGCGCCGTAGATCGATTTGCATAATTGCAAAATGATTATAGCGTTAGTGCCGCAATAAACGATTTTTGTTACGATAATGTTTACTTCTTTTGTTATTTCTTTAAACCATTTATTTCTTTTAAATCTACTTTCTAAATATATTTTTTTATATCACTGCGGCTATGATAGAAGCACTGAGTTGGCAAAGAATCCTACGGCCTACGGCACGGCCCTCCTGATGGTAATATAAAAAAATATATCCTGTCCTACTATACTATTATAAAAGCGAAAGTTAGTTATGTGTATGTTTGTTACTTCTTCACGCTGAAATAACTAGGCCAATTTTTATGATATTTGGTACGTAAGTAGGTGATACCTTGGATTAACACATAGGGTACTTTTTATCCAGAAAAGTACGCGATTCCCGTGGGATTTCATCCAAAGTCTGATGTAGATGGCGCTGCTGTGCATAAATAAATACACGCAAACGAAGTTGCACGGGTTTCACTAGTGTTTTAATAAATTGATGGCGTCGCTGTGTGTCGCACTCTAACTTAAACACGCAAGTTAAGCAACGTCTACAGTCTACTCTGTCCAGTGTTTGGATATGTTTTGTTATCTTTACCTCGATCTGTGTTTCTGACATTAAGGCTCAACTCACACTGGCGCAGAGTCGAAGCGACGCGACGCGCGGCGGGCGACTCGCAAATCCACTCGACTCCAGCCGAGCGTCGAAGCGCGAATCGCGCATCGCGCTTCCATATTTACATAGCACAAATTTGTACTTCACTACATAGTATAAAACAAAGTCGCTTTTTCTGTCCCTATGTCCCTATGTCCCTTTGTATGCTTAAATCTTTAAAACTACGCAACGGATTTTGATGCGGTTTTTTTTAATTGATAGAGTGATTCAAGGGGAAGGTTTTAAAGTATCATACATTCCAAAATTCCCACGGGAAAGCGGGATACACGCAAACGAAGTTGCGCGGGTTTCGCTAGTAAATAATAAAACAAAGAGATGAATATGCTGTAGGCGGAAAAATATGACGCGTCGCGTCGCTTCGACTCTGCGCCAGTGTGAGTTGAGCCTAAGCCGTCGGTCCCGGCTGTTGTCAATAGATAACAAACGCTAATCTGCATTGTAGCAGAGTGGCAGAGTACGCTCTAATCCCCCTCCAATGAAGGGAGATCCGTATCCCTACAGTGGGACGATTATGGTAGGGTGTAGGAAAGAGTCGACCATAATTGACTTGCGTGGACACACAGCAACGCCATCTACATAGTTCCTGAGAAACAAAAGTCACCCAAAACAAATTGGTGATCCAAATCAATCAAGTTTTCAAAAAGAAGGTTTGATTAAAATACTGAATAAGTATTTTTTTATCTTACCGCTACACTTTCAAGTCGCACTTTCACTTTTGCAATCAATTATATTGCTTGATCATGCATAATTAAATTGGCTTAAAAATGAATTAACTCTTAATTTAACATGCTTTTAATTTAATTCAAACAAATTATTGAGGTTTATATAGACTAGATGTAGACATTTGTATTTCGAATTATGTATATTTGATTTTAGACTAGATGTACTTATGCCTTTTATATTTTCGAATAAACTACACCTATTTTACGTTAGTACTATTATGAATTCTGTACCTATTTGTTAAGTCGAAGAAATGAAGTCACACTCGGTGCGTGTGCGTTTCAACGAAATACATGACATCTAAATGTCTTTCAGTGAACAGAGTAACCAATATCATCGTATCAACCCATCATCATTCCACTGCAGGGATATCATTGGGTCTCCCTTCAATCGTACGCGTACTCTGCCACGCTGCTCCAATGCGGATTGGCAGAGGCCGGTTTTTTCAAACCACCCGAGGTCCACCTTGACTTGACTTAAACACAGCCATCTATCGACTATCGACGACGACCGGAACCGATGGCTTAACGTGCCCTCCGAAGCACGGAGAAGCTCGAAATAACGAAACCCATCCAAACGCTGGCTAAAGTCAACGTCGTTTAACCTGTTCATATTAGAGTGTGACACACAGCGACGCCAAAGCTCCTCTAACGAATATACATACAATAATTTTATACCACTAAGGGGTCAAACAAGCATACCTACCACTGCCTGATGGTAAGCCAGCAGTCACTGCAGCTTGCAATACCAGGAGCATTACTACCGCGCTGCAACCCTGTACGAACCTCTTATATACTCCCTTTGTGAAGTTTCATTCCAGTACAAATCTGTTACGTGCGGCGCTAGGAAAAAAACGATTTTGTCGATTTTTTTTATTATTTACAGCAGTTACATTTCGACTAGGTCACACAAGGTTAAAATATCTTAAAAGATACCATAACCATGACAAGCCATCAATTAGTTACAAATAGACATTCTTTTGCAGAAATGGAATACTCGACTTTCTCGATGGCTATATGTAGATAGTGCTGATTAATAATGTTATGAAGAAGTTCATTTATTTTTCTGTCATATTTTGGGCAGTGGTTTACTTAATAAACATTTCTAGAGTTTCACAAGGCATGATTGTCTGCTATCTTCGGGGCTACGGGAACTGCGATGAACGTAACGCAGATGCAAACCTGTGGTCGCAGTTGTTTAAAAAGCGTTTATTAGGTGCTTACATTAAGAAGGTCGGTACCTGGTTTCCAGTACAGACAAATCTGTGCGGGTCGGTACCGATCGGTGCAGGTAATGATATATCTATGTAACTTAATGCGATCCAGTCAATCAAAGCAATCGAATGGTACCTATAGTTTCAATAGAAAGTTAGTAATAGAAACTGTGTAGTGTCATTACTGCGAGGTCCTCAATTAGTTTCTCAGCCGGTGTCTACATCCATCAAGATAGCATCTAAAGGGCACATACACAGTAGACAGGTTTCGGACTGAAATCATAATGTGTGGGCGCTAAGCAATTCCTAATCCAAAACATTATGCTAACTATACACTAACAGGAGCGAAAATGAGACTGTAAACGGGCACTCCGTCCTACTTCAACTTCACTTTTCCTTCGTCTTCTAACTTCACTTTTCTTTACTTCGGCCTCAGAAATTTTAATGCTTCGGTTAACTTCCTGAGTATAGCATTTACACGGAACTGACATTATGTGGCCTGTTGCGATTGGTAGTTCGATTCGTGCGACCCTAAAAATTCAAAAAGTTGAACTACATTTTGAGGAACTAAATTAAATGTAATTCAATTTTTTTTCATATGTTTTTCACAAATTGTAGTTCCATGATTTTTTAATATTCAAATGCCAATGCAATCTCAGGTAACACAAACACAATATATATCTACTGAATAATAATCATCATAACAAATTAGAAATATTAATTAGCCGTTTTCTAACAATACATGTAATAATATTTATGGGGAAAAATTCATTTGTACAAAGGTGTGTCTTCTAAGAAAATTCTATAAATTACTAAACTAAGCGTATAACAGTACTTAATAACTAAGCATGGAAATACCTTTTCTACTGTTAATAGCGGTAACAAAAATGCTTTAATAATTACAACAATAATTAAGAGAAAGCATTATGAACTCTATTTAAAATAACCCTAGTTGTACTTGTAACTAGTTTTATAATTATGGAGAGTTATATGGACATTTAACCAATGAAGACGCCACAAAGCGTCAACGCACAGACGATGCTGATCTTTGAGACATGAAACTTGGAGAGTGTATTATTTGCATAATGTAGGCACATGCAATAAGAAAGGATTTTTCGAAATTCCTACAAGTACGGGAATAATATGACTTTGAGTGTAAATTCTGTGGCGCCCAAACTCTTCTACTAAGGGAGCTGAAATTTTGCACAGAAGTCCGCATTATGATGTATATAAAATCTACATTTTGGGCATTTCCATGGGAACCAAATCGTAGTCGAGTCGCTTCATTTAGATAGCATCGTGAGATATTGGCGTCTTTGTATAAACAATTGCATTGACTTGATTTGGAGTAAAGCCCGTGAATAGAATTATAATTAATGGTTCGTTGGAAAAACACGCTTCATATGGCTTCTCCTATTAGTTGATGTTCTAACGGAGAGTACGTTCAATGTGGTAACTCCTCACACGATGGAAAGTTGATACCTTTATTTAAATAGGTGAACCTGTAGGGGTTATCGTTCTACTAGAAAATTACTTGTCTAGTTAGCACCTTCTTGGGAAACGTATCATTATAGCTGATTACTAATTCAATATGGCGCCAGAGACTTTATATTTCAAACTCATTTCCCATAATAAGGATGCCTATTACCATAGAATTTGGAAAACGGGGTGATGTACCCATTCATAGATTCTTCTCTATGAATGAGTACATAACGACCGATCCCGGTCCACTTTCTTCCTAATAAATAAATCTGGTCAAATATTTAGCGAGGATCATCTTGTGTGAGTGTCACCAGTTCTATGAAACAAAAATCTCTGACATTCTTTGTTGTGCTTTTGATTTCAATAGATCGTAAAACTTCACTTGATTTGCAATCTCTACAATGCTTTACGTTTCAAATAATTTTATTCTTTCAGCTCTGTCAAACATCTTCCAGAATCAATTTGTTGTGATTTTTCAAAACTGTGGCAATTTTAATTTTCCTCTTGGAAATCAATGGGCTTCACAGTTCTATGTCAATTTTTTTTGGTTGCCGTTGTGAATCCTGACCGTACATGACACATAGTGATGCGATGTGCGATGGGTTAGTTCCATTTTTAGTTCAAAAACAAGTTGATCATGTGTCAACCCTATGCCGTATTAACAGTTATTATTTACAGTGTTAATAGTGGAAAGTGGTGGAAAGCTGCTGCCTGTACTATGATGGGCTACATTCGAATATCTACACTTTATAAAATGAACTTTAATAATAGGGTATATGTAATGTTGTCTCATTTCCATGACATTTACAAGTATTCAAACTTTAATGATATTACTAGAGTTATCTGAGATTTCGCTTTAACCGATCGTGAGGTCTGAAATAGATATCTATATGCGGTACGTTTAATATCGAGACTAGTAAAATTTTAAACTTGCTTTTTCTCTAATAGCGAAATACGCTTTCAATATTTCCTACTTCGTCTAATGTCTTTCTGATATAATTATATCAGAAATTACAGCTAATTAGCTGTAATGAAATAAATAGATGAAATTATATTTGGTTTTAATTTTCATACACATGAAAGTCTATCGATTATTTTAAGTCAATATACAACTAAATATTTAACAGTTCTTTAAAAATAAATTAAAAAGTAAACTATATTAAAAATTAACTAAAACCAATATTAAGAATTTAAAAAGACAGGTCCCTGTGGCAGCAGCGTATCCAAAACACTTGCAGTGTTACTTCGCTGAATCGCAAGAGAGATGTAGAGTTATCTATTTAGTTTTATATCTGTGACTAGAGAAACCCGCGCAACTTCGTTTGCGTTTATCCCGCTTTCCCGTGGGAATTTCAAAAAATCCTTTCTTATCGGTTGTCTATTTATATAGGTACTTCTCATTACAATCTTTGGAGTGGGCGTTTATGAAAAATAGGCTAGCCGACCGGTGAAGTGCCACCCTTTTACAGAATATTGACGTGTAGCAGCAATGCGTTTCGTTCGGACAGTGAAATATCCGAAATTCTTGTTTGCCACCTTTGTGGTATAAAAAAATCTAACTCCGTCTTTAAACTATTTCTCGCTATATCCTGTTTCCTGTTATAGGTCGGCAACGGGTCAGGGACCCTAGAATCTATGTGCTCCATAGTCGACAGTAATCACCTAATATCAAATGATCCATATTCCTGAGCTTGTTTTCCAACCACTTCCGTAAAAAAAAATGTAATAAGTCTAACGGTATTATAAAACCTACAACCTCAGCCTACAACCATCCCTCAACAACACTACGAAATATTAGAGCGAGTCGTCGTAATGAGATTTTCTATATGTGAGAAAGAGACAATATCAATATGACATTTAACCATTGACCAATTTAACTTGAACCCTGTCAAAAATTATAAAATTTAATATCTAAATACCTAAGTTAATTACTTAGGTACTGCTTATTATCGATGAATAAGTATGATTCAGTCCGCTTTAGAATTTTAGCTGTTTTTCCGAGATCACAAACAGAATAAATAGTACGTACGACGACATGAAATCATTTTGTTTGAGTATTCACAATTTATAAAAATATTACATGACAGATGACACACTTCACTTCATGAATGTGTCAAAATGAAATGTAATTGAAATCAAAAGCACTAAGGAGTATGAGTATTGATATCAAATCGAAGAAAATTACCCACAAAATACATATTTTTCAAGAATTTCAATAAAATAAGAATCACGTCTTCCATCAATTCTCTTAAACAATTTTTATGCAAAATTTGAAGTAGATTGGACCAAGGAATCAAGTTGTCCCATAGTAACTTTGCACCCCTTTTTTACCCCCTTAGAGTTAGAATTTCGAAAAATCCTTTCTTATCGGACGCCTACGTCATACAAACAATCCACCCTCCAAGTTTCAGATTTTTACGATGAGCGGTTTAGGCTGTGCGTTGATTCTCAGTCAGTCAGTCAGTCAGTCAGTCAGTCAGGACAAAGCATTTTATATATATAGATACTCATTTGTGATGCAGTGGCATCCAGTGTAATCTATAAGTAATCAATGCATCAAATATACATTACAATCTATTATTACACATCAGTGCATCAGGAAACAGATTCAACTGTTGCGTAACGTAAAATTGTTTTTTGTAATCAAAATAAATGGACTAGTCTACCGTGAATGTAATTTATGTATTGTCATTGTTATTTAATATAAATAAATAATTAGAATAGTAGTCGTCCTAAACTTAATTTTAATTTTTGCTCAATGAGGTGGAACATATGGATAACGAACACTAAAAATAAACAAAAATACCGAAAATGTTCTGAATCAACTCTTAGATGACCATCTTATTTCATACGGTTTGACAGAGCAACGATGGAATCAATCCACAAGTAAACGTACAAAGTAAAACTATGCCACCGATGTGAAATTACGATAAAGCCTCTGACGGGATTAGCCATAAATCGGTAAATTTATCAACACTGCTTACCTGGTAACGCCTTACACCGTTATAAATAGGATGTAACCCGAAGAAAGCCTAAGGAGAATTTGATCTTTAACATTTTGTAGTAGCCCGCTCCGAAGTTATCGTTTTCCTGCCAATAAATATTGAACGAATAAGCACTCTGATGAAAACTGATAATTTCAAAACTTATAAGGCTTTAAAATACTTTATTGAAGGCTAGGTTTTGATAAGATATCCCGACTTCTAGCAACTGTCAGCTGTACGCTTGCATTGTGACTAAAGTCAAGCGGTATAGTCAGCACTTTGCAGCAAACATTTAGTCACTTTGGCTAACTTTTCAGTATCTAGACGACCATTTACAACAAGATATGGATAGCCATAGAGATAATATTTTGATGAGTAGGGTAATTTGACTCAAACCACTACACCTGAACCACTGCACACACAAGACCAGCATACTCATAAATTAACATGACTTCTTTGAAATACGTGATTTGTTTAACGATTTCCTGCAATTCCCCGATTTTTATGTTTATAAAATGGTATTAAGTTAAACATACAAGCATAAATGGTAACTGAAACCTTTCTATTTTCAGTCATAAGATTTCATTACGGAAGCTCTGTAAAAAATATAAATATTTATGTCTCACTTCCTCGTTTCATGTGCATCTGGTTAAAATACACGAACTTTATGGGTGGCGATATCTAGAAATTTCACCTGTAGATCTTGAATGTCTTCCATAACTGAATCTTTTATTATTTTTTCTTTGAACTCCTTTACTTTTATGACATACGATAGAGAAACAATCAAGCCACCTCATGGAAAGTGGTCACCGTGTGTCGTTTCTTTCAATTTGAAGTTTACACGTCCCATTTCGTTAGCAACAATAATTGAGAAGGTGTTTGACAGTGTGCTTAATTCTTCTTTACAAAACTTGGCAGATATTCATGATGCGCAGTTTGGCTTTTTTTATTATTCTGCCCTTTTTATTAATCTATACTCCTTTAAAATTTTGATTTTTAAAATTCAAACTGTCCACCACATTATTATTGTTTAAGAAGAAGTTGCATGAATGGCTCTTATAAACAAATCAAATTATAATACTACTGAATATTTTCATGAATGACAAATTTATGAATGGTTAACTAATTAATTTCTATGTACGGGTTTGTCCGTGCAGATGATAAAAATGAAAGTTCTGATAGATTTAAAAAACTGTATTAAAAACTGATATTAACTGTAAAATGATATTGATAGTGAGTACGCGCGCGTTATGATTGATTCACCGATTGCGACTGAATATAACTTTATAATAATGGCGTAAATAGTGCAAAAATGCTGACTTAAGACTATGTGCGGTGCATTTGCCCGTACATGCTGGGGCGCACAAGAAGACGACAAGGGAAGTTAGTAGGTAAAGATGGACTTAAGTGTAACATGATGATAAAACAATCATAGTATAATAATAGTAATGTTAGTAAATCCTAAAATTAAATACATCTAAACCGTATCAAGTGTGTACGTACACTGATCTATGCACTGGTGATGTGCCACGATTTGTTGTACACTGATTACGCAACACATTCACTTCACAACACTGTTGGGCACTATTGTACCGCACCGACGGAAGGGACTCGCTTGTAACGAGTCCGTCGGCTCTGCTCGCCGGCGGCTGCTCTGCTGCGGTTTCCCCAGGCTGATGCCTAGGAGATCTCCTGATGACTCGTCTCCACGCGTAGATAATAATGGCAAGTATTATTATCGCAAAGAGTACATATATGGCTACATAATGATGCACATCATGTTGTGAAATGTGCTCTATGAGAGGCTCGCTTTCCTTCATTTTCTTTATCTGTGTTTGAATCTCTAGCAGTTGTTTTTGGCTATCTGTTATTTCTGTGCTGTCATTTATGATAGAATGATTAGGTATGGTCAAATTTATTATGTCATTTACGGGCGAAATTTCTGGAACATACATATCAGGACTTGTGCGAATTTTACTCATGTCTTGTTTATGAGTGTATACTATAAAGTCAGCTGATTTGATGACGCATGCTTCCCCAGCGGACAATAGCCCGGCGCGCGTTAGTTGGATACCGGTAACTCGATCCTTACATAACAACTTAAGTTGGCATGTTTGGCAGCAAAAATAATAAAAATGATTAATTTCATTTAATTCTGACCAAATGTTGCGGCAAGTCTCTTGATAAGTTTCACATATGCGAGTACCAGGATTCGTTACGCAAAGGCTCTGGTCATCTTTCATCTGAAGAATAGGTTTCTTTAGATGGCATAGTATAACTCCTGCCCTTTGATGAATACATGATCTCATCTCGTTTTCTGTTATTAATATTAATGAATCTCTGTGTAGGTTCACGGCGACGTATTCTGATATAGGCACTATACTGGTCATCTTGTCGTTGATCTTGATAGGTACGGGAATGAGTTTTGATACTTCGTATAGATCTCGTCCCGTGAGTGGTATTTTAATTTCAATAATTAAATATTTTTGAGACATTCTTGCTCGTACTTGTAGAAGATTGTAGAAATCTGATAAGTCAAAGGTATCGATAGGATTTGACAAATCCTTCGGTAATTGACTTGTTATTACGTTTAACTCACGTCTGAGCTGCTCTGGTGTTAATAGATGGAGGTTGAATTTACCATTATAAATGTTGGTAAGGGTGTGTAATATTAAGTCTTGTATACTCTTCAATTTGATTAAAATATTGTTCGATATAAGCGCTGACGTGACAAAATCCATGGCTAATGTCAATTCTGACTCGACCTTATCAAGGGTATATTGTATATCCTTCAGCTTTTCGTTAACTTCAGTATGATGTTTTTTCATGATTTCTTCTAAATTTTTAACAACGTTGAATCCTGCTTCCACTACTGATGTTTGATTCTTCCATAAAGATGCCAAATGTTTTTCATTTTCTCGGATGACTTCTATGTCGTTTTCATATTTTTCCGCAAAATGTTCATCTAAGACTCCAAATAGGGAGTGGGCTATGTAACCCACACCGTTGATTAAACCGCGGCGGCGGCGGCGTCTTGATTGCTGGCCTAATTGATGATTCATAATAATATTGTTATAGAGTTGTAATTCGTCCGCTCCGTGCTTGAGTTGCAATATGATCCCTTTGTTATTTGTTTGGTCTTTTATGTGAGTGCTAATTGTTTCTAAGTATTGAATATATTTGATAAGAGCTTGAGTACCTTGTTGATAAGGCTGTGTATCGTAGTAGACTACGAGGCGCCAGTCGTCTCGGATTAAATTCATATCCGTAATACGATCGAAATAAAGTCCATTATTGTTTTGTAATGCAGTAATGTTGTATGAAGCTTGTGACGATGGGGTGAATGCTATGAAAATTAGCATTAAAGACATGAGGAAGTATGACAGTCCAGTTTTTTTCTTGGGTAACGTACGGAATGCTTCGGGTTCCTGATTACTTGATGTGTCCTCTTGATTTTTATTATTTTGAGAAGTATTTACTGGCAATAGGGCTAACTTTACGACGGGTCGTTTCATGAATCCATTTTTGGTTTTAAGTGTAACAACACGTACCATCCCATCGGTGCCTTGATGTACTTCTACTACTCTTCCTAACGCCCACTTACCTGGAGGTAAGTTGTCGTCCTTGATGACGACAACATCGTTGATCTGTAAATTTGTTTGCGATTGCCTCCATTTACTTCTTGCTGATAGATGAGTAAGGTACTCGTCTCGCCAACGATTCCAGATGTCTGTAAATAGTTTTTGAGTAAGTTGCCATCTTGTTCGAAGATCTTTTTCTGTCTCATAGATGGTCAACAGCGGACCACTTGCCAAGAAGTGAGACGGGGTGAGAGCGTCTAAATCTTGAGAGTCCTCGGTAAGTGAACATAGAGGTCTTGAATTCAGACACGCTTCAAGTTGTGTTAATAAGGTGCTATATTCCTCAAAGGTAAGCCGTTGCTCTCCTATTACTCGTTTTACGTGGTACTTCAAACTGCGCACAGCTGCTTCCCACAGGCCTCCCGCCGAAGGCCAAGATGGCGCGTTGAAGTGCCATTTTATTCCCATTTCAGCTATTTCTGTCATGAACTGATTACTGAAAATTGCTGTTAGTTCAGCGTGCTCTTGTTGCAATATCTTATTAGCACCAATAAAATTCGTTCCCTGATCACTATAAATGTTTGCTGGAACGCCTCTTCTGGCAGACATCCTGCGAAGCGCTGCCAAGAAGGCTGATGATGTGAGATCTGACACGAGCTCTAGATGGACCGCCTTAGTCACCATACAAACGAATACAGCTATGTATCCTTTTGTTGTTTGCACTCCACGGCCTTTGTTCAGTTTGATGAAGACGCTTCCAGTGTAATCGACTCCCGTTTGTTGAAATGGACGAGAGGGATTTGTTCGCGCTGCAGGCAATTCTCCCATCAGTTGATGTTGAAGTGATGGATTTTGTTTATTACACGTTACGCACAAGCGTAAACGCTTCTTTATTGCATTATTACCGCCTATCAGCCAGAATGTTCGCCTTAAAAACGCCGCAGTTTGTCTCGCTCCGCCGTGATACGTAAGTTCGTGTGATTGATCTATGATGAGATCGGCAAGCCTGTTGTTATTTGGAATGATTATAGGATGCTTCATGTTTGGATCTATATTTGCATGTTTTAACCTCCCTCCTACGCGTAATACGCCTGCTTGATCTAATATGGGGGTGAGGCTCAAAATGTTGCTTTTATTGCTTAATTTATCTCCTTTCTTTAAATTGCTTATTTCCTGACAGAATTCTTTTTGTTGTACGCTTTTGACGATTATTTCTCTTGCTTGTTTCATTTCTTCTACTGATAAAAATTGATTTTTCTCTTTTCTATACAAAAATCTGAGTACCCACGCGAGAACTCGGATTGATTTATTGAGTGAGCTAAACTTGTTTAGCAACAACTCCGTGATATTGTTGTTATCATTGCAAAATTGTGCTGTATTCACTTGTTTAGTTTTCTTTAACTCTTGTTCTGTGGTGAAGTTACAAGGTTCTTCCTCTGTTATCGCAGCGCTGTTTGTCAGCCATGTCGGGCCCTGCCACCAGATGGCGTGTGCTTTCAATTGAGACGCTGTTAAGCCACGGCTAGCGCAGTCTGCTGGATTTTCTTTTGATTTGATATAACGCCAACATTCAGAAGGCATAACATGTGTTATTTTTTGTGTACGATTTGCAACAAATGGTTTCCACTTGTTGCTATTTCCTTGTATCCAACACAAAACTACTTGAGAATCAATCCAACCATATATTTTTATGTGATAATTACTCAGACAGTTCTTGATTTTGTCGAGTAGTTTTGATAATAAGAGAGCCCCGCACAATTCAAGTCTGGGTATTGATTTATCTTTTATCAGTGGGGCCAATTTTGATTTTCCGGCGACCAAAACGAGAGACGATGTTCCGTCCTTTTTTATAGTTTTGCAATAAACAACGCATGCGTATGCCTTTGTACTGGCATCGCAGAAACCATGCAGCTCTATCTCTTCATTATCTTGCGTTTGGAGCCATCTCGGTATTTGAAAGTGATCAATGTTCGACAGATCATCTCTGATAAGGCACCATTCTTCCCAAATTTTGATAGGTACTTGATCATCCCACTGCGTACTCTCTTGCCATATGTCTTGAAACAAGATTTTGAGTTTCGTAGTTACTGGTGTTAACCAACCCAGCGGGTCGTACAACTTGGACATCTCAGAAAGAAGGGTTCGTTTCGTATGCCTGGCCGTTGATAATGATGATTGTAATATGACAGCTGACTGGAATGTGAAGGTGTCTTCTTTCGGATTCCACCGCAGACCAAGAGTTTTCGTTGACTCCGCTTGTTTGAAGTCAAAGCTAGCTTCATCTACGTTTTTGCTGTCATGCTCTTCCAAAAGTTCAGGTAAATTAGTTTTCCACTTTCTGAGATTGAATCCACCTGCTTTTAATAAACTAGTCATTTCCTTTTTGATTTGTTTTGCAGAATCTGACGAATGGGCCCCATGGAGAAGATCGTCCATGTAGAATGAATTTTCGAGGATTTCTGGAGCTGAACTGCCTTGATAGTTGGGTCTCTCATCTTGGGCCAAACGTCTCAACGTCATCATGGCCAGAAAAGGAGCTGCCTTGGTCCCGTATGTAACGGTTGCTAGCTGATACTCCTTCAAGGTCTCTGACTCATCTTCTCTCCAAACAATTTTTTGTAAACTTTGATGCTCCGGATGTAACCAAATCTGCCTAAACATCTTTTCCAGATCTGCTGTGAATGCGTATTTGAATTGACGCCATTTGATTAGGAGGCTTTGAAGGTCCTGTTGCAGATTGGGACCCCTACACATGATATCGTTTAAACTGTTACCATTTGACATTTTCGCTGAGGCATTAAATACAACGCGCAATCGTGTAGTAATTGACTCATCGCGAATGACTCCGAAGTGAGGCAAATAACATTGAAGTTTCTTGTTACCGTCCTGGATTGCGGGTTTCATATGACCTAGCGATAAGTATTCTTTCATAAATAAATTATAATTTATGAACAGCTGTTTATCTTTGTTAAATTTCTTTTCGAGTTGATAATATTGGGCGATGGCTTTATTTTTTGATGTTCCAATTTTTTCTTGATAATCCGTTTTTAACGGTAATTTGACTTGATATCTACCATCTTCCCGTCTGGTGGTAGTGGTTTGATACAAATTTAAACATTCTTGATCTTCTGAAGTGATATTAGATTGCTCTGTTATGTCTTCTATTTCCCAGAAATTACGAATTCCATCTAGGTTTTGAATAACTACGTTACACTGAATCGTTTTAGTTTGACCGCTTAGTATCCATCCCAGCTGTGTTTGCTGCGCTGTGGGTAATGTTGTGCTGGATCTACATATGCCGTCCATTAAAATATTTGAGTAAACATCTGCGCCTAGCAATATATCAATAGGCCTACTGATAAAGAATTTGGGGTCTGCCAGCTTTATGTTATCTAAGTATGTCCAACATGGTTCAGCGAAGGTCTGGCTTGGAAGATTCTTGACGAGATTCTTCATGATAAACGCATCTGCTTCAAACGTAAAGTCGCTAACAGATGATACACAGTTGATGGTTATGACTCCTTTGCAACTGTTTTCCTTATCGCCTATTCTTGATATGATACCCTTGCATCTCTGTCGCGGTATTTTTAGAAGCTGTGCTGCGTTTTCTGTTATTAAAGAGGTTTGTGATCCCTGATCAAGAAGAGCGCGCATTTCGTGATAAGTGCCATCTACGGCTTTAACTTTGATGATTGCTGTGGCAAGTAAAATTTCGGAGGGATCACACTGAAGAGTCACATGTGAACTGCTATGAACAGCGTTATTTTGCGTCGTCGCGCTCGGTGTTGTGTTACCGGCCGCAAACGCCTCATGTAATAAAGTGTTGTGATCTTTTTTGCAATCTCGACATTTACTGGTTGATACACATATTTTTCCATTATGATTATACAAACAATTATTACACAAATTTAATGACGACGCTGTTCTCCTTCTCTGATGGCCCGGCATTTCTAAAAATTTTCGGCAGTAGAATATACCGTGGTCGTTCTTGTTGCAAATTGGACAAAATAATTTGGAATTAAATGACGATGTTTTCTTTCCCATGTTTTGCGGAAATACTTGTGTACTTGATGAAAATGTGTTTTTAAAATAGTTAGGTTTTTGATTAACTTGCTGTTTTGCATTCGTATTTCCATGATACGTGTTGTGCGAATCTGGTTTGGGATTATAACTCTGTTGCTGCTTGCGATTTGTTTCCAATCCGATAAATTTGGATTCTAAGAAATCCATAAACTCTTTTAAAACTGGTAATTCTCGTGGATTGTCAAGCGATGCCCTGTACTCGTTGTAGGTATCATTATCTAATTTTTGTTCAAGTATATGCACTATCAACGGATCCCATGTTTCAATGTCGACTCCTAAATTTTTTATCGCGTTTAAGCATTCCATCGATGTGTCATGAACACGTTTGATGTGATTCAATGACTGTTGTTGACTTCCAGGTATAGTCATTACCGTTTTCATGTGATCTGTGAAAATTTGTCGCCGATTGTTGTATCGACGATTTAGGATTTCCCAGCAGGAGAAGTAATTGTCGGAGCTTATTTGCAGATGCTGTATGAGCCGCTCCGCTTCACCCTTGAGTTTTCCTTTAAGGTACTGCATCTTCTGTGGGTTCGGAAGAGTTGGGTTCTTATGTATTGCTTCTGTGAAGAGATCCTTAAAGGAGAGCCACTGACTGGGATTTCCGTAAAAAATCGGAATGTCCAACTTTGGTGTAGATTGTTCCCTATGAACGGTAGACCATAATTTACCATTTATTTCTTTTTTCAACCGAAAGAATGTTTGTTCGTGTACTGTATATGTAGCCTCGTATTCTGCATTCTCTCCATTCAGTTCACTGACGATTTCCCAATGTAGAGAATCGATGACCGCCCACCTGGTTTGTAATGTTTTTAAATTGTCTTCAAATTCCCATTTTTCCTGAGTATTCTCCAAGTTGATATTATTGACTGTTCGCACGAAAGCCATGAAGTTTGTTGACTGTTTGCGTAACATCTCATCTGTTTTGCTGTTGATGCCGCGTTCTACTTGATTCTTACGCGTATGGGAGGGTGTACCCGATACGCCGCTACCAGCCTGCGATCCATGTGCTTGTTGCTCCGCGGGCTCAAGGGCTTTTGTAAGCTCCTGATGATAGATTGCCTGTGTCCGCTTTGATAATAGTTCCTGATAATCTTTTTCTAAAACACTCCTGACAGACTTGTAAAAATTTTTTGCTGTTTCGTAATAATTTTGTAAAAAATATGCATGACTTCTACTCCCTTCAACACAGATACGATCGTTGTTGTATTCATACTCCTGCCAATATTTTTCTAGCAGGTCTAAACATTTTTTGAAGTAATCGATTGTTTTTCTGTCCGCACTATCTTTCTTGTAATTCGTAAACAATGTGACCATACCATCATAAATGACCGATTGATTTTTTATCAAGTCCTCCATGATGTATGTAGCCTAAAACTTATAAAGGAATGATCTTACTTGGAAGCTTTTCTTAGCCTTGATGAGCCTGCTCGTGATTAGCGCCTGTGCTTCTTGATGGCGCCTGGCTTGCTGCTGATGTGGATTTCTGGGGCTTTTATCCACGTGTAACCCCAAAACTCCGACGAGGACGTGTAAAATCCACGCGGTTTGTAAAACGACACCACTAACACGTGTTTCACTGGAACTCGCGGTAATGGTCCCGCTTTTTTGATGCTCGAAGGACCATGTACGGGTTTGTCCGTGCAGATGATAAAAATGAAAGTTCTGATAGATTTAAAAAACTGTATTAAAAACTGATATTAACTGTAAAATGATATTGATAGTGAGTACGCGCGCGTTATGATTGATTCACCGATTGCGACTGAATATAACTTTATAATAATGGCGTAAATAGTGCAAAAATGCTGACTTAAGACTATGTGCGGTGCATTTGCCCGTACATTCTATGAACTAAAATAACATATTGTACCGAAAAATTTGCACGCTCCTGCGAGGGCAGAATAAGTTAGAATATTATATTTGTAACATCTTTTGTACCTACCTTATTTTCGGAAATAAATCTATCTATTCTAATAAACTATATTTTTTTGCCCACAACCACATATTTCATATATTTATCTTACAGACATAGAAATCAATGACAATCTTAACATCGTCTATCATATATTTGATTATAGATATCATCTGCCATTTCAAATTTTCATAATTATTGAATTCATTTAGATTCTCATCGATAGTAAAAACTATATTACATTCATTCACAGACCGTTCACAGCAACGAGACATGTATTTTCACTCCCGGCAGCATAACAATGAGAACAGGTTGCACCGCACCATTTATATCAAACAATTTACTTATTAGAGGTGAAGGAAAATTTGTGGCATAAGACGTTGCTTTTATTATTGTCAAAAGTCATATTTTATGCACAACAAAAAAGAAAAAACGTGAGGATGTGATATAGTTCTGACGAGTCGTGTAACCTATCTCAATAAAGGTCTGATTTATTTCTAAGTCGTGGATTCCTTACTGATTACAGCCTACAGTTGCACCTGGTAAAATCGAATCTATGTCCTACTAATATTATAAAGGCGAAAGTTTTGTGGTATGTTTGTTACTTCTTCACCCCACGCTCAAATGGCTTGTCTGATTTTTATGATATTTGGTACGTAAGTAGTTGATACCTTGGATTAACACATAGAGTACTTATTATCCCGAAAAGTACGCGATTCCCGTAGGATTTGATCCAAAGTCTGATATAGATGGCGCTGCTGTGCATAGAATTAAACGCGGGTAACACCGCGGGCAGCAGCTAGTTGTATTTAAATTAAGAAACGTACGCCCAAAACTACTAGATTTTGGAAACATGTAAACAATTTTCATGATAAATAATGTTTTATTTTGCAAAATTTTAAAAACTATCATAATAGTAGTGTATGAGTTTCGTAATAGATGACCAGCCTACACAACCAAAAACTAATATTCGATTTTTTTCTTATTGTCTACATAAGTCGTTGTCTATTCCTTAAACTCTTTCGTATTTATAGTCATTTATCATTTAGTACTTTTCATACGTGTATTAGATCGTCTATTCAGAGTAGGTACTTTGATGTTTGTTCATTAACATCCAGTTTCTGAAACACATTTTAATTTCACATTAAGTCGCGGACTATCCCTGTTTTCCTTCTTTAGTTTAACAGTGACAGCCATGTGTCATTAACTTTAAAATTAGTTTTGAGCAATTCACCGTTAATCTATAATCTAAACAGTAGCCCTTAGTAACATTTTAGCTCCCCGTAGGCCAGTTTTTGCTCCGATGACTCATTGGAGTCAACGTTCTCTTCCAACCGTCTGGACTCTGATGGACCTTTTTTTGCTTCAATATCTTTTTTAAAAGCCTTTATCCAACTTGTGATAATTCCATTATTATTAGCATTAATCGGCACTTTTATTTCATCTTTGAATGCGTTATTACTTTTAAATATTTGAATGGCAAGATTAAAATCTTTTTGTGATGGAATGGGCCAATTTTCAAGTTAATATCTTATTTACATGATTGTGTAAGTGATGATCTGATGGTTTTGTAAACAATGTAATAAACAGTGTTTACATGTTACAGTCTGCATGTCGCCAAAGTCTATAGCTATTGAAAATTAGAATCTATGTTACAAATTCCTAAAAAGTCCTAGTTGATATCTGACTTAATCTGACCGATAAATAATAAAAAAATATGTTTCTTTTTCGAGTACGTAAAGTCGACAGTAGGTAAGTTTGACGTAAAGTCGACAGAATTGGTACTTATCGCTTCTTTCTTTCTACAATTTTTTGTATTTAAGTATGACGTTACTTTCCCGTATTTATTCATTATAGAATATGAAAAATACAGTAATCTTAAGATCCTTTATTTCTTTTTAGGTTACACAATCCGAATTCTTTAATAAAATTATTCTGTAAAGCCGGATTACACGGCCATAATTACCCCTTAAGCGTAATGATATCAATTAACCGAGTATATAATATAATATTATGCACCATTTAAAATATGCTAAACATTAATTGAATACATTCATTCGTAAATAATAATTCATAATTACACAGCGCCGTTTTATCACTGGAAAGTATCCTATGCCGCAATAACTTATATTGGCAGTAACCAGAGTTTGCTCCATATTGATTCCGTTTAATTTATTAACTTTCTAAATTTATAAGCTGTCTTATATAAAGCTGTTAGTTTTATAATCTTCATTCATATTTACAAGTGCTATTAATACTTTAATTAGCAATAAAAACATATATTAGCTCTTTACGTCAAATCTTCGTCTTGATTATGATTTATCATCATCTTTTCAGCTTATATTTTAGTCCATAGCGGTAGATAAACCTCCTTTCTAGAGAGTCACTTGTTTCAATTCTGAGCTAGAATCTATCGACTCCATAAACATCTCTTGATATCATAAAGTCATCGCTCAATCTACTGGTTTGCCCATAATTGTTATTTTGTTAATTATAATCTATATTAATAAAATTTATTATCAGAGAATATTTTGGGCATTTTGTAATCGATGTACAGTCAGGTGCACGTCGAGCTTTACACTTGCAGTACAATTTTGGCTCTTAAGACATAGAACTAAGAATGGTACAAAGTCCAATATGTAAAGGTCGACCTGCTCTTGACTGTACGTATTTCACAATGTGATATGTGATAATGTACTGCTCCGGAGGGAAATTTCCTTCAGATTTCTTTGCTTATTGTCATTTTGTGAACGTCTATAATGCTGCCTATAAAGGAGACACAAAAACAATAGAGGGGGGGGGGGACTAACAAATTAATTCTTTTAACTTTATTATCAAACAACTAAATGTAATACATAAATTTAATTATGATCTCAAAGTCCTGTACATTGGTCAGATCCATTACAATTTTATAATCTTTCTTACATTTCTATACACATCATAAATCATGTCTCTAAATTATGTAGATGAAATCATGTCATGCGGTGTGAACAGTAAAAACTGAACTTTCGTTCAAATCAAAAACAAATCGAATTAACTAATGGTCTTTTAGTTTAATATTATTGATGGATTTGCGTTTAAAAACACTTTCATTTTACACGTCTCATATACAGTAACAATAACAACCAACTGAAGCTGTCCATATTAAATCTTCTAGTTTTTCTGGAATTGTTTTAAATGTTAATAAATTTTCAATGTCACCTTAACCTCAAAAACTCTGTGGGCTCCACGTGTACTTAGACAAGTCTTTTACGATTTTAGATATATTTTTTTAATTTACAGCATTCGGAATGACTATTGACGAGAAGAAATGGTGAAAGAAACTTTGTCAATATAGATCCTTATATATATTTTCTTCAAAAACTAAAAATCTGTTTGGCCAATATGGGGTGATGAAGACACGGTGATCAGATGAGACGAGAAACGAACAAAATTTTACTCCATTACCTCTCCTTTTCTCATAGTAACACAAAATATCATCTCATCGAGAAAATCTAAAGGTGCTCCTTCACCGGGAGCATTCGCGTGTAATGTAACGCTCAGATTCGAGCATTACAGCAGTGAGGGAGGCGAACGCTCGTCAGTCAGGGAGGTAGTATTGTAATGTAATGCTCAAAGTCGAATCTAAAATGTTACATTACACGCGAATGCCCGCGGTGAAGGAGAACCCATGGATGACCAATAAAAGCTTTATCAAGCAGATCCTGATCTTTAAAATCAGTCAAACATTAACGCAATGTTAAAACGGATATCTTATTAATACGTGAAACACATCCACAGGATTGGTACCAAAAAGACGCTATGTCATGTCATTCCATTGACAGATATATTGGTTTCAGCTCACGATAAGGTAATTTTAATTCCACTCAGGCGCATGCCCCACATTTTTTTCTGATCAGATATATTGAACATTTCTCATTTAATGTTTTAAAATTTCTTATTCCGATCACATATTTGTGGTGTTATAATCTGAGCAATTAATCTTAAAGGAGTTGGCACTAGGATTGTAAAAAAAGATATGTATCAGTCAACTCTCTCCGCTCTACTGCATGGTAGTAGTTTGATCGTTAAGGTATAATTTAAACTTAACTGGCTGACCCGGTGAACTTTGTTCCGTCTTAGAGGCACTACCATACCCTACCCTACCCTATGTCTTTCTCCTGGTTCGTTTCTCCTCCACCAATTTTCAGCCAAATCGCTTCAGCCGATCTTGAGTTTTAAATAGTGTAACTAATACGATTTTCTTTTTTAAATATAGATTATCTACTCCATGGGGGTAAACGTGATAGAAAATTTTTTTTTTAAACATTATGTCCTGTATTAGTCAGGGCAAATAGGATACGGTTCTTAAAACATTCATTCTGTAAAAAAATAATTTATTTTGCTAGTAGATTTACAGGAAATACTTCTGCTCTGCACGTCAATGTTTTTTATCCTATTAAGCACTTCCGACAAGATATGAACTTTCATCCATTATTCAAAACAAATTGCGTCTCTTTTGTTTAATTGGATTTAAGTTGCCACAAAAGGACGGTTAATATACATAGTTAGCCATTTAGCAAAGTCCACAATTCTGTGAAGTTCTAATAAAAAGAAAGGATTCTATAAATAACGCTAACTGAAAAATAAACTCTCCAAAAATAAACTCAGTTAATAAACGGTACAGTTTATTTAAAGAAAAAACTAATAAATCTTCTGAAAAAAGGTTAGTAGACATTTTTTTGTGCTTCAAAAAGAACTGGGGAAGAATCACGGAGTTCGAACGCCTAAATATGTTAGGAGCGCGCCTTGGATGCTACGGGAGCGGAATTTAAAATAGGCCTTTAAGTACAGACATATCTTAAGGCAGGTTCAGATAACAGGCCTGTGACTCATGCATCTTTTGAGCAAAAAAGCGACCGATTGCAAAAACGATGATGTTTTGAATTTGTTAATCTGAATCTTTACAGAGTATAAAAATAAAGTCGCTTCCGTTGTCTGTTCATTTAGATATTGTAAACTAGTTAACGGATTTTAATGCAGTTTTCAGCAATAGATAGAATGATTCAAGAGGAAGAAAATTGTCTATGAATTTTCTGATACACAAAGTTTCAATGTGTCAACCAATTTCCATTACATCCATCACACTTTACGACACTTTTACGAAGCAAAAAATATTTAATACCAGTTTACGGAGGATTGTTTTTTTTTCCTAACACTAATGGCAGGTGCAGTCGTCCATCTGTTCGTGTAAGAAGGGGTCATAAGGTCATGTACTTGCCTCTAGAAATAGACAAGCTAATTAGCATAAATTAAGATATCTACATTCACATTCCGGGTTTAAAATTTCAACGAGGTCGTCACGTTTGTACATTTTGTTAGTATAAAGTTGGTAGCAATCATTCATAACGTATGATTGACAATAAATTGTAATTATTTGAAACAGTGAACATATTCAATAACATTTCTGTCTTCTAATAAAGTCTGTACGTACCTTTACAATTTTGAAGAAAAACATTAAGAATGGTCCATTTGACCGTGACACTGACCTCGGCATAGCTGTTCGTGAATCGTCTTATGAAAGTTATTTGGATGTTTGTGTTTTCAAGCAAGCAGATGTATTAATACTTGTGACCATTAATAATGTTGATTTAGAGGCTGACAAGCAAGCATCATCATCTGATGGAGCAATCACCACTGTCAATGAGCTTTGTGCTCTTAGAGGGTTCTAAGATGCATCGCTAAAATTAGAGGAAAACCGAAGAAAGCTAAAGAAGGCATCTACTCACTCATCGAATAAAATGCATGATAGAACATATAGATAGATAGAATATGCTTTTTGCAAAACATAGACAAAGACGCAGTTGGTATAAATAAACAAAATAAGTTACAGACTAGTGTATTTGCAACAAGGCGGCCTTATTGCTGACAACAATAGGTTATTTAAAAAAAAACTGATGATACTACGGGTACGATTTTTGGAAGAAACTGAATAAACAAGATCTTGCATCGCACCAACAACAAAGACCTTCATAAAAATGCAAATCCGTCTTAAAATCTACAACAAATTAAAGCCAGTAATGATATTCATAAAAGTTTGTTGATTTATTATCCTTGCTTTTTGTTCCATAGTCGGTTAAAATCAATGAATAATAAAAAATCTACCATATCCATAATTACAAACTCATTCAAGGATATTAAACAGTGTGATCTTTTGGTAATTTCCATTTACTTAATATTAAATAGTACCAGCATTTACGATTACCGCATGATAAATTTTATTGGCATACAAGAAACCGCCCAATTGCTGCTAAAGAATGGATCATTATGTAAATGATATAATGACAAGCTCCGATCAGCGGTTAAATTTAAAAATTGTGTATTTTTGTCTGAAAATTCACGTAAGATACCTCACAGCTTATGTAATTCTTATATGTTGTCCTTATTATGTGAGCATACTATTGTAATATTGCACCTGTCAATTAAATCAGTGGAAGTGGGTTATTTTTAATAAATGCTCGTTATAATCGCATAATAATGTCTCCATAGCGTGGTCTGATAATAAATACGAACTGTTATCGCTGCAATAATTGTATTGCTCATCAATTCTCAGTAAGATATGAAAATTGTTTTAGGTAGGTTGTTGTTTGGAATAAACCTTTCTAAAATATCCTGTAAGATTTTACAGAATATTGATGACAAAGTTTTCTATTTAAGACCTGTTTTACATCATAAACATCTACAAGATGTCCTGTCGACATTTAAAGGGATTGTTGTGATCAACTTGTATGCAGGTGGTGTGGGATGGCAAATACTGGAAATTGTGCAGTCTACATCTCATGTGAATCATGATGATGAAACAGAAAAGGAGAAAAATAATAATAAAAGGTACAATAGTGTCAATTAATCTATACAAAAGCGCTCTAATTCCTGCGTATCCCAATATTTCCAAAGTAATGAAGCATCAGAAAAATAATACGAATGAGCCTGTCAATATTATTAAACTGATATAACATAAAATTTTACGAACTTACTGAATTTAAATTTCTCTACGTAATTATCTGAAATGGTAATAAAAATATCAATATGACATACTATTTAAATGGCGATATTAAAACGGCGAAGTGTGAAAGTGTTTCTTCATCCGGTAAAATATTATCCATAAAGAAGAATAATGCATTAATTGAATATTTTTTTTGGTAATAACCTTTATATTTTATGGATTATTTGTATAGACTATTGTAACTTTATTGTGATCGTTCATTGGGAAACATTTTTTTATGTGATTCGCCTTCTATTTCTGTAATTTTGATTTTAGTTTCGGAAATTTTAAGTTTGAAGACTTTGGAAATAATAGTTTTCTGTTGTTTATTTTAGGTCAGAGTTCCTAATGCGAGTTTCTGTATACGAATCATGTCAACGTAAATAAACCGACCACATAGAAAAGTATTCTCATGTTGCGAATTTATAAGAAGTGTGTTTGCAGTCAGAAGTTTGGTCATATTCTTTGCAAAAGTTAGAATCATTTAAAAGTAACAAAGATAGTGGCGCTCCTTGGTACCTATGGTCAGCTGCAACGATTTGTATGTGTATACAAATTTAGACTTAGCTACATCAACTTAAGAACGGACGTATTTATGTTTGTACAGTGGGTACTGTAATTTTCTAGCTATAAACCTTATAGGTGCCCTCTCGATTTACTTGCGTCCTGTTGTTAATTTTCAATGGCATACTTATATTTACTCGGCAGTTTGGATTAATTTAGATGATAAATTTATATGATTTTATCTGCAATTGAAATATATATTTATATAATATATATATATATATAGAAAATAAGGAGAGTAAGTAAATTTATTCCTTACTAGTGGTAGTTACATTGTAGACCTTGTGAATATACTAGGTCGAAATATAGGTTCTATGAAAACTTGAGCTACAGGCCAGACAAGTAAAAATAAATTTAAAATTCTCCAAATTAATATTATCATACTAAAATTATAATTAATATGTGCAATATTCTTGACTTTACTTCGTCGTGTTCCACTTTACTCGCAGAGAAATCAATAAAGCTTGTATTTACCTTAAATTCAAAAACAATTTATGTGCACTTAAAAAATAAATTATGTTAACCATGATCTTAATGACAATAAAAATAAGGTTGACATTGCTACATTTCTGGTTTCGTCCTCATATAATACCTGCAGCGTACTTTCACTGGGTTTGCTTTGAATTGTCATTCTTGAATCACCTCGGATGATTAATGACCAACAAAATTACATGGTAGATGCATCGGACGAAATTGGCCGGGGAATCATAGGGCCGTGAACATTTCGGAGCCACCATAAAAAGCGGTGACTCTGTGGGAACCGTCCTCGTTCCAAAAAGGCATCCTCTTTTTTCAATATCAAATATCGTCCAGGAGTTTTTGGGGAAGCGAGTAAGGATAGATACGATCAGGGTTTTATTAACGTTGTTAATAATTTTACGAGTCTTCACTTCGATCAATAAAAGTTTATATCTCTCAAGTGCTCGAGATATTCACCTTGGAATTAGAGATAATTTGTTATTATTACCGTAAAAGCACTTTACATTAGTTTACATAGTTTTAGTAAAACTTCGAGTAAGATTTATCATTTTAGCTTACTCTTAAGTTAAGTTCTTATCGGCATAGTAATTATTAAAAATTGCAGCACGTTTTGAAATATCTTCACAGTTTGTTACTTAAATTTTGTGATTCTTGTCTTTTGTTCAGCTTTTTAGAGCTTTCAACATTTACGATTTTATAAGAAAAAAGAGTTAACCACCGTGTGAATTTTTAAAATAAAATAATAATTTGACCTCGTAGAGTTAACCCAGAAATTAACGCCATTGTTAATATTAAAAATAGGGTCCCAAAGGATGATATTGTTATTGTAGTGCTAGCGCATGCGCAGCTAATAAACAATAGATTCTCTAGAGGGCTCTACCCTTTTGCAAGTAATAATTTATGTTCTGCATGATCATGATCAATTCATGAAGTAGTTCATATTTTGTTTTAAATTAATATTTTGTTTGATAAGTACTGAACAGTTAATCATAAAAACAGTTTGGGGCTATTTTGTTACTTTTGGATTGCCTATCCGTCGAAGCTGTCAGTTGTTGTGGATATTGTATCTATTTGAAATAATTTTTATTTGTCACATAAGGTTAACCGGAACTTACTCCGCATGTAGTACATCAGCCCTTTATCGTTTTGCATGATTTACGATTTAATTATTTGTAGCTCCCTATCACACAGATCATCTAAATTCAAGATCAAAGCTAACGCGATCATGAACATCGAATAAAAACGTTGCGTAATACAATATGTGGAACACAACAAACCAAGCAAAGGCTTAATCAGATTAGCGAGTCTGCCGTCTGCACTGCAGGTCACTCAGTCCATCGTGAATCTAGGCGCGCACCGCGAACAACTGCACGGAGGGAGCACGACCAAGCGGCATAACGTCATTCGCGTCGGGGATACGTCGCGCGTCGCACGCATCAGCGCTCGCGCCGATTCCGTTAAACGTTCTACATTTAAATTCAAAAATTTGACAGAACAGTGACATTTGTAATAAAAACAAAAGTGATGAAAACGAAATAATGTTTGTTGCCAGTGTCATAAAGTGATTATACATAATTGGTTGTTTTACTGTGCGGTGCATGTAGAGACAAGTGGATGTGACCTTCAGTGTTAACACAAAAAAGGAGTTTGGCTTAAAACTTGCCAAAGGAACATGAATTCAAAAAAATTGGAGTGTTTCGATGATGACGATTCTTGTAATGAGAAGCCCAGTCTCAGCTTTTCAGGTAAACAATATAAATCTAGGATATAATTTATAGAAATTTAAAGTAAAGAGAACAGTAAAATGTGTATGCAAATGGCCTATAAATATCTCAGTATTATAATGAGGCGTTAAAATATAGCCTTAGATAGTACCAAGGAGAAAACTTGGCGACTTGGCGTCACAATTGATAAACGTGAAGTTAGAACATCTATTAATACTTTATCATTTCTAGCAAATTGCAGTGCACATTATGTGATTACATCTTGAAAGGAAATTAGTTATTGCGTTACTGTATATCATAATAACGAGTGAGAACACAAAGTAAATACATTTTTTACAACAGTAGTAGGTTTTATTCAATGCCATCAAGATTTAAGTTATATTAAGTAAACCAAGGATGAAAAAGTGAATATGCAACTGTAAATTACCTTTGTGCATTTAGCTTTCATAAGCTCCCGATAAATTTTAGATAGTTTATTGAATTTTAACTTTACTGTTCGTTGAAAGTATTTGTTTTTCAATTATTTATATGACAGACAGGCTTCTCCTACTGTCCAATCCATATCATTTTTCTACTTTTCTCTATCTTTCATATTTTGTGTATTGTAAACCGGCCTTTAGAGTCTAGTCTAGATAATCTGCTGGAATTCTGACTCGTTCCTATTGTTTATGAAGATGAAATATAAACTGCACAGTGTCATTTTATGCAATAAAGTCTATTTAAAGCACAATTTGAATCCAATAAAGTTCAAACGAGATATTTAGTTGGACAGGACTAAATTAATGCACCGCTAGCAATTCAACCATTAAACGAACCAGACTATTGTGAATTGAATGAATTGGGGGGTCATTTTATAATTTAATTCCGATTTGGACGTAGATCGTGTTATCCAGGATATACGCACTGATCGTTTTGTGGGAAAGATGAAGTATACAGTTGCAATAGCAAAACATGATATAGAAATTAGGTGATAGGTGGTGTATTTTGATTATTTCTTATGGCTTTCTTTAAAGTTTTTGTTTGTATAAGTAACTACAGGAAGACACTGGCCACCGCAACACGGGACATATCCAAATAAAGCATATTATTCTATCTCCTATCCAAAACCTAGTTTATCTATGCAGTGACAAAGCGTAGAAATCAGACTTCTGCATTTCCTAGAATATAATATATTCACGGTCATAAATAATAATTTTAACCGTTTCTCTTAGACAAATCTTGTTAGCTTATAATGCAAGTACGTCTATTTGAATAACTTCTATGTTTTGCAACACTATTATTAATTCTATCTTTTTCTGGTTTAGTTACGTTAACAGGTTATTAGTAAACGGAAATTCTTCTAGAGAGAAATTGAAGTTTTTTTCTAGTAATCTTTCAACAGCTAGAGAAATTATTGGGTCATTGAAGGTATACTAATATTAAACAGTTCATCCAAAAACTTTAATCATAGTTAAAGTTTACTTCAGTTTAATTTATATGTTTCCTGATTGGCTTTAGGTAAGATTCTTCGTTGAAAAGACTTTATTTATATCAATCTACAATTCGTCTGTCATATTCGCTTTAAGCTGATCAATCTCATAAAGACCAAATTTTAACAGGTTGGATATAACTTCTACTTTTCACTATTAGGGATCTTTCTTAGATGCATGATGATGAAATTACTCATCTGATCTTCATCATCTAAAGACTGACTGAAAGAAGACGGACTGATTGTAAACTAACAGTAACTAAAGAAAAGAAATTTATAAAAAGAGTCAATTTAAAAATTCATGTTAACAATTTCACAAGTGAAAGCAAAGAAATTGAAACAGCTCACGAATATTTTGTGGGTGTAGATTACTCATAGATTACTGCATATCCTGTGGTTTAATGAGTCATTTGGTCCAGCCTCCTGGCGCATCACCCACGCCTCGTGTCAGGAAATGGAATTCTAGCCTTAATAGTTCAACCTAAGGGCACTTTGCATATGCTGGAATGAAGTTTCAATATGCATGTCTAATGCTGTACCTCCTGTTATGAATGAAGAGACGAATATTGATGTTTATGTACAAATGGTATGTATTGAAGACATCCTTGATTAAATAAGTAGCACATTAAAAGCGTCTAATAATAAAGGTTAGGACACAAATGATTTAAAAAAGTTACTTACAACAACAATATACCTAGATTAACTTTAGGCTTGGCATTAACATCTAATAAATGATCAATGAATGGCAATTTAAAATATTGCCAAAATTAAAATGATGAAATATAAGTCTGCTTCTACTCTTGATAATTGAAATATTTCGTCATACGTCAACGTTTCAGTGTTTTTATGAATGTCATATGTGAAATTCGAAAATTATGTAGGTTATTAACATACATTATGTAATATCATTGTATGATACAGACAATAATAATGACAATCAAAAACAGATCACGGATACAAAAGGTGGGGGGGCTTTACTGGTAGTCATCAACATGTCTTTTATTACTTTGAATTTTTTGGTCAGATGCTTAGTAAAAGATTTGGATTATTCAAAAACTACCTAATTCATGTCAATCTACTCAATAAATTCTACACAATTCACACAGTGGGGATTATCCTGCTTGTGTTATGGGACAGATACCAGACAATGAATAATTATTATAAATATATACTTATAATACAAAACTTTTAATCAGAAGCGTAGAAACAGATTTGATTAGTGAAAAAAAATTGACAAACACATAACTAGTAAGAAATCATCGGAATAAAATACAATATGCAATAGTCATATTTCTATAGTCATACGAAACTTATGCAACAATGATTTTACGGCTAATTGGTAACAAATGGGTTAGTTTGACGGGTTGCTTTAATTTGACAATTTATGGAGTTCAGAACACATCAAAATGAATATAAGCAAAAATCTGTTACTGCTTAAAATAATGCATCGTAAAATTTTTTTTTTTTTAAATACTCTTGGTAACCTATATTTTAGAGATATGAGAATGAAATTCACTGCGAAAGTAGCAAAACAAGTTTTAGTTAAACTTTAGCTGATTGGTGTTTGTTATTTACTATAGTGCTATTATGAGACTACGCAAGTTAATTGTAATGTCTATGTAATACATTATAGTGGCAATAGTACGATACAATTATTATCTAACACATACATGGACAATGTTATAAATTATTTACCTTGGCGTGCTTTGTGTGGTGTAGCAAGAAACGGCGAAGGAATTTTCTAATGGGCACTGTGAAGGTATGGACGGAAAAAATGGCCTCTGACCTTCCTATAAGTAAAAGAAAAGAGATAATGGGTTCTATAGCAGTTGTATATGTATCTATTATAATAGAACATTATCTGCATCTCACGTCTGTTATAAAATTATCATTAATCAAATTAAAAAGTATTCTTAGATTTTGTTTAGCATGAAATGTTCCTTCTTCTAAATTTAAGAGCTATGCTCTTGTCAATATAGCAGCCTTCACTTTCCTCTGTGTTGTGCCAGCTCTTTTTCACCTCTCCATAAGAGACGAGACCTACCTTTTATGAAATGTTAAATTGGATAAAATTATTGAATTTTAAAACAGTTACAAAATTCACAACGAATTGAGCTGAAAAGCTTTTAAAAGCTAGATTAGCTTTAAATGCTTGTTGGTTTTTATTGTCCCTAATTTTTCATTCAAATTCGAAAGCTAGTTAGCAGCTTTTGGACAATTTATGGTACAAAACTGTCAATTTATCTAACCTGTAGCAAATGTAGTAGAACCTCAACAAACAGAACATCTGGTATAAAAAGTAGTAAATTATATCTATGGTGTATCACAAACGTTCAGTGACTCGGAAGTAGTAGCCGGACTAACAATAAGAAATTTACATAATTATTATACAATTTGTGCTTTAGAGACATCTTACTTTATTATAGGTATCTTATTACCATAATATATTAGAAGTTATGTTAAGGTTGAGCTAACCTTGGATCAAATTATGCTAAAAACAACAACAATATTTTATCAGAATTCGTTTAGGTATGTACATAGATTCCACTTTTATTGGTTAATTTTTCATTTATCCTTTCATATCCTTGAAAGGTTAGACTATATTGATAAACTGTCTTGTCCATGTGTTATAAGTTGACCACGTCAACTAATAGTTTAATAGAATCATAAAGTTTTATATTTAAGCTTCATGAAATTGAATTTTCTTTAGAAGCTGACATGGCGTTGGCCAAATATTTATGCCAATGTAACTCATGTAAAGGGCTGTCTACTAGTTCAGAAGTTGCAAAGGTTTTGAAGGTTGAAATCAGACATTTGGCCATTCGTATGTAGCATACAGAAGCACTTGATAGAATAGATATAAGAAGCGCTATGGTAGTAAACGTTCTTTGACTGTCAGTCATATGAAAAAAATATTTGCTAATTATTCGCCACTACTGTGATGGATAATAATTATGGTCTTGGCAAATATGTATAATGACATCCCAATCTTAAACTAATTAAAACAATTTATTACACGCTGATTGATAAATTACGTGAATATTAATTAACCAAAACAAGTAATTAAATTAATTGATGATAAATAGAAACTGGTCGTGATACATATAAAAATATCAAGTTCTACAGCCTACGGTAGATTTATGCAAAAACATTGTTAGCAATTAATACCTTCCTGATTTAATACCATCAGGAAATAAAGCAAGAAATTTGTGGCTTTGGTTTCCTAGCTGGTCTCATTCCCAAACTTGACACGCACTAATACCCCAATTCCCAGATCGTCTATTTATCGGTTTCCTTCCTGTATAATTTCCTTTCCACATTCTTCCAATTTCAGGTTATCCTCCACTTTAAATAAATCTAATTATAGAACCAGAGGTTACTAGACGAACAATTTCCTTACACATGCGTCGTACACTTTGAATTTCAAAGTTCAAAGTCACGAAGTCGTCACATTACCTACAATATGTGGAATGTCAGTTATCTTACCACTTAAATAGTCATGACATCAGCTGAGTGATACCATTTTGGCGCTGTCAGAAAAAAAAGTATCTACCTACAATCTGCTCACTTAGCCTTTTAGAATTTGAGAGAACTTTTTTTAATTGTTAGCAGTAGGAAGGTATGTACACGTTCTTTCTAACAGGAGAGTTTCATCATCGTCATCTCAGCCAAAAGATGTTCACTGTTGGACATAGGCCATCCCCAAATGTATCCAGTGTGACATAAAACATGAGGATTTAAAAAGTTGAAATGTTTCATGATCATGATGTTGATGATCAAAATATTGGTATATACAAATATTCATAAAAATACATTAATAACACATAAATTGGATTCAATACTGGATAAAAATAGCCCTTAAGTTATGACTCAAAGTTCTTTGACACTTTATAGAAAATGACTTCGAATAAAAGGGTTTTATCACTTTATTCTTCTTAGCTTAATTCCGTTTTCTAATCCATCCATTATAAGACGCGGTCTACCTATGCCTAAGGGATAGATAATAGTGATCATTACTTGTAGCGGTTCTGTCATTTAATCATAAAAACATATTAAGTTATCCATATTTAACCCAAATTCAAAATTATCAAAGATTTCTCTTGAACTTTTGTTGTTATTTTCAATTCGTTACGACATTTTCCATGTAATTGAAGAGTGAATAATGGTGGTCGTACATCAAAATGACGATTCGTTTTATGAAAGCAGAATTATTGTTTTGATGAAAAATGTTACTTCGATGGCTACTACGAATAAAAGTGCAAGGTGATCTTACACTAAAAACATCAATACTAATACTTACGTCTTTTTTGTCAAACGTTTCTTCGGCGGGGATGGTCTTTATAATTTAATATTGATGCATTTATTTTAGATCCAATATAAAATCGTCTCCACAAAATCTCCAAGCATCAAGATGCACACGCATCAGCTTTGTAAGCTGCTAGTGTGTTAAAGAATATAATAATAATAATAAAGAGATAATTGCACAAACGTATAACAAGATCATAACGTTTACTCAGAGAGTACTTTCTCTCATGAATATATGTTATGAGGAAATAATTTCAAAATTATAGCAGATTTCAATAACTGATTGGAAAGAATAATTCGCTGTCCCCCGGGAATATTCCCGTATTCAACTATTACCATAGTTTTCACTTTTTGACAGATTCTTTATCTTAAGGTCCCATTACACCTTGTCAATTTTTTTCAGATTTTTTTTATTGACATTGACGGAATTAGGACTTTTCCACACCTATTGTAACGTACTTCACAATGACATTCGTTAAAATTTTATGTTCTTTAATGTATCCGAAAAAGGATGTAACATTTGATTACTGATATCTGTAGTTCGAGATTTGTCGGCAGTGTATTATAACCTTACTGTTCGAGACATAAATATTCGTAAATTTTTCGGCAAGCGCAAATACGATATTTTTCGAGTAAATATTTTTGTTTTGTGTTTTTGGTAAAGTTCTAATACATTTTATTTAAATGAAAACAACTAACGTATTACTTCGATTCTGTGTGTGATTTGGCTACAGTAATTGTATCTGTGACATGTTCATGGCTCAACAAATTCTTCTAACAAGTCAACGGTGTTTAAACCAAATCCCGACCCCCACGTTCGTAACATTTGGTGTCAAAAGTAGGATTTGGAGATGCTAGTGACTCCGAGGGAAGAAACCGCCGGCGTCAGAACGAGGGCACAGGAAGCCGCGGAAGTCATGGCTACTGCTCGACAGGACCCATCAACGGACCATCGGGACACGCCTACCGACTCCATCGACCAGGACCAGGCGACATCAACTATGTAGGCCCCGTCCACTAGATCCACCCATCGGACCTCGTCGCCAGCTTAAGAGGCTAGAGCATCTGCATTCGACTTTAATAGATTAATGCAGATTATGGAATGCATGTGCCAGGGGCAAGAGAAAATGCGCCAAGAGCAGGAGGAATGGCGTCAAAAATTACTGCATGCCGTAGGTTCAGTGGATGATAAGGTGGAAAACCTACAGAAGTATGTAGACCAAGTAGAAGAAAGGGTTATCAATCTGGAGGACAACATGGACATTGGACACCCTAAAAAAAGATGTCGATGGCTGCGGAAGGGGCTTCTGCGAGTGGAGACTACAACAATAAGTTAAACATTATGTTATTGTTTAAGTCCATAACAAATATCAAAAACTATTCCACTGATACACTATCGGCATTCTATTGAGACACGATTGAGACATAATTGAGAGTCCATTGGTGCATTTGTTTAGTAGAATCGGGCCCCTGTCATGTCGAGTGGCTTTGCTATAGGCAGCCGGGCGTATCTAGTTGAAGTTTCAACCTACGACGGCACTACATCCTGGACCGCTTACCATCAGAAATTTAAGACCATGGCCAATGCTAATGGATGGATGGAAGAACAAAGGTTGACAACTCTGATAGTTGCACTTCGGGGATCGGCTCTTTCGGTTCTGGAGGCGCTACCGTCCTCGGGGAGCACATTCAAGGAGCTAATGGAGGCACTGGAAGCAAGGTACGGCGAACAACATCTGGAGCATGTCTTCCGTGCTCAATTACGAGACCGAACTCAGCGTTCGGGAGAAGAGCTGCAGCAGTGGCCCTTGGAAATAGAGATGCTTGTCCGCAAGGCCTACCTATCTATACTACAGCGTTTCGTCGATGGGATCAAAGACATGGAGATTAGGGCTGCAGTATGGCTTCGCCATCATGCCTTACTAAAGGAAGCCCTAGCGCAAGCTCTGGAAGAAGGTGAAACCCTGCGACGTGATGTTCGACCAGTTTACAAAGTACGGGAAGTAATGGAAAAAGTGCGGGAGATAAAGACGTCGTTCCAGCCGAAGAAAAAGACCGGACCTAAGTGCTATACACCTAAGTGTATGTGCAGATACAGGCCATTTGCAGAAGGAGCTTGTTTGAAGAAGGAGCCTCAAATGGCTAAACTTGCTGAGGAGTTGAGCAAGATGCAAAAGCAAGTTATGGAAATGGCAAAGAAGATGGATACTTCAGCTTCTGTTGAGAATCAGGAAAACGACTAACAGCCAGGGCTAAGGGGCGGGTGCTGGCTGGAACAGAAGAAACCCCGAGAATGATCGTCTCACAAGCTAACAATGGGAATAGTTCAATTTAATCTTGCAGTCTCTCCTAAGAGACTGCAAGATAACTGTGGACACGGGTGACGGGAGCCTCTAGGACAATAATCACGCCGAAACTGCAACTTCATGCAAACCATGAAGAGGCGCAACAATACCACTGATGTCCAACTTATTTCCGCTTCCGGCCAGCATATACCCGTTCTAGGGGAAATTTTGGTCACATTGCAAGTGGGTGAAACATCATACACTCACTCACGCTGAAATTATGGATTGACTGCGTATTGGGCCTCGACTTCATGAGAACTTCTGGCAGCCAGGACAATAGTCAATGGGAACACGACTGCATTTGTAAGTTGAGGGACTTCCATACAGTCCAAGGGAAGCTGTGGCCTGGAAAGATTCCGGGCAGTGTTGGGGAAGGTTTGGTAGTCACCATGAAACTTTTGCGGCTTTTAAGGGTTTTCAAGAGATTAAATTGAACGAAGGCGACTAAAAAATTCAGGCAAAGAATACAAAGGATGTTGCTCTAAAAAGAAATTCTAAAAGAGTAATCGTTTTTTGTTATTTTAATATTAAAATAAAGATTTTAACTGAGAAATAGTGTTTTTTTACAATAAATATTTGTTATTTGCTCTAACTGCAAAGTGTTATACATAAAATATCTAATTATCTAGATTCGACGAATAACACGATTACACAACAATACGTCAATGCGTTTGTTTTCACTGATACTCGAATAAAATGGCTTTAATTCGTTACGTTTACCCAGTGCAATATTGAGAATAACGAATAATATCGTAATACCTTATTATTGTGAAGCTCGAATCTTGGAATTTACTCGAATACTATTGTAATGTAGCTTAGCGTCGTAAAATACACTTACAATTTCTGGTAAAATTAATTTTATTAATAATTTAAATACCAATAATAATTAATAATCACAAAATGCATATCTTTATTTCTCAAAAAATTAGCTTTCTTTTGGTATATGAATGGTTTCTTTACCTTGTGTATTTTTAAAGTTATTTAGTAAAAACAGTTTTTTATTTTTCCTGTAAAATTTAGATTTTTCGATAACCATAATATTCGCCGGGGACAGCGAATTATACTGATCTATTCAGAGAAATGTCACCAAGTAATGTGCAAAAAATATTTTAATCTAGGATAACTTTTGTAGTTTTAACATGATCGGTAAATATAATTTAATAAAAATAACTATTAAGTTTGTGACACATTACAGACTCCCGAATTTTAAACAAACCAAAACATTAATCCGATATTAAACACTAATGCAGGGACTAATAAAAAACCATGAAATATTTGAACGTTGGACAATGGTAAGCAAATACGGGCAAATTGCCCATCATTCTAGAATTATCCATGGGTAAACGGCTTAAGTGAGCTTTCACTGCTTTCAAATATGACTGAGATCATGTTGATGGTAAACGCACAAAAACCGATGGACATAAAGCCATAATAGCTCGAATTAAACTACTTTGAGCAGTAAAGTAGAATTTACTTGATAAAGAGAAATTTACGAGTAAATAAGCATGTCCAATAAGCTTAACAGATTCTAAATTGGTCGTTTATATTTTGAAAATATCAATCCCTTATAATATAAGGTTATGGAATATAATGCTTACAGAAATCTATCGAAACGTAGACCTAATATCTATCTCTACAATATTTATGGAGCAAACGATAAAAGGATTAGACATGACAAGATGTACACTTACAGGACTTATCTTGATATTATTTTAGTACTCAAAATCTAATCTGCTCTGAAGTACTTCTTAGCCTATTATTTTATCCACCAACCCTCTGTGAACTAACACGTGAAAAGTTTTTTTTTCTAGTGCCAGTCGTTTCTGGTGTCAAAGTCGGATGTTAGTAAGTTAATTAGCTCGTCCTCTCTTTATTAGTTGATTTCTAATCTAATTACGTAAATTTATTGAAACTAGCATTGTCAACGTGTAGTTCTTCTTTACCTACATTGGTGGTACCTTATGTACATTATACAACATTGAAACGACATGTAAAACATGATAAGGGAACGTGCCTACGAAGACCTCTAAATAAACGATTTAATTTCTCTTAACTTTAATAAGGTAAAAATTTGTACTCTTTATTATCATTATAGTCATCTTGTTATCTTAATAATGTGTCACCAAAAATTCCCAGAAAATACTTTCTCAAACTACAACTACTTACTTATGTACCACTAATTTCACAGTCCATATCTTTGCTACCTGCCATAACTCCTACTAATCCGTAAACATTTGCGGCACGCCGCTCTCTGTGCATCTGGTGTGGTCCATTGATTAACTACAAAGGGATCGTTGTGTTGTTAACAATGCTCTTTATCTCCGCTTTTTACTTTTTTTCACACATCCTTAACGCGTTTGTCTTAATGATCATTGAAAGGATAGATGAGAGAGGTATTTTAATGAGCGGAAAAGACTTTACTTAGATAAAAGACCTACTTTTTGGACAACGAATGGCGTCCATTAGCAAGCAGCCTTAGTGTTTTTATTCAGATCTTTATATTTCGTTACTCTCATTCAATTTATTTCATATTTAATTCTATTTAAGTTGGTTGATGACTATATTATTATTTATAATGGTAATAACGTGTAAATATTAATATTCTAGGTAGGTACACTGTTTTTTTTTATTTTTGGAATATTTATTCTGATTTTTTAGAAAGTTTTGAACAATTTCTAATAATCTATTTTCAAGTGTCTATGTGCATCTTTTTTGCACTAATATTGCTACAGCTACAGCCTTTGGCACAGCAAATAAATTAAATACAAAAACAAATTATTAGGTACTAAACTTTAGAATTGAGGAAAATAAGTACCTTAGTACTAGAACCTTGAATAAATAAAATATCAGAAACTTTATGATTCAAATTCTTTGAAACTCGAGGCGCCATAATGTTATCGTCTAACTGATAAGATTATTAGGAAGTCAAGTTCTTACATATTACGTTATTGTCTATCACCGTTAAATCTGTCTGATATCGATGATACTGCACTTATGTCATGAGCTATAAAATAGTTTATAGGGATAAAAGGAAGTTGGGTTTTCAGACCTTTCACTCACCGAACAAAACGCATTACTGTAATACTACGATATTTTGTGACAGTGGTAAAGTTACATTTTCATAAAATGATCTGTCACTTCAGAAAATATACTATACATGGTAACATTGTTTTGGATCTACTTCTCCATAAAAGTTCAAGGCAGGCTCCTAGTTCTTCATCATCATTCAAAGAATCGTTATCTTATAATTTTTACAATCAACTATCAATAATTAAAAGGACATTGCCCTGCACTATTATCATTAAATCAACATAATCAGGATGTTAGTCCTCAAAAAGAGGAAAGTAATGCGTCTAAAGTAGATAAATTCTCTATCGGTACTATGTAGAAATTAGTATGTAGTTCAATGAAGTGATAAAATTTGTCGAGTGCTATGTTGTAATCTATTCAATATACACTATAAAGATTAGAGTCTGGGGGGACTATCATGACCTACATATTATATTTAATATTCTGTCTCCATATATTTTTGAAGTGGTACAGCATTTTATGAAATGGCTATCAAGATTGGTAAAGTTCCTTGAAGCCGCTTATGCATAGGTTGCAATTGTAGATGCAGAAGTAAGCATTTTTCATCACTACATCTTTGCCTGCCGTATGATATTTAAAAGTAGGTATACAATGCATTTTTTAAAGGTTCAAGACATGAGAAGCCGCAATAAAAATAAAAAGTATATTATAATAAAATAAAAGATACAAGTCAATATAAAAATAATAATAAATGGACAATGGCATGAACATAATAATAAACTAAAAAATCTACTAAAATATTTGCTACTAACTGGCTAGTTCGTAACAGTAACAAATCATAGTAACATTGGTATGCAGTAACACCGACGATATCCAATGCAAAAAAGCCAACAACATAATGAAAGTGACCGACCGACAGACAGACAAGAGGCATCTAAAATACCAGACAGGAACGAAACCAGTTTCCCATCGTTTTTTTCCAATTGCTACGTCTCCGCTAACAGGTGGGGTAAAACAAAGGGACCTAAACAAACTGAGACTCCGTCTAAGGCATACTAATTTGCTTCCTATATTTACTAAGCTTTTAGGTGCCATATTTGATTCTACTGTAATGCACACCATTGGATGTTTTTCTTAATTAGAAAGCATAACTGTCGGTTCTAATATTACAAATATATTGTTTAACAATTTTGAAATTCAATTAACTTTGGTATTATGAAATCTTGAGGAAATTGATCTTAGAAATGAATGTTGCTGACACTCGTAATACTAACTTTTAACTAGCGAAACCCGTGCAACTTCGATTGCATATATCCCGCATCAAAATCCGTTGCGTAGTTTTAAAGATATAAGCATACATATTCACAGACAGACAGACAACGCGACTTTATTTTATACTATTTAGAGAAGGGCGGAGAGGAGGAAGGATGGAGAGGTTAGAAAAAGAGGAAGGGATGAAGAAAACTTATATTAGAGAAAAAATGGTACGATGGCGAGATGAAAAAGAGAAAGGTGAAAAGTAAGTGAATGACAGTAAAATATAAAATAGACGTAGGTATAAAACATAGACAATATGAATTATAAAAATATAATGTTTATCAAAAGAGTTCGGTTTGTAACAGCGACGTTAAAAAAGGAACTTTACTAAGGGCTGGACCTCTACACCGCTACACTGCAAAGCTACAAAGATTCGTTGAAAAAAAACCAAGGGCAAACACAGTGAAGGATCAGGCGCTAGTTAGTGGTCCATTCAAGTTATCTATTAGCAATAAAAATATTATTACTAGAGATATAGAACAAATTGATAACTTCAAGCCTAATACTGAATTGTCTAGCTAGGCTGTCATTAATTTGTTAATTTAGTAACAGCGAATAGGCTGCACTTGGGCGGAGTTCAAACCGTAGAAGGACAGGTAGTCATAGACGAGTACCAAGCTGACCCCGAACAGCATTATAGAAAGTTAATGAAAGATTACATGCACCAGAGGTCTAAGTAAGATTAATGTTAAATCGAATGCTCCAGAAACTCCAGATGAGCTTAAATCGGATCAAGATCTCAAACATATCTTGCATTTGTTAAGCAATGTAGGTGAAACTTTCACCGTTTAAAAGGTTTTGCGAGTAACTGGCAGGAAATTCCAAGACACATTAAAAGCTTAAAAACCAAAACCATGTTATTTTCACATTGTAGCTAAAAAAAATGCTTCGTGTTATATGTATTACTAGATTTATTGACAGCAGCTTTCACAGTAGAGGCTCTATTTAATGTAAACAAAAACACCTAATACGTAAGAACATTTTCATCAAAATACAATCAAATAATATCCATGGACACAAAATGTAAAAATAACTAAGACTTTCGCATTGCGTTTATTGCGTTTATTGTGTTGCGCGTTTCGACCAAGGCTTTAAACCACCTGTGTCTACGTCCGAAAAGGAACGTTTTAAATTTTGTTGAAAATTTAGATCTTCAATTGGTTGAAATACTCCCAGCGGCCGCGGCGTTTACAAAGTTGCACATTAAATTATGGCCGTCACTGTCATCCTAAAGAAGAAAAAAAGAGATAGCATAAGATTTTAAAAACTGACTGTAGATTTACGTTCTTTCAGGTTGTTTTTTCTGAATGAGCGGCCTCCTATATCCCTTCTTCTTATTCCTTTTAAGTTTACAAGGTATCCTTAAGTCAATCAGTCAACTTGTTTTCTCAATTATTTATCAACAACTTACTTGATAATTTCACTTGGTTTTTTAAATATTTCTACTTCATTACCTTCATCAATTCTATCGTACTTTTTATATATTCCATCATTATGACCAAGTCCATCAACTTATGATAATGATTCTAAAATGTGCAATTAAAAGTGTATTTATGGTATATCAACAATATAAATTGACATTTCTAGTTAGTGCGCGTCCATACAAGGTATAATCATGGTTTGGTTTGTTTAAGAAAAGTTTGTTTTTTAAATTAGCATAGCTATATCATACTGATGGACCATAATACGTACGTTCATCTTGAGAAATGGTTTTTACTTCATAGTATTTATTTAATGCGTGGGAGTTACTTTTAATTCAAGCAACGATTTTTTTTAATTTGAAGATTTCATCACAATCTGTCATCTCATCACTGATTCTTAATATTTTACTTCTCTGTTTTGGATCGTAATCTGATCTTGTAACCATAGTATATCTATAAGGTACAACAATAGTATGTGGGTGAAATTTTTAGAGACTCTTACGTCGGTTTTTTTTTTATAACACAGTTGGCAAACAAGCGTTCGGCCCGCCTGATGGTAAGCATCACCATTGTCTATAGATAAACTCTTGCAACACCTGGGGGTATCACTCACACGTTGCCAACCCTCCCAACCCCCCCAAGTGAAGCTCTGGAGACCTTACTCACCGTAGGAACATGTAATTATTAGTATTATGGAAAGACATTGTTTTTTTTTCTTTTTTACATCTAAGATTTATTGTAAGTATGTCATATAATTTAAAACCGCATTCGCGAATATCTGCACTTCCCAAAGGTTGACTGGTAGATAATGCATTTAGCGTTAAGTCCGCCTTTTGTACCCAAATATTGTGGTCAATAAAGTGTAAATAAATAAATATATATAACATGGCCTAGACCATTGTTATTTGGCTACGATCTTCTGTAAGGATGTTGGTTGTCTAGCAACAGTAACTTCTGTTCCGAAAAATGTCGGTTAGCAACAGAAAAGGATAATGTGAAATGAAATGATGATGAGACTAACTTAACCCTGTGACGGAGAGAACTGGTACACACCTGGGAAGGAGAAAACCCACCAGTGTTATGGGTTAGCTACTTATAAATAATAACTAGTTGTTGTGTATAAATAATCAATGAATTTAATCAAACTGTTTAAATTATTGATAGACTGTCGTACCAGCATTATTTTTCATACCTACCCCAGCTTTTTGAAAGACTAATATGTTTTGATTTATGTTATGTTGGCGAAGGAGGATGTTAGCTAGTTTAAAACTAGCTACAAATTAAGAAAAAATATAGTTTTTTATCGGCATGACAAACCAAACTTGAATTCATCATAACTAGAATCAAAGTTGAATAATATTGAAGTTAAGTAGCGACGTCATAAGTTTGTATTTGGATGGGCTTACAAATCTCGAGTTTACCCCAACCTCTACTCCTTCCTCTCTGGAGGGTCGTTAAACTGTCAATAAAATAGTCTTAAGGCCAAGTTGACACCAATTATGGGAAAAAGAAGAACATAGGTATTATGTGACACAAGACACTCGTTCGTATGTATAGTAAACCAGGTTAGGATGCCGCACTATAATAATCATAATTGAACATACAATTATAAACTGTAATGTAAATAATGAATGAATTAAATCAATAATTTTCGCAATGAATAATAAACTTTAAATAAATAGATAGATATTGAATACTGTAAGTTTTCTTAGCGTGATATAAGTGACACTTGGGGTACCACCCATCGAGAATATAATTTAAGGTGACGCCAACCGCTGAATTTATAAAAAGCAATAGTTATTGAATTGATTGATGGTAGCAATCGGTGCAGCCCGTCTCCTTCATTCGCTCAAATCGGAGCAGCCCCTCTGGGGAAGGACCTTCACCGTAGCTAAATAGTCTCGGCCATGTTGTGTTCTCCAAGAGCATCACTTTTTACTGGGTTGGCAACGCGCGAGTCATACCCCCCGGTATTGCAAGCGTCTATATGCTACGGTAATGCTTACCATCGGGCCGTACGTATGCTTGTTTGCCAACTACATATGTAGCATTAAAAAAAAGGTTTTCACGGGACAGCCGAATACACCCCTGTCCCATTAGAATCTGGAAAATCCTTTCATACCAAATGCTTACGTCATGCAAAGACCACCCTCCAAATTTCAGGTCTCTTTAATCAGCGGTTTAGACCGTGCGTTGATCTGTCAACAGAGTTCCGAATTCATAACATTTTGTGTATTTGAAACCTGCTGTTTTACCATTTTACTTAGGTACGTTATGTTTTAAATATGTTTAATTAATAACAAATATAATCAATAAAACAAAATAGAATAGAAAACAAAATGTTAGTTGTTTTGACAACTTCGTCGCCTTAACAGTAAATAGTGACAAAATTATTAGCTTAACAAGAAATTTATCTCCTTGTTTCTGCTTTGCATGTTGCAAACTAATACTAAGAATAAAGAGTACATAATATACTGGTGAAAGCATACCTGTTGGAGTCTGTCTGTCTGTGTGTTGAAGTGTTTATTACGCAGAACCACTTATAAATACAATTCTTAACCTGTTTTAAGCACATCATATAATATCTCCTGTGAATTATGTTACAAAGTATACTCAAGAGTATGTCAACCTTTACATATAGGACTTTGTGTGTTTAAATTTCGAATTTCATAAAATGTTATGTATAAATAAACACTGAGCATGTTGAGATAGGATTTTTTATGACAAAGGAGAATAAACGAGCTATCGGGTGATCTGATGGTAAGCAATTACCGCCGCCCATTGACATCCATGACTAAAAGATCTTGGATACGTTGCCCACCTATGAAGGAATGAAATAGGTAGGACTGGGCAAGGAAAGTGAGTAGGAAGCAGTATGACTTTCGGCTTCCTCACATCGTACTACTCAGTCACAGCGGCACATCACCGCTATTTCACGTAGATATTCTGTGAAAGGTTATACAAAGACCATATTCTTTGACGATAGATGGCCATCTCTCTAGGTTTTATCTTTGTTTCAATCGCTGTCTCTCACGTAGTTGTTAAGGAGGGAAGTCCTTTCAATACTTCCTACTTCGACAATCTTCTTTCTGATTAAATTCGTTGTAAGTTCCAAGACGTTGTAGTTTTCTCCCCCGGGACGTCAATAAACTTCATCGCTTATTGTCAATCACAGGTCGCCGTTGTTGATCCTGGCTACACAGGAGACATATAGGTGGGAATGTGTGGTGAGCTTGTTCCGATTTTGACGACCTCCGTGGCGTAATGGTTACCACACCGGACCGCCGCCACCCAGGAGGCCCCGGGTGCGAATCCCGGTCGGGGCATGCTAAAAAACGAACTTTTTCTGATTGTCCTCGGGTCTTGGATATTCATCTATATGTATATGTATTTGTTATAAAATATAGTATCGTTGAGTTAGTTTTTTTTTTTTTTTTTGACAATTCATACAGATTGAGCTAGCCCCAAAGTAAGTTCGAAACTTGTGTTATGGGATACTAACTCAACGATAACCGAGGCCAATCAGAAAAAGATGGTTTTTCATCATGACCCGACCGGGGATCGAACCCGGGACCTCCTGGGTGGCGGTCTGGCGTGGTAACCATTACGCCACGGAGGTCGTCAAAACCTTTGAGAAGAAAAAGATTTGTCCTAAACATTTAATTTAGGCCTCGGTCGTCCTCAAGGCTCGTCCCGCAATACTGCCCCGGTTGAGCCTGCCCATTCACGAGTCACTACCAGTTTGACTACTGGCTAGGCTCTACCACTCAATATGCTTCTGCGACAATCTAAGGGCCCTTCTGCAATACGAACTCTGTACGCATTGCATTTTATGCAAGTATCCACACTATTATTTTTTCGCAGTGTGAATATAGCCATACTGATTTGATACTACACAAAACATTCATTCGGAATATAATTCGCACCATTGGCGGTGAAATTTCGCAGTGCGGACATAACGACATATCGAGGACATAATGGACTATTTGGTAATGCAATCTATTTATCTTTGAGAGGTCCATTGACTGGCATATGAGTTTTGCAATTTCATTGAGCTTTACAGAAACAAGTTATAGCCCTTAATTAAGTATATTACAATGATTTATTACATGGGCGTGTATGTTGCGTCAATGTCGTGCAAAAAACACATTTTGGTCGTACAGTTAATTTTATTAAGTGGTATTCAGTTAACTGCAGCTGTCATATTGGTGCCATGAAAATTATATCGATATTTTCTCATAATAATATGATTTTGTAATTTTGGAAGGGCACCAGACCGATAGGTTTCTGTCTGATATTTTTTGTATGAAACCAGTTCTAAAAATGAAATGTCTCTTAATTACCTAATTAAAAGAGATTTCGTGTAACATTATAAGCTTTAAAAATACTATATTACGTTTATACTAATTAGCCAATCGCTAGATTGTAATATTCTTAAGTAGGAATTATATTATATTCATACTTAACATTAAAAAAAACTGTAGTGAGAATAAATATTATAGAAAACAAAAATAAGATAATATTTCGAAAAATCCTTTCTGTCATACAAAGGACACAAGTTCGGTCTAGACTCCGATCAACGGTATAGGCTGTATGATGATCAGTAATTCAAGACAAATCATCTTATATGTTTAGATTGACTTCTAAATTCATCGTATAAGAACTCTTTTATGGCTGTAAATTGTAAATTTCCTCCCAAAAGGACCATTCTAATTCCTGTAATATTATTGTAATTTGATAATATGTTTCAGCTTAATATCTATTAGGATAAAGCACAAATTTCTTTGACTACAATAACCCTTAATTAAAATACTGATAAGTTAAAAATATTCAAAGTTATTCAACAATCGGCATTACAAGTGGTAGTTTTATGTCGGTCGCTTTATAACATTGTTAATTGAAATAAGATCATCTATAGAGCAGCAGGAGGCTGCGACAGAATCCCGTGGGTGTTGAAATTTTACAGCTATCTCCCTCATACATGAATGTGTAAGCGAGATGCAACTTGGGACGCTGTTTAAATGCCAGACTGTAAAAGCTGTTGTTTTTATGTAGGGTTACCATGGTAACGAAAACCAATCATAATTTCTTTACACAATGAATATTTTTTTATGATTTTGTACCACTAATATTATAAACTTAAAGTTGCCATGATAACATTGCTTTCATGTAAAATTTCCATGAATATTGAATGTATCAAAATTTATGTCGATTTTTTTAAATAAAATGAATTTTCGTAATGTGACAGGCGTGTAAACAGTAATTGATTGATACGAGCTTTTACTTTTAAACTATATACCTAACTACTTTAATTAATTTACAAGTTTTAATTCTTTTAATTAAGTAGTTTGCTTTAAATTTTTTTTTTACAGATTTCTTATAATTTAGACAGATTTTATCTGTCAAATAGAATGACTAGAAAGTATTTACAAGTAGTAAACAGGCTTTAAACATTATAATTGTATCTATAATATATCCGTTTTCTGGTACCCATAACCCAAGCAGGCTATATTAGTTTACTTAGGGACCAAATGGCGCTGTTTGAATTGTTCAATATTTATTTATATTATTATAGGAAATTAAATACATATTAGATGTTGATGATGACGAACTGTTGACGAACTGTTGGACTGTTGGTGAAAGAGAGGTAGGGCACAGCGGATAATCCGTCAAATCGGAGCAGCTCGTCTGGGGAAGGACCTTCACCTTACAGAAGATCGTAGCCAAATAGCATTGGTCTGGGCCATGTTGTGTTCCTACGGTGAGTAAGGTCTCCAGAGCCATAAATAAAAAAATTGCCAGTAAAATAGACTTCTAATAATAGACATTATGGACACCCTAGTCATGGTGTCAAAATGTACTGGCCGCACTACCTGAAGGCTTACAAAAAAAAACTGTGACCATGTTTAAATCGATGCTAATTGAAATCGGTCGGGAACTCAAGAGACTTTTCAAAAGACAATTATCAAGGGTGATGCATTTACAACGGTTAATTTTAAAACACTGTATATTGTGTTAATTGATGTTATATTTTTTTTGCCAAAGTTATCACTACATAGTATAAAACAAAGTCGCTTTCTCTGTCCCTATGTCCCTTTGTATGCTTAAATCTTTGAAACTACGCAACGGATTATGATGCGGTTTTTTTTAATAGATAGAGTGATTCAAGAGGAAGGGTTTTAAGTATAATACATTCCAAAATTCACACGGGAAAGCGGGATACACGCAAACGAAGTTGCACGGGTTTCGCTAGTAATGAAATAACAATCGATTTTGGTTAGTTTTCAATCCAACCATGATTGCTGATGCTGATACGTGTATCTATAAAAATACAGCCTGTTGCGGAAATTTTTGGGTTTAAAAAAAATCACCAAATATCACCTCTTGTTTCGACCATTTTTGACAAATTGAGCAATACTAACATTTATTCTCACTTTTATTTTCTTTTAGTGATCAGAAAAAGTCCAACTGCCAATCTCTGCATTTTTAAAGGTCCATTATCATGCTTACCATGAGACAACCAGTTTTCTCCATCGCCTGTTATTGTAATATTGTCTGTTTCTTCTTTGCAGGTATGTATCAAACATCTGTCGTCTCAAGTTACGGAAACCATAATGTCATGTCAAGTGTAAGTATTTTTGAAGTTAACATCATTCGAAATTCCATCTTTTATAGAAAACACGTCTGATACCAATATCCCTTAAGTAAATAAACATATAAATAAAGAAATCATGATCAATTTAAAGAACATATAAATTGATAAAAGCTGAAATAATTTCTATTAAACCACAAGTTTGCACAACATTTAACGGTAAATTAATATAAAAAAAACTAATTGTTCTTAAGTAGAAATCGATATAACGAATATTATATAAATTAAAATTATGCAATGGACCAGTAGCTTAAAAGGGTAAAGTTTTAAATTATTATCTTTATTGATATATGATAATCGACCGAAAGTCCATTGGAATTAAAGTCATTGTTCTTTGTGAGGATTCGTGGAGGGCAATTATTTCATTGCGTAAAAAAACTTGACATTACACTGTGAGTGAGAAGAAAGGTGTGTTTCGTTTACGATATCAATAATTTAATATTGAAAAATATAGTTTTATGACAGTAGAATACTATAATTATAACTTAAGAGACATCGCATTTGGTACAACCCGCATAACCTATCTTCTCTCTGTCTGTCTGTTTGAAATGCGAAGAGAAAAAATGTAAACAAAAGTATTGTAATATTTTCGAAAATAGATGATAATAATCTAATATTGATTATTGATAATGTCATAGATGATATAACATTTGTTATAACATAAAATAAATCTAACATTGTAAAAGACGTGTCCTAAGGATAGGTTACACAGTACGAGTTGGCATGCGAGCTGACCTAGTCAGTTACTGAGGTGCAGCTACTCACACCGTGTGACCGCATCATACGTGTAACTGTCATGTGCGAGTGGGTCAGTTGCTCGCGTCCGAGTTACTAGAACATTTTTTGTTTTTACTCGCCACTCGCCTATACCCACGCACGCCACAAGCATTGGCTCGCACGCCACTCGGTCATCAATCCGCACGCTTTTGCGAAATGCTATCCTTTAGCGCCCGTGAGGGAATCCTTCTCTTACATGTCAATCATTTTAACCGTATTACACGCTGATAGTCCTCCCTAGAAAGTAAGATGGTTATGACGAAATTAGGACCAGTTTCTCCTAAATGACACATATTAAAAATTATTTTATTGTATTTTATAAAATCTATTAGTACTCATGTCAATAAACTTTTACCGAGCATTTCCCGCAGTTAAACTTATGGTTAACTTTACAAGACACGTTCCTAATTATTTAAACTTATCAGTTAGCATTTGCAGTTAGTTTAATACCATATTAATACTATAACTATGTTTATTTATTTTATGATTTTTATTTATTTACAAACTACAGACTTCCGTAGCTTCGAGTGTGAAATCCCTCTTTCTGCTTTCATGGATTTTTTTTAAATATAACTTGAAAGCACATTTTAATTCCACATTAAGTCTTTAGGTATCTTTTTTTTCTTCTTTTTTTTATACCACAAAGTTAGCAAACAAGCATACGGCCCGCCTGATGGTAAGCATCACCATAGCCTATGGACGCTTGCAATACCGTATCACTCACGCGTTGCCAACCCTCCCAACCCCCCCAAGTGGAGCTCTGGAGACCTTACTTTTTGAAGTAAGGTCTCCAGAGCATGGCCGAGACCAATGCTATTTGGCTACGATCTTCTGTAAGGTGGAGGTCCTTCCCCAGACGGGCTGCTCCGATTTGGGCGGATTATCCGCTGTACCCTACCTCTCTTCTCTTTCTTCTTTAGTTTGACAGTGACAGCAATAATTTAATGTGTCATTAAATTTAAAAATTAAAAAATTTCTGAAACTGGCTGTATGTAGAATGTATCCGTAGACTGGTACCCATAACACAAGCAGGGTAAGCCTAGCTTACTTTGGGACCAGCTAGGTTACTCTGCATAGCAATCGCGATTTTAATTTCAATTCTGTATAATTTCAAATGCAAAATTTACAGCAAATTCTAATTAGTACCATTGAAATTTTATACTTTACTAACTATTTGGTTAGCATACAATCCGATTTCATTTAGTTTAGTATTTAGTTACTAGTTTAGCTGTAAAGAGTACCTAAAATTAACAATGGCGATCGTGCGGAATTATCTTTAAGAATTAGGAGGCAGATGGCGCTGTGAGAATCGTGTAGATAATTATTTATAAGTTATTTTTGATTGTATATTGCATGTTTGTTAATACTATTTTATAGACAACGAGAATTTCTATTTAATATAATGTATAGAGTAAACACGTGCATAGATCACTAATCTGTCATTTGCGTTAGTACAGCTATTAACTCCTTGAGAAAGCTATCATGAAATTGATTAACATCGCCTTCTCCTTACATACATTGTTGTCTACAATTATATGAACGCGAACCTTTTCCATTTGTACTAATATATTACAATGTTTATGAGGCAGTGGTTGTCAAAACTGTTTCACAAATATATAACTTCTCAGTTTCGAAGCGCCAATATATTTATGACAATTTGATAAGAAGATTGCAGTTTTTGAATTTTTTTCTATTTAGTTTTATGTAAGCCACTGTAAAGTCCGATGCGCAATGCCGCACTCCGCTCAAAAGTCCATCCGTGCAAATTACGGGCTAAATGCGCCGAGCGGCCGCTACTTTTGTTACAAAAAATGTAATAACTACCAAAACTACTACAACTAAATCAAAATAAAAAATACGCATGCGGAGATAACAATATGCAGATTCAGAATATGCCAAAAATTTAACACAATAATACAAAGTATCTAAAAAAAATACTCTACAGCTTAGGTTGTATTGACCAAAAGATTTTTTTCTTCTAACCTTAAGAAATGCAGAGGGATTTTAATTACATTTCACCATCCATACAATTTATACCAATAGAAACTATTCGTGAATTTCTGCACTTTCCAATGGTTGACTGGGCCTATTGTAAAAGTACTTGTGTATTGTGGTCAATATAGTTAATATAAAACTCAAATTGTCTTTATTCAAAAAAGGCCTATTACAAGCTTTTTCGAATCGTCACAATTTTTTCCTATCACCAGTTTAGACAGCAGATTTCTAACAAGAACCTGGTCGAAACGTCAGGCAATATCAAGGTATAATCGCGTTAATTCCCGGTATATTATTAATTTGTAACAAGAACTTGCAAAAAAAACTTGGTACTAGCTTTTTAAAATGAATAATCTAATGCGTGGTCTGTGTAAGTTTGAGAACGAATGCCCTAGAGCGCTGCGATTCTTCACTGATTCAGTCTCGTAATAAATTGATCGTCGACATGCACTCCTCTTTATGCACCGTTAAAATTTAATAGAGAAAGGAGCTTTCACACGAACCGATATAAACGTTATAGTTATAATATTAATTGGTTTCTATAACATAGTGTCGTGTTTGAGTGAAATTGACTGGAAATGGTAGAATTGTCCCACGATCTTACATTGACCACTTTTACACTAATAAATAAGACAGAAATATTTTCATATATTTTAATCATCGATATAAAAGTATAGACAAGCTATTCGGTACTGAGATTTTACGGAATTGCGATGGTGCATACCACCCCGTTCACACACCCTTCCTTCAGTCAGTTCCAGGTTTCCAGGTTTTCTAAGGCTAGAATTTCAGGTGTTCGCAGTTATTATAGCAATAAGGCCGCCTTGTTGCGATTTCAATAGTGTGTATGTTGTGTTTATGTATACTGTGTCCCAACTATTGTGAATTGCAAATAAAGTATATTATTATTCTATCTTATTTCGTTTTTTTTATAATAAATGTAAATAGATATTTAGTAGAGATTAGTAGGCAATAATTTCACGTCAACCTTCCATATACTATATCCACATATTTTTATTGACTCATATAATTTTAATAGCTTTTACGCGGTAGTTGATGATCTCATATTAACATTAATGACGTTACAAAACGTAGGAGCCAATTAGTTTATTAATTGTAATAATTGTGCTTAAACGATCCATGAATATGTATGGCATTTTTAGAGATCCGTACTCAAAATGACATCACTAAAACACAATAAAAGCCAAGCGTAGACTACGTATATGTCACAGAGTTAAGGTACTTTTCCAATGACCAATCACATTGCTCGAAACCAATCCCAGTGCTCGAAATTACGCGGAGTGATTGGTCAATTCATTCGGGGTATGTTTCCATCAATCCAAGGAGCGGATTGTAAAATTATCAATAACAGTGCTCGAAGTCTCCACTCGGCGGTAGCTCTTAACACTATAAGGTTACCTTTGTTGCAAGGACTTAAAAAAACAGTTAGGGCGCGTTCATATGGCGCGAACACTTAGCGATCACGATGCGAGTGCTGAGCGCGTTAGGTACTATTTATTATTATGTGGTTATAGCGCAACATGCCAGGTTAGTTTAAGGTTCTAATATCAATGTTTTTTTTTAAATGTTATAATCGTCATTCTCAATTCGCCAGGGTTCCGTTTTACCCACCGCCTTACACTTGACCATTTTTTTTTAACTCACGCATATCCTTGAAAGTATCATATTTTGGATAATCTACGTTTAATAACTCATATTTTAGTAGTACTTGTTAATAATGACTGTAATCAATCATTCTCATATTTGCGTCCGTGTATTTCATAACACTAAGGTGGCTAACAAATTGAAGATGGATCCCGAATCTCACTCACAAAACGAATTTCTTCTTCACGCCATATTTCTGTGAGAGCGTGGTTATTCCATTAGATAGAGTATTTCTTAATTATGTATAATTATGATTTTTTGTTCAAAACAAAATGGATACAAATGTTTGTCTTGTCCAGGCATCGAACTCGCGACCCTGGGCTAGTTGATTAGTTCTCGGTTGAGTTAGACAACATCAAAAGTACTACTCTGTATTCATACAATTATGGACACAGATTTTTTGTCTTGTTCAGGAATCGAAGCCGCGACCCTGGGCAACTGACATTCCTTTATCAAAGTACTGACATTAATCAATCAGCACTGGTATCTCACCTGGTTTTATCTGCAATGCAAACTTTGAAGTTGACTTGATCTAATGTAAAAATCTTGTTGGTTTAATGCAAGTTACTTGTTCTCTTAAGCGCAGATAACGTTACAAAGTATAGGTTCAAAGTTGATTGTAGGTACATTATGATTATAGTTTTAGTATAGTGTACTTTGATGTTGTAACTGATGGCTTAGTGGATAAACTGGCCTTTTACTTATCCCTGGTTCACTTCCTGGTGCATGAACAGTAAAGCTTAACACATTAGACTTTATGTTCTAATAATTTTAAATCTTTACTTCCACTTGAATACTTAATAAGTAATCGATAGGTATTACTTATCGATAACAAACGAAAGAAGAAAATATTTTTTCTGGTCGAAGTGTACAAATAATAATTATTTGTATAAATTAATCCACTCTGTCTATAAACTAAACTTTCGGAGACAAAAAGCAAAATGGCCACTTGTAAAAGAAAATGGTGAAAGAAATTATTATTGTTTGCTATTTTCTACATATTCTCTTATATAACAGGTTTATATACTTTTTATAATTCCTATGGGAAAAGGAATAACATGACCATACAAATAATGTGGCCAATGTCTGTTTTACATATAAATCTAGACAATATCAAGTTCTTTCGTAACACATAGATAAAACATGAAATTTCGCAAAACTAGACTAATAACGTGACTAGACAATTTAAAATAAGATATTTCGACATTTATATACAAATTCTGGACATTCAGTAACGGTGTCACGTACGTAAATTACAATATTTATCAGATATATCTAAAAAGCAGGTGTTAAGTAGCTCAATGTTATTTTTATCTGAGATCAAAGTTCGCATTTTGTCAAAAATTTTTCACTTCAATGGCTACCGCCAACTGGTTTGGCTAACTTAAGGTCAGCTTATATGAAAGTTTAAGCCTAAATATGCCCGCAATTCATAAATTTCTATATTATTCTAGATTTATTCGAAACTCACAACAAATTCAAAATTATTTTAAAATTGTACTACTATTGACAACAAAAAAATTTGTTTATTTGTAAATTTTGATATTTTAGAAATGACGCTAATATACTCGTAATTCTAATAAATGTGTGAACTTGAAAATATAACCACATTCTTCAGTGCATTACAATTCTTAAAACAGACACTGTAATATAACTTAGTTACTATTATAGAATATAGTAATTAGACACTATAGTAAGTTTTTTGATCTGTAAACGAGTTGCCACATAGGCAACTTACGTTTGCACTGACTTGATACTAACTACTGTGCTAACTACTTCCAATAAGAAACAAAACACAATGAACTTCGATTGATCCACTTAAATTCCTCAAGCTAATCAAACGCGTGACCTAAAACCGATCCAATAAAAAGGCAAGATAAGCGTAGGAAATTTAAAACATCAAACGATAGAGCATGTTTGAAGTGCACTATTTGCGTATGCGTCTATTTAAGTACAGGCTTAGTTGCCACATGTCAATCACTTCTGACATAGGCCGGTGTTGCAACTAATAATTTACTAGCAGTCATTCTATGTTTCTTTCTATATTCATTGTTCTAGAACAGATGTAATGTCTCCGTCAACAGTGCAACAACTTAAAACAGTGCGAGAATGTAGTGGTATTTGTTTATGAAAGATGTGATGTTGGCAAAAAATTGGCAGGTCACTCACGTAGAGAAACATGAGGTGTAGACCAGGGTCAAGTTATTTCAGCCGATGGGTATCAAAAGAAAAGAGGAGTAGAGCTACACTCCTCTTGCCTTCTGTCTTATCTTCTATCACAGTTTCTGAAACGGATTTTGCGTTACTGACAGATTTTATTTTAGCTGTCACTGTCAGATTAAGAGGAAATAAAGAGATAGCTTGAGACTTTTTATTTTAGTTTTGGCAAACAGACAAAGATTCTATTGTGCTATCTTCAAGTTATGCTTGTGTACGCAATTCCAAAGCAACGTTCATGCTATCTCTTGACTCAGTATACAGTCTCCGAGTCAAGACGCCCCGAAGAAAGATGGTAGCAAAATTACTTCAAAAAAGGCAGATTTTGAAGTCAACACGATAATCCACTTTTAATAGTTCTTGATCACAAACTTCAATCACTATGCACTTTAACCAATGTTTGCTTCACAATACACTATCAATACGATGAATCAAACGCTGAAACACAGAATTTAAATTTCTAACCACGAGCCCAAGTGGACTCTGTCGTAGTTAGCGCCAAAATCCCAGCTTGAGACTTTTAATATGGAATTAAAATGCCCTTCAAAAACTGACTGTTAGTCAGATTAGGATAATAAAATTAATTTAGAAACTCTTGATTCTATTTAGAAAATTATAATAGTACTCAACCTTTACTTTATCATCGAAGGGAAAATTGATGTCTGTCGTCAAACATCACTTTTCCATAATAATCAATCATCTAGACTAGGGGAAATTATAATTGCAAGAATAATTGACTGTCCTCTGCTTTCTAAATTCCTGGTAAATCGTCATTTACTAACAGAAACTATAGTTATAAATACAGTTAAGATTTTAACTTCTTTGAAGGCTATACTTTATGGAAAAATGCAAAGTTTAAGTTTTGGCAAAGTCCTGTACTTTTATTTCCTCCTCCATAGTCGGTCCCTCAATGTTGAGGATCGTGACTCCGACGTAACTTCGTCACAGTTTCTCTCCATCTGTTTCGATCTTGTGCCAGATGGAGTGCTGCGCTCATCGGCATCTTCAGGCTTTCAGCTACCTGGTCCGTCCATCGTCTAGGGCTGGGTCCTCTTGGTATTTTTCCTTCCACCTTGCTTGTCCTGCCACTTTTATTTAGCTATTTAAATTGATTAATCACAATACACAAGTACTGATACATTAGATTATGCTAAATTGCATTCTCTACCCAGTCAACCATATGGGAAGTGCAGAAAGTATCTATCATCATATCAATCCATAATTATCCAACTGCAAGGGATACGGGTCTCTCTACAATCGAAGGGGATAAGAGCATACTCTGCCACGCTGCTTTAATGCGGATTGACAGAAGAAAGTTTCTAGCGCAAGTCTAATTTATAAACCTTAAACAGATGAAAATAGAACGCGATACCAATTTGGTAAATGCGTAAATGGAAAATGCAGTATTTATAGAAATACTATTATCAGCCCCAATATGTATGGCGCCATCTCGTCGGCTCTTAAATCAAAGTAATCTTGATCTACAATAATTGTTAAGTTAATTAGATTGGCCTGCTCACAAACATTTAATCAAATGTGGGAAATTCTTGTTGCAACGTTACGTTGTAAATGTAACACTTTGTAATACTCTTAATTAATAGTATTAAAAGGTTTATGTGATGCAGAAAGACGGTTTTCCCAATTAGGAATTTAGCGGTTTATTATTTCAATTCAATTTGTAAATCAGCTTGAATTGTTTTTAGTCTAGATTCTTTCATTGAGCAGACGATGGTCAAATCAATTGTTCCGATTAGAGTATGTTCTCTATTATATTGAAACTTTAGCATATAATTTTTTGTCTTACTTTCCTATGTCATACCGCAAGCAAACAAGTAAGCGGGCCACCTGATATAAAGTGTTACCGCCGCCTATAAACAGAGGCGCTAAAAGGTGCCGAAGAAAACAGGGAAAGACGGGACAAACAATAGGAGCAGACTAGAATATAACCTAAAAGTAAATTTCTAAGTTTCAATAGTTTCAAATGAGTTCTCAGCTAAAATACAAGGAAATGCAATAAAAAAAATTGATTTATCATTTCTGAGGCACAACCAAATCGGGCGTCAAAAAGAACTTTGAAACCAGCAAAAGAACAAACAACGATTACAAATATGGAGAAAATTGTAAATTCAAAATAAATTCAAGCAGTTCTTATAACAAAGAAATCTATCTTGAGCATTACAGATCATGGTGACTCCAAAAGTAAGTAAGCTTCGGATAATTCATGACCCATTCAGTACCTTATATGGATGTAACTTGAAAGTGATCCCGAAAATGTGGTCAGCTCACGGTTCGCCAAAAACGGACACAATCGCACCGATCCAGTTTCTAACCATGATACCGCATTTTATCTTGAACAAAAAGAAACGTGTATTTCAACTTGCAAACATACACATTGAATTGTAAGATATGAATGATATTCATATCTTGTTAAATCCATCAGATAACATTGAATAAGAATGTAAGAAGTGCAAATGAAGCTAAGATGAATTTATCGCTTATAAAGTCTACAAAGTATAAGGCTTGGGGCTATTTTAAATTCTATTGAATTTCAGTAAAAGATTTTGAATCACTTTGTTTGCGATAAAATTAACCTATAACTAGATCAATTAGGTACCTTATTTTTACCTTATTTAATAAATACACAATCGTGATTCGTGAATAATAATTTCACCAAAAAAACAAAACTTTGAGTACTCTCAAAGAATCTGGGAGTTGATAAACGATTGAAAGTTGTAATCTGCAGCAGCAGTTCTACGCAATTCTTTATTTGGTTTGTTATGGAAGCCTTTGTCTTATTTAGGAGGTGACATCCTTTAAAAAACTAACACATTTGATCATGAACAAACTTTATGGACTAATAATACATCATATTGCAATATTCATACTTAAAACTGTGTCATTACTGGAGGTATGGTCTGCAATTAATATTAATGTAAACAATACTTACATAAGCCAGCCACCTGGTTTCTACACGGTAATCACTGGTTTGATTGATACGTCGATTACAAGCCGTGTTGGAACATTTTCCATTTAAATATTAAGGGCTTATGGTTTACCTGCTGGCTTATAAGTTGTTTTTAAATCTAAATATACTAAGTTAACAATCTAAAGTTCCAAATGTAGAAATATTTTAGCATCGTTCCATAGTGATAAATCTTAAAATCTTGATAAATGTGCATTATACAAATAATATACTAAAAATAAAAGTTCGACACTTGTTATGGCATACTAATTTAACGATGTTATATTTTATAACAAATACATATATATAGATAAACATCCATGAACCAGGCCAATCAGAAAAAGTTCGTTTTTCATCATGACCCGACCGGGATTCGAACCCGGGACCTCCTGGGTAGCGGTCCGGCGTGGTAACCATTACGCCACGGAGGTCATCATTTAGATACTTATGGGAATTTGTAAAAACTAGTGTATTTTATCAAACAAAACTAGAAGTATGGGTCAGTTCTTTATATTACCCAGTTTATCGTAAAAGACATCTATTGGGAAATTGGTTTCGTGTTTGTGTAGGCGATATACAAGCCCCCTCATTACTTTGAACTTTAAAAATCAACATTATAGATAATGCCATCGATGCGCGACAATTCGCGATATTCACGGTCAGTAGTGGGAGTCGTACTTTAAGATGGCGCTTTCTACATAATCATACGTATCCAAATTCTTTTAGGATTGATGCCTTTTAGTCAAAAGAAACTATCAAAACCCTCGTCTATACTTCTTCTTTTCGTGTGCACGGTTTCTTCAGACCAAGCGGTCACTGGCTTGACTTTACGAGTGTCATCTATCGACAACCGGGTTAACGTGGACTTCTTCTTGTACTTATTTCAGCCTGTCAACACCCATTGTTGGGTATAGGCCTATTAATGGGCTTTTCATAAGGGTCCTGTTCGTATTCAGGCTTTTCCTGCGACCATCAGCCCAGCGCATGGGATGCCTCCCTATTTTCCAACGACTGGACGCCACTCCGCAATCGTAGACTACTTATATTATCTATCTCTACGATATAAATTCATACTTTGATTTACTTTCCATTGTATAAGCCAATGTTAATGATTTATACAATTGAAGTTTCTACCAATTTGTTTCCACGTTTATAGAATTGCCAATAAATCCAATTACATTAAGCAATTGGACTCCAACTGCACAATAATACAGTATCTGCGGAAGATATTACTCAAACTAGTAATGTTGCATTTATTTATCTAAACTCGCTTAAAGTGTTGACAGCAACTGTTGAATTATTTCTAACAAAACTAAAGTCACAATTAGTTTTGACACCAATATTGATATCAATGAGCGTTTTTAGAAAGACATTTATGACGATAATTAATGAAATTTATTTATTTTTTGTATTAATAATTTTCACCTTCCATTTATATTTTGCAGACATTAAATGTATTGAAATTGCACTTGCAGGTGATTATGATAAAAATTTATAAGAATTTTAGCATCATCATCTTCTCAGCTTATTTCTCCTTATCGCTGAACACAGGCCTTTAAAAAAAATATTTCTAATAAACTAATTCGAAGTAAATTAGATCAAAGTACATGTAACGACTTTGACTTCCTCAAATCTGAATCTCAAAATTAGAAAGTAATTCTCCGTAACTGAGAATCCTGTTCTCATATTAAGTATCTTAGCGAAACCTCCCATTGTGTGTAAACAATGGCATGTTTAGTTTAAGAATATGTCAGTAATATTTTCCCCCTTATTACTTAATTAAGATTTTGGTTAGATTACATTTTCGATGAGTGAAACTTGCACTAAACTATGTATGTACATTTGTATTGCAGATCTTCCCATGTAATATATCAACTTAGCTATCTTTGTTACTTGCATAGCAAGTTGTAAACGACTAATAGGCCACCCATCCTATTAGTACTTTTAGAATCTATCTAACATTTATCGAAATAAAGCTCTACAGCCTAAGTAAATTTATGCTGAAACTTCCAAAATTCTGCTCGTACCTATAATAAGTGTGAAAGTTTATCGCAAAAATAAACGGATTTGATTGTTTGGTATATATGTAATAGTTTATAACTCTCAACAATAAATGGAATACCCCAAACATATTTTTCACAAGCTGGCATTATTATTGTGGAATTTACCCCGTAAATGATAAAATTTCGCGTTAAATACCGCGAGTATCCACTTATTAGACAGGCAATAATTTGAAGTAAGGCAATATAAATTACGATTTTGACGTGTTTTACGTGACCAAACTAGATATTAATTACAGCAGAAATATATCAAAACATTTACCAATAACTTGAATCATCAATATTAACGTAGGCAGGTTGCAAAATATTATGTAGGCATCAGAAAAGATTTTGAATACTTTTGTCATTGATTACGACATCCTACCTTTTTAGAACTTTTTTATTTTCTGCAATGTCCCCAAATGTGATGTTTAACAGTCCTTTAATAGACATTGCACCGTTCTCGCTGTCTCACTTAACAATAGGAACATTTCAATATGGAATACTAATAGACTTTTGACAATGGGTTTATTAAATTTAATTTCTCTTCACACCTTAGAAAAATTTTAGTTTACACTTTCACTTTTACTAATGACGAAATTTCAAAATAGCTTTACAAACTTATGTAAACAGGAACAGATAATGCTTTATTATTATTTGATAAGCCAATTAATAAGTTATCTATGAAGATCCTTGAGACGATATTATTCTCGATACAAAGTAGGTATAAACAAATAAGACGAGTCGCAGAGATAAGGCATAACTACAGTAGCATACGGATCTAACCTTTAATAATATTTGTAAATAATAATAGAGTTACAGTTCTAATTATTTACATCAACGCCTTAAAAATTAAAAAACAGAATAATGAGGTAAGTATTTGACCCAGAAAACGATAAAATGAAAGTGATGCAAATAATGATAACATCAAGCTGAAGGAATTGCTAAACTTAGTAGTTAAGTTACTGTCATTCCCGAAAACGTGTAAAGTTACTGCTTCTTCCCACTGCAGGGATACGGGTCTCCTATAAAATCAAAGGGGATTCCAGTAGTTTGCCATGCTGCTCCAATGCGTATTGGCAAAGGCCAGTGGTCTCAAGCCGCCTGACCACTTAGTTGGCTTAATGACTGTCATCCATTGACTGACCGACTGCTTACTGTGCCCTCCGCACACGCATGAGGTGCTCGACATAATGAAACCAATCCAAACTCTGGCTAGGGTCGATGTTGCTTGTGTGTTCGTTTTAGTGTGATACACAGCTACACTATTGTGCTTCTCAGAACCCATATCTTATTGTAATTGAAATCATAAATTCGGCCGAATAATGTTGATCATAGTAATCAGACCACGTCAATAGCTTATTATTACGAATATTTTGTTACGCATGACTAGATTGATAGAATCTTAATAAATTCTTGCCACGATCGCCTAAATCCATTCTAATGCTTCGCTAGTTGATGTCATCAGACAGATATTTGTTTTGGTAGAAATATTATCATTCTAACCTGATTACCAAGTCAGATTTATCAGCGAATTAGATCAGACGATTAACTTAGGCAATAATATACTTTATAATGATTAAATTATAGTAATCTAAAAACTATAAATGTAAACATTAAAATAATAGGGAAATTATGCTAATTAATCGAAAGCTCTATCTATAAGTAGTATTTTTTTTAACAATCGAGTACCAGAGTCCTTGAAATTGTTGCTATTATCATTTCTGGACGCGTTGCAATTGCGACTATTGCTATTGGCTCATACAACGTCCCATCTCACTCTGTCAATATCGGAAATGTGCGAGGAACATACTCAGAACTCAGTTCGTTTTTTATAGTCCTCAAACAATAAACGTGGCAATTAACAAAAAGATTTAAGTTATTTAAATAAGTCCATAGACATACAGTTATAATGATGATCATAATATATTTTTGAACGCTCTGAATTAATCACGAATTGCCGACTGATATTTTGTCCTCTAAGATAAACAAAGACGTAGTAGAAACGATTTTAAGCAATGAAATAGTAAAATTGATGAAAATTACTATACATAAATAACATAGTCTAGGTGTTAATAATACGGACAATGTTTAAGTTAACGCGCCGCACATCAGAATTGTTTGTGATTATAGTGCGATGCAAAGGGTAATGATTTTGTGAATCACTGTAATAATACCCTTGGGTGAGCGTGCATTTATTCATGCTCGAACATAACCTACTAGAGTTTCAAAAGGTTTGTGGATATGTAATTGGAATTTCGATTCGAAAATTACACAAAGATCTTTTGAAAATATTATTGAAAGTGAAATTTCATCTCCCCGCCGTCTCAACAACAGAAGATCGTAGACAAATAGCATTGGTTTCGGCCATGTTGTGTTCCTAGCGACTTCATTTTATTTTATATTATGTAAAGATTCGTGCACTTTTCATTTAAAATATTGTACGAAATAGAGAGATAGTAATACTAAAGCTATATATAGCTATAGCGCTAAACTAAAAAAGGGGATTTATAAAAATGTGATTCGAAAAGTAAAATAAAGGTCGAAAATGGAATGAATTGCTTGGAGAAAAGATGGTACGGGCCCGCTATTTTGCTCGACTTGGCGGGGGGCACTACGGTGCCCCCAGATATTGCATAATACAAGGTGTAGTAAAAATAAACATCTGTAGTTATTATGTTCTATAGCCATAATTAATTTGTGCATTTTCTTTTTTTCAGGTATGACCATGTATTCTGTAAGAAGACCCATCTGATCCCACTCACTAATGTGGACGGTGATTACATGATTCAGAACAGAACGTACATGAAAGAAAGTTATGAATGAGAGAATATTAGTAATACTGCAGTATTAGACATAGGTTACACCGTCAGTCTGGCGTCAGTTCAGGCCATCAGTCTGCTCAGAATGACGGGAGAATTATCGTCTAACCCACAGACTGACAGACTGATGGTCCAGATTGATAAAAATTTAAATACATTAAATTCTGGCATCAGTCACATCAATCGAGACTGATGAATCAGAATGATGCCAGAATGAGCGTGTAATCTTGCTCTTAAAGAGGTAGGGCTCAGCGTATAAACCGCTCAAATCGGAGCAGCCCGTCTGGGGAAGGATCTTCTGTAAGGTGGAGGCACCTTACAGAAGATCGTAGCCAAATAACATTGGTCTCGGCCATGTTGTGCTACGGTGAGTAAGGGCTCCAGAGCTCCACTTTTACAGGGTTGGCAGCGCGCGAGCGATATAAGTTGCGGTGCCTGCCTGCCACCTTAGCGGTATAAAAAAATAAAAAAGTAAGATATTTAGGATTATAATTACGAAATGCGTTTCAGAAACTGTTTGTTGCACTTAATATTTCGTGAGTACATTAATTACGTAGACGCAACAACACAGCATTAAATTATTTGCTAATTAAATTATTAATAAGAACTATTCGAGAAGAGCTTTATTAGCCTTAAACGGTTTGAATAAAAATGAATAATGCACATGCATTTATGACAAAAGAATTTTAACATCAATGAGTATATTGTTATAGACATTTTATATGTCTACCATAGACACATTCTTTGTGGACAAGCCAATATGTTAACGCTTGCGATATTTCACATTAAGTTTTTTATAATAAAAACATTTCAAACCACTCATTCCACTTGGTTTGCTCGAAAAAAATACTTTTTTTATAATTGTACAAGTCGCCATCTGTATGTCATCGGAACTCACGATTTTATGGTAATATTGACAAAATATTTGAAATTATCTAAATTTGACATCAACGCTAACTGTTACTATGCTTAGGACTTTGAGCACTAATTGGCAACAATATTTGCAGATTTAAACAATAAAAAAAATACAAGTAACAATACTTACAATTTGATTTTATTTTTAAGTAAACACAAAATTACGACTCACGGCGTAGTTTCCCTGATGTTTTTATACTAATTAAAGCGTTCGGAAAACTTGACTTGTCGAAAAATATTTTGAAGATATTAAAGTTACGTCTATGATTTACAGTGATCTATGAGACATCATTGGTTCTTTGTCTATAACTAGGTTTATGGTTGAAAGTATGTATTTTACGACACTCAATTAAATCTTTAATTGATCGTGTCTATTATTATATCACCGATTGTATATCAATAATAATATTTATAGTATTCTATTTCTCGTTGCTTTAATAGCTACGACGTACAGAATGTTTAATAATATTAATTGCCTTAACGATGGCCTTTATCTCTTGTACAACCGTGTAATATTTGAAATCAATCGTTTAATGCTTTAAAGTTTTCGTACAAATTAGCACTGATTTAAGAAAATTCAAGAAATGGCTTAAAAAGCTTGAACATTCAATTTACTTTCTCAAGTTATCTCTTTTTATCTTATTTAATTTGGCAGTGACAATCAAAATTTAATTGGCAATGTTTTTGTACAAGTCATTAATAAATAAATTCTAGTTCACATCCAACAATTATCATGTTATGAATGAAATAATAGTAAGAGATCATTCATTAAATATTTTATCAGCATTGTTAACTAAATAGGTTAACCTTTTGACTTGTCTTTGATTATAATTGTTACAACTAGGTCATTCGGAATTTTTGCTAACGACAACCATTACAAAAACGTAACTAGCCCACTACGCATTCGCATTAGTAGCAAAGGTATTGAAACTCACAACGAAAAGTAGGAAAAATAATAAGACTGAACAAGACTTCTCTCTTTAACAACGTGAGGATACAACACACAGAAACGAATAAATGCGATGATTACATATACATGACAAAAAATGGGCTGCACCTTAACCATATAGGTAGCACACGACTGCTATAAAAAAAGGGAAGACCAAGGTTGAGATAGTGATTTATCATTAAACTTTTAATCTTAATTAGTGAGAAACCTAGACAAAAACTGTGTGGACGAAGGGAACACTTTACAGTGGGACATTTAAGGCTATTAAAAGCTTTAAAATATTCAAAATATTGTAATAACCAAGACAAAGAGCTATAAGAGAAGAACCACAACAATATACGGAGATTTCACAACAAAATCATTGCAACATAAAATGACAAAGCCCTATAACACCGACCAGTTATTGAGAGCCAACGTAACTATTCGTATAACAGTTACTGATTGGCAGCCGTAACGAATGCATCATCAATGCCCCATATAAGTTATTAACATCTTGATAATATGGAAGAGTAATGTTAGAGGTATAGGTACTCAGTATATTATCTGTTACAAACTAGCCGACAGGCTGGGTAGTAAATACTTTTTGATAATATTTTTATAGTCTTTTTATATTTTTAATCTGTCTGTTGTCTTCGTATTCTTCATTGTCCTTTCCTTCGATTTCTGGTACATACGTACGTAACCCTTTATTTTATTTTTTTAATTTTGAAGCCAACAATGATTGTTTCTTGCAGATATTGGGAACGTTTAGGGAATACCTTTTGATAAGGATGCCTTCAAGATATCCTTTTGTTGCTTGGTGAAAAAGGATGTGAGTGAAGATTATATTGTAGTTTTCGCTGAGGAGATAAATGATTAAATTGAAGTTTGTTTCTGCGTGTCAAATAATAACAAGTACGACCTCAGAAGCGCTTATATAATCAGTAACAAATGAATTTCCCTACTGGATTTGAATACTTAGAAAATCTAATACAAGTATTTTAATTAACTAATAGAAACGGTTGCCCTCGCATTTCACCTCCGCTTGTAAAATGATTAACGCCTTAAGTAGAACATTTGATCAGTGTCATTGATTGGACAACAGGAATCGTTGTATTGCACAAGTTATGAGGCAAGGGCGTTTTAACACTTATATTATGAGACAGGGACGTTTTTTTACTTATTTAAATATTTAGCCAGTATCTTCTTTGACAGATAAATTCCCGTCTAACAGCCAAGGCGCGGACAGTGGAAAAACATGGCGGCTCAATTTAGGTCTAAAACCGCGTCTATTTCCGCGTATATTAAAATGTGATCCATATGTCCCCAAGAGAACATGTTCCTCTGTTAGTATTCAAAAACTGGCTAGATTGTGAAAAAAAAATTTTTTTTTTTCGGAAAATCTTCCTAAAAAAACTTAACATCTAGACCAAGATAGACAGACATGTTCATGCACTCAAAATAATTGCACACCTTTGGGATAAAATAGCAATTGCTAGTCACTCAACTACAGAAGCTGTCAAAAAACATGTTCCTTAATCGGACTGGGATCCAAGGCTTTTCATGCTAAACTAACAATAAAACTATCAAGTCACCGAATGTCTGTATAGAATAGAGATTAGACTAAACAACTGTGACAACAATTATGTCACACCCACATCACATGTGGAATCGAAGCCGCTATACGAATGGTCTAATAGTAATCTCCTTCCCACGTTTATTTGGAAAATGAAAAGTATTAATCAGATGTCTCTTTTCCATTCATCGTAGGAGGTTACTAATAGGGATCTGAGGCAGACCTTGTATTAATGTCGATATGTAAAGCTCTTGGAATCATCCTCTTTTTCTACCTTCTAAATGTATTGACTACAACTAGATTTTTTTTAGATCTTTTATTTTATGAGCCAGCTAGTTGTTTCTCGTGGTCTTTTTCAAGTATAGTCCATGACACTCGCAAATAACGTGACTTTCTATTGGCAAAGAAATTTGGTTTAGTAGATCCAGAGATTGCATTGCAACCTCACATACTTTACCTAATATTAGTATACCTAGATAATAATTATTTAGTACCTACAGGAAAATCTGTATTATGAGATATTTTTTTTTTGTCTTTATGAAGTTTTCAATCTTGTCTTCATATCATTATGACAGATTGGAGTTTTGTTCATGCCAAACATAAACAATTTTACTTAACAAATTTTAAAAAACGATACTAATAAAAAGTCCATAAAAAACGTATTGAGTGATAAGTAAAGATCGAAAGAGACATCGCAGTCTACAGCTGGTATTATAAAAACTGGGTGAGAAGCAAACAAGCCTTTGTTTCAACGCATCTAGGTCACCGGAGAAACCTTTTACGAAATATACACATATTGTAACGTAAACACGTAACGTAGACATAATTCTGAACACGATGTATAAATATTTCTTCGTTGTTATATTAGAGGACAACCAAATTAGTGGGCATCGAATATGTAAATAAAAGTCATGTAATATTACAAGGACAACAATAGCATTTATAGACATTATTCATCATTTTGTATTCGCTTCCAAGCAGTTGACTTTTACGGAATTATTTTCAATCAACCTACACGATAGAGTCCATCTACCAGTCTATAGTGTTAGAGCATTTATGGGCTACCCTCTCACAAAATATCGGCGTGAAGCAGCAATCCGTTTCGTTCAGTGATTCAGATATCCGGACTGATTACAATATTGTAGCGGGATACTCATTAGTAGCGCCTCTGGAGTTACTGAGTTTAATAAGCGGCGGTAAAATCACTTTCCATCGGGATGAAGGCTTTATGCTTACATGCCGTATGACATTAAAAAAACTGAAGTGTGTTACCACACAAGTCTAGGCTGCATTGTCTGCTAATAAATCAGGGAGATAAAAGGATAACTTAACGTTGATATCCTGAATATGATATATGAATCTGACCCCCACCCAAGTGGGAAACGTCTATCCGTCCCGTCCGTCACTTATCGTAAATTGACGTTTTAATGACATGACTTAACTAAATGATATCTATTTATATAAAAATGAAACCCGTTTTCCGTTGTCACGACATAACATGAAAACGGCTTGACCGATTTGGCTGATTTTTTTTTGTAGTTTTCTAATACTCTGTACAAGGTTCTTACGGAAAAAAATATTAAGAAAATCTCTCAGAAAGATTGAAAAAAAAACGAAACAGTACCCGGGCGAAGCCGGGCCGGGCAGCTAGTTTATAATAAAAAGTCACTTAGCCAGGGAGTACCCCGTCAAGCCTACTTGCTATACATTTACTTCGTGTCAAAACAACGCCTACGTGCTAATAAATTTTTAATTTATTTTTAGCGGATTTTAAAAAATCCATATTTTTCTAATAAAAATTGAATTCTCATAAGGTTCTGTTTTCGTAAATAAGTCCATTTAACTTACGAACGTCGTTATAGTCATATTTTTCTAAACCATAGCATAGGAACGGTAAAACTGATTGCATGGTTATATCAGCTAGTGTATAGTCAGTCAATGAAAGAGATAACCAGCGTCGTAAACATCATTCAAATTTTCTAAATATTGCATAAAAGGATATATATAAAAATCTTTGTTTTTCTCTACCCCGGATACCTCTTTTGTTTGTCGACCGTACAAAAACTTTTTTAAGCGTGCCACTTAAGTACTGTTTTACAAAACCTGTTTAGTCTAGATTTTCCACGAACTAGACTGACTGTAAGTGTAATTATTTAACATACACAGTTAAATGTGACAGTTAAATCATAGTACAGTAACAACATACTTTAATGCAGTCCTATATTAATAATACATTAATATACACGTTTTTCTTAAGCTAGCAGACACACGTGTCCTTGGCGTAGCTATCCCATTGCCATGAGAATTTCGAAAATAAATAGTATAAGCTCTATTACTCCTATTACCTTTTATTGACCGCCTGTTGTACTTTACCTATCTGTATAAATAAATAAAAAATAAATATAAATAAATATATAGGGACAATTAAATATATAGGGACAATTCATACAGATTGAGCTAGCCCCAAAGTAAGTTCGAAACTTGTGTTATGGGATACTAACTCAACGATATTATATTTTATAACAAATACATATATAGATAAACATCCAAGACCCGATGCCAATCAGAAAAAGTTAGTTTTTCATCATGACCCGACCGGGGATCGAACCCGGGACCTCCTGGGTGGCGGTCTGGCGTGGTAACCATTACGCCACGGAGGTCGCCGATCTGTATGGTATGTACCTTTAATTTATTTTAATAATTTTTTGGTGTAATAAAGAAGTATTGTATTTTTAGGGGAGCTCGATGACCTCGTTGTGCGTGTCAAAGTGGAACGATTATGCAAGTTACGCAACGACAACCCTAGTCAATACTTGGATGGGCAGAACACAACGATGTCATCGAGTTACTAATCGAGGATTTCCATTATAACGAGGTATATTTCCATTATTTCCGAAGCAACAAATTAGGATGCTAGTTCCGCTTATAAATTGTACCTCATCAAAGGTAGTAAGGTTAGCAGGGTCGGTACTGTTTGACAGTGGTTTAAAATTTTAATTGAAGGTTTAATTGGCCGTTGAGAAAGTAAGGTCCACGGTTCAAATGTTAGTTTTACCCATGTCTACTGTTATTTTGCATTTATTTTGTTATTAACATGCGCTTATGGACGGAAAATGTTAAAAGACTTTCTCTTTTCGTTTTGTCATTACAAATTGTAAATAACTGTTGGTAAATTATCAAGTAAACTAACTGTTATTAATTGTTTTACGAAATTGTTTTGTGGTTAGTTAAATAATATGTTATAACAGTAATAAATAATTATAAATTCTGTCTCTCACGGTACTAAGAAAGTACCAACTCTGTCTAATATTCTCGATTAAACGACGCACTTAAGCCAAGAGAACTGATGATCTTCGCAGAAAGGTAGCAGCTGTATGATAGATTACAATGAATAAATTGTACAGCCAACTCCATAAATATGTAATCACTTTAGCACCTTGTCACTATAGCATTGTTGACATGTTCACTCAGATGTCTTAAGTAGTTTGAAATGATATACGAAAGTGACAAGGTCCTAAAGTGTTTACATATTTATGGAGGTGACTGTACATTGGACTGGTCCCAAAGTAAGATAGGCTTTACATGCTTGTGTTAAGGGTATCAGACAACGGATATGTTATTGTAAATATACACCACTTCGTTGGGCATAATGTTAATAATCCTTTTTTAGTACAGGCGTTTGTAAGAAACGCTTTCATTCGACCGTTTTTTCTCCGATTCACTTTGCAAAACCGACTACCACATAAAAGCCTTTTTTATGTGGTATATATTTTCTAATTCGGTTTTTTATATAACATATGACACTCAGCAATAATGTGGCTTCTATTCGTGAAAGAATTTTTAAAATCGGTTTAGTAGATCCCGAGATTACCCCTTACAATTTAACAAATATACAAACACACAAACTTTACTTCTTTATAATATTAGTATAGATAGATATATAAAATTCCAAGTCCTTCCTGCCTGCCTGACTGATTTAACTATAGATTTCAAATTTGGAATGTAGGTTCCTTACGCCTTACGCGACACGTCTAGGGGTGTACTAAGAAAGGACTTTTCAAAATTCCCACGGGAAAGCGAGATATGCGCAAACGACGTTGCAAGTATTTTACTAGTAATTTAAAGAAAACATCCAGATTCGAGAACAAACACAAATGCTATTACATAAATGTTTCCCCGAGCGGGAATCGAATCCGCGCCCTCAGGTGCCGAATCACTACCAACACACCAGTGGGCTATGGACAATCAATACACACCACTCACCGGGCTGTGGACAAAGAATTCAAAAATCGGAGATATAAACGATATTCAACTTCGAACTACTTATGTCACCTATTGTCGTGCAGTACAGCCGGATATTGACATCCCACGCCAAGTCGTATTTTGGCAGTAAAATAAATTATCTTTAGTATCAATAAATAACGGGAGTATCCAATAGGGCACTGTGTCACGATCAATTTCACAAAATAGAAGTTTCTCGTCTTAAAGGACCTCGACTTAGGGCATGGAGATGACCAGCGGTTTTGTAACAAAAATCTTTCAAATCTCGATCGCTATGAATGTATAATAAATAAATAAATGTATCTCGCTCAATTGTGTGACAATAAGCTGTATTGCTTTATATCAATCTCAGGTCGCCACCGTTGATCCTGGCTACACAGGAGACACAGCGGTGGGAATGTTTTTTTTTATACCACAAAGATGGCAAACATCACCGTAGCCTATAGACGTTTGCAATACCGGGGGTATTACTAACGCGTTGCCAACCCTCCCTCCTCCTCCCCTCACAAGTGGAGCTCTCGAGGCCTTACTCAGCGTAGGAACTCAACATGGCCGAGACCAATGCTATTTGGCTACGATCTTCTGTAAGGTGGAGGTCCTTCCCCAGACGGACTGCTCCGATTTGAGCGGATTATCCGCTGTGCCCTATTTCTTTTGAATGTGTTTGGCTTATCCCAATCTGTTTATAAATTTAAAAAATACGTGCACAGTAAGCCGAAACGACGGAAACCCACGCGAAAACTGTATTTTAAAAATAAATTCGCTTACTATACAAGTGGTGGTACACCGTTTCAATGGCGTATTTCGTAATTGTTTGCAGACAGTTTCTATACAAGTTTTCATTGATAATAATGTAGGCGGACCAGACTAACGTCCACTCCATTCATGAATTGGGCAACTTATACCCACGCGCGTAACGGATTAAAGACTGCGGTGCATACTAGTAAATTACATGTTAATTAAAACGAAATTTACGCTATAAATTTTGTGGAATACGGGATATTATTTCCTACCTATGGTTCGGTGTTGTAATTATGAAATTACTATGTGCCTGCGGCTTTGCCCTCCCCTGGTTTGATTCTCTTCTGTTTAAATTGTTGTTTTCAATGTTTATGATCTTTCATTATTTTATTAATTTATGTAGATGACTTTTTAATACAGTTGAGACTTTGCAAAGCATACGTTGTTCAAGTCTGATAGACATTATGCTAAATCCATTTATAATTTCTTCAAAAATGTCCCTCAACACATAACCTTTAAACGTTAGTAAAATGTTAAAGATAAAGTTAAGATCATTCACCCATAAATTATGTCACAATTAACATAATGACTCATTCATATTACAAGGTTAATGTAACTAAACACAATCAATGTACTAAATTAGGTATGACTAAAAAATAATATGTATATAAGAGGTATGTTCTATTCCATATTAGCCTATAATTTTGCTATTTTATTTAAAAATTGTTGTCCTATTAGTTTAAGGAGTAATGCATACTCGATTACTTTTGATTGGGAATGCAGCGAGAGTCTCTTAACTTCTTTTCTACATCTAGTGCCCGTCTTTGAAGTTGTAGATAGATATTGTTTAAACAACTATGTGAAGCAACACAACTAACACCTATCAAACGAAAATATCAAAGTGATTTGAAGAAACTATTCTCTCGACTTGTTTAATCCCACGCATTACATGTGAAGTGACATTTGACACTATTGCTATTGAATTAATTGTAATCAGATAATAAATCCTGTTTATGCAGTTTTTGATTTGTTTTTTGATTTGTAAAACTGGTCTCGATAAGTCTAGACACCACTTCTATTGACATTAAACAGCAATGAACTATGAAAATAAGACCAGCAAGACCAAAATCTGGCTCCAAACGTTGCTATCTTTTTAAACAAGTAATGATATTTATTGTCAATTAATCTCTCTCTAGTTTACGCCTAATACCTCATGTAAATGCAAAACATGTGTCGGAAAGACAGACAGACATACAGAACATACAGAAGAACCTGTGAAAGTATCACCAGTTTTCGTAACCCCGAATCTGGTAAGGCGGAGATTGTGGCAGGCAGTCAAGTTTTTAATTCGTATGTGCCATTGTGGCAAACAGGAGGGAGGCTTCCACAAGCGGCGGGACATGTATTAATGCATTTTTCCGACTAGAAACCAAAAAAGGCAGTTTAATAACTGTATTACAAGAATTTGCTATTGGTGGCATGGTATCCGTGATAAGCATGATGAAACTTAGTCGTAGGTTAGTGCTAGCTATCAATACTTTTTCTGAAGCAAGCGGTGAAGCACATAATGTAATTTAGATCATAGAACACGCAAGTAATGATTTTAAAATAATTTCGATTATTATAAGCGATTATGAAGTTACAGGCTTGTGTTTATGCAAATTTAGCACCTGTGTGTAGTTAAAAAGTTATGAAACAGCATCTGAATTCTCCTAGATAGCCCATAAAACGTTTACTACTTAAACATTATCAGAACATCTATCTATTAATTTTAAAAACACGATTTCACACCAGTGAAAGACATAAAACTTAATTATATACCGCGTACGTCAAATTCTCTTGTAGAAAATATTTTTTTTATATTCCTGGTCTCAACATTCGTGGTGGTCGTCATAGAATTCTTTGTGGTTTAAACTACTTCTTATCAATCCTCTCAACAACGATTTATTTTCTTTTATGTAGCTTTATTAGTCACACCTGTGAATGCCACTGTTCTCGTCATTTCATCATCATCTCACTATAATTTTATCATCATTGTATCATCAATTTGAATCAGTAGGTGGCGTTAATAATGTTTTAAGATTTTTACTCATCTCTTTCAGAAAACTTTCGTTTCGATCCTTCCTCCATCATCAAATATCTCTTCTATTAAAATAATCAATACAGTAGTGTCTCTGGCGGGATGTGAATGAGTTCCACGCTTGTTATTATTATCATGCAGTGGTTTTTGTGAGTTGGCCTTAGTTTCATGTGCTACCGTGGCCTTTTTGAATTGGCAATCTGTCTCAAAGTGCAGAAGTTATGAATTGCATAATCAACATCCTGACAACGAAAGCTGCTTTTCCATGTAACGTTGAGTAACATTTGGCATTTAAAGATGTCGTAACCTCATCGTGTATTGGTTAGCTTATTCGCACTCTGATTATTATTGTTATAAATTTTATTCAGAGTAAAAATTAAAGAGGGACTATACAGCACAAAAAAAACGATTTTTATAAACTCCATAGATTCAAAATAAAACACTACATTAGTTAATGCCGTGACGTAAGCGGCCTCTAGTAAATATAATCTGAAAAACCAATAAACTAACTAAAATTAGCTGTATTTCAGTTAGGTATATGAAATTCTATTTTCATGTAACAGTTTAATTGAATAAATTTAAAAGCGTTTCATTAGAATACGTTACAAAAAAATACAAAAGCAGCCCTCTTAAACACGTGGGGTGGGCAGGAAGGAAGTATTAAATTGTGCGGCGTCAATGACGACATGTGGCTGATGAGGACAGAAATAATACTTTTTTGTATCATAGGGGGCATAGTGCTAGGGATACCTAATAAGCAATGACCATTGCAACCACAGAAAAGTCTTGGATGTATACGCTGTGTAGAGGATGAAAGTTAGGGAAAGAAGTGGAAACTAGGCTCGAAGTAAAATAGAAAATATAATAAAATTAAACTAATACATGCAGAAATCGAAGGCATTACTGCTTTCGATGCAATCAAGAATACAAGAGAATCAATGACAGAAATCATAAATGTTAAAAAACAAAAAAAAAAGATTAAAATGAATTTAATCTCCAGCCTGACGGCTAATTCGCAATACGCTACCTACCTATCGTTTTTAGCAAAAACCAATATGATAACCGATTATGCCGGACAAAGAAGACAAAAAATATTTTAAGCACTGACTTCACAGCAGTGTTGTCCAATTCCGTAGGTCAAGATCTACTTTGGGTCACTGAGGCGGCGTTGCAAACAACATTGTCATCTATAAAAGACAAAACGTTTCTACAAAAACACGTCTATGTCACATAGTAAAACATCTAACTATAACACTGGAAATTCCAAGTTTTCTTAGAAAAACCTTAACCTTGCTTGACTTTGTTTACACTAACTAAGACCATACTAATGCATAACCATTAAGCTTTACTAAAGGTACAAGAAATCACGTTTGAATCTTTGAATACAATTCCATCACTATTACCCTCGAACGTGCCTCCACCCAATACTACTAATGGTTGAACTAGACACAAATCATAGGGTTTAAACCAGCAATATGCAATACTCGATCCGCTGTTGGAACAAAGGAACCTCCATTAATTTAGTCATTCAGTTACACCGTTGAGTTTTTGATGAAAATTAACAAAATTTATTACTGGAATAATGTAACTAGTACTTTTTTCTGACGGAACAAGCGGCGTGAGTAGTGATTATGTCACTGTCATTATCTTCTAGTTTAATAATTGGATGATCCAGTACATCATCATATACATATTTCCTATTCTCTCTTTTACTAATGTCCTCTTTGAAGGTAGACAATACTTTTTAGACTACTAAAACTTGTAGGTCTCGTTCTTATATAAAATGTAATTATTATTTATTATCTTACATTTTACAGTTTTCCAAAATATATAAGCAGTAGGAAGGTCTCTGATTCTATTTTAGAAAAAAATAATATTTTGTCAAGAAAAATAATTCTAGATACAGTTCTGCAAAGTATGTCATGGTAATCAAAAAGAAAAAGCCAAGCCATGTTTTCTCAAGGAATAAATCTTTGCTCAAGAAATACATTACACTTGCAATTTTACCGTTACCTTTCGTATTCCTTTAGATATGGACGTTATGGTGTGATAGGCAGCAGCTCAAACCGTTTTATCACACTTCCTATGCAAGTACGCTCATTGCCCGCAGTGCTTCGATGTGCGTCGAATGAAAATTATACCGACCTATTGTACACTCGGGAATTGATAGAAAAGTATTATACAGGAAGACTTCCCATAATTTTATTGTGTGAAATGTTCCCATATTTATTGGTAATATGCATTTGTTCCCTATTATAAAGTCAGATTACATAAGGAGGTTTTTAAAAAGTATTTATACCTAAGAGAAACAACTAATTATAATTACCCACATAACAAAAATAATCAAAACACACTACTCTTGAACAATAAAATTGAAGAACTTTGATTTCAAGGATAGCCCGATCAAAATGTACCAAACTCAAAACACAATATCCTCAATAATTAAAAGCAACTGCTATCAGAATCTAGGAAATGGTCAGAAAGCTTTCGAATAAACACGAATCGCCGACAATTATCGGGCGATCTGAACTCACAGCTGTTGAAATAAATAAAGTGATGCATGTTAGGTTTGCATTAGACACGATAACCGGATGTATGGTTGGCGACACTGTTATCTATGTCTGACACCTTAGTCGGTCCGCCATTGACGATTGCAATCATTTCTATGGCGATATAGCTGCAGTACATGGTTTACATGGCATTGGTCAACAAGTATAGTAAATTGTCTGCTTGTAATTTCAAAATAACGTTACTTTTGACAGCATCAATGTTCCACATTACATACAATTGCGGATTCAACATTATTTTTATTCGGCTAGTAAATTAGTAACAGTTCGTGTAAAATGACGTGGATTATATTTATATTTAAGTCAGATAGGTGCCTAAGTGCAGTACATCAAAATTTCGAGATACGTATTAACCGTAAAATTTTCAATCAGTCTTTGTTTGAAATGATATCATAATCACATTGCACCCTCAAAAATACTTAATTGTTAATGTCTATTATACTATCCATCGCGAATAAGAATGGAATGGGAAGACGAAATGAGTCAAATAACATAGTAAAAAATGTGGAACTACGACATCTTTTTTTTTTGTAGTTCTTGTAACACTTTTTTTTTCTCATTTCAGATTTTTTTGTAAAGAATAGTAGCATTATCCCAGTATCAAGTCAGACTGTCCAATATAATATGACGGATCTCCGTCATATTTATGTTAGCTACATATCTATGTTAGCTTATAAATAATGTGAATTCAGACCTTCATAAATGTTAACACCATCCATTTTGTTATTTCATGCTTTTAGTATTTATGAATAATTCAAATGATTTCTGAGTTATCATAAATGACTTCATCGTATTGATATCACTTTTTTAAAATACTATTAATAATCTTTTCTGTGACTATATACTAAATTGCTTGCATCAATGTACTCAATACTGTTTTCGTGTGCATCTCGAAATTGGCGTCAACTGCGAATTATCTGTCATCAGATCTGACAGTCACTAAATTAGCTTAACAATGGACAGCTTGAGGTGTTCCCGAAGCAGGGTCTCAAGTTTTTATACTCATCGCGTTAATTAATTCAATATTTCCTACTCCGTATATCTTCTTTCTGATTAAATTCGTTGTGAGTTCCAAGACATCTGTAGTTTCTCCCCCGGGACGTCAAAAAACTTCATCGCTTATTGTCAATCTGAGGTCGCCGATATTGATCCTGGCTACACAGGAGACACATCTGTGGGAATGTGTGGTGGGCTTGTCCGGGATGTGCTAAGGCAACCAGAATGTCGTCATTACCTATTATACGGTCAAAATCGGCGTAGAGTTTTAAGGAGTGCATAATGCTGCTCGTGATGACTTCTACTAAAAGCCAGCATTACCATCGTAAAACATTGACTCTAGTTACAGTAGCTTCTTGAGTATAAATGCTCCCTGCTATGTTACCGTGAAATAACGTTTGTTTCACTCTTATTTTTATTTTGAAATTACGTCGCATACTTTGAGTCCATTTTAAAATTACCTGACCTCACCTCGTTCAACATCTTGACAATTTTCTCCTTGAATTTCATTGTCAGTTTATTGTTATAAAAGGAATAATTTTGTTATATATGACACTTCTTGCAAGTTCCCTTGATCTAATTATTCAGATAGCAAATGATATAATGTCTGCATGTTTCTATTAATTGAATTGAAATTTATGAATGAAAAGTGAATAGACAGATTTATAGAGTTAGTTAATGTAACATTGACGTGTGGTGTTAAAGACAATTTTATTATTATCGAAGAAACATTCGTAATAGAACATGAACTGCATATAATTAAATACGATCAGGAAGCACAGAAACTAGATATTGAGAAATCCATCAATAATGCAAGAAATCATGATTCTAGTATACTATGTAAAATAGGTGTCGCGATATTATTTGTAACACGTATATATAGGGTTCAATTCGAAGACACGATAGTTACAATGTTTTTGGGAACTATCTAGAACCTATTTTGGCCATAATAAAAAAAAAACAAGGATAAGAAATATAGTTGACATACTTATAGGATCCTAATATATTTTTTAATTAAAATACGAAAAGGTATTTAGAAGCCCAATTAGTCCTTTTTATCTTTCTAATCTAACTACTTTTTTAGGTAGAGATCTGACTATATCTATATCTGTGGGCCTGACTTATGAAATAATTTATGAATTTAGTACTTTGAAAAGATTAAAAAATCATCAACTGCAGCACAATAAAAAAGAAGGAAGAATTACTCTCATCGTGATGGCTAAATGACACTTCTGTAATATACCCACAAGTCAATATCGTAAATCAATTTACTTTTGAGCTTTTTGCTCGGTGTTATCACATCCAATCATTTTACGGAAGGTAACACACAATGTTGCTAACAGATGTTTTTGCATTCGAGACTGAACAATTTAAAATGACTATGGACAATGTAGATGATTCACACGAAATGCTACAGACAAAAGTCAACATCCGAGCTATTGTACACAATATGGACATTACCACATCCTGCGCCAAACAAGGTTAAATTAAAACTGGTTGACGATTATTTCAACTACATTTTTTATGTAGTTATCGGTAACATCATATCTTTTTGTTTGCAAAAAAAATATTATTTTATTATGCGTTTTATGATATAACTTTACGATTTTTTTAAAACTTTAGGTGATTTTGGCATATTTTATTATTCAATGTTTAAGTAGTAGATTTTTTATGTTTGTATGTATCATTGGAAGTAAACTAATTATGTTTTGAACTAAGTAGCTGTTAATCAATTTTAACTGTATAAGAAACAGTATCTTCTTTAGTCTCTTCCATTAGGATAATAATTGAAACACCAGTCGGATTTCTGTTGGATTTTTGAGAAAGTTTATATATTGTTGTGCGCAGTATTATGAACTTAATAAAAAAACTTGACCTTTATCCCAGATACACTTATATCATTACACTGGGACATTACTTTCAAGAGATTTAAAGATATATCCCATAAACTGGTACAGACAAGATTAAACTTACGCACGGTCTCGAGTCATTCTTTAATGGCTGTACTCTGAGAATTTACATAATGAGGGATTTAATAGATGGACCTTTTTTTAATAAAGGGACATCGACCAGCAAAATTGATTGTTGAGCCAACGGGGTGCATTTTGTGCAGTTTACTTGTATTGTTACTTCACCAACTTGTTTTACAAGGTAATTGACCGGGTACATAAAAAACATTATGGTACAACACGCCACTTATGTGTAAAATATTCTTAATTCTTATTGTTTTAAAAATAAAGGTTGAATTTGAAGAGTGCGATACAAACTTTTATAATATTCATAACGTTTTGAGACACGCGTGAGAAAAAGTTGAGGGGCAAAAGCTGAGCGAAACTGTGCACAGTAATTATAATGCAACGTTTCATATTTTGTGAAATTTCAACGTTCAAAATACGTTATTACGAAATCTTTTATTTTTGATACAGTTTTTATGATTAGTGTATTATGAGTAGCTGGGACGAAAACATTTTTATTACATCGACGAATAACAGATTCCAGTAAGATATACTTGATGTAATGGCGTTTAAATTTGGCCAGGGCAAGAACTCTTCGCAAAAATGAACAAAAAATACGATATCCGCTTGTCATTAGATATACATCAACATGATACGAAAAAGTTCTCTTACAAAGTCCCTTAGGACTCACTTTCGTTAATTTTTTTGTCAGTAATATTAGGATATTATATAGCATCTTGAAAAGAACTAATATCTTCATGTACCAATAAATTCATTTTTTCAAAATCGGTAGCCTCTTTACCGCATACGTTGTTCACCGTTTGTGTATTATATACGCCGTCTAACATTTTCTAAGCTGTAGCATGCTTTATCGTTATTGATAAGATAAGATCGTCGGGGTCACTCGAGGCCACACTCAGCTCGATTGTACCACCGACAGAGAATTTATTGTCATTCTGTAAGTCATCGATTTGAATTCAGGAAAATAGGTATACAGAGGAAATTTCTGACTTTGTCTCAAAGTTCATGAGTCAAGTTGATGTTGATAGTCTATCAGCTAATACCAGTTGCAATTTGCAACAATATTACGTGTTGTTTCTGCGGACTAACGGTGGTTTGAATATTTTGCGTGTTTCACGCTTAGTAATTGTTTTGTATCCGATTATATAAAGTGTTATAAGCACTTTTTAAAGAATTTTTAAAACATTGCATTTAGAAAAAAATAGTTTTGTACATAAATATCAATTATTATAATATTAGCTTCCTTTACTTGATTAAAAATGTTTTAAAGAGTTAATATTAAGGGTTTTCTTACTTTTCATGCTCACACACACTAATGAACTCATATCCCTCGGGTATAAGTGGGTACTTTATCTGGATCGAAATATATCCTCTTCTTTTCTGCATCACTCTAAACATGTACATGAAATATTATAATAAATCGTTGTGAGTAGTTAGGGCGCGAAAGCAAAACAAACCCACTTTCGCTTTTATAGCGGTATATAAAAAAAGAATCATGAATAAAATCATCAGGATATAAATTCAAAACGCAGTTATAATTACAAACAAAGCAATACCAATAAAGTATGTACAACCAAAAGGCAAAGATCTTAAACAGAAACAATAAACAGAAGTAAATGAGTGAGCTGGAGATAATAATGTGAGGAAAGGGCCAAATCTTGATGCTGACACTTAATAAACAATTGATACTGGACCTTCTTACATTGCAACAAAGAAGACAACACATTAGCAGAAAAGGGCACAGAGTGCAATTACAATTTGTTTTTCTCCGTATTTCATACGAGATAACTTTCTGCTACTCTGATTAATTAAATGATAACCAAGGCAACATTAATTTACTGGATAAACGTTTTTTTCTTCAAGTACTACCTTAAATCAAAGTCATTAATGCTGCAAAGAGTGAAATGAAATTGATTAACTTTGTAATTTTTTTTGAACATATTAATTTTGTTAATTAAGGTCTACACAATGTGTGGTCGTTTAAGTTAATCCATGTTACGCAAGATTTAACAGTAACATGTTAAACGATTGTATTTTTGTTATAATTTACACTGTTATTAATTGTTCTTGTTTCATTTCTTGATAAATTTTTAATTCATTCCTTGGCATATATGGATTATTGTAAGCACTGGTTTAACTTTCAATAAAATTTATTATGTCTTAATACTAGAGCACGTTCACGATAATAATTCAGTGGCAACTAAGTGTACAGAAGGATAAAATGCAATTTTAACGTGACTACCTCGTGAAGGCGCTGAAAATTCTGTAAAGAGAGCACAGCACAGTAATCTTCTATTTTTGTTCAATTTGGCAGTTTTGAGAGACAATGCTTAAAACTGCCATGCTTAAACCGACAATGGAAACTATATTAAATGCCGTTGCATTTGCATGGTTTAGACAGATAACTGATAAATAGTCAGACAAACAGTCAGACGAGGAAATGAACTGTACTCTGCATGTATAGAATCTTGTTATAAATGTTCCATAACAACCGTTTTCTCACAAAGGAGGTGTACTTATGTTATCTATTTGGGCTACTCTAATCAGCGCCATGAAGCAATAATGCCGATATTTATCAGCAAATACCATGTTCATGATATCTGATAGTTACAAAACTCTCTTGGATACGTCTCAAAAGGGGTTCAAGCTTAGATATCTGTAGGATTAGTTAGTGGAGCGGAATAATCAAATTTATTTAGCGTGCCGTCACTTTAGCACGACTTCCGTCAGTTCTTATCTCGTGTATCAAGTTCGCTTTTATAAGACTCTCCATTTTGTTCTATTTTATTTTCTACTTCAATGTCAGTTAGTTTTGTTTTATTAACTCTTCGTTTTGTTGGAACTATTTCTAAGAATTTACTTTGATATCAGTTTGAGGATGATTGAGATCGTGATTATTTTGATTACAGTTTGATTTTTAAAACAATGTAAAAAAGACTGTTTTAGTTATGAATGGTCTACCGATTTGTGGATTTTTGTTTTTATATTTTCCAATAAATTTAAAAAATATATATTTTCAAATAAACTTAACACTTTCGCGCGAGCAACGTCTTATCTCGTCCAAAAACAGTCGGTACGATGTTGAACAACGTATGACTACGTCGAACTTTTTCCCTTCATTACTACAAGAACGTACAAGCACGTTAGTTGGCTATACTAAATCCTTATAGTGACGTCATTGCGCCATAATATATCAAAATCTCAAAGATCTTGCGCCACGCAATATAGAAAAAATTACATGACTTTGTGAGCGCTTCGCACACATCCAAAGTACCTCTACACGGGCACACAACGTCACTGTACGGCGCGCTGCGTACAAGTTCCAATACAACAGTCTAGCTGCGTCACCGTGCGTGCGAGGCTGTGCGCGAGCGGAATGATAGATGTAAAGGCTGTCTAGAAAAGCCACCACCAAAAGCCATCTGCTTCGAAGAATGGCACAACCAGTCCTAATAACATTTTAAAATTGTTCTTTAAAGTAGTAATTAAACGAAAAAATCAAAGATTAGAATATAAGAAGAAGGGGAAGACTAAAAGATGAGAAAGAAAGGTGCCAAACTGCCAAGTGAGATTATGATTATGAAGATAGTGATAAATAAATGTCATCTCCTGTTCGTCTATGCTTATGTCGTCTGTTAACGTTGACGTGTCTAGACGTTCTTGCTATAAAGCAGCACGTAAAAATTATGAACCGTAGCAAAGCGTGATAAAACGTTGACGTATATTGACGTCAGTGTCATTATATGTTACATCGAAGTCATAATATAAAACAAAACGTCTAAATACGTAAAAATATTTGTATGGGGAAAATATGCGCCACGGCATAATGTTAAGTGAAGAGTTGATGCTCGCGCGAAAGTGTTAATCTAATTTCTTAATTGAACCATTTTCACTTTCCCTAATTTGCATATTCCTGAGATTTTCACTCACTCATTCGCATACTTAAATTAGGTGTTATCGTTAAATTAATTCCGAAAGCGCATCAGACCACATTTATGGATATTGCTGATAAGCATATCAATAGATAGTCTGCCCTTATCACCTCTATCGGCGGTTAAGCTGCTAATCGCCACATTGGCGCCAGGTTTTACCTCTTTTACTTAATAATCTTTATTAACATTGTCTCCATATCATTATGTTTCAGTTTATTGATTTCGTTGTAAATGTTATCAACGTTTCTTTTAGATATTTAGCCTTTTATCTCAAACTAGCGAAACCCGCTCATGTTCGTTTGTTTACGTCATTCAAGAATCATTCTCCAAGATTTCCAAGGTCTTTACGACCAGCACCGGTAGGCTGTGCTATTTGTCAGTCATTCTGAACAAAGCATTTTATGTGTAAATATTGTGTCATAATATCATGAATTCCTCATGGCCCAACTGTTATGCACAATTAGTTGTGTCATTCGGAATATTTTTTCGTAAATTCAAATTTCGATGCACTTTTCTATAACGCTTCTGTCATTATCGAATACTAGCTTTTTGCCCGCGACTTCTTCCGCGTGAAGTTCCGGACCCATTCCCGTGGGAACCACATTGAATTTCGGAAAAAGCTATAGCCTATGTCACTCCCTGATAATGTAGCTTTCTACTGGTGAAAGAATTTTTAAAATCGGCCCAGTAGTTTTGGAGCCTATTCAATGCAAACAAACAAACAAACAAACCAACAAACAATCATATCATTCCTCTTTAGTTGATTTTGAATTGATTATTACACTTTTTCGCTTAGTTTAGTCTAAGATCAAGACATGTAATCCAAAAATAGCATGACTGTATCACGCGTAAACAGATACTCTGTTTAATTAATAATGTAATTAAGAAAACAAACGGTAATACATGTCTTACTACAAACATTATAAGTATCATTTTCGAATGTAATTTAAAGATTTTGTTCTGCAGTGCATATGTATTGTTTACTTTGCGAAGATTGGAAGTATTTATGATAGTTAACACAAGGAAATAAGGTTGAGAATTCTTTAAAGATAATTTCATGGTATTGGTTATGTTTTCATAAGGCATTCCTTGCCTTATATGTACTTACTTATTGGGCGCCTGGCGCTTAACTGATATGGTAAATGTAATATGATTTTTATTTCAAAGTATTAAGGTGTATATTTCTGCGAATTTGTTATACAATACAGATATAAAATATTAATGTTGAATTCTTTATTTATTTATAAGAAATGGGAAAAGTGTTGTCTTCATACAGAAGTTAGCATACTTTTGTAACATATTTTTACTATCATGTTATCTCTTTTATTTATTTAATTATAATGACTGCATTAGATTTATTGCTTTAATTCTAAAAACTTTTATCTTTTAACTTGAAAACGTCTTTTATCTCACAAGTTTAGTGTAATCAGTAATCACTCTTCACTTTTTACATTATCATATAATTTGATATAACTATCAGACCGTGAAAACCGCATCAAAACCCTTTGCATGTCTCAAAGTTGGTAGTCAACAAACAATGAAACGTTTTATTTTTGACTTCTTTGAAACATTTTCAAACGTTGACTTTGTTTCATACTATCATGTTATATGTATAAGTTATCGCTAAGTTTTCCATTGTTTAAAGTTATACGTGAAAAAGGTGTAGGTAATTTCCTAGTACTGTAACTAAACAAAGAACGTTATCGTTTGTTGGTGTGACGTCATCTCCGTAAACGCAAGTAACACCTTGTTACCTACTTGTTATTTCAAATTGTCTATAACCTTTATTCTCACTGCTGGGACACATACCAGTTAAAAGAAGTTTCGAGGAGACCGTAATCCCACTTATATTATAAAGGCGAAACTTTGTGTGTAAGTTTTGTTACTTCTTCACGCTCAAATGGCTAGGCCAATTTGCATCGTATTTGGTATGTAGGTAGCTGATACCTTGAATTAACAGACAGGATACTTTTTATCCCGAAAAATACTCGATTCCCGTAGGATTTGATCAAAAGTTGATAGAAATGGCGCGTTATAATAAAGGTGTCGCTGCTGTGAATAAAATTAAACGCGTGTAATACCGCGGGCAGCTAGTGTTAATCTATTTTGAGTAGGTAAATATAAACTTCAAAATATAAACATCTAACTGCACTGCATACTCAACACACCTTAAAAACCTAGGATAAGTAAAATTCAAATCCAAAATATTTTTATTCAAATACGCCTAATAAAGCTCTTTCGAATCGTCACAATTTTTTCCTACCACCAGTTCAGACGGCAGATTTGTGCTAAGAAGAAACTGGCAAGAAACTTAGCACTTGCTCTTTTAAAATGGATATTTATAAGATACAATTACAATGACAGAAAATATAAAAATAACACAAAATATCTATTCAAGCAATTTCTGATGACGAAACAAAAAATTATATTGTAAATTAATATTATAAAAAACACAGAATCCTAAAAAAGTAAGAGGTAACTATGAGGGCTTAAGGTTAAGAGACCTATCTTCGGTTTTCACCCCATAGACACTCCTGTAGCAAGAAAGTGCTTACTTTGCCAACCTCATCATTATCATTGACGACCTCCGTGGCGTGATAGTTACCATGCCAGCGCACCACCCAGGAGGTCCAGGGTTCGAATCCCGGTCGGATCATGATGAAAAATGAACTTTTTCTAATTGGTCTGGGTCTTGGCTGTTAATCTATATATGTATTTGTTATAATAATATAGTATCGTTGAATTAATATCCCATAACACAAGTTTTGATTCGAACTTACTTTGTGGCTAGTTGCAATTTTTGTGATTTGTCCTTATATATTTATTTATTATCTCAGCCCGTTTCTGTCCACTGCTACACATGGGCATATTTTTTTTATTTTTTTACGCCAACCAACTCGGTCCTGTGCCAAAAAAGGCCGTAACTGGGTATTATTTCGCTATTTCTTTCCTTTGCTTTGTTTCCGAAATGTAGTTTATAGGGTTATTATTTATTTACTATACCTTATTTAATACAGATTCATTGTAAGTGACGTGTCTAAGTGCCCGCCCCTACAGAATCAAGTATTGTTGCTATTTCTCATCCAGGTGTAACCTGCGACTTTAGCTACATCGTCAGACCATGTCGCTACTGGACGTCCGACACTAACCTCATAATAACGCTTTTTCTTTTTATTACGTGTACGAACATTATTATTAAGTAATAAAATATAAATATCGCGTGATGTATGATAAGATAAATTTATGAACTATATTACGTCATCTACTGCAATAATTGTAATTATCAATACCATATCAAGCATTAAATGCATCAAAATTAACACGATAAACATATTGCAAAACAATAAATTAAAATAAGAATCACGCAGTACCAAAGGAGTACTTCTTTATGATACAGACCTTAAGACCATGTTCACATGACAATATTTCATAATAATAATAATAATTCAGGCCATACACAATCATGCTAACGCGCGTTTTTAATAAAGCGCGCGTAACAAAATGTATGTATGTAGTTGTAAACGCGCGTTATCAAAATGCGCGTCGAGCGCTTGTCATCTGAACTTGCTCTAAGAATAGAAATGACGCTGAGATATTGGCTGAGAAAATATTATTTTTTTGTAGTAGAATTCACAAATGAGTATACGGGTCACTGTTATCTGATGGTAAGTGATTGCCGATACCCATGAAGCACAGAGTCCTGAATTCTCCAAGAAAGAAACGATTCCCCAGTCGAAAAAGTTTATTTTCATAACTGCTCTAATGAACGACGCTCTACGATAAAAAAATACAACTATTTAAAATACACATCTAAATTAATTCCTGAATGATTGAGTTCATTGTTTTTTATTTATATTTACATATAATTTAAATGTGTTCTTAAACTTAAGACATCATTTTAGTGTTGACATTGTCCTAGATTCCACTTATATTAATCATTCCTTATACGAATAATACATTAATAAAATTAAAATCTTTGTTTATTTCTATTATATGAGGTGTATAATTAACAGTGGCGAGGGGTCCTAATAACACGATTCCTGTCGGCTTCCCTTTTAAAAATAGTGAATTATCTAACAGCATCGACTCTGCTAATAACATGATTTCGCTTCATACATAATAATGATACCCAAACGCCTATACAATAATAAATAGCAATATCACACGTCGCCAAACGCCTATACAATAATAAATAGCAATATTGTGATATTGCTATTTATTCGTCGCTTAGCCTGTGCGTCGAAAGCCGGTAATTCCCGAGTTGTAGCTGCATACAGTTTTAGGAGCGGCTATCTCTTTCTTACGCGTACATTTTGTTCCTAGCGCGGTCTCTTTCTCACGCCGATCATATGAACGTATTAAGCCGGTAGTCGCCGAGTTACGACAAGGATAGCATGTATCAGATTACGTTAGTGCGACAAAGATAAACAGAGGTATTAACCTGAGAAGTAAAAAATATAGTTAAATAAGTGTTTAGTGCTTGAATAATAAAACAACTATAATTTTGTCGCGTTGTAATTGTCAAAATTATGACATTTTTTCAATTCACTTTCGCCTAGGTGCTTTCGCTCGTACTGTTGTTAGTTTTAGTAAATTTGAATAGATTAGAGTGACTTCGTGGTTAAATGTTGGACAGGGCTCGGTGTGAATTGTGTTATAGTTATAGAATTTATCGGTTTCAGTTGTAAGTAGTTAATTGTTTATTTTGGTTTAGTCTGTTTTGTTTACATTCGTAATGGCTGCAATTTTAGACGTGGGTTGTTGTCTCACAGACTTTTTATTAGATAATAATTTTCAAACATACAGTTTTGAAAATAAAATACATATTATACAGCGCGCCCGTGCTTTTCCTTCTATGAAAATAGATTATAAACGGAAAGATGGCTTTACTAAACATTTTCATTGTAATTTGTACGAAAAGTATTCGTGGCTCACAGGTAGGTAGTTGTAAACTTAAAACACTGTTTTGGTTTTCCATATTATACCTATCAGTGCTTTTATGTATGGTAATGGTAATATGGTATTCGGAATTCTCCATCCCTGTGGTAAGATAACACTGTATATTTTTTTTTTGCTCCGGCTTCACCTGAGTAAAATTTCACCCTTCGCCACTGATAATTAACATAATATGTTTACATTGCAATATCGTAAACACCACCTAGGTATATGTAAAATTATATTAAGACTATTTTATTAATAATTTATTTTGCTTATTGTTTCAGGTAAGAAAAGTACAGCAATCCTCGTCACCAAATGTTTTTTTAAGTCTGTAAGTAACATACAATAGTACATTGTTCACAAAGTCACCGTTTTCCGACGAGGGAGTCGTTTGAGGCCCGGGCCTGACGAGTACCGGAGGGCCGCAATACTCCCGATGTAGAAATCGCAGTTTATTCCCGACGGTTACATAGTTCTTTATACTACACCTGAAAGGGAAGGACGGAGAGGCGAGAATATATAGGACTTTTTTAAGCATCCAAATACTGACTAGAGTCAACGTTGCTTAACTTGCGTGATCATTCAGTCTCGACATACGCGACATCGATATAATCGGAAAAAAAAACGCGATATGTCCCTTGTTTCTGTAATTGATGAAGTCATCATTGACCACCTGACGGACACCCGGGTGGAAAAAATATATGAAAATCCATTACTGCCCTCAAAATGAGGGCAGTACTTTTGAAGGAAGTAGGCCCTTTCCGCGTAGGTGTGGTATAAACATACTTCTATAGAGCCACGTACTGTTTTACGTAATTCAAGAAACATTGCAACTATGTAAAATAAAGTATACAAATATAGATCTTCATCTAAAACATAATACTGACAGTAGACTAATATTTATAAATTTTAAAACATGTAAGTTCCATTAAGTTAACATTGATAATTAACATTTTAATACCTACTTAACTCTTTGCCTTGAAAACTATTTGCGATTGTATTTTCTTTTTTTAAACTGTGGACAGCGAGCTCTTGTTTTTTTTTCTTAATATTTCCTTATATTATTATGTTTGATAGGGCTTATATTTATGTAAAACTAGCTTTTTTGCCCGCGACTTCGTCCGCGTGAAGTTCCGCGCCCGTTCCCGTGGGAACCACATTAAATTTCGGGAAAAGCTATAGCCTATGTCACTCCCTGATAATGTAGTTTTCTACTGGTGAAAGAATTTTTGAAATCGGTCCAGTAGTTTCGGAGCCTATTCAATTCAAACAAACAATCAAATCTTTCCTATCTATTATATTAATGTCAAATAAATTGTCGCCAATCAATGACAAAACTAAATCATTAATCAAAATCTGTGTATTTCATGGATGTAGTTACTACATCCATAGAGTATTTATCGGACACATCATAGAGTAAATTTTGATCTTCAGTTGCGAAGCCAAACCTAACGTAAAAATAATTTTATTGGTATTATTTGAATATACCAATCTCACGACAGTTTCTAAAAATCTATATTATTATTATAATTTTAATTCCAAATTAAGTAAGATATTTCTTTTTCCTTCTTTAGTTTAAAAGACCATAATTTAATGTGTTACATTAACTTTAAAAATGAGTTCAATCTTTTGGGCTAAAGGCGCCTCCTTGAAGAAATGTTGACTGTTGTTAATCCTGTTATACTGTTTAAAAAAACACCGTTTTATAACTTCTAACAACATTGACTATTTGTCCAAGATTTAGTTGCTTCAAAATAATCTCTCTGTTTTCAGTTATCAGTCTTTTATCGCCGAGTTTTTGTTTAAACCAAAACAATTTTCTTCTAACTTTAAATGCTTATACGTTATTATATTGAAATAAGATCCATTTTAGCATACATTCTAGTTTTTAAGTGTTACATTGGTTTATGAATACAGTCGTTCATGTATTTGAGGTTGATAGCTTAATTTGTCTTTGTAGTTTACGCTTCCCCGCGTTCAAGTCAACTTGTTTTTGTTAAACGCCTTAGTAAAGATCATGTAAATATAATTGATGTTATCTAGTTTTAACAGCAACGTGGCTACCTCCGAATTGAGCTCATTTTCCTTTGTGTATTGATGAAAATTTCATCAACATTTAATGTTAGTTAGACGCACTGCAATAAATTGCACTCATGTACAATAATCCGTGCTTCGGAGAGCACATTAAGCCTTCAGTCCTGGCTATTGTCGATGGATGACAGTGGTTAAGCCAATTTGGTGACTATTAACAATTTGGTCAAAGTTCAAATGAATAGCAAAGAAACACAGATATAATCACCTTTCTCACTTTCGCATTTATAATATTCGATAGATTTTGAAGTACAAAAATTTACATTTTTGTAATACTATAAGTCAACTATTTACAATACCAAACTATAAATTTACTCTGTATACCTGTACATTCAAATTACTTCATCTCAAGAGAGAAGTACTTCATAAATAACCTCTGGAAGGGAGTTAACACAATTCGTGACTCTAATGACGGGTAGAAAGACACACTGCATAATTTATTATACTATGGCCACGGAATATAGGAACAGAAGGTCTGGCTGCTGTATCATTTATACAGCTAACATTTTATTGTGAACACAGAGTGGTTAATTTCATATAGTAAGCTTAATATAACTTTTACTGTTTTTTTTTTTTACAATTCATACAGATTGAGCTAGCCCCAAAGTAAGTTCGAAACTTGTGTTATGGGATACTAACTCAACGATATTATATTTTTATAACAAATACATATGACGACCTCCGTGGCGTAATGGTTACCACGCCAGACCGCCACCCAGGAGGTCCCGGGTTCGATCCCCGGTCGGGTCATGATGAAAAACGAAGTTTTTCTGATTGGCCTCGGGTCTTGGATGTTTATCTATATATGTATTTGTTATAAAATATAATATCGTTGAGTTAGTATCCCATAACACAAGTTTCGAACTTACTTTGGGGCTAGCTCAATCTGTATGAATTGTCCCTAAAAAAAAAACATATAGATAAACATTCAAGACCTTTTTCATCATAACCCGACCGGGGATCGAACCCGGGACCTTCTGAATGGCGGTCTGGCGTGGTAACCATTACGCCACGGAGGTCGTCAAAAGTCGTTTACTGTATTACTTGTTTGTGTATTGCAAATAATTATAGCCTATTCTAGACTGGCTGATTGACTAACTGACTTATCAAAACAGCGTGCAATCCTGATGCAAAAATTTAAGAGATGACTGCAATTATAACTATATCCCGCAATAGTATTAATGTAGTGGTTTTCTCAGTATTAATATTTCGTATTCATTACTCTTTGCCATAACTCCATAATTAGTTCGCACATGATTAAGATTCATACCTAGCCATGATTTTAATTATATCCTAGTTAATAGATTTATCATGATCGAACGGTAAGAAATTAAAACTGAAGATGTAACCGATCTGGTGTACCCCAAGGCAAAGGTAGTTGACTCTAATGATACTTCAATTAACACAAATAGCTAAAGTGCTCAAGTTTTCTGATTGAAATTACCCATAGCAATAGACGGTACATTAGTACGTCATACATTAACGTTCGAGATTGTGTGAACAGCATCATTTATGGGCTTCAATTGGATCTTTCTAATAAATGATTTATCGTGAGTGTAATTTTTATGATACAATTTGAAGCAAATGAGTGAAGAAATATTAAAACTTGATTTTGATTCATCCTTTATATCATGCTAATCTACTAACTTCTCCTTCACGCTTCGATTGAAGGATTCAAACTTTTAAAACAGAAGTACAACTATTCTTGTTATCTTCTTTGAGTAGGGATAGAACTGCAACAAGGCTTTGGTTTTTGTGGTCAATTAACATTATATCTGCACTAATTACAGATATATACCTACTACCCTGTTCTAGAACTACATCAGAAATAATTTTGTAATAACTACATTCGCAATATTGACTGACATTATGTTCTCGATCGTATAATCTACGATCACAAAACTTCGTCTACTATATCAAAAGATCTAGAAAGATCTTTCTTTTTTAAATTAATGTATTATAAGTATAATTACTACATTTTTCCTTTTAATCTTACAGCGAATTAAGATAACATCATTAATTCCATACATTAATTTACGTCGAAATTCATCAAGATCTATAAAACATTCTTTTTATTACTTCGCTATACCCTAGGCTGCTTTCGCAAATTATGCAAAAAATGAACCCTGGGGCACACCGGCTTTTTTAATAGCTTTACTCAAATCTCTATATCTATTCTCACATATTGTAAACATAAATTGTATCTAGATGATAATTTTGCTTAGAAAGTCTATTGACCCTGTCCTAACAAATCAATGTGTGGTATCAATGATTTCTTTCTTTGTAACACACTACTATCTAGACATAAATCAATTAATGAAATCGAAAGCGGCACTACAAAAAGTTCTCATAATTTATTCACTCAAACTCGACACTGTATCACCCACATTTAATATTCTGATAAGGACGAGATAGTAAAAGTTCAATAGTATTTTTTGTCCTGATCTTTACGGTACGGGGTCCTACTAATGGATTACATTAATATTAATTTACGGTTCATTTAATTCAATGTGCGTTTTATCTGGTTAATGAAAATTGTTAAAGGATTTGCATCAACGAGTGTATTTATGTTTGATTTTTTCTTTTCTTTGTATATTTATATTTAGACTGCTCAAATCCAAATTGAATATTTTATAGTCAGATAATTTGATTAACGCTCAACCCAAATACTCTAGACCTAGAGAGTTAGAATATTGCATAGAGGTTCATCTTATGATGAAGCTTTGTAAAGAGTAGGTTTTGCTAGTATTGGCAACCAAGTATGACTTAACAGGATTCAGACCTTAGATATTTTCCCTCATTTAACTACAATGAACACTTAAGCCGACTCCTGAAAGTTTCTCCCATTTTAAGTTGTAATGAACTCTATTTTACCGAACTTACTGATGACATGACTTATATAGCTGGTCAATTTTGTCATATTCACGGATAAGAAAATGTGCCTTACGTAAATCGATGTACCACATCATCAATTTATTTTAACGATAATATTTACGTATCATGATATGAGGAGAACCGTTTCACTGTCTGACCTACAAATACAGTACACACATTATACCACTCAAGAACACACGCCACGCCATACTACTGCATACCATTCGTAGATATTTCTTATAAATCTGTTAAGAATTAGTTATCAGGTTGGGAATTAACACTTTTTATGTAATTATCATTTATTCTATATTGTTGTCGTTTTTTACTTTATTTTCTTTGTAATTTTTATTAATGCTAAAACATTCTATGCTAAGCGTAATCTGTACTTTATCGTCACTTTACTCCTACATGTTAAGCCGATTCTGGCTAATATTAGCTGAAGTAAATTGTGCACGTTTGAAAATTTATTCGTTTAATGAATGCCTAAAGCCGAAGCTGGTGCAGAGTAACGTAACATAAGCAAACAATGGTAGGGGTAACGTCTCGTTCGCAAATCGTGACTAATCTGCAATTGACCGTTAAACTGATATCTAAATTATACATTGTAATAGCTACAACAAAATGGTTGTACGTTTTTCGATTTCTCCGGCCGAGAGCGACCACGCCCGCACTCAGATGCGTCCGATGACATTTAACAGGCCCGATATTGTTTGCCCCCATAGACGTGAAACTAAATAGATGTAGATTTAAGTAAATACTATCTTTTAAAAATTACATCGTCATATCGAACAAGACAGTTTCTTAAAAACATGCAAAATTCTTAAATTTCTCAAAATTTTCACATTCCTAGCCCTACGTTGCAAGTTGTTCTAACCAGCTCCGAAGTATACAATACCTGCTGTTATCAAGAGCATTTTTCAGGGATTAATGCATTTTTGCTAAGAATTGAGTTACGAGCTCAAAATAATGCCGAACAATAGAAAATTTTGACACTCGATGCCGATTGGAAAAATCAGGATAAGCAGATTTGAACACGATACGTCATCTATTTTGTTTCGTGTCAGTATTTGCCCCGCCATTTTCGCATTGACAACCTTCGATCAGATATGAGGAACATTTTGTATACGACTGGAATTTATGCGGGATTATGTTTGGCGCTTGTTGTGATTTTGTTTATCGGGACCGTTTCGAGTGAAAGTGAAAGTGGACAAATGGTACGGGTTTCACATAATTTTTGTGTCTATATTTTACTATGTATCCAGTAAAACGTGAGTCTTTATTTGTTTAGGGATTTTTAACTCGTGTCAAGTCAGCTTTATTAAGCATAATGAGCATACAGGACTGACTGACTGGCAGAATACACGTTCCGATCGACGTCCTCATACTAGCAATGTAAGATGGGTACTTCCCAGTTTAGTTCGAAAAAAAATCAAACAATGCTCTTTATAATATCAACCTTAGCCGATAAATTCATTTTGACTCTCAACTAGGTAAATACACCATTTAAATAATAAATAACAAAACATACATTAAATTATAAATAACATTAACCACTTATTACAAGCCAGACAACCTGTTTGCTACTATTTTGATAAAAGTGTCAAAATAAATATTGCTAAAGACATTCACGCACAAATCAAAAATAATGACACATCCGTGCTCTCGTTCCATCTGGTATTCATCAATTTTTTATGTGAATACCGGTATTTATATCTTTGTTGTCAAACGAGCCTTCAATAACCTCTATATTTAACGATATTATATTGGAGTCCAGTAAGAGAAAATCAATATTTTTTGTAACATTCGACGTATAGAAAAATTAATAAAAAATCGTTTAGATGCCTATTTTTGGATATTGTATTTTGACACTTCATCTTCTTATTCCTGTAATTTTGCTTCTTTCTTACTTTTAGTTCTGGAAGTTCTACCAGTAGGTCTATTACCCGTTTCACTAACTAGTCTTAACATAGGTATCTTCTCCTGACTCATACTAATTAGTAAGACTTAATCCATTTTCATCAATCACCATAGGTATCAAACCTAGTAGGGATGGTTGATGAAATAATTCAATTATCAAAGTGTTATCTGATATTAACTTTAATTAATGAACGAACGAGGTGCCTATTAAAAACCATTGTTTGTATTTAATAACTTAGAACATCCAAAAATGTTTACAAAAACTGAAAGTTTGTTAATAGTACGTTCGTTAAAGACGTTATCTGTAACAGGTCTGTAAAAGAATTTGTATCTGTCCGTCAATTTATGGTCGGCAATAAAGCAATGCTGGAATAAATTAAAATGATGAACTGGCCTTTCAGTTTTGAGAGCAAACTCCACAGAGCCCAGTCACGAAAGTGAAAGACGAGATTTATGTTTGGGACAAACTGTCGTTATGACAGACATGTCATGAGGCGAGGGAATTCACGAAGTGCATGATTGGGTAATGGAAAAAGATTTCAATATGAACAGTAAACAAGTTAATATTATACCAGCAGGAAGTTATGTCGAAATATCTTCAGTAGTAAAAAAAACAATTAGTTTCTTAAACTGTTCCCAAAAATTAGCTAATATTTTTTTTGTAATAAGAAAAGGGGCTGCAGTGGGACAGTTTAGGTTATAATTTAATAATTGTGTAATAAATTCAATAGCTAGGTTCATCTACATTCGAAAACAAAACTTTAGACCGAAAGATTTATTAACGGCATTACTTTTCAAAGTATTCACATCAACAAAAAAATTCTGATACATCTTACTTAAAATAGGCAAAACAATCTGAAAATATCAGCAAAGCATGCTTTAATAGAAATTATTCGCTGAAATCTTATCTGTCACTTCGTTGAAATATTCTTAAGTAGGTACAGTCAGGAGCACGTTGAGCTTTACACTTGCAGTACAATTTTGGCTCTTATGACATAGAACTTAAGAACGGTACAAAGTCTGATATACATATCCTTTACAAAGGTCGATCTGTTCTTGACTGTACATAAATTAACAATTTATTGCATCATTACATTAAAATCTAATTTTGTCATTGCAGCTGTTATAATATTATGTTTTGACTGACTTACTTACTTTACAACTTTGAAGTTAAATGAAATAGTTTATTTATAGGCTAGACCTTCACAGACACTTTCTCTAGATATGCAGTTCTTATCATTATATGTTGAAACTACTGTAAAACTACTCTATCAGCTCCCTTCTTTATAGTAATATTGTACCTTAAAATATACATGAATAATAAATATACATGCATGCATGATTCTTGCAACATTGTAAATGAGAATGTGTTATCAGAATCTTTCTAGAGTAAACAAGTCGTGCCACTGTCGTGCTCAATCTTCACTATGCCTTTACCGGCTACTTTGAGTAAATCGTCTTCTTGTCCTGCCTCTGGGCATTTGGATCCTGTTTTATGTTCATAAATTGTTGATGGCGTGTGCTACTTTTAAAATTATTGTATGACGATTCAACGAAACTGATTGTTACTGCCTCAGTAGTATACTGTGAGTATACTCAATACTAAGACTTGTTTATTCAAACGACTACAAGATATTTTTTGACGTCTGCATGCAAGCTACATACAAAATGCTTAAAGTAATAATAAACTCTGAATTAACGCGATCATTCCTTGATTATCGTTTATCGTTCGACGTTATTCGTACATAATATCAATTTAAAATGTAACATTACTTACAAGTACATGCTCTGATTTGATTTGATTTGATTGAAAGTATTAATTGCTACCATTTTTATACTGTTCCATTCCTATGTTCTACACAATAGGATAAAAGTTCCACTACACATACTTACCTACTTGCTTTGCTTCACTTGCATTTGTATCTGTCTTTATTTTTATCTCAGTGTCGTCGAGGTATTTATAATGACCGTTCTTGGTTCCGTGACTTATCTGGCGTCTCTGCAATTTATATTGCCTTTTATTTCTATGTTCACTTTTAGTTTCCTCATTCGTTTAAAAGTATGGTTTCACTCAGACATGCCATAAAGTCAATTTATTATAACAGTTGTCATAATTCTGTTTATAGATTTCCGTAGTAAACAAGGAATCCTCAGTTTTGCCATTTCCGTCTGTACGCGGTCTAGCTCAGAAACGCTTAATTCTAGGAAGCTGTAGTCTGACATATTATGTGTACTAAAAATTTGGTAGCACAAAATCATATTTTTTTTCTAGGATGAGGCATCTCATGTAAAAAGCTGATGATTTTTTTGTCGCGTTCCCTCCACGGTGTGTCGTAAGATACTCTTAGCTCTCTAAAAATAATGTGGATGTAGGAATATTATTTTTCAACACAGTAATCCGTTATGGAGATAATTTTATACGCACTAAAAAAAAGAATACCTACTTTACTTATTATTTATTTGTTTCGTAAATAATAAACTATCTACTCTAGTTTCTTCATTGTATTTGTCTAAGCCTTTAGTGCCTCATGTGAGGTTAACACTGTCTACTGTAACACTAAATATGGTCTGAGTAACATTTTACGTGCGCTCGTAAACGTTGATGCATTAGGCGCATAACGCTACTTAATAGCCTCTGTCTAGGTTGAAGTGCTAAGCGGGTTACACATGACATACAGTAAGTATATACATCACTACATAGTATAAAACAAAGTCGCTTTCTCTGTCCCTATGTCCCTATGTCCCTTTGTATGCTTAAATCTTTAAAACTACGCAACGGATTTTGATGCGGTTTTTTTTAATTGATAGAGTGATTCAAGGGGAAGGTTTTAAAGTATCATACATCCCAAAATTCCCACGGGAAAGCGGGATACACGCAAACGAAGTTGCGCGGGTTTCGCTAGTTGAATATAGAATATAAATAGACGTAAAAATAGCAGTAAGGATATGAATAAACGCAGAGATAACGTTAAGTCATAGATAGTACCTAAACATAATTGTTGGTGGATCGAAGTGGTGCACAAAATTTTATTACAATTCTTTGATTTATTTTAATTCAGAAGAAAGAATTTACGCGATAAAAGTATTCTTGATTCAACGGTAGTAGTGGAAGGAGGGGAACTGGGCTACATATCATGATCAACTCTTATAGTAATATTATTAAAGCCTTATTTTGAAATGTATGATGACGTCTTTCAACCAAGCTAACTTTCCTACTGCTTTAGCAGTTTGTGGCATCACCAACATATATTAACGGGAATTTTTTTATTTATTCAAAGCGCACCATGAGATATCTTTAGCATCATAGTAATGCATAATGGTTTTTAAAAAGTTCATAGTAGCTGCCCTGAGCAAGCTATTCACGACCTTGCAAATGAAATGTAGAAAGAAAACAATTACAAATAAAGGAATAGAAAGTTTCTTTTAAGAAACACGTTTATCAGAACTGATATTTTTCGTATGGATCTTGAATACACCATTGTATTTTTATCAAGATATTTTCCAAAACGTGAGCAATGATTACAGTGGATAACAAACCAGCCTATTACCCACTTAAAGGAAAACATCGTGAGAATACGCGCACGTTTAAGATACTATGTTTTGGAATGATGTGTCACCTAACTTAGGACGCTCTTCTGGATTATCGACAAGTGATGGTCGTGGATTTGTTTAAAATCAGTATTTTGATCAAATAATTAGCTATATATATTTGATAACTTTAAGCTCAATTTATTGGAAGTTGTTGATATAAGACGTGTTTCGAAAACGTCTCTGCTTTTTGCATTAATACTTAAATTATATTGTGTTGTGTTTTATATGAGCCAAACGTATCAAATAAAAGCTTGTTTTTTTCTTCAATTCAAGAATTAATTTCTCTTGCTTTAGAATTTACCCGATGCGACAAGCCAACACGTACACGTACAATCGATTAGTGAGCTTTATCATTATGTAATTTTTCTCCCTCATTTAAATCGAGCACAAATTACGAAAATGAATACTTAACAATGTAATCATGAGCTTCAATGTTTATAATACGAAAATGATTCAATCGTAAAAAATTTCGTTTTTCATGTCGGTCAAGAACGTGTAATTGTAGCTTGTAATGCCATAAAATAAAGAAATAAGCTGAGCTTCGAGCGTCAAGAAACATTGATAATCTCACCTACCTTAACCTTTTTTTTTATTGTAAAATGAAGCTCAATATTTTGCTACAATGCGATAATTTCTTGTACCATACAAGGTAACCTCTTCAACTTTAAATATATTAAAATATTATAGTTGTAAATCATCGAAAGTATATTATTGGATAATTATTGCCAATTAACAAGTGTGATTTAAGTGTTTTAAGTGATCTACTTGTTTGAAAAATTCAACGAATCAATCAAATCAAATACCATAACAACTACTATAATAGTTTTCGTCCTAGCTGAGGCCCGCCTCCTTATCTATTGGATTTACAGGGTCCACTAACCCTAAAGGTTTCAAGGAGTCCGTTTCAGCATAAGGATTTCACAGGATCTGTTACCTCAGATTAATAATTTGAAAAAGTTCGTTGTCTCAGTTAAGGTTTTGATCTCAGCTTAAGGATTTGTAAGGTAATGAATACTTAAGGCTAAGGATTTTGTGGAGGTAACCAGTAGTCAATCACAGGAAAAACCAGTCTAGGTCAAAAGTCTTCAGTATATTGATACTTTTATAGATGATTTGACACAATAATTAAACAAAGAATTGATTATTAACTTTACAGTAATTCCCACGGATGTCTACTTAAATATTACAGACAAATTATTTTGTAATTGTAAACTATTAGAGGTTATAATGTTTATTGCTAATAAAATACCGTTTTCAATAACAGCAAATAAGCATAAACATTTTATATTTGCTGGTTATGGTAACTGTTACCGTTGCAGACCAGTATGGTAACTCTAGCTTTTCCTGTTACCACGTCATCTAGCACGCACATCAGGACGCATCGGCTTTAATTAGCTAGTTTTTTTCTTAATGAGTGATCTCTAGCTGTAACCGGTATAAGGCTCCCGGATATATTACTTTTGTGGGAATAATCTTGACTTTATTTACTTTTTAAATCTTTCTCCATTTAAATTTCAGCTATGTGGTGTCTTTGGTTTGATCCTTTGTTATTTTATTCGTTTCCTAGTGGTCATCGTATTTTGATTCTTAAGTATTCTTGAATAAGTAGGCCATTAAAATTATAGGAAGATTTTTTTCAAATCCAAAAATTTTTTTTTTTTTTCATTTATCGATTACCTAATTCATATCTGTAAATAACCAAGAATATAAATTTTATGTGATTACTAAGTTCTTTGATTACATACACATTAACTAAACCAAACATATTATAAACATAAATTATAAATTAGAACCTAAATATAAACCTTAAAAAATATAATAAAATTACTAAGTTACATGTTCGTCATATTATTTTATTAATATGTGCTTCTATTTTTTATATATATTATTCCTAGACTTAATATATCGGCACTTTGATTCCCCGTTAATGCTGTCGTCAAGAAAATTATAATGGTCATAGGCAATAATATATTATCTGCAATATTTTCATCAATTACTTAATTAATAATAATTTTTACAGTTACATTACTTTCTTTATAATCTATACGCAGTATAAAAAGTTGTTTTAAGTACTTACTTATGTCTCTCTAAGAAAAAAAATAATTAAGTCTTTCTTAGCATAAGATTTTGAGAATTTAATATTTTTTTTACAATTGGACATTTTCAGTCTATACATTACATAATATTAAGTCCAAGGGTCAGACCTTTTTTTACAAAATAGATTTTTCATAATTCGAGATTATGGAGGTAATCTTTAAGGTTTTTCATATAACAGGTGTCGTAAAAGGCATTTACAAATTTTATACAAATTGTAAACATGCTGCCAACGCAATGACCCTTTCCATACGAGACCTTCTGTATCAGCAGGTAAACGGTACAACGTTTTTTACAAAACGCCTAACGGACGGTTGGACTTAAAAAAACATTAAAAAAACCATCGTATGTTGCGCCAGGTCAACAAAGGGAGCGTTTCTTGGGAGCGTTCACTTTTTGTTGCGTCAACCTTAAGTAAAATGTCAAGTCTTGGAACCAATATCCATGTAGGGAATAGTCTATCGAGCTTTTTACTTTTATTTCTAAGGTTTTTATCTAAACTGTTCTTTATTTTAATTAGATTGGCCTCATTCTTTACATCTTCGTTGAATTTATTGTTACTACCTGTGCTAACGGATTTGCGTGGATATCTTTCTCATCTTTAATTACTATTCCATGGGAACTGTGGCCCATGTGATGTTTCTGCATAATCGATTATTTACTAAAAACAATCAAAGTTTGCTTTTTTTTCTCATAGAGAAAAGTAAACTATCTTTGTATCAAATTCTCGTTAAACACTTGATCTGTTTATATTAACTAACTCTTATTTAAATATGCAAACTTTCACAATTATAACAATCAGTGGTAGAATTCCACGCCACAATTTATAATGTTTATGAGACTTCATAATACAAACAACAACTGCTAATTCAGATGATAAACTAAGTAAGAAAGTAGCAACAGGTTGCGGCTTATCGCCAAGCAATTTCTTCCAGACAACCTTAACCTACAAGCATATTAATTGTATATCAGATGAATTACTATCTTTGAAATATGCTAAATATAGTGTGAAGGGTACAGCAACCAGTTTTAGCAGCGTCTTGTCTCCTTACCTAATAACCATTGATTGGTAGCTATCTCACTAGCCAGTACAAGCTTTCACATAACGTCGATAAACTCTGCCTACGATAGCTTCACACAGACAGATTTACGAGCAGTCTTATCTAGTAATAGTATTTGTGCGTTACTTCCATTAGTAAGGAACACTTCGTAAGTGTTTAATACCGTTTCTAAAGACTCGCTCGTTTTCTTGTCTCGTTTCAAATTGGCTTGATAACTTTTCTGTCAATTTCGTTCACTTTTCCCTCTCAACGTTCATCGAGAAATGGTAGGTATAAAATATGTTTGTTTATATTGCAACTTTGTATTTTCTTCTTTTTGCCTTTTTGAATTTTCAACTTTGACTTCGTTTCTTCTTATTAACTAATCTATTAGGTACGATAGATGTTAATTCTGTTTCTAATTTAACTGTATTCTTCTTGTCACTATTTGTTATTACAATATTCTTTACTGATCTGTATTTATTATCGCGACTTTAGTCATCTTCTAACTACTTTAACAGCAAAGGAACTTCACTCTCTGCCTCGTCAGCGTCTGCAATTTCACCCAAACAAATTCTCAAACTTACATGACAGACCATTTATTATATTTTATTCCAAAGGAAGTTAGCCCAAAGCTAAACCTGATCCAGTTCTCACCACCTACGCAGCAATTATCCATAAACTGAGACCAGGTTGTTGATATAATCGGTATCATAACTGATTTAATAGCCTAAGGTATCGACCAAAGACATAAATCTAAACTTAATATTAAAAATCTTCAATGTAATGTTTCAGAATTTTATCAAAAAGATGAGTAGTTATCTTCTTTCCATCGAAAGAGAATAAATACAGTTCAAGTCCTGCTTCAAGTCCTGCTAATCTCCAGACATTTAGCTGATATTTTCATATACTTCTCAGTCTCACTGCATAGTCAAGTTATGATAAAAGTCGTCTGCGGATCGTGTCATACTACACGTGTCATCAACATCATCATAATCATCTGATCCTGTATTTGTATCTTCTTAGGATGGATGCCTATGTTCAGCAGTGAATAAACACTGGAATGATGTTATGTGTATAGTTTTCGACTTGAATTATTAACTTGAGTTATCCATATTAGATTTATGTCTGTGGTTTCGACCAATAGATAGATTGATTGAATGCCCAGTTTACGAATGTAAGCATTAAGTGATTACATTCATGTTGTATATGACAGCTCTAGTTTCTAAATCAGTATCGTGTTGGGTGTTTTAGTTTGTTGTAATTTGTTTTCTATATGATACAGTTTAACATCAAGTGTATAAATACGTGTTTTTGATGATAGAAGTCCACTATTGCCAGAGGGACATTTGTTCCCGTCAGATATTTCCATTTTAGTGACAAATTGTGTCTGTAAAAATAAATCAATTAAACAAATAAAAAAAGATTTCTGGTGTTAGTTTTCACGCGACTTCTGATAGCTTTTAAAGCCATTGAAGTATTAAACTGTATTTATTTAATTTGGGTGGACGATATAGCTAAACTCGCAGGTCGTACTTGGATGAGAATGGCACAGGACCGCGTTGGTTGGCGTACAAAAAGAGAGGCTGATGATGATTTAACTTGCAAGTTTATTCAGTTTGACAATCGCAACGGCATCATTCAGCTTCTCTCCAAATTTGTCCTGTACATTATCATCAGCACCTCAGCCACAAGATGTCTACTACTGGACATATTAATTATTAAATTCTTCCCCTTGTATATTTATTATATCAAAAAACCCATAAAACCCACGTTCTATTGGTCTCTCATGTATTGGTTTAATATTCTTTGGACTATTCCGACTATCGACTTTGGAAAACAAACATTCATTCTTCCACGTCCTAATCAAATAATTTGTTATCGGTCCGAGCGGTGCTTTACATGTTTCCGAGGCTTAGAACATTCATTGACTGATAAGCGGCTTCCGATTATAAATATTACGGTAGATGGTATTTTAGAAGTAATTTATTGTTTGTCAAATAAGAATGTATACAGTAGTGTATCATTAGAGATACATAAGTGTGTCCCTAGAATTGCTAAAGAGTCATTTTAAACTTTTTACACATAATTAGTAATTTTCCAGCGATATGACAAATATATTTGTGTTCTTTGAGAAAACGTAACTTGTCCCTTTCTTTTGTAGTAATAAGGTTACAAACAACAATTTTTGTCTTCTGATTTCAAAGTACATCATTTCAATACGTGTGGTAGGTACCTATACAAATATGCTTGTAACTAACTGATCTATTCTCACGACACAAATCCAAGGAAAAAAATAATAAAAAAATACACTATTTCGTTGCTTTTGCGCCCACGGGAAGTGAGGCTAATCGCTAACTATTCTTCAGATAATCCAAAGATATATGATCTATCATCGTAACTTAAGGCGACGATAAAAACCGAATTCTTAACTGATATATTATTATTATATTAGTAGCATTATTAGAGGTAATCCCTTTACTCAATATTTGGAAACCTTGACCGGCGCTAGTTACATCTTTCTTTCGTTGACTGTACCTACATAGCACCTATTTTCGCCCAAAATTACTTTGGTGTATGTCTTCATCTTAACATTAAAAATTTTAATAAGCTAACAAATCGGCTACCGTGTAACGGACGATAGATTTATAACGGATAATGAAGCAATTATACTGATCTATGAATAAATTTCTAAAGAATGTTGACATGAGGGCGGGGGAAAAGTTACGAAAATGGGCATCAAATATTTTAAAGTTGGGAAATAACCAGCATTTTAGTAGATCAGTATCAGTACAGCTGGAAAGAAGAAGAAGAAAGGTTGAATTGTGCACGGTTGGAAACTTAGAAAACGAGAAGTATCGGGACAAGCCCACCACACATTCCCACCGATGTGTCTCCTGTGTAGCCAGGATCAACAACGGCGACCTCAGATTGACAATAAGCGATGAAGCTTATTGACGTTCCGGGGGAGAAAACACAGCTGTCTTGGAACTCAAAACGAATTTAATCAGAATGGAGATAGTCGGAGTAGGAAGTATTGAAAGGACTTCCCTCCGAAGTATTAAAACCGAGTACTATGTCAGAGGAGACGACAAAGTCGAAGTGAGAGGTAGAAAAATGACAAATTAACTACCTACTTTTTACTACTACCAATTTTTATAACTATGTAGTTATTTTGGCATCCTCTCAGCCTCTTTTTTTTTCATAGAATTCTTATTTAGAACTGATAGTTTTTATTTCAATTATCCAGTGTGACTCACAAGATAGGTACTTGTAGTAAATATTACAAACATCCAAATTATTTCCAAATGCCATTGAACTGTTGATGATGTCACGTCGCACTTGTTACTAAGTTACGTTTGAAAAAATCTAATAAAAAAAATTAAAAAAAGTAAATTTGAGTAAGGTTACGTCATCAACAAAAAGAGTCTGTTGAACGCACGTAACGCAATTAAAACAATAATCTCCCAAGGTATAGAGAACAAGTCAGTGATACCACATTTGGAACTATGGACTACTAGCGAGTGCCAGCGACTTTATACGCGCAATCCTGTTACTCCCATTCCCGGGGTAATTTCTTGAATGAGACCGTAGCTTGTCTGGCTACTTTTTCCATAAAAAATAGTCTAGACGTACACTCCGAATCACGTACAAGTTTGATACTTTTAAACTCATCCAAACATTGCATGGTAGTTACCGTTGCTGAACTTGTTTATTCAACGACGTAATGAATAATTTTAAAATATACGATACTTTTGCACAATCAACGTGCGCCTGAGCATAATGAATGTGCCATGTGGCAGCAATCAATCAGTTGAATTGCTCTTCCAATATCGGTTAATAAAAATGCATTTTGCAATGACGTATCAGTTTATTTTTGAACATTATTGACTTTCATGTAGGTAATATGTTTATAATGATTAATTGATATGTCACTTTCGAAAGTAATAATAAGTACACAACTCACACAGCGTCAACTGGACCTAATTCACTTAAATGACGCTGTGTGAGTTGCGTGACAAGTATTGAAAAACCTCATGTAGGTAAGAGTGTCAAATAAACCAATACCTTTAAACTGGTAACCTTTAATAAATACTTTGATACTACTGTTTGCATCTATGATATTAATCCCTGTAGTATAAATAGTAATTAATCGTATTTGTATAAAGCTTCCTCCAGATCTCCTCCATTCTCTGAGTGACGAGTTGATTTTCAAAGCACCAAATAAGCATGACAAGACAGTGATGTTGTGATTTTACACGAATGCTATTATCTCGTTAACAAGAGCTGTTAAAAAAGAATCATTGACATCGAATTAGTAAACATCATGTGCAATAACTTAATCATCAGCCAAAAACCTCAACTTTGTTGTTCAGTAATATTTTCCGCTAGTATTGTTTAGTGCTCTCCTCGCTAAGCTAATTGGCGGTAATTTATCTAATATTTGTGTGATTAACATTTCTATCCAGACATGATTCTGTTCGCCGAACATATTTTTTTCATTAAGCGATGGGCATTCGGCGAGCTTCTGCATGTCTGGTCGAAGCATAATCGCCCTAATGTCACCTAATACGCAATATAACAAGTTTACCACCATATTAATATTGCATAAAATCCTTATTGAGATTTTAAATGGTATTCAATTCCGATTTCATTGCTTACCGTTTCCTATACTTATAGGATATAAAATTTAAATTCGCCATAAAATCTATCCAATAATTGCGATTCATAAACTAAAGTTACTTGTTGCAAAAGTAATTAGTGTTTGCATTAAGGCACATAATTTTTTTACGATATTTGATTTAGAAGATAAAAATAGTTGATAACTACAGAAAGCTAAGAAAGCAGGTTGTTGCTACTTCTAAGAAGATTATATTTTTATTATGGAAGTGGCAGACAGCGGCGGTGATGATTGGATGACCTAGACTCGTGGAATAAGAATGGCCTCTGAAGGCTGATGGATCGGAAGTTCTGGAGAAAGGGTAGGCAGTGGGACATTATAGGCTTCAAATAATATAAAGAAGTAAACTAGTGGGTCACCTGATGGTAAGCAATCACCACTGCAGTCTTAGCCACTTCTGGAGAAGAATCTCGGGCATGCCAACGCTCGAGACCTGCATGTGCCAAAATAATAAAGAAAGCCAGCAGGCAGCTTAAGAGCATAGGAGTTTTAGATATTTTTAAAAATGTCAAGGACTGGAAATAAAATCATTCATTTGTATTGAGCATTGCATTTTTAAATTTCATTCAAAATTTTCTCTCACTTTTGCATATTCTAGAAGTTGAATAATCTGTGGTACCATCAATAGGCTCAATTAATGTTGTCTCTGCATTGTAAGATCACTTGTAGCAATTACAATCGTTCAAGAACAAATCAATTCTTAGAATGGCATCTCTTATTTTTTCAGCTGCCATCTGCCAATGTTTCCTAAAAAAAACGATTCATTACCTCATTGCTATGCTTATTTTATTAGCCTAGTTCCAACTTGTCATTAGTAAACAGAATTACGTCAATCTTTATATATTGAAAAACGTACCGTTCGTGTGACAGTACTTGTAAAGTTAAAAGTCATGACCGCTTGCAAACGAACGAGCAAGACAAACACAATAAATCATTGTCAAAGATTCAAACATATAACATTAAATTATTTTTAGACAAAACGCCCACCACACATTTCGCTGTGTCTCCTGTAAAGCCAGGATTAACAACGGCGTTCACAGAGTGGCAATAAGCAGTGGAGCTCATTGACGTTCCGCGAGAATAACTAATACTGTCTTGGAATTCACGGGGTTCAATCACAAATATATTAGACGGAGTAGGAAGGATTTAAAACAGACATGACAAATACGGATTAACAGAATTTTATGAGTGATGATAAACACAAACAAGCCTTTACAACTGAAGAAATAATCCCAAAAATACCTTCAGAAACACGCGCCCTATTCAAACATCTCCCATAACCAAACACCGTTAAAATGAACTCTAAAGTGTTTTCGACTGACAAAGGGATCTTTACACAGTTTGTTGTGATGACGGTCTATGCACGTCACAAGTTAAACATCTTAACCTTAGACCTTTTGATAGGTTCATAGTGTAAAAAGAAAAGGGTCACTTCAATGGCACTGATGATTCCCTCTTTAAGCTTGGAAAGTATGAATGAACTCTGTGTTCCTGGTAAATTTTGCAGAGGTCGAATTATTATCATTTGATTTTGTACCTTTTTTTATGTTTTTTGAGACATATCAGTTCCATGGTTATGGCTATCTCCCATCTTAGGACCATTTCATTATAATTTATGTTATAGTTAGTCTTTCTTTTAGATAAATGGTCAGTTTTTGTATGATTTTCCAATAATTAATCTAACAGATAGACTATCTGAAGCTAATCAAGAACATGAGAAATCAGCCCTAAAAATTTTAGTCCGGTGGTTAAAAAACCTATCTCAAGAATCAAAAATTATATGATTTTAGTAAAGATATAAATATCCAGTATACCTACTAGTTTACTTTTGCAAAGAGCTCGTTTATTGAATGGGGTATTATACCTATCTAAACGTAAGTAAGTGCTCTGCGGATAGGATCATAAACCACTTTAAGAATATTTTTAGAACGCTATAAATTTCCCATCAAGCAGGCTATGATTATTTCAAACTTGAATGAAGATATGAAAGTACTAGGAGGTCATAACATCGCAAGAGGTTAGCCAGTTTGTATGAGACATGTGACATTGACTGGTCTCAACATGTTTTATGTGCTAAGCATATTTATGTAGATGACTCATAGTTGATATATTATGTATATTAACAACTATTTATAAAAAATGATTATTTTTTTTCATTTAAAATACAGTATCTATTTCCAATATTGATGAACTTCATTCTGTGGACTTCCGAATGAAGATACTTTCTGTTACCAAAACACGTATCGGGAAGACGTCCAATAATGAATTCGGAGACTTTATAGATTGAAACAAAATCTTCGTACTGGAGATAAGTTCACTGTCAAGTCTAGTGTTGATGAACCATAAACCCACATAACCATCCAATAAATACATTGCACGGAACTTGAATCAACAATGCGTGATAATGACACACAACATAATCTACTTCACACAGATTTAATATTCAAGTCAGTTAAACATTATTTTAATGAGTTTAATGAACCCGTAGTTAATCTTCATACAAATAACACTACATCCTACTTTGAGATACATTCGCATGCGAATAATGTGTACCGTTATGTAAAATCCGGAAATTTATGGACGGAAGGAAATAATAATGTATACTTTGTGTTATTTTAATCTCTAAATAATAAAACTCATTGCTTTTCTAACACGCAAAAATTGTTGGAATCCAAGTTTAAAATATACATATTTTGTGAACCATAAAAGGGATAAACACTGACAAAAGATATTCACTACTAATACCCGTTGTAAATTTACAAATTATTAATAAAATAAAAGTAGCCAATGTAAAAGTAATTTATAATCATTTACAAGCTTTTATTTAACTTGCAATATTACTTTACAGGTCAAATCTTGCAACTAAATTATCAAATATTACTTAGATGCACTTAAATATTACGTCTCTCCTATAAACTCCTACTTCGATGATAACCAGACCTAACATGTACTTCCGTTTGTTAAGTGCAAACGTACGCTGGTAACTAGTAATTTCATATACTGGGACATTGATAACTGTTAATGTCCGTGTACTATTTTTTGTATCTCAGATATCTATGAACGATCCCGTATTACTGACCAAGTCAAAGCTATGATTTATTAAAAAGACATCAATTTTCATTAGCTTTGCAGAATGTGTACTGTAGAATCTGCAGTACATCATCGTACCAATATGATGAATTATGGTTAACTAGAGCTAGTGACGCACTCTGTGTCAACAAGACTAGAGAAGTTATTAATAATAACGCTACTGCAGAAGTTAGAAGTCGCGAAGTTTTCTGCAAGCAGCTACGCTTACGCTACCTACCTATTATCTGTAGGAAGCGTAAGACATACATGTTAGTTAATAAACAATTTGTTTAGAAATTTAGCAATAACAATGATTGAAAATACCGATTCGATTAATAATAATAAAATATGAATTTGAAATCTTTTAAAATTGAATACCCGTTGCAGCCCTTTTGAAATACTTCTTCTAGTGTCTGGTAGCTATGTTAGTTTCAATACAGCAAAAGTATTAGATACATCAAAGAATAATTTTGTTGTATACAAAGGTATAGATTTCTAAAATGTTCATAAAAGACTTCAGTTAAGTTTATTACGTCTCGTAACATTAAATATATCTGTTGTCACAAGTAATAAAAATTTCTAACGAGCCATTATGACTTTTATCTGTCATCTCGTATATTTCTTTGTTTGTACAGTTGTCAGTTTTCTTTCAATTTAATATGTAATGTTCTCATTAGATTTCCTCCTTTTTCTGGATCGGTGATATAAAATCTAACGATATCTTGTTAGTTGGAAACTAACACAGAACATTTTTGTTCGTGGTAATTTACAAACTTCATTTGGTGAATGAGAGATTTGGAAATCTAATGTCTTCTAGACTCGTTTAGGATCATAAGTACAACCTTGCCAGCTGTGTTTGCTTAACATCATTGCCTTTGTCATCATTATCATATCTCAGATATGCCCTTCATCAGAAAAACCTGTGGTTCCATTAGAAATATAATATTAACTAGTAACATTAGGAACATAATTAAAAAGAAAGCACGCGTTGAAAAAAAATATAATTAAGGTCACTAATTCATATTTTGTGAGCACTTAATAAACTTTTCAAAGGGTAATAATTACTACAGATTATATTACGCTTCGTGGCATTTAATATATAGCTTTGAATCAGTTTGATAATAAAAATTTGTGGAATCATCACCAAATGGATCTTAAACTGTAAATTTTATTAGAAATCTAAAGATCTCATTGTATGTAATTGGTATATTTTTTGAACATAAAACAATCTGGAAGCAAGTCATGGAATGGTACATCAACGTTGAAATTTTAGTAAATCAGTATATTAAATCTAAAACACTCGGTTAATAATATTATGTATAATGTAACATTTCTATGTTTTTTAAGGAACCATGATATGTACACTAAACAAAGATATTCTAATATGAGTCAACACTAAAAATCCTTACTAATATTATAAATGAGAAAGTGAGTTTGTTTGTTTGTTTGTTATTCCTTCACGGCTTGACTAACCAACCGATCATTATGAAAATTTGTATATATATTGTCAGGGGTACAGAGTCCAACATAGGCTAAAGGCTCCCGTGAAAGTATGTCATTCCAAAGGGATTTTTTTTTCTACTATAGAGGGCGCTGGCTCGGCCAACAGATTCGGCTTCACAAGTCGTATGGGTTGTTTTGTTGTCAAACGAGATCTATGTCATACAATTAACTCGAGCGAAGACGCGGGCAAAAGCTAGTACTCTATAATTCTTTGAAATTCCATCTGTAGAGTAGATAATAAAGGTTCAGTACTTTGAAACTTACAAAGACGCATAAAATTGAAAGTGCTTGAAGTGAAGACCTGCATGGAACTAAAGTTGTCATAAACGAGACCATAAAAACTTGTGAAGCCATAAAAGTAATTATTCTTAATCTTCGGCAAATTGGAGATATTTTTAGCATGAAAAGAAACAACGAATAGAATATATTTATCGTTAGTGAAAATGTAATAACAAAATTGCAAAAATATATTCTTGGAAGTATTAAAAGAGTAATTAATAATATTAGTCTTGATTTCTGACAATTTATGGACTAAAGTCGTCATAGTCCCCATCAATATCCTCTAGAGTCCAAGATGAACTGGAGGACAAGGCTCTGGAAAAAGATTCATAAGACCGGTGGCCTCGTCCAGCAACTCTAGCAGTATAGCTTAAATTAATAAAAAGCAATGAGTTTGAATTAAGTGCTAAACTATCCAGATTAGCTCTGTCGCCTGTTTTATAGCTATAAATATTCATTAAATATAAATATCCATAAGCTATAATCTAAACTTAAATATACAGATAGTTCTATTAATCTTCAGGCTCAAACAAACAATATAGACTATACAATAGATGACGAGGAAACAGAACCTGCGACCTTTTACATTGCAGTGCAGATCGAGGCCAATATGGAGATTCTAATTTATATCGAAATCAGCTAATTATAAACTTCAATTGAACGGAGAAAGTAAATGAATAATAAGAACTTAATGAAATAGCTATTAGAATCATTGGCATCAACCATGATGACTCGATGATTTTCAACAAAAAAAACTTTTGTCGTTTATTTGCGAGAATTTCTTTTAACATGTCCAGACTTAACAATGACAAAGACTGTTGATTGCAGACAATATTTTTGAGAAAATGTTGTAGGTCATTATTATATTTTATCCGTAGTTTATTAATAACTATTGAGTACATAAATGTAAAAATAGAAGCCGCAAATATCTTATTAAACTCATAAACATATCTAGAAAAAGTAAAAAAATCGGGGATTCAAATTGAGCTCAGCAATAAGGTCACCGTATTGCAAATGCAATAGTTCATAAGTCTGTTTCCTTTGAATTGTTTTTCGTGTCTGTATATTGCAAATACAGCGTCTATCTAAATATAGAGGTTGACAAAAACATAACAAATATAAATTCCTAAAGAAGTATTTACTCTTCGCACACCTCTGTTTGTAAGAAAATCGAGCGTGTCACACTTTTTACTGCCTACTGTGACATTACAAACTATTTATTCATAGCAATGCTAGTTTTTACTTAATGTAAACTTTTTACAACTCAACCATCTCTATCTGCTTTACATAATATATTTTTATCGTTTTCTATTGTAACTTAACCGCCGATCAGAGAAAAGCAATGCAAATGAGTAATATCAAAACTTTCAGTTTTGTTGGCATTGTCCTTAAGACTCTAAATATGCGTCTTCTATTTTAATTTTTCTGATCACTAGTTCCATGACTGACAATTTGAAGATGGTCATTTCAGATTTCGTAGAATCATCAAATATAAGTAAATGATCATCATAACCACCCAATATACATAGACGTTCAATTTTCAGTTTATTATACAAAATAGCATTAACTAACGGTTATCTATCAACAGTTAGAAGAACTAAAACCAATGACATTACAACATGTAGATTGTTCACATCCTTTTGGAATTTAAAAAAAGCCATCCATAAAACACACAAATTAGGATGAAATCAATTATCAAGAGCAATATGTTACTTACAGTTCAGATGGCATCAACGTTTTTATGTCACCTGACGGTCACTGACTTATCGTAGCGACTGATTTCTATAGACAACAGTCAGGACCTAACCTAACGTGCTCTCCGAAGCCCAAAGAAACTAGAGATTTTTAAATCAACAGAATGTAGGCTAAGAACCTTAACTTTATGTTTAGTTTTGACATTACAACAACGCTAGTCTTAAGAGACATTGTAGCCCATTCTTCAGACCTATCTACACCGTTTAATGTAACATCAATGACTAAAACGATGCCCCTGACCTCTACCGGATTAATCTTTCCTTTTATTTCATAAGTACTTAATTCCGAAGCCATTAAAAAATCTCCATGGTTTTATTTTGTAGTTCCGATACGAAATTGCTTTTCCAAAGTCAATAAAGCTTGATTTACAGCTAGTAATCTCTACTTCTTAGATTAAATGAAATTGCCTTCTGCAGGATCAGACGTAGGGCGCTCTATATTTGTCTTGCTTATATTAAAATATTCAAATTCAACTTTACCTTTATCATTTTTACTTTTTAATTTATAGAAAGTAATTATAAATTAAATTAAAAACTTTTTGTTTCTCTCTATCTATTAGATTGGATTGTTTATAGTCTGTTTAGTGATTAATACTGCATTTAAACAGTATTGTTTATTAGGAACAGTTTTTAAATTTACTATATACAAATTAATGGTTTTCCCCCAACCAAAAAAACTGAAATGGTCTATGCACAGTCAAACATAGACGCGTTTCGTGTTTTAGTCCCTTTTATTTTCCTGACTTTGAAATTTATAACTTGTCAAATAAACTCTGACTCGCTGTAAAATTTTCGGTTCACTTCTTTTATTATTATTTTTAATGTCTTGAAGATCTTTTTACATCTCTTAAAATACCGTCTTTCGTACCGCGTTTCAACTAAGAAAATAAAGTTAATAATTACCCGTACAAGATTTATCATCCTTGTCAATATCAGTCATCAGGTTCCTCATAACTATCATCAAATGTTATGGACAGTAGCAGAGAATTAAAACGACAGGCGCCGGCGCATACTTGGCGCCATCCGGTGACTCATCGACATCGGCAAATATGGGTAGCATGGTAGTCTTGATATTTTAAACCCTTTAACGCAACAACAGCACTTTCCCCTAAAGCTAAGGAATTTGGAATTTGTCCACCTAAACTAATTTTTTTGAAATATTACGCCATGTCAAAACTGTAATAACCTAATGATGCTAAAATCATCCCAAAGCTTTCCATTTGCTGAAAACCTGGTTGGGAAACTAAACTATAGAGATAACTAACTGTGCAGCATTGACTACCATAATCACAATAGCAATTGTTTCTATCAACAGAAAAGTTCCGCTCATGTGCTTGCAGCCTTAGGTTTTGACCCTTAAAAGCTTTCATGCTTAATAAGCATGAAGTCTGATAAATTTCGCCGCTTTGTCACTTTTGATCTGATCATCAATCATGTTGTTTATATGTTTTAATAAAAAAAAACTTTTACCTCAACACAATTTTACAACTGAAGTAACTTGAGGATGCGCTTACGAACTCAGCTTGGCTCTATGAACATGAACACATGAATGGAACGCCTTAGCAGGTGTGGCGCTAATTCGCAATGTTTTTTGTGATTTAATAACTCATATTTTAATTCCTTTTCCACTTCGGGTTAAATGCTTTTTGCAAATGAAGTAAAACATACCAAAGTAAAAATTTTAGGTTTAGTTACTCGTCCGCATCCAAACTGGTCCGCGTCTGGGTTAGGACCTCACACTTTCGATAAAACCAGCATAGTTGATTTTTTGTTTTAAATGGGTATGATTTTCCCTTCAGTTCTAAAGAGTTTTCATATACCGAACTAATTTTTGTATTGTACGACAATTTTCTATCAAAGACGTAGGTGTCTTCATGTAGATTGTCCTATAAGCATTCAAATAAAATACTTATTCTTATATTGTTAATAAATTACGACTAGCTCATGAATCACGCGAGTTCTTTCCAAGAATGTTTATCTGGCAGATTATTCAAAGAGACATGGTAATATATATTTTAAGTCGGTATCGTAAGTACGTAAAAGTAATTGGATAAAAAAGTTCATATCTCTATATACGGACAGACAAAGAATCTGTATACAGCCTTGCTCCTACGCATGTCGTTACGAATTGAAGTCATCATGTGCGGAAATGTTAATTTTTATGTGTCACTTACACTTGCGTCGAAAAGGTTGGAGTTTGACTGTTGTCTGCTGATGATGATTGTTGATGTTTAAAATTTTAATTTCACTAAATTCTTATATTAGGGTATTGTTACGACATAGTTGTATTCACGCCTTCGTGTAGATGACGTTTTTCTTTTTTTGTGAACCTGTAATGTCTCACTGCCAGGCACTATCTGTCACTCCACTCTTTTGTCTCTTTTTCTATCTCTATCTAACTATCTTCTTTTGGGTCTTCCACATTGCCGTTTACTGTATACTGGAACCCAATTGCTTGGCTCATAGCTCATCCGACACGTGGAAAATGTGACCAGTTCCATTTCAGCCTTGTATTTGTGCGACCCACATCTATAATTTTAGTCTTGGAGCGCAATGTTGAGTTATTAATACGGTCTGTAAGGCTCGCGCCCAGTATTTACAGGATATACCATTCATGTAATAACATAAGAGAATAAATAAAATTCAGGAAACTATCCAAATAATCATACTTCTCAAAGATTATTCTTCAAATGTTGCTATTATATGTAACATTAATATAACTGTTAATGGTCAGAAATCAGAGCAGGCTGGTTATGGTCTAAACACTGCTGAGCTACAGCCATCAGTTATTATACAAATATTTGTTTGAGTATTTATGTAAATAAATCAATTTAGAAAAATGTTACCAGGCCACCATAATATATTATGATCCCAATAAAACGCTTTCCGTTTAGAAAACTTTGCAATTATTGTTATAGATTGGCCAATTATCTATCATTTTCATCAACGGATTGGTTTTGTAATTTAAAACCCTTAGGCATTACCAATCATAACATAGTTTATTCTGACATATACATAACATCACGCTCGTTGTGCCCCAGCACATCGAGCAGTGTACAACATCAAATTTTGTTTTCCTTGTCCTCATTTACAAGAAAATCTTAGAAATGCACCGAAGGTACTCTTGTATAAAAGAAACTTGCTTAAATATTTAGTATTAGTAAACCCCGCCAATTCTAATAAATAAAAAACATTGTAAAAATGATGAAAATGTTTTAACCTACTTTTGAATTTTATTATATTTGAGTCCTAATGGTCTGACCTGCAGACCGGTAAAGTCTGCATTTTTGCTGAATCATTTTTGAAATTTTGTTGTATCTTAGTGAGTCATCTGAAATGTTCTTCAAACGGAAGTTATTATGTTTTGGGAACACTAATATCTTGAAAAATAGTAATGAGATGTCTAGGTTACATGTTAGGTTACGATGTACGTTTCATTAAATATAATTAGAAAATGAATGCCATACAATTTTCTGTTAAATCTAAATTGCTATGTACCCCAATTTAAGTTAACCTGTGCATTATCAATTTCAAATCTACAGTCCGCATTCGATTAATTTTATATTGGCATATCTCAAAAGATTTAAAATTGTATAGCTTTCGTTACCGTCTTAGTTATAATCTTCTTTGTTTAATTTATTTCTCGTTTCATTATCATAGACATCAGTACTGTAGTTGCGTAGTTGTTTGTGTGTTATATTTACCAACAGTTGTTATTCATAGATGATCCCAATGGTTGTTAAAAGATCATCAAGTTACCGTACGTCAGGCAATAGACGTCCAGTAGAAGGAGTTGGTCATTCCTCCAATTTTCTTTCTTGAATCTCCATGTATGTCATCTTAATCGAATGCCTAAAAGCGTGAGATTGCCTTGGTATTTCACAATTTAATAATAACTTTTATTACCTTACCGACACTTCGTAGGCGTGAAGTCACTCACACAAAATACTGAATCACCAAAATAAATATTATCCATAATTACAATCCTTATGCGTTAATGGTTTCCTTTCTCTTTTGATATTGCTTTTGTTGAATTGGATTGAAATGTTACTAGGTTTTTACCATGACTTTGCTCGCAATCACAAAAATATAACGTTTTGAATCATTTTTCGTTACTGGAAAATTTTGGGTCGAATTTTTGCTCTGTTGAATTCTATTGTGACATAAACAAATTTAACAAGACTTTGCTAGGATTTACAGTAGAAAAAACCAGAACAAAATAATGTCCTTTAAATAATAATAACGCTAAATTGTTTTAAAAGCATAGTGCTCAAACTTCTTGACTTGAAAACGAGTTCTGACTCTAGCTAGAAAGAGACTATTATAAAGATTCACGGCATTATTTAGTAAGAAAGTTGAGATGTTATCCTAAAATTTTAAAAATAAAAAAGTTGTCACGTTCCGTCTCCCGTTAAAAGTTGTCCAAACATGGACTCACCTGGACAAACATGGCTGTCTGGGTTACTGAACTAACGAAAGGAACTTGATTATGCCATGATGAGAAGAGTGATTGGTTTTTATGAAGTTGGAGAAGACAATGAAGAAAATCTCAATAGCCATTTGCTGATAGAAAGTAAAGTTTCAAAACACAAAATGATTAGTTGTGATGGAAATATTGTTGATTTTATGCATATTGGTTTAATTATTAACATTCAATAAAAACCAACAAATAAAAATGGATATCAAATCAACCTAACAATATGTAAGTCAGAATTCATTCGAGTTTGGTTAAAAGGTTCATATGAAATTTTCTATGAACATTAATTATCGAACTGTATTTGCATATGACGTAACGCTATTTAATTTGAAAGAGCGATGTAAGATACTCTTTTACCCGGTATCACCAAAAATTCACATAAAATTTTGAAGACCATATATTATAGACAAAAGTTTAAATTGTCACTTATGTTTAGAAAATGCCCTACGATTACGATACGGATACCTTAGTAAGGGGATACGTTAGAGTTAGTTGGAGAAAAAGGCCATTAAGGAATCTTAATAGAATCCTAGCTACGTCCTTGATCAAAATTAAATGTCGACTGATATGTGAATGACTTCAACCTCAAGCAACATCAACATTCCCGAATAAGCATACTTTGGCATATACAAAGCTGGTTATTCCGAGTAGTTTATAATGTTTAAATAGAGGATGTTATCATTTTGTTACACATTACATTTTTGATAAATATTACCGGTCTAACTAGTTAGAAGATCATAAAGTGTGGTATGTGGTCTAATATTATTACATATCTTGAGCATGTTTTTTTATTTTATTGCACACTGAATAATTTCTACATTCATCTAGTTCTCGTGTGTTATATGTCTTTTATGTGTTTTCAACATTAATTGCTTTCAAATGCTGGTAAGCTGTAGACAAAAACATTGACTACAGCTTTCCAGCAGTTGAATGTCACCTGACCACAGTCAGTTGAGCACACTCAATGATTGTTATCTATTAACAACAGTTCGGACCGACAACTTGACGTGCCTTCGAAAGACGGACGTAGGAAATTCGAGATTTTAAACTCATCGGAAGGCTGATAATTACTTCACTGGCATGTTCGTTCCTTTAGAAGTGTCACTCATAACCCTCCAAATCACCAACGAATCATATTTATCAAAATTAATGTTTATTTTTTTCTATTTTTGCAGGTAATTTTAATGCAATATCGTAGAAAACTTTGGTTATGGTAAGTTTTTTATTTTTAGCAGCCCGTTGTTTCACTAAAAGGAAAATACCTCCTCCCAGCTTCTTCAATACTCTCTGAATTAGGCCAGAGCTGGCCACTCTCTAAAATACTCCTTCGTCTTCTGGCTCTTCTAACTCAGTGTATAACTTCACTTTATTTCATTTCACTTAGGTTCCCGAGGGAATAGTGCCGACTTAATTCAAAGAATATATTTTTAAAGTGAAACATTTATTCAAGTAAAAAAAAGTCAAACCCAATCTAAAATTTCCAACCACTCTACCATCAGGTCCGATAATTACCGAAAAAGTTCTAGTTCCTGTAAAGTTCTATTTCTACCAAATGTATAAACCATAGATTTACGGCCAAAATTAATATGCGATCCGGATGGACTTTTTGCTATCTAGATTAAAAATTCAATACATTTTTTGACATAAAGTGTCATTAAAGTGTCATTTTTGTACGTAAATATCCGAGATTGAATTCACCGATAGATTATTAATTTTGGCTGTTAGTATATACTAGCGTACATATCGGCAATGGTTTGATTAAGGCGAGACCAAAAACAAAATACACTAGTGTGCGTGTAATGTACATGTGTGCAAGCAAGATAGTGCTAATTTTGTGGATTTTCCTTTTTGTTTGAGTTACATCTAGGCAATGCACAGGTAACCATATTTCATCACGTGTAATTAACACCAAAACTACACTTAAAACCATAAATTTGTGGGATTTGTTTTGAACACGAGTGACGTCAGACCGATACAGACCTAGCGTGTATAGGAAGAATGGTCTCGCCTATCTATCTCGCTCTAACAAACGCGTATGCTATGATCAATCTCTTTTACATTGCCGATCTAACGCTAGTATATAATAAATCTATGGTTTAACCAAATGAAGGCTCCAATACAGACATAACATATAAATTACTGAGTCAAAGATGTTCGATAATTCTGATTGCAAATTACCGTTTACCGATATAAAATGCACACGTACCGACAAACGCGTAATCTAGATGATAAAATAAGTCGTTATATCGTCAATCCCGATTGAAAGCGGAACATCAACAGAAAGTCAGCATCCGTTCAATCGCCTGACATATAGGGTTGACAAATCTTACAATATTCATTACTTACTTTGCATGTTTTTGTTGTTTTCTGTAACAAATAATGTACAGTCTACAAATAAAAGTGATAACCGGGGTTGAGAGATCAAAGATTTTTTGCTAATAATGAAATCATCGTTTTGTAACTTTGTAACTACATTGTATAATATTATTTAAATTCTATTGGCTGCCTGTAGACTGCTGTAATTTTAAATGTACTGAAGCAGGAAACTTTGCTTTTTTGGATAGGCCTCAAATTTAATTATTTATTTATATTCATCGATCAATATTTTATCTTATATAACCAAACGTTGAAATCAGAGATGCTTAATTTTTTTGATCGCGACAACCCTATATCAAAGTAAGACTCAATTTTCTAACCATTAGACCAGTAATATAGATAATAACAGTGATTTAATAAGTTTTATGATGTTGTAAATAGGTGATTCTTGACACTTTATCAATCGAAGCTCACGAATTATAGTATGAGAAAATTAAAACCATGATAGAACTCAAAATGTCAATTTCAACAAAAAGCTAAAATTTTTATGCAATAAATGATTTTAAAAATTCAATATTTAGACAATTGGTTTTTACAAACACGGGGCTACTAAATCTAAAGACAGAATCTTCAGAACCCAGAGAAACCAGACCCTTTTCAGGTATTTTGCAATTAAAAAGTTCATAAAATGTATAAAGTTACATTACCAAACTGCCCAGTTTCACACTTTTAGTAGATAGTAAAAATTACATCAGATAAACCATATAATAATGTATGCACTATAATATCACAGCTGACTTTCACATTTAAAATCTATATTATACTCCATATTTCTTCCAATTTATATTTCAAAATAAAATCTCTAGCTAATTTTGAACACCAATATAGTTTCTATTTATCAACGTCATATAAAAATACTCGGAGTTTTAATTAAAAATTACTATTCGTTCAGTCTATTTCAAATGCTGTCAGCAAGATAATTAATTTTAATAAAGATAATTGAATTTTTCAAGCCATTTTTGTTAAGCCATTTCACTTACGTTTTCGCACGGTTGGCGCTGCTTTCGATCGAGTGTGGGAAGATGCCAAGCGATGTACGAGGAAAAATGTTTGTTTACTTAAAAAGAATGTAGATATTTGTAGAGCGGTCTTAACTCAGTGGTTATGAAATCAGCTTATTAATCGTTAAAACGTAGGGGATCCAAAGGGATTTGCACTAGGACCAGTACCACAAAATTTCAGTTTTCAGACGTATATTTTAAGAGAGGTAGGGCACAGCGACAGATAATCCGCTCAAATTGGAGCAGCCCGTCTGGGGTCTCCACCTTACAGAAGATTGTAGCCAAATAGCATTGGTCTTGGTCATGGTATGTTCCTACGGTGAGTCAAGTCTCCAGAGCTCTACTTGGGGGGGTTGGGAGGATTGGCAACGCGTGAGTGACACCCCCGGTATTGCAAGCGTCTATAGGCTACGGTGATGCCTACCATCAGGCGAGCCATATGCTTGTTTGCCACGTTTGTTGCATAAAAAAAAGGACGGGTTGCACTCCGGGAGTGCCGGCAGAAGTGACCTCAATCTTACACTTTTTCGATTAGGCTACGGATCTGACGCGAGTTAAACATTTTTTGCCCATCTAAAAAAAGTGGCAAGCGCCACTAAAGAAGTTTTCATTAAAAAAAAAAAGGAAATATAAGTACAAATACTTCATTGCGGTAAAAAAGAAGTAAACTGTATTGTAGAGTCGATTACAATATTTTGTTTTTAATTCATTTTCATTCCACTTGAAACAATTCGTCTGAAGGACCACATTTTCTCTATAAAGGGATTTATTACATTATAAAATGTAAATAAAATTTGATTCATACTTATATGCATAATAGATAAAATTTTATGGTATCTAATACCTCGTTTATGCCACTGATTACATGTTACACTATGGACGTTATAGTAACACGATCGAAGTATACGATTTAACACATTTATTCACACCTTGCCCCCCATTAAGTACAAAGTGCTTATAAAATATGCAACACCATTAATTTTATAGGCAACTTGATATAATTCTACTATTAGCAAATACATTTTAATTATGGACCAAACTTGATTAAGTTCTTAAATATATTTGCGTTTATAATCCTAGGCGCAATCGAGCAGACAACTAATTACACAAAGTTCAGGAAGTAGGTTTGAAACAATCCTTCTAATATTACAAAGGCGAGTTGTGTGTATGTTTGTTACTTCTTCACGCTCAAATGGCTGGGCCAATATTTACGATATTTGGTATTTTATCCCGAAAAGTACCTACGCGATTCCCGTAGAAATTGATGAAAAGTCTTATATTGATGGCGCTGCTGTGCATAAATAAATAGACGCAAACGAAGTTGCACGGGTTTCACTAGTAATAAATAAATAAAAGTTTTTCTTTTTTGGATTAAAATTTGTCATTTTATTGTGAAAAATGACAGACTTTATCCCAAACATTAGGTGTAAGCATCTGTTAAATAATTTACAATGAATAATCATGAGTGATCGATCGTTAAAAGAAAACGTCTTCGAAGTAGTCACAGGAAATGTCGTCGATTTATTTAAAAATCGTCAAACGTACAAAACTGTTTACCAAAAACTATTTCAAAATAGGACACTTCTTGCATCACACACATCTAATAATGATGTACCAAATTGATATAACGAATGTCTTCCTTATTACTGGAGCTGAAAATTGAAATTCGCTAGTCATATTTCATCAAGTTGATTCTGTATACGCCCTCTTCATCATCATAATTGAATAATTCCATCGTATTAGGGACAGTACTACCGGAGTCATAGAATAGACCACTGTATTTGACCTCTCGTGATGAAACAAATAAGCATACTAACACTGCTGGAATGCAACTATAAGGAAATCAGTAAATATGGAGATAGATTACACATTTTACTTGCCTTCCAGAAGTATTAGCCCACATACTTCCTATCCTACTCCATCTAATTTATTTCTGATTCAATTCGTTGTGAGCTGCAAGACAGCTGTAGTTTTCTCTCCCAGGACTTCAATAAGCTTCATTGCTTATTGTCTATTTGATGGAATGTGTGGGGGGCTTATCCCGACTCTTCTTGTCGTAAAGCGAAAAGACAACCAGATGGTTGTTGATAAAGGAGTTGTTATCATTAAAATAAATCGTACAAAAACAATGCTGTCATTAATATAGGTGATCTTAATTTAGATTTAGAATATACCTCTAGGTGAAATAAAAATAAATAAATACGTAAAGTCTTACATAGCTAAAAACTACTAAACATCACACACAAATCTATAGACTAAAGCTAAAGTTATACCAGTTAAGGTCTAGCTGGTAAATTGTTAGAGTAAGTGTTGTATTATAACTTATAGAACTCGTTAAAGCAAAAACTGTTCATCTAATAATAAATAATGTCGCTGAAGCTTTAAATTTTAATTACAATATGACAAATGATTATTTTAATACTTACAATTATATAACATGTCCTATAATTTATTATCTTATTGCCAATTTCCTGCTATTGATTTTGCCGAGATTAAATTCAACCGTCAAAAAGAATGACGGATGGCACTCATTCCATAAATATATCCCACACCATTCTGGCGTGTCAATTAAAGTTGAGGAAGCTACAAAAAATCCAGGTCAGGTTTCAACTTTTCAAATGTGGACAGTCACTGACGTCTGTCAACGTCATTGTGACAAATCAAATCAGTTCAATTTACATGATACAGCCACAAAAAAGGTGATTATTTGATTGAGTTCATTTTCACTTTGATGCTTCTGATTGGACAAGTATAAATATCAAAACCGGTGTATATTAACCGGCGCTACAAAACAGAACTATATTTTAGAATATAACATTGAATTTATAAATCTAGACTAATTTTCTTGTTCTCGTGGGAATTTTGAAATTGATACACAGTTAGACCGTGACCTGGATTAATAAAAAATTATAGCAGTTAAACTACTAAACTGTCAAAATCTTGTTTTCCTGAGGCAATCTCTTCAGAATTTGGAAAAATGCATGTCTATATAGAGTTATTGTCTGCATAATAAAGAGGATATGAGCAAAGAAAATTCAGCCATCTAGATCCAACAGTTTGGGCGGTCAGTCACGACTTTTCTTTTTAATATTACAACATTATGTTGGTCATTTATTAATATCTTCTAAATTGACATAATTATTTCATTCGTAGAAAAACTTTGACCGATCTCAGTAATTTAAACCCTTGGGCCACATTTATCTAGAACTGCTAATTTGAAACGTTTAGTCGACAGTCCACGCTAAATTGCTACTGAGATACTAGAAAAGAATATCTCTAAATGGCCAATTTTGAAGCATATATTTTGCAGAAATCAATTTTCGGTATTTTAAACCTTAATTTAGTAAATAACATTTTATGGACCGTCGCCGTTCAAGTCTCTTTTTTGTTTTCTCTAAATTCATTGTGTCAGGGTATCTCTAACTTAATTCATATTGAGTTCTATCCAAGACTGTTGCAATTTATTCCTTGGGACATTAATGATCGTCCTCGCTACCCTATTATCATTTATCATAGTTAAATCATTTATTTGTATCTCCAAGACACATAGAAATGTACAGTTTATGTTGACAGTGTTGTAGTAGTAGAAATCTGTGCCGCAGTGATCATCAACTCAGTCTGTGTTCCTTGACATAGCTGTGGGTATGGATAGTGGGCTAGTAGTCAATATTTGTGGTTGATGAAGAACTTCTTAAATCTATGACAAAACACGATCCAAATATAGATAAAGCTAAAACCAAACAACCGAAAAGTAATTTTGTTTAACGAACCCGTCCAATCCAGTTTCGACTTTTTGTTTATGCTCTTAATTAATGTCAACTAATTTGAGTACCACATTTTATTAGTATTAGGAGCGTAGGAGTTCCCTAGTAATGGATGGTTTAATTAATTTTTAAAGATATTATTGTGTACGGTGTAATCATTCAAGATTTATCTGTTAATGATGTTTGAGTTCTAATAAAAGTCAGTTTTTTTTTATATTCCTGGACAAATTACACATAATATTAAATAATGTGGGATTTATATTTTTATTTAACACAGAGTCTCCTAGTTCTGACACTTTTACCTTTGCTTATAATATCGCCAAAATATTTGTTTTATCGGGACAAGCCCTCCATACATTCCCACCCATGTGTCTCCTGTGTAGCCAGGATCAACAACGGCGACCTCAGATTGGCAATAAGCGATGAAGCTTATTGACGTCCCGGGGTTGGGGAGAAAACTACAACTGTCTTGGAACTCACAACGAATTTAATCAGAAAGAAGATAGCCGGAGTAGAAAGTATTGAAAGGACTCTCATTAACAACTACGTGAGAGAGCAATTTGAAACAAAAGGCATTATACCCTTGATAGATGGCACATCCAGTGAGGCTCGATATTTTTCATCTTTAATTAACTAATCAAGAATTTTATTATTATTTATTATTATCGTCATCTTGCCCCACGTTATATGCTTATTCCACACTTGTGTTAGGGGTAGTATATTTACAACAGTGCGTTTGCGATTTTAAAATTTTTTTGTTCACTCAGTGCCTGAAGAACATTCTTGTGTGTTCACCTGAAGAACACACACGAGCGTCATCTGCGTGATATTTCTACGCATTCACGGGCATTAAAAATACGTCGGCTGCACAGTCTACATTTACGATTGTTAAATTTTCTCCGAATGGATAATAACTTTACTTGCAGGAACAAAATGTATTAGCATTTTGTTACATTGCACGATTTGCACGCCTTTGGCATTTGCCGGAACAAAATTTTGGTTTGAAGCGTTTATTATATGAAATTGCTTGAGAAAAGTAAATGATAATTGTGTTGAGAAAATTTCAACGTTCCTTTGCTGTGTTTGTTAAAAAAAGTATGGTACAATCAGTGGTTTTATTTGAAACTAACGGCCCACCCCGGCTTTGCACTGATTTAAAATATGGATCCTTAATTTCTCAAAAATAGATACAAGTACCTATGGTTATGATCAATTTAATTTTGAAATCAATCTCTTAGTGAATAATAAAATTGCCATTTTAGTACTCAATAAATCAATGCAGATCTTTATGGCACTGATTCAATATTCTGCCATTATGATCGAATATCAAAGATTTAATGAGGTAATAACTAACTACATGTTTCACTATTGGGCATGCAGGTCAAGGTATTTATAATGATTTAACACCTTAAGAATAAAAAATGACCGAGAAACTAATTTAAAACTACAATAGGCGGCCATTTTGCATAGCAATTTTTTCCAGACAACCTCTAAGGTCACTTTCTTCACTATCTTCTTAATTTTGACATGCGAAATATATACCATAATATCACAGGTTATACAGGTTGCCTAGAATAAATTGCTATGTGATATGGTATTGTACAGTCAGGTGTATGTACGTCGAGCATTACACTTACAGTACAATTTTGGCTCTTATAACATAGAACTTAAGAATGGTACAAAGTTCGATATGTAAAAGTCCTCCTGACTGTACAATGTACATATTTTTAATAAATTTATCTATACTTGTTACTTGTTACTTGTTGTCTTGCGGGCCTTCTCCGCAATTAGGCAGCTTATGTGCCCTTTGTGCGTGCGAAGAGTGGGAGCTGGATCACTCCAGCCATCCTAATTCCTCCAGGAAGCAGGCCAGGGACTTGACGTCGCTGAGTACTTCTCGGAGATTGCCTGGTGTTCCCAGGTGGATTGCCCGGTATGCTGACACCTCACTGCATTCCAGCAGGACGTGTGCCGCTGTTTCTTCTGCCGACATGCAAGCTCTGCACAGGGGGCTGTCTGTAACACCTATGGTGAAAAGATGTTTGTTAAAGCTGCCATGACCTGTCACGGCGCTGGTTATTAATCTTAGTTTTTGTTTAGTTAAGTTAATTATGGACCTAGCGAGGCGAGCGTCCACTTCAGGGAGGGCTTCTTTCGCTTGTCTATAATCTGTGGTATCTAACCATAGTTTGTTATGTAAAAAGTTAGTATGTTTTAAAATGTTACCTTTGAGCCAGCTGACTGGCAAGGGGAGGATCGGTTCCGGACCAACTGATTTGTTGCCTGATCCCCTCCTCGCCAGCATGTCAGCAGCATCGTTACCTCTATCGCCGCTGTGTCCTTTGATCCACTGCAGTGTTATGTGGTTTGAGTACCCTGCTTTCGTTAAGGCATCGTGGCATTCCAGAACCAGGCTGGATGTCACCACGTATCTTCCGAGTGCGCAGAGCACCGATTTGCTATCGGAGCGAATGAGTATGCGCTCGTTTTCCATTTTCTTATCAGTTATTGCATTGGCTGCTAGTAGGATACCCATGCATTCTGCTTGGAATACCGTATTGTGTTCTCCTAAGGGCATGGATATGTGTATATTTAGGTCTTCTGAGAAGACTCCCGTGCCGGTGCCCTCGTCTGTTTTAGAGCCATCGGTGTAGATGGTCAGTGATTTGTGGGCTGTTCTTAGGTTGCTATCTTCGTGTAGTTGGATTTTGTATCTCTTATCGAAGATATCCGTTGGTAGTACTCTATCACACGGTGCAGTCACGAGAGGGTGTATCAACCATGATGTGAAGATGTTTTTGTAGTGCTTAGAGTTGTCATGCCTAGTTAATTCTAGTTGTTTAAGTCTAAGAGCTGCCTGCGCTGCTTCCTGTTGCACATGTAAGTGTAGTGGAGGAAGGTTAAGCATGGCTTCCATTGCTGCCGTCGGGGTTGTTCTCATACAACCAGTGATCGCACAGCATGCTTGTCTTTGTAGTCGTTGTAGCTTGGCGGCGCATGTAACTTGTTCGGTCTTTTGCCACCAGACTAGAGCTGCGTATGTTACCATTGGCCGTATTACTACCGTATAAAGCCATTTGAAGATTTTTGGGGATAGACCCCACCGCCGTCCCACTAGTTTGCGGCATTGCCACATAACGATGCCGGCGGTTCTGGTCTTTTTCTCAATGTGGCTGTTCCAGTTGAGCTTGCTATCTAGAGTAACACCTAGGTATTTGACTTCATTCGATAGTTGTAATTGTGTGCCGATTAGGTACGGGGGGCTGAAGTTACCGAGCTGTCGTTTGTTGGTAAACAGTACAAGTTCGGTCTTGGTTGGGTTTACACATAGCTCCTGTTCTCTGCACCATCCTTCCAGTATCTTTAGGGCAGACTGCATCGTGGCGCATGCGGTGCTTGCGTTCGGTCCTGTCATGAGGATGGTTATGTCGTCAGCATACCCCACGGTGTAAAAGTATCTTGAATTTAGTCTGGTGAGCAGGTCATTGACAACGAGGTTCCAGAGTAGCGGCGATAGTACACCCCCTTGGGGGCAGCCTCTCGCCACCACAGCCCCCCCGCTATCAGGACCGCCCAGCCGGACTATCCTGTTGCGTAGCATGTTGACAATCCATTCCGTCATCTGAGTTGGAACTTTATGTCTTATCAGTGCTGTTTCGATGCTACGGAAGTTGGTTTTGTCAAAAGCCCCTTCAATGTCAATGAAAGCCCCTAGACATACCTGTTTGTTTGTAATTGCTTCTTCAATCTTGCCTACCACTTGGTGTAGTGCGGATTCTGTAGATCTGCCCGCGCAGTAGGCATGTTGGTTCTTATGGATGGAGAAGTTCTTAATTAGGCGACTCCTCAGATGTTTGTCGCAGATTCTCTCCAAAGTTTTTAGGAGGAAGGACGTTAGGCTGATGGGTCTATATGCCTTTGCGTTGGAGTAATCTTCTTTTCCCGGTTTGGGTATGAAGACTACTTTTACCTCACGCCATGCCAGGGGAGTGTAGCGGAAAGCTAGGCAGGCTTGGAAGATCGTGGTGAGGTGGATGGTTATCTTTTGTCCTCCCCATTGTAGTAATCCTGGGAAGATGTCATCTGGTCCTGGTGCCTTAAACGGCGAGAAGCTGTTTAGCGCCCAGCTCACCTTTTCTGGTGTTATGACGTCTTTAGCAAACCTCCAGCAGGTTGTAGTTGGTACTACCGGTGAGTCGTGCCATTTTGGTGTCATTGTTAGCTGGCAGTCTGGGAAATGTGTGTTAAGTAGGATTTCTTCAGTTTCCTGAGCGCAGGAGGACATCGTACCATTCGGTTTCCTGAGGCATCCTACTTGTGGAAGATTTTGTTTGGCGAGGATTTTCCTCGCTCTGTTTGCTTGTTGGTTGGTAGATATCTCTTCGCTGAATTTTCTCCAGGCGAATGATTTCCAGTATCTGATACGCTTTTTGAAAAGGGCCTGGGTTTCCTTATAGGCATCCCAGTCTGATTCCGTGCGTGTGTTAAGAGCCCTGTTGAATCTCTTTCTCACCTTCTTTCTCAGACCCTCAAGCTCCGGGCCCCATCATTTATTGGTCTTGTTTGTGTTGTCTTTGGGGAGGGTGAGAGGACAGGACTGGTGGTAGCAGTCCAAGACGGTCCCGGTTAGGGCTGTTACCTGTATGTCTATGTCTGAAGTGCTAGTAATTGTCATCGTATGATGTTTGGATAAATTGCTATCAGCTAGCAGTTGGGAAAAACGGCATTTGTCAGTTTTCCTTGGATATCTTCTTGGAGTGGGTACGATAGTGGGTAGCTGTATGTCAAAGCGGATCCACCTGTGGTCTGAACATGATGCCTCGTCAGAGACATGCCATTCGTTGATGAGGTCCACTACGCCCGGTGTGGCTAAAGTGAGATCAATTATGGTACGACAGTGTCTCCCTACAAATGTTGGTTCATTGCCTGTGTTTAGTATTTCGAGGTTAGTAGTTAGTAGAAAATCAACGAGATGATTACCTCTGTTGTTGCATCGGTCCATTCCCCACAGTTGGTGATGGGCGTTGGAATCCGTGGCTATGATTAGTTCTAAGCTGTGTCGCTCGCAGAAGCGTACCAGGTTCGTCACCTCATCCGGTGGCGCCGGGTCCCCTTCGGGCATGTAGATTGATGCTAGGATGATGTCATGGTTGCCGTTGTCCTGACTGTTGACTCTGACAGCACACAGATCTCTGGAACAGAAATCCGTAAGTAAATGTGCAGAGATGTTATTAGATAGGTAGATGCAAGCCCTAGCATCCGTGTTGTTTGCATACATCAGCTTACCTCTCAGACTTGCGAGTCCGCATATGGAGCCGCCCCTTAACCACGGCTCTTGTATGAGGGCGGCTAGAGGTTTGTTTTTGCTGTTTACCTCCACCCACCGCCGAAGTTGGGCTGTGGCGGTGATGCTGTGGTGGAGGTTGCACTGAATTATGGATGTCTTAGAGGGGAACACCATCTTGGCATTCCTCTCCCAGCTCCAGCCTACCGAAGTCGAGGTCTTCTTCCCCCAGTAGCTCGGCTTCGGTGTAGGGGACCGAGGAGGCGGACGTGGTCGCCTTGCCCCGGTCCTGGTTTTCGGGGGTGGAGGTCACCCTCAGCGGTGGCGGCCTCGCTACACCCTCATCTCCCCCTTTGCTGGGGGGGATGTTGGTGTAGCGCCCGCTCGCGTCCCTGAATTTGAGGTATACCGCCCCGAAGCGATAGCTCAGTTTTCTGTTTCTGGCCATCACTTCCGGGATGATATCCTCTGGGATGCTGAGGGTGAGGAAGGTAGCACCCTGGCACTCTTGCTTGTGGGCCGCATGCACGAGCCATCTCTGCGGCTGGGCCCACGCGTTGGAGACGTTTAAGCGTCTCCCTATTAATGAGACGTCGGATTCTAGCGCAGGCAGCAGAACCCCTGCCCGCACTCTACGCGGGAGGTCATCCGCGCGGAATACGGCCAGGGGCTCCGGCCCGAAGTCTCCGACGCTCGTTTTCACCCATTCGACGGTGGCCTCATCTTGACAGAGCAAGCAGAAGCCACCGTCGAAGAAGTGTGGTTTCCCCGAGAAGGCTGGTCTGGGGATGTTGGGGTCATCGCTGAGGGCAAGGACATCAAACCTGTCAAGGAGGAATACCTCGACCTTAGCCGCTAGCTCACGCGAGATGAAGCGCGTGGCTGCTGCGGTTATGACAACCTTGATGTCCCCGCCCCCGGCAGACGCCGCTGCTGCTGCATAGGACGCCGGGCGCGGCCCATGGGATTGGCTCAGCCTTGGCTTTTTGGGGTCGGTCTTAGGTGACATTGTCTCCTCCGGCCTTCCCCGCTTAGCCTTAGCCTGGCCCCCCCCACCCGCCCCGCCCGGCCTCCCTGACGCTGCGCTTGTGGAGCTGCCAGCTGGATCTGATCTCTTCTCCTGCTGGCTGGACGTGGTGGAGGGGGTGCCTTCTTCTACCTTTCTCTCTTTCTTCCGCTCCCTCCTCCTCCTGTTTTGCCGACTTTTCTTGGACCCTTGCGGGCGGTCCCCGCCCGGAGGTTCAGCGGCTTTGACAGGCCGCATCGCCCCCTTGCGGGACCCGCCTACAATTGTCCAACTAGACCAGTCGGCAGGTGTGTTGGTGGCTGACGCTGCTTTGGGTGTCCCCTCCGCCGCGCCCGCTGGTGCGTTGTGTGCAGCGGGGTCTTGCGGAGAGGCCCCGGGTTGCCCCGAAGCCTGTCCGCCCGACTCCGCTGGAGTGTGAGTTGTGCCGGAGGCCTGCTGTAGAGCCACAGGTTTCCCCGCTACTGCTACGCCTGCCGCCGGCAGTGGTAAGGTTGCGCCACCGGTCACATCAGGTTGCCCCTCTGTAACACGGGTGGACGCTGTAATGTTTGTGTTGAGTGTATTAATTGGTTTTTGTGTTTGATTTTTTTGTATGTTCTTATTTGTGTTGTCCATATTTGTTCAAAGAAGTAAAAAGTTCATCCCAGAGGCTCCCACCCTCCATGGAGCCCGCAACGTTGGGATCGCCCGTCGGTCCTGCCGGACGGGCGATAGGACTACCCCTGGGATATAGGGCGGATGAAGGGGCAATAAGGGCGCCCTCCGCAGCTCGCGAAATGTCCGGAGAACTACCAGACATCCGCTTGCCGCATCAGACGACCCCCTACGACCCCCTCCCTCCCTAGCCACGCCCCCCTCTAGTAGGAGGCGCTGTTGACCAGTACCCCGGAGCGGCTACTCCGGGGCTACCGTTTTGGCTGAAGTTGGGGCCAAAGGGGCGTGTTGCGGACGTGCAACGCCGCTCAGCCTCCCAGGATCCCCTCGTCCAGCCACACGGCGCTCAACTGCGCTGGCCCACGGCGCAGGTAGAAGTGTTTTTTTTTTTTTTTTTTTTTTTTTTTTTTTTTTTTTTTTTTTTTTTTTTTCATCACGAGGGCCCACTCCTACGAAACCCGTCGGATTCTGTCGTGTTCGATGTCCTGCAAAAAAGCTAGAAACATTAAGAATATATACATATACATACTTGGGTGATTGTGGATATACTATAAATACACATAGTTAAGGTAAGATAGAGTGTGAGTGGGGAAAGAGGATACGGAGAGGATTGGAAGGGATTGGGATGGTAATAGCTGGACTCAGGAGTGTAGGGTATATAGGAATGATCGTGGGTTGGGAGATTCCCCCGACCATAGCCCCTCATATTTAGCTGCTGCGGGTCCGGGGAAGTATAGTAGTGTATGGTACCCGTTTACAACCCGCAGCATTTCCAGGGTGTACGACCCCCTTGGGGCATGCTCCAAGGGGGTTCACCTCGAGTCTGAGCCTGAGCAGATTCGTGATGACGAGGACGTATACGCTAGGGCATTAACTCAGGTGAGTCTAACTGTCTCCGGGACCACACTCCCCGAAGATACCCACCTGGGAATTACACCCCTAAAGTAAAAATTTATCTATAACGTGCACGAAGCACGGAGAAGCTCGAGATAACGAAACCCATCCAAACACTAGGGTCAAGTCGATGTTGCTTAACTTGCGTGTTCATTTTCGAGTGCGATATACAGCGACGCCATCGAGCCTTCTCATTCAGGCATCAGTATACTACAGTCTCTGGTTTTGTTTATATATAAAATTCAAAGTCCTGACTGACTTAACTATATATCACACAGCCCAAACCGCTGGATCTAGAGATTCCAAATTTGGAATATAGGTTCCTTACGAGACGTCTAGGGGTGCACTAAGAAAGGATTTTTCAAAATTCCCACGGGAAAGCGAGATATACGCAAACGAAGTTGCAAGTATTTTACTAGTTACTGTATAAAATATTAATTTCTTATTGTAATACAGTAATTACAACTAACTATCACGGATCAAATCACATTCCACCACGCGCTAATCGAGAAATCGATAAATAAAATCACAGTTTCTTGTGTTTGTACATCGTGCGACCCACTTTATCGAGTTATCAAGTATCGATTACTCTTATTAACTCGAACCGGACTAGCACTAACTACGTTATGTAGGTAGGGTTATTGTCTATTCGTATACTCGCAAAGTATCGATTATTTTATTCGATATTTTCGGTTTTTTGACAATTTACTTTCGTCTGTCGCATAACTATTACATTTTATAGAATTAAAATATGTAATTTCTAGAGAAATACGTACGTTGTACGGTTAGTGGCCATTTTGCTTTTGTTTATATCTTTATTATATGTGCACTTCGTCTAGAGGAAGTGTCTGTGAGAACCTAATATCTCTGAATAAACGCGTCTGACTTTTGGTAAGAAAAACTAGGATTGGACGTCGGTCTAACATAAAAACGCAGTTATGATACACGGGCGTTTTCTTAGAATTGCGACCGCGTCCTAATAAAGTGTCTGTTTTTGTTGATAACTAAGAAAAACAACCTCCGGTGAAAGGGACTATATGTGGCTTAATATGATACAGGAAAAACTGTGGCATTATGGTTATAAACGATCGTTTAATTTACTATACTTATTAGCGGACATAAACCTCCACCCATGGGAATGTTGAGAATAAGATTTGATGAACGGAAGAGTGTTGTTTCATTGTACAGTCAGCCAATGAGAGACATGAGCAGGGTAGAGAAGATTTTTATGCTAATAATGTAAGCATTGTTATGAAACTTTTTAATTACATAGTACAATATATAACTAAATAACATGAAATTCATTAAAACTAAACTAACAATAAAAATTAAAAACTAAACTAACAATAAAAACTAACATTAAGAATTAAAAAGGCATGGTCCCTGTGGCAGGGTTGCCAAAATGCTAGCAGCGTTACCTCGTTGAATGGCGATAGAGATCCGTTGAGCGAAGTAACTGCCAGCCTTTGGGTCACCAGTGGTTTGTCGCAGCCTTTTTGCGATATCCCTAAAAAAGGACAACGCACTGGAACCCCCGGGGGCCTTATGTTTCTACACCAAAAGCCACTACTACACTACACTACACACTACAACAAAATCGCAGGAGCCGGTCAGCTGCAGATATTTTGGAATATTGTATAAACAACAATAAGTCCGTCTGTACTGGAATAATGAGGCACCTGGTTTTGTACCCTTATGTATCCTTCAACGGCCAAGTCACACAATATTAACTATAATAATAAAAAATCGCAATAAGGAACCTTAGACATAGCACGACTTTCTCTTGATTTCATTACATTTTAGAGATAAACAAGCAGCTCCATCAAGACTTGACTAGTTTTTTACAGAATATTTTTGGTGGGATGAATATTGATAGGTAAATAAAATATCGAGCAAATAAATCCCTTCACGCATTATTTTAGAAAACTAGAATCACCACGGTCCAGCTCACCTGTTTTATTGGCTGACTGTACGTTCTCTTTTGTTAATGGTCCCAGACCAGTCAGACTATAGTATAAGTATTTATACATAATACATATCAATCAAGTTACTTTCTCTACTGGTATACATGTAACAATATCTCTAAAGAAACCCGCTAAATGGAAACCACAACTGCGACGTTATAAATGAACAGACAATATCGATAATAATATGCAAAAAGTTACTTGTAGATGGACAAGATGAGAATAATTTGGCGAAGTTATTAGTTCCTTCTGTTTTATTTATTTATTAATTTACTAGATGACCCGGCGAACTTTGTTCCGCCTTAGAGGCACTATCCTACCTGGCCCTAGGATAAAAAGTATCCTATGTCATTCTCCTGGTTCTAAGCTACCTCTCCACCAATTTTCAGCCATATCGCTTCAGCCGTTCTTGAGTTATAAATAGTGTAACTAACACGACTTTCTTTTGTATATATAGCTTTACTTCTCTTGACCCTGTATATCCCTATAATATGAGTATTTGAATCATGAGTATTTTATAGTTATTACAGTTCAACTAACCATTCTTATTTTCAAAAATACATATTTTTGAAAGAAATATTTCACCTCCCACCTCAGGTGGAATTCGAACCCACGCACGTCCTCTCGATTTCCAGCTGAGTGCTCTATTTTTTTAACTAGATAGCTAATTAATACCAGGGGCCGTACGACGACCTTTTATTACTCAGACGTTCTTGTTTTGTTTTAAGCGGTCATGGTAAGGCTGCTGCAGGTGTTCTAATTTTCTGAGTGTGGTAGAGGATTTATAAAGTAACAATGCTTTTCGTTCGATGAATGAAAGATCCCAATTCCTTACCTATCCCTTTTCTTTTCCTTTTCCTATTGCCTTCCATTCCATCCCTTCGGAGAACCTCGTCTACTTTCCTTGTAGCGAGCAACGCGTTGGAAAAACAAAGATTAAGAATGGATTGTGATGTGACATGTTTATTGTATTTTTAATTCTTTTATTTTTATTTTTTATAATTGTAATTTGTGATCGGGACTACAAAGACTGCACAGCAGCCTTACCATGACCGCTTAAAACAAAACAAGAACGTCTGAGTAAGGGAGACAGCGCAATACATGATGTAAGGCGACATCTCGTTTACACGATCGTTTAAGGATAATAATAAAAGGTCGTGTTACGGCCTCTGGCAATATAACAGACATGCATTAATTGGTAGTAAAATTTTAAGTCATTCGAGTATCAGCAAAAAATATACTATGTCAAAAAATATATGAATTATGATTAATAACAATATGATTGTTATGAATATTTTCTATCCGTACTGCCTACAATTGTGTTGGCCTACGATTGGAGAACAGGAAGACCTAATATTACCCGTCTAGCGACTAGAGACGTGCAAAATCTCGTATCGATAAAACTTAGATCTATCGATAAACGTCGACGGCTTGACGAGCCACAGTTAAGTTACCCCGACTGTCTAGTCGTCTAGTCTTAATAATAGTTATTAAAGTCATTTTAAACTTGACAAATAACCACTTTAAAGATAGTATAATCGGTTTTAATATAAATAAAATACCTAGTGTGTTTAATTTTATTCGATGTATTATTTGGTTTTGTCGAGATATGTCTTACTTAGACTTAGAGCGTATTGACTAAATAAAGGCAGAGTACTTAGCAATATGCATATAATTATTGTGATGTTATAAAAACTATAAACAATTCTTTATTGTTTTCTTGTAATAATAAATTACTCGATTGAAAAAAATACCAAAATTGCTTATTGTGAGCGAACCTCAAGTTTTTGATGAGTAAAAAATTATTTTCATAGTGTTGTCAACACATAAGATATCGATAATTTATCTTAAAGATTAAGTTAAATTTTTTATTCGAAATTAAAAATTACTTTTTTGTTTTATAAGTTTGTTGCTTAAATTATTTATCGATAAATCGTTGTCCCATCACTACTGGTGTTGTATAACAACTGGTTGTGGAATCAAAGCCTTGTAAAGGCTTCTCTCGACAGTATCTTAGCGATGTACTTGCTGATATGCGAATAGTTTAATCCTTTCCTTGCCGTAACTTTTTCTGAATACAAAGTTCTTTTCTAGAATATATTACAGTAGACTTGGAAAACTTGAGTGAGGTTTTTAAGGACCTATAAAGGTGAAGTTTTTAGGGTCATAGTGCTTTCATCAACATGTTTTTTTATGACATACAGCAGACAAACAAGCAAGCGGTCCACCTGATGGAAAATGGTTACAGCCTCTCAGGATCATGTTATATTTATACTAGTAAATACTCGCAACTTCGTTTGCGAATATCTCGCTTTCCCGTGGGAATTTTAAAAAATCCCTTCTTAGTGTATCCCTAGACGTCGTAAGGAACCTACATTCTAAATTTGGAATCTCTAGACCCAGCGGTTTGGGCTGTGCATTGTTATATTGTTAAGTCAGTCAGGACTTTGAATTATATACAGGGTGACCGGTAATGCGTTGCATTCCTTGCAAGGGGTTAAAGTAGAGCTCATTTGCAACTTATTTAGTCATATGACACTATGTCCGAAACTTGGTCATTTCTAAATAATTCGAGTTTTAGGGATTTTAATCAAAATATCCCGATTTCGAGTTACAAAGTACCATTGTAGTGACTTATTACCATTTTTTTTTAATTCTTTTATTGTTTTCTGGTAGGTAAAGAACAACAGCATCACTTAGAATCAAAATAAGCTAGAAAAGAATATTATTTTTTCATTTAAGACTAAAAACCTAAGCTACATTTTACAAAAAAAATATGTTCAAGCTCAAAGAATAATTATTTTGAAGAAAAAAATGTATGGGATGTCGCGTACAAATTACGTAACTAAATTTCTCAATTCATTAGCCATTCAAAAAGGTACAGGTGTCAACAAAAACCTTTGAGGGTTATTCACTACCCTGACAAGAAAGATCAAATCCGATTTCGATCCAAATTTTTTTTAAGGAACGACCTAAACCTTTTATTCAAATCAAATCAAATCAAATCATTTATTTGCCAGAATACACAAAAAAAAATAATTACATGGGGTGTTAGTGATGCATTGGTGAATGTATTCAGCCTGCAAGCAGACGTGCAAATGTTAGTATGGATATTTTTTGTTACAGTGTTCTATGAATTCTTTAATGCTGTAAAAACAATTTTTCAATAACCAGTCACTTAATTTTTCCTTAAATATAGTGCCATTTAACATTTTTAAATTATTGGGTATTTATTATAGAGCGTAATCGCGTTATTAAATACATTTATTGGACGATGTCCCTTTAGCTACTAGAAGACACCTTATTTATCAGCACGATGGTTGTCCAGCTCACTTTCGGCTCGGTGTACGCCAATGGTTAAATGAAGAATTTCCACTTCGTTGGATTGGGCGCGGTGGACCAATTCCTTGGCCTGCGAGAAGCCCCGATCTAACGCCGTGTGGTTTTTTCTTTGAGGTTACATGAAAGATCTCGTCTACGTCACCCCTGTTAACACCGAAGAAGAGCTCCGTGAGTGAGCGGATTGAGAAAGCAGCACAAGACATTCGACGAAGTCTTACAACAAGGGTGACGAAAACAGAAATCAGAAAAAGACTTCGAGCTTGTATTAGGAAACGGGGCTCACAATTTGAACAAGATTTATAAAAAAAATGTTAAAAAAAATATCTGGACTGGGTAGTAAATAAGCTTCGATTTTTTTTTGTTGAAACTGTATCTTTAAGAAAATCTGATTATTTAAGTTTTAACTAAGAGTTTTTAGTCTTAAATGAAAAATTACATTATATTCTAGCTTATTTTGGTTTTAAGTGATGCTGTTCTTATTTACCTATCAGAAAACAACAACAGAATAAACAAAATTCCTTATAAGTCACTACAACGGTACATTGGAATTGTGACTTGAAAACTGAGAAAATCGGATTTGATCTTTCTTGTCAGGGTAGTGAATAACCCTCAAAGTTTTTTGTTGACACCTGTACCTTTTTGAATGGCTAATGAATTGAGGAATTTAGTTACGTAATTTGTACGCGACATCCCATACATTTTTTCTTCAAAATAATTATTCTTTGAGCTTGAACATATTTTTTTTGTAAAATGTAGCTTGGGTTTTTAGTCTTAAATGAAAAAATAACATTCTTTTCTAGCTTATTTTGATTCTAAGTGATGCTGTTGTTCTTTACCTACTAGAAAACAACAAAAGAATAAAAAAAAAATGGTAATAAGTCACTACAATGGTACTTTGTAACTCGAAATCGGGATATTTTGATTAAAATCCCTAAAACTCGAATTACTCAGAAATGACCAAGTTTCGGACATAGTGTCATATGACTAAATAAGTTGCAAATGAGCTCTACTTTAACCCCTTGCAAGGAATGCAACGTATTACCGGTCACCCTGTATATGTACTGTAGTTACCTAGTTTCAAGCTACTAAGCATATGAAATTTAAATAAATAAATATAAATAGAAAGACGTTATCAATTCATGAATCAGTATCGATTTACAAAACCACACGTTATCAAATTAACATTCGCCACCAAATCTATTAATTATACGATTACTATCGATATCCCGATAGTGTTGATTTGCAATCATTACTTATGTCATCGGGTCATTAACCTGCATTTGACCTTGGTTAGCTTAAATAGATACACGGAATAAAATATTGAAGGAAGTGTTGTCATGTCTTAAGGCGTAGGCCACACCACCGCCAGCGAGCGAACGAGCCTCGTTTCCACCTCCTTCATTTATACTATGGTACTCTTCATTTTGCTTTTGTTTCCGAAATAGTAGTAGTTTATAAAGTAAACAAATGTTGAAGATAGTATTAAATAATAGAGAGATTGTTGTAGTTATAGAGCTTTTTGATATAATGACAGTTAATCTTTTTTATAAAAACAAAATATAAGAAGTATTATTTAAAGAATATTGCCTAACTAAAGAGTCCCTATAGTGGTGCCGGTCGCCAACATGCTCTACTATGCCTTCGTCGCTCAGCGAGCTATGGAAAGGGCTATGCTCGGAGTTTCTCTGAAGGAACGAATTCGGAACGAAGTGATCCGACAGAGAACCAGAGTCATCGACATAGCTCCCCGGATAAGCAAACTGAAGTGGCAGTGGGCCGGCCATATCAGCCGAAGAACCGGCAACCGCTGGGCTAAACGAGTTCTTGACTGGAGACCGCGGATCGGTAAGCGTAGCGTAGGACGCTCTCAGAATAGGTGGAGCGATGATCTTCGCAAGGTAGCTGGCAAGAGCTGGATAAGAGTGGCCGAGGATCGTGCGCAGTGGCGTGCAGTTGGGGAGGCCTATGTCCAGCAGTAGACAAATGTAGGCTGATGATGATGATGATGCCTTCCTACTTCGTACCTAACTTCACGTCACTCTGGTCAATTTTGCAAGAGTGTAGAGCCGGCATAACGTTAAGTATAAAATATCACTTCAAAACTAACTAACTTTGACTTTTGATCTGCTATTTTAAATCTAATTCATAAAATCGTAAACGTTATTTCGCTTTTACAATATGTGAAATGAGGTTATTGAAACTTGATTGAAATTATTTTTATTACGAAAACTGACCACCTGTTCTTTTAACAAATTATTTATTAAAATTTTATAATTCTATTTATTTATGTTAGATATATCATCATTTTATGATAATAAATTCATGTCATTAATAAAATTAATTATACAATAATGTTTGTGTCAAAATAAGAAAAATATTTTTAAAGATATATTAATAGGATAACATTACTTTTAAACAGTCCAATAACTTTTAATCCTTGTCAGAACGGTAGCGTGCTTAACAGTTAATATTTGATTCGAAAACATTTATTTTCGAATTTACACCTTACATAAATACATTTTTAATGGTTTAAAATAAAATAACCAAAATTATTCTTGAGGTCAATAAACAAGGACATTAACGGCTCATTTATGACACCTGGTTCGAAAACATTTCGCCATTTTTCGAACATACTTTATCTCTTATCCTTTACTTTTAATACCAATTAAAAAGAGACAAATATTGTTATTTTTCACAAATTATTTCCGCGATTCTGATTTATCATAGAAAATTCAGAAAAACTAAGAAATCAATATGCAATAACAGTTTAAGATCTTTAAATTGTTTTTGCATTCTATGTACATCCTAGATGGGGTAGTGACCCCATCGACGTGCGACACACAGTGGTGTGTGACACACAGTGGTGTGTCGCACTGTAAACAAACACGCAAGTTAAGCACTGTAAACAAACACGCAAGTTAAGCAACGTCAACGTTAGTCAGTATTTGGATGGGTTTCGTTATCTCGACTGGTGGAAAAAATTGTGACGATTCGAAGGAGCTTATATTAGGCCTATTTGAATAAAAATATTTTGAATTGAATTGAATCGAGCTTCTCTCTTTGTCAAAGGGCACGTTAAGCCGTCACGGCTCTAAGGTCACGGCTGTTGTCAATGGCCAATCCGCATTGGAGTTGCGTGGCAGAGTACGCTTTCCGATTAAAAGAAGACCCGATAATGATATTATACGAGGAGCTTGATGGCGTCGCTTTGTGTCGCACTCTAATATGAACACACAAGTCAAGCGACGTCGACCCTAGCCAGCGTTTGGATGCGTTTCCTTATTTCGAGCTTCTCCGTGCTTCGAAGGGCACGTTAAGGCTTCGGTCCCGGCTGTTGTCGGTAGATAACAGTCGTTAAGCCAAGTCGGTGGCCTTCGGGCGGCTTGAAACACCGGCCTCTGCCAATCCGCATTGGAGTTGCGTGGCAGAGTACTCTTTCCGATTAAAAGGAGACCCGTATTCATGTTTACCGTATTCAATGATTTATGGGTTGATATTAGTAAGATAACACAAATTATAATCTATTTTTGCATAATTTGATGCTCTAAATTAATAAGTTCACGATATCGACCTTCAAGTTGACCTAAAGGTTCGTCGACCTCACCATTTGTTTGTAAGTTGAACGATCTATCCGAGCTAATGAAATACGATGAGACATTATTGATATTTATGTTTAAAAAATTTGCATTTTCAATATTCATGTTAGTTTTTTATAGAGATGTCACTGTAGGTTTCCTATAATCAAGTTTTTTTAATTTCAACAAAAGATTAAAAATTTATAAGAGAGGTAGGGCACAGCGGATAATCCGCACAAATCGGAGCAGCCCCTATGGGGAAGGACCTCCACCTTACAGAAGATCGTAGCCAAATAGCATTGGTCTCGGCCATGTTGTGTTCCTACGGTGAGTAAGGTCTCCAGAGCTTGAACATCATTGCAATCCTACTAATATTATAAAGGCGAAAGTTATGTGTATGTTTGTTACTTACTTCACGCTCAAATGGCGGGGGCAACATTTATATTTGGTATGTAAGTAGCTGATACCTTGGATTAACACATAGGGTACTTTTTATCCCGAAAAGTACGCGATTCCCGTAGGATTTCATCAAAAGTCTGATGATAATAGATAGCGCTGCATAAATAAACACACGCAAACGAAGTTGCGCGGGTTTTACTAGTTCTATATAAAACCAGTGTGCATATAAATCTGAGATACCGTAGGCAAAGCAACAATATTAAAATGTAACTGTGAAATGGGAAACTCTACTACAATAGGTGATATAAAAGGTAGCTTAACACTGTACCCATAATCGAAATTCTATTATCAAAGTTCACTTAAAGGTGTTGACACATTATAGCGGTAATAATCGGCATCTTCTCAACGGATCTTACGACACGCGCTTGAGTTTACACATTTTGTCAAAATGATTTTGCACGCTGATCGTTGGCGTTGACTGCCGAAAATCTAGAGAGTTCTAGGCATGGTTCTAGGAGCGTTTTTGATTAACGAGTAATTTTATTATCAGCGCTGACGGTCCATACATTTTTCTGCCAACGCCGACGGTCAGCGTGCGGACAGCGTAACTAAAAACCCCCCCTAAATGTTCTTAGAGACCGCACCATTTCTTCTGCCTTTTATGGAAAAAAAAACTGAGTGCTGTTGCTCCGTAAACACTCTTGTCATTTCGAAAACTCCAAAATTTCGGAACACTCCTGTAAATTTCTCTAATAAAATATATTCCTGTAATCTACACTTCCGGACACATGAATCGAGCCACCCTACATTTTTATATGTAATGACATAGAACATAAAAATATTCTTAAGTTAATCAAAAAGTTTTTATGCAGTTTTGATGCTGGTATATTCATAATGATTTTGAAGTGCTGTTGTTCCAATTTTGAATTTATCAAATGGAAAAACGAAACAAAATCCAAATTAGTGCATTCTTTTGAAAAGAAAAGTTGATCTAAATTAACATAATTTTTTTATTTAACTCCATAATTTTGAATTCACCGTAATTGTTTTGAAATTAAGACATCATAAAATTGTTGTTTTTTTAATTTGAGCCGTTTAAACGTTAAAATTATGGATAAACCGCCTCTTCTAGCCGCGCAAGCTGTGGCGCTTCTACAGTCGGGCCAAAGTCAGCGCGATGTAGCATCACAGCTTGCTTTAAGCCGTTCTGCTGTGCAAAGGGTATACCATCGATACCTCGACACTGGTGGATACGTGCGCCGTCCAGGAAGACCGCGATTTCGGGTAACTTCAGAAAGACAGGATCGATTTATCGCGACAACCAGTTTACGAAATCGTCACCTCACCTCTGTACAGATCCAAGAACAGCTTCGAGACTTTCATGGAGTGGTTGTTTCCGCGCTAACAATTAGACGAAGACTTAAAGAACGTGGTCTGAGCCCACATAAGCCAGCCAACGGGCCGAAACTGACAAGAGCTCACCGAATGGCGCGCTTACAGTTTGCGCGCGAACATTTGCATTGGACTCAACGCCAATGGAGCAAGGTACTCTTTACTGATGAGACTAAGATTATGCTTTATGGTAATGATGGAAGGAGGAAGGTCTACCGAAGGCGGGGAGAGCGCTTTGTTCAGTGTTGTATTGAAGAGAGAGTGAGTTATGGCGGGAGCTCGTGGATAGTCTGGGGAGGAATATCTGCCGATGGTAAAACTGGGCTAGAGGTTGTGACAGGACCACGTCTACCAACACTAAATGCCCGTCGATACATTAACCATTGCCTAGAGACTCATGTGATGCCATATACTGGATTTGTAGGCCAAGGCTTCATCTTTATGCATGATAATGCAAGAGTGCACACTGCAGGAATCGTCAGGGCATACCTTCATGATGTTGGAATCACGACAATGGAATGGCCAGCAAGGAGCCCTGATATGAATCCCATCGAACGTCTATGGGACGAATTAAAGAGGCGTGTTCGAGCTCACCAACCAGCACCACAAACTTTGGAAGAGCTGAGAGTTGCCATCGAGGAGGAATGGGAGAACATTTCACAACACTTCATAATGACGTTGATTAACTCCATGCCAAATCGCATGACTGCTATCATAAACTCTCTCGGAGGCAATACAAGTTACTGAATATTTTTTTTTTCCAATAATTCCTTTTTTTTTTCAAAAATTCAACCCGAGTCTTGTCTTTGAGAAAGGTTATACAGGACAAGTTTCACTTAAAATTGTAATTTTATCAAGTTATTGAAATTTAAATTTGGAATTAAGTATACCTTATTATTGTAAAGTGTACCAGCTTCCAAATTGCATAAAAACTTTTTCGTTGATCATATACTTTTGTTAAGTTACCAGCAATCAAAGTTGAAACTGCTGGGTGGCTCGATTCAAGTGTCCGGAAGTGTATAATATTCTCGAAACACTCCTAAAATTACGAGAGCTACAAGAACTTTATGTGCTTGTCGTTCCTTACACTATTCCCTAGAATGTAGATATTTGCATGACAAAAGAAACAACGTTAACTCACTATGACAATAACCGCTCTGTAATCATAGTAATGCGTCCGCGCCTTTAGCCAAGCCAAGGTGATAAACATAATTCAAACTGCGACTATGCGCACACAATCGCTCTTAAACCACCTGAAACTCGTACAGATGGGTTTATGTAGTACTTATTATAACTAGAAAGTGCATAATAAGCGTAGTCAGGAGCATTTAAAATGACACACAGTGATAACTGGTAAAAGGAGACTATTAGGGAATGTAGACTATTTTGAACACTCGACAATGTCACCCTGAAGGGGTATCCACGCAGTTTTCATGATAGACGATCATTTATTTTTATAATTTTTTGCATGGTATGGATCCAGGCATATAAGATACTCTAGTCGCAGTAATCGACAGTGTAGTCACTAGAAGTCAAACGCAGCGATCTAAACAAGATAAAATCGCTAAAGCGCCAATCGCTGCGACAAAAGCAAAAGCTTCTAATAAAAAGTAATAATTAAGTTATTTCTAATCAATGGGCACTACGGTACTGGAAGTATATTTTCACGATACTCTCGAAGAAAGTGATTTGTTTCTAAAAAGATAACATAATATGCCAGTAACATGTTCCACTTCTTATTTTAAAAAAGTTACGTGTAAGTTTAAGCAAAAAATAATGATGAATTACACAAAACAGCAACATAAATTCAGTCAATGACAAATATTTAAAATTCTTTAAACGGCCCAATTATATTGCTCATCATTGTATTTTAGTAGTGATAGTAACTTTTCTAACCGCACGTTCATTCTATTATATTTTAATACTTTACACATTACATTATAAAGATGTAATAACTAAGTATTTTTAATGCAAACTGTATGGAAGTAAACTACGAATCAATACTTCCGTCAATCACGAACATTGATATAGGATTGAGATCGCCTATTGGGTTCGGCCGTTAGCGCTGCTCTTTCTCAGATAAGACAATGTTATCCAAATTTATGGACGTGTCGGACTTATATTTTAATTAGGAGAGGAGAGGACAATAATGAGTTGTGTAGGTTTTCGTCTGCCAAGTTTGAATCCTAGATCCGGGGCTCCCATACCATACCGTCAGAGTTGATCCAAATAGCCGTTAAATTGGAGCCATATGCAAATACACGTCCAACTACATCAGCCAATCAAAACATCGATGGAACCTAAGGTCCTCAACCTTTGGTAAATACCTTGTGAGGTTTTATGGAGCAATCTCTGAACCGATTTTGAAAAGTCTTTAATCAATTAGGAAGCCACGTTATTTCCGAGTGCACGTTACAGCCTACACGGGTAACTCCGCGGGCAAACAGCTAATTCGTAATAACGTAAAGACTCGCTGTCGATATTTTCTCTGGTGTCTGAAGCACGAATTCTATCCATGGAAAGAAACCAATACAAATAACTTCAAAATAACAATATGACCATCTAAGTCATCTACATTTTCATTCTATCTTTCGTTTTCATTAGCGTTATTGTCATATTATCGAATTTTGAGAAGAGCTGTCTTAAGCTATGGACTACCTGTGTGGTGGTTAGAAAGCCTATATACATAGCTAGAATAAGCTATATGAGCAAGCAACGCCGCTGGCTTCGAAAGTGCGGACATGAGAATTACTATTTCAATTGCCAGCATTTACCGGTTGCCCCGTTCTCTCATGTTTACATTTTTTGCTTTAGCGTTAACTTTTTTACTATGTCCAGCAAAAGTTGATCTATTAGTTCGTAATGAAGTGATACGTAGTGGAAAAGGAGTTTTGAATGGTTCAATAGTTAGTAAATAAATAAATAAATATATAGGGACAATTCATACAGATTGAGCTAGCCCCAAAGTAAGTTCGAAACTTGTGTTATGGGATACTAACTCAACGATATTATATTTTATAACAAATGCATATATAGATAAACATCCAAGACCCGAGGCCAATCAGAAAAAGTTCGTTTTTCATCATGACCCGACCGGGGATCGAACCCGGGACCTCCTGGGTGGCGGTCTGGCGTGGTAACCGTTACGCCACGGAGTTAGTTAGTTATTAGAGTTATAGCTGGTGATAATGTTAATGAAAAAATAGAAGTTTGTTTTAACTGCACAGTTTTGGAAATCTAATGACTACTCCATTTTAATTCTGGCTTTAACAATAAAATGAAACATATAAATTTTACAGAATATAAGATCTTGAGAATGCAGATGTGAAACCCAAATAAAGTTTCTAAAATTTCGTTAAAATCACAATAAGATACCAACAATTAATAATAGACATAACTATGAAATTTTCAAAAATAATAATTGAAATTTTCCTTCGACAAAATGGCCTCCTTTCACAATATACCTAACATCAGCTTAATTGTGCAAGTCGGCGACATTTACAAACACAGATTGATACAAGATAATACAGCTTGCGTTTGTCTTTGTGGGAACTATAAACATACTCTATAGTTATTAAAATTAGTAATACGTTTTGCAGTATTCAAATCATCAGGAACCCACATTGCATTAGTTTCACCTACAGTAACCTTAAGGGGCCTTTTGCACTTATACTAAAGAAATAATAAATTGTCGAATTTTCTCAACTTCTTTTATTTATCTTCTCTTTCCCTTTTCTCTCTCTCTCTCTCTATCTCTCCTCCTATTCCTTTCATCATTATCATCTCAGCCACAAGAAGTCTACTGCTGGACATAGGCCTCCTCCAAACGCCTCTAATACGATCTCTTTATATACGAGAAAAGTCCCACAATGTTCACATGAACGAACAGTGATTTCTTACTGCTCAGATGACTTGTTTCCTTGTTTGACCAAGAAGAAAAAATATATGGATTCTGTTGTGGATGCTACTTGTTTTCATAACTATTGTCATGTGCTATAGAATTTTGTATAGTGTAAATCTAGTTCAAGAAACAGCAATTCTCATGCATGAGTGATTGATACTCGTATGTACCACTGGCCCTGCATTTAATTTTTTTCAACATTTCAAAATGATCATAACTACAGTTACATTAATTATTTCAATTTTGAATTTTTTTTGTTCAAAATTAAATATTAAAATCCCTACATCAATGTGGAGTTCAGACCATTTCTCGAATACGGTTCAAAGCAATGTACAATCGCTCCTAGTAAGTACTCTATCGGCCTTTTGTTTAGAATTTCTAACTTTCAAATAATTGCTGTCTACAGCAACTGATATACGGATCGCGGCTGACTTTGGCGTGCTTAAGATCGTTTCGTCGATTTCCTCTGTTCCAATGGCAATAAAACGCTTAATTTATTCGTGCTAACGCTATATAAACTTTATAGTACTTGTTGTTAACTTCACGAATTTAAAGCCAACTGTTGCTAATTAATCACTCTCCCTACACATCGAAAGGATTTTGTAATTGGGTGCTTAATTAAAACTTAATTGTCCTTTTAATTTCATTAAGGGTCAGTAAAAATAATCACGTTAATTAATATGTAAATCTTAATCTTTAATTTAATATCCGAAAAAACAACAACAAATTACCGATTTCTTGGCAAAAGCCATTTTCAGTTTTATCATCCTTTAAATAACGCATCCAATATATTTTTTTGTAGAAGAGAAAAAAGAAGGATCTAACCATATTATTTAGGAGGATAGAGAAAACACCAGAAAGGTATGACAATATTAGGAAAATAAATATTTTTTCAAGTGAATATTTTCCAAATAATTATTTTCGACCTCCACAATAATGTAAGGACTATCCAGACACCGATGTGAACTAAGCAAAAACAATAACCAGGAGAGGTATTCCTGGCACGCGACAAAGAGACCATGAGAGGCTTATGAGGCATACCTCTGATCTAAAACAAGCACACATCTCCTAAACATTCCTCCGTATAAAACAGGGAATGCATTTTTAATGAACAAAATATTTTGAAACAAAACAAGGCAATGTGAACTGGGTGGAATATCTCTTATAAGATCTTTTTACCTTTGTCGTACCATGGAATTGTAAAATCTCATGTTACCAAAGCTAAAATGTAACTAGTAAAACTTGAAATTTAAATGCCACACAGTAAATTGCTGACAATTGTAAATTGTTTACGGTCCATACGACAGAAAAAAATGGGTTTTGGTATAGCTATTATAATACTCTGGTTTTACCTACATCCATTTTATCTTTCTTATATTCTTTCCTCAATACAGTACTAGTTAATAAAATACTATATACTGATGTATAAAAACTGCCAATTTATCTGATCGATAGAATGTGGAAGCTAAACAAACCCTAAGAATTTTCGTCAATGCAGTCAAGTTATACAATAATCTAATCCAAGTATGATCTTTTTACAAAATATGTTATTATTTAGATGCTTATGGTCCCTTGGCTGAGCAATGACAATTTTTTTCTTCCATTCTTTAAGGTTCATGTTTTTCCAATAGCTTAAGGGGATATTGTTTAGCGTATTGCAATTTTATGTTTGCCATTAAAACTATCCGCTTTGGATGTTTCCGGAACAGATATTGCTTACTTTCTAAGTTTATTATAGTACATTGGCTTTGACAATGGTTTTAATAGTTCATTGTTATTTGTTTCAGGTAAACATCTGAAGTATTATTTAGGGGATAACGAGACGACTGGTCATCTAACGTTTGTATATTTTTTATTTCTCTACAATCTTTAATACAGTGTTAGTTTCACAAATTCGTGGAGAGTACAAAAAGTTTGGGGGAATCTTATGTCCAGCAATGGAATTCTTGTGGCTGAGATGATGATGATAAAAGTTCATAGACAAGTGATGTTCATATTTAAAATTTACGTTACTTTCTTGGGAATCTTGCCATTATCATTCTCAAATTAATGTGTTACTCCAATTGGTTTTCTAAACCTCATCGCCATCCACATTTTTTCCATAAAGTATGATGACTTCAGTGAGTCAGAAACTATTAAATATAACATATACATAGATCGTGTATTTAGCATACCTAACAAATTGTTACATATCGACAATTATTTTCTTGCTTTGACATACATGAAGTAAAACCACATAACATGTTTTGCATTTTATCTGCGTATATGCGTAAACTGCATCTCATTTCATTGAAGTACACAAATATGATAATATTTTCTTTGTGGTCAAGTTAATAATAGTAAATTGCTTCATTCCGTACTCAATACCATCTGTCGTTTATAACAACACTATCTACACCCACGTCAATTCATGTCTTGCTTGTATACGCATCATTATACTAAAGGTAATTTTGCATTGATGCTATTATGTCTTTGTAAACTTTTTTATTCTGCTAACGGAGACACGCGGTCATTCATTTATTTTGTGTGCTTCCCACAAATAAGTGTCTGCGGTTTAGCTGGTTTCAGTGTTTTCAGGTCACCTGACGGTCATTAACTTGGGTTAACAACTGTCATCCATCGACGATTGCGACCGACAATTTAACGTGCTTGAGATTTTAAACACATACAAATACTGGTTGAACAAATGGAGAACAGACGCGGAAACCAACTTTGGTATACATACAAAAAAGTCAGTTTGACGACAAGCTGTTACAACAGCATAAAGCTTATGACATCATCTTTTCACGTACATTACCGTTCTATGTAAAAACATTTTTCATTCATTCCCTTTATATTTACTTATTTCTGACTTGTCAGCCATTCCCTCCACTTTCATTGACTGTCATGGTTGTAGGAAACGTTTTATAACCATTCTTTTATTACATCTCAAACGTCGATATTGACTCGATTTCTTGTCATTAAAGGATAGTTAAATTTAACTATCTATGGAGTTATTGCAAATAACATTTCTGGATAACAATAATCAAGTATAAATATTACTTTCTCTGCATTTGACAGAGTTTGAAAGAAGAAACTTGAAACTTTCGCAATGAAATTGTAGATTAGATCAGTTCCAATATTCTTTATGTTAGAATATTTCCTTTAAAAGCTAGCAATCGTAATATCGACTTAATAATAGGCTGTATATTCTTAGTGTTTCTACAGATTGGTATTTACTGTCTAGGCAGATAACCAAATCGGACTCCAGTGTCCATTTGCAATTCACCACTTCAACTTTCTTTGGATTAAATCCAAATGACTTTTGTTCCTTAGAAAATTCGGTTCGCACAACTAGTTATGCAGTTAGTAATCATAATTCTAGATTTAATAGATAAATAAAACTAAATGGAAATAATCTGAGTATCACTCTGTTTCGTCGGTCAATTGAGGCATCTACATTTTGTTTGTCTATAAATAAAGTAGCATAAACATCAAAAGATTGTAAGAGAAACATTTGATAACGTTCCTGTACCTACATCGTTATTAACCACATCACTAGGTTAAGCAACAGTGAACTCCAACAATGAGACCTTTCGGCAACGTGTGTAACAAACTCAGTCGCCAATTAGTCTCACCTTGGAATCGCGTGTCAGTAAAACCCCAGATTTGTTTGATTTGCCTGTTATACATTGTGAAACATCGTCCAATGTATTCATTTACTTTGGTGTCCCAATCGTTTTTTATATCACGATGAGAGCAAACTGGCGAACCTAACGATGCCTATAACACGAGTGGATATCACTCGTTGTCTACCTTTTTGAACACTTTTTCACTATTCAAAGGACCCCATAATGATAAAAGATTCAAAATGTTTATTCAGAGAGTAGGTCTTTACATGCAGTTTCTCTAGTCAGAGTACATGCAATAATAAATGATTTGTGTGATTAATCTACTTTATAAGCTACCCTTTCGGAAACAAAGGCAAATACTCGCTTGGTAATACCTCAGCATGGAGATCATTCCATATCCAGTCTGTCAGACAAATTCCCTCTGGAATCGCACTGTCCTTTTCTTTCATATCTATAATCGGAATTCTGAGGGTCCCAATTGAAAGAAATCGTGGACAGACTAATTGTCAATAAAACGCTCTTACCATTGTTATGGCACCTTTTGCGTGTTTATCAAAGTATGTGATCATCCTTTGCCAAAGGTGCATTTTGTGGGAACAGGGTTGTCTCTTCAAATAACTGTTTTACCTTTTTTACTTGTCTTGATTTTTAAACTTGTTTTATTTTTACAATTAAAAACATTGAATTGACATCCGATTTTTAAATGCTCAATCAGCTCCTTCCAATTGGATTTACTAGCTCGATCTCCCTGTGTTACCGAGGAATGTTAAACGAAATCGTAGGTGTTTAGAATTTATAATCGAAAAGAGAGAAAGGTTTCTTTTGTTATTTAGCTTTTGATCAAGAATGGTCACATGATGGTAAGTATTTTTTTTTAACTTTGTAAACCTTTAACCTCAGTTATTGTTGCCACCTTTGAGGTCGTCAATTTATCGTTGCTATCATCACCACCTTTTTCAATGTTTGGAAGTTTAAGTTACCAAAGAGTCAACCCCTTAAAAGTACGACTTGCAGGCGTTGCAGTCTTAACCCGTACGCACATCAATGCACTTAATAAATGAGGTTGTTGACTTGTTGCCCCCTGGCGTATGCAAAGTCGAGCTTACATTGTGGATAATTTTAAGAATTTTTAGATTATGCTACTTACATGTTACCACTTGGATTCATCTTTATGTCTCCATTTCTTCTTTTATTATTTTAATTGGACAATAAAATAATATACCTTGTTTCTATCGATCTATCACTTTAATAATTTCTTGCGAAATTCAATCTGTCTGTTTCTGTTTTAGTCCTTTTTCTAACAGTATATCCTTCTTTACTGTTTTTGTCGAATATTCCAAAGGATTGATCATAAGTCTAGAACGTGACAGCCTAGAGACATAGTTGGTAGCCTGCCTTCAATGCTGAGGCGAGCAGAATCTATCCTAACACATAATAAACTTTTTATATGATCTTGAATTAAATACACGTAGTATTTTTTTAAATACTTAATGTTAGTGTTCGAAAATAAGTTCTTAAGTATTTTTATCTATATCCGTTGTTAGTAGATATTACATTATCACGTTTAAACATTGCATAAATAGAGTACATGTAGAGCGATTATATACAATTTTATTGCTTATGTTAAAACTAACTTAAACTGCCTCAATTAAGGAAGACTACGTGTGAACGTAGCCCTACAAATCATATATTATTATTCGCATTATCTGGGTTAATTATGTGTTGCGCTATAATTTTTATGTTTACGATAAGCTGTATATTATGTCCATTATAATTATATTTATTCTGCGAAAAGATTCACACTATATCATAAATTTTATAATATTTGTTTTATTTAATACGAACGTGAGCCTGAATTGGTGTTACATTCAACATGTAGATTAACATTTTAGTGTCATGTCACTTTATAGAACTGGCACTAAATTTCTGCCTATTAAATCAGCTTACACAATTGTTAATTGAACATAGTAATAAAATTGTTAATGTACTTGTTAACACTATTCGAAAGGCCTTAGCATTATTATTATTACTATACTCGTATCAGTAACAATTAAACAAATTTTGAAAACTCCAAAAATCAGGAATTATCAAATATTCAAATAGCTGAATAATAATATGTATTTTTAATGACATCTTAGAACTCTCTCAATAAAGTAACCTTTTCAACCAAAAAATCGGCCGTCATCATCCGGCTCTACACTAGGTACTTGCTAAGTTGACCGAGACAAAGTTAGACGAAGTTAAACAGCAAGCGAAAATTTTAGGCAAAGTAAAAAAGAAGATACATCATCTTCATACATCCCTCTTTTTGCATCAAATATTTAAAAAATATTTCGTATTGAAACTGAATTAAGAGTGTGCTCAGCAGTGGACAGAAACGGGTTGAGATGATGATTTAAGCTGGGACATTTTCAAACTAATTAACTAAGTAATTACACTGATTCGTTAGTACTTATAAAGTCAGATTTTCTTATGCGAGTAATAAAACATCAATATTACTATTTACAATTAATCATTCCGGAATTGCAACATTAAATTGAAACAAGGCCTCAGTCGTGTCCTAATTTAAAACCAATTTGTTCTTATTGCACGTAATTATTTTAGTAGTTTAGAAGCAAAAATCATCGATAAGTAGACTAGTAGACTGTTATTATTAACAAATGATAATATTGAACTTGACAATCATGTACGAAGTAATATAGAAGCATGGCAGTGTGCTGACCAAGTTTACATTGAACTAAAATTGATACAGGACTTCATTCAAATAATCAAATCGTTTATTTAGCGACTAGACCTTTATGGGCAATAGTCATAACATCTTTAACATTAAATAATTAATTCTTATAAAAAACTATATAAACGACTCTGCTGCCACGCCACATATATTTTTTTTACTATAATACTATTTGGGAAAGTGAAAGAAAGGGAAAGAAGTATTCAAAATATTTTGTAGTGAGTCTGTTGATGGACTTACACAATCAAATAAATACTTTCATTGATTATGATGAATTTGACATTTACTAATCTAATTATTTCATGTTGTTGTTACAAGTAACAGTGTAATTATTGAACTGTTTAAAGATGACTTTTTAAATTAACCTTTACAACCCCTTTCAAATACCAATGAGCAAATTGAATAACAACGAGAAAAAGTAGGATCGTCAATAGTCAATTTTTACGGGGAAAGTTCACCTCTTTATAAAGACAGGTAAGACTTTTTATTGACATTAACTCTGCCCTTTTAGTAACGGAACTTGGCCATTTTTAACATCCATAAGAGGGACACAGCTTCAAGCTACAGTAGATATAGAGTGAAGGCAGACAACATGATTAAAGTAATCTCAGATGTCACGAAATTGGAGCGCCATGACTCACGACAAATTGCTAAGGACAACAACCTACATGAGAATATATTCTAAGAAAATAATCCAGCAAACCATCTTGGTGAACTAAATTTCAAATAAATTCACAAAAGAATTCTTATTATTATAACTACGAAACAATCTTTAACTCCTACTTCTCACAATCTCGTTTTCTAGTATATTAGGGTTAACGGAGTCCGCTACTTAAGTGTAAAAGATTGACGAAAAATATTGATTTTTGATTGAGTGGAGTCAGGAGAAACCTTTTCTTATATTATGTCACACTTCTGAAATAGAATTTCTTAGATATGAAAGTTTCCATACACTAATGTACAAGGGAACACCAGATTTTGTTGAACCGCTTGTATTTACGGTAATTAGTTTACTTTGATCGACTTACTAAACGCCTTGAACAAATTACTGTAATCACTGCAATTACTATACTATTACTATCAGAGATTTCATTTAGAAACTGGTTAATCGTAAAGTACTATACACCGACATAGTAAAAAAAATCTAAATTTTCTTAGCCTTAGTAGTTTTGGTCAAGAATTGATATTAGTTTAAAAAACAGTAACTTTTATGTACTTATTTACGTAATCATTACAATTTATTGATTGATATTAAAAATACAAAAATGCCCTCTTGCAACGTGAACCCTTTATAATATAATTTTGTCTGTGGACGGGATTTAAATTGGCAAGAAATTTAAATTTTTAACAATGACAAAATCCTTTACCATCCCTTCCCGTTGCGCAATGTGCGTAGGCCTTAAGACATATACTCTTGCCTAAAGGTCTTGATCCAAAAACGTGAGTAAAAATCCTTCAATTTCCATATCACGTGTGGTCCCTTACCAATCGTCTCTCATAACATTGAGCTCATAAATAACGTCAATAGCTTTGTCAAACGAGTTGTGAACAGCGTTATTGTCCTTAAGTACAATTGAGCGTGGATAATTGACCACGCCTATGTATCAACACTTGGGGTAACGGGTTACATCAGCATTTTCATAGAGATAAAAAAATAAAAATAACATGAAATTAAAAAAGGTTTTAAAAGACCGACTTAAAAACGAAAATCTAACCAAATCATAAGCTAACAACACTCAAATCAACTCTGTATGATGTAACCTATGCTCCACAATAATGAATCTGAAATCTAAATCTGACCTTTCCCTCTCAGTCTCGCCTAAATTCTAAGTGGCGCAACTCCTCCACTCGGTGTCGCAGCTCCAACTCCATCATAAAACCAGAATTAATTAAATTACACAAAACTGTAACCTTTTTATTCGGAATACTTTCATTCTGATTATCCTGATACACAAAAAACATGACATATTACATTTTTATCATTACTGTCATCTACCATTGATACAGATTTTGTCTTTACACAGCTGACAACTTTGACAGCGTTCGATTCAGTTTCGATATTCGATTGTATTGGCAAGATGTCTGCAATATCTGCAATATCTTACTTGCAGTTGAAAATGTCAACTGTTTATGTAATATTGACCTTTGCAATTTTTCTGCTAAAATAATTAGAACTGCTAACTGAATGAAGGTTGACAGGTTTACTGCCAGTTTCTGAAAAGCATTTTAATTCCAGATTAGGCCACTCACAAGCTACAGTGCTCCAATAATAATTTATGAACGTGAGTGACGTTTGTAGGAGGGCTTTACTGTGGCATATTTTCGTACATTTTGTCAAAGGCGAACTGTCGAAAAGTGACATACAATATGAACGGGAGTTGTAGTTCCAATTTCGGCCACGTTCATAAATAGCTTTGTAGCACTGTATCTCTTTTTTTCTTCTTTAATTTGACAGTGACAGCTGAATATTATTTATCAATTTTAAGAATAGTTTTGTAACTGGCTTCAAGTAGGTATTCCAGTAATAGTTTAAAATGGTCCATTGCTTTTTATAGCAAAAAGATTGTTTACATATTACCTATCAATATTTTAGAATAAAACTCTATTTTGGTTCGATTTTAAGTCAAATTCTAGGCGATGACAGAGATAAATAGAAAACAACAGTAAAATGCGAATTTAAAGAAAAATGTTCGCTTATTTCTCATTTTTCAAATCAGAAAAATAGTATATATATATATATATTTAATAATCGAAATATTACGATATTAACATATTTAACCCTTCGCTGCCGCCTGTCTTATTATAAATGTGACAAAATAAATTTTAATTTATTCCTTTTGACATTTGACTGGCGTTACTGCTATCTGCATAAGGCACGCAAGCTTCCATTTTTAAATGATAACATGTCGCATATAAAAAAAGAAATAAAATTTGTTCGTTCGTGGTTTTAATTTATTTTTATAGAGTGCGAGTATTATTTATAATACATATATTTTTTTATACAAAAAAGATAACACTTGTTTTAGAAAAAAATAACCTACGCTCTACACCAGAGATGGTGCCGAACGTAGTACTACCAACGTACCACCGGGCTGCCTGATAATAAGACAACCCTCAAAATACTTAATAATTCATTTTTAATAATGGCCGTGGAGTTGAGTCGTGATGTTGATAACAACCAGAGGATCATGAGTGATAAATGTCACGAGGGCACTTGAAAATGTCGATAGGGTGAAAAAAACATAAAACATTCGTGCATATAAAATCTTTTATTGGATTATGAGGAAAATAATTGATCAGTAGGAATCATTATCTAATTACTTTTCTTCAATTATGTGGGCAACACCCACATAATTGAAGAAAAGTAATAAAAAAAATATTGGTGAAGAAAAAAAGTTTAAAATCCACATTTTACAGTTACTTTTTTAAATAATACATTTCTAGGAACGTTCGGTCACCCTCGCGCCAGCCAACGACGGCGCATTCATTGTCATTGGTTGAAAGGATGATATCAGCTACGCATGCGCGTAGTGCTTTGCTGCGAGACGGCTGCACGCGCCGTAAACTAAACAAAAGATTGACCATAATTTTAATTTGTGTTAGTAAAATTTGGAAAAAAAAAGTCAATAAAATAATTTATTTTTATTTCATAAATTCATTGTACTGCTGCTTTAGAATCGCCTAAAAAGAATTGGCGGGGGTCCAAAAGTAACCCTGTATAATAGTTATGATTTTAAAATAATATTATTAAGGCGCCATAGGTCCAGCGACCCAAGCGCGAAGTCGACCCCGCCGCGCCTCGCGTCACGTTGCGACAACCGAGCGTCTTTTCTTATCATTGCGCACATAGTGTAAAAATATGCAGTACCGAAACTTTAAGTTTTCTAATTTGTATCAAAATAATAATTGCCTACAATTATTTTTTAATAAATATGAATGAATATAAAATGAAGATTATGAACAACTTTTATTAGGAACCAAATATGAAAAATGAAATAGACATGGTTTTCAGATGGTTTTGGGATGGTTTCGGGATGATTTTCAGATAATTTTCAGATAATTTTTGGATGGTTTTCAGATGGTTTCGGGATGATTTTCAGATGGTTTCGGGGTGATTTTCAGATAATTTTCAGATTATTTTGGATGGTTTTCAGATGGTTTTTGGATGGTTTTGAGATGGTTTTCTGATGTCTTTGGGATGGTTTTTCAATAGTTTTCGGATGGTTTTTCAATGGTTTTGTGATGGTCTCAAGATGGCTTTGGGATTATTTTCGAATGTTTTTGGTATGAAACTATCTGAAAATTGTAACTAAATAATGGGATTGTTTACTTATGATTTTAGTTATGGTTATTTATTTAGGTCTAACAGGAAATAATGATTGAAAAATCATTATTTCCTGTTGGACCCACTGCTACGCACAACTAATTTTGGCACAACTAAAAGTATTCCTGTTGGCACAACTATGGCACAACCAGATAATTGTCATTAAATAGTTCCCTTTGGTACCACAATTAAGTACATTCGTGTGCAACACTGTATGTGTAAGAGGCATGTTATGGGGTGACTCAGGAATGGTTTTGGGGTGAGTTAGGAATGGTTTTGGGGTGAGCTCGGAATGGTTTTGGGGTGAGTTCGGAATGGTTTTGGGGTGAGTTCGGAATGCTTTCGCACCAAATGGCGCTGATATAGTGCAATCTTCTCACCTTTATTATAAATAATTTCAAAGACATGATGAGCTTAGTAAAATAACAACTTCTTGTCTGTCAAATCATAAATCCGTTTGACATACACAATATCCGCAGTCGTCATTATACTCATCTCTTATTACAAGTATACAGTGATATCAAAGAATATTTTAGTATAAGTACTATTTTTAAAACGTTGCAAACGTAAGTCGTCTTTGTAGATATAGTATATCGTCTAATTCGCCACTTCCCTAAAATGTTATTTCGCCTAAAATATACATTATGTAGTTCAAACCCTTAAAGAAACCATCGGATAATAGAAAACTACCCCAAAACTGTGAATACTATCCAAAAACAATTGTAAAGCTATACCTATAAATCGAACCTATAAACCAAAAACATTCGAAAATAATCCTAAAAGAATATCTAATTCATTCTAAAAACATTCGAAAATAATGTTAAAAGAATTCCTAATTCATCCTAAAACATTCGAAAATAATCCTAAAAGATTTTCTTATTCATACCATAAACCATCCCGAAACAATCCCAAAAACATCTTGATACCATCACAAAACCATTGAAAAACCATCCGAAAACCATTGGGAAAACATCAGAAAACCATCTGAAAGCCATTCAAAAACCATCCCAAAACCATCCAAAAATCATCTGAAGACCATCCCAAAACCATCCAAAAACAATCTGAAAACTATCTAAAAATCATTCGAAAACCATCCAAAAACATCTGAAAACTATCCGAAAACCATCCAAAAACCATCTGAAAACCATTCGAAAACCATCCAAAAACATCTGAAAACTATCCGAAAACCATCCAAAAACCATCTGAAAACCATTCGAAAACCATCCAAAAACCATCTGAAAACCATTCGAAAATCATCCAAAAACCATCTGAAAACCATCCGAAAACCATTACGAAACAGCAAAAAAAGTAGTTGTGCCAACAGGAATACTTATTTTGTGCATAATAGTTGGTCCAACAAGAAATGGTTCCACACTGTTTTTCCTTTTTTTATTGCATTTGTTACCCATTTTCACCAACAATTATTCTACGTAATCGAATTGCGAGCGCGGCGGTGATGGCGGAAAATTTGACACACGTCCGACGTCGATAAGGTCTGCGACCGGACTGAGTAACGCGAACTCACGGTTTGACTTCGTATTTTCGTGTATAAAATATGATATAAAAATGCCATGTAATCTTTCTAAAGTTATTTTGCATGAATTGACTAGTTCAATTAATAACTAAAAGGATAATTAAGTTTCAAATCTTAAAACGTGTCAGAAGTAAGTTTAAAATAAGTTATTTGTTTTAAAAAAGTGGAATTTTTAATAATTTTTTTATCGAGTGAAGTAATTCTAATTGTGTATTGAAGATATGATTTAACTAGACAAGGTACTCAAGAATACCTATTATTTTTTTGATTCGTTATTTTGAAGAACTTCATTAAAAAAAATTGTTTTTTCTTGACCTCTTCATAGGTATTTTACGAACCGGTAGCGTCTTAAAGTTGAACCCAATCGCCTTCGCTTGGCAACTGTTTAGGTGTTAGCAATCAAAACCAATTAACGTATAACCTAATCTTATTCACAGATTTTAATTATTATTTTGTTAATGAATCTAACTTTCCGGCAAACATTTCAAAATCCTATATTTTAAGAATACAAGAAGCATAGCTGAATGTGGAATAAACTAAACACCATATTGGCTCGGACATTCCCCGGAGCCACAATCAATCATTTATAAAATATTATAGATAAAATTCAATCTGTATGTAATATTATTCCAATCAATATTAATTTCGAGTCGTCCTACGCATAAATGAGTTATAGTATCTCCTGTGTACCGTTATACAGACAGTTTTGTTACTTTTTGCTAAGTTTCTTTAGCATTTTATCAATCATTGATCACTGAATTTTGTAAAACTACTCAATATGTAACTTTAATGTAACATTTACCCAATTATTTTACGCATTTGTACATAACTGTTTAGTTACAATAAAATGTACTTGGTGTCAATCAGCCAATTCAAAAAGAGTCCTTCCGCGATTGACACCATGGTGCCAATCCTTCGTGGTGTCAGTCGATGAAATAACCCAATGGGCAATATTTAGTAGTATTTAGTCACAAAACATTACTTAAATACTAACAGCTCAACGTATCTTCTGAACATCATCGTCATTTGTGTTCTTCTTCCATTTCCCTAGTATTCATCATGTCTGTTTCATTTTCATATGATTCACAATGTATTCTAGGTCATTGACATCAAATAATGCATATTTGTTCAACAACACTTACTGTTTGGCATTATTTATTACAGTCCTCTCAAACACTTCCAAATTAACGTCAGGGAGACTGTAAAATATGGATCTGCACGGACTAATGTGTATGGTCCCAATACGAGAGATTTCATATAAATACTTGAAAATTATACATATCACTTATTCTTTTTCGATCCAATTTTTTTCCATCATTGTCATAATAAAACCAAGTTGTCTGAACCTCCATTACTCAAGAAAGTTAAAATGTATACAATCGTTTCATACTTTGTATGTAAGTCGTACAATTCAAACTAATAACTTGAAAAGCCAAATAATGGTACAGAATTCATTATTGACTTTTCTAAAAGTGTAGCCGGTCTCTTCATCCTACCGCCTTTACTTTCCCATTGTCTTCTGACTTTGCGAGAGTCCGCATAGATAAGTATTTATCAATTTTGGTGTACGCTCAAAACGTACGTTATACGATTTATGATTGTTTTTAATAGTTGTTAAGCAACTAGCCATTCTTATTTTGTAAATATTCTTGAAAGAAAAATTTCACCAGAAGGCATTATTTTTTCAAAAACATGAAAAAATAAGTAATACGGCGTTGGTGTGCGTAATCCACGCTATACGTTTGACGTCAATGCCAAACCGTGACAGGGAAAAGAACGATTCCTCCGCCCGCTCGCACTGAGCCCACACCCGAAATCGAGTTTATTGTATCACTGTATCACTCTTGCGCATCTATCTTATCATTCCGGCTCCCGTTCTGCATTTTACATACATAACAAATTATTATTGACATTTAAATACAATATTTTAGGTTGTAACCGAAATAATTTCACATTGCAACGGTAAAGCAGATTCTTTTTTTGATAATAAAAACGATTTTTACAACAACATATTATATGCAATAAAAAATGATTTTTATATTGTCAATTAAATTGGAGCATATTTTCAATTACTATGAAAGTGCAAATTACGTTATAAAATTTTTATTTACTGATTTAAATTACTTATTTTATTGTTACGAGCATGGAATTTTATTTTTTGATAGTGTGTTGTAGTTTAATTCGTCTGGTGACTTATTACCGATATCAAATTGTAAAATATTAGAAGTAATTCCCACTGCATCGGGACATACGGGTCTCCCTTCAATCGAAGAGGATAAGAGCGAACTCTGCCACGTTGCTCCAATGCGAATCGGTAGAGGCCAGAGTTTTCAAGTCCGACTTGGATTAAGTACTGTCATCCATGGACAACAGCTGGGACCGACGACGGCTTAACGTGCCCTCCGAAGCACGGAGAAGCTCGAGATAACCAGACCCATCCAAACACTGACTAGGGTCGATGTTGCTTATCTTGCATTTCATTTAGAGAGCGACACACAGTGTCGGCGTCAAGCTTCTCTCGATAAATACAATAATACCAATTTTTTTACACTTTCAACCACCCATTTACATTTATAATTGAACTAGAAAAACCCGCGCAACTTCGTTTGCGTTTATCCCGCTTTCCCGTACGAATTTCAAAAATTCCTTTCTTATCGGTTGCCTACATCACACACCCGAATTTCAGGTCTTTAAGGTCAAGACAAAACATTTTCATATGCATACATGATTATTTTTCTATTTAAATACTTCTCATTACAATCTTTGGAGTGGGCGTTTATGAAATAGGCTAGCCCAACCGGTGAAGTACCACCCTTTTACAGAATATTGACGTGAAGCAGCAATGCGTTTCGTTCGGAGAGTGAAATATCCGAAATTCTTGTTTGCCACCTTTGTGGTATAAAAAATAGGCTAGCCCGACCGGTGAAGTACCACCCTTTTACAGAATATTGACGTGAAGCAGCAATGCGTTTCGTTCGGAGAGTGAAATATCCGAAATTCTTGTTTGCCACCTTTGTGGTATAAAAAAAAACTAACTCCTTCATTATATTATTTCTCGCTACATATCCTGTCTCTTCCTGTTATAGGTCGGCAACGGGTCAGGGACCCTAGAATCTATGTGCTCCATAGTCGACGGTAATCACCTAATATCAAATGATCCATATTCCTGAGCTTGTTTTCCAACCACTTCCGTAAAAAAAATGTAAAAGTATATGGATATTTCAATACCTACAACCTCAGCCTACAACCATCCCTACAACAACACTACGTAATAATAGAGCGAGTCGACGTAATGATATTTCCTATAAGTGAGAAGGAGACAATATCAATATGCCATTTAACCATTGACCAATTTTACTTGATCCCTGTCAAATATTATAAAATGTAATATTTAATTACTTACTGTTTATTATCGATGAATATGATTCAGTCCGATTTATACCGACATATTTAGAATTTTAGCTGTTTTTCCGAGATCACAAACAGAATAAATATTTTGTTCGAATATTCACAATTTATAAAAATATTACATGACAGATATTTAGATGACATACTTATTTTTCTCTCTGCATACTTCACTTCTCGAATGTGTCAAAATGAAATGTAATTGAAATCAAAAGCAGGAGTATGAGTATTGATATCAAATCGAAGAAAATTACCCACAAAATACATATTTTTCAAGAATTTCAATAAAATAAGAATCACGTCTTCCATCAATTCTCTTAAACAATTTTTATGCAAAATTTGAAGTAGATTGGACCAAGGAATCAAGTTGTCCCATAGTAACTTTACCCCCCTTTTTTACCCCCTTAGAGTTCGAATTTCGAAAAATCCTTTCTTATCGGACGCCTACGTCTTATAATAGTTCTACCTGCCAAATTTCAGATTTTTACGATGAGCGGTTTAGGCTGTGCGTTGATTCTCAGTCAGTCAGTCAGTCAGTCAGTCAGTCAGTCAGTCAGGACAAAGCATTTTATATATATAGATTATACTTAAGAAATTACGGAATATAAGACGCCACCGTGCTGGTGCATCACCGTTGAATAAATACGATATGTTATTATCGATATAAAATATTCGATTAATCGCTTCACGGATCCGAATGAAATACAGCATGTGGCATTAAATTTTTCCCGTGTTAGTTTTAACATCGTTGTGTGGACAATTTAAGAATTATTGACCATTTTACGGCAATAAAATAAATAATAGAATTTCTTAAATGACACGAAATTATGGGAATCTGCCGCAGAAACTATGACCGTCTCCAATTAATTTTGACGAGAAGATACTTTTAAGCAATTTGGGATTGTAACACTATAGTCAAACATTGTTCGCAATCGGTTTTAAACAGTTTTTCGAATCTTTTACTTTGATATTTTTAAATTTTTGTAAACTTAATTTTCATACTATTATAAGAATCCGAAAAGTCTACTATTATTATACAATTGTGCAACCAGGAAAGCACGAAAACTATTCAAACTATTTCAAAACTAACTTTCAATCAGTTTTTATGGTTACATGTTTTACATACAGAAATTAAGATCATTCCTCTACATGTGTGTGAAAAAAAAGTAATATTTTTGAGTAATTATCCAAGCAATTTCAAAACAGACTAAAAGATTTTTTTTAAACTCGGTATTTTTTTAAAAATTATTTTAGTCTGTTTTGCAAAACACAAACAATTTAGAGACTCATAATCCTGTTTGTAGAGGTAAAGTTGTTTGTAGAGATAGAGGCAATTTGGAAATTTACTGTCAAATTAACTGGAATGCTTTCTATAATATATATAATATTGTCATCTTGAGGAAAAATAAATGATTTTTTATTTATAAGAACAAAGGAGTAACTGTTGATTTTCAAAACAGTAGCCAACAACAAAATATTAAACAGAAAATTATCAACACTCAATTTTAGTTGACAGACACTGAAATAATCCGAGTTAAGTGCCGGTTACATAAGGTCATAACGGTAAAGTTGGCGAGTCGACTCGTAAACTTAATGTACAATATTTTGTTAATTATTTAGTATCTGGGTTAATCTGTTATATGGTCGCCAATCATTATTATTCAAGGAGCTTTTGTTGTGAAAAGAAACAATATCAAAATCTTTTTAGACATAATACTCATACTATATCGGGACAAGCCCACCACACATACCCATCGCAGTGTCTCCTGGATCAACAACGGCGACCTTAGATTGACAATAAGAAATGAAGCTTATTGACGTCCCGGGGAAGAGACTACAGCTGTCTTGGAACTTACAACTAAATTCAATAAGTAAGAAATTTGATGGAGTAGGAAGTACTGATTTAAGACACAGATATTTTTAAGAGAGGTAGGGCACAGCGGATAATCCGCTCAAATCGAAGCAGACCGTCTGGGGAAGGACCTCCACCTTACAGAAGATCGTAGCCAAATAGCATTGGTCTCGGCCATGTTGTGTTCCTACGGTGAGTAAGGTCTCCAGAGCGCCACTTGGGGGGGTTGGAAGGGCTGGCAAAGCGTGAGTGATACACCCGGTATTGCAAGCATCTATAGGCTACTGTTACGGCTTACCATCCGGCCAGCCGTATTGCAGCTTTTGTGGTATAAAAAAATATAAAAAATATATCAATAATGTTAAAATGAAATAGATTATAATGGTTTTCTAAAGAAAAGTTTTATATAGTTGTGGCTTCTTAGCCACTGTTACTAGTAGTAGTAGATGTTCGAAAGAAAAGTTCAAGACTTTACTCCTTTGAACAATTTGAAAAATAAACGTTGAAGTGTCGAAAATATACAACCAAACATAACCTTTTTACACAAATTGCATTTTAAATGTTGGTGTAAGCACGACATATCCTTCTTTTGTTACCATTGCATTATGTTTATATTTAGCGTATAACGTCATACACAAAATATGTAAAAGACGAGTTTATGGGTATATCAATCACTTTTCCAATCTCATTTACGACAATAGTCCTTTTGACCGCAACAAATCCAACTCCGACAACCGCATAAACTTCAAAACCACACATTGACTTAACGCGACTCCCCGTGAAATCTCCATAAATTGGTGCCCGATCCTGATAATCAATGCTTTCGAAGCATCGCGGGATATGGTCAAAATTGGCCGTTAATCAATCCACGGACATTGCCCCCTTAAATCCCGGCCCACAGCTGGTCCAAAAAGGGCAAAACCGATAAATGTGGACTAAAAATAAATGTCCCATACCCACGAAGCTGATAATTGGTGAAAACCAAGATTTCTGACACACAGCCATGTGGATTAGCGCACAAGTATCACTGATAACTGGTATGGAGTAGTCTCTGTCTGGTCCTAAAAACCATGATCAGAACGGATAAAACTTCGAGGGGTAAAATATTGTCAATCATAATCATATATGCACAGTGTACTTGCGCGTGCGGCGAAGGCCGAAGAGCGACGACGGCGCGGTGTTTGCGGCGGGCGAGCGAAAATGAGTGCCGGTGTGCGGACAAACCAGCAGTAGTTTTTGACACACTGATGTAAACAAATAAACTTTGTATAAAACTGTGTAAATTCTTAATAAATAAAATTTCATACCAACCCATAATCATCCCACTGCAGGGTCTCCCTTAAATCGACGGGGATTACAGCGTGCCACACTGTTCCATTGCGGATTGGCAGAGGTCAGTATTTTCAAGCCGCCTGAAAACCACTGACTTGGCTTTAACTATTGTCAATGTTTCAATGAATTTTCTATAAGCTTTTGCAATGATTTTATTGGATTAGTCTTCAAGACCTTGGCTGTAAAAATAAAACCTAGGCCAGCAAGTAAGACATGCTTTCGTGCAATGTGTCTCATTGATGACTATGTACAGTAATTTTTAAGTGAAACCAGACTGTCCTCGTCCAGTAATGGTTACTGGTTCTTGTCAACGAGTAATGTAACGTTCTGTTAACAGCATTATAGATTGTATGATAGCCCAGCGGCTACTGATTAGCCATTAAATAAAAATAATGTAATTGCAAGAAACTGTAATTTATTTGCATCATGTTTGCGAAAGTCAGCCTTTAAATCATTGCATAAGTTACCTACTTAACAATTACCAACCATCAAAGAAAGTTGCCTAGCTAAATGGCCAACCAACAACAAAATGTTGGTTTCGTACCCATGTGAATAACGAAAATTCGGTTCCTGTTTCCCAAAATTTGAACTCTATAGATCACGTGTGGAGTCACGGCGGCGGCGCCCGTCGTCATGTCGTTGTGAAGTGACACATAGTACTATCAGATTTAACAAAATTGAAATTTCTTTCTGTGGGCCCAATCTTTACAATGTTATACACTATAGATATTTTTTAATCTACCAGCATTTCGGAACGAGAGAAGAAGAAAATGCCGAAAGAAACTGTCATTTTTCAATTTATTTTCTTTCTAATATTTGTTTAGTAGTGTTCACATCCTCAATGAAATCAAAATTAATATTGAAAAACACATTATTATTGACTAAATATATATAATTTATATTTATAAAGGTAATTTTTTTACACATAACAGTATCCAAATATTTTGTTGGCCAAGTTATCAGTACTAGGTCTTTCGCTTTAACTTTGCCTTTGGTCTTTAAAAGAAAATGTTATGTAGAATTATGGTTCTTCTCTTTATGATGTGGTGTTAGTTGTTTGCGTAGTTTGAGTTTCAATCCTTGGTTTTGTAACGAATAAGCTGGCATAATCCTTTCACGACGTGATTTATTGTTGTTGGTCTGATATTTGTATTATGTTTGAAAAGGCGTTAATTTTGATTCGTAGAATTAAGTTAGCTTTCCACCAACACTGATCAGAATAATTATATTTTTTACTGAACAAAATAGTCATGATCAGTTAGTACGCTTCAAGATTTCTGCCATTAGTCAAATGTTATATGTACATTTTGTAATAATAATGTGTCATAAATGTATTAACAAGTAAATGTAATTAAATGATAACTAATAGGTACAGTCAACAAAGGAATTGACTGACCCCCCCCCCCCCCCCCCCCCCCCCCCTGTATATATGATTAAAGATTTCTAAATATTGCGTGAAGGGATTTACTTGAAAATTTGTAATTACGTAGTACAATATGAATACTATCTATATATATAAATCTTTAATCATACAGACAAGTTGGGGGTCAGTCAATTCCTTTGTTGACTGTACTATATACTAACCCATGATCTGAGTTAGTCGAAAATGAATATAATTAATAATTGATGTCCATCGTAATAAACCCATAGAAGTAGTTCTGTAATTGATATAGATAGTTCCGTCTGAATTGTAAAATCGTATCGTAATCGAATCGTAAAATTTTAATTCAGTATATAAATTCTCATAATTTTAAATTGATAATCATAAATGTACTTTAGAGAGGAAACATAGAGAGTATGTCCTGTTCCAACTCATTGAAGACCTGTAGCGTTAAAACGATTCATCCACACTCAACTCACATCTTAAACGAGTTTCCAATAAATATTCTGCCAGGAATGAAAAGCCATTAGACTTAAGATACGCCTGTATGTAAAGCTTACTTCACACGATGCGTGATTCTACAGACGGACGATGATGGTCACAAACAGTCACGCTTTAGACACGCAGGACCCCGTCACGAAGTATTCGACGGACACATATAATGAAGTGTCACTCATAACCATGCAGGCTTTTTTAGAGTTTCGGATCCATACAGTAGATGCCTTCATTTTGTGAGCAAGATAAAGGCCCGAGTTAACTGCAGCTATGTCAAACCTACCAGAAAACAAGAGACTTGATGTCGCAAAGGGCTTTAAATGAGTTTCCAGGCAAACTGCTAAATCTCCACATTTTAGCAGGTTATGAAAGACTTCTGTGTAAATTCTGTCTATGCGTCGACGATTTCAGGTAAATTGCTAGAAGAGCTGGATTGGGATGGCTCAGAATAGTCATGGATGTAAGGAAGCTTATGCCCAGTAGTGGGTCAATGAGGCGTTTGTGTGTCCATTGCCATCCGCGATTTCACAGATCGTGGGCAACGGTCTTAACTAGTGCGACGTATTTATAGCTGATGAACGTAGCTTTCCAACGTTTAGTTGGTGTACTAAATACTCATTTCTCTTTAACGATGCACATGACATATGTGTATGAGATACAGGTTTTATGGTAGGTATTGTAGATAACGGAAAGTGTTTGGACTGATAGGATTTAGAATTAATGAGCCAGAGAACTTGGAACAATACGTTATGGTTGCCAAAATAATCAATGAATGGGCATAACAGCTATCTACAACCGCCGGAGACTTAACAAGACATGATATTTTAATATCTGAAGTCGAGATCTTATAAACCCATCCAAATACTGGTTGGAGTCACAGTTACTTAACGTGTGTTCTCGGTGCTTTAATTTGTTTCTTTTGAATTCTACCTATTCATAAATTCAATGATTAAATGACTCCGTTTCTCGTTTCTCCTCTCCGTGTGAATGAAAAGATAGGTGTGAGCAAAAAGGGCCAGTTTTCAAATACCATCATTAAGAGCCAACCGCAGACTTCAATTTAAATAGATGTACTACTTAGACAAGTGAATCTCTTCTTTACACATTGTATTTTGTAACGTTTTTATGCGTCTGGTAGTAAAAACTAAACGGAGAAAGTAGATTAAAACATACAATTTTTCATTAAAATTTATGCAACGACATCCCGATTGAGTTTACGAGATACTCTGAGATAAGTAGATAATCTTACGTAAATTAGAATAAATACGTAATTATATTGAATATTTGAACTAATACATTAGATACAGATAACTTACAAACAAATTTTTGATTGAAGTGGCAGAGCTAACGAGTACAGAGCGCACTCCATACAAAACTAGTCATCCTAGGTTGCTTCGAAAAGATTACATTCTGCAATAAGATCGTCGTTGCTAATGCTTCTAGTCTTTAATATAGTTATCCATTTTTTATTTTGCTTGTGTATTGCAAACCAGTTGGTTTTGGTTGGTAAAAATTATTAAAATCGGTTCAGAAGATTACGTCCTACAATCTCACAAACTTTAACTATTTACTTTTTTTAGTATAAATATCTATCTAGCGAGGCAAGAAGAATTTTGTTGCGGTATCTACTCATATTTACATCTATGGTTTAAAACCATAGGAAATCAGTTACATCGTGCTTAAATGCAGCCTTGTAATAAATCAAACCATTCCAGAAAAGGCAATGAAATGCTCTGAATGATGCATTACTTTCATTGGTGAATACAATCAGATAATCAAAGCTTCATACAGCTTCCGTTAATAACTCATTAGTCTTTGTTACTAAATATAAAATGGTTATTAGTTTTCTATTTATTGTGATTTTCTGTTCATTTTATATTTTGTTATGTTTTATTGTCAAAAAAATGTATGTATTTCTATTTTGATGTAAGAACCTGGTTTTGGTGCATTGGATTTTTAAGAATATTTCTAACTAGCTTTTTTGCCCGCGACTTCGTCCGCGTGAAGTACCGGACCCGTTCCCGTGGGAACTACATTGAATTTCGGGAAAAACTATAGCCTATGTCACTCTCTGATAATGTAGCTTTCTACTCGTGAAAGAATTTTTAAAATCGGTCCAGTAGTTTCGGAGCCTATTCATTTCAAATAAACAAACAAACAACCAACCAAACATTTCCTCTTTATAAGTAATATTAGTATAGATTGACTGCGTGTAATGGCATGAAACCAGCAGTGGCTCAAATGCTAGAAGTCATTTCGCGCTACTTATTTCCTCAAATCAAGCGACGACACGCTGCAAGCATTTTGGATACCCTACCACATGGACCTAACTCTTTTTTTTGACATTGGAAATGTCTTTTCGTTCGCTTCAGTATAGGCTTCGATTTCACGAAAAAGTGCGGTCCCCTTATATCTCAGAGAGTTGTGAAGATATGATATTCATAAAAGGCTCAAAAGACGCGTATTCACGAGAGCTGTAAGGTGCAAAAAGAATTATTTGAGAAAGTCTAAAACGAAAAAAGTTATGGCCGAAATTGTGAAAATAAAAATCATTTCTTTCCGAATTTTTGATTTTGGCGCTCGATATTTTGGAAACGAAGAATGATATCAAAATTTTGAGAAAAACTCGTCTGGACAATTTAATCAGCTATAATTTGAGCCTAAAACAAAGATGATCGGGTTAAGGGTATGCCCTGTAGCTTAACCTTTTTGAACAAAGTCAAAAACGTTGTAGTTTTATTTTGTAACCGTTTCCTTATCCCGACTTTATTTATTATATTATATTGATCGCTCATCATCATCATCATATCAACTCATAATCATCCCATTGCTGGGATACGGGTCTCCCTTCAGTCGAAGGTGATTAGAGCGTATTCTGCCACGCTGCTTCAATGAGGATTGGCAGAGGCCGGTGTTTTCAAACCGCCCTAAGGCCACCGACTTGGCCTAACGACTGTCATCCATCGTTAACAGCTGGGACCGATGACTTAACCCTTTATAGGGCATAAGCATCTAGGGTAGATAAAAAAAACTATGTTTTTAGATTGTTTTTTTTATGTTTTTAAAAAATAAAAAATAAAAACACGGTGGTAAAAATATTCCCTCTGCCCTTGCCTCTCGTGTGGCTTGAGGTTCTGAGGTCTGCTGAGTACTAGATATATTGGGTAAAATTTCAAATCTTGCTGCCCGCCTAGAAAGATCGCGTTGGGATGGGACGACGGAGGACGGAGGGCTAGATGAAAAATCAACAGATGAACTGCTAGGTTCGACTTTCGAGAGGTATTATGCTGCTAGGTGGATCAGGTGTCGGTGCCATAGGCCCGTCATTAGGCTCGTCATAGTTTTTTAGGATCGTTCAATACAGTACGTATTGTACGAACCTTGTCGTCAACAGATTCAAAACCATCATCACATACATCGGGAAGACAAAATATGTCTTCCTATTTGTAAATCTGTATACATATAATAAAACAGTAGACCCCGATGTCTGAACATAATTTGGCAAAAATGGAGAGGGAACAGTTAGAGGAAGGTAATAAAAGCAAAAAAAAATTATTTCTATTTTTTTGTCTGTCTGTCTCTCTGTTTGAACGCGCACATCTTCTAAATTACTGAATGGATTTTAATGCTGTTTTCACAGGAAGATAGAGTTCGGCTTGGAGCAGAATATAGGCTTTGTCGCATTTAAATAGGATATCAGGCTACCCTGTCTATGTAAGAAGAAAAATATTTCTCGCACTAACAAACTTGAGACTTGGTACACCATAACTACCGACAACAGACTAAAAACTTACATTTTATATTTTGCTGTGCCCTCGCAGGGTTCGTGTCTGAACTTAATGTAAATCCTACACCATATATGTACATGCTATGTAAACACATGAGATGCAATAAATTATTGAGTTTGAGTTTGAGTTTGACTAGACCGAACCGGACCGAACCGAACCGAACCGGACCGAACCGAATCGAACCGGACCGGATGTCAGGAATAAAGTTACTTCATTTAAATTTTCAACAGCCTAAGAATTTTTAAATTGTCACTCACTGCTGAGTCGGAATCGCCCGATATCTCATAACGACCATTTTTAAATTCAGTAGCACTATGTTTGAAAGTTTTTTTTACTTGAGTTAACCATTTAAAATTTTGTTCCTCTAAAATTCACTAGATGGCATTGTTAGATTCTGAATCGCGCTATGAAAGTTTTTTAGTATAACTGAGCTGACCATTTCAATTTAAATATAATTTTAATTTTTCATACTGATTTTACATTAGACATTTTGATTAGGTACGATAAAATTAAATAAAACACAGCGGCGAGTAAATAAACAATGAGCAATAAAGAACACTGACGTCTCGGGGAAAAACTATAGCAGTAGTAATAGGAGACTGTTAAATCCGTCTATACTATTATAGTCGTAAGCCCAATTCCACTCGGGCGAAGCCGCGGGCACAGCTAGTCGTTAAGTATTTTTCTACTCGTACTCATTTGCCAGATAGTCTGTAATAAGCAAAAAAGGAAATAGGCTTAACGTGGTCCGAGAGTCTCTTCGCGAGTTTTTCAAAAGCACTAATATTCTCACGGTGGCATCACAGTGCATTCTTGACAGCATCATGTTTGTTCGTAAGAACATTCATGACTGGTGTGGATATTCATAATTTCAATACACGTAACAGAAATAAATTAGCTGTTCCTAAGAAGAAGGAAGGACGGTTCCTAAGACGTGAAGATATATTATAAGTTTGACGTGTGTATCTGTGTATTTGTGTACTTGTGTATTTGTGTATCTGTCTGTGGCATCGTAGCAACCACAGATATCAGAATACAAGCAACCAAACGGTTGGTCCGATTTTGATGTAGTTTTTTTTGTTTGAAAGGTGACCTGTGCGGGAGTGTTCTTAGCTATAACTCATGAAAATCTGTTCAGCCATTTGAAGATCACCAGCTCTTTCCTATTTGATGAAGGGAAATGAACAACTTCGACTGGTTAGAACGATTTGAAATTTGGTATACTGTAACTGTCATGATATTGCAAGAATATGGTAAACTTGATCTGATGCTGCAGCATCATCTGGAACCTGCAGTACACTCAACTCCTCGTCAAATTACAGCAGATGTATCGCGTTTGGGCTCATTGAATAGTTCATTTATAGCAGTACACTCAACTCCTCGTCAAATTACAGCAGATGTATCGCGTTTGGGCTCATTGAATAGTTCATTTATAGGTATAATTCACTAGCTGGATTCGCGGCTTCACTCGTCATACTTAATGTTTATTGCTATCGCGCTATATTTTTTTCCAGACCCAAAAATAGGGGTGTTATAAGTTTGACGTGTGTATCTGTGTACTTTGGTGCTAGATGTAGTAACCAGGGACTGATGATGGAGCTGGAAGGTGGCCATAGGAACTCAGTAATTAAACGACATAACTCCATCGAGTTCTCATACATATTTCGCAATACCATTTATACATATTTCACAATACCTCTCATACATAATTTGCAATACTCTAATACATAGTTCGCAATACCTCTCGTACATATTTCGCTCTCATACATATTTCGCAATACCTCTCATACATATTTTGCAGTACCTCTCACACATATATCGAAATACCCTCATACATATTCCGCAATAACTCTCATACATACATATTTCGCAATACACTCATTCATATTTCGCAATACCTCTCATACATATCTAAAATACAAATGAAACGGATAGAGATTAGAATAAAATAGGAACGAAACTATAAAAAACGTCAAATAAAACTTAAATTTAAAATTTTAAAAACCCCCGACTCGAAACCTCTAAAAAGTAAATAAATAATAATTATGTACCCCCTCCCCTATTCGACCTTTTAATTTTATGATATAATATTTATATTAGTTAATAGTAGTTAGTTAGTCATAATACTTCCAAAGCGTCATCACGTCGGGGGACCGCTAAGTTATTAAACTTGTAACTGTCACAGATAAAAAAAAATATTATGACGTCCGTTCTTAACTCCTAGATAAAAAATGTTAATATGAAATCCACAATTTGTTGCCATAGGAATATTTTCGATCACTAGTTTCGTTTTAAAATAAAAATCAAAAAAATATGGTGGGAAATATATTCCCGCTGCCTTATAAAGAAAGGGTCGTGCCCACGGGTCGTGCCCTCCGAAGCACGGAGAAGCTCAAGATAACAAAACCCATCCAAACGCTGGCTAGGGTCGATGTCGCTTAACTTGCGTGTTCATATTAGAGTGCGACACACCACACAGCGACGCCATCGAGCTCCTCCGACGCCATCGATCTCCTCGTCGCTCAGCGACAATATTTTTTCGAATTCCGTAGATTCATTTCCAATGTGCACGATAGTCGTGTGAGGCACGAAATCTGTGAATTTTTTTTACATATTTCTTTTTTTTTACATTACGTGTAGTTTAGTTTTTATTTACTATCCTCTTCGATTTAAAGGAAAGCTATATTTCAGCAGTTGGTTGATCGTGATAATGATTGCAAAGATATTAAAATACATCTTGTCACTCTATTTAATTCATTTACACAAATTATTTTAACTTTCTTACATATAATTGTATTACTTAATAAAATTACAAAAAATGTTACGGATTCTTACGATATCGATGCGATCGTACGAAGTGAAAGTGAAAACCGACCTGAGACCAGTTAATGTCAGACATAACTCTCAGTTAACGCTGAAACTATAACTGTAACTCGCAGCAAACTGTTTTTAAACGTGACTGAATTCAATGGACCGATAGTAATAAAGATAGACATACTAAAAATAAACTCTTTTAAAACTATAATAAAAGTGGTAAAGCCATTTTAAAATGACACCACAAATTTTGAATTTTTTTTCGAGGAGACGTACACGTTCGAATTAGGCCAGTCATATCGTACAAATAAAAACGCTGAAATTAGGTACAATTGCGGTAAACTTTTGGTATGTTGTTTGGGTCCACCTAGATAGTATGTACCTATTTATCCAGATTTGAAGCAATCTGAAATTTTCGCGCGCTGAGTAGTTGCTGAAAAACCACCATTTTTTTTTCTCTTTTTTTAGTTTTGTGCCAAAAAACCGACATTGGAAGGCTCTGACGACATGTTCGGTTCGAATGTAACATTATGACTGGCCTAAATTTCAAGTGAGGCCGGCTGGAAGGGTTTTTTCAAAATAAGAATGGTTAGTTGAACCGTAAACAACTATAAAAACATTCACAAGACACCTCTTAACCTACTAAGAAAACCTTTTCTGAAGAAATTTGCCATCTTTCTTAGAGTTCTTCGTCTTGACTCAAGGTCACAGCCAGTCTCTGAAATTTAATTTCACATTTTAGTCTCAAGCTATCTCATTTCTTCTTCTTTAGTTTGATAGTGACAGCCATAATATATTATTAACTTTGAAAATGTAGAGTAATTCACCGTCAGAGACTGTATGTACCTACATACTAAGTCGAGGCAACATGAATATTTTTTTTTTTTTACAATGTTGTGCGAGCTATTGAAGCGCTAACGGGATACGCTTCACCAGCAACATTGGTTTTACGTGGGCGAGGTGTCAACCCGCCGCACAACCCCCGAAATGCTGGAGGACCACACCCATCGTTGGTCAGCGAGTCCATCGGACTTAGCCGGTTAGTGTAGCTAGGCTGTACTACCGACCATTCCCCTATCCGCCACCTTGGAGACGCTCCCCTACGCTGTGAAGGCCAGCGCGGGGACCAGTCGCAGTTTAATCCAGGCTAGAAGACAGTAAGAATCTAAGTGTGGAATTATCGATCCCCACAATGCGTGCGAGCGTTTTCGTGACTCGGGACAAGCCCACGGCCCATTCCCACTGCTATATCTCCTGTATATCCAAGGTCAACAACGACCTCAGATTGACAATAAGCTGTGATGCTTATTGACATCCCGGAAACTACAGCTGTCTTGGAACTCACAACGAATTTAATGAAAGAAAACTTGACGGAGTAACAAGTATTACAAGGACTTCCCTTTTCTTTGCGTGACTCAAATCTTTATTCACAGAGATCCAACTGTGTATAAGTAAAGAGAAATTTAATATCAAGAAGGGTAGATTTTAATCAAAGACTTCGTGACGAGGAATCTCAACATTGGCACGACTGTGGAGCGACACTACGATACAGATCGAAATCACACGATTTTATCATTCAATTTAACTCTTGCATATTCGATATTATTTGCTAAAGAGTAAATTGATAGATTGTATAAACACACCTGGTTCCAAGTAAAGCTTGAACATGTTAATACGCTCACTGCGACAAAATCGCTTCTTCTTAGCACAAATCCGTGGTAGGGAAAAAAAGTGACGATTCGAATATGCTTGTTACAAGCCTATTTGAATAAAAATATATTGATTTAATTTGATTTGAAAAAACTTTTTTTCTTCCCATTCCTTTTCAACATCGAACAAAAATTTAAGTTATGCAAAGAAATGTATACTTTTCTTAGCCGCACTGTAAGAAAGACATTGACGAGGTGTTCACAGACCTTAATGCAGAAGTTTACTTTAAAACATTTTTTTATGACAAACGGCAGATAGACAAGCGGACCACCTGATGGAAAGTAGTTACTTGAAAGTTATGTATTAGCCATTTAAAAGTAGCAGACCTATTAATTCATTACACAACTAAATAATTATGTTGCCGACGAGATGTCATAGTAACTTGTCGCGAAAATATAACATGACTGTAACGTTTTATCCAAACAATTTATCAATACGATCAATAAGTTATTCGCCGGACTGATTCCTGAATAATTTATTTCCTTCATTTCTTAGCTGTCAATTTGTAAATTTATTTTCTATATTTTATAGGTAATTAGAGATCGTAAGAAATTCTTGCGAAATAGTATTATCGAAATAAGACGTTGACGCGAACTCACTAGAAAGGGTACCAATTAAATCTATCGATAGCATCCGAATGCCATCGGCAGGAATAATCTCTATTGCTATGCCGGTCGACGATTTATCTAGTCACATTAATTGAATTTCTCGCTTCATGAATTCGGTTCTGTTTATGATAAAATTCAGTTACGGTTTAATATCCTATTAATCTCGTTCCCATGGGAATTGCTGAAATTATTTATGTATTTATTTATTTACGATAAATTTGTGTTGTGTAATTCGGTCATGAGTATTTATGTTTCGTAAATTCTGGGAGTTTTTGTTACTTTTGCGTTTAGATAGACCCGTGACCCTCTTTCCCGTGGGAGTTTCAGAAAATTCTTGTAAGTTTCATATATTTAAAACTTCCTCTTAGATCACTCTATACCTAAAAACTGCATTGGAATCGTTGACTTAAAAGTTCTAAGCGAACAAACAGTGGAAGCGACTTCTTTTTATAATATTTTAAGATATTATGTTATTTCAATACTTTTCTAACATTGTAACACAGGAAAAGAGTGAAATCTATCGTATTTCGCCTCGAACCAATTAGACAATGAACGGAGCGAACGCTGAGTTAGGACACCATTACCTCGGCACGATCTCCTGAATTACTACAATATCTCGAATATATATTTTTAATGTTATAGAATCGAGACTAGACTACACATTCCAGAACTACACCTTACAGAAGATCGTAGCCAATTAGCATTGGTTTCGGCCATGTTGTGTTCCTACAGTGAGTAAGGTCTCCAGAGCTTCTATAGGCTATGGTGACGGCTTACCAATCAGGCCGGCCGTATACTTATTTGCCACCTTTGTAGTACAAAAAAAAACATTCGACAAACAAACATTACTCCTTCCTATTTCAAAGAGCACGTTCTGCAGCCTCAGCTTTAATTTATTATAGTACGCGTCAAAATTTGGGCTCACTGTTTAAAAAACAATTGAAATCGTTTGTTATGCACTGAGTAATAAGTATGAATTTCGAACTTCGTTTTACGTCTGCGCGAGCCAGCCGTGTTGGCGACTAGTATAACTTAACAACTCGACCCATAGACCACCCCGACCCCGAATAGCCAATTCGGAGATACAAAAATGTGTACACATGAATATAAGACAGACTTTGTTTAAAATACAAAATGAACAATCAATAAACACGGATAACAAACTAGGTATATTTATTTTGACATTATGAACAGACGATAAAGTTCAACTTTATTTATTTGTATACATTTCATGCAATTAAGAAACAATACATAATTCGACTTATCACCGATCTTGGCAATTTAAAGTGAAGTTTATTCGAGATAATTATTCCATTAGTAGTGCCCTCGGTTCACACGCTTCGATCGAACGAAAATTTACGCGAAGCAACTTAAATGCCACATTCTCACTGATACTGCTTTAAAGATCACTTTAACTTAAGTTTGTTACATTATTTATCAATAAACTTAATAGTTCATTCGACGAGCTCCGTGGCGTAATGGTTACCATGCCGAACCGCCACCCAGGAGATCCCAGGTTCAATACCGGTCGGGTCATGATGAAAAACTTTTTCTGAATTGCCTGGGTCTTGAATGTTTATCTATATATATATTTGTTATAAAGTATCGTTGAGTTAGTATCCCATAACACAAGTCTCGAACTTAGTTTGTCTGTTCAGTTACTGTATATTTGTCGTTTTTTATTATAGTTAAATGTTACAAATGGATACTATAATATTTTATTTCAAGAGTTCTTAAAGTTTCGGGCTGAAGGCGAGCGATTTTAGGTCTTATCCTATGTGTTGATCCAGCTTATAACTACCTGTGTACTAAATTTCAAGCTTATCTATCAAGCCGTTTTTGAGTGAAAGAGTAACCAAACATCCATGCATCCTCACAGACTTTCGCATTTATAATATTAAGGATGTAAAGAGTCTTTGAGGAACTCCATGGCGTCGCTGTGTGTCGCACATAAGGACACGCAAGTTGAGCGACGTCGACCCTATCCAGCGTTTGGGTGGGTTTTGTCATCTCGAGCTTCTCCATGCTTCGGAGGGCACATTAAGCCGTCAATCCTGGCTGTTGTCGAAAGATGACAGTCGCGAAATCAAGTCCGTGGCTTTCGGGCGGCTTGACAACGCCGGCTTTTGCCAATCCGCATTGGAGCAGCAGAGTAGGCCTTCACCTGCGATTGAAGGGAGACCCGTATCCCTGCAGTGGGATGATTATGGATTGATAAGATGATGATGATGAAAGATTCTTTACAAAACACTTGTAAAGGTGCTCCTTCACCGGGAGCATTCGCGTGTAATAACACTCAGATTCGAGCATTACAGCAGTGAGGGAGGCGAAAGCTCGTCAGTCAGGGAGGTAGTATTGTAATGTAATGCTCAAAGTCGAATCTAAAATTTTACATTACACGCGAATGCTCGCGGTGAAGGAGCGCCTTGAAGGATAGGGGAGAGAAGTAGAAACGAGAGCTCAAAATGAGATAAAATATAATAAAATAAAATATACAATATAGAGGCAAACCAAAAGCGAAAACAGACCAAGGCGCAATGACAGCCTTTAAAAGAAACGAAAATAAAAAATAGTAAAGAATAAAAAGTAAAGAAGCATGTATTTACACCTCCAGCCTGACGGCTAGTCCGCAACAACACTTTTGCTACGCATACGGTACAAGGGGAGTACAACACTGATATACAGTACCATAGCACTAGTAAATAATGTTCATTTATTAATTCCCCGCAAAACATTACCTCTAATGAGCGACCAGGTGGTAGCCTGAAAACCTTAACGCTAACACAATAGAATCCAATATCTATCGTCTAATTTTAAGATATAAATTACCTGTGAGTTGTCAACAAGTCTTTAAGGAATTCGTTTCTTACATTGGTTAGATTGTAAATTGATAAGAATATCTTACTATTAGTAGTGACGTGTTATGAATTACTTTTTAGTAATCGCTAGCCCACCTTAGCCTTATTCTAATGATATTTTCAAACTCATACATACAGACACACACCCATACATAGTGTTTCACACAAAAATTCTCCTTAATATATATACGTATACAAAGTAAATAATTAACAACAGAGTTTTTTATACAACGACAGTGGCAACAAGCTAAAAGCCCACTTGAAGTTAAATCACCATAGTGCATGGACGCTTAACCCTTTCAAAGCAATCCTTTGGGAATATTGACCATTTTATACTCCTCTGGGAATACCCCGACATAGAGTTCATCCTAATCGCCCACTGCTGGAGCGAATTCCTCTGAAACCGCAAAAAACGTGGTAAAATTTTTTTCAATAATGTCTAGAGATTTTTCCATGGACTGTCAACCAGTGTCTATACAAACACAAATAAAATTAATACCGTAAATAAATCTATGTTTAATAGTTTTACTCAGTCATGTATATTTAAAACTGTGTTTCTATTTTATCTCTTGGTTAATTTCAAGGAAATGTCCACTTTAATTATCATGTTTTCGATATTCTAAACCTATTTAATTCAACAGTCTTGAGCCGCTGTCGGCCCGCCTTTCACGTGTCCTACAAGTCGACTCTGCTACTTTCCGGGCTTTGTGAGCCAGCTACAGGAAAATTTAAACAACCCACAATCTATAAGAATATAGAATAGGATTGGGTTGATATCTATACTTTTACTAAACCCCTAGAAAGTTAGTTTGTTTGGTTGAATGTCCTTCATCATCAAGGAAGGCTACATGTTGTAACATCACACTATGGAGACAAAGTTGTACAGGTCAATTAAACTGGATACGCCACAAATTCCCACTGCTTTGTTTTCTGAAGAGCCAGGACAAACAATAGCGACCACAGAATCAATAAGCAATGAAGCTTTTTTATTTCCCGGGGGAGTAATAACAGCTGTCTTGAAACTCAAAAGAAAATTGGGAAAGCCTAAAAAATTGTTGCAAGGCCATTGTGGATATACATAGAGTACACAGACATAGATAAGAAAGGATCTAAGAAACTATTAATGTTACAGCTTTTCTATAATTCGTAAGATAAACAGAATTTCCTACATGAGAAATCCTGTAATCCTTTAGCGAGATAAACATTGGTGCTAATTCTGTTGTACATTTAACTAGACTAAACTAATTTTGACAGGACTAGAAGTGTTGCTATCCTTGTCACTAATTGTAAACCAAGGAAGGACAACAACACCTTTGGTCCTGTCAAAATTAGTTTAGTCTAGTTAAATGTACAACAGACTTAGCACCATTGGTACATTAACTAAAATTTGAGAAAGTTACAAGTGCCTACTCTCTGAATAAACCATTTTATAAGATTTCATAGACATTCACAAACCAAACGCAAAACTATTCTTATTCAGATTTACATCAGTGTTTATGTCGATACTATTATAGTGAATTTTATCGGATATTCCTATCGTTTTGTTATCTAGAACCATGATAGAATCTATTCTATAAACAACAGTATTCAATTCAATAGTAGTGTCCTAGAGGTACATATAAGTAACTTCACGCTCAGACGAAATTGTTCGGGTTGCTAGTAATTTTTATAAAATATTTGAATTAGTTATTTATTTAAACAGAAACGTAAATACTTTTTTACTGTAGTTGGTATGATTTAAAAATCAAACATTTGCACAAAATATTGAAATAACCTAAGACAAATATTAGGTAGCGTTTACATAAATCATGTGATGAACTGTTGGCACATATTTCTCAAGATCTGCGCCGAATTGGATCACTTATACAATTGTTTTGTTGTCATGGTCATGACGTTAACATAATGTGTGTTGTCGTTTTATAAATATGTAATGATCAAAGTTTTTCTTTTCGAATGATGGAGTCTCATCAGTCAGTACATTCACCGTCATTAGTTCTCTATCTATGAGATGATCTACTCAAAGCAACGTGATTTTATACCCCATGTTGAGTCTTGAGAAAAAAATTGACAGCGCGTGGGCTGCCGTGCATACATACACTTAAGTTTGGTTATTAACTTCACTGGTTATTAAGATGCAGTCGTGGGAATGTACAGTCAGCAATAAAGTGTACATACATTCCTACTTAATACAATACAGTAAGGTTTAAATTTGAATGAACCGCAACATTATTATGACAGTTGACCGTAAGTTACAAATCATTTTAATTGTCAAACTGACTCCATGTTTGTGTAATGTCGACATTTTGAATTACGTTGATGAGAAGAGGTCTTTTCATGGACAAATTAGCTTCACTTTTGATGGCATGTGTTAACATATCAATGGCTTTTGTGGCTTTTAATTTGGAAAGAAAATATTACCTTCCTCCATTGGGATGTGATGCAACGTCGACAAAATAGTTACTGGATTTTCTTACTATGCCATTGATTCAAATGCATCAACAGCATAGATAAAAAAAAAACAGTAAAAATTACCTTCTTCGTTTTCAATGTTTTCTCCTTACATAATATCTAGTTCGTACTATTTGTCCAAACAAAGCACGCATTGTCCTAGAACTAATCTCATTACCTTATCTCTATACTGACCTAAATGACCATAGTTACGAATGACAAAATGCAACTAAATACAGGTGCGAATCTGATAGGCATAGATAAATCTAATTTACAATTCCGTACGTTGCAGTTCAATGCTGAATTTGACTTATCGTGTTACATACATTGAGATATAAGTACAATGAATAACATAAAAGTACTTATATCTCGATGGTCATATACCTTTTCTTCGATAGCAACGGTCCTTTACGCTCAGATTGCCTGGAAGAAATTGCAAAGCTATAAGGCCGCCTATTGTATTATGTTTTCGTGGTTATTTTTGTTTTATGTAAGTAATTTATTAATGCAATAATGAGTTCTTATTACATTGTAAGTATTGTAACCACGTTCAGTCATGTAAAGCAGCTTTTCTGCTTCGCCAGCTTTACATTGGCACGAAGTGGAGCAAAAACGTATGGACGGGCTCTTCATCCTACTTTGTCGTTACTTTTCCTTTGTTTCTTAACTTCTAGCTTACTTCACTTCACTTCGGTCAACTTTGGAATAGTGTATGGTGTTGCAAGCCGACAACACAAAAAGCAAAACTGCAGTAACATACTTTTCAATTTTTATCTTTTTAGAATTTCTTTGTAATCTAATCCATTATGACTAAATAGAGCGCTATTATTTTTTATGTAAATAGGCTGCTGTTCAAACCTTTGACAATTCAGGACAAAATACATACCTTTACTAGATTTGGTAAACAAACACATCATTCGAAAATTTCTTACACATTCAGATGTTATATTAGCACCTTTGGTATTACTAATATAGGTGGTAGTAACCACTTTCCATAAGGTGGCTTCCTTGTTTGTAGGATATTTTCTTTCGCCGACCAAGTGATAATTAGAACGTTCTAGAACTGTCTATGATTTCCTTGTGTCAGAATTAAAAATACATTTTTTCTTTAGGTACTGGATGGTAGGAGACCACGGCTTTTGTGAGTTATTTCATTGTTTTGACAACTAATTTATTCTAATGTGGTTATGGATTGTACATAATTAACTTCATGATTTCAATTAAGATTAATATTAACTATTACTTGACGCCACCCATTGACCTCAGCGAAAATAACTATTCTCCCGTTGCCATTTTTAATCCTAAAAACTGCTAGTCTATTTTTCGTAATAGGAAGTCAAAATCTAGTTTTAATGTCAAGTACTGTCTTGCTCATACATAATGTAAAACGAGCGACACAGCCCTAGATTGAGACTAGATTTAACAGTTTTTGTTAAAAGAATAGATTCTCTAGTCTACATCTGTAAATTGAAAAACTCCTGAAACTATGTAGAGCTCTGAAGTCCTTACTCACCGTAAGAACACAACATGGCCGAGACCAATGCTATTTGGCTACGATCTTCTGTAAGGAGGTCCTTCCCCAGACGGGCTGCTCCGATTTGAGCGGATATCCGCTGCGCCCTAGCTCTCTTGATGAAATTCGTCACTGAAATGTTATTCGTCTGTTGGTAGCGCCTCTGGTATTACTAAATGTGCATAGGCGATGGTTTACCAATTTCCTTGAGGTGGTTTGCTTGCTTGTTTACCACTGGCATGGCATAAAAAAAAGTGGTTGCAGTATTATGATGGGTTAGTCTCGAATAGTCTCGATTCTGATCGAAAATACCAAACTATTACCAACATTAGTTAGTTTGATATTCTTGAAAATAATATTATCATTACAACGATTAATTTTAATATTATATAAAGACAAAATAGCTTACACGATCATTAGTTAATTAAACATGTAAATACCAGGATATGACTAACGTGTCTTAATCTTGTAATGAGTTGCAATTAATTGAACTTAAACGTTCATTAGTTGTGACCCGGCTGATTTAGATAGCGTACAAACGCTCTAACGAACCAGTTTTGGATTTTATCGTGTACATCCTGCTAATATTATATACAAGTGTACGCTTCGGAGATTGGATGGATTATCGCTTCGCTCCAACCTGTAGTACTTTCGTTTTTGTCTAATAGAATAACAAACATAACGAGTATTAAAGAAGTGTTATTAAAAAAAAATGCTCTCAGTAGTTCCTTTATAAAGTCAAAGTCAAATATACTTTACTCTGTGGGCCCTCGCGGACACTTAGACACGTCTTTTACAATGTGTATTACATAACAATATTATCATTCTGTAGTGCGATTCTCTAAGCGAAAGGTTTGTCGCTGCGCCTTGGCTGTGATCACGGATGTCACAGCCTTTACATCGTTCGCTGTGGTCACGGCGTTTTGTTTGGTATTCTCTAAGCTCTTTTAGCTCATCGTCGATCTCTCGGCTGCGTGAACGCATGACTGTTCGCAAGGCTGTGCTAGAGCGGTGTTGTATTCCTACTTGCACAATCGATAAATTCTCGATTAGTAGATATTGGCTATTTCTTTGTAATTAAAATTATGATAATCACATTTTCACCTAAATGCAACATGTAGTAATTACTTGAATGTATTTTTATCACGAAATAAATAAAATAAAATGTCTTTTGTGAAAAAAAAATGTCACTCGCCCGACTGTCTGAGTGGTTGTCAAAATTAACTACAAATAACCTAACCTAGAAGTTTATTGGTAAACAAAAAATAAATTCCAATTCAAATATAAAATTTTGGGTAGACCGACCCACGCCAGCCACTTGAAATTTTTTACTACGAAATGTAGAACATTATTTTGTACACTCTACGTCAATACGTTGTTGTGGTAACTGTGTAATAAATACTGTGGTGCAGTGCATAGTGAATTGAACCAAAAGTAAGTAATACCTACCTATCCTTAACTAAAGTTGTTTAAAAAATTAATAAAAATATTGAAAGTAAATACATAAAGTCGCAGGTCGTACCTGGATTAGAATGGCACAGGACCGAGTTGGTTGGCGTACCTACTAAAAGAGGCCTATGCTCAACAGTCGGCAGAAACGAGCTGAGATGATGATGATGATGAAATACATACGTGCTTACTTCACTGACAACTTATAATATACCTAACTTATTGCTTGCAGTGGCTCGTAACACAGGACTCTAGCCCAGGCAAAGAAGTTGATTGGGCTGATGGAGACAAGATCTGATCTTACCACTGGACATGCCCGTACAGCCAATGTCAGGGCCCGGATGTGAAACGGATGGTCAGAAATCGCTAGGGTCTTGAACAGTGTTGGCAACGGTGTGTAAAAGATTGGAAACAGTGGACTAAGGTATGTAATAAATGACATGTTTACATGCTGCAGTTTGTGTGTACCCCTTAGAGCAAAGAAGCCACTAGCCAGGGAACCGGTGTACCCTTACATTATAGGTACTAAATTGAGCTCTTTGCTTTTTGTTATATGTGTGGTATTGAAAAGATAAAAAAGCTGCCACAAAAAGGAATATAAACTACACAATTTAAATACATTTTAGTGATAGTTTTCTGTATTCATATGAATTTAGTGCTTGTTTTAATGTCTGTTGTTATTTCAGGAACAAGAAATTGCAGTCCCACACCTCCAGACAGGGACACCACATGATGGCAGAGGCCAGAAGCAGATTCACCAACACTGTAGACAATGTCGCGCCACAGATAATTGAAGCCATTCAACAACATAGAGATAGAGCTCCAATGTAATTATGGTGTTTATTGAGGGGTTGTTTTGAATTATAAACAGACCGACAGACAGCTCTGCAACTCACGCAGTTTTAAAAGGAATGAGAAATTTTACCACCATTACTAACCTTCCCGGTAGCTCAGTGTTTAGAGCACTCGGCCGGATATCGAGGGGTCGTGAGTTCGAATCCCACCTGGGGGAGGTGAAATTTTAAAATCTATTTCAAAAGACAGACAGACGCGCGGGAGGACTTTGTTTTATTATATGTAAGTAGGGATAAAATAAATACTCAAATGTTATTTAGTTTTTATTGTCATAGTATAAGTCTGTATATAAAAATAAAATTTATATCGTGGTTTTACTTATTTTGAAATTTACCGCCTTACCCGCCATAACATATTTATAAGTTGGCGTCGACAAGTCCGACCATATTCTAGGGCACCTATGGTACCGCATCGGGCTCCACCTGATGAATCCCTCGCCGCAAAAGTTGATGAATCCGACTTTCTTCTTCTTGCAAATTATTTGTTAATTCTAAGAATGGTACTCCAGCTCGATTACATATATTGTGCAACACACAGCAAGCAATGACAATTTTAGATACCATTTCTGGATCATAGTGCAAAACTCTGTGAACCAGAAGACTTTTAAATCTGCCCTTTAGAATCCCAATGGTTCTGTCAACACTATTCCTCTGAAGAACCAGGCTCAGGATTAATGCATGGGGTCATCATGTAGGACCTCTGCCCGTAGGCGGAATCACCTGAAAACATATGAATTACCACCCTTCCACCACCTAAATTTGAATGTTTTCAATAAAACACCACAAAAGCTTCTAATATTTTCCATCTATACTAATATTATAAAGAGGTAAAGTTTGTGTATTTGTTAAATTGTAAAGGGTAATCTCGGGATCTACTGAACCGATTTTAAAAATTCTTTCACCAATAGAAAGCCACATTATTGCTAAGTGTCATAGGTTATATAAAAAACCAAAAAATAAAAAGGCTTTTAACATTATGCCCAACGAAGTGGGCACGGGTCAGCTAGTATCTAATAAACGTGCTGTCTCTCCCGTACATAGTATCTGGAACAGAAAATGATTTTTATTGTTGTAATTGAAATTATTAAAGTTTTAGTACATAAATACCTTGATAGACACTAGACACTGGTAAGACTGTAAGTAAGTAAATTTCTTTTTGAATTATCTTGGTGTGATGACTGAGCCCACCTCGCCGTGTTTGTTCAGGCATTAACGGCACAATTCGCCTTCTAACATGGCTATCAACTCCTATGTGAGTCTGAAAGCGCGTATGTAGTCCATGTCTGTTGTTAGGAGACTAGGTTTCGTATTCTACGACCTTGACGTCTTTTACGTAACTCGTCTTGTCTCTTAGCTTCTTCTAAAAGGAACAACATACACGAGACTCTTGCAGCCCTGTAAAAATAATAATTTGTGAAAAAAAAACTAACTTATCTACCACTGTTTACTTAAAAACTTATGTTGACGCCGAATTTTAGGAAAGTGTTTGTACACAAAATAGTTAATGAAAACGGTGTGTACTTACATATTTTATATAATTATATACCTATATTTAATAATAAAATCCAATATTTAGCACTTAAAACTTAATTCACACAATTTAATTTATTACAAAATCCTTGCCGACAGCCACTAAAAGGAAGCTTTTGGATTTGACATTAAAAATTGTAAGCGTACGTCGAGGCTGTTGTCAAAGTTAAAGCTGTTTTGCTTACAGAATACCAATTTCATACACGAAATGTCAAATAAGTAATTCCGTGTCACGCCGTCTACAGCCGTGCGGCGCTACTGTCGAACAGCGCAGAAATGTGATTAAGAGAATACCAATCGTGCGTTCACCGCTGTTACAGCCGCTGCGAACAAAGCTGTCACGACGTTTGCGCTTAGAGAATCGCATAGCTGTATTAAGTAAATAAGCTACTTTATAAACTACCACCATTTCGGAAACAAAGCCAAATGACCAAAGTCAAATATTCTCATTCAAATAGGCCAAATGAAAGCTCTTTCGAATCGTCACAATTTTTTCTAAGCTATTATGTTAGGGATTGTATTGTGAGATTTAGAGGATGTTATTGGGACGAGTTAGGAATGGTTTTAGGATAACTTTACGCCGTGTGTGTCTAGCAGTAAGTAGGTACTAAGATTAGTATAAAGGGCCCCATATACGGTACGATCCGTCTGTACGATCGATCTGATGCAAATCGTGACGATTGATAAATATACCTACAAAGGGTAGTGGAAGAGCTGATGCCTCTTTATGTCACACATTCTATTTATTTCTGTCTGTCAGACATACAAATAAATAATTTATCGGTCATGTTGTGTACTTTTTTACGTCAACAATGCGATAAGTAACATTTTGCAGAAAATCTATATATTTAAAATTCTAAGTCCTGACTGACTTAACTATATATCAACGCACAGCCCAAACCGCTGGGTCTAGAGATTCCAAATTTGGAATGTAGGTTGCTTACGACGTCTGGGGAAGGATTTTTAAAAATTCCTGCTATTCGAGATATACGCAAACGAAGTTACGAGGGTTTTACTAGTGTAAATATGTGATGACTGTCTACTTTTAATAGTAATGCAACAAAACCACACATAAATCTTCCAAATTACATACCAAACCGTGACTACTTTTAATCAAACTTATTGAAATATCTTTTAGTATGGCAATAAAGTTGAATTTCGATTGGTTTCAAAACAATACCTAAATTAACACTTATGTTTTTGCTAACATCAGTATATGACTCAACGTCTGACTAGCCAGACCTTCAGACAGATATATTATCCCCTCCTACCATGAGATAAACACGTGTGTAGTTTTTTTTATGTTATACAACTGACAAACAGCGCACTTTATGTTTTAAAGTTCCGCCTTATTACAGAACAATTAGGTCGCTACCAATGAATTGCTGGTCTCAAAAAATAAGTATATAGGCTACGTTGACCACTCACCATCAGGCGGGCCGTAAGATTGTTTGCCACCTTAGTAGTTTAAAAAAAATGTATCCCTGTGATATTAAGGGTCAATATGATGATATTGGTGAATTAGACAACCTGTATACTTTTAGTTTATTTGAATCATTTACAGTTTCTGAAAGGCATTTTAAAAATAAATAACACATTAAATTAAAGCTGTCACTGTCCAACTAAAGAAGAAAAAAAGAGATAGCATGAGTATCAATGTGGGATTAAAGTTAAAATGCCTTTTCAGACACTGGTTGTTAATCTTGTCATTTTGTAGAATTAGAAAATTATGTAGGCAACCATCAGTTATAAATTACTCATATTAATATAAATGGTTGTTGCTATGTCAAATTATACATGTACGGACAGATACAGACGTAAATACATAATGACAAAACACTATATACGGAAATATACAATTTGCAGACCAAAATAACATACTATTACAAACAAAAGTAATTGTGCCTATTATTTAGTTAAAACAACCATTTTAAATAGTACAGAAATATAACCAGTTTTTGAAACGCATATAAATTTCCACCTAACGATCTCTGACTTAACATAACGACAGTTATGTATCGACAATAGTCGGGACCGAAAGTTTGGCTGGGGTTGTCATAGCTTATCTTGCGTAATCGATTTCTTAGATAAATAGAATATGTTTTATTTATGATGGACGACCTCCGTGGCGTAATGGTTACCAGGTCCGCCACCCAGGAGGTCCCGGGTTCGAATCCACGTCGAGTGATGAAAAGCGAACTTTTTCTGATTAACCTGGGTCTTGGATGTCTCTATAATATAGATTTGTTATACAATATAGTATCGTTGAGTTAGTATCCCGTAACACAAGTCTCGAACTTACTTTGGGGCAAGCTCAGTCTGTGTGTTTTGTATACAAATATTTATTTAATACATGCATTTTTGCCCGCGACTTCGTCCGCGTGAAGTTCCAGGCCCGTTCCCGTGAGAACCACATTGAATTTCGGGAAAAGCTATAGCCTATGTCACTCCCTGAGAATGTAGCTTTCTACTGGTAAAAAAAAAAAAACGGTCCAGTAGTTTCGGAGCCTATTCAATTCAAACAAACAAATCTTTCCTCTTTATAATATTAGTGTAGATAAACAAAGTAATACATTACATTACACACGACATATATAGAGAGGTGGGTGTAAGTGGAGAGGTAGCGCCACTTGTCACGTCATCGCTCTGCGTATTAATTTAATTATAAAAATAATTAATATTGTTAACTAAGTCAAACAAGTGGCTCCTTTCATAAGTTTTAATAGTTATATTATTTGTGACGTCTTCTCATATTATTTTCGGTATTTTTTTTCTTCTAAAAATCTATCTAATATGAACGATTCAAAATACATAACTTAAAATTACCTTCAATGTCATGTGTCATTTGAAATTTTTAAAATTATCTTAAACTTGGCAACACGTCTTTCAAAATAACAGTTATTAATGTCGTGATTTTCGATTTTTAAAATAAGTGAAAAAGAAATATGGACTTGTAATTTATCTCGGTGGTGAAACGACAGGCACAGATAATGAATCAAATAAAAAAAGTTGATTTAATTGATAACAGGTCTCGAAACGAAGAGACAGTTTTCGTAATCGTTCTAGACTTGAAAAATGATCGATGAAAAAAACCTTTAACATATATGTATTTAAATTGAAGTCCTTGACAGCCTCTTACAAAGATAATAAAGTACTTAAAAAAACATAATTATGATGGTACAGTCAACGAAAAAGTATGCGATGAAACAGTAATAGCCGTGTAAGGGGAATTAGCCAGCTTGCTGGTAACGTAGCGTCTCGTGAAGAAACCGGGACGTTCAAGATATTGTATTTCCAAAGACTAATTATTCAATGTCTTTATGTTTCCGCTATAATAACAATCTCTGACAATTAGTCATATAAAAAATACAACCTCCAAGTTTCAGGCCTCTACGATCAGCGGTTTAGGCTGTGCGTTGATCCCTAGACATTCAGAACAAAGCATTTTATAGGAATAGATTAACTTTTTTTTTATGCTACAAAGGTGGCAAGCATCGCCCGCCTGATGGTAAGCATCGCCGTACCCTATAGACGCTTCCAATACCGGGGGTATCACTCACGCGTTGCCAACCCTCCCAACCCCCCCAAGTGGAGCTCTGGAGACCTTACTCACCGTAGGAACACGACATGGCCGAGACCAATGCTATTTGGAGGAGGAGTAGGATCTTCTGTAATGTGGAGGTCCTTTCCCAGACGACTGCTCTGATCTGAACGGATTATCCGCTTTGCCCTACCTCTCTGAAGACTCCTGATTCATGTAAAAAAGTTAACTTTTAATTTCCCAAATGCCCTTTAAATTATTGTAGTATTAATAAAAGTGATAGATTAACCAGAATACCGTATTTCATTATAAAATCAACATAATTTTTAAGCAACTAAATGAGCAATTTGCGATGTCAAATATAAATAAACAAACGCAGGTATTTAAAGGTCACAAAAGGAAAGTGCTGAGACTCGTGAAGCAACGAAGCAAGGTGTCCTGCAGTTCGAATGCAAGCCAAGTTGCGCTTCGTCAAAATTACAATTTAATGTGCAATAAATATCATACAATTTAATAGGCACGTTGTAAAACTTGATCATAAAATGTATGAAGACAGTGATAAAAGTTTAAATACAAACATGATATAAGTAATCGAAATATGCGCACGCGGCGAAGCGGCGGCGGTCAATCAACAGGCTGTGTCATTTGTTGAGCGAATCAGGACGCGACGAGCAAGCTCATGTGACAGACATTCAAGATATCATTGATATTATCATCGTCTCGCCTCCCGTGCAATGGACGAGGTACCAATTTAACCACTTCGTTTACAGACGCCTGATTTACGAGCAGCTTAATTTGAAAGCGATGATTTAAACTTTGATCGGAGACCACATTTTCAGAAGTCGTATGTTTACCAATAAATCAGTTATTTAAATGAAACTGCCGTAACAGAGAATATAATAACCAATACAATGTTATTTATGAAGCAATTACCGACAAACACTTGTTGGTAACGCGCCGTAAGGATGCATTAGACTACCATTTCGAGTCGTAAAAACTCGCGTGCATAATCCCATTTAAATTCCATCTACATATCCTTGTATATTAATTGTTTATAGTTATAACAAACCATTCTCTGCGTTGAACATGAATTAATATGATTATCCATCGTTAGAATAACTTCAAGGATCGTTAAATACTCAATTGATTACCATGCATGGAGCGACAACTACCCGGTTTGCATACTAAACGATAATATGTATACCACACAGCCGATAATCATCAAAACTGAATTAACGCACACCATTCTTGTTGCAGACTTGGCGGCGATACGACAACTTCTCGAGAGCGAGACGGGAGGCACGACTTGTCCGAGTTGTAACATGCCCTTTGACAAGGGTAAGAAGAGAAAGCTGATCGACATCTGCGGACATGAGCGCTGCTACTCGTGCATGTTCAGGAACGAAGCTTGCCCCCTGTGCGCGAGAAAGAGTCAGGGGAGACGGCAAGTGATGGAGCGATACACCCCTTCTCCGCAGAGGCAGGACCAGGACTGGCAATCGCCGATGCGACTCCCGAAGCCGCCTAAACAACCCACCAACTTGGTACAGAGCTGTCCCACACCACCACACACAAGGAGAAGATTCTTTTTGAGTCCCAAATCCCTCCGAAGCCCGTTCGGCCCCCGAGCGTCGCGGCATTCGCAAGAAAACCACGTGCCTCTATCCGGTAAGTAGTTGTCTGTCTTTATATTTGCATAGCTGTAGGCCCGCGCGTGGTAACTGTTGATTTGCATCAACATTGCGTAAGGCTGTCCCCTTGCGCACGCAATGTATTCCATTGATACCTTCTACGGTAAACTTGCAATCTCATTCACGAGGTGCCGTTGTGGCGCCTCTCACTCGCCTGATAGGTCTTTTATGAGCTTTTAGAAAACAGCGAGGATTCCTTCCGTCGTAAATAATGTTGAGTGAAGGTTGCGACAGTGCACCCACGCGCGTCCCGCCGGATGTACGTAGGGGTTCCGCAAAGGACCGGTTGTCTGAATAGTGTATTTATTAGTTTAGGTATAGGGCCGATAGCGTTTTGCAATGCAGCCTGCGCAGACAGCTCGACTGCGAACGTTATCTCGGCATCTGTTACAGTTTTCATTTCCATTAATTATACCATTCCGGCCGACCCTTGTTTCTCAAGTTGAAATAAACAGTGAATTGAGTGAGACGTGGGTTTCATAACAATCTGTTGGTTGCGATTGGCCACGGCCCTTGCCCCTTCGCGCTTGTAATTAGTTTGTCTATAACGTTTCTATCTGTCACCGTGAATAATAATGGCTATTCAAATCCGTAATATTCAATTAATATCCATAATCAAATACTAGATTTGAATTTGTAGCTTACGGCTAATGTTCCAACAGGATTGCCAGAAGAGGGTCCGAGGACGGCGGCGTGGCCAAGCTTGGTCTTCAATAAGATCAGATCGCTTTGGTCAGCGCACTCCTCAGTACCGCAGGGACTCAATCAGTTAGCAGGCACGGAGAATTTATTATGTATAGCTGAAGGAATATGGACTTTGTTGCCACAGATATTGTATCGTGAATGTCATCTATTCATTTCTAAATTAGAAACAAATGACACTATCAATAGATTCAAAGACAGTTGTATAAAACAGACGTCACAAATTCACAATAGGAACAGGCACAGTTTGCTTATCAATCGATTTAGTTTTAGAATCGATTCTCTAATTGGACGAACGTGTACTCGGTCCACATTCCTCAGCGTCCGATGCGGCACGCCGCCCGAGTTTTGCACCTCTTATTGCCTGTTTGCATATGTCCCTGTTGTACATGGTACATTTTTCAGCTTGATCCTGACTGGTTTTTGTTTGTGCATCTGTGTGTTACATTTGAGTTTATTTTGAACGCTTAAACATTGATTTCGTGTTGCTTTATAATCGTTAACCGATATCGATGTGTAATAATCGAACAAGTGAATATGCATCTTTGAATAAACATCTAATGTATCGCATGAGTCATGATTTTCTATTCAATACGTGATGAAGATATATGAACAATCGATTACTAAAAAGATAAGGAATCGGTGACAAAAATAACATATCGATTCGTGGGCGAATACGATCATCGTAGCTGATAAATTGAATTGATGCTGGGGATAGGATGATAAAAATCTGAGAAATTACTGCTTCGAAATTTTGTATGTAAATGAACGTGTCAGATTTGTTGATGATTTGGATGGACGAGGAATGCTCATAGATGTCCCAACAAATATTTATGAGAATTTGTTAACCCAGTACAAATGTACGTGCGTTGGCGTCGCGTTTCGTGCTACATTGAGCTCTTTGTATGTTAAACCTCACGTTGAAATGATTGCAACTCCTCGATGGATGTTAAAACGTGGCGAAACTTGCGACGTATTCGCCCCTTCTGGACAAGGCCTTAATCTTTTCATGGGCATGTTGGTTTGAGACTTATTACTAATGTTACAAGTTCACGTGGGAGTTTACCAAAAAAATAAAGTGAAGCCTAGCAAGTCGTAAAAGGCCAATAATGGGATATTGAGTTTATGATTCTACATAGTTGATAAATCAAGTTTATTAGCTTCATTCGTTCTGATGACTAATTTTGAGCGGTGAAACTGCGCTGATAGAACCGCAGTGCCAGTCTAATAATTAACATAGATTAAGAACCTCATAGAAATCAGATCTATCAGAAATGACGCAATCTAGAACAAGCAAAGTCTCGAACAAAAAGGTAATGCCTGCTTCATAAAGCACATAATATACATCGTGTTAACATAATCCTCTGTGGGTGAAACTGAATCGCATTCGTACAAGGTGACAGCCGCCCTCAACATATTGTTTATAGAAAGGTATTGCGTAAAGATGACCTAATTCATAGGAATACCTACATGTAGAGTGATGAATGCTAAGTGCACAAGGTTGAGGTTAAAGAATATTTATTTTTCCCATAAAAAACCATACAGTCACTTACATGAGAAATATGTGAGGGTAATTACATAATTTGTACAGTTAGATAACATAATATAAAAGTAAGTAAGTTGGGAACAGTCTCCAGATCGGCACTTACAGACCAAACATATCTTTCTGCATACAAAAACACATTTCACAGCAACTATTCTGTAACATTCCGTCTATTAGTAGGTAGGTTGGAGTAATTAAAGTCTAGATGGATTGATCTGGTGGTACGCGGGTTTGATATCCGGGCTCAAACAAAAATGATGTTTATCTGCGGCTTTCTTCTCGTAACAAAAATCTTTCAAAACTCGTCTCACTCATACAATATAGGAATTGAGCGGGATAGCGATTGAGATTGACACGAGATTTGAACGTATTCAGAGTGTTTTTTATATACATTCATCGTCTCAGCTACAAGAATCCCACTTCTGGACTTAGGTCTCCACGTTTCCAGTATGACCGAATGGCAGCGGCCTGCATCCATTGCATTATGCTTTTGCGGAATCTGAATTGACTCTTGGATAAAGAACATAAAGAACTTGTTCACAATGATTAAAAGTAGAGGTACTTTTAAAAGTATCTAACTGTCGATGTCATCAAATTCCTGTCATGGTTTAGGAGTTACCGAATAAAAGACGGACGCGGAAATGTTTGTTTTGCACTAACATTGTAAAAGATTTAACTATTCTAACGATCATAAAGTTATAGTCATTGGTTTAGAAATACGATATTATGTGCCGTAACCAAGTCCATGTCACGTGAAACCTGTACTTCCTCTCAGAGGACCTCCTGGGACAAAAAATATCCCATGTGCAGTGTCGTATTTTAAAGCTTTCAGTCTAGATTTGTAGGGTTTGCTCATTTCAGTTTTTTACACTCTATAACATTTAATTATTTAAACATATTTCTTGTCTATAAAATTCTAAGTCCTGACTGATTTAACTATATATCAACGCCAAAACCGCTGGGTCTAGATATTCCAAATTTGGAATTTAGGTTCCTTACGACGTCTACGGGTGTACTAAGAAAAGATTTTTCAAAATTCCCACGGGAAAGCGAGATATACGCAAACGAAGTTGCGAGTATTTTACTAGTTATTCATAAAATTAAATAAAATCGTCGTGTAACGCTGATCATAGAAACCTAAAACTTGGAGGGTACCTATATCTTTTTGCATGACGTAGGTATTCCAATAGGGAATTCTCACGGGAACGCGGGATACTCGCCAACAAAGAAGCGCGTGTTTCGCTGATATGCATTTTTAATAAATAAAACTAAGTATGCCCCATAATTTGTATTACGGAGTTAGGATTACTTTTTTAAGGCCTTTAATTACAGAATACGCCCCATAGTTAGCAAAATGAGTAGTCAATTTATTATGGCGTATTTACAATGGTGTCGAGTCATAAAAACCTTGAGCGAACCTTGACAATGTCCCTCAACTAGTATTCAATACTGGTTACCGATTACCGGTCACAATCCGGCAACAAAACAACAATTTTGTTGTTACAATTGACAATTCAAATAGAATTGAATACAATGAGATGTATTGTGGTCTCATGGCCGATATTTGTTGACAACTGACTAGGTGTTACACTTTTTTTATTAGTGAAGCAGGTGGTAAACAAAGTTAATAACACTGGTGTATTCAGGTAGCATTTTACTAATATAAATAGATAGATAGGTAGAATATACTTTATTTGCAATTCACAACAGGACACAGTATACAAAAACGCATAATACACACTAGTTAAATAGCAACAAGGCGGCCTTATTGCTAAAAAGCAATATTTTCAAGGCAACCTTAGGGTAACGAATTATTTTATGGAAGGGCAGGGCTAGTAAGATAAGTACTCATGAATAAGAATAAAATATGTAAAAGTTAGACAAATAAAGTTTTTTTTTTAAATACTTTTAAATATTTTTTATTTTAGAACCTATGTTCTATCAAAAATTACTAAAAAAAAACATACACGTATTGATTTTTTATGTATGAAATATAACATGAAATTAACGGACGGTGTGTCTGCTGTAAAGGATCAACCAACAATGGCTATTACAGATTGACAATAAGCAGTTATTATTATGAAACATATTAGACGAACTGCTAAAATTCACGAACGAAGAATAGTAACTGTTCGTGTAATCAGAAAGAAAATGGAATTGACTTTTTTAAAATCATTTCGTCGAAATCGAACAATTCGTCGAAATGTACTCAGACAAAGCCACGCGAATAGCTAGTATTGTAGACTTGATGGCATGCCAATGACACACCTCGAACCTGCTTCCTGAGCGTGGGAGACGTAACTTTTTGCTCCAGACCTCTCCCGCCCGTTTATCCCATAGTTGTCATGGGAATATATGTTTTTAATTTTCTTTGTCATGCCTTTTTGAGTACGTTACGATATAATATAATTTTAATACACAGAATAAATTTATTTTTTATTTATTTACAACTAGCTGACCGGCAAACTTTGTTCTGCCTTAGAGGCACTACCCTACCCTACCCCTACCCTACCCTACCCTACCCTACCCCTACCCTACCTCCACTCTACCCCTACCCCTACCCTACCCCTACCCTACCCTTGCCCTACCCCTACCCTACCCCTACCCTACCCTACCCCTACCCTACCCCTACCCTACCCCTACCCTACCCCTACCCTACCCCTACCCTACCCCTACCCTACACCTGCCCTACCCCTACCCTACCCCTACCCTACCACTACCCTACCCCTATCCTACCCCTACCCTACCCCTACCCTACCCCTACCCCTACCCCTACCCTACCCCTACCCTACCCCTACCCTACCCCTACCCTACCCCTACCCTACCCCTACCCTACCCCTACCCTACCCCTACCCTACCCCTACCCTACCCCTACCCTACCCCTACCCTACCCCTACCCTACCCCTACCCTACCCCTACCCTACCCCTACCCTACCCCTACCCTACCCCTACCCTACCCCTACCCTACCCCTACCCTACCCCTACCCTACCCCTACCCTACCCCTACCCTACCCCTACCCTACCCCTACCCTACCCCTACCCTACCCCTACCCTACCCCTAATCGAGTTTTCATTGTTTTTAAGATGTATTCTGCTATTCGGGACGGAAACAAATCCAACAAATAAAAAACCATGGCAATCGGTCCAGCCGTTCTCGAGTTATAAGTGTTGTAACAAACACGACTTTCTTTTATATATATAGATATATAAGTTAGAGTGTGGACCCAATTATAGGCAAACACATCGTGGCAAAAAAAGACTTGATAAACAGGTAAATTCAAAATATTTCTGCACACAGATTTCGTTTTTATTTTATTTTAATCACACATACCTAACTGATTACAAAGTTAATATAAGTTCTCTACTTTTTCTTATACTACGCAAAGTAAAAAAGTAACAATATGTATTGTAGGGGAAGAGGAATTGTTTAAAAACAATTCCAAGAAAATGTTAATAAAAGTATTTCACAATTCATAAGCAACTCGAACAATGGGCGCTTCGACTAGTGCTTAAAGGTGGCCACTAAAACCGCGATATCAATAATACTTACGCGATTTTGAATCGCTTGCTACTAATTACTATAAATAAAATGCATTGGACGATTCATACAACGCTATCAAGTCCCAAATTATGCAAAGCCTGTATGTGCAATGGCTTTTTGTAAAAAAATATATAATACATAGAAAACATCAAGACCAAGAAAAACATATATGTTCATGCTCACATAATGTTTACCTTGCATGGAATTCGAACTCGCGGCCTCATGGTATGAAGTAACGATTAATAGCTACACGACCACCAGCCCTACAAATATTTAGATAGTAACCCGGCTAATTTGAATTTGTAACAACACGCTTGTTTGACAATATTAAACTTTTTTTCAATTTCATCGGCTTGTAACATGTTAGAATTTGACCAATACACTCGTACTATACTAGACGCCACCAAAACAGACTCGCGCTGACGTTTAACGAAGTTCGAAAATACTTATTGAAAATCTATTTCGTTATGTACTAAGTAGATAGATAGATAAATCATTTCTAAGTATGTAACGGATATGAATTACAATACAATTTACATTTTTTTTAATATTTAACTTACAATAACACAAAAATACGGGTGAAACTATAAATTCTCCGCAGCATACGAATAGGTCGCACCTCAGTGTATCACAATGCTCATAGTGACGAAAACACTGGTTTGCAACCCAATAATCAATAAAAAAAATAAGTACCTATCAGTTTAGAAATTCGTTGTCTTCGTTTAACGAGTGCGAGTCTGTTTTGGTGGCGTCTAGTATAAGCACTCTGTCTACAGTACTCGCTGATGTTACAGCCCAACACGATATCAGGTTGAAGTCGCGGAACTAAGTCGTGTCGTTCCCACACAGTGGTTTCCGCAGGTGCAACGCTTCTCGATTTACACCGCAAATGCCCTTAGTCTAAAAGTATCCATTAACCTTCGCAGAGGGTAAAATGATATTAGAATCAAAGGAATATGTTAGATAAGTTGGCAAAGGATGACTTTATTCGAGTGAAAGTGTCTGTGAGGACCTACCTACTCTATGAATATTATTTTTGTATTTTATTCAAGACGTCTTGCAAAGAACACCCTTTTTATGCTGCCTGAAATTGGTGACATAATTTATACTTACATAACATTTATTTCTAATAAATATTTTGTTTACTCAGGGCCGGTTTCATAACTCCCGAATAATTGTCAAATTCAGGAAGAAAATAAGATCTATCTTTTTTTCTTGTTGATACTCGTTGTAACTCTTATAACTATCTTATTAATACAATTTCAAATTGAAATTACCCTCCAAAAACAAATACTTACCCTACCTTAAACCTACCTTAAACCTAGTTACCAATAAAATCGTCGCGAACCTAATCTAAAATGGCATGACAATTAAAATCTCCCAAGGCTTCTTGCTCTAGGAACTCTTTATGACACTATAGTTTCATTTTCATGTAAAAAGTATAATGTTCTGTGAACATACACAATTCACAAACACATTACTGGCTAATCTACTTGATAAAGATCATTAAACACGTAATTACACAGCAATGGAAAGGTTAATACAATCTGACGCTATTCAGTTTTAACACACAATAGACGGTAAGTGGTGGATGCGTGATTGACTATGAATTTTTTATTATTAAGGAACCCCTGGGAAATTCAACTTGGTATTTTCCCGTAGACTCTTAGTTTTTTTAAACACTAGGATGACATCCAATGTTCGGCAATCATCCAATCAGTTAATCGTTACATCATCAATTTACTATCGGATATTATCTTCTGTACTACTTTCTTCGTGGCGTCTTGACGCAGAGACCGTGTACTGAGTCACGACAATTTCAACGATATACCTTTATAAATGAGTTTTTGCTTTCTTAAAAAATAAATTGCAACAAATACAGATTCCTTATAAAAGAAAAACTTCTGTTAAATCACTGATTATAGACATAGTGAAACTAGAATAATAGTAGATTTTACAACAAGTGCACAAATCGAACATGCTAAAAGTCTCGGATAAAAATGGTTTTGTGGACGAGTTATAAACTCTATTTTTCACTTCGATTGCGAGGAAATAAATAAATAAACGCACGAAAAACAAGACCTGTTTCCCTCCCGCCGCTTTTTTTTATCTTACGACATTGAAGTTAGGCTTGGGCTGCAGACCTATACAGCCTACTATTAAATTAATTTTAAATAATAAATTTTCTTAAATTAAATAACCTGACCTTACTTTAATTTAAATTTTTATATCTTTTATGTCATAAAAACACGTAAGGCAAATAAATTAAAGTAAATATTTTAAAATAACAAATTCTATCTCTAAACTTTTTATTGTGTTTGGCTGTATGGCTCATTTCTTTGCCTTAATAAAGATATTTAAATGAGTAGATACGTTTTTGCCCTTGTGCACATAAATCAATTTTGTGCAGCCTATATCCTGCGCAAATAAGCAATTTCAGAGCATGAGAAGTGAAAAATAATTCCGAAATCTATGTTAGAAGTTATTAATAAAAAATAATAATGTAATTATAATTTTGATGCGTTAATGACAATGTTATAAAAATACCACCAACATCTGTTTTTGTGTTAATAGCATTTTTACTTTGAAATAATACAGCATTAAGCACTAAAGATGGGACTTAATGCATTTAAATTGCAATATTCACTGTTTTAGCTAGAACTATTAAGAATTTTAATTTAACGGCACACTGCACAATTACTAAGAACTGCACCGTGTAAAATATTTTATATTATTTTTATGATTTGTGTAATTCCTACAAGCATGTTGTGATTACGCATGGCACAAAATGTTATTACATTGTAACTTTGTAAATACAAAGCATGTAGATGTACAAGATTGACATAATTTTTGCAAGATTGACACAATGTTTGCCAGATTTGCAATTGTTTTTGCATTTATTTTTCGTTTTTTGTTTTTGGAACTGTGTATCTTATTTTATTATAGACGTGGAAATATAAATTCCACGTAGTGCCTGATCTGATAATGTGTTAATTTGTGTTTATTTTTTATTGCACTTTTGACTTTATCTAAGAGACCAATTCTCATAACAAAAATAATTTCAATCAAGCTTCAATCTCACATGTTATCTCGCTCATTTCACATTTTGTATGAACGAGATAAGATGTGGCACTGAAACATGATTTTGACTTTAGTTTAGAGAATTGGCCTGCTGGTTTAATTTATTTTTATAACTATTTTATTTTAATTTCAGATGATGAAGGCGGTCACATCAAACAACCTGGGTATGAGTCCCGTCGTCAAAATGACTTGTACATGCGCCTTGGGCTTCTGCTCGGCGAAAGGCGCGGTGCTCGTAACAAAACTCGCGAGAGTTGCACTTCGCTCGCTTCCCTCGACGCTCACACGCTCGCCTCACACAATACTAGCCCGGTAAGTAACTATTTGAGCTCAGTACTGATTTATTGGCAAACATTCTAAAATGCAGATCGTGGTCGATCGTTTTGCTTGAATGTTCTTGATCAGATATAAGACGAACTCAATCAAACGTTAGTCAGATTTAAAAATTATATTGTCTTGGACGTATTAGTTCACGGTTGAATGCATATGGGTCATATTTGCTTATTACACATCAAAATCATCTAAAAGTATTCATGAACATATAGATCATTAATATTCAAAAGATTTTCTGTGAAATTCTTTTAACTAAGAATACTTAATTATATTTCAGGTATCAACCCTGACAGGGTCATCAGAAGTAGATGCAGCTACACCATTAGGTAGAGACTCTCTTGGATCACTGGCGTCGATGTCACTATCAGCTGCCAGCAATTGCTCCTCTTCCAGCCCTGGTAGCAGACGGCATTCTGTAAATGGTGAGTAAATTTGAAAATTTCAATATCTTGTGGGAATATTATTAAGAGTTGAGAAAGATACCAAAGAAACATCAACTAAGAAAGCTAAAAGATAAAATAAAAGACAATACAATACAATGAAATATACTTATACAAATAAGAAGTTACTACACGAGACAATAAATTCCGTTCATTTGACAATTAGATAAAAGATAAAATTATAAATATTGAATGAGACATACAAATAACAAATACAATCTAAAATGTTACAGCTTTACAAGGTGGAAAATCAGAGGAATTAACTCGGATGTCCAGTGGTTTCTTCAAATCCAGGAAAACAGCAGCAAGACGATCTGCGAGGGTCAGCAGCAAGCAATCGTCCTCTTCGTCAGAAATAAAGAAAGGTACCTAACCTTAAAGTTGGTCCTTAACTTTAGTTGTCTTTTAGTCATATGTTGGTCTTTGACTTGTCTGACTAATGGATGATACATTCTCCGTAAAAACTCACTTCTAATCCAATACAAGACCTTTCTTCCAGATACCAGATATCAAGACCACAAGTTAGGTAGTGACCCTTATGAACTATTAATATAATAAGTGGAACTATAATAGTTATCGAGAATATAAGATACTCTATTTGTATAGGTTACCATTATGTCACAATATTATTGACCCATAATATTCTAGATATTAACATAACACAAACTTAACAGATCTAATTAGCATTCTTAAGTTATAATTATTGTGGGTTAAGTAATTCACGAGCAGTTATGTATATTCCTCCATTAGATGAACCAAAATTGACACAATAAGTTTCATTAATCATTGCTGTAACAAGTTGTTTTGAAAGCAGATTACTCAAAATTCAAGGTTTCACAAACCGGGAGCTATTAAAATTGAGTGGACACAGATTTTATTATAATATATTCGTCCTGTTACTTATGGTATTTAATTAAACTTGTTTAAACTGCACTCGTTACTGCATTCCAACTAAATATTCCAAATTCTATGACAACTTCGCTATCAGATTAACTATAAACTATTATCTCAATAGATATCGTACAAAGATTGAAGGAGTATTTTACTGTTTGCTGATAAGGTCCAGTTAGCCTATCTATTAGTTTAATTGTAAACGGTGAATACATTTGATTTGTTAAGTCGAACAGTACTTACATTTAAATAATTTCTTTCCTCAGTATATCCATCACTACCACTAACTTTGAGACCTCTGTTCTTCGAAGTACCGTCGACTGACAATAATGCTTATTTCTCTGGGAGACAATGGCTAATGAGAGATATGGAAAAGGCATTGGAATCCAGCACATCAGGTTTGTAAAATTTCTGTTTTCCATTATTCTTCTACCCCTCTATTCTAGGTACTCTTATTAATAAATGTTCATAGCTGTCAGCGAGATCAACCAATTTATGAACCAAGACTGACTGCACTGACTGAAATGTCAAAATAAGGATTTATCTTGGTCTCGTTTTCTTTTGAAGCTTTTGACAAATATATTTGTTTTTCTCCAAGCAAGTCACCATCTCAGTTTCTGAGAACGACTTAACTTAAACTTTTCGTCACTTTCACACTTTATGTGACAAAAATATGTTTAAATTAAACCTTCGCAAATCTACCTGTTTCGTTTATTAATATGGCTGCTATTAATTCCTCTATTTCACCATTCCATATTTCTTATTCCAAATATTTTATATGAAAATGATTCCACGTAGACGTAAAGATAATTATTAAGATAAATAAATAAATAATTTCTTACTTGCACAAGCTTCGAAGCCAATTAGTAGTTATAAAATGCTCGCAGTCAATAACTCCAATTATTGTAAATTGCAATGCATCGAAACATTTATTTTCAACAACTAGCAAAGCAAAGTGAACCACCTAATTCTTTACCTAGTCTTTCTATGCTAATCTTCATCTTTATTCTCTCCTGTCTGGAATCTGTACAAATGAATAGAAATTCACTCCCCTTCTTTCCTGTTCTTTTACCGTTTCTTCTCAATTCTTTCTCATCCTATTTCACTTAAACTCCGAGGCAACATTCCCTTTTGGCGAAATCAGGAATCGAATAGACAACAGTGATGACTTACCATTAAGTAATCCAGTAATAGTAAGGTGTACAAATATATTTTTTTATCTGTACCTGATATTTATCCTTAGGTTAGAAATATTGTTTGTAATAATAATTTTACTTCCAGGGATTCTTATATCAGGAAGTCCAGGTACAGGAAAAACAGCATTGATATTACAACTAGTGGAATACTCCTGCTTCGGTCGCAAAAGAAACTACGAGTATGAGGAACTCCGTGAACAGTCGGACATAAGGGAGGTGTTACCAGAAGAGATGACAGCTGGACTGTCCACACATCTCGCTTCACATGTTGTGGCATATCATTTTTGCCAAGTAAGTTAACATTCATATTTAAATTTCTTCGATCTGCTCTGAACCATCCTAAAATTTTGGATGATATTAAGATATTTAAATCCCAATATCATATTTCTTCATTCTATCAAACTATTAACATTGTCTGTAAATAACGGTTACTTAATGTAATTTTTATCACGTACGGTTCTTATAATATTTCTATTTTCTTTCAGGCTGACAACAACAGCACTTGCCTTGTTGGCGAATTCGTACATTCCCTAGCGGCGCAACTCTGTCAAGCGCCCAGATTACAAGCTTACAGAGAATATATTCTCAGTGAGCCACATCTATTAGCGTGTTTATCTTTAAAAGAATGCGTTGCTGACGCTGACTTAGCATTTATGAGAGGCATAATCGAACCTCTTGTTATTCTAAGGAAAAATGGAAGCATAGACACTGGAAATAGTATCATACTTGTGGATGGTCTATGTGAAGCTGAATATCATAGACCAGACCACGGGCACACGATAGCTTCATTCCTCGCAAGACATGTAACTGAAATGCCGTCATGGCTCAAAGTAGTGGCAACAGTAAGAACACAATTTCTAGAACTGACAAAACAACTACCATACACCAGATTGAGTTTGGACGATTCAGACAATGTTCATAAAGATTTATTAGAATACTTCAATGCAAGAGTACACGCTGCTCCAATAATTGAAACTAACATTAAATGTTCTACGGGAAAGTCGGAAGGGGTTCACAATTCTGTGATGAAGTTTGCGCAATACGTCCTTCATTTGAGTCAAGGCTCATTTTTGTTCCTCAAATTAATTTTAGACTTACTTGAAAGGAGTCACATCGTTGTAAAATCGACCAATTACAAAGTGGTCCCAATATCATTAGCTCAGATATTTTTGTTGCAATTTAATTTGCGGTTCCCAACTGTGCAATCCTTTGAGAAAATCACGCATATACTTAGCGTATGTCTGGCAGCTCTCTACCCGTTAACTTTAGTAGAAATTTACTATTCAGTTAACTCTCTATTGGTAAATCAATTTTTACCGTGGGAAGAATTCTGTGATAGATTCGACACACTCTCAGATTTCCTTGTCAAAAGGATCGATAACACATACATGTTCTTCCATCCATCATTCAGGGAATGGTTGATACGACGTGATGATAATGAAAGTTCCAAATTCTTATGTGATCTGAGAGCAGGACATTGTGGAATTGCCTTTAGACTATCAAGAGTTCAAGCACCATTGGACTCTGAAAAATCAATGGAATTAGGACATCACATTTTAAAGGCACATATGTATAGAAATCTGGGTCCAGCACAGTTAGGTTTGTGCCCGAGGGATCTTCAAGCGACGATGGTAGCAACAAGTTCTGGGAATGTTGGTGAAGCAATTGCCAATTTACGGAATATTTACACACCAAACGTTAAAGTATCGAGATTAATGCTCTTAGCTGGTGGATCACCGAACCAGATAACGGAATGTCTTGGAAATGCGCCTTTGTTGTGCATGTATTCATACCAAGGAATAATTTCCATGGTGGGATTGCTTATTGAGTTTGGAGCTGATCTTGAGATGACAAATTCCCAAGGATGTACAGCATTGTCCCTGGCTTGTCAGAGGGGACACACTGATGTTGCTAGAAGACTAATAGCTGCAGGTAACATTATGGAAATTAACTTCTCCTAATCCTAACCATTTTTAACGATACCTTAACCTCCTGACCGCCCTCGTACTACTCATCAAATTTACACACCACAAATACGTGGCTAAAACGAAATTTCATAATTTCCCGAACATTAAATACATTAAAAATATGAAAGGTGATATTAGATACTCACGTAAAGTAGGTTCAACAGATTTGGTTATAATTTTGTACACCTGCACGTAGAATATTTTTTTCACCAGAAATTACTGTGGTTCCCTTGGAATACCAAAATATGAATAGAATAGAATAACTTTATTTGCATGAAACATGGTAGTTTAGGTGACATCATGTTTTGCATATTAAAATAGGCGTGCAAAATTATGAGGTAAGCAGCAAACTTATAAATTAAATTACATATAATCCTAATTATAAAATATAACTATGAAAACGACCAATATAATTTCTAATACAATTTCTATAATTACAGGTTCATCACTAAGTCACACAGACACAGCAGAACAAACGCCTCTAGTGCATGCAGCGAAGAATGGACATAGAGATACAGTGATATACCTCCTTGGATGTCAAACTGGAAACGATAGGAATTCATTGGATATTGACGATGAAAACATTGAACAGCTAGTACCTGGTTCAAGGCATGCATTAATAGCTGCAGCGCAGAACGGTCACTTGGACATAGTGGAGTATCTGTTGGATACTGCAGAGCTTATAGTAAGTTAACTTTATTGCAAAAGTTAATTAGTTCTTCAAAATGCGGTTTTAAATATTGAAGATTAAATTATCACTCCAACCTTAAAGTCTGTCCGTAACCTGAACCTTCTATGGACATATTTTTTTAATCTAAATTTTACATCTCTTTCCAGCCGGACGGTATTTGTCTAGTGACAGGCGAGACAGCATTAACTGCAGCATGTTCAACTGGAAATATAGCCATCGCTGACGCTCTTCTCATAAGAGGAGCCACACCATATTCTCTGAATGCAAGACAAATGTCACCACTGGCTTTGGCATCTAAAAATGGTAGAACAGCTCTAGTGTTGAGGTTACTAGACTCTGGAGCTGACGTGATGGGTTCTGGGGGCAAAAACCCACTTATTCTGGCAGCCGCTGAGGGCCATGCTGATGTTGTTGAGATGCTATTAGATCATGGTGAGTTAATTGATGATATTATTGAATTGGACGCTCATATTTATTTACTTATTGTTATAAAGGGTTGATTCTGAAAAAAAATACGATTCAGAAGCGCTTGTTTATTATTCAAATATAGGCTTTAAAAGAATAATAAAGTTTTGAGTTTGAGTCAGCGATACGTGTTGACCAAGACCCACTTACATTGGGAGGGCAACGAGATTCCTACCAAAACAGAAATTATTAGGATTTTTCGAATCCCGAATGATCAGAAGTGGTCCATTAAAATCTAGAGATATCCAGAAGGTAGAAGTGTTCCATAAAAATCTAGAGATATCCAGAAGGTAATCTAATGAGATTACCATGATTATGATACCGTTGGATGAAATTTATTTAAAGTTATAATCTAAACTGTTTTTTCCAGGCGCTGACCCAAGTGCGGTAGATGCAGACGGAGTGTCAGCCCTCGGGTGGACCTGTCTCCGCTCCAGAATATCTACTATGGTGCTGTTGCTTGACAGAGGAGCTAATATAAGTAAGATTTTATTATTACTGTAATACGAATGATATTCACTTTAAATTCAATCAATTGTGCGCAACTGCAGATTTAATTCAATTCAATTCAATTCAATTCAATTCAATTCAATTCTTTACTTATAGGGCCGATCCTGTTAAGTTCTAGTGAACGTAATTGTCAGATAAATTTGCCAATCATTGTATGATTTTCGATAACTTATCTCATCAGATTATATTTTTTAGGACTAATGAGAAACCTGAAATTGGTTCTTAGGAAAAAGCATGAGTCAATATTTTCACACAATGATCCAACAGTTTTGTAATCCAACACGAAAGCGCTATATTTTTGGTCTTCTTCACGAAATATTTCTAATTTCAGATCAACCCGACGGTAGCGGTCGTACCCCACTAGGCCTAGCATGTGGCGGTCCAGCCGACCTGGTAGAAATCTTGCTGGAACGAGGAGCTTCACTGGAAAAGGTGGACCATAGTGGATTAAGACCTTTAGATAGGGCTATTGGACAGAGGAATGTTCATGTAAGTTTTGTAGTATCTTGTATTTTTATAAAAAATTAAGATTAAAGATCGTGAGAAAACTAAGTCGTCCGAGCACGTTTAAGAAAGTGTATTTCAAATGTGTTACGTATTTATTTGTGTTATTATTTTGAATTTTATACTTTGATTTGGTTAACAATTATAATATTTTCCAGTACCTCTAGATTGTGGAGGTCTAATAACGACTTCCATATTATAAAAACAGCATCTTCATTTTTTTTCTGGCTTTGGTACGGACCCCTAAGATAAAAGAAGAAACGTAATAACACCATAAAGAAGTTAAGACTTTGAAATATGATTTATGCAAAAATATTTGTAATTGTTTCAGGTGGTTAACTGTTTTCTGAGGAAAGGAGCAAAACTTGGTCCAACAACATGGGTGATGGCATCAGGAAAACCAGAATTCATGTGAGTAACATTAGTTTAGACTTAGAGACTTTTTTTGTTTCATAAAAAATACGTAGAAAAAAGTATGAGACGAAAAATGAAACGTAAACGGAAAGCGACGTTGCAAATTGATGTTTACATCAGAGAGCACGTAGTCATGAGGAACAGTTCTCCCTCGTGGTCACACTAATAGGACAATACAGTACGACCACGAAAACACGGGGGTGTCAGTACCAATTGCGGAGAAACAAACGAAGATAACGAAATTTTTTTTCTTTTCCAGGTTAATCCTATTAAACAAATTGCTGGAAGATGGCAACATGCTCTACAGGAGGAACAGGCCATCAGAAGCGGCCCACCGCTACCAATACGCGTTAAAGAAAATCAACCCATTGATCAGTGACGAAGGTGTAACAACACCAAGCACTCAACCAGTACCGCATGAGCACGTATCAGCTTTTGTCCAGTTGAAGACCAATTTGCTGCTGAATTTGTCGAGGTGTAAAAGGAAACTTAACGTAAGTATTGAAACTATAGATACTTAAATTTAGTAGGACCTTGCGGGCAATGATATATTTTTAATCTGCCAGCATTTCGGAATGATCATTTACGAGAAATGTCGAAAGAAACTATCATGGCCCAGCCCAAACTCATGGACCTAGAGAGCTGAAATATTGCAGAGATTTTAACCTGTAGACAAAAAGTTTTTGGAACTTCCCGCGAAAAATGGGAATCTGCGCCAAAAATAGATATGCGCACGCGACGACTCGACGCCGCGAAATATGTATCGATAATAATAAATTAATAAAAAATAGATTAAATTGAATATTGTATTCTTCCAGGAACCATCCGAAGCATTGGATTTGGCTGCGCGCGCATCAATCCTCCGACCAAACGCTTTCGAATGTGCATACGCAATGGCAAGAGCTATTTTAGCACTGAACAAACCGTCTGAAGCTTTACCACATGCAAGAAGAGCCTTAGTACTCGCACCAACAACTGATTTATCAGCCATAAGAACATTAAAAGCATTACAACAAGAAATACTAACTAGAATAAACAGCGGGACACATAGCTTGAACGGCGACACACGATCTATGAGAAATTATGATACGATTAGTTTAAATATGCCTTAAAATTTTTGTGCAACTGTGTATAATTTATCATTAAAAGTGAATATTTATCCAGTCTATTCTGTCTCTGTATAGCTAGATACAGTTTACCATCAAGAGCGACCTTTAAATGGATAAAGCATCAGCTCATATTAATATTACCTAATAATCATAACGGATTGGGTAATTTTTATTCACTTTTTAATTGGGAAGAAGCGATGAGGAAGTGTCACGCTTTCTATGCAGAATTTGACAATAATTTTAAACAAAATACCTATTACTTGCCTCTGCCAATCCACAATGGAGCAGCTTGGCAGAGTACGCTCAAATCCTCTTCGACTGAAGGGAGTCTCGTATCCCTGCAGTGGGATGATTTATGGGTTGAAATGATGATTATAATATGACATATTATTATATTAAGTATCAATGTTTTTCACCAATTTTCAGATCAATCTTGCATGACTGATTATGTGTAACTTAAGAATTTTTTCCTTACTTATTATTTTAAATAAAATATATGACAATATAAATTAAATTTCTATAAAATATACTTATTATGAAAGCTCTACTTGATATAGCACATAGATATACATTTATACATAGACTTTACATTATAATTCAGCTGTAAACTGCATAAGATTTTTTTATTTTAATAAAATAAACTTGTAGATAGTTTATTATTTTATTACAAAATGACATTAATTATGTAAATATAAAAAAAAACACATTGACATTGTATAGTGTCTGACAAAGGTATGACAATGCCTCGAATATTATTTAAAAATCGCTTGCCATTGAATTTTTTTCGCTTTAAACACAAAAATTGTGCCTTTCCAAACTGCAATGTATTTAAAATATTTTTGTTGTTATTTTTTGTTCATTGAGTTAAACTCATATGCCCATTTCCTTGCTTTATTTTAATTTATTGAAGAGTGTATTATTAATTAGAAAAAAAAATTGTGAAATGATAAAAAAATGTATGAGTTTTGTGAAATTGACTGTTTGTATGTGTTGAAAACGTATAAAAATATTCAGAGTGAGTAATTAAATCATATTTATTAGACTTTTTTTTGATATATGGATATTATTGTGAATATTTACAAAAATGTAGCTATTTTTAAATTACTTCCCTTCCGTGTGCCTTCCGTAGAAATTGTCACTCAAAAAGGATGATAGGAAGGGATAGACGAAGGTATACAGCTTTTAATACAAGCAATAATTCAACATAAAATGATTAAAAGCAGCAGCTAAAAAAAAATACCTTTGACAAAATAGAACTGGACTGCGTTATTTTTCAACAGATTACTCCATTTCAAATGACTTTTTACCGATGTCTACCTTTTACCAGTTACTTACTTTTTACCGGTGCCTACCTATATATTATTTCATTGTTTATAATCTATAGCAAATTAATTTTGTATTAAAATGCACAGCTTGGTTAAGGTTTATATAAATACCAGTCCAGATCTTTATGTCAATGATATAACAACCTTTTTCGAATTGTATCACTCGATGTTTTGAAGACTGACAGTTTAATTGGTGACGATAAAGTGTAATAATTATTTGTAGTCTAATAAGTTGTTTTTAAGTACAATAGATACTGTCACAGTACATAATTGATTAATTAAAATTTTCATATTGCTTCACTAAACTTTTTTATTTGTTTCCCCAATGGTTGTTTTCATCAACGCCTCCTAGCGGTACGAATAACTTTAACTGGAACCAATTATGAAAATAAAATAAGGTTATTCGCTAAGAGGCGTTGGTGAAAAAAGGGCATGCTTCCCTATTTATTACGCCAGGCCGCAAGCAGTCCTTTACGCATTTTTTGTGACCCTGAGATGCAAATAGCAAGAAAAATTATTAAGCAGAAAGAATTAAGTAGTCACTACACTGAATGCCAATTTTCCTGGCGTTATAAAAAACGAACGAACGAAGTTCGAAACTCATACTTATCACTCAGTGCATAACGACAATCGATTTTCAATTGTTTTATAAACTGTGAGCCAGAAGCTTTGGCGTTGAGTATAATTTCTATAAACGTAAGTACATGTCACCATCGGCAGAGAGGAACGTGTGCGCATTGCTAAACCTGGTATTATTCTCTGAAATGGAAAACTATAAGAAAATAATACAATGAAATAAAATAACATAGTTTAATAGTCTTAAAAAATCTCAAAATTAATATCTCAAAGTGATCTCAAGGCTACAAGAGTGGGAAGCCCAAACAAAATGGCGTTCGTTATAATTTCTCTCGCTGGATTGAAGACTTTTTTAAAGTCATAACAGTCAGACGAAAAGTCTCGTTTAGTATGTAAATAAACTCCAGACGATACTAATAGCAAGCTATAATTAAATGAATTAAAGTTATTGTTCAAACATTTTCCAAAATGTTATTGTGGTTTTTAAAACGTAAAAAATATTGGAGGGCGCAGACACATACTCTATTATCAAAGTGGGGGTAAGCGAAATTAGTTTGAGTCTTTCTTTTAGACTCAAACTTATTTCGCTCCAACTGCCATCTTCTAAAAACTGAATAAAACTTATATCAACAAAATCTTAATTAACAGAATTAGGATCAATCGTAACATGATTACTACGCAACAAATTATTACCAACTTTATGTGCAGTCACTGGTAACGTGTGAAATCTTAACATATAGACTGGTAGTCGTAATGTTACCGTAGGACGTATGGTAGCAGGTTTGACATCAATAATTTTCACTGGCGGTACATCCCCAGAGGCTAATATACCGTAATTGTAGATTGGGTTGTGTTCTGTTCTGTTGTACATTTTCGTGAAGGTTGGTATGACTGGGAACTTATGTTGGTAATGGCTTGTCCCGAAGATCTTGTTGCATTGTGGAGAGTGTTTCCTTCTCTCAAACGGGCATGACTGTAATAAAGAAACAATATTCATAATCAATCATAAAATTACAATAAACAAGTTAACTTTAAAATAAACTTCAAAATCAAAAATAAAATTATTAATGACAAAAACAATTTAAATAACTTCCATTTTTATAGTTACGGGTTTTTGGTAATATAAGAAAGAAAGAAGAAGAAAGAAAATATTTTTATTTGGTGCTATATGTATAAACATTCACTTAAAACTAAACAAAAATCTTATTCTTAAATAGCACCAAAATGGTGGCACTCAGCATATGTCCCGCACGACGAAAATAATTCCGTGCGTGACGCTGGTTTTCAGTGTCACCATTTTGACGGAGTGAGTGAACAAAAATATTTAGAATAAGTAATAATAATGTGAATATAAAAATTAATTAAACGTGCGTAATTTTTCCGTCGTGTTATTCATCATTATATATAATTATAATTTTGTGATTTTGAACAGCACTCGGCTGGATTTCGAGAAGATGTGGGTTCGAATCCCACTTGGGATGGTGAGATGAATTTTTTTCTTACATAAAATATTTTAAAAATACTTACCACCAACAATGAATCAATGACATTAAATAGTTTTTTAGGGGAATTACAATGTCCGTTGTACAGTGGCGTGTTTGTGAATGCACTTAGGTACACGTCAGTGCTGTACCAGTGCTTCTCGTCTGTGAACTGCCTTATTTTATCCTTCATTTTGAAGTAATCCATGAATTTGTATTTGTTTAAGACACCCATTTTCCTCATTAGACATGTCGTTGAGTCGGTTGCGTCTACACACTGAAATTAATTCAAAATATTTATTCAACGAGTCCTCACAGACACTTTTTCTCGTAAATATTTACATAGCACATAGTATTAAATAATACGTGTGGCAATCGGGGAGTGCCGCGGTAAAGCTATTGCATAGCATTTTTTATCAACTTTTGCAATTATAATTATTAAATTTAAATAGTTAAATATAACACTGGTTAACAGAGTCCTCTATGAGGGAATAGTGGTAAATTTTATCGGTTATATTTTGTATGCATTAAATTGCATATTGAATTTTTAGGATTCTGTTTATTAATTTAATCGGTGTTATGTTAGGTTTATTTTCGTTACGGAATTTCTTGATTCGGCCGCCGCGCTCAAAGCCCGCGATAAAAGCTATCATCATATCAACCCATAGTCATCCCACTGCTGGTCTCAGATCTCCCTTCTATCGAAAGTGATTAGAGGGTACTTACGTAGCCACGCTGCTCTCAGGAGGAGGGCCGTATGCTTGTTTGCCACCATGGTGGTATAAAAAAAAAAATATTTCTTACCCCAGTGCGAGTGAAACTCCAACCATGTTTCTTGACAGTAGTGATTTTTTGTGACACAATCTCCTGACGAACTAACGATGTAATGTCACACTCCATCATATACTGACTGGGAACTAGATTAGGTAGATTACATATGGTTCGGCGACTTTTCTGAAAAATAAATAGACACCTAGGTATTTATTACACAAAAAAATTGTTTATATTTCTGTTCGTCCAAAGAGTGACTCGCGTATTGGTTGCGCATCGACATTACATTGACGCGAGCGTAGTCGCCAGTTGAACTAGCTATAATTGAATAAATAGTTTGATATTCATCGCGTATGCTTCGCATTGAGCGAGTTCAGAAACGTTTCTTGTGGCATTTAGCTTTTGTGGCAGGAGTTGCTAAGCAAATAAAATCCTATGAGAATAGACTATCCCATTTCCACCTACTCAGTTTAGACAGGAGAAGAGATATGATAGACATCTTATTTCTGCATAAACTTTTCAATGGAAAAGTGGACTGCGCAGAATTAGTGTCGTCTTTTAAATTTAGAGTACCATATAAAATACCGCGAAAGTCAATCACTCCACTTGTCGCGCCATTGAGATCTACCGTACTTGGCGCAAATTCCCCGATCCCGAGGCTTTGTAGGATATATAATAATCACAGTGACAAGATAGATATCAATAATATCACTGAACCCAACCTTCGCAGGTTCTTTATATCTGAGTAGAATAAAAATATTTAAAATTTATATAGTTACTAGTAATAGTTACTTATTTTCCTCATTTTTCCCCATTTCGCATCAGTTCTGATTTGTTTACTTTTTTGTTTGTAATTGCGAATAATTTCATTGCTTGTCAGGTTTGCCTATAATTAGTTAAACGTCTAAGTTTTATATATTGTATTTACATAATAAGTTAGCATAAGATGTATTAACTGTTGGTAAACTTAATAAATAAAATAAAATAGAATAATTAAACTGCAGTCTGAGCAGCGTAACGAACTTACTACGACTGGACAAAATTGCGTAGTCAAAATAAACAATCGCTCAAAGAAACAGCAAGCATTGTGAACAGTCAGAAATCTTTTTTTTTTATACTACAAAGTTGGCAAACAAGCATACGGCCCGACTGATGGTAAGCATCACCGCAGCCTTTAGACCCTTGCAGTACCGTGGGCATCACTCGCGCGTTGCCAACCTTCCGAACCCCCAAGTGGAGCTCTGGAGACCTTACTCACCGTAGGAACACAACATGGCCGAGACCAATGCTATTTGGCTACGATCTTCTGTAAGGTGGAAGTCCTTCCCCAGACGGGCTGCTCCGATTTGAGCGGGTTAACCGCTGTGCCCTACCTCTCTTACTATTTATTATTATTATTAAATTGAAAAAAGCACTTATCTAAATATATTGTAAACAATACTTACAGCCCGATATCTAGATGAACTAATCTGACAAACCATTCCAGTTGTTGGACTTCTGAAAAGTTCAATTCAAGTAATTCATTTTCATTCTCATTTTGTACTTCACACTGGCTAAATTTCTTTTTATTTATCACTAGCGGAGAGCCCCGGCTTCGCACAGGTCGCTAAGAACCCCTATTTTATGTTACCTGGGGGTAATGTATAAGGGTAATGTCCCAACAGTGAAAAAATGATTGAAATCGGTCCAGTAGTGTTTGAGTTTATTTCGTTGCAAGCAAAAATACAAGTCTTTCCTCTTAATAAATAATAATCTATATAAGTATATAAAATTCAAAGTCCTGACTAACTGACTTAACTATATATCAACGCACAGCCCAAACCGGTGGGTCTAGAGATTCCAAATTTGGACTGTAAGTTCCTTACGACGTCTAGGGATGTACTAAGAAAGGACTTTTCAAAATTCCCACGGGAAACCGAGATATACGCAAACGAAGTTGCGAGGGTATATCAACGCACAGCCCAAATCATAATTAGTAATATTGTGTCTTGCCTTGCCTACTACATACAAAAATCCTAAGGTTGCCTTGAAAAGATTGCATTCAGCTATAAGGCCGCCTTGTGCCATATACACTAGCCTGTAAGTTTATATCTATTGTTTACCTATTTTGTTTGCGTATGGCATATAAAGCCTATTCTATTTACATAACTAAATTGCAAAGAATAAGAATACATAAGTCATAACTGTAAAAAATCTTTTACTTTTTTTACACCCCTTCCACACGGCCCAATCTAATTAGCTAATTTGTATACCTGTCCTTTTCTTTAGATATCACCAAGAACAGGACAATAGATCAAATTGGCCCAAAAATTGGGTGCGTGTGGGCGGGGTGTAATACTTACTTGCAGGTATCATTCTTCTTGTTGTAATACGGACAATTCTGAAACACAGTAAGCTATTTATTTATTCAGATCTCATTTTTATCATATTATTATATAATAATCATACTAATATCATATCATACTCATACTAATCATACTTCATACTAATATTATAAATGAGATAGTGAGTTTGTTTGTTTGTTTGTTATTCCTTCACGGCTTGACTAAGCAGCCGATCATTATGAAAATTTGTATACATATTGTCTGGGGTACAGAGCCCAACATAGGCTACTTTTTATCCCGTGAAGGTATGTCATTCCAATGGGAAAGTATTTTTTCTACTATAGAGGGCGCTGTATGGGATGGGCTATCGGCCAACAGATGGCGCCACAAGTCGCGCTATGGGTTGTTTTATTGTCAAACGAGATCTATGTCATAAAATTAAGCGCGAGCGAAGACGCGGGGAAAAGCTAGTATAAGCTAAAGTGGAAAATTATGAAAATTTGCAATTGTACACAACTTCCAAATTAAGCAAGCGTAGACTCAGCCCAATTCTAACTTTTTAAGTTTGATAAATCTATATATTACTAAATGATTAAACATAAATTGCCATACAACCAATTTCTGACAAGCATTTTAATCCTAATTCCAGTCTCAACACGTCTCAAGCTGTCTCTTTTTTTCTTCTTTAGTTTGACAGTGACAGCTATAATTTAATGTGTCATTAACTTTAAAAATGCCGTAAGAGCACTCGGCCGGATATCAAGAGGAAGTGGGTTCAAATCCCACCTGGGGCGGAGAGATAAAAAATTTCTTTCACAAATATTTAAAAAAATGCGTTCCTGAAACTGGCACATAAAGCGGTTAAAGCCAACCAAAATATGGAGTCCATTATGGTATTCAACTACTAACTCACCTCAGACAATAAGTCGTAAGTGCAAGCAATAACTTTATTTATTTGTGAATCTCCATCATAAGTAAGCAATGGTTTAGTCAGGCATTCCGTGATGACCCTGGCCTTCGCTTTGCTAAACTCTTCATGGTCTCTGGTGTAGTTATCTAGCAATTTTATAAAGGAATCTACTTTGACATCGCCGATCTCTGTCAACATGTTTATTTTGTTAAAAACACATGTAAGTCTGTCGGTCTGAAACAGAAATAATAAGAGAGATAAATAAAATTAATGGGTAGGAAAATTAAAGACAAGTATTATCGCTTTATTAAGAAACAGGTTTCCAGTACAAACATAACAGTGCAGGCCGGTACCGATCGGTACGGGGTTATATCGGTATTAGGGAATGTAATACCAGGATACCAGGATCCCGAAATACCAGGATCCCGCACTATTTTTGCGGGACTAGTTCCGCACTATTTTCCCGCGGGACTGAGACCTCTCAGTCCCGCAAATACCTGGATTAAAATTTTGTTGCGGGATTGCATTCCCTAATCGGTACCGATCGGTGCAGGGTTATATCGGTACCGATCGGTGCACGGTTATATCGGTACCGATCAGTGCACGGTTATATCGATACCGATCGGTACAGGGTTATATCGGTACCGATCGGTGCATCTTGCATAAATAAAAAGGTACAAAAACTGTAAATCCCTCAATCGGGTAATGGTAAAATAGATTCTTAAAATAAGAACACCTTATTGAACCGTATGCTAATGTATGCTGACTGATTAATATATTTCTGCAACTCACCGTATACATAATAAATAAAGTAGGTACTTACAGATACTGGTATTATTTTCAAATCTTTAACTATCAGTGGTGCTGCGGTTGTGGTGACTGGTGACATAGTGGTGGTACGCGTTGAATTGTCAACTGTCAACCTGGTCTGAGGGTCCCATGACATTCTGAAGTCACATTCAGCCCTCCATGAAGGTTGGATGAAGTTTGTCAAGTCACAGCAGTCTAACGGATCGTTGGGATTCTGGAATGTAAATTAGCTTTTTAAACAAATCATCAGATAAGATTTATTCAGAGACTAATATCATAAGAAGGAAAGATTTGATTGTGTGTGTGTGTGTGTGTGTAAAACGGTAACAAATAATAATATATGTCTTTTATATAAAACGATACATCCTCTGATTAGATGTGAATGAACGCCGCGCCGCGGCCAATCAAAGGACGTACGTACCTATTGCTGATCGCCACCGCGGACACGAGCTAACCGCGATGGTTTAGCAGAGGCTTATATCCGAATTTTCCCGATTCGATAACCCGGCGAAATTAAGTTATAATTACTCTGGCTAGGATTCATATAACTATCAACTCCAATGCGAGTCTCATTCCTGCAAATATGACAGGAGAGAATGTGTATCATTAAGAGTGTTGCTGTCATAAAAGTTTTTGAAAAACAAAATATGGAACTTACACTAAATTTATCCATGTCTTCAGGAGTAGCAATCCTTACAAAGTCTCCAGTTTGAACGCTAGATGGCGTTGATGGAACCATCTCGTCGAGTCTCGCAATTCGGACTCTATCGATCGGTGCTGGAGTGGTATTAGTCTGAAAGTAAAAAGAAGTGGTAGATCTAACTCGACCGGTAAAGTGCCACCCTCTCATAAAATATCTGCGTGAAGCAACTTTTCGTTCGGTGAGTGTCAAATCCTGACGCTAAGTACTTATTATATAAGATAAGCACGTTTTGTTTGTTTTTTCGAATACATTTTTTCTAAGAAAAAAAGAGACTCAATTTTATACAATTGCTCTTGGAGTAGGTACGCCGGTAGAATATTTTTTTTCTATTTTTTTTTATTTTATTCTAGAAACAAAAATTAAAAACTAAAAAATACGACTACTCTCTTTTTGCTCTATCTATTTATAAAAATGATATAAAAAAAGACATTTTAATTTTAATTCCACAATAAGTCTCAATCACATTTTTTCCTCTTTAGTTTGACAGCAGCTATAATTTTAGACATGTGTGGAGACATTAACTTTAATAACGCGTATCAGAAACTGGCTGTAAAGGTAAAAAATAATCATTAAAATTCACCTTGGATCTGAAACTCATGAAGTTGATAGGATGTTCATAATAATTTCCGACGGCGACGAACCCACAGTCTTTCAGCACCGACGAATTGAACATCGGTGGCAGATTGCAGCATTTAGAACTGAAATACTAAACACAAAAGACAGTAAATACTTAGTAACAGGGAATATAGAAGTATACAGGTGACAATAAATACAGAGTAACAGTAAATACAAAGAAAAAACTAATAAATACTGGGTGACAGTGAATACAGGTTGCAAAAACACAAGGGGACAATAAATACACTGCAACAATAAGTTTTACTGTTATTTTGTATTTCTCATGCAAAAATTACTGTATTATACAGGCATGATGATATTATACAATGACATGAATAAAGGATGGCGATAAATACGCGGTAACAGTAGTGTAGTCTCATTATGTATTTACTTAATGAGACTACATACAGGTGATATTATGTAGACGGTAAACAAGATATTGCAATACAATACAAAAAACAAGGAATACAAAGTAACAGTAAGAATGAGGTGACAATAAATATAGACTTACATTTTTCAAAAACCAAACTGGGCGACGATCTTTAGGCATGTTCTGTTCCATATCAGCGTATACGCTAAAATGAAAATACCAAGAAAATTATTAGGTCTTTTTCAAATTGTACTTTTTGATTGTATTGTGCCAAATTCTATTTTACCTTTGTGAAAACATATAGTTCATCCCAGCAAAAGAGACGGGCGGGGAGCAGCCATCTTTCTCCCTTCGACTCGAATCGGGACATTTCTGTGAATAAAATCAAAGTAAAATATAAAAATCTTAAACATTTTACGGACGCCTAGGGGGCTGTTGTTCCTGTTCCCATGTTTTTTTTTTTAAATCTATACTGGTTGAAGGGCGCACGGGACTGACGCAAGTGCACGCCGCGTTCCTCTCGAGCGCCGCGCTCCGGCACTAGCCACCTAGTTAATTGTCGAACCAAGTTGTATTTTAGCTCAATAACACACCATATTTTAACTTCATGCAGTCCATTATTTACACAACACTATAGAGGATCCAGGATTTCCACTCCAGTCTCATCTATTAGTCCTTCGAGCCGGATAAAACTTCTCTAAAAGAATATCAATTGACGATGAATACAATATAGAATTATTTTCCTGTCGTGTGACATTAAAAAAATCAGATTTATCAACTTACATCAATCAAATTGTCGAAAGTACATTGCAATAACGCCTGTCCGGGGCAAGTATTTGTATAAACTCTGGTTCTCTTCTGATAACAGGTGTCCAGCACCTTTTCCACTACGTCCTGCCATGCTCCTTCAGGTAATAATGACCTGAGGGTAATGTCAAATTGTTCCCTTGGAGGTAAAGAGTTCGGTAGACCTAATTTATTATTGATGCATGTCCATTTTTGACACTGTAAATATAACAAATAAGTTTACAGGATTATTTCAACAGGTCCGGTTGTGAAGTGGCGAGTAAAGGTTACTTTGTCCCAAGCAGGTACCTCAGGTTCAATTCAAATAATACTGGACCGATTTCAAAAATCTTTTACCGTTGAGAATGCACATTACCCCTGGGTAACGTAGGCTATATTAAATTTTCTAAAAAAAAACGGATCTTTAGTAAAACCTGTGGTAAAACCTATGGGAAGCCGGGGCGGTTTACTAGTATAAAATATAGTTAGCAAACTTTGACGGTCTATCAGCCAATTGCAGAATTTCCTCGCGCTATCTCTTTTTAACCCCCGACGCAAAAAGAGGGGTGTTATAAGTTTGACGTGTGTATTTGTGTATCTGTGGATCTGTCTGTGGCATCGTAGCAACCAAACGGATGATCCGATTTTGATGCAGTTTTTTTTGTTTGAAAGGACCTGTGCGGGAGTGTTCTTAGCTATGGTTCATTAAAATCTGTTCAGTTGTTTGAAGATCACCCGCTTTTTTTCTATTTGATGAAGGGAAATGAGCAACTTTCACTGGTTAGATCGATTTGAAAGTTTTTTGAGTCGGGGGTTTTTAAATTTTTAATTTAAGTTTTATTACTTGTTATTTTCTTAATTAATTTGATAGTGACAGACGCGTAATTCAATGTGTATTATGTAATGTAACCAACTTTAAAATGGTTTTGTACAACTCATATACTGGTACTTACCAAACGAGAACTTTGTAAATATGGAGTACCAAAAGCAGCTTCTGCAAATATCTGAAACTGTAAATTTTATATAAATTTTTTTTATACAACAAAGGTGGCAAACAAGCATACGGCCCGCCTGATGGTAAGCGGTCACCATAGCCTAGGGACACTTGCAACACAGGGAGAATTACTCGCGCGTTGCCGACCCTGTAAAAATCATGACCCTTTTGAAGAAACCCATTTATTTATACCCTAAACCAATGTTATTGGGTTTCTATATTTGTTTTTAAAATTAGTTAATAATAATACATTTTTTCCTCGTTTGTAGTTATCTTAAATAAGGTGAAATGTTATCAAAATGTGTGAATTCTTTGCCATTATCTGTTCTAAGAATTGAGGTCATCAACGAACTCAAATTGTATTTTAAATCTTGTTTTTAATTTAATATTTTTTTTAGTTTTAAGCCGCCGTGTTCAACAACAATTCCTAAAATAATAAAGTCTCCTCACAACTTACACTATGTCCAAAATGTCCAAATCCTTGATTTTAGTAAGTATATGTGTGTGTATGATAAGTATTTAAAATTACTAGCTTTTCCCCACGGCTTCGCTCGCGTTAATTTTATGACATAGATCTCGTTTGACAACAAAACAACCCATAGCGCGACTTTTGGCGCCATCTGTTGGCCGATACAGCGCCCTCTATAGTAGAAAAATTATTTTCCCATTGCAACGACATACTTTCACGGGATAAAAGGACCTTTGTTGGGCTCTGTACCACTAACAATATGTACCTATGCAAATTTTCATAATGACCGGCTGCTTAGTCAAGCCGTGAAGGAATAACAAACAAACAAACTCACTTTCTCATTTATAATATTAGTAAAGTATAAAATTATTGATTTTTCAAAACCGTATTTAATCGGTAATTTTATATGTCATACGTACATAGGTACAATTTATAGGTACATAGAGAAAGCTGACTTAAGAAGACTGAATACTTTTAAATTTTAGGAATTGTTGATGAAAACGGGCATTAATGTTGCCCACTATTGGGCAAAAGCCTCTTCCTTTTTCTACATCGTCCTAAGGCTGGTTATAGAGCCGCGCTGACAGAACGTTGACCGTCGGCGCTGACAGCAAAATATATTATCCGTCCGCGCTGATATCTACGCTTTATTCAAAAACGCTTCCTAGAAGTTCATACATTTTCAGATGTCAGCGCCGGCGGTCAGCGTGCTGTCAGCGTGAAACCAGTCTAAGACTCTTCGTGCGGAGAAGAAAATATACTTATAATAATGATGCATATAATAGGTAGGTACACAGAAAACACCCAAACTCGAGAACAAACAGAGCCATTACATAAAAGTTTGCCCCGAGCCCTCAGGTGCCGAAAAATCACTACCAACCATGGACGATATAACCTATAGTCTGTGCTACCAACGCACCACCGCACCGGGCTGTCAATTAGGCAATTATTAATGAAGGTTCATAAGCTATTAATTACATTATGACTTGGAAATCAAGCAAAATCAAGGGCGAACGTAAACGCGGCCAATAATAATAGTGATTGATATCCGACGTATTATAGTTATTTTTTTTCAACTATGGTTGAGTGAGGAAACACGGTCATGATAAATATTTTTATTATGACCAAAAGTCAAAAGGCTTGTAAAGTTGGCTGCAGAGAAACGGCCTAAACGAAGCAAGAAAATTTCATCGACTACTAGACGTACCTAATCAAAATGTACATTTTTAATAATTTTCGTTAGAATTACACGATGATTCTTACTTAGTTCGGGGAGTCGGATTTCTCTGCAGCTAAAGAGGGGTACGAAAGAAAGGCACAGAGACCCGACGCGAAAAGCGTAACGTAACATTAAAGATAGAATATGCCCAATCAATGTGTGTGCGCACATCATCTGTTATAACTGATTGAAGAACAAAAGATTAATTATATTTCATTACACTTGGCAGGAAAACTCCAAACAATCGTCTGAAATCAATCGCTTCATTCCGGTATGTCAAGCTAATTCAAACATAATCGTTAAATTTCACGGGAAATTTTGTGCCACGTAGATTGGAACGTTATTTATAAATTGTTTACTTACCGATTGTAATATAAAACAGACCCACAGGGCCCTCATGTTTGATGTTCACTATATCAGCGTTCAATAATAACTGATTGATAACAACTATTTGGCCTCACTTCTCACGAGTTCTCGGGTCAAATATGATAAACTTTTTCATTAATTTGCGTTGTGATTAACGCACTGGTCCATACTTACCAAATGGTATTATAATCCTTGAAGGAGTAGGTACTCTTTTTATCTGTTTGTGTGAGTGAAGTAACAGTTTTCCTTTCCATTCAAACTTACTTGATGCTTGCTAGAAAGATTCCAAGGTCAAATTTCCTTATTTCCGTACGATTTCATACATTGTTTCATACCATGCGTGATAGTCGAGAGCCTAATACCTAGGTACTTTATGCGTGGGCAACGCATTCAAGACATACCTACGTGCAGTAGTAGATGTACATGTCAGGCCTGGTCGTCGAGTGGCTAGCAATGCTCACTTTATCCCGAGGGCCGCGGGTTCGAATCCTGCGCAAGGCAAATATTTATGTAAATGAACATGTCTTGGTCTGGATGTTTTCTATGTATAATAAGTATATTTATTTACAAAAAAAAGTATTTATTAAATTTATCAGCAATGTAGTACCCATAGTACAAGCTTAGTTGCTCAGTTTAGGACTAGATGGCGTTGTGTGATTTGTCCAAGAATATTTATTTATTTATTTATGGGCAGCATTGATTGCTTACCATCAGGTGACCCGCTAAAAACAAACGACGATATAGCATGATTTTAACATAATTTTATACTTACTTTAATAGGATGGAAGTAGGTAATCAAATCAGTATATCGTTGATTTTTTTTAAAAAGGTTTATTATGAGTTACAACAGAGTTGTTTATTAGTATGATATTAAAATAAAATAAAAGACTTTTATAATCTAACATAATTTATTGGATATTTCCATAAATTAGAAAAGTTTACATTATCATGTAGATCGGCTACTTAATAATAGATAAACGGCAAAATGAAGGACAAGCAAGATCATTTCATTTAAGACATGTCTGTTCCAAATAAATTCTGTAAAAAAAACTATCATGTGAGAATCGTGGAAAATACACATTTAATATTTCGCATACTAAAAAAACTGTATAAGTACTTAGTATCTGCATCATAGAGAGAAGTATATTAAAGATAGAATTAGCATAATAATATTATTATTTAATCAAATAGTTAATAAATAATACGTTCAGGACATGGCAAAACAATGCTCTTTCCTTTGTTATACATAATTCTGAATTTTAAAAAAATTACATTATTGCACTGATACTGCAAAATACACAAATTCGACCGAATTCGAAACCAATGTTATTTTTTAACGGAACCCACTTTATTAATCTCTGCTCTAGTCGAGTGAATTTATATTTAAACAAAGGACAAAAAATCGGGTTAACCTGACTGGTCATTATCGTACGAGTGGGAAACGTTAAAAGTCGATTAAACAATTTCCTTTAAACGCATAGTAACAAACTGGATATGCTAATTCTATTATAATTATATATATTATCTTCTATGATCTTGAAATACGTCTAGAGATTAGAGACAGATGTATTAAGTACAAAATGTACCATAAAAAAATATTTACCCATAGGAAAATGAGCAATTTAAATCATAATTTTGAATAATGTGCCTTCCAAATATTAAAGTTCTAATTATTGATTTAGGAAACGGATTAACTATAAGGGCTCTAACACATCTGGAGGGCTACTACGAAAGAATTTTAACCATGAAATACAAGGTATTCCATGGTTATTATTCAACGAACTACTAAAATAACCATAAAGTACAAGGTATTTCCTGGAATTCAACGAATTACTAAAATAACCGTGGAATACCTATTACCTCGTATTTCATGGTTAAAATTCTTCCGATACTTCGGCCGAAGTATGATTTACTTTTCGTAGTATTCCTCCTGACGTGGATACATCGTCGGTCACATAATGTAACAAAAGGTAGCTAACCCTACGCTCGAGCTCGACACATCCATTGTTAGATATGCTAGGACCCTAAAAATGTTGAATTTAGTTTAGATATTCTTAAATCGTGTTTTGTCATATTTCTCAACATAATAATTACTATATGTTAATATTTCTATACTTACATTAATAATTCACATATTTGAAAGCTAACGTTTACTTCTATTGAGCGAAAATATTAAAGGCATTAAATGTTTCTTGGTGTGTGTTTATGGTAAGGCAACTCTTGGTACAATAAACTTTGCAATGTAACGTTTTAACTTTTATAAAAAACACGTTTCAAAATTACGTTTAGCAGCAAGAATGTTTTACAACGATATTAAATTTTAAGCAGTAAATAATGTGTGTAATGGTTAATTACTATTTTAATAAGCGGGTCTATATCCGTAATAAAAATATTTAAAATCAACTCTCATTCTCAAGCTATCTTGCTCATCTATACTAATATTATAAAGATGAAAGATTTGATTGTTTGTTTGTTTGAAATGAATAGGCTCCAAAACTACTGAACCGATTTCAAAAATTCTTTCACCAGTAGAAATCTACATTATCAGGGAGTGACATAGGCTATAGCTTTTCCCGAAATTCAATGTGATTCCCACGGGAACGGGGCCGGAACTTCACGCGAAGTCGACGGCAGAAAAGCTAGTACAAATATAAAACGAGCGGTATAAGCGCTTGACATTAAGACTAGATTTTAACTGTTTTTATTACGAGCTTAGCTTCTTATTATTGTAACAAATATCATCCTTTTTGCTGATGATCAGTTTCAGTTTTAAGGCTATATGGAAGAAATCGTGTAGTATTTACGGCCAGTAGAATATTTTTAAAAACGAAAAAATAATATTTTATTCTTTTTTGTGCCAGTATCAAAACGTGCCAATAAGGAAAGAGGTTTAATGCCTTTTTTTAAAGAAAAAGGCAATATACACTGGCTAATGTTTCTTTGCAAATATTTGTATGCTTTTGAGGGCGGATTCGACCAAACATAATGTTACACGAGTGTTACTATTCCGGGAATAATTTTACTCCTTGAATTTACCCTTGGGTATCTTCGTTCACGTTTTTCCAATGTACTCGAGGAGTACGTTAAACTCGGTATTGTTATTCGGCGGAGTTTATAGAATAATGAATGAATGTATAAACCGAAAAAAAATCATTGTATTTGTTTTTTCTAGCTGGCCTTGTATAACGCAACAATTCAATTTTGTAGGATAATACAGTGAAATTTCAAATGTTGACAGCTTATTTTCACAAGTAACACCTCTGCTCTGACAATTGTTATTCTCAGATTAAACCATTACTCCGCCAAAATTGCCCGTGTAAATATTTACTCGCGTGTAGTTATCTTATTCTTTGGTTAGTAGTTGGTAGAATGCAAAATCTGCTTACACTTAGATTAAGCAGTAGTTACACTCGAGTGAAGACTTACTCAAGTTTGGTTGACTCCGGCCTAAAAAATATAATGTTTTATGCCAGTAACGGTATTAAAACTATGAAAACCTTTTTAAAGCCCTCTAAATAACACTGGCCACTAATTCACTAAAATATTTACCACAAACCAAATTGTTTATACAATGGCTACCAACAGTTTTCTTAGCAAACAAACATTAGTAAAGATCTAGACCGCTACCATGAAGACTTATTGCAATCCGAAAACTAGTAAGTGAGATGGCGTCATCTCACGTACTCAATCGTTTCTTAATTGTCATAAAACATCGTGGTAGTCTTTAAATAATTGAAACCATAGCCCTAATACAACTTCATTCGCCTTTTTAGTACATAAGGATATTGAAATAATTATTTTTTCCAATTACTATGTTGATTATCCTGTTTAGTTGATTGTGGCAATGAACATTCCTATTTGAACGCCGTATGTTGAACTTTTAAGAAGCGTTTCTTTTTAAATTCATTTATAATAAAACTGACAACGGCGTCCGAAGGGTTAATCATTTAAATTTGGAACAGACTTACAAGTATACGTGTAAATCGGTCAGCATATAAATCACAGTTGCGTTATTAACTAAATCATTTAAAAACCAGCGGGCCATTCCTTTGATCGCTCAGCGCGCGTGTTACTGGTAAAATTGAACCTGAAACAGAATATAAGTAATAAGTATTTAATACCTTAAAATAGGATAGTTGGCACATAAATGTTATATTCTTTTCAAGGGCTGTCCAATAATATTAGTCCGCGTCCTCTGGTGCCGAGGGTAATTCAATTAAGTAAGTCCAATTTATATTAGTATAGATATGTATAAAATACATCCTTACTAATATTATAAATGAAAAGTGAGTTTTTTTGTTTGTTTGTTATTCCTTCACGGCTTGACTAAGCAGCCGATCATTATGAAAATTTGCATACATATTGTTAAGGGGACAGAGCCCAACATAGGCTTTTCTTTACTTTTTATCCCGTGAAAGTATGTCATTCCAATGGGAAAATAGTTTTTCTACTATAGAGGGCGCTGTATAGGCCAACAGATGGCGCCACAAGTCGCGCTATGGGTTGTTTTGTTGTCAAACGAGATCTATGTCATAAAATTAACGCGAGCGAAGCCGCGGGGAGAAGCTAGTACCTAATATTTGTGCGCACTACGTCACAGGAAGGCGCCAAAGCCGAATGCGCGTTTGATGCTGTCGAAGTAGTATCGCCGCCAATTATCCCGGGTTTGTTCCACCTCAGCAGTCGGCACCAGCACTTGCTTCAGAGACACTAGTGTGTGGTCGTCCTGGAAACAGAAATGGTTTTACTGGGTTAAAAAAAAAATAGCCTTGTTTTGACTAAGTCAGTTTCATAGAGAAGTTCGTTCGACAAACTTCTCCATGCCTCCTCATTGCAAGTGACGCAAATGTAAGTCTTAAGATTCCGCTTTTAGGGCTCATACCATAAAGGCGAATCTTTACTCGATGCCGTATCGTAGCACGATGCGACGTCGCATCGTGTATGTGTGTATGAACCCATAATCTGACGTACTTGAGTATTTCAAGTTTTCGTTTTTTTTTTAATATTCTGACAGGGATGAGAACCCCGAAGAGAGAGAGAGAAAAGTTGAAGAGTTGAAACATGGTGCTGATACTTAATAGGGTATCCCCTATATCTTAGTCCGACGCGCTCGAGTAACTGCAAGAATCCCCTCTTGGGCTCCCCTACTAATATCTTTGCATCACCCGAAAGTAGCCTCATTTGTGTGGTAATAAAAATTTATAATCAAAAAAATAATCACCATTGCCAAAATCAAATTACTACATTGATACCCACATTGAAAAAAGTAGTAACTACTTCGATTTTATTTGGAGCTACCTGCTTTTTAGATGGGAGTGACCACCTATACAGACCACAGACCTTCTGGCAATTTCTTTTATTTAAAATCTAATGATCATCATCGTCATATCAACCAAAATAAGGTCATTTTTTGTTAGTAAAAACTTACATTAAGATGTGTTATTACTTCTATTCTACAAGAGATTTTGTTATTTTAATGAATTTATTTTAATAATGATGATGCGGACCGGATTGGATGACAAAGGCAAGGGAGAGGAAGTTATGGAAGAATCTAGGGGAGGCCTACGCCGCTGAGGCGACTGCTACATTAGCACAAAACTAAAACGAAGGAAAAGAACAAGAGAAAGATTTATAGTAATACTTATTTTAAAATATAAGATTAATACTAAAAGTAAAACATTAGTTAATATGGTAAATTTAAGTCTAATAGTAAGTTAGCAACACTGTGGAATTTATTAGAATAAAGGCTTTTTTATTTTATTTTATTTATTTTAATAATGAACTGTACACCCTATTTAAACAGCCTAACAAAATTATACCTTTTCTTCCATATTGAAAGTGACCTCAGAGTAGTGCTGGTCGGGCCACTGCTTCAATCTCCAGTACTGTACAATCTTCTTTCCTGGCACGAGCTCTCGGAATTCTCCGGTTACGTTACCCCCGAATAATGCAAACTTGCCTCCCTTCTCTGCTTCCATCTTGACATGGCCCTATAATTGGAGTATGAAAGAATGATTATGAAAATTCAAAGTAATTTTTTATTTATTATTATTTGCTTGCTGGGTCTTCGATCATATACAACAGTAGATACAGCACGTCATACAATTACAAAGCTTAAACTTGGTACATGTATTGAAATTCACCTTATTGTGCTTCGACTGGCTCTGTCTATATACATTGCCGCTGACACCTCAGTCCTTTAAATGTCTTCAGTCATTAAGCAGTAATGTAAAACAAATAGTCAGTGACAGATCACGCGTCACTGAATAAAAAGTCCGCTACGGGTGCGTTTTAGCGGAGTTTGAAGTGTTTATTGGAGTTTGTAATGTTGTATATGATCGAAGTTCTGGGTGGTTACATGGCCGGGTAAAATCTTTCTTACTTATCTACATTAATTTATATGAATATAATCTTTGCAAAAACACTCTTCGTTTTTCATACCTTTAAAAAAATCTAAAATATATATAGAGAGTAGGAGAAAAGAAGTCCATGTCCTTGTGTACTACACAACACATAAACAACTAGTAAAAAAAAATTGATGAAGAAATCTAAATAAGTTGATAAAGAATACTATTATAAATACAATACTCTTTATAGCACCATTAAAACGAAAAATACAATCATGGAACGTAAATAATAATCAAAAGGCATGATTATGTAAATACCATGATTGTAATCATTTTAGCAATTTTAGGTGACCAGCAGGATTGTTTGCAACATCATACTAATATTGTTAATGAGAAAGTGAGTTTGTTTGTTATTCCTTCACGGCTTGACTAATCCGACCGATCATTATGAAAATTTGTATATATATATTGTCAGGGGTACGGAGCCCAACATAGGCTTTTTATCTTTTAAAGTATGTCATTCCAACGGAAACATATATTTTCTACGACTTGTCGCGCTGGCTCGGCCTACAGATGCCGCCACAAGTCGCGCTATGGGTTATGAGCGAAGCCGCGGGGAAAAGCTAGTCTTACATAAAAATAACTCTACTTACTTGAGTAAACGCCGTAACCATTTCTATCCGTGTCATGGCATTGTAAAATTCCTGTGCACGACATTGGAACTTCTCTTGAAGTTCTATTGTCTTTGTATCTAATTTTAAGCCGACTTCCTTTTTCTCCGTAGAGACAACGGGCTCCATATTAATTTTCTTATTAAAACCGCTAGTAATTGTAGACACATTGTCCGGCTTGACCTCCTTTTCACCCTTTTTAGGTAATATTAGACCTTTCGAAAACTCCTCTTTGAGACTACGGATGTATTCTTTCAGTTGTTTTCGTATTTCATCCTTTCCGATATTGTGCATGAACGCTTTTACCCGCTGCGCCTCCTCACCGCTGCCTTTTATTGTTACTGTCATCTGAAAATAAAAGGATAAGTTATGTTTTTGATAAACTTAATTTTTTTCTCACATAGATGCCAGATACAATACTAATAGTTAACACTAAGTAGATTATAGCAAACTATCTGGAAAAGTGAAATGTTCCATCTCCTACAAATTTTTGAAATGGTGGTAGTTTATAGAGTAGCTTATTTATTTAATACAGCTTCATAATATGTATAACATGACAAAAGGGAAAGGAAGGCCTAAGTAATAAGTAAATGATTTCAATTCTTTTCACATAGTAATTACACAAGTATTTTCATCAGGTGCTGCCTATAAATGTTTTAGTAATGTGTGGTTTTTATATTTATGTATTTATTTATAATCACCATGTGCTTTCAATAGTTCTTTATTCTACTTTATTGCAGTTTAATCTAAAGATGCAGTTCAGACAGAAATTTGAATAAAATATTCTGAATTCGAATCATGAATTTTTAAAATATCCCGTGTCTGTATACTCACATCTACTTCGCTGATGTCATTCTCTTCAGATAAATTCGGAATTTGAATTTCTCCCATCACACTGCTGCCACCACCAGCCAACTTGCCTTCCCACTTTAGTTTTATGTCCCATTCATAAAAAAATATAAGTTTTCCTTTCCTATTATTCGCCGTGGCTTCACCATCTATCTTTTCTAACTCAGTTATCTTACAATCAATGCCGTTTTGGGCTATTTTTAAATTTGTCAGCAGTTCTTTGAGACGCTCCTTAGACCACGGACCCGCGTTTTTCTCTGTCCAGTGCCAGTTGTTAACGTTTGTAGCGTCCGGCCGCTCTTCCACAATCCACCGAGGGTCTCCTTCTCCCCATTTAGCCATGATTCACGTTTTTCACACCACAAGGACTCGAGTTTATTACGATGAGACAATGTCACTTCGATACACAAATCACAGATATTGTTGAGACGTTAGGTTCACCAGGAACAAGTCAAATAACTCACAACAATAACGTACATTCACAAAACCAGACAATTTCTTCGAAAACTCTCACGAGTCGCGGTCGAAAATTCACGTTTCGAGAAACGTCGCGCATTCATCCATACCATGACCCATTCAAGAATGACAGGTACGGTCGGTGTTGTCAGTACATCATCAAAAATACCCATTATTCAACCATTGACGTTTAAAATGACAGTCGACAAATAAACGGTCAGTACTCAGTGGACTAATGATTGATAGCACGCTAAAGATATTTTTCTTTCCTCGAAAAGACAAGGTTCTCCAACTTTAGACTTTAGTTAGCTCACACATTACCTACCGAATGTTCCAGTTTATCAAGCGTTGTAAATCTTCAAGACGAGACGAGACATCGAAAACTAAACTTGATGACCGCAACACGACCGGAAGTGTAGCCAATTTAATAAAATAATCCGCCTTCATCAGCTAAGCTTACGTACTGTGCGTAAATGAAAATCTACTCTAAAAGTATTATTAATATAAAAAATATATATTTTAAAATAACATAAAAAAACTAGTTTTCCAAAAAATATGGCAAGAAACTTTTGTTGGCAACATTTTAGTAAGTTCTGCATGTTTCTAGAAAAATCCTACCAACTTAATAGCAATTTCCGACTGTCATATTGAGATACGATTCGTTCAACGCAGAAATATGCTATTAAATTCGTTTAAAAAACCACTTGGCAGTTATCATTGCCACAGGAGTCTCATAGAACCAAAGAGCTACTTTTTCTATAGAAATAGTAGCTCTTTGCATCACAGAGTACTTTGTATAATACTGAAACTTTGCATAGAACACTGGATAGAACATTGAAACTAGAGAGCGGTTTAATTTATTATTAAGAGAAAAGGAAATAAACTTAAAATTACGATAAAAATTCTGTTTTTAGATGGTTTTTATACCTACTTAAAAAAATACTGATAGTTTTATTTCTCTCGCCGACTTGGGCGACTTGCCATAATAATAATTGCTTCTTTAAGCTGTAGGTACAGTTGCCTCGAGGATAGCAGGACCATCTTTAGGATGATTTTTGGTTGCAACATCCAACGTCCTAGTGGACACATGTGGCTCTAATAAACAAAAACCCTGTTTGGTAACAATGAAAAGGACGGAACTCACAAAAGATCCGCTTACAAGATGTGCAAGCGATTTTTTTCTAAAATGGTCCTCCTATCTTCGAGGCCACCGTACATACCTACCTGGTATAACAAGCTGTAGAGAAGTCTCAAATGATTGCAATTTTTAATAACTTACTATTGGACGGTTATTGACAAATTTCCCTTTTTTGCTAGTCAAATGAGAGTTTTACTATTCGTAAGCTATAGGAATATCTAGCATACTTTTTAGCCAGCGGCGGATTTTCTCCTTGCTTTTTTTTATGTCATACAGTAGACAAACAAGCAAGCGGGCCACATGATGAAAAACGGTCACCGCCGCCTATGGACATCAGTAACACCAAGGGCGCTACCAATGCGTTGTCCACCAAGGAAGTTGGAGGAAAGGAAGGAGGAAGGGAAGAGAAAGAAGGAGGGGGAAAGAGGGGATAGGGAAGGAGTTGGGCTTCCGGATCTCTCACTCACCTAACGAAACGCATTGCTGCTTCACGTCGATATTCTGTGAGAGGGTGGTACTTCCCCGATCGAGCTAGCCCATTTCGTAATAATTGCTCTACCACTCCTAAATTATAATATAAAGGCCTTAAAGTTATAGGCTTTCTGTATTACCATAGTAGGTACTCTGTGCCATCTGTGTTATCGGCTCGACATGAACAGTCTGTCCCTGTACCAGTGGCCGGACAGTGCACATAAAGACAAACTAAACGGATGTTTTATTTTCCTAGTGGCATTGTCGTTTACGTAGTCATTATAGCGATATGAAAGAAAATATAAAGGTACATACCTACTTTTCAACCGACTTCAAAAAAGGAGGAGGTTCTCAATTCCGTATGTTTTTTTTTTTTTTTTTTTTTTTTTTTTTTTTTTTTTTTTTTTTTTTTTTTTCTACGTTTGTTACGCGATAACTCCGCCAATTATGAACCGATTTGAACAAATCTTTTTTCGGCTTATAGGTAATACCTCAAGGGTGGTCCCATGAAGTCGGTTTTATTTTTTTTATATAGGGATACCTTCGAGTAAACGTGGGCCTTCCGACATCCACTACCACGGTATTTTTATCGTCCAAGAGTTCTGTATAGTGGTAACCAGTAGCGTTACTTAAGTATATCTTCATCATCATCATAATCAGCCTGTATCTACCCAATGCTGGGTATAACCTTTCCCAATGCCTTCCACCAAATGCGATCCTCCGCTTTCCGCATCCATCTGCCTCCAGACGTTTTCTTGAGATCGTCTGTCCATCTGGAGGGAGGGCGCCCTACACTTCGCTTCCCCATGCGTATCCTCCACTCCAAGACTTTCCTCCCCCAACTCCCCATCTGCCATCGCTAGCATGGCAGATGTGGCCGGCCCATTGCCACTTCAGCTTTCTGACTTTGAAAGCTATATCGAAAACTTTGTTTCTCCGTCGAATTTCTTCGTTTCGGTCTTATCTTCTTGTCCCTTAGAGAAACTCAGAGGTATATCGTATCATCTTATAAGTTATCTCATTTTCGCATTTTCAAAAAGTTACTAAAAATTTCAAATACCTAGTTAACAAAAAGCTCATAAAATATCATGAGTACACAAACAATATAAAATATATTATATTAAACTCAAATTGTCGGCAATTCGGCATTCATCAGTAGTTGAAACTCGTTATCTTGTGCGAGCGAGATATACACTGGCCTTCAATAAATAAAATTTAAAACCAGTCTGTCTGTACTCTGAACGGCGAAGCGCCGGCGCACGCACGTCGTACTGCGCGGTCAATAAAATAATAAAAAAAAAACAATGTTCCCATTACGCCGCATCGTTGGCAGTAAGGTGTGTGATCAGTGCATAAAAAAAGTTAACATACGAAATTAGAATTCGATTGAAAACATTCGCGTATTTGCAGATCTTGGAGCAATGGCGGGCTCCATTAGCAGCTGGTGCAAAATCACAGATGAAATACAGCTCGGAGGCATCCGCACCACGCCCGCTGACTGTGTTGACTGAGGATGAACTTGCTATGAAAGAAACTAGTAAGATTTAGAAATACTTTATTAGGTACCAATTAATTCAGATAGGTAACTTTACTTTGATTCTTAATTAACTCCCAACCCCAATGCTCATGCGTGTACGTGGCTAACTAAATAAAATAAGCACCATACATAGTCCATACCATACCTAGTTACTTATGAAAAAAAGTAAACATCTGTAAAAATAGGGTGAATAGAAACAACATCAAAACACACTTTTATTTTAGTTTGAATACCTAGTAAGATTTTGTTTTAATCACACGCTAATTTTTCTCCATAAACGGTAGATAAGACCGTTTACCGTGCAAGCAGACGATAAAAATAGGTAGGTAATATATTTTGATTCCTATTGTTTGGAAAACATTCGATGGCGTGATATTAAATTACTTATGTTGGCTTATGCTAAAAAGGTTCTTTTTATATTAAATACGAGCTGTTACCCGCGACTTCGTTCGCTTGAAATGTTCAAATAAGGATAACTCCTTTTCCTGTCATGCGATTTAAATGAAACAAAGCCTATATTCTGGTCCAAGCCGAGTTCTATCTTCCTGTGAAAACAGCATTAAAATCCGTTCAGTAACTTAGATGTGCGCGTTCAAACAGACAGACAGACAGACAAAAAATTAAAAAAAAAAATTTTTCGCTTTTATTACCTTTCTCTAACTGTTCCCTCTCCATTTTTGCCAATTGTGTTCAAAGTACAGACATATCGGGGTCTACTGTTTTATTATATGTATAAAAGACTGACCCACACACAGGAGGACTGACCACTTAAGTACAGTGTCTATTAAGAAAATTATAGAATTTAAAGACCCATCAATATTAGTTAAGTCAATATCAAGTTTATTTAAACTCAAATTATCTACTGATATTAAGTATATTATTCATATTTATACCATAAAGAAAAGAAATATTATAATATTCAACATCGCACAAGTTACTTTATTCCAAGTCTTCCATAATTTCTAAAACACGTGAAAGTATTTTATTCATTGTAATATTATGATCTTCAAAAAGGTCAGCATAGTACAAAAATGACATCTGTTTAAACAGAGATAACAGCGTATCATATCGACACACCCACTAAGCTAAGTACACCCATATTACACGTAATCCATCCACAAGTGGGGTGAATAGGACTTAAATTGTAATGAAGATTGTAATTTTAAGTCCTATTCACCTCACTGTTCACATAACATTAAAAAAGTTCACAGGTACGTACAATAATAAAAGCAAGCTGCCATGATATGTATTTATTTATTGTTCGTATAATTATTGAGGTTTAGAAAACGCTCATATGAAATTATTACACGTGACTTTTGAAATGCAGGCAAATAAGCAAACGGACCACATGCCTCCTATGAACATTTGTAACATTAGCAAAAATGGATTGTTGAAAGTTAGTAAACTTTTTCCTCAGATTATACCCGCGCAGTACTTAATTATTTTTGAACAGGAAAACTATATTCCCTACATCTTGAGCTAACTATTTCTATGTTAAAAGTCATATAAATCTATTTTCCCGGTTAAAAGATTTATATACATAGGGTAAATAGACATAGATACTTTCGCATCAAGATAAATAATATATTGGCCAAAATTGTAGATAACGCAAATAATGATTTGAATGTTTTTTAAGTCACATTGCTTTATCGTTTTGAGGTACTTATCAGACATAAACAACAAAACGTATACTTTTATCTCTGTCGCTGAGAGCTTATTCTGTTTGTAACGACCGATATCTTATCAAATTATCATTGATAGTGATAAGATGCGATATTTTTAATTGAATTTTACGAAAAAGGGATACATACCTAGTGGGCATGCAAAAACTTTATACAAACAAAAACAGGTAACAGCGATTTTTGGAGTGGTATAGCGTTTATGTAATGGACTAGCTCGATCGACCAGGAAAGTACCACACTCCCATAAAATAGCAGCAAAGCGTTTCATATCCAATGTGCCACTGAGCCTGTTCTATGATTAGATGGGATATAGACCGACCGACCGATAGATAGTTTTTAAAACGATATAAATATAACTATAAATAAAATGAATAGTTTTACGTTGTGACATATCTAATGATTTGCTAACAATTGACCCTTGAACGGTTGATCTTATAAGTAATCTGTTTAAATCTATAAATACTCTATTAGAACTAGAGTAAATAAAAGTAACATGTGAGTGACCTAAACAGTATGTAGCTATATTTACCGAAGTAATAATTGAAGAGAACAAAGTACAAATTTTCCAATACGACTACGACAAACACAAAACATCCAAAACAAGAGACTAATAGGTTTATGTCATTCAAGAACTACGTATCGAATACTAGTCACAACAACAACAAAGTAAATTCAACTTGTTTCTTGTTGTTCGTTTATTTACTTCCATTCAGGTTGTACCTAATTGATTCGGCATCTTTTACAGCTAACGTTATTGTTTGTTCATATAGCACACACACTCACTAACACTCACATGACGCCATGCATGAACTAATTAATTAATATACTACAAATTTAATATTATATTCACAATTACTTTTTTTTTTTTCTTATTCACTTAACTATTATACTGCAAACACACAAAGCAATAGCAATTTTTCTTTGAACAACTAAGACACAGTTTCTTTGTCATAAGTGAGAGGCGAGAACCTGGCGACCTGTAACACAGGCTTCCCGAAGCCCACTCTCAGGCACCAGCTTCCCACACTATCAAATTTTTGACATAATCTTACTGTATCTATAACTATTAAATAATATATGTTTGGTTTACTTGAAATAGTTTCTTGAAACATTGTACTAATAACCACTTTAATTGTTACATATGTTTGTAAAAGTGTGTGAGAAGAAATAAATAAAGTTATTATTATTATATTCGAGTGATCGTTCAATATCCGCTGAGATTAGTAGTGTCACTCGTGACCGCGAGTACCAACAGTGAAAAGTGCTTACGCATCACAACAAAATCGTCGCGTCGCGAGCGACCGAACCGCGATGACCTAGAATAAAACTTAGTGCAAGGTATGTAGTTTACATACAATATATAACTCTGTTAAGGCGACGTTCTCACTACCTTAACAATGAGTACTCCAACCAAATCGATCTCAATAAAAACTGATACAGAGCGATTATTATACGACAATTATAAGGCAGAAAGGGATGAACGTCTGAAACAGGCGAGCCTTATCGAAGACCTGAGGAGTCAAATCGCAAACCTACAGCAGCAGCTACAAAGTGCTCTGGAGCCTAAGCCGGCGACAGTCCCAGAGGCGCCAGTTCATGCCGTATATGATACTGACGAGGAAGAACTGGCAAGAGAAACAGAATGGATAAGAACAAAATCCCGTAAAAAAAGGAGAATGAACTCATCACCCTCTGCCTCGCCGCCAGAAAAGGAAAACACAAACCCGGAAAAGGTAAAGAAAGTTCCCCCGCCGCCTCCCATCATAGTGGATGGCATAAAAAATTATCAAGATTTCTATGACTTTTTGACAAGAGATCAATCAGCTGGCACATTCACTATAAAGATGCTGAACGGTGACAGCGTCAAAATAAACGCCTGTAATGAGGAGTCGTACAGAGCTGTGGTACATATACTAACCACCAACAATTGCCTTTGGCATTCGTACGAAAATAAGCAGGAAAGACCAATTAGGGTAATGGTAAAAAAATTACCCTTTACATGCAAGCCAGAGAGAATTGTAGAAGATCTTAAGTCTAAGGGCCTACAAATTGAAAATGCCGTGAACAAGTTAAGTTGGAAAAGTAAAGAGCCACTAAACATGTTCATGCTAACCTTCAGCAATAAGGAGGAAATCAATAAGATTTATGAAATTAAATCAATATTAGGATGCGTAGTTGATATACAACCACTCAAATCGCCAAAACTCATTCCTCAATGCAAGAGATGTCAGGCTTACGGACACACTCATATGTATTGCTCTAAAGAGCCAAGGTGTGTAAAATGCACCGGTCGTCATCTGACCCAAGATTGCACAAAACCTCTACAAGAAAAACCAAAGTGTGTACACTGCGGGGAAGCTCATCCAGCTAACTACAGAGGTTGCATGATAGCCAAAGAGATGCAGAAACTAAGAAATAAGTCTGCCAGGAAACAGTCCACCCACGGAAAAACAGCTCCTATCACACTGCAAAAATCCAGTGAAAAAATAAATACAATCGTAAGTAAAAATGTGTCTTACGCCCAGACTGCTGCTAAAAATTCAATGAGTTCTCAACGCCAGCAAACTAATTCAAACGAGAACAAGCTAGACGAAATATTAAAGCTCGTGTCGTCATTTGATGCCCGCTTGAAAAAAATTGAAAACAGCACGAAAAGTATTGCTCCTATTGCTAAAAAATGATTGACCACCTTAAGATCATGGCCTGGAACTGTAACGGACTACTGAACCACCAGAAGGAATTGCAAGTAGTCCTAGATATAGAAAACATTGATGTGTGCTTAGTGTCAGAAACACATTTCACAAAACAATCCCACGTCACATTCAAAGGCTATAAAGTCTATCAAGCATTACACCCAGCAAATAAAGGAAGAGGTGGCAGTGCTATCATTGTTAAAGAAAAAATCCAACACCAGGAAGATATCAAACATGAAACACCAGAGGTTCAATGTATAGCAGTCCGCTTGAACACAAAACAGTATTCCTTAACTGTGGCAGCTATATACTGTCCACCTCGTTATACTATTCATAAAGACGAATATATCAATATATTACAAACACTTGGTGAAAGATTCATATTAGGAGGCGACTTCAATGCTAAGAACACGCATTGGGGTTCCAGACTAACGACATCAAAAGGAAGAGAACTTATGCATGCCATAACAGAAATGAAATGTGACGTGGCGTCAACAGGATCTCCTACATACTGGCCAACGGACCCAACAAGAGTCCCTGACCTTATAGACTTTTTTATTTATAGAAATTTATCATCTAATTATTTAAGAACTGAACAGAGCTTTGACATGAACTCTGATCACTCAGCTATATACCTAGAGATAAGTGAGAAAGTATTAACTAAGGAATCTAATCCACGTTTAGTCAATAAATATACTGACTGGGAGAGTTTTAAATTAGATTTAGATAGCCACATTGACCTCAGGGTACCGTTAAAAACTCCGGAGCAGTTAAATACAGATTTGGAGAAATTTGTTACTCTAATACAACAAACAGGTTGGAAAAATACTCCTAACATTAGAAAGAGAACCTCAAAAAACATCTACCCAAGAGAAATCAAAGAATTAATAACAGTAAAAAGAAGGCAAAGAAATGTATGGCACCAAACTAGATCTCCAGAAGATAAAAGGAAGTTAAATAATCTAACCAAACAGCTGAAAAGATTAATTCAAAACTATATTGACGAGTCTACTAGTACTTATCTACAAAGATTAAGCAATGATCGTAGCACAGATTACTCACTCTGGAAAGCTACCAAGTGTATGAAAAGACCAATCAATCATATACCGCCTATCAAAACTGAACAAGGGTTGTGGGCTGTTAGCAACGAACAAAAAGCCACATTATTCGCAAAACATTTAGAGAGCATATTCCAACCAAACGAAAGCGAAAACAATAGCGAATTGGTTAACGATATCTTTATAAATGAAAACAGCGATAAAACCAATGAGCAAACAAACATCAGACTGGTGACTCCAAGGGAAGTCCGACGTGAAATTCGTCAACACATTAACCCAAAAAAATCACCAGGTTTTGATCTCATATCTGGAGAAATACTACATAACCTCCCGAGAAAGGCATTAGTAAAATTAACAAACATCATAAACGCAGCATTAAGGCTAAAATATGTACCTGACTTGTGGAAAGTCGCTGAAGTAATCATGATAGCGAAACCAGGAAAATCGCTGAATGAGGTTACGTCATACAGACCGATCTCCTTGTTGCCTATTATGTCAAAATTGTTTGAAAAACTGTTATTAAAAAGACTAAAACCCATAATAGAGGCGAAAAACCTGATCCCAGAGCATCAATTTGGTTTCAGAGAAAAACACTCAACAATAGACCAAGTGCACAGAATTACGAATGTAATCGAAAAAACTCTCGAAGATAAAAAAGTGTGCTCTACTGTCTTCCTAGATGTAGCACAAGCTTTTGACAAGGTATGGCACGAAGGACTCATTAAAAAACTTAAGAGAATGCTACCCACACAATACATAGATATAATAAAATCATATATATCGGATAGAGTATTTAGAGTAAGGCAAGAAAATGCATATTCAGAAATTAAGGAGATAAAAGCCGGAGTACCGCAGGGAAGTGTATTAGGTCCGGTCCTGTACCTATTGTACACCTGTGATATTCCGGAATTAGATAATAACACTCTTGCAACCTTTGCTGACGACACCGCTATAATGGCAGTTGGAAGCACTCATGAGGAAGCAGCAGAGAAAGTTCAAATAGCTGTTACTAGAGTTCACGACTGGACAAAAACATGGAGAATCAAACTCAATTTATCTAAATCAGTTCACGTCAACTTTACAAATAAACACGATCAATATTGCCCAGTGTACATTAATCAAAAACGTATACCTTACGAAAATACAGCCAAGTATTTGGGTATGACGCTCGACGCGAAGCTCCGCTGGAAAGCTCACGTCAAAAAGAAAAGATGTGAACTTGATATACGGTTCAATAAGATGAATTGGTTACTAGGAAGACACTCCACCCTGTCGGTTAGAAACAAACTACTACTGTACAAACAAGTCCTAATGCCAGTATGGACTTATGGCATACAGCTGTGGGGCTGTACCAAAAAGAGCAACACTAAAATAATTCAGAGATTCCAAAATAAAGTACTGAGGGCTATTGTGAATGCGCCATGGTACATAAGAAACGACCATCTACACCGGGACCTTAACATACCAATGGTCAACAATGTCATCCAAAAAAATGCAGAAGCACATGAGAATAGATTGCTTCATCATGTGAACGTAGAGGCGATCCAGCTCCTCGACAATACGGACATAGTGAGACGACTTAAAAGAACTAAACCATTTGAATTAGTGTAGTGATTAGTGACAATATTTATGTGTTAATATAGTGTAAACAAAGACACATGAACAAAGTGACTTCCCCTTAATAGAGACAGTAAGAAAAGTGCCGATGGACACATTCTTATATTACAATTTTATAAAACTAGGTCAATGTAAAATTACTCATTAGTCTATGTTTAGGCTAGATTGTAATTATATTAGCGTATTTAATAATATAACATTAGTATGCTACAAACAAAAAAAAAAAAAAAAAAAAAAATTATTATATTCCTTTAAACAAATACCTTCCCAATCTCTGTTCATATTTTTAATATAACATTTTATTGTGCAACGTGTGATAGTGTAATTGTGAGTTCCATCCAAGACAGATGTAGTTTCTTTCTACGTCGATGTCAATGAGCTTTATTGCTTATTGTCGCCGTTGTTGATCTGGCTTTATGAGGCACAGCGTTGGGAATGTGTGATGGGCCTATCACTACTTAATTTAAAAAAATCTACTTATGATATCCATGAACCTGATGAACTGACAAGCTAAGCCAAGACATCACAACGAACACACGATCTCTCTCTCTCTCAAGATTCTCCCTTTATCAATGAGTTTAAAAATATACCGCCACGCGACTCAACTACGGGTTGGCGGATAATTGTATATTATTATCAATTTTCGCATAATTACGTACAGAAATGAGGACACAATTGCTAGACGATGCAAGAAACTACTTATACAACTCAAAAAATAACACAGAATAGTTTTCATAGGATTGATAATGTAATTTAATTTTACAGTAAGAAAACTAGCAACGGAACAAATAGCACCATTGGTGAGGAAAATGGAAGATGAACATCGTATTGATGATGGAGTTAGACAATTACTCTTTGATAATGGTGTAAGTACATATCTATCTAAATATAATACAGCGGGTTATGCTTATGCTTTAAAATCTACCAGTTCTAAAAGTAACCCATATCTTTACAGTTAATGGGCATTGAAACACCAACTGAATACAGTGGATCAGGATGCGGTTTCCTCACAATGATGCTGGTAGTAGAAGAACTATCCAGGGTGGACCCAGCAGTGGCCGCGTTAGTAGACATCCACAACACATTAGTAAATTCCCTGTTCATGAAATTAGGAACCGAGGAACAGAAGAAGAAATATTTGACCAAACTCTGTACGGAGTATGTGAGTATAATCAAATACTATAGACGAGTAATACGCACAGCTTCGGATGAATTCGGGCAAGACGCGACACTAGCGCCCCTACGGCATGAGGGCGGCATGAGGTAAACGATTTCAAAACTTTTGTATGCAAAATGTTATAGCGCCCCTAGCGGCATGAGGTGAACTGTGCGTTTTGTATGCAAAATGTTATAGCGCCCCTAGCGGCATGAGGTGAACGGAGGTTGCCAAGTCATTGTATGAGAAACGTCAAGAGCTGTGCGTATTAGTCTTCTATAGTATTTGGTATAAGGACTACTTTATTCATACACTAGCGCCCCGCCCCAGCTTCGCACGGGTTTTAGTAATGATCAATATGTTTTTTAAATATAATAATAAATAATATAGCCTGTCACCCGCGGATAGTATAGTGCTCCTTGAAGTAATATTATTCTATAGTGTAGCTTCCCAACGGTGAAAGAATTTTTCAAATCGGTTCTGTAGTTTTTGAGTTGATACGTTACAAACAAAAATAAAAATCTTTCTTCTATATAATATTAGTATAGATGTATATTCAAAAACATTATCTTATAAATAAAATTATGTACTACACTAAAGAAAGAGGAGAGTTTGCGAAACACGTAGGTAATAAGCAATAAGAAAATAATCGTATGAAATTGCGCACTTCGATGTCACACGGTAATGGTACCTACCTATTAGTTAAAAAGTAATGTCTATTGCTTTGATAAATTAAAATGAAAAGTTCATTACTATTTGGAGTTGAAAACTTTTGTAAAATGTAAAATATTATCATATTTTAAAATTTGCTGGTGGTAGGTATTACGGTAAAACAGTATCTTATCTATTTGCATAACAACGTGCTGGGAATATGTAATCAAATCTTCAAGGTCAACGCGTCTCTATTTCTTTAATCTAAAACTATGACAACAAAATATTTGTTTAAACCTACTACCTACATTTTAAATTTTCACTAAAATAATTTTAATTAATTTACAAATAATTTTACCAATATTTCGTGTAACCGTAAACTTACAAAAAGATTATGGGGTGAAAAGGGAAATATAGACCAAAAGTCACATTCAATTCACATATTGATTTTTTTATTTTATTAGAAACGTAATTTTTGCCTTTACTAAAGTCCTAAACTCCTGACTAGGGGATGAAAAAGGAAACATAGGCCTAATGTGCTTTTTTATTCACCTCCTCATTATCCAGGCCGGCAGCTTCTGCCTAACAGAGCCAACAGCGGGTTCAGATGCCTTCGCCTTGAAGACAGTTGCCAAGAAAGATGGTAATGACTACGTCATCAATGGGTCCAAGATGTGGATTTCTAACTCTGACATGGCTGGAGTCTTCCTTGTTATGGCTAATGCTGATCCATCAAAGGTAAACATTATTAATAGCTATTTAATTATGTAGTTTTAGGAGTGATAGAGCATTTATGAAATGGCTAGAGGAAGTACTGCCCTTTTATACAGAATATCAACGTAAAGTATCAATGCGTTTGGTTCACCGAGCGAGAGATCCAGAAATCTTGTCCTATTGCTTTTCTTATTATTTCCTCCTTTCTTCCTTTTAACCGACAACGGTTGTGTTTAATGGGTGGCGGTAATCACTTGTCATCAGGTGACCCGCCCAGACACGTTTTGAAAATTTGTGTCTCGGCATTCTTTTAGTTTCGTTATTTCACATATGAAGTACGTAGGTACTAAAGTCATGTTTTCGGTGATATAAAAAAATATCAGGCCATATGATAGCTCCACGTCTTTACATAGGTACTTCTTATTATTGTATTATACGATACGACAGAGTGTTCATTTATCACAATTTTATCGTTCGACAAATGTTGACCCAGTGTAGTTTAAATGACGCAATGTTATTTCTATAATCACTTGCTGAAAATTATTAATACATAACACATGTTGGTCTAGAACTTAAATATAAATTGTACATTGTACAGCTGTATGAAAGACTAAATGAAATTATAATTTTTGCCACATCGCACATAAGATACTACATAGACGTAACTTACATTTTATCATTTTGCAGAAAATGCAATTTAAGTTTTTTTTTACACGTTTGCAGTCATTGGCTGGAAACTATAAGGGCTAAAACGTTCCGATCAATTGATTTGGTTTATATAGCTCAATTATATCCTTTTAAAACAAAAAAAAATCACAGAAAAAAAAATTAGTCACACTCACTAAAAAGCGTTTTTTTTTAAAGACTCCACCAGTTGCGTCACTGTTTCTTTAAAGGGAAGTAGCACACTTGAAAATAATACATATTTTTAATTGAGTTCAAATTATTATAATGAAACAATTCTTATCTTTTATTGGTTTTATTTCAAAGTACTCGTCTACAAAAGACAAAAGCATGAAAAAATTTAACAGAAAGTTATCAAACTTCAGATTTGCCACCAGATGTGTCTTTGTAGCATAGATAAGCGTATTTTTGCACTTAATCCGTATTACAGTCGCAAGTAAAAATAACTTGTTAGCCTGCGATGATCACAAGTTTATAGCATAAATCCTTGTAGGCCAGTCATCTAAGCATTTAAGGTCGCAAATAATTGCAAGGTTCTGATTTTTTGGCATGTCGTTAGGATAGATACCAATAGTGTACAAACAAGTTTGCAACCCCTAAAGACCAATGGGGCAATACACGTAACGAGAACCGATTCTAGTTCGATTCAACGACACTCGCTGTCCCGTTCAATTCCTGTTTTGTATGAGTGAGACAGCGAGTGTCGTTGAGTCGAAGTGGAGTCGGTTCTTGTTACGTGAATTGCCCCACTGTGCTAACTTTGTGGTGCTCGAAAAACCTTGACTTTTTTGCTTATAACTTCTAAAAATGCTTTCTACGGAAAAGTCATCTATGACATATTTAAAGAAGACAAAATTAACGACAATTTGAGCCCAATCGCAGCTCTATTGGCCTCATAGGAGCCAAGCTATAGAACTTAGAAGGTGACCCATTTTTCTCGAAAACTGCAATTTTAGGTTTTACTTACGTATTTCTCAAAATATTTGCAAATCTACTTGCCCTATGAAGAAAGGTCACAAAATATTCTGTAGTACGTTTATTTAGCTTTTATTTGAGCCCAAAAAAAAGTCTGTGAGACTTATAGTTCACTTACAATCTCAAAAAAACACAGGAAGAACAACAATAACTCAACATGCAGTTACGTTATTGTTTCTCCAATAAACAAATACAACAATGGCATAACTTACAGTTACGACGAACTATGTCCAAGCGACGTCCACACTTAACGGGGCCCCCGGCGCAACTGACAGATCAGACACCGTCGCACCAATTATAGTGCAAATTCACGGTAATGCTACGGAGACAACTCGCGCCATCTTCCGCAAAATGAAGGAATTAATTATGCGTCTTTGTTTCCTCTTAAAATGTCACACTTTAAAAATATAATGGCGCTCTTAAGTCATTTTCGTGATTTTTGAAGTTACGTCTATGTAGCATCTTAAGTGCGACATATAGAAGTTATGGCACTACACAGAATATACAACCTATTCTACTCCCAGAGAGAATACATTCAGTGGCACGAGAATTTTTAAGCGTCAAATTAAACACATTAGAATCACAGCCAGAGAGAAAAATAAGACATATAGAAAATCACAGCCTTTCCAATTGAATAATGGCCAATGTCACTAATCTTGCGATATTTTTTTTGTAGGGTTACAAAGGAATCACCTGTTTCATAGTAGAGCGTGAAACCCCTGGACTAACTGTTGCAAAACCTGAGAACAAGCTGGGTATCCGTGCTTCAGGCACCTGCATGGTACACTTCGACAACGTCAGAGTACCAGAAGGCAATATTCTTGGAGAATATGGACACGGGTAAGTTAAATTTGTTTTTAAATGTTAAATCTCCCTATAATCTGCATGGATTTATACTTGCTATCTTCGCTGCTAATGTGGATATTTTCAAGCCCTAAGCGCTTTAAAGCTCTATAGGACTTCTTATCATTTTCTGCATCTTAAGGACAAGCATTGCAAGAGTAAAGTTTTGTTTGCAATTGTTAATAAACTCGTTTTATCAGAAAAGACGGGAAAGGATAAAATGGTCAAGTCAGCGCTATTAGCGTCTCTACCATACCGAAAACTACCAAAAAAAAAAGGACTCCCGTTGTGCATTTTTGAATATTTTGGAAAGGTTAGGGAATCTTAAGCTTTTTCGATCAGGCTACGGATCTGACGCGAGTTTAAGACTTTTTTTATTTAAAAAAGTGCTAAATAAGTTTTCACTTCAAAATATTAACTGTATATTTATTTTCTCTTTAGTTACAAATACGCAGCTGGTTTCCTAAATGAAGGTCGTATTGGTATAGCGGCGCAGATGATTGGACTATGTCAAGGATGCATGGACGCGACAATCCCATATACCTTAGAAAGGAAACAGTTTGGAAAACCGATATACGCTAATCAAGTAAGTTCGTTTTATTACTTTTTTTAACTAATCTTTTATTACCCACAATATTTTTGCTTCAGTCTTTTAGAACGGTAAAACAATATAAGTAGGTATATCAATGGTGTGTTGTGTTCGGTAGAAAGGCATTAATATATAAATTATACCTTCTCAATCCCAACTAAACAATACAAATTTTAATAAACATTCTAAAGATTTTAAAACAATAAGATCAACGCCAGACAGCTTCAGGCTCTAAAAGCGTGTTTTTTTATTTATCAGGGGATCAGCTATCAAATCGCTCACCTGCAAACTGAGTTAGAGGCAGCCCGTCTGCTAGCATACAACGCAGCTCGACTCAAGGAAAACGGCATGGAATTTGTGAAGGAAGCAGCCATGGCCAAATATTATGCATCAGGTAATTTATTTTATGTTTTTAATTTCAAGTCCCAAAACAAATATGTAGGTACATAATATTATTTTTACAATATAGTAAAATAATAAAATAAAAAAATGCATTACCTACATATTGATAACAGCCTTAGAGCAACGCGGGCTTTCCGGGACGGAAGCCCGCGTTGCTCTAAGATAACAGCAAACTACTGACACAAAAAAAATGGGGTGAAATGGAACATTTTTGTTTGACATAATTAAAACTGTCCCCTCCCCTTTTACCCCGTTTCTTTTCAGCTTGACTAGCTTGAGCTTTCGGGAAATAATTGGCGTACATACTTATCGTATTTTACATTTTTATTTTAGAATAAAGATTACTCCAGGTACTGATTATGTTATATCCATATTTAGCCAAGAAAAATATACAAAATTTACGAAACTTATACCTAATTGTCATTTTAAAATGTCGAGTTGTGCCTATGGCTAGGTTTTTTTTTTATAACACAGTTGGCAAACAAGCATACTGGCCGCCTGATGGTAAGCATCACCATAGCCTATAGACGCTTGCAATATCGGGGGTATCGTATCACTCACGTGACGCCAACCCTCCCAACCCCCCCAACTGGAGCTCTGGAGACCTTACTCACCGTAGGAACACAGCATGGTCGAGACCAATGCTATTTGACTAGGTACGATCTTCTGTAAGGTGGAGGTTCTTCCCCAGATGGGCTGCTCCGATTTGAGCGGATTATCCGCTGTGCCCTACCTCTCTTATGGAATAGGTACTTTTCTAAAGTAACTAAACTATAATTTCGCAGGTTCTGTAGTATCCTAACTAATATGGATTTATTTTATTTACAGAAATCGCCCAAAGGCTAACATCAAAATGCATAGATTTCATGGGAGGCGTAGGCTTTACCCGTGATTTCCCCCAGGAGAAGTTCTTCCGAGACGCCAAGATTGGAACCATTTACGAAGGCACCAGTAACATGCAGCTCCAAACCATAGCCAAACTCATCCAGAAGGAATACTCGCAATAATTACTTTTCCAAACTATATATTTTTATAATTACATTTTATAAATACAATCTGTATATAAAATGGGTACTTACATAAAAATTTAAACTGCTTCGATTATTTCAGTAGTAGAATTTTTATGCATCGACATCGATAGGGCTTCCGACGATACCTTCTACAACCAAAATTTTGTTAATAAAACAAATATAATATAATTTAATTTTTATTTCAAACTTCCTACTTGTTCTAATTTAAACATATTTACAAATTATTACTCGAGAGTATTCTACGGTTTTGGGTCATGAGGCAGTTTGAAGCCAACCATACGTGCAGTGTCTTCTATAGTCCGTTCCCCTCGTCCCTTATATTCCATGTTGATTTCGTGAAATCTCCTTGAATTATGTAAATAATCATAATAGCTCTTCGCCTTAAAATGCATCTCATCAATTGCTTTACAAAGCTGCTGATCTGTTGTCTGATATTTACGGTACTGGCCGAATATGTATTGTACCATTTGGTTTTCGGATAATTTCTTTGTAGAACTCTGCTTTCGTATTTCGGATAACAATCCCCTTAGAGTTACTAATACAGGCTTTGTTGTAATAGATGCCATAATACCTTTAAAACAAATCAAATGTTCAGCTTTTCGACCATAAGTGATGTTATGAACTCTTCCGTATTTGTATATATAGGTTTTTCGCCTTTTATCCAAAAATCTGACTCTACCTTTCCTAAGCTTTCTTTAGAGAAATGATGAATAGATGTATCATTAAAAATATCTGTATACTTGAAATTATTTTCTAATTTAACTTCAGTGGTATACGGAAATAATTTTTGGATGTAAGGAACTGTTTCAGACAATATACGACTAGGATGATTGTCAACTAATGATGAGAAACTGTTGGAAATCAGTATACAATTACAAATATTTATATTCCAATTACTCCAAAGGAAATTATTTGTTAATTGTTGTGGACAATGAGGGAAGTAAACTAAGCTTAGACCAATATCGGGAATTACATAACTTCCCTCCGTATTATGTTCTATAACTTCAAGACCTAAGCGTTTTAACAATGCACATTCGTCTTTATAAAATATAGGGTCATGCACCGACACTTTACTAGGTTCACAAAACTCTTTCAGGTACAATAAAAGACCTAATTGATGCCTAGAAATGTTACACTCGCCGATATGGCCAAGTCCAAAACAAATGATTTCTACAATTTTCCTACTCTGCAAAATACTACTCACAGTTCTAGAAAGATCTTTAACGTATTGTGAACTTCTTATATCTTCAACTACTGTTAATATTCGGCTGGAATTAAAAAATAATATTTTTAAAATATTGATAATAACCTCAAAATGGAAAATTTTACAAATGAAATTTACCTTATAGCTTTATCGATATCAATAGATAGCTCTTGTTTTTGGAAATCTATTTGTTTATTAGGCAGTTTTGTGTGTTTATTTTTGGAGAAACGTTTACTTTTTACAATTTGAAACCCATCGCTGTCCAAAGCTGACGTTGACATTTTATAAAATGTTGCCAGTTATTTAACCTAACCATTACTTTGTTGCTGCCTGCATCACAAAACAGGTTTTGTAGTTCGTATATTTCAAGTAAAATATAGAAAAGAATCGACAATACAGGTTTTGTTTTGTTTAAAATTAGTTTTTTTTTATAAATACGCAAATAACATTTTCTATAAAAGTAAAATATTTTTATTAGCGTCCTCTACAATAATCACAATTAGTGATAGCGATCACTAGATGGCGGTAGTAAATTTTGTTCTGTAGTTATACTATCTTTTATAAATTATTAAGGTGGTAAACAAACACACGGCCCGCCTGATGGCAAGCAGTCACCGTAGACTATGGATGTTTGCAACACCGGAGGTATTAACTCGCACTTTGCCGACCCTGTAAAAAGCCGAGCTCAGCTGTAAACTCATGGTAGAGGTACTGGAGACCTTTACTCACCGTAGGAACACAAACTCGCGCGCCGATGCAGTAGAATTAATGATGATAGTATTATCATCGTAGATGTTCACAGTCATTTACTGGTTTAATAATTGTCTGCCTAAACTACAAATTATGCTAAGACCGGGGTTTTAAATAGCACATCCCGCACAAGGCATACACACGGTAAAAGTAGTCACTAACTGCGTGTCCTTCAAAGAGTAACAGCATAGTGTACAAAGAGTAAAGTAATACATACAGTGTAGTGTAAGTAGGTAGAGCCACTGATAGAGATCTCTACGCTGGCGCTGTTGTAATTAATTAATTAATCTTTATTTTAAAGAGGAACGATTTTTATTTTTGAGCAATTAACCCGTGCGAAGCCGCGGTCCTCTAGTAGATTATAAACAGACAGACAGACAGATAAGGAATGTTTATGTTAGTTAAATAGGTGCTAGAGCTGGTTCGAGTATTTCCCAATTTACCCATTCAATGGAGACGAACTGTAATATCTGTGGAGATAGGCAGGCAGGCGAAAAATCCGAAGTGAAACAAGCATCATGATCGGACATTCGACCTTGTTCCAATCAGTTTTTGACCGTATTTTCTGTCTAACAGACCTATTTCCCACACGATATGTCCTTGATGGCTTGATGTAGTATTTAGGTTGGGGAAATTGGCCTCGCGGACGGTGCGGTGCGGCGCATATTCAATGTTCCATTGTCCATTTTGTCAATCCGAATCTAATAGTGAGCATTCAAATCACGGTTGTATTCGTTCCAACACACCGTAACACGAATAAGGCGACAATAAAAATGTACCTTACATATTATTAGACGCTCAAGTTTAGTCACAGCATGTCGGTTCGCAACGCACCTCGACTTTTCGACACTTGAACAAAAAACGCGGGAAAATCGATTGACATTTTTTTTTTTATCTGTGCGTAAAAATGCGTTCTGTTTTTCATAAAAACTTTCTAATTTTTATTATTAATGTTAATGCAATTTACACGTGAGACGCACTAGTTATTATTAGACTGCTTTTAGTAATTTATTCAGAAAGGTGCAATTAATTTGGTCCGCTTCGTTACATTTTATATAACATTAAAATGTGGCGTCAGATTTGTTATTTAGATGTGTTTAGTTTTATCATGTCCGCGTACTGAAGCTATCGTGTTGTGAAAAAGTGTGTGTTGTGTATTGAAAGTATTGTTTTTGTTACATTGACGGTTGTGTTTGATATGCAAAATGGAACGGTATACTGTGAACCGTAGATCGAAGAGGAAAAGTAACGATGGACTGCTAACTAAATGGCGAAGGAAATATGTCGGAGGGATTCTGAATAAGAGGTCATGGATTACCAGTGGATATGATTTAAATGTAAGTATTTTGAATGCATCCTTGATTTTAAGTACCTATTCACACTTTAAAAAAATGTCATCTCATCACCGTTTCGCGTGCTTCTTGCAATAATTAATACTGTCTGTGATGTCCATGGAAGTAATAAGTACTACGCGTACTACGTAACAGTACTTATTACTTCCATGGTGATGTCAGATCACTGACTTAGCTTGACGGTTGTCATCTATCAACAACAGTCGGAACTGATAGCTAACATGCCATAAACTCGGAGACTCGAGAATTCGGTGAGAGGGAGATCCTGAAGCCCACAATTCTCTATTTTAAAATACGGTTGGCAGAAGGTCGGGTCACCTGATTGATGGTAGTTGACCCTAATGCCCGAATGCCACCTTCTTCCTTAAAAAAACATTTTACAATTTACCCAAATGATACACATACATGTTATACTTACTCAAAATTTGTTGGTGCACGTGCATCTATAATGCATTCTAAGAAACGCAACATTTGCAACATTTCAAACGTCATAATGCGAGACAGATGTAGTGCATACGAAATACACCTTCCTGTATTGCATTGGGGCAGTGGTTAGCAACTGTTTTATCGAAATACGGGAATTCGACATAAAATGTGCGCAAAGACCTTTTTTGGTAGAATTTTATTGTATTCTATATAATGTTTTGTTTATTTTTGTTACTTGTGTTTGTCTTCTGCCCAATTTTTTTTTCTTTTTTTCTTGCAATGTATTCCGGTGGTGTGAGCTTCCTTAAATGACAATTATTAAATCATTTTTTTTTAATACCACTAAGGTGGTAAACAAGCTTACGGCCCGCCTGATGGTGAGCGAGCGGTCACCGTAGCCCATGGACGCTTGCAAGACCGTTGCCGACCCTGTAAAAATCTTTTAATGCCCCTTTTGAAGAACCCCATAATAAAGTACAAAGGGTACTTTTGTTGAATTAAACTTTTGTCTGTTAAATTAGAATTTTAACATCGCAGCTGTTTACGCATTTTTAAAGTTAACGACACATTAAGTTATAGCTGTCATACATACGAAAAAAGCTTGAAATTGGGACTAAATGTGAGATTGTAATACATATAAATGTTCCAGAAACTGGCTGTTAATCTAACTAAAAAAATAATAACATTGCTTTTAAAAAACAATTGGTAACCACTGCATTGGAGATGAAATAGTATGGTCGCATACCTACTTGATCACGAATAAACGAAACGTGTAGACGATGTCACGATAATCTAATTTGTAAGTTACTTAACAGAGAATAGCTTAATATAGTTAGAAAGGCACTATGAATTTACATATCGACAGTGGGTCACTGGATTAATACGCTTTGAAATCTATGTTTTTTTTCGGGTTCCTCATAGCGGGGTTATTAAATCGTTCACAGAACCCCCTCTTTATAAGGCGGGAAAGCAGAAAAAAAAAGAATTATGATTAAAACGTTAATTATATGGCCTTTTCGACCATTTCGTTAAATAGATGTGTAGTCATTATTATGTTATTTATTTAATAATACTAGGTGTGGTAGACTGGCTTAGGTCATGCAAATGTCAAACATTATGTATGTATGCTTTATGACAAAAATAATTCTGAATAGTCTATTGTCCATGTTCATAATTCACACTCATTTGTTTTCTTGGAAGACTTGTACCATGCCATGCTTGTAGTACCTAATTAAATATAGACAAAAAAAACACCTACCAAGGCCTTGTGATTCTGAAAATTATTCATATTTTGAAAGAAAGGTTAGTTTATTTGATGTACAAACAGAAAGTTGAACAATATTGACATTAAATCTTATAATATAAATGGACATAATTTTGTTGCTACAACACCGGTCTTCCGAGGATGAAAATTTCAAAATAAAAATAAAAACAAGGGATGAAAATAAGCAGTCTAATGTGGCGCCATACATATTCTGTGAACTCTACTTACACACAATTAGGGGTTTTTTGCACTTATTCTCCTTGTTATTCCTTCCTCGATGAAGATTATAGGTGCAGCCCGGATTTATGACTGGCTGGCATCACTTAGAAACAGAATTCTTCATCTTCTGAAGGAATAACAAGTCGAATAATTACAGTCAAACTTCACTTCCATGTAAGTTCGGTTGACTATTTAGTTTAACCTCAGTTCATTATTAATGATTCAAGTTTTTAAAGAGTTGCACAAAAACATTTTAAAGATAAAAGCAGTCAGCGCATAAATCCTCAAGTAATCTTTTTCTTCTTCGAAAATTTGTCAATAATTGTAATTAACTTATTGACTAATTTATGAAATTACTAGCTTCTGCCCGCGGCTTCGCCCGCGTGGCCTAGTAACAATCAGCATATTTTCTTCAGAAACAAATTCCGGTCCTGCACGGCCCGGTACGGTACGGTTCCATCCGGTCCGGTCGGTCCGGTCAGTCCGGGCCGGTCCGGTCGGTCCGGTCCTGATATGGAACCTGCATGTCAATTAGCATATTTTTCTACAGAAAAAAAAACCGGTCCGGTCCGGCACGGCCCGGTACGGTGCGGTTCCTTCCGGACCGATCAGGTCTGATCCGTTCCGGTCCGGTCCGGTCCTTATATGGACCCTACATGAAAAATTTGGCATCTCTAGACCCAGCGGTTTGGGCTGTGCGTCCTCTCGCAACTACGTTTGCGCATATCTCGCTTTCCCGTGGGATTTTGAAAAGTCCTTTCTTAGTACATCCCTAGACGTCGTAAGGAACCTACATACCAAATTTGATATAGCCTCGCAACCTCGTTTGCGTATATCTCGGTTTCCCGTGGGAATTTCGAAAAATCCTTTCTTTGTACACCCCTAGACGTCGCCGTCGTAAGGAACCTACAGTCCAAATTTGGAATCTCTAGACCCACCGGTTTGGGCTGTGCGTTGATATATGTATAGTTAAGTCAGTCAGGACTTTGAATTTTATATATATATATATATATATATATATATATATATATAGTCCGGTCCGATCAGGTCCAGTCGGTCCGCTCCGGTCCGGTCGGTCCGGTCCTGATAAGGTACCTACATACCAATCAACATTTATTTCTTCAGAAAAAAAAACCGGTCCGATCCGGTTCGGTCCGGTCCGGCACGGACTCGGCACGGTGCGGTTCCTTCCGGACCGATCAGGTCTGATCCGTTCCGGTCCGGTCCGGTCCGGTCCGATCCGGTCCGGTCCGGTCGGTCCGGACCTTATAATGACCTACATGCCAAATTTGGCATCTCTAGACCCAACGGTTTGGGCTGTGCGTCCTCTCGCAACTTCGTTTGCGTATATTTCGCTTTCCCGTGGGAATTTTGAAAAATCCTTTCTTAGTACATCCCTAGACATCGTAAGGAACCTACATGCCAAATTTGGAATCTCTAGACCCAGCGGTTTGGGCTGTACGTTGATATACCCTCGCAACTTCGTTTGCGTATATCTCGGATTCCCGTGGGAATTTTGAAAAGAAACATACACTAAATGTTAAGTTGAACAAATCACCAAATATTAGTGAAAACCGCATCCAAATCGGTTCAGCCGTTTCTGAGATTAGCGTGTGCAAACATACATACAAACATATAAACATACAAACAGACGGACAAAAAAAAAACGGTCCGGTCCGGTTCGGTCCGGTCCGGCACGGACTCGGTATGGTGCGGTTCCTTCCAGACCGACCGATCAGGTCTGATCCGTTCCGGTCCGGTCCGGTCCGTTCCGGTCCGGTCCGTTCCGGTCCGGTCCGTTCCGGTCCGGTCCGGTCCGGTCGGTCCGGACCATATAAGGACCCTACATGCCAAATTTGGCATCTCTAGACCCAACGGTTTGGTCTGTGCGTCCTCTTGGAACTTCGTTTGCGTATATCTCGCTTTCCCGTGGGAATTTTGAAAAATCCTTTCTTTGTATATCCCTAGGCATCGTAAGTAACCTACATGCCAAATTTGGAATCTCTAGACCCAGCGGTTTGGGCTGTGCGTTGATATACCCTCGCAACTTCGTTTGCGTATATCTCGGATTCCCGTGGGAATTTTGAAAAGAAACATACACTAAATGTTAAGTTAAGAAAATCGCCACATATTAGTGAAAACCGCATCCAAATCGGTTCAGCCGTTTCTGAGATTAGCGTGTACAAACATACATACAAACATACAAACATCCAAACATACAAACATACATACATACAAACATACAAACAGACGGACAAAATTTTACGAAATTCTTGTTCTATTGCTTATTCTTCATCGCCCTAAACAATTTTTTTGGAAATATATTCAATGTACAGACAAACTTTTTTTCACTTTTATTATATTATAGATAGATAGATAGATTATATCTATACAAAATCCAAATAGGTAGGTAGTCTGTCTTTAAAATTAAATAGGTACATTATTTTATACGTTGTTCGTCCTTTTGTTGTAATAAATGGTTAATATATGCAAATCGGTTGCGGTTCTTATCAAGGTCAAGTGACAGTTTTTTAATATGAGCTAACATAATTTGCATCTTATAATGTCGACTGAATGCTTAGTTATGCTAAATTAATCTATTATATTTTCCAATCAAATACCAGTTAGGTATTCTTATTTATTTACTAACTAGCTTTTCCCCGCGGCTTCGCTCGCGTTAATTTTATGACAGATCTCGTTTGACAACAAAACAACCCTTATCGCGACTTGTGGCGCTATCTGTTGGCCGACAGCATCCCATGCAGCGTCCTCTATAGTAGAAAAAATATTTTCCAATTGGAATAACATATTTTCTCGGGATAAAAAGTAGGTAGCCTATGTTGGGCCCTGTACCCAATCGGTAAAAATATCGGCTGCTTAGTCAAGCCGTGAAGGAATAACAACAAACAAACAAATAAACAAACAAACAAACTCACTCATTTATAATATTAGTATATTCTGTTACTTGGGGCTGTGATTTTCTATAATAATAAGAGCAACACAGAATGTAAAACTGTCTAAACTAAAATTGCAGTTGATATCATGACTGCACGAAGTCGAACGTACGTGTACCTGCATGCAGTTGAATTCACCGACTAGCGACTGCGTGAAGTTGGTGCGATGCAGTCCGTCTGTTGGCAGCCTTACATTATTATGTTTGTACGTTACGTTACGAGATGGGACAAAAACTGAAAAATGTTTCAAAGAAAGCCACATACACAATGATCTATTGCTGTTCTTTCTCTGATAATCAAGACAAGACAATATTCAAATATACATACGTGGACGTGTCGGGCTTATAATGAGTTGTGTAGGTTTTCGTCTGCCTAATAGTTTTTTTGTATACCAATAAGACAAGCAAGCTTACGGTCACCGTAGCCTATCGACGACGCTTATAACAGCGGGAGTATCACTGGCGCGTTGCCGACCCTGTAAACATCTTTAAGAATTTGCCGTTCTCTGTATTTGCAGGCATAGGCTCCGGCTTTGTAAAACTAAAGCTAAATTCTTTTTTCAAATGGTCCACACAATGGTTATTGTTTACCAAAGACCCTAAATAAGCCAATACTGTAGGGCTACGTCATGAATTACCACCATATAAAGAATAAGACATTCCAATGCGTATGCGCATATAGAATGTGAAATATTGTTCTGTCGTGTCGTCACCGCACACACAATACGTTATGGTTAATACAGCGACTCTATAGTAATAAATAATAGAAATTTTGCTCATTTTGTGGTTATTACGGAATTTTTGTTACGCGTGTTTTAAACATCATTTTAAAATGTTATTTGAAGCGTAGAAGAATGGAAAACTAAGAAAATAAATTGCATTTTTACTTGTCATATTGTATGAGCATAAAGCATCCTACAGCCACAAGTCGAATGCGCCATGTGGGTATGCGAGGATGTCAGCTGGGGTTCGTTCCAACCATTCCAGTACATCCAGGAATCTAGCCAGGGTCAGACAAATACTTGACACCTGTTGATTACCAGGGAAGGGAGCTACCGAATGCCAAATTGCCCTGGACAGGAATGTCGATGCCCGTTTCCATTTCATTTTAAATACAATTTATCGAGTATGGAATACGTGCTCGATGATACAGTGTTAAATCAATCAATTACATCTTGAAGTTATGGGTGGTTATGGCTTTTGGAAATAATTATGTAAGTACCTATGTATGCAGTTAGTAGAATGTGCATTCTATTAGTTTTGTCACACTGATCAACTGCACTAACTGCATAAAAATATGTTATTATTGGCGTAGTAATTGAGTTCAATGTAGATATTTCAAGCTAAAACATTTGCGGGGTAGGTAAAGATAACCAAAAACCACAAGCTTTCACGTTTTATTCAGTGTAAATAATAAAAAGTAATTTACTTGGCTACATAATAATTAAAAAGGCCACAGAGAAAATTAATACTTTCACAAGTGAGTCTGAATTCGGCGGTGCATATCACTGTAACCCATATTTGCATGCCAACATACTGCGCATGTTTGCAATAAATTATAATTTAAAAAAAACAATATGGTAATCGGATAATTTATGGTTAGCGTAACATCAGATAGAGTTGAAGTTAAATGAGGACTTGCTTTTCCACTTGCTCATAATATCCAGTTAAATAAATTGGCAGTAATGTGTTAACTGCTTTTATCTATACTTTCTGTTTAATATTTAATTTTACTGGCACTATTTGACGACCTCCGCGCTCGACCGCCACCGGTCCTGCCGCCGGTCCTGGGTTCGAATCCTGGTCGGGTCATGATGGAAAACGACCTTTTTTTGATTGGCCTCGGGTCTTTGTTGTTGTTTTTGTTATAAAATATAGTATCGTTAGTAGTCGAGTTAGTATCCCATAACACAAGTTACGAACTTACTTTGGGGCTAAATCTGTGTGATTTATCCCTATATATTTATTATTTATATTTAGGTCTATCGGCCACAACCACGGCCAACTCCTTTGATCTGTGTCAAAAAACCGTCACCACACGGATTTCGCGCCAGCATGTACCATCATTCCAACACCTACCAAACCTCCCTCTACACGTTGGCCAACACAGTGGCCAAAAATGTTAGAGTGTTGTGTTATGTCGTGTAGAGGGGGCATAAGGTGGCACGGATCTGGTCGGACCAACGCATCGGGCTACGGCCACGGGGTCTTTTGCCCTCGATTTTTCCGGTGACTACGAGTTTCTCAAGGTTGTCTCCTTCTCTCCTGGCGATGTGACCGAAGTACTCCAGTATTCTTTGAAGGCATATGGTGGAAAGTCTTGTTTTTTTACTCGTAGTTCCTTCAGTTTCAAAGCGTTGGTTCGACGAGCCGTCCAAGGAATGCGCAATAACCTTCTCCATACCCACATCAGCCGACCTCAATGTTCATGTCTCACAAGCATAAAGAAATATTGGGAAAACCAGTGTCCGCACGAGTCTGATCTTCGTGGTGATTCCGATGTTCCTGTCCCTCCAGATGTTCTGTAATTGAGACATAGCATTCTTCGCCATCCCGATGCGTCTGCGCACTTCCGCCTCGCATGATCGTGTGGAACCCAGGTAGTTGAAGCTTTGAACGGTTTCAAGTGTGAGAGTGCCTCTGGGCTGCAATTTGCTAGAGCGATCCACCACCATCACCTTAGTTTTGGATCTGTTTATTGAGAGCCCCATGCTGTTGCTAACGTTTTCCAGTCTCTTTAAGAGCTCAGACATTTCCGCCTCGCTTGCTGCTATGAGCGTCGTGTCATCAGCGCAGATTAGTGAGCTTCGCTCCACCGATGCTCACTCCACCGTTCCAGCCTTAAGATATCTATTGTGTTATCGTCCAGCTTCGTGCTTTTAGCATTTCTGTGATCTGATCAGGACCTGGGGCTTTGTTGCCATAAATAAAATAAATATTATAAAGCGGCAAGATTAATAGTTGGTTTGCATTGAATAGGCTCCGAAACTACTAGACCGATTTGAAAAAATCTTTTGTCGTTTGGAAGACTCGACTCCTTGCACTATCCCAATTTGTATATACATTGTCAGGGGTACAGAACAGAGCCCAACATAGGCTACTTTTTATCCCGTGAAAGTATGTCATTCCAATGGGAAAATGTTTTTTCTACTATAGAGAGCGCTGTGTGGGATGAGCTATTGGCCAACAGATGGCGCCACAAGTCGCGCTATGGGGGGATGTCATAAAATTAACCGCGAGCGATGCCGCGGGGAAAAGCTAGGCTAGCTAGGCTATATTTTATTATCAAAAAAATTAAAGATCTCTACTACTTAAATAAAACTCTCACAGCGTGCCGTTAGTTATTTATATCTTGGCCGTATGTTTTTTTATGTCATACAATACGATAAAACTTAAATTACTGTCGATTATTTCTAAAATAATGACGGATATCCGCTTGTTTGCAACAATATTTAAAAAGAAGGATCAATCTTATTACTACATAATATAATTATGTAATAAAAAAATCATAACATTAATTCAAAATAAGATCTACGATTAATTACTTTCACTTTTGGAAAAATATGCATAATATTATTATAATGTCTATTTTACGTAACAATCTGGCTAGCACAGAATTGACATAGAATCGCCGCCTTGTCAACGAAGGTCGTCAAGAATGGCGACCTCGGATCCTGACCGTACACCACGTTGCCCTTTTAAAGTGTACTTTTTTTGTTAAAAAGTGTTCATTGAAAATACTCGACATTGGCGAAACTGTCCTAAGTGTCGTTAAGACACGACAGAAACGCCATTAAAAGAAAGAATTAAGAATGAAGAGAATGTAGCTGTCAAATTGACGTTTGAAAGTAAATCACAAATGCATCATAACAACCCATAATCATCCCACTGCCGGGATACGGGTCTCCCTTCAATCGAAGGGGATTAGACCGAACTCTGCCACGCTATTCCAATATTACGGATTGGCAGAGGTTTTCAAGCCGCATGAAGACGCTTGTAGTCGGTCGGTATAATAATTTTCACCTCCATCACTTCGCTATGCTTAGGTGCACTCTTTCATACAATATTTCTATATTGTCTTTCTTCTGATAATTAGGATATATACTTATTAGAAGATATTACACTCAAGCCGCGGGAAAATTTAGTCTTGTGAAGGTATTTTTTTCTATTTAGTATTCCGACAGTATCCTAAAGAACGGTATAGCAGCACCCTGTTTACCTACATCCGTGCGTGACCGATATTATGTATGTACTCGTGTTCGGTCGTACTAAAGTCATGCATAGTTCTACTTAAAGTGACACAGACTCGCAGACATACATACGAAAACTAAAAGTATATCGATTTTTTTTAATGTCATACAGTAGACAAACAAGCAAGCGGGCCACCTGATGGAAAGCGGTCACCGCTGCCTATGGACATCAGTAACACCAGGGGTGCTACCAATGCGTTGTCCACCGAGGAGGTAGGAGGAAAGGAGGGGGAAGGGAAGGGAAAGAGGGGATAGGAAAGGAGTTGGGCTTCCGGACCTCTACTCACCGAACGAAACGCATTGCTGCTCCACGTCGATATTCTGTGAGAGGGTGGTACTTCCCCGGTCGAGCTAGCCCATTTCATAATAATTGCTCTACCACTCCAATTCAATACACGTTTTATTTTCAATTATTCCTAATGTAAAAAAATAAGTAAGGAAAGTATTAAATTGATTAATCTATACTAATATTATAAAGAGGAAAAATTTTATTGTTTGTTTGTTTGTTTGCATTGAATAGGCTCCGAAACTACTGGACCGATTACAAAAATTCTTTCACCAGTAGAAAGCTACATTATCAGGGAGTGACATAGGCTATAGCTTTTCCAGAAATTCAATGTGGTTCCCACGGGAACGGGCCCGGAACTTCAAGCGGACGAAGTCGCGGGAAAAAAAGCTATTTTTATATTAATATTTTTAAGGTTTCGACTTTGCTACCATAAACAGCGTAGGGTGCATCCCAATAGTTGGTACCATACCTGTAGTTCTATCTAGTTCTATAGAACTGTTGGGATATTCACCATGCTATCAGAGCATGCAGTACTGATGGGACACTAAACACTAATATGAGGCCTCAACAGTTCTATAGAACTACAAATATGGGATACCTACTACTGGGATACACCCACAGCGTCTGCGTCGGTTACTTCAAAGGGACAATAAGAAAATAGGGAGTTTGACTTCCAAATAGAAATTCAAACGAACATAGAATCAATAAATGTCATAATACTTTACCACTTGGTAAAAAAAACACTTAGTAGAGCTGACATAGGCGGACTGCTCGAGCAGTTAGCCAATAATACATGGACGCTCTTGCAGTCAACAGCTTGTAGCATTGACCGCAAGCACGATCGCCCGAGGCAGTTCAACTGCTCGAGCGGTCCTTGTATGTGTATATGAAGACTTTAGTTTAATTCCCTGTGCAGACGCAGCTTGAAGCAGTTCATCCTGACTGCTTTAAGCACACGGACTGCTTATATATACATATATATATTTTTGAAAAGGAACAATTCGTACAGATTGAGCTAGCCCCAAAGTAAGTTCGAAACTTGTGTTATGGGATACTAACTCAACGATATTATATTTTATAACCAATACATATATAGATAAACATACAAGACCCGAGGCCAATCAGAAAAAGTACGTTTTTCATCATGACCCGACCGGGGATCGAACCCGGACCTCCTGGGTGGCGGTCTGGCGTGGTAACCATTGCATATATCGGCCCATAGACACAGCATGTAATTCATCGACGATATGCACATCTCACTATGTCTGTTATCGCCATTGATGTATAAGTTGTGCACATTCTCTCACGTTATGGTATCTTTGCAATGTCACATAATACTGTTACTTTTATCTTAAATCTATGTTTTGGATACTGCATTGTGCTGCATCTGCGGGTACTGCATTGTGAAAATATTCAGTGCATATGAAATGAAATGAAATGAAATGAAATCGTTTATTTCAGAAATTAGACCTTCACAGGCCTTTTTCTTGTCATTTACAACTTGTTTAAATAAAAAAAATAAACTACGTTATATGTATACTACCACCATTTCGGACACAAGCAAAATGGCAACCGGTAAAAAGAAATGGCGAAAGAAAACCGGTTACGGCCTTTTTTGTCATTTTGTACTTTTTTTTTTTCCTTTTTTTTTTTCCACTCATTAGTTACAATGTAGGTATAAGTACATTAAAATTTATAAGAAGAATACGCGGAATGTTATACACAATGGTGTGGAATGAACAAGTCTTAAATCTACAATAAAATAAAATAAAGTCAGTACTGACAAGAGTGAGCAGACCAGTCCCCCCAGGCAGCACCCGTTCACGAGTTGACGCGAGAGTCAGCCATCGCTGTGCTCAACCATATTAGAGGGAACTCAGCGACCCGACTCCCGTTCCCCCATAGATCGACTTACCCCAAAAACTGACCTTTTGATTGTGTGAAATCAAAAATATCCGTGCATACGTTATAAAAAATGTTTTAAAATGCATACATTTTGTTTAAATACATTGTTTTGTTTTAATCTGCATAAAAATTTATTGTCAGAATATGGACAGGTTGCCAATCTATATATATAAAATGCTTTGTCCTGACTGACTGACTGACTGACTGACTGACTGACTGACTGACTGAGAATCAACGCACAGCCTAAACCGCTCATCGTAAAAATCTGAAACTTGGCAGGTGGAACTATTATAAGACGTAGGCGTCCGATAAGAAAGGATTTTTCGAAATTCGAACTCTAAGGGGGTAAAAAAGGGGGGTAAAGTTACTATGGGACAACTTGATTCCTTGGTCCAATCTACTTCAAATTTTGCATAAAAATTGTTTAAGAGAATTGATGGAAGATGTGATTCTTATTTTATTGAAATTCTTGAAAAAAATGTATTTTGTGGGTAATTTTCTTCGAGTTGATATCAATACTCATACTCCTTAGTGCTTTTGATTTCAATTACATTTCATTTTGACACATCCGTGAAGTGAAGTGTGTCATCTGTCATGTAATATTTTTATAAATTGTGAATATTCCGAATATTCAAACAAAATGATTTCATAATGTCGTCGTTATTTATTCTGTTCGTGATCTCGGAAAACAGCTAAAATTCTAGCTATAGAGCGGACGGAATCATATTCATCGATAATAACAGTAAGTAATTAAATATTTAATTGTATGATATTTGACAGGGTTCAAGTTAAATGGCATATTGATATTGTCTCTTTCTCGCTCTAATATTTCGTAGTGTTGTTGAGGGATGGTTGTAGGCTGAGGTTGTAGGTTATAAAATACCGATATACTTTTTAATTTTTTTTTACGGAAGTGGTTGGAAAACAAGCTCAGGAATATGGATCATTTGATATTAGGTGATTACCGTCGACTATGGAGCACATAGATTCTAGGGCCCCTGACCCGTTGCCGACCTATAACAGGAAACAGGATATAGCGAGAAATAGTATAAGGACGGAGTTAGATTTTTTTATACCACAAAGGTGGCAAACAAGAATTTCGGATATTTCACTCTCCGAACGAAACGCATTGCTGCTACACGTCAATATTTTGTAAAAGGGTGGTACTTCACCGGTCGGGCTAGCCTATTTTTCATAAACTCCAAAGATTGTAATGAGAAGTACCTATATAAATAGACAACCGATAAGAAGGGATTTTTTTTAATTCCCACGGGAAAGCGGGACAAACGCAAACGAAGTAGCGCGGGTTTCTCTAGTCATTGATAAAATAATATAAAGTTTTCGAATACTGTATGTTACAACAATTACGTCATCTTTCTCTGAACAGATATTTTACATACATTATTAGATTTAGATTTTACAAACGTGGGAGCTAAATGCATACTTAATGTAAAGAATTGGCAAAAACACCAATTTTTTATGATTTGTGCAAACTTCGTTATAAAACTAACAATTTTTATAATGTTTACAAACTTTAATAGAAAAAATAATTTCGGTAGAAATTATTTTAATTTAAGAAGAGGAGACTCGAGCCGGGCTTACATGACAAACGCGACAACATTTTCTCGCTCCGCTCTGCCAATAGCGTATCTCGGTTATGTCTACAGTAGACAAAACAGGCATTGCTATTGGCGAAGAAGCTTTGTCCCGTGCGAGAAACTAACTCGAGTGTAAGCATGTTAGGCTGGCTGTCCTGATAATCCTTACTTCCTTACTTCCTTACTAATATTATAAATGAGAAAGTGAGTTTGTTTGTTTGTTATGCCTTCACGGCTTGACTAAGCAGTCCATCAGTATGAAAATTTGCATACATATTGTTAGGGGTACAGAGCCCAACATAGGCTACTTTTTATCCCGTGAAAGTATGTCGTTCCAATGGGAAAATAATTTTTCTACTATAGAGGGCGCTGTATCGGCCAACAGATGGCGCAACACAGGTCGCGCACAGGGTTGTATTGTTGTCAAACGAGATCTATGTCATAAAATTAACGCGAGCGAAGCCGCGGGGAAAAGCTAGTAAAAAATAAAATATAAAAAACTGGCTCAATTCTAAAACATCTCTACTATTACGAAAGAGGCTTTAAAAAAATGTGTAAATTATGTTTTGCTACATTAAACTTATGTTAGTAGACTCAACTCAACACATAACATTTTATTTTTATGTTTGAGAATAAGAAAGCCACTTTTGTCAGCAGATGATATAGCGTAACTTACATAACACAAGTCATTCAGTCGAGTTGATTGAATGGAAAAAATATGAATCGCGTAACATTAAATTAATGGTCCCCCATCGTACTGTGCCGAGTGTATGACGCAGCTAACTTGTTGAAATAACTATTTATTTGCACATTCGTTTCTCTCTTCTTACCCTTACCTACCTTCTTTACGTGGAGTCGGTACAGCATGTACCTTCATTTTTCCTTTTCGCCCTATTATTTGTCATCTCGACTGTAACATTTCTCCACATTATCACCTTTTCTTTGGTCTGCTCTACACGACTACACGTCTAAATGTTGATTAGGGAAACAGCAAAATTCAACGTGTCCACCGTTCCCTAGAATACACCGTCTCAATCTACCGGTGGTGGTGGATCCAATACTTCGCGTACTTTTCGAGATAAAAAGTACCCTATGTGTTAATCCATGGTAACAGCTACCTACATACCAAATATCATTAATATTGGCCCAGCCATTTGAGCGTGAAGAAGTAATAAACATACACATAACTTTCGCCTTTAAGATATTATTAGGTTATTAATATTAAAAATATCAACATTTTAGATGCCATAACGATTCAACTATAAATCTAGGCATGTGGTTGAATGGCGTTCAATTAAATGGCTAGTCGTGCAATTAAACGGATACATGAACCAGTTGATTGCGACATTAGTCAATACTACAACTATCATTATTAACAAAAGGCTAATTTGCCTTCTGTAGAACACTTTTTAACTGACAAAAAAACTTATGGTTACTTAATGGGCACAAACGTTAAGGTTAAGCTAAGCCCGTCAAAAGATTAACGGTCATCATTCTTTGAACTTACTGAACACATTAGTTTAGATTAGTATTTTGGAGAGATTCTCCTGCATCTATTCTAATATTATAAAAACGAAAGATTTGTATTTCTGACTGGACCGATTTTAAAAATTCTTTCACCGTAGAGAAGCTACGCTATCCCGGGGTGATATAGACTATATTTTACTTTAAAAAAATCAGGAATCTCTAACTAAATCCCGTGCGAAGCCGGAGCGGGTCGCTAGTCTATAAATATAATCGTTATTCCTGGCTGAAAATTAAAAAAGACTTATTTTTCAGGTTTCTGACCACATTCCTGACAAGTTCTAGTTAGCCTGTCGGAATGTCAAAAATCGTGAGAAGTTTAAAGAAAACGTACAAAACCTCTTCAAGTACTTGTTATTTTTTATGAACAGTAATATTTTAAGGATTATCTGCACAATTTTATTAATTTGTTTATAGCGATTTTGTTAGAGCCAAATGGATGAGTTGGTATGGCCGATGCCAAAAGGTGCAGGTTCGATTCTCATAGAGACAGATATTTTGTATTTGTCTGTGAGTTATCACGTCATGTATTTACATAACTAAAGTGTTGATATGATAGATATTATTTGCATAGTTGGCATAGTATAAAATTAATTCGCTTTCGTTGCCTTTTCGCTAGAGTGATTCAAGAGGAAGGCTTTTAATGTAATATATACAAGGATTTTTAGAAATTCCCACGGGAAAGCGAGATACACGCAAACAAAGTATCGCGAGTTTCTCTAGTTTCATTACAAAATATTGCAATTTATCCCCTCTATAAACTAGCTTGGATCAACTTTACTTGGGATTTTTTTATCGGAAGAGTTCTGTTCAGGAATAAGTCTGGTCATTGACTAGTGTACACTACAGGTTTATCTAGCTTTTTTATAACAAACTAGTTACTTCCATATTACATTTTCAACGAGTCAACTGAGGTTTGAGCTAGAAGGTAGTCGTCTAAAGTACCAACAAAGTTGGCGCGATTTATTCTTTTTTTGCCAATGAAATTTCAACTTTGCACATCTGTGAACATGGTCTATGAGAAAAGTTTGCGCTATTGCGACAGCCATGCAGTCAAGTCATACTTATAAACATCATAGTTTGTTGTGTTTGTTAGTCGCTTACACAGTGTTAGATGGGAAAGGTCTGTGCTTAAAAGATAACTGAAATAATTCGATTGTAATACAAAGATTCGTGAGGGTACGCTGACTCAATCAATGCACGACTGCGTGCCATCTTTGTTATTGTGATCGTCTATTGTTTGTAATTAATTACATTGTATATGCCAGTGCCGGTTGTGAATTTAAAAAATTGTTAAGACATTATCATTTGAATACCCGCCAATTCCTGACAGGTTGTGTGTTTTTTTTTTCTAAAAACAGTGTTAGTGGCCAGTTGTAAATGACAGATTAAAAATGTGTAAAATACAGATATAAAATAAATCGATTGGAACTGTTTCGTTATTGTGTAGAAATAGAATAAGGTCGGAGGTGACAATATGCCCCAGTTTTTCTTCAAAAAAGTAATGGTGGTAAGGGAGCGGGCTGACTTCGAGGTAAGCTACTTTCACTTTCCTGCTATATAGATAAAGTCTGCAATTACAAAAACATTACTGGACTTTAATGTCAATTAGAGACATAACGAGCTTTAATATCGCGACCTTCATCATTCGTGATTTCTGCAAATCTTTTAGATATTATGATATGATTTTTTTTTATTGTTTATTATTTTAAGTAATCGCTGACTATTGTTAGTTTTTTATGATATTTAGTAGATTTCGCATCGTAATATTAATAAAAAAAACACTACCTGTTGTGATTAACTTTTAACAATGCTATATGCTCTAAGTACTCAACAACTTAATTCCTAAAAGACGTACCTAGGTACATTTTCAATTTATTTCTTCTTAACGAAAAACTTGTCTTAACATTTTTTTATCTTTACGAAATAATTATGTTATGTCTAACGTTATGTTAATATTATTTATTTGTATATTATGGTATGCCAACATATTTTACTTGCTCTAAAATTCTAAATGACTGCTTAAGTCTCTAGCAACCACTAACATCATCATTAACATCTCAGCCACAAGAGGTCAGTTGGAACAAAGTTTCCGTGGTTCGAAAAGTACGGTCCATGACAGTCTGCTAAATACAAATACACCAATAGAGTGTCGATAGTGTGTCACTTGAATAGGTTTTGACTTTTGTTTCATATTTGTTTAAGTCCGAAGCCATTTCATTGACACACTATCTAACTACTATTGATATTTTCGGTAGTATCTTTCACATAAAAGCTATTTAACTGAAATAGTATAGTTTTAAATGGTAGATTTTAACTGTCGACCATTCCGATCATATTCCACTGACACTCTATAGTCAATACATTGAGATATTTCGACGACCTCCATGGCGTAATGGTTACCACGCCAGACCGCCACCCAGGAGGTCCCGGGTTCAAATCCCGGTCGGGTCATGATGAAAAACGAACTTTTTCTGATTGGCTTCGGGTCTTGGATGTTTATCAATATACGTATTTGTTATAAAATATGGTATTGTTGAGTTAGTATCCCATAACACAAGTTTCGAACTTACTTTGGGGCTAGCTCAATCTGTGTGAATTGTCCCTATATATTTATTTATTATACTAGTTAACTTTTAGCAGAATACCAAATTTGGCACTATGGAAATATAATGACAATAGGGTTGTGATGGTATGGCAATAGTTGGTCGAATAATTTAAAATAGCAGACTTTGGCCCCTGTGTTGTCGACATATTATACCCAAGCCAAGGTACCAGTTCACACCACACCAATAGAGGCAGCACACCGAAAGAATAAAAATCTAATACCTAAAATCTCTCCTACTTTCAAACCCAATGAACTCATTAGATTAGAAGCATCTAAAATAATCTAGATTAGAACCACACCACACCTCTAAGCTAATTATGACTAGACTAGATCTTAAACTGATTGTATTTCTAGGTTATGTAGTTTTAATAGGTAGATCAATGAAGACGGATGCAGTTTTAATAAAAATAAAATGCTAATTAGATATACGTGAAACTTGTTGCAGTACCGGAATGTTATAAAATATACCGACGTACAGTCAGTGTGGTAAACTTACGGCCAAACTATTTTTTTTTTTTAAACCACAAAGGTGGCAAACAAGCATACGGCCGGCCTGATAGTAAGCCGTCACCGTAGCCTATAGACGCTTGCAATACCGAGGGTATCACTCGCGCCAACCCTTCCAACCCCCCCAAGTGGAGCACTGGAGACCTTTCTCACCGTAGGAACACAGCTTGGCCGAGACCAATGCTATTTGGCTACGATCTTTTGTAAGGTGAAGGTCCTTCTCCAGACGGGCTGCTCCGATTTTAACGGATTATCCGCTGTGCCCTACCCAATATGCGATCTCAACTCAATCCTCTATTATGTATTCGTGATTGACGCAAGTAATAATTCGTAGTTAATTAAGGAAGTAAACTACGAATCTTCTCTTTAACCATTATTTTTAATCTATGGAGTTTATATAATACAATGCTTGGTGATTTTATCAATCTGACATAGGAAAAAATATGTTTGAGATCGGCATATTGAGTTTGTGCGTTATTTATAAATACTGTTCGACGTCTATATCCGGCGGATTTAAAACAATAATTAATCTACCATAAAACAAGATCGATCGTACTTTATAATACCTACTCATTGAGTCTACAGAGAGTGGTATTAACTATTTGTAGCACAGAATAAGTAATAGTACAGTCAAGAGAAGTATGTATCTTAGTTCCCGTGGCGGCCCATCTAGGCGGATAAGGTGGCAGTGAGTGAGAGTTTTAGTCGGTAAACCCTAAGTGGCTTAGAGGGAGAGCCCGACATACCCCCGGGGCATGCAGTAATGCATTTCTCTCACTAAGAAAAAAAAAAGTCGTACCTTTACATATTGGACTTTGTACCATTCTTAAGTTCTATGTCATAAGAGCCAAAATAATACAGCAACTACTACAAGTGTAAAGCTCAACGTGCTCCTGACTGTACTACGCTTGTAGTTCTATAAAAGTAACACTACTTATATTATAAAATGGGTTTGACTGTACGTCCTGTGCCTATGAGAACCGAAGTTGCAAAATGTAGTCGACCTCGATGTCATGGTATCTATTTATCGGTTTGCCAGTGGAAATAACTAATGTAAAATTTATTTTAGATAGGTAAGTATGTATTACCAGATTTTTGTCGGTCGCCTTTATCAGCCAGTTGTAGAGAAGCATTTTAATCTTAATTCCATGTTAAGAGTCAAGCTATTTCTTTTTTTTTTATTTAGTTGGACAGTGACAGCACTGACAGCCATACCTTATTGCATCATTAATTTTAAAGTGTTTTTGTGCAACCGATGTTCAAGCAATCAGCGCTCTTTTTAACAAAGGTATTGAATGAAACATAAGGTGTCGCATGAAAATTTAAATTTCATCCAAATGCGACAATGTCATTACAACTGTAACCTGCTCTCAACTCTGACTAAGACTCGAAGCCCGAACCCAATATGTGATCTCAATCCATTTTTTCCTATCGATTGATATTGTCAGATTGATACGGTCACATTACGTGTCTCTTTTACCAAACAATGCATTGTATTTATGACACATCGAAGTAAACTACCAATCAATACTTCCGTCAATCACGAACTATCATCGATAGAGAATTGCGATCGCATATTGGGTTCCGGCGTAACCATGGCGTAACAGCCTCATCAGTCCCCTACCTCTCACACGTGGCGGGACATAAAATAAAGCTTATTACATACATATTCACACATTAATGAGTTAAAACTATTTTTAACATTATGAAATACTTTCAATTTCATTCTAACTCTCAATCTAAACAAATGCATCTTATCTGCGTCGAGATATGCAACGTTTCGTGCCATTAGCCAGCCAAACAGAGCGCGCCTGCCGACCCCGCTGCGCAACAACCTTGAGCATGCACCTTTGGCTTGACCGTTCTTTATATGGTGGTATTGTAAGACAAAATAGTCTTAGTTAATTAATTAACATAACATATATATACATATATTTACTATTTTTTATAAAAGTTTTTTAATACTTAAAATGTATTTTTTTATATACCACTAAGGTGGCAAACAAGTTTACGACCCGCCTGATGGTAAGCGCGTTGAGGACCCTGTAAAAATCTTTTAAGAGAGACAGGGCACAGCCGGATAATCCGCTCAAATCGGAGCAGTACGTCTGGGTAAGGATCTCCATCTGAACAGAAGATCGTAGCCAAATAGCATTGGTCTTGGCCATTGTCTCCAGAGCTCGACTTGGGGGGGTTGGGAAGGTAGGCAACGCGTGAGTGATACACCCGGTATTGCAAGCGTCTACAGGCTACGGTGATGCTTACCTTCAGGCGGGCCGTATGCTTGTTTGCCACCTTTGTGGTATAAAAAATGCCCCTTTTGAAGAATCCCATATTATAGTCTAAAGAAATGACCTCAGCTACTGGCTACCAAAAATTATAATTTTATCATTAGCACCATCGTCAAATAAAAAAAATCACTTACAAACTGTCTAGCAAGTTACTGCATACAATTTACCTGTACCAGTTCCGGTTTTCTGAGAATATGTCCGCTTGAGTATCTGTCCTTTTGAGTATCTGTCTCTTTTAGTATCTGTCTTTTTGAATATCTGTCCTTTTGAGTATCTGTCCTTTTGAGTATCTGTCTCTTTTAGTATCTGTCTTTTTGAATATCTGTCTTTTTGAGTATCTGTCTCTTTGAGTATCTGTCTTTTTAAGTATCTGTCTTTTTATGTATCTGCCTTTTAGGAACTGTCTGTCTCTCCCCGCACAAGACTTAACTACAGATATTATAATACTACAGGAGGACATTGACTAACTTCGATCAAATATCTTGTTCTGAAAGACAATTATGAATTGAAAAACAATTTCCCATGATTTTAGACTTGTATCCAGTAAATAGACATAAATTCATGATTATGTAGACAATGACTCATTGAATTATAAAGACCACCGACTGAGAGAACGCGAAATGTATTTATTAGCATTGTCAAGTAGATTGATGGTTAAATTATGTGTTGAGACAATTAATTTAAGCTGTCTATAGAAGGTGTTTTGTTTTACAAATGTTTTCCCATGAGAATTGGTTATTAGGATATTGAATAACGCACTCTAAATAAACACGCATGTTAAGCAACATCGACCTTAGGCAGTGTTTGGATGGGTTGCGTTATTTCGGGGTTCTCCGTGCACGTGCGACGTGCTTCGGAGAACTGGCTGTCAGCGACGGATGACAATCGTTAAGTCCAATCAGTGGCCTTCAGACGGGTTTAAAACTCTGGCCTCTACCAATCCGCATTGGAGCAGTGATTAAAGGGAGACCCGTCCCGTATGGATCGATAATGATGATTACCCAGTGTTATATACCCTACCAGCCTCCCATACAAAATTTGTAACCTTTGGAATGATTACTTGCTTACTTATATTTATATGTATATGGCATGTGACTAACAAAATGTTTAACTATCATTGAATAATAATTGAAGAAACTGCTACTATTTATGGAACAAACAATTGCTCATCTAAAAAGGAAAGTAAAAGTGTGATTAAACACCCTGTTGACTATTAAAAAACAAGACATCTACATTATTAAACCAAGTAATGAATATTTATGCAAAATTCAACTTTGCTGTACAAGAAATAAAGTTTAAAACATCACTACCTAGCGGCAAGATACGGAACTATTTTTAAACTAAGTGACGTCAGCCGACACCCACAGATGGCGCCACAGGTCGCCGGCGCATGCGTCAGTCTGTTGATAGGATGTTGATTGATGAATTGTTTCCATCTTCGGCATTTGGTTGACCTTTTTGCATAGCGTTCAATTTAGTCATGTTTAAAGATGTACTTTGGTTCAATGATGTGGTATTTAGGATTATGTAGGCATTAGAAGGTCTATTGTAGGAGGGCAAGGGCGGACGTATTAATTATTGTGTAAAACGATTAATTTTGGTAAAATAATAGTACCTATGTAGGAAACGCTATCCTCCTTCTATATTCTAAGTTATAATGACAGAAGGTCATTAATTTTGTTTGTCAGTATTATATTTGAATATATTGTAAACAAACTTTATAAATAATCCTACTTTTCTTTCTGATTAAATTCTTTGTGACTCTTGATAGTTCCAAGACAGCTGTAATCCCCCGGGACGTCAATAAGTTTCATTACATAAGTGAATCTGAGGTCGCCGCTGTTTAGATCCTGGATTTACAGGAGACACAAGGTGGGAATGTGTGGTGGGTTTCGCCCGAAATCACTATTATATAATCTTTGCCGAAACTAAAAATTAAACGGAGCGTGAAAATGTTTTGCAGACCGACAAGGTGAGACTGATCGGTGACTGCGTTTTCTATCCGCGGTGCCGATGTGTCTCACATGTGGACTCCACTATTGCTTAACATCAGGTGGGGTAGAGTCAATTTGTTTGGCTAAATATATTTAAAAAAATTAACAACGCTTTAGACAGGTTTGGTTACTGTTTGAATGCAAAATGAAACCTGGAAGAAAAGAACTCCATTTCGTAAATTACACGGTGTTTACCCATCAGATTTTTGCAATATGGTATGGTGTACTAACTCGATCCAACAACCAGCGTGGTTGGCGGTTGCCCTTGGTCGCATTACTACATTCAAATACAGTCCTTATACATTGATTATACATTGAATTGTGTAAATTAAATCATATTGTATTTTCCTGTAAATGGTACTGCCAACAAATGAAAGGTATCCCAGGTTCATAAAATATGGTTTTACTAGCGAAACTCGTTAAAATTCGTTTGCGTGTACAGCAGCGCCATCTAGGTACTGTATAAAGCGCCATTGGCTATCAGACTTTTGACCAAATCCTACGGGAATCGCGTATTTTTCGGGTTAAAAGTGACCTATGTGTTAATCCAAGGTATCAGCTACCTTCATACCATATACATATAATAAAAATTGGTCCAGCCATTTAAACGTGAAGAAGTAACAAACTCTATACTCTATACTCGCAGACTTTTGCCTTTATAATATTAGAAGGAACTGTAGGAAGTAGGATATAATGGTATGAAGGGAATTACTGAAAAGTTTATTTAACAACACAGAGAGCACATTAAAACCGACGATCCTGACTGTTATCGATGGGTGACAGTCGTCAGTCAAGTCGGTGCTCTTCAGGCTTGAAGGCATAGGCCTCTCTCTGCCAATCCGCATTGGAGCAGTGTGGCAGAGTAATCCTCTTTGATTGAAGGGAGACCCGTATCCCTGCAATGGGATAATTATGGTTTGATATTAGACGTTATGTTATGTAGGAATTATAAAAATCAGGATTTGTTAGATCGGGTTTGTTATACTCGGAGTTTTGAAGCATTCGGAATTTTCAAAATCGGAATTTTTAACATCGGAATTTTCAAAATCGGAGTTTCATATTTCGGAGTATTGTAGTGTACCCATTTTGTTAACCTGTAAACGCTACTTATCGCAGGATACATCTAAATCTATCTAGAGAGATATATCTATAAAAAACTTGTAGTATGAAACAAACTATTGTGGCCGAAATTTAGGCTCACAGTTTACAAAACAATTTAAAATAGTTTTTATTTATATATACCACAAAGTTGACAGACAAGCATACGGCCCGCCTGATGGTAAGCATCACCGTAGCCTATAGACGTTTGCAATACCGGGGGTATCACTCACGCGTTGCCAGGCCAACCCTCTCAACCCTCCCAAGTGGAGCTTACTCACCGTAGAAACACAACATGGCTGAGACCAATGCTATTTTGCTACGATCTTCTGTAAGGTGGAGGGAGGTCCTTCCCCAGACGGGCTGCTCCGATTTGAGCGGGTTATCCGCTGTGCCCTACCTCTCTTAAATTCTTTGATGATGATGAATGATTGTCTTTTGTCGTTATGCACTGAGTAATAAGTATAAGTTTCAAACTTCGTTTCGCGTGTCAGCCGTGTTGGCGTATAGTTCCGTTTCCAATAGAGATGTTTGTTAACAACATTATAATAGAAGGTAGGTAAACTATTCTGCCTAATGCCCATTATTTCAGCCGTGAAAGTGATCTGTCATACTCCGAACACGAGTAATCATGTCAACTGTCAAGATATGACAGTTTTACCATTATAAAAAGTCTTAATAATGAAATACAAAGAAATATGAACCTTATGTACAGGTAATATGGTTATTTTGACTTGTATTCTGCTGCAACGTAAAATGTGTATAGTATAAACACTCGGTCAAAAGGTTGTGAGAAAGGTGGTAGTTTATGCAAGTGATTGTAGTTGGTACAATTCAAAAGATACCAGCGTATTCAAAAAATTGCTTTTAGCAATAAGGCTGCCTTACTGATTAATACTGATACACTAGTAAGATGCAAGGCTTTATTGTATAATTACTATTCTTGTATGTGTATCGCAAATAAAACATAATATGCTTAGAATATTATTCTATTCTAAAAATAGTTCTGGAGTTTGGTGGTTCTACAACTTTTACCATTTCGTATTTTGGAACCAGCTTCAACCCTTCAAAAACAAACGTAATCAGCCTAATTCTCAATTAATACCTATGTGTAAAAAAATCCAAGAAATTATTAAAAACTGTTTTGTTACTGTAATTTCTTTCTGATTACATTCGTTGTTAGTGCTACGAATGTAGTTTCTCCCCCGGGACATCAAGAAGCTTCATTGGCGTCATTGTTTATTGTCAATCTAGGTTCGCCGTTGTTGATTCTGGGTCTACAGAAGACACAACCGTGAGAATGTGCGGTGGACTTGTTCCAAAACTTATAGTTTATTAAAATATAAATTGATATACGCACGACGACAGCGTTATGTACGACGAAAATCATTGGCTTTAATTGAATGCATCGAATCATTGATTGATCATTGAACCAATTTTTTTATTTCCTTCAATATGCATTCATATTTTTATTTGATACATTCATAACCCGCTATTACTTATAGCATTAATAAAAATCGCTCCGCTAAAAACTGTTCTGTCAATGTTATTTTTGAGAATCTTATAGGTATATATTTTTCATATTAGTCCGATTTGGTCATAATAGTTTTTACTCTACTTCACCGATCTTTTCTTTCACTCTCGATATTTTTCCATTTTTAAAAACTACAGGAATATTTTCCCCTGATTTTATTATTTTTTTCGGACTAATAAATAAAAATTGCTTCGCTATTCGTTATGATTCTCGCGTCTCTTTTGTCACTTGGACCTCAAAGTCAGAGGTCGCATACTAGCGTATATTATGTCAAGTGATAAAATCGTGATTTCTCTTTTTGGTAACACGTGAACAGGCAATTTCTTTTATTGTACTTTGATTGTAATTGTAAATAGCGGAAATACACGTTTGTATGAAAATAAACAAACATTGATTTTTATTTTTATTAGCAAGCTGTAAATTAATTGATCAGTATCACATTCTGATACTCGAGACGATCAGACTCGAGACAAACTCAAATGCCATCACATAAAATGTAAGCACAGATTACTAAATAGTTAACGGAATCGAATCCGCGTCGCCAGGTGCCGAAGATAGGGTCAATATCACCACCACACGCCACCACCGGACTGTCTTCTATGGTTAAATACAAAAAGAATAGTCAAATGATGTCAATACAGTCGGTGTGAGTGAAAAGGAAAATAGTGAAAGTGCTTTTCACAAAATGTAGTGAACATTTTGGATTCATGAAAATTGCTTAAGATTTGGAGTGTAACGAAAATACTTTTAAGATACTTGATCGCTATACTTACTTAGATTTCAGATAACAAAGTTAATATCCGATTTTGGAGAAACTAGTTTAGTTCGGTGGTTTAGTTGGTATATGACTGTACCCTTAGTGCCATTGTGGCTGCGATTCCCGCACGAGTGAAACATATTTATCTTTAAAATATAATTTACCATGTTTTTTTAAACTAAGTACAGTCAGCTGCAGTACTACTTACAGTAGAAACTTGACCTCCAAACGAATAAAAGAATTCAGTTTTCTCATGTAAATCTATTATACATACATTTTAATTAAAATTAATAAAAAAATACGTTTTGATTACGTCTCGTCGATGAAATTTCGTTGAAATCTGATTATAGTTAGTCAAAAAAATTAATTCTTTCTTCGTATGAGGGGTGAGCTTTCTCTGCAGCCGACTACAGATCCCTAAAATACAATTTGAATATTTAGTTTTAAAAATAAGTGTACATCACATTGACTACTTCAACATCAAGTCAATCACATAATAATTACATAACAAAATTACGTATTAGGTACATTCTATACTTAAAGGAACTTTCTTTTTGTGCCCTCTATAAATATTTAAATAATTTGTTATGTGTATTCAAGCTTTACATAATGGTTTTGTGACAATCACTAGTATAAAGGTTAACTTTAGACTGGTAGAACCTAGCCACTACTATGAACTGGTAGTTGCTCGTAAATGAACTGGCTCGACCGAGGCAGCACCATCCTCTCACAGAATATCGACGTGAAGCAGCAATGCGTTTCGTTCGGTGAGTGAGAGGTCCGGAAGCCCAATTCCTTTCACATCCCCTCTTTCCCTTCCCTTGCCCTTCCTTTCCTCCAACCTCCTTGGTGGATAACGCATTGATAGCGCCCCTGGTGTTACTGATGTCCATATGCAGCGGTGACCGCTTTCAATTAGCGGTGATATGCCGCTGACTGTCGTACGATGAGTTAGAGTCGAAAGCAGGAGTGGTACGTGTTACCTCCTGATTCCTCCTTTTTTTCATCCCTTCGTAGGTGGGCAGCGCATTCAAACTGTTGCCGTTAATGAGTGGTTAAGCTGAATCAGTAACCTTAGTGACTTGAAAACAGAAATACTACACGACGCATCCCGATCGCTGCGCTGTTCAAATCTATATAAAAAAAACTTTGTTCTGACTGACTGACTGAGAATCAACACATAGCCCAAACCGCTGAACGTAGAGACCTGAAACTTGTAGGATGGGTTCTTGGTATTATGTAGGCATCCGATAAAAAAGGATTTTCCGAAATTCCCACGGGAAAGCGGGACGCAAACGAAGTTGCGCGGGTTTCGCTAGTGTCTCATATTATTGGAAAGGCACTTTGTGGCACACGGTCTGCAGCTGACAACAATTACGGGAAGCACACGAAATATACAAAAAAAATGTTTTCAATGTTTCTTTCTGTTATACATTGGATACTTTCTGCTGTGCATAAAATATTTACGGGAACTTTCTACTGTGTAAATGCAGACAAAACCGTATCAGGGAAATCCTATCCGTAAAACCCCGTTGAAAAGGGCAATTAAAGTACTCGTATGAAAGTACACTGTGCGTTTTAAAGCGAATATGTGATTTATGACTCATGAGGTAATAATGAAGCCGGCTGGCCCTAAGTGTGCCATGTATTTTTAAGACTTCCGTAATATGAAGACTTATAATCAATGATTCAGGTCTAACCCTCTGAGTAAGCAATTCTATGTGTACTATCAATCTCTTATACTACTACCCGTGGAATGAGAAAATGACATATTTTTGACGACCTCCGTGGCGTAATGGTTACCTACCACGCCGGACCGCCACCACCCAGGAGGTCCCGGGCCCGGGTTTGAATCACGGTCGGGTCATGATGAAAAGCGAACCTTTTCTGATTGGCCTGGGTCTTGGATGTTTATCTATCGATGAGTTAGTATCCCATAACACAAGTCTTGAACTTACTTTGGTACTAGCTCAATCTGTGTGATTTGTCCCTTGTGTTAGACGCTTGCAATACCGGGGGTATCACTCACGCGTTGTCAACCCTCCCAATCCCCCAAGTAGAGCTCTGGAGACCTTACTCACCGTAAGAACACAACATGGCCGAGACCAATGCTATTTGGCTACGATCTTCTGTAGGTGGAGGTTCTTCCCCTACCTCTCTTGGTTGGCATAAAGCATTTTCTATCTATCTAGATACAACTGTGATACAAACTTCTGAATAAACTAAGATGCTTCACGGTGCGCTATTTTATGACGGGAAGGGATACACCATTGTCTGAGCCTCTGTCTATACAAAATAATCATTGTATTGTTTTCATATGTACCTAATTGAAGCAATAAAATAAAACTCTAGTTACCTACACCATCAAAATGTTTTCCTGTTAATGTTCAATTAAATACCTAGTGAATAATTAAATTACATTATAAAATGACGTACCTAACCACCTATAATAAACTTTTTTTATTACATTGAATTCGTTGATCCAAATATGTGTGGTACTTAGATATGGGTATTAATATTATTTACAATACCTACCTAATGTTCAATATTACCTGCGTGCGCAACGCCTCGAAATTTATTATTTAAAACCTTTTCTGATCGACGGAAAAGTGCATTGAGGCAGCCCCAAACAGACAAATGAAATACCTAAGTGGTAAATAAGTACCTATTTACATAAGTATCGTAATGTTTTGTAAAATAAAATATTTTATTCTTATGAGGCCTATGTCCAGCAGTGGACTTCTTGTGGCTGAGATGATGATGAATAAAGTTATCAAGTACCTATATAGGAACAAAGTACTTTTAACTTGAATAACAATTCCTGCTATTAAACTATTCCTGTTATTAAAAAAATTGTGAACTGTGTGATTAATGAATAGAGAAAAAAAAAATTTTAATATAAAATATTATTTTTTTAGGTCTCTACGGTCAAGACAAAACATGTTCATATGTATAGATTATTTTTCTATTTATATACTTCTCATTATAATCTTTGGAGTGGGCATTTATGAAATAGGCTAACCCGACCGGTGAAGTGCCACGATCTTACAGAATATTGACGTGAAGCAGCAATGCGTTTCGTTCGGTGAGTGAAATATCCAAAATTCTAACTCCTTCCTTATACTATTTCTAGCCTGCTTTTTCCTGTTATAGGTCGGCAACGGGTTAGGCACCCTAGAATCTTTGTGCTCCATAGTAGACTGTAACTGTAATCACCTAACATCAAATGATGATATTCCTGAGCTTGTTTTCCAACCACTTCCGTAAAAATAAAAAAAAGTATAATATCGGTATTTCAATACCTACCTACATACAATACAACTATTCCTACAACACTATGAAAAAATAGAGCGAGTCGACGTAATGAGATTTCCTATAAGTGTGAAAGAGACAATACCAATATGCCATTTAACTTTCCTTATTTTTTTCTCTTTGCATTTAACCATTGAAAAAGCTTAACATGAACCCTGTCAAATATCATAGAATTTAATATTTAATTACTTAATAACTGTTCATATCGATGAATATGATTCAGTCCGCCAGGATGTAGTTAGAATTTTAGCTGTTTTTCCGAGATCACGAACAGAATAAATAGTACGACGACATTATGTTAATGTTCAATTAAATACCTAATGAATAATTAAATTACATTATAAAATGACGTACCTAACCACCTATAATAAACTTTTTTTATTACATTGAATTTGTTGATCCAAATATGTGTGGTACTTAGATATGGGTATTAATATTATTTACAATACCTAATGCTCAGACCAAATTTGGGTGTGTGTATGAGTGATACCCCCGGTACCCTAAAAATTGGAAATCCGTAATTGGCCATCAGTGTAATATTTAAGATCTTTATTGTTTAATTCTAAGGGCTGTGGATTTTTGTAATAAATAAATAAATATAAAAATAAAAAATGTATTGCAAACGTCTATAGGCTACGGTGACGGCTTACCATCAGGTCGACCGTATGCTTGTTTGCCACCTGTGTGGTATAAAAAAATAAGAAGTCAAGACGGAGCGCTGCGAACAATGATGTGAAGCAGGCAAAACTATGCCTCGCCCTGTCCTTATACGCCCCTAACGCACACATTTGTAACCAAACTATGCCTCGCCGATTAGTTTGAGCTAGTTCGTCATTGACGTATGACATCCAAACAATTTAATTAATTAATAATCAAAAATGCTGAATTGTGTGGTGAAAGGCTGCAAAAACAATTCCTCAAAGAATAAAAAGCAAGATGGAATCACATTTCATACGTAAGTAAACATAAAAATACATACCTATTTTTAACAAATCAATTTTAATAATTATTATGACAGCTTGGAATAAAAAAACTCCACAAGTGTTGCCGCTAATAAGCGTCACAATAGTCCCAGTTTATTGGGGTCCCAGTATATCTTTTACTTATTTCTATTTTTACTGTTAGTTTTACGTAAATTATGTAATGAAAACATAGTGATAGTTAATGAAAACCAACACAAATCAGTTGTTATTAATATTTTAAAACGGTTTATTGGTACTGATAACGTTTTCTGTAACTTGGAGACTGAGCACAATTATGCAGGCCAAGAGCATAAAATAAGTTTAATAAGATGCATAATTGAAAAATATTTATCAATTCGTTTCCACCATATTTCTAAATTGGAAACAATTGCTAAAATGGTGGACAGTAAAAGGCAATATTTTAAAAAAATGACCCAACATAAAGGCCATTAAAACCAATGTTTGATATTACTATTGTTTTATTTTATTCCCCTATCTCGTCTGAATACTCAAAACATCTCATAAAAGTGAGGTATCCAATTTTTAAAAAAACTTTTTTACCTATAAAAAATAAAAAAATATAAAAAATTTGGGTAATAATTTTTTACTGCACGGCAACACTCCCTAAATGCACACATGTTTACAAAACCGGCTTCACATCATTGTTCGCAGCGCTCCGTCTTGACTTCTTATTTGGTCTGAGACCTAATGTTCAATATTACCTGCGTGCGCAACGCCTCGAATTTAATTATTTAAAACCTTTTCTTATCGACGGAAAAGTGCATTGAGGCAGCCCCAAACAGACAAATGAAATACCTAAGTGGTAAATAAGTATTTACATAAGAGTCGTAATGTTTTGTAAAATAAAATATTTTATTCATAAGAGGCCTATGTCCAGCAGTGGACTTCTTGTGGCTGAGATGATGATGAATAAAGTTATCAAGTACCTATATAGGAACAAAGTACTTTTAACTTGAATAACAATTCCTGCTATTAAACTATTCCTGTTATAAAAAAAATTGTGAACTGTGTGATTAATGAATAGAGAAAAAATATTTTTTTTTTCTACATTTATTAATCAACAATTATGTTTTAATTAAAGTGTCATTCGCACGATATTGCTATTGCATTTCCTGTGTGCATATTGATGCAATCTTTGTGGCCGCAAGCGAAAATCCTCAAATTCAGTACAACACCGCGCTCCGATAGCGCGCGACGTCCAACGCCATATTGCTGTGAATTTTATTCAAATTTTTAAAAGTTAACACGTTCCAAATTGAGGTTCGAATACACACATTGCTCACGCACACGCAAGTTCATAAACAATAAACAAAAATAGTGATTGTTTTTATTTTGGTGTATTTTATGTTGTGATTCTCTTGCCGTTCGGATTTTCATATCAAACAAAATAAGCAGGTAAGATTTTTTTTCGGGTTTTCGTCATAATTTTTGGGTGTTTGCCCCGTAAAACATGATTTTGCGAATAAGTGCTCGCTTTCTCCAAAAAACAGGTTTGACCGCGTGTTTTTACAAATGATTTTTTGTGTACTACAACTGTAAACAAACAGTTATATAACTATGAAAGTGGTTTGTTACATGCCATATGCCACCCAATGTTTTTATGCCTCTAATATACCTACGTAAGCAATCAGTACCTATTGATTTTTTTTTGTGAATTGGTGCAAACAAGTTTTATAACCATTGCACGATAAGCACTTATATATACCCTCCTACCGAGTGCGTCATAATTAAAAATAAGATTTTTTATAAACTAAATTATTTTAAGACTAAGCCTTTTTTAAAATTGTTCACAAATTTTATCGTTTCAAACTCTTCATGCTGTTTCATTTGTTAGGTTACTCGCTCAGGCGCGACAAAAAACAGCATTTGTGATCAAACCGTCGCGCACCCAAGATATAGTTTCAATTTTCAATATGAACAACGTTTGAATTGCAATATGATATGCCTGATATGGGATTTTGATCCAAGTTTGAATATTGTCTTTTCCATTTTTGTTTGGCATACGGTAGGCAATTAAGCAAGCAACCTGTTAAATAAATAAAAATAATAATAATATAAATAAATATATAGGGACATTTTTCATACAGATTGAGCTACCCCCAAAGTAAGTTCCAAACTTGTGTTATGGGATACTAACTCATATAATAACATCCAAGACCCGAGGCCAATCAGAAAAAGTTCGTTTTTCATCATGACCCGACCGGGGATCGAACCCGGGACCTCCTGGGTGGCGGTCTGGCGTGGTACTACGCCACGGAGGTCGTGATAGAAAGTGATAACCGCCACCTGTGACCATCAGTAACACCAGGGGTGCTACCAATGTAAAGGTCCAAGGAGAAAAGGGAAGGAAAGGAGTTGACTCAATCTTCGAACGAAATGCATTGCTACTTCACGTCGATATTCTGTGAGAGTGTGAGACATTCCCCGGTTGATGTAGCCTATATCATAAAAACTCTGCCACTAGAAGGAGATAGACTGAATATGCTTTCCAGCATGCTATGCAAACTATTGTAAGGCCGTATTCAGAAAGAAAGCTGGAAGCCTACCAGCGCCTATAGGAGCCGATCCGCGCAGGTAACAGCTACATAAAGCAAGCAGATTGAAGCAGAAACTAAAGAAAAAATTTATGGTGGTGCCAGCGCTGACCAGCGCGTGTCGAAGATTGACGTTCGGCGCTATCTGCGCTGGTTCATAGAGACTGCCTGCGCCGGTTACCTGCGCGGATCGGCTCCTATAAGCGCTGGTAGGCTGCCAGCTTTCTTTCTGTATACGGCCTAATAGCAACAAGGCGGCCTTATTGCTAATAGCAATCTAGAAGGAGCTGAAAACAAGCCATGAAACGAAATAATTAAAAAATAATAACTAAATTTATTATTGTACAATCAGGTGTGTTAATAAGTATCGAGAATCCAGTACAGGGTCGCGTTTCGAAAGGAATATAAACCACAAACAAACCTCATTAGGTATATTAAACAAATGGTTTATTTAACACATATGTATATGAAAAACTATTTAATTTATTTTCGTAACTTGCGGCCGGTTTTGCGCGAATTGAATCTATGTCAAGTTGAGTGATAATAAAAACGATTAGTGTGTGTCGCACTCAAAAACGAACATCCAAGTTAAGCAATGTCGACCCTAGCCAGTTTTTGGATGGGGTTCGTTATCTCTAGCTTCTCCAGCCTACGGAAGGTAAGTTAAGCCGTCGTCGGTTCTGGCGATGAGATTAATGAGATAAGTTCTGGGGCCCAAGTCTGCTATTTTAAATTAGGCGACCAACTATTGCCATACCATCACCACCATATTGTCATTATATTTCCATAGTGCCAAATATGGCATTCTGTTAAGTTAACTAGTATCTCAATGTTTTGACTATAGAGTGTCAGTGGAATATGAACTGAATGGTCGACAGTTAAAATCTACCATGAACTACTATTTCAGTTAAATCGCATTTATGTAAAAGATACTACCGAAAAGATCAATAGTAGTTCGATAGCGTGTCAATGAAATGGCCTCGGACTTAAACAAATATGAGAATAACAAATGTCAAAAACTATTCAAGTGACACACTAATCGCTATTGGTGCATTTGTATTTTAGCAGACTTGGGCCTCTGGCTGTTGTCGATTGGTAACAGTTTTCAGACTTTCATGCGGCTTGAAAACACTGCCCTCTGCTAATACGCATCGGAACAACGTGACAGAGTACGCTCTAATCCCCTTCTTTTTATTTTTTATTATTGGGACACGGCATGTGACGCCAGCTCCTGCCAGATGGGCCGCCGGTCACTGGGGTCCAGGAATAGGAGCGACGAGACATCCTTTATGGTGTCTCGTCGCTTCTACTATGCCGGCCTGAAAGGTGCCTCTTCACGCTCCGCTTGAAGGACCCCATGTCGTACACGTGTGGTGCAGGGAACACATCGTCGGGCAGCTTGTTCCACCGTTCAATGGTTCGACACAAGAATGATTGACCGAATCTTTTTGTGCGAGGTGGGGGGTTTAAATAGTCCACTGTATGTGAATGTGCACGCTGCTTAGGACGGTAGTTCCTGTGCTTGAACGGTCTTCCTTCGATTGAAGGAAGACCAGTATCCCTGTAGTGCGATGATCATGAGTTGATACGAGATGTATCACATGCCTGCTCATTGGCTTCTTCCATTGGCTGACGTTACCAATAGCATATTAACGCACATATGTGATAGACGTCCAAAAACTAGTACTAAATCTATTGTGAATTTTCACAACTTACGTAATACAGATGTAACAAAACGACACGTTTTCACGTATCTTTTGTTGTCCGATCAACGAATGTCAATGAAGTAACAACGTGGTTCCGGTGTTCAACCATATTGTGCTTTAATGTAGGTAATGTTTCGCAAAAATTTTCCTCTTTCGACAATAATCGTTTCATTTGAGTTCTTTCTAGTAAAATCAACCAAGTAATGAGTTAACCGGAGCCGTAAATATGATTTAACTAGCTGCTGCCCGCGTTGTTACCCGCATTTAATTTTATTCACAGCTGCGCGCCATCTGTATCAGACTATTGACCAAATCCTACGGGAATCGCGTACTTTTCTGGATAAAAAGTAACCTATGTGTTAATTCAAGGTATCAGCTACCTACATACCAAATATAGAAATTGGCCCAGCCATTTGAGCGTGAAGAAGTAACAAACAAATTCACAAACTTTCGCCTTTATAATAATACTAGCTGACCCGGCAAACTTTGTTCCGCCTTAGAGGCACTACCCTACCCTACCCCTACCCTACCCCTACCCCTACCCCTACCCTACCCTAAACCACGGGAAAACAGGATGCTTACGAAGTTGAGAGTGTTTCGCCTCTAGTCTTTTCATAAAACCTTGTCAAGAATCTAGATATTGACCATTGTAATAATAACTTTGGACTATTGTGTAACAATTCAATAATGACCACATCAACAATAAGGCCCGGTATCCACCAAAGCGGAGAGGAGAGATGCCTAATTTTTCTATAGAAACTTGTGCCGCACGCAAGCCAGCGGAATTTTGTATAGAAAAATTTGACATCTCTCCTCTCCGCTTTGGTGGATACCGGGCCTAGCGGAGAGGAGAGATGTGCCAGCCGGCTTCACATATCTCCGCTCGGCCGTGCCCCGCCCCGGCTTGCTCACGTGCGTCACAACTGTCACAAGATTCTATAGAAAAATTAGACATCTCTCCTCTCCGCTTTGGTGGAAACCGGGCCTAACATCGGTTACAGCGTTATAGAAATCTACGCATTTTCGTCATACTTACCGTTCGCTACACATGGAATCTCTATTGCGAAACATACTGTTATTTTTGACAATTGTGCAAAAAAAAAGAAAATTATTCCATTGTATACTCAAGGTTACTTTAATAATTTTATTCAACTAAGTAGTTTAAGTATTTACTGCAAGTAAAGGAGTAAAGAATATATAATTTAGTTTTAGTTTATCTTTACTTACATTATTGAGTTAAGTTTGTGGTGGTAGGGATCTCTGGATGTATTGAACCGATTTTGAAAATTCTTTTACGATATTATTCTAGAATGCCACGTTATTTATGAGTGTTCATAGCCTTATACATAATATTACCCGAAAATAAAAAGAGTAATGCATGGTAATGCATTACTGAATGTCCCACCACTTGGGGAAACGACGACGGGGTCTGTCGGGCTCACCTCTCTGGCCAATGAGGGATACAGACTAAAAACCTGACTGTCTGCCACCTTCTTCGCCTTCGCAGTGGCGTGGTCGCGGAAACTGGCGTGAATGAATCTTGTGTCATACAATTTGTTCCAGTTATGCTATTTCCTACCGCTAGGAGAGGTTGGTGACAATGGGCATAAGTCTCCCCCAAACGCTTCCAGGTATGTCCGACATTAGGAGAAATCATGCGAATTTCCTTAAAAAAAATATTATGGAGTTGAAAAAAACAAAACGAAACCACAATAAAGAAATCATCATAATCCGTCAACAACAATCGTGTATTAGTGAACACGATTATCGAATGCAGTTCAGATAACGTTACATAAATATGCAGTTATCGGAGCGGTGCATTTGCTACTTTAATTGCGTATAGCGGCTGCACAAAAAGTGCCACTTGACGGCATTCAGAGCGAAATGCACAAAAAAGAAGTAACGTAGCATTTTTAATGCATGGTACCTGCACTAATCACTGAATTACACAACACTAAAGGCCGGTTTCAGCAGTCCCGAATCATTGATCTATATGCAGTCAATGTCCCGAATAGCTTATTCGTCAAATTGATTGACAATTCTAGCAAGTTCTATTATAAATAATACACAATGCGGATTGGTAAAGACCAATGTTTTCAAACCGCTACAAGGCCACCAACTTGATTTAACAACTGTCATCCATCGACAACAGACGACTGACGGCTGAACTTGCCCTCCGAAGGACGGAGAAGCTCGAGATAACGAAACCCATCGAAACAATGGGTAGGGTCGACCTTGCTTAACTTGCGTGTTTGTTAGAGTGCGACATAAAGCCCGACGCCATCGACCTCCTCAAAAAGTTATTACTTATTAGGGTATATCATCATTATATTCAGACAAAATATTATTTTATTTGTCTAAAGGTGCTCCTTCACCGGGAGCATTCGCGTGTAATGTAACGCTCAGATTCGAGCATTACAGCAGTGAGGGAGGCGAACGCTCGACTCGTCAGTCAGGGAGGTAGTATTGTAAAGCCCACCATTCACTACACGAACCCGGACCCGACTCGCAACCCGGACCCGACCGCGGACCAATCTGGCGTTGCCCATACACTGCACGAACCCTCCACGAACACTCCACTCGAAGTATGGCATGTGGGGTTCGACAGGCGCTCGCGGCTCGCAACGAGCCCGACGCCAACCCATTTAACAGTCCGGCGTACCGGTTCGTCGCTTCCATACACAGGCGGATTAGTCCGATGGCCGACCAATCCGCCGGACCAATCTGCGTGTGAATGGTGGGCTTAATGTAATGCTCAAAGTCGAATCTAAAATGTTACATTACACGCGAATACTCGCGGTGAAGGAGCACCTTTAGCCGAATGAATGGTGGTACTTCGTTTCTTATAAGAACTAAATCATAAAAATGTCGGAAACTTTAGCTTCCTACTGTTTTTTATAAGATAATTGAACTCATCCGTTAACCATTCCGTAATATAATTAATATGTTGGTAATTATATAACATTATTAATATGTTTTTAATGTTTTTATTAAGGACTAGCTGACCCGTGCCCACTCCGTTGGGCATAATGTTAAAAGCCTTTTTATTTTTTTGTTTTTTATATAACCTATGACACTCGGCAATAATGTGGCTTTCTATTGGTGAAAGAATTTTTAAAATCGGTTCAGTAGATCCCGAGATTACCCGTTACAATTTAACAAATACACAAACTTTACCTCTTTATAATATTAGTATAGAAGTATAGATAAACTTAATATTAAGTACTTAATTTTATTCTTTTTAACAGTTGGTATAAAATTCTCATATTTATATTCATCATCTCAGTCACCAGAAGCTCAGCCCACTGCTGGACATAGGCCATTTAAGGTCATATATTTATATTACATTAAGTTCAAAACGCGCTTTATCTGCTTCTAATGATTGTTTCGTCAAAATCGGTCCAGCATTTTAGGAAATTATATTATTATGAAAATATATTACTTTTTTTTTAAAGCAATAATTTTAATTTCTCTCTCAAAACTCTAACCTTTATTTCTTATAAAAAAAAATATTGATTTGTTTTATTGAATTATTATTAATTAACTTAATTTTTAATAAGATAATATTTTTTGTTATATCGGAAGAGCAACTGCGCCGGCCGGCCCCCGCACTAAGTAATACACTCAAAAGCAGATCGACCTTACATATTGGACTTTGTACCGTTCTTAAGTTCTATGTCATAAGAGCCAAAATTGTACTGCAAGTGTAAAGCTCGACGTGCACTTGACTGTACTATACTATTGTAAAACTTTTTGTTCCTCTTTTTTGACAAATCCTTTACTTCTTTAAATTATTTTCAAGAAATTTCTTAGTTTTGTTATTAATTAACATTTGATTATAATTATCCATAAATATTAACATTATATAACACCGAGACAAAAATAAGAGTTTTTCTCACACTTTTATTAATAAAAAGTCAAAAAACGCATGCAACAATTGAAATCGTAAGTTTTCCTTTCGATTTTATAAACAACCATTGTCTTGGGTTTCAATTTAAAACATGCAAAAGTACTATAAGTAAGTCCTTTGTTTCGTTGCGACCAGTCGGTCGAGTCGGTCTTGGTGTTATCACACACGATGCTGTTACTCGTATACGAGCGAATACTGCGTGTTGTTGTATCCGAGCTCCGAGCAGCACTGTCACTCCTGTTCCCGTTTATAAATCCAAAAAATATTTTCTTTTATTATACCTTTTTATTATCTTTGCCCAGCAGTAGGGTACAATGCCGTTAATAATAAAAAGTACTTTCTTTAGTGCTTATGTCGCAAAAATAAAATTTTGTGACATCAAAATCTAGTGATTTCAGGCATGCGCTGATAGATAGGCCAATCAAATTTTCTTTCCTTTTATTATGTAAGCTAATGCTGAAATAAGGAGGGCACTAGGCATAGCACTATTTCTCTTACTAAAAGTACCAAACTATTTGTTTATCGCTACATATTTGCTATGTGGAAAATGTGTATTCAAGTTAATTTTAATAAATCTACTGCTAATTAAACAAGTAAAACAGAAGGTAACAGGAACAGAAGTTCATAATTAAAATTCAACGTAACATTAATATTTTGTATTCTCAAATGTACATACATAGTTACAAGAAATAATGCAATAAAGAGCGTGTTGACAGCGTACATACTGTATTTAATTTTTGTAGATATAATAATATAATTACACAACAATGCGGTGGAAAAGTAGGCTGCAATATGTAGGGTAGAAAACAGTGTAATATTCTGGCACTACACTGGCCGGTTATTTAGCAAGCTGTCATTGTATAAATAGTTAGGTACTATACTAGTGCGTTGACGACAGTCACTAGCATCGTGTGTGCATGCACTTAACAATGCAATATAGTAAGTAACCGATGTGACCGCGACCTCTTGCGGCGTTCTAGCGGAACGTCGGCGTCGACTGTACGCTACAATAATTACGTGTATGGTGATACAAGATATTTTTGTATTCATATTTTATATTAGACTAGCTGACCCGTGCCCACTTCGTTGGGCATAATGTTAAAAGCCTTTTTTTTTTTTTATATAACCTATGACACTCAGCAATAATGTGGCTTTCTATTGGTGAAAGAATTTTTAAAATCGGTTCAGTAGATCCCGAGATTACCCCTTACAATTTAACAAATACACAAACTTTACCTCTTTATAATACACTGGGCGTCAAAAATAAGTAGTACAGTTTTAAAATTGCAATATCTCCTAAACTACAGAAGCTAGACCTTTGAAATAAAAAAAAGTTAAAAGACAATTTAATTTCATTTAATAAAAATTTCATGCATAATATCATTTTTAAAGATTGACTGAAAAAAACGTTAATAAACAAAAACACTATTTTTTTAAACTGTTGGCTTGTACTTTTGTTTTTTATTGTTTTCTTTATTGCTGATAAATCAATTGCAATTCAAAAGCAAATGTGTCTTCAGCTAGTAAACTTTACTAATCATGCCTCTTTCACCAGAAGAATGTGCAAGAATCATAACTTTACTCGAAGTAGGCATCAGTATGCGTCGTACTGCAAGAACGGTGGGTGTAACTCTAAGAACGATCCAGCAAGTAAAGCGAAGGTACAAAGAGACTGGAAACCATCTAAGGAGACCAATTAATGGCAGAGTAATGGCACCCAGGTGCATTAGTACCCGAGAAGACCGCTTAATTGTCTCTACTGTGTTAAGAAATCGTCACCTTAATGCAGTTGAGGTCCAGCAACAGCTTCTTCAGACCCGAAGAGACTACGTTAGTGAGAGTACAGTGAGGAGAAGACTTGCTGAAGCCAACCTGAAGTCGTACAGGCCAGCAAATGGCCCCAAGCTTGAGACAGGGCAGTAGCAAGACTACGCTACGCCCGTCAACATGTACAATGGGGCGAAGAAGAATGGACAAGAGTTATGTTCACAGATGAGTCTCGGTTTTCTTTATTCACTTCCAATGGAAGGCGGAGAGTATACAGGCGACCTGGTGAGCGATACATTCAAGGTTGCATCTCGGAAAGAGTTCAATACGGCGGGGGCTCTGTACACGTATGGGCTGGCATCTCTTCAGAGGGTCGCACAGAGCTAGTGGTCATAGAAAATGGCACTCTGACTGGTGAAAGATATGCATTAGAGATCCTTAACGAGTATGCAGGGCCATATTTAGTAAATATGAGTGATAGAGCGATACTAATGCATGATAACGCCCGGCCATACACCGCTCACCTCGTACAAGAGTACATTCAGGAGGTTGGCATCAGCTTCATGACTTGGTCATCAAGAAGCCCAGATCTTAACCCGATTGAACACGCCTGGGACGAGCTTGGGGGCTAGTCAGAAGACGCAGACCACTCCCCGCCAACCTCAGAGCCCTTAAACAGGCCTTGATAGAAGAATGAGTGAATATTCCCCAACACCGCCTCCAAAACTTAGTGTTCAGCATGCCAAATCGGCTCCAAGCTGTCATCAGAGCCCGAGGCGGCAACACCAAGTTACTAAAGTGGGAACAAGGCCCAAAACGTAAAAATTAAGTTCTTGATAGTTCCTTTAAAATGGTTAGCTTTTTAGTTTTTTCTTGATTTTTAGTGTAAAACTTTACTAATGCTAAATAAAATATTATTTTTAGAAAACTTTGTTAAATTTGCTATAAAATGACTTTTATTTCAAAACTCTAACTTCTATAATTTAAGAGTAATTGCAATTTTAAAACTGTACTACTTATTTTTGACGCCCAGTGTATTAGTATAGAAGTATAGATAGATATAGATATAGATTAGTATAGATATAGGTATATTGTTTGCAATGTATTAATTTATAGTAGCAAACAATATATCAAATGAATATTTAATACTTACAATCTTACAGTAGTTAAAACTCAAAACCAAAGAAAACCAAAATGATAGCCTCTTAAAAACATTGAGGGTCTGGGAAGATCATTCGAGACAATGATCCGTTTGAGATTTATGACGATTCGAAAGAGCTTGTAATGTTATATGCCTATTTGAATAAAAATATTTGACTTTGTTTGCTAATTATGCTGGAGGCGGATGGATGCGAGCCAAGATCAAAAATCGACTAGGTCCACTGAGCCCGCGGACACCGGCCGTCCGGCCTCAGGCTCAATCGACTAAAGAGCCGAAAGGCCAGGACCCAGGATCACATTTTGTGAAAAGCATTGGGAAAGGCCTATATCCAGCAGTGGGTAGATGATGGGTTCTGAAGATAATAAGGTATTAAACGAATATTTTAAGTTATGCGAAGAGATATTAATCATGTTCTGCAACAAAAAAACTATTAGAATAATCATTTCCTATCATATAGCATTATGTAATAGCATTTTGCTTTAATTATTCTTGGAATTCTCACTTATCTCTCATGTAGTGAGTATAGGATCTAGCAATAAAAAAACCAATTCAAAACATCCCGCTACAAATCATTAGATGGTCATTAAGTTTAATATTTCCGATCCAATGATATTTAGAACTGGTCAGAGTACCGTTGGTGTCTGGTCTTGTATGTAGCACACGTACTCTTCACTATGGCGCCAATGGAGACTTAATACTATCACTGGATAACACGTGGACAATGTTGTCACCTTTTTCCCTTGTAAAATAAATAAATAAAAAACCTCACCTAAGATCTGGCAGTGACTTTGCTTAACGGATCTCTAGCGCCATTCAGCGAGTTAACGCTGCTAGCATTTTGGGCACCCTAGTACAGGGACCATGCCTTTATAATTTTAAATATTAGTTTTTAATTTTTAATGTTGTTTAGTTTTTAGTTAAATTTTAATATTATTGGTGCTAATTCTGTTGTACATTTAACTAGACTAAACTAATTTTGACAGGACCAAAGGTGTTGTTGTCCTTCCTTGGTTTACAATTAGTGACAAGATAGCAATACTTCTAGTCCTGTCAAAATTAGTTTATTCTAGTTAAATGTACAACAGAATTAGCACCATTATATTGTAGTAGTTTATTAGATCCTTCTTAAATTAATTAATTTTCAGATATGGTCCTATCAGGTGGATAACGATGTGATCTTGGGCCTTAGTGTCAACAACAAGCAATGAGATCAAGGGATAAATTCGTGTCAAAGCACTTGCACTACACTCTTAAATCCTATTATTATGTGTTTTATGTCATAATAATCCTGTTAGTAGTTGAGTAGATATATGGACAGCAAAATATACTTGTGTATAACTTTACTAATATCAATAAAAATTTAAGTTTCCCAGTTTACTAATTTGTTGCCGGCTTCGTTTTACTTTTCTTAGTTTTAAGGTCACACGTGATGTTGATTAATAGCCTATAACTTTTCTTATGAACTTGGCAATCTGCTGCAAAAAGATCTCTTCCAATCCTATGTTCTATGTTGCAATTATAATATTAAAAATACAATAGACGGTCTTATCGCTAAGCAATTCCTTCCAGGCAATACATGTGTATATTTGTCACGAAGTTTCGAACTACTTAGCAATAGGACCCGGACATTATGAGAAAAATGACGCACTATGCAAATCGAGTGACAAGCAAATCAGTTCTCAATGAGGGATAAGTCACAACTCGTTGTTGTTTGAGGTCACACCCAGTCTCACGGTCACGAACATACTATTATTACGAAGGACAAAATAATCCAATGACATACATAGACACAATGATATATTTAAAATAGCGGAACGAGAATGATACAAAACTACTACTACTATGACACTAACTTTGACTGAACGACCGCCAAGGAACTTGATTTTTCGATGCTAAAATACTGATCGCGTCTGAAAGTCACCTACCACCTACAGAACGTCACACACGTCGAAATATCGCTCGCCTTCAGTTTGTATGAACTATCATTAACGGCTAAGATCATTTTCATTACAGTATTTCACGATACTGAGCGATGCCAAAACAAATATGTATATCCAGCAATCTCGGTCGAAAGAATTATTCGAGGGAGTGTATTAATTAAGTACTGCGGCGACGCTGAACCTCCTTCTCCTTGAAGGCTTCAAGGCGGGAGTTCAGTTCAAATTAAAACTTATAAACTCTGAAAACTCTTACCATAAAATATTTTAGTATCTTCTCGTTTATGACGCGCGTCGGTGACATTTTTTTCTTAGTAACGAGAAAGAGAACAAATATTTCGAAATAGATTAGATTAGCCCATTTCTCACGAAAACGTAATGAAATTCAACAAGTTGCATTTATCTATTATATCCGATACTTGTGATAAGATTATTGATAACGATTACATTTCATCCTACATTTAGGGGATTTTATGTAATTACCATGGAATAGGAAGCAATTACGTGTATAATTAAATTATTGTTGATTAGTATGAAAATAGCTGTGAAAATTGATATGAACTATATCTATCTACTTATACTAATATCTATACTAATATTAAGAGGTAAAGTTTGTGTATTTGTTAAATTGTAAGGGGTAATCTCGGGATCTACTGAACCGATTTTAAAAATTCTTTCACCAATAGAAAGCCACATTATTGCTGAGTGTCATAGGTTATATAAAAAAACAAAAAATAAAAAGGCTTTTACATTATGCCCAACGAAGTGGGCACGCGTCAGCTAGTAGATTATAAGGAGGAAAATTTTGTATTTAGTTTATGAATAAACTACTGAACCTATTTCAAAGATTCTTTCACCGTCGGGAACACCATTTCCTGTTGGACCAACACCAAGTACATTACCCCCCGTTCGGCCCCGTGTAACATAGGTTATTATATTTTCAAAAACATTACGGATCTTTAGTTATAACCTATGCGAAGACCACACGGGGCGCTATTAAAGTTTTTTTTTTTTAATTGTTAAACAAATTGAGACTTAAGTTAAACAAGGACGATCACGTATATTATTAGGATATTGACGGAATGCTTAATTAAAACTAATTTATTATTGAAATTCGCATGAGTAGGAAGACGATCACGCACGACTAGTATTAGAATATTGACGGAACTAGGTGTAGGTAATCTTATTAGGAGTAATTTGAAACTACTTTTTAATCTAGAAATTCCCATGGGTAGGTGCAGAAGACATGCATAGGAACAAAGTGGACCTCCTTGCGCAGACGAAGCTGCGAGATTTAGTAACACAAAACCAATTCTAGTCTATCATAAATGTGTTTGAGTGGGCTAAGGTTAAAGACCTATTGTACCATAAACTTGATCTATTTGATTAATGACATGACAATGTGATGATATAATAGTGTATAGTTTTTGTACTTCCTTGAGATAAAGGGTATATTTGGTATTTACAAATGATTAAAACATTATTAACACTCGTATTTCCCTACTAGTTTGGCCAAGTTTATTGAGATTTCTCCATTTTTCTGACCACGATGAGTGAATGACAATTGACACCCGTCAACATTGTGACATTATAGTGTCATCTAAGATAGGGACGCCAATAATAGCTGAGACGACGATAGTTATCAAAATGTCAAACTCCATAGTAAAATTGTGTCAAGTATGTTTTTGACACTAATGACATATTTTTACTACGGAATTTGACGCTCAAATTCCATGTACATACAGAAGTACAAGGATGTTTAATATGAACGTGAGTGACGTTTGTAGGAGGGCGTTATTGTGGCATATTTTCATACATTTTGTCAAAGGCGACTGTCAAAAAGTTGATAATAAATATGAACGGGAGTTGTAGTTCCAATTTCGGCCACGTTCAATACCATTGTAGCACTATAGACTCCCAGTTTCCTAGCTATGTACAAGGAACAATTGTATCTTTAGTTTAAATTGTAGAGAAACAAATAAATTTTGTTTGTTTATAGATTTGAAAAGAGATAAAAATTAAATAAAATCTCTTGTAGTTGTCATCTAAGACTCCCACGGTCAGGAAATAACTGCCGCCGCTTATAAATCGTTAGTAAATGTTTCTTACATAAGGATAAGTGAGGTTCTCACATTTGTATGGGGGCGTTAATATGCGAATTTGTGAATACTTATATTGTTGTCTTGATTATAATTTATGAGTCTAGATGCATTAGGTTTCTTTTTCTGTATGAGAATTGAGCTAGGCTCGCTTAATATTGAGTATACAAATGTGGGTAAGTATAGCATTTTTATAATAGAAAATAAAATAAACTACTTTCAGCCAGTTTTCGAAACGCATTTTTAAAATTAGTGACACATTATATAAAAGCTGTTACTGTCAAACTAAAGGAGAAAATAGAGATAGCTTAAGACATAATGCGTCATCATTAAAATTAATTATTTATTTGTTTTAAATTTATATAAGTATTATTAAAATTTGTTGTAAGTATTGTAATATAAGACAAGTGATTATAATATCTATGATTGAAATATTTTCTGTTTAAAAAAATATTTGAGGGGAGGCCTTTGCCCTGCAGGGACACAAATAGCTAATAAAAAAAAATTAAAAAAAATGTAAAGTTAATTAAAAGTCTTGCTTATTAAAAATGACATAATGACATTGTTAAATCAAGTATGCTCTGTCGTCAATTGGTCATTGATCCAACATGACAAGTTACTATAAAATAATATTAATTAATCAACAATCGACACACAGCCTTAGGGTACAATCACTTCTAATTACCTGAATAAATAAATTGAGTTCAAATACAGTAGTACCATATACTTTATTGCTTGGTAATAAATGTTATTTTAGTACAACACAATTCAGGTTCACCGTCTAGAAAGCCAGGTCGACATACTGGCCTCCTTGATTCTAGTTCATACATACTTACTATGTTATAATATAATCGTTTAAGAGAGGTAGGGCACAGCGGATAATCCGCTCAAATCGGAACAGCCCTCCGAGGGAAGGACCTCCACCTTACAGAAGATCGTAGCCAAATGGCATTGGTCTCGGCCATGTTGTGTTCCTAATGTGTTCCTACGGTGAGTAACACTTTAGGGGGGGGGGGGGGAGTTGGGAGGGTTGGCAACGCGTGAGTGAGTTGGCTGTATCACCCTCTCACAGAATATCGGTGTGAAGCAGCAATATGTGCGCCCGTGGGGCGTAAAAACAGATCATTGAGTGAGGGTATAGTTAAATGGATATAACACAGACCCGGGGAAGTCTCTGTCAATCATTATCCATTAAGGGAGGGTGCTTTTAGTGATAAATTAAAATAATCTGAGCATTTGCGTCCAAAATTAGAACATTTAGGAACTCTAATCTATTCTGGATTTACAGTTATTTATCTAAAACCATTTTAAAGTTAATTCCACATTACAGATTGGGCCATCTAAATGTACTTTCCGAATTCGAAGGCACGAAGGAGCTCAAGATTTTAAAGTCATTCAGAAGGTCTCATGATCCTTTCATGGACTTTTCTATTATATCTATTTATCTTTGAGACAAGCAACAAGTATAAAGTCAGAAAAATGCATTACTGCATGTGCCACCAGCCACCACTTGAGGAAGCGAAGACGACTGGGGAACGCTGGGGAGTAGGATGATTTTTTAGGAGCAAGCAACAATCTACGCTTCTAATAAGGGGCCGTCCATTAATCACGTGAGGCTTGAAAGAGGGGGGGGGGACAAAAATCACGAAATATCACAAGGGGGAGGGGGGGGGGTAATGAGAGATCACATGTATTTATTTTTTCATTATATTTTTAAGTGACTGACCCGCCGTTGGTAGGCAACGAACGAACCGTTCTTTATACCAGTATTTATGAAAATATTCTAAAAAAATTAAGATTTTTTTGTAGATACTAAAAATACACGTGATGTTGGGTGGGGGGGTAGTCTTAAACCTCACCATGTATCACCAAGGGTGAGGGGGGGTTCAAAAATGCTTAAAAAAGATCACGTGATTAATGGACGGCCCCTAAAAATAAAAACATTTATTATCAAGTTACATCAAAGTGGCAATATTATTAAATATTTTGTATGTAACTTATGTTCAATCATTCTTCGATTTTCCTTTGTATTTATAACGAAGTATTGTCGAATGCACCTACGATTTCCTAATACGGTAAACCACCAGTAGCACCTTTACCTGTCAGTTAAATCAAGGTAACTAATTGATGTTATTGTTCGTATTCTGGGTGAGGCGAATTGGCAATGGTGGATTTAGATTTAGACTTCAGTGTCTAATAGAGCGAGCGAAGGTCACTTTTTCTAACCAACAATCATTCATTATAATATTTAGGTGAACTTTAGATTCTGGAGCTTTAATTCGTCTAAGAATATTAATTTAAATTTAAATGGGTTGAATGAAGGTTCCAAAGGGAACTTAAATATGGCTCTTATTAATTAACAAACAAAAATCCCAAATATTTGCACGCTCTTTTGTGGGTAGAATAAGTGAGATTTGTTTTTTTTATAACCCCTTTAGTGTACCTTATTTCCGCAAATAAGCTATTTTATCTAAAGGTAAGCCATATTTTGAACTGCGGTTTAACTAAAACTTATTTTACCTTCTATGTGTATAACATAATAATGATGTCTCATTTTTTTAAAACCATTTGATAATATCAACTTTCATGGTCCTTCGAGCCGGATAAATATAATATTAATTTTGAGAGAGTGAGAATTTTATCACATAAGTAAAAAAAATTTTATGAACTCAAAAATAATTATGTAAAACACATGTAACAATCTTAACATGAGAACGAACACTTAAAACACGAACTAAAAATATAAACAAGCATATAAAATAAAATAGTGTACAACATAAAGTAGTTATGCTACTGAACGGGCATCGAAAAATACAATTTGGGCATCGGAAATAGCCCAAATGGGCTATAAACACGATAACATAGATGACGTGGAATACAGACATAAATTTAATTAGATGACGTAAATCCCTTTCAGTGTTGAGCTGCTGTACAATAATTTAGTCTGAGTTCATTTGTCATCTTAATAGCCTTGCCGCTAATGGTAACCCAAAATAACGTTTAATTACGTGAAATATTCCTTACGTGTCAAAATTTAGTCCAATTTACGTATTCGCCTTTCAATTTTAGTTGAATTTGTTTTTGTATAAATGAAAATTAAAAACAGAGCTTTCTTCGGCGTGGACATACATAGCCATCTTAGGTTACTCAATATCAAAATATGTCAATTGTCAACTGTAGAAGTTGAGAGATTCGATAAAAATGTGTAATATGTGTTTCTTCTCCTTTTGTTTATTCAATGGTCTGTGCAATGAGAGTAAGGATTTCTTCGTATCAATACTGTGCAATGAAAGAAATAAAAGTATTCAAAATAATATCATAATAAGTTTATAATGCCTAGTAAGGTCCAGAATTTGAAAATTTATCTATTTTGTTTTTGCGTTATCTATTTAAATGTAAGTCTGCGTGTACCATGTGGGAAGTTAATTAAGGATGAGGGGGATTAAACGGAGACGAAACCAACAAGACATAGGGTAGATAATTGTTTGTAGTGGGTGATAACCTTTCAATACCATTCATTGGGGGTTTTTAAATTGGATAAACTTTGTGATCTAATTTGGTATTTTGACCACTTTAGATATAAGTATTTATCTAGTAAATATGATGCACTTAAACACTTATATTTTTTATATAATACTAGCTGCTGCCCGCGGTATTACCCGTGTTTAATTTTATGCACAGCAGCGCACTGGTATTTTGACCAAATGCTACGGTAATCGCGTACTTTACGTGATAAAAAGTACTATAAGGAGTCCCGACGTAATAGTAAAACAACTTTGGAAGCTAATCAACTTTACTTCGTCAATTATAACAATAATTAGATATTAATACGCCGGAGCGTGTCACTCGAGGTGCGCGTACGAGACGAGCGGGAAGCGTGTCTGTGTGTTGCCGTCCGCGCCGCCTGGTGGTGTTTTTAGGCAACTCCACGCAGCGAAACGCTGCGTTCAGCTAACAGTCGGCCATTCTGACAACGCTGCTCGCCCCGAGTAGCTTGTGCTTTTGATAACCACCACCAAGGAAAACCTGTATTTATGTGGAATTTGGGAAACAACCGAATGCCCCAAATGTGCGGTAAGATCAGCTTCTTAATGCCGATTGTCAGTCGACCTCTTAAGGTACGGCTCATCAATTGAGAAACGGCTGAATGTCCCAAATGCGATATAAGATCAGCTTCTTAATGCCGATTGTCAGTCGACCTCTTAAGGTACGACACATCCTCGCTTTAAGGTGGAAAATCCATGGACGATCTTAACCTAGTAAGGTGCAACATAAATGCATGACAGTGGTCTCTTAAGACGACCGTAGTCCACCTCCTAAGTGTAACATAAATGCATAACAGTGATCTCTTAAGACGACTGTAGGCCACCTCCTAAGGTGTAACCTAACGTCAATAGCCTCTCGGGGTAAGTTGTACCACATAAAACAACACATGTGAATATTAAGACTTTTATTACCATCCTTATAATGTTACGATCTAACACAAATCGATTGGTTCTTAATCCAATTGATCAAGTCAAATAAAACATTAAGTAAAATGTTACAATAATTAGTTTACTTTAATTATTAACACGACCAACAGTCAATCAGAAAGTAGGTACAACAACATGACCGGTTCTCAATCCGAATCACTTGGAATTGGCATTACAAAAGGCTTAAGCTTATCCCTAGCATATACGCCCTCGTAACGCCTACCTTGCGGTTTTACGCTCTTTATAACAAAACGGTCGTGAGGTAATACCTTCGCGATGACGAAAGGTCCATCATACCGAGGCATTAGTTTGCCACTCCTAAGTCCCTTCCTTATAAGTTTCCTTTCTGCCAACACGTAATTACCGGGCTCAAATGAAGGAGCCACACGTCTAGTTTTGTCAAAACGCTGTTTAGCGCGTATAGCAATGCTTCGAGAGCGCGTCGCAGCGGCGTCTCGCAGCTTTTCTAAATCAGCCTGGCGTGTAGGGACCAGTACGTCCCCAGCAAGTCGTGGACGAAATCCATAGAGTAATTCCGCTGGTGCCCTACCCGTGGTGTCATTAACGTTAGTGTTCAATCCTAATTGAATCTTTGGTAGATACTGCTCCCAATTACTTTGGTCCTCCCCAACATACGCGACTAGGGCATCTAAAATCGTCCGATTAAATCGTTCTATTTGGCCATTGGCCCTAGGACTCGCTACAGCGGTCAAAACGTGTTTAATCTGTTGGTCCCGACAATACTTCTTAAACTCGTGACAATCAAATGCCTTACCGCGGTCGCTAATAATGCGACTTGGTAGACCAAATGTCTTAATAAATCGGTCAAAACATCCCAGTACCTTACAACAACTAGTGTCCTTAACGGCTTCAATCCAAATAAAGCGAGTAAACGCGTCAATAATAGCGAGAATGTACATTTTACCGCTAGGACTCTTACAAAATGGACCAAGATGGTCCACATGGACAGTATGAAAAGGTACGGCCACCTTTTCAATAGGGTGAAGTAGACCAACCTTACGACCCGTCGGTCGTTTGGCATACTGGCATGAAATACATCCACGAACATATTTTTGCACGAAACGGCGCATGCCACTGAACCAATACTTACTCTTCATTGCTTCATAGGTTTTGTCACAATTGACGTGACCATTATTGTCGTGAAAGGTCTGAACCAATGACCACCGCGATTGCTTTGGTACTACAACCCTATCATGCCCATTCACTTTACGAAATAAAATATTATTTTGAATCGAATAATCTACGACCAGTCCACCATTGCCCTTAGATAGTTCATCTTTTAATTGGTCGATAGTCGCGCGTATTGAGTCGTCATCCTGCTGTAAACCCTCTATCAAATCTTTTTCGACACATCGCATAACTGAAGTGGCAGCCGGATTACGACTCAAGGCGTCAACATGCGCCATCGATCGTCCTGCCCGATAAACTACATCGAAGTCGTACCCTTGTACTTCGAGCCACCATCGAGCAATGCGTGGGTTTAAATCACGTTTGGCCCAAGTCCACCGCAACGCACTACAGTCGGTGACGACCACGAACTTAATGCCGCCCACATACACACGGAACTTCTGGAGACTCATTACGACAGCGAGCGTCTCCAGTTCGCAACTATGATAACGTTGCTCAGCGGGAGTGGTCTGCCTACTGACGTACGCTACTGGCTTCCACGAGTCGTCCGGTTGCTTTTGAAGTAGTATACCCCCGAGACCGACCTTTGACGCGTCGGTGTGGATCTGCGTCTCATATGCGGGATTATAGAGCGCTAACACTGGACGGTCAACCAGGGTAGCCGTCAAAGTGTCAAACGCATGTTGCTGTTCGGAACCCCATACCCAGGGCTGATTCTTTTTGGTTAGTAGTGTAATAGGTCGGGCTAAGGTCGCGAAACCAGGCACGTACTTACGGAAATAGCTTGCAAGACCTAAAAACTGTCTCGCCTGATGTACGTTTTCGGGAATCCTGAAGTCCCTTACGGCGTTTATTTTATGTTCAGCTGGTTGAACCTCACCATTCCGTATCTCATGGCCAAGATACTCAACGCTACTCGTAAGAAACGAACATTTATCTAAACGTATGGTCATATTCGCGTCGCGAATTCGAGCTAGTACCGCGCGTAGATTGTCTAGCGCACTTTTTGGGTCTTGAGCATAGATAAGAATATCATCGAGATAGGCGGTTGCACATTCAAACTTAAGCGGTCCCAGAATACAATCCATCGCCCTCTGAAATACGCACGGGGCGTTAACGAGTCCGAAACTCATGCGAGTATATTGGAAATGGCCATCGGGTGTTATAAACGCCGTGTACTGTTTACTATCGTCACCCATCTGTATACAGTGGTACGCGGACATAATGTCAATACAAGAGAAGACACGTTGCTCGGACAACCTATCCAGCTGGTCTTGGATTAAGGGTAAGGGATATCGTTCCTTTTTAGTAATTTTATTGAGCGCACGGTAGTCGACGCACAGCCGCCTCTCGCCGTTCTTTTTGGCCACGAGTAGTACCGGACTTGCATACGGCGAATCAGAATGCTCGATAATACCCTTTTCTAATAGGTCGGAAACAATATTCCGAACAAGTTCACGATCCTGAGCCGACATGCGATATGGGCGGTAATAGATAGGTTGGTCACTAGTAAGCTCTATATTCATTTTGACTGAACATTTACCTATTCTATTATTGTTTTCCGAAAAACAATCAGAATATTCCCTGAGTATGCTTTCCAGCTGTATCAACACAGAAGGTTCCAAGCAATCACCAATTTTATACGACTCCTGACTTGATATGATAGTGGCACGAGCAACGCAACAACCATCACGGATAGTCACCGGTTCACTCTCGCGATTGATTATAGTTATAGCCGCTTTACCGTCTAACACTTCCGTAGTACTTTTCGGAATAACACATTCCGATCTAGGCTTACAATACTCGGTGGAATGTACTTGTACAGGTCCCGAGACATCACTACATGACAGCACTATTTTATTTACACCGGGCTGTAATTTAATATCGCGGTGTGCCACCAGCCTAACACGTTCGATGCTTTCGTTAATATCGGGCATGTGAGACAAATAGTTCGCATTAAAGATTCGTAAGGCCGTAGGTGTTTTGATAACGTATACGTCGCTGTAGTCGGTAAATGGCTGACCAATAATTATACCAATATCCTGAGCGGTGTCAGGCACAATGTAAACCTTAATATCATCGCATGTAGCTTCGTCAGCTGATATGCGAACGGTTGACTCACCGAGGGGGACTATTTTCGAACCACCAAAACCTGTGATAATATTATTACTCGTACAGGCGCAAATTTCGAGTTGTAATTTTTTCGCTATGGACTCAGTTATAGTAACACACGTACTACCAAAATCTATAAAAGCGTATACGGAGAGGTCATTGACCTTGACAGTCATATAATATTTGGTGTCACCTGAGACGTCCTTTATCGCACGCACTGACGGATTTGTACCAGAGTTCACGTTGTTATTGTTATGCGCGTTACGACTCTTAAGTTTCAAACACTCTTCCTTTACATGTCCTACTTTGTTGCAATATGAACATTTTCGTATTCTTTGATAACATTTGTCGTCACTGTGGCCTTGCTTACCACAAAAAGTACATATTTTTGAAACTTTGTCCGGTATATTTAATGGACAACGGGACGCAATATGGCCCCGTCTCTTACATGAATGGCACTTAATGCCAAAGGTATTTTTATCTTTCATACCAAAACGTGTTGAGTTATTACTATTAGTATTTCGCACTAAAATAGGGTTATGCGTTACATGCAGTGACGATAAATAGTTTAGGAGCGTGGCTGGGTCACGACAACCAGCCGATATTGCACCTACTTCTATCAGGTCACTCCCAATCGTACCTATGATAGCCTCCGTGATGAGGGCGGGAGGTATATCGCATGCATTACCAAGCGCTAATTTGTCGTAATAAAATTGTACATAACTAACATTAGGCTGTCTAGTGACATTAACTAAATCACGTAACATACTCAATTTGCTCTTAAGGGATGGGAAAGCACTTAACAATTTATTTTTAAAATCTAACCAAGATAGATCGATATCATTACGTTGATCATACCAACGCCGCGCGTACCCTTTCAACTTAGAGGCACAGTTATACATAAGAGTTTTCTCATCCCAACCATACATACTAGCGATTCCTTCTACTTTACGAATCCATATTTCGGTCGTGATCAAGGATGAATGCGGGTCAAAATCCGGAATAGGGTCACAACGTCCAACATACCTGACAGGTGTAGTCATAACCACCTGACCCATCGTAGGCACACTCTCGACAGTGCCCGCCGCCTCGGCCTCGCCGCCGCCGTGGCGCGGTGGCACGTGCTGCGTGCTCTCCGTCAAAGGCGCCGCCGCCCCCGCTGGTGTAGACAGTGAGGCACGCATGACCTCACCGGGCGACGATGTGATGGTTTCTGACCTGGCACCAGTATGAGTCGGTGCCGGTAGTGGTGGCGTTGTACTCCCGTCCTCAGATAAAAGCTGCCTGCGTTCGCGCCCTTTTTCTGCATGCTGTAGCTGTGACAACGGCGGAGCTGGCCGCGGTGATTGCGATCTATCCAAAATTATGTTTTCTAGTGATCGCACTCTGTCCTGAAGTCTCCTGGTCTGGATTTCCTCGATCAGACGACGACGCAAGCGATTCTCTTTGTCCTCGCTGGTTCGCTCACGTTTTTTTCTTGTGACGACCCATTATCACGCACGACACAAGATATGAGATACCAAAACTTGTTAGAATTAAACAAAAATGGACAAAATGCACTGTGTGGCAGAGGTTTTACACTTCGATCAAGTCCCGACAGGAATAGTGGCCGCGCAGCGCCTTCGCGGTAGGTATTGTTTATTTTAAACACGCGGACGCGTTTTCATCGCACTTCTGAACTACACTTCCGGACACTTGAATCGAGCCACCCAGCAGTTTCAACTTTGATTGCTAGTAACTTAACAAAAGTATATGATCAACGAAAAAGTTTTTATGCAATTTGGAAGCTGGTACACTTTACATTAATAAGGTATACTTAATTCCAAATTTAAATTTAAATAACTTGATAAAATTACAATTTTAAGTGAAACTTGTCCTGTATAACCTTTCTCAAAGACAAGACTCGGGTTGAATTTTTGAAAAAAAAAAGGAATTATTGGAAAAAAAAATTATTCAGTAACTTGTATTGCCTCCGAGAGCGTTTATGATTGCAGTCATGCGATTTGGCATGGAGTTAATCAACGTCATTATGAAGTGTTGTGGAATGTTCTCCCATTCCTCCTCGATGGCAACTCTCAGCTCTTCCAAAGTTTGTGGTGCTGGTTGGTGAGCTCGAACACGCCTCTTTAATTCGTCCCATAGACGTTCGATGGGATTCATATCAGGGCTCCTTGCTGGCCATTCCATTGTCGTGATTCCAACATCATGAAGGTATGCCCTGACGATTCCTGCAGTGTGCGCTCTTGCATTATCATGCATAAAGATGAAGCCTTGGCCTACAAATCCAGCATATGGCATCACATGAGTCTCTATGCAATGGTTAATGTATCGACGGGCATTTAGTGTTGGTAGACGTGGTCCTGTCACAACCTCTAGCCCAGTTTTACCATCGGCAGATATTCCTCCCCAGACTATCCACGAGCTCCCGCCATAACTCACTCTCTCTTCAATACAACACTGAACAAAGCGCTCTCCCCGCCTTCGGTAGACCTTCCTCCTTCCATCATTACCATAAAGCATAATCTTAGTCTCATCAGTAAAGAGTACCTTGCTCCATTGGCGTTGAGTCCAATGCAAATGTTCGCGTGCAAACTGTAAGCGCGCCATTCGGTGAGCTCTTGTCAGTTTCGGCCCGTTGGCTGGCTTATGTGGGCTCAGACCACGTTCTTTAAGTCTTTGTCTAATTGTTCGCGCGGAAACAGCCACTCCATGAAAGTCTCGAAGCTGTTCTTGGATCTGTACAGAGGTGAGGTGACGATTTCGTAAACTGGTTGTCGCGATAAATCGATCCTGTCTTTCTGAAGTTACCCGAAATCGCGGTCTTCCTGGACGGCGCACGTATACACCAGTGTCGAGGTATCGATGGTTTACCCTTTGCACAGCAGAACGGCTTAAAGCAAGCTGTGATGCTACATCGCGCTGACTTCGGCCCGACTGTAGAAGCGCCACAGCTTGCGCGGCTAGAAGAGGCGGTGTATCCATAATTTTAACGTTTAAATGGCTCAAATTAAAAAAACAACAATTTTACGATGTCTTAATTTCAAAACAATTACGGTGAATTCAAAATTATTTAGATCAACTTTTCTTTTCAAAAGAATGCACTAATTTTGATTTTGTTTCGTTTTTCCATTTGATAAATTCAAAATTGGAACAACAGCACTTCAAAATCATTATGAATATACCAGCATCAAAACTGCATAAAAACTTTTTGATTAACTTAAGAATATTTTTATGTTCTATGTAAATACACATAAAAATGTAGGGTGGCTCGATTCATGTGTCCGGAAGTGTATAAGGAGTCCCGACGTAATAGTAAAACAACTTTGGAAGCTAATCAACTTTACTTCGTCAATTATAACAATAATTAGATATTAATACGCCGGAGCGTGTCACTCGAGGTGCGCGTACGAGACGAGCGGGAAGCGTGTCTGTGTGTTGCCGTCCGCGCCGCCTGGTGGTGTTTTTAGGCAACTCCACGCAGCGAAACGCTGCGTTCAGCTAACAGTACCCTAAGTGTAAATTCAAGGTATCAGCTACCTACATACCAAATATCATAGAGTGGTTGGTGAGCTCAGTGATGGAGGCTGGCGGGCCGACTCTCAGTTGTAGTTGTCATCTTGGGGTACTGGTCTGCTTGCTTTATTAATATCTACATATTCGACATTATTTAGGATTTGACCATAGCGCTATTTGGATCGACATCCCGCGTTTAGTGCTTGATTTTTGTATGTACCTGGTTCTGTATTTTATTTATTCTTATAAATGTACTTATACATTGTAACAAACAAGTGAAAGAAAAAATTGCTAAATGACAAAAAAAGCCTAAACCCGGTTTCTTTCGCCATTTCATCATATAACGTAGTTTATTTTCTTTATACATATATACAAATTGTAAATGACAAGAATGCCTGTGAAGGTCTAATTTCTGAAATAAACGATTTCATTTCATTTCATAAAAAATGGCCCTGCCATTAGAGCATGAAGAGGTAACTAAAACGAGCTTGACTTGATTTCAATAGATTTTAGACTGAACAACAGACTGTGATGTGTTTGCTAGTCGATGGGTGATTGTGTGTCGGTAAGTCGGGAGGGCTTGAGGTTTTGCGAGGAGATGTATGTGAGAGACAACAGAACTGTGAAATGTTAAATGTACCCATGTTACTTGTTGTTATTCCAATTTGTATTGTTTGAATATCACGGTGTCTTAGTATGTACTTATACTGTGTATATTAAATGATTGAATAAATAAATTAAAAAAATACGTGAATAGACACGAAGGTCTCATCAACTCTCAGTAAAATATTTTAAATTCTCTTTTATTTTTAATTTTGATCACGTTTAACGTGATCCGAAGCCTTTCTCAATATAAAAACTTCAATTTAACCCTCAAATTAACTTTTTTTCTAAGCATACCTTAACTTCGAATACCATACAAAAAAAGTCCCGAGATCGTCCAAGCGCATCGTCTTCCAGGCGGGTGCCTCTCCCACGAACCAAGTTTACTGCATCCGGAGTTGTATAACCAAATATATAAGTACAGAACTTCAAATCAATTATTATGGAAAGATTTATGAAACTACTCTTCGTATCGACAGGGCCGGTGGTCGAGTGGCTAGCAATGGTTACTTTATCCCAAGGGCCGCGGGTTCGAATCCTGCGCAAGGCAAACATTTGTGTGCATGAACATGTCTGTTTGCCTTGGTCTGGGTGTTTTTTATGTATACTAAGTATTTTATTATTATTATTATTTTTAAAACAGTAAATTATTTTATTGGTAAAATACATAACTAAATAACATGAATTTAAATAAAATTAATTAAAACTAAACTAACAATAAAAACTAAAAATAAGCATTAAAAAGACATGGTCCCTCTGTGGCAGGGTGGCCAAAATGCTAGCAGCGTTACCTCGCTGAACGGCGATAGATATCCGTTGAGCGAAGTAACTGCCAGCCTTTGGGTCACCAGTGGTTTTTCGCAGCCTTTTTGCGATGTCCCTAAAAATAAATGATACTAAGTATTTATTTACAAAAAAAAGTATTTAAGTATATTTATCAGCAATCTAGTACCCATAGTACAAGCTTAGTTGCTTAGTTTGGGACTACATGGCGTTGTGTGATTCGTTCAAGAATATTTATGAATATTTATATATATATATATTTTTTTTATACTACAAAGTTGGCAAACAAACCATGCGACTCGCCCTATCGTAAGCATCACCTAAGCCTACAGACTATAGACACTTGCAATACCGGAGGTATCACTTATGCGTTGCCAACCCTCCCAACCCAAATGGAGCTCTGGAGACCTTACTCACCGTAGGAACACATCATGGCCTAGACCAATGCTATTTGGCTACGATTTTCTGTAAGGTGGAGGTCCTTCCTCAGACGGGCTGCTCCGATTTGAGCGGTTTATCCGCTGTGCCCTACCTCTCTTAAAATTATTCTTAGTTGTACTGTAAGATCGATAATATTTCTCATGAACTTAAGATATTATGTGCATTAAAGTATTGAGATACTGGATAATATTACAAATGAATAGATGTGGAATAGTAGCATCTGATGACGTTGAGTGTGGTTGAGTGTTACACAATTTGCATTTTGAAATGCAACCGGCTCGTTCACTCGTGAATCCTGTAATTACTGTTTAAACCCTTTGTCAATCGTTTTATTGTTGACAGATTTCAAAGGTGTCCATTACTGTCTTGAAATTATCGATATTGTGTTGTGATCGAAATATTAAATCTATTTAAAGAGGAAAGATTTGATTGTTTGGTTGCATTGAATAGGCTCCGAAACTACTGGACCGATTTCAAAAATTCTTTCACCAGTAGAAAGCTACATTATCAGGGAGTGACATAGGCTATAGCTTTTCCTGAAATTCAATGTGGTTCCCACGGGAACGGGTCCGGAACTTCACGCGGACGAAGTCGCGGGCAAAAAGCTATTAAATAAATTCTATGAAGCCTATGTCCAGCAGTGGAATTCTTGTGGCTGAGATGATGATGATGATGATGAAATAAATTCTACACAATTCACACAGCGCCATCTGGTCCCAAAGTAAGCTAAGTTTAACCTATAAGTTATGGGTACCCGACAACGGATATATTATTGTAAAACGTTATATAAGACATAGAAAACATCCAGACTCGAGAACAAACACATCCGCACCCTCTGGTGTTGAAGGTAGGGTCCACTACTAACGCACCACCGGGATATCAATTTCAAAATATCTCAATTACAATATCAACTTTCCCAGCCATTGGCAATTGCATAAGTTAAGTGAGAAAGAAATATTGTTTAGAGTGAGACGGCATTATCGGTTCAACGATCCCTTGGACCTGTCCGACCGGCACTGAACTTGTCCCGATAGGCCATAAAACAGTTTCGTAAGTTCTAATGTATTCATTAAAAAAAAACAATACGCAGATACTCGCTTTTTTGATGCAAAAGTTATTTAAAAAAAAAAGTTTTTAATAAAAAAATAAAATTGTCAATATAACAATTAAAAAAAGAAATAAGCACATTATCTTTTCATAATATAAAATGACACACATGGATACATTAATAGATAGAGTTATTCAAAATTAAAGTTTATTTGTATCCTAACTTTTTCAAAATTCCACAAAAACCAGACAAAAAATTAAACGCCAAACTAAAACCTATTAAAAAATAAACATAGTAGGTTAGCACTTAGGGCTCTGTATCCGCCACAGGGTACACCTTTAATTCTAACTAATTATTTTTAATGAAACTGAACTAAACTGAACGTTACAACATTTCCCATAGAAAACGAAAAATAAAAAACCGCACTAAAAGGAGTCACATACAATTAAGTGTGTAAAAATGACAATCGACTTTCTTTCGTTCCCATCTCATGATTATTAACTTATAATTTCACTGTACCACTCTTAACACAATACAATAAGGTTCATTATATACTTATTGTATATTTTCACATTGGTATGTGTTTTGAAAAGTAATATAAAATGGTTTGTTGATGTGATTTCGGTGGTTCACGGCTCTCTTACGAATACATAAGTAACTAATTTGTTTTCTTTTAATTGTGTGAATTTTCTCACGGCCAGTGTCATTGACACTGAAAAGTACCTAATTAGGGTTTTATAATTGAAGGGTTTACGCAGGTGAAGCAACGACCGCGAACTCAAACTCGTCTGTCCTTGGGATATAGCCCTCTATAGTCGATTGAGCCCACGGGATTAATTGACAAATTGAATATTTTTATTTATTTTGCTTTTGTCGCTTTTGTGAATTTGCTCAAAATTATTAATTTGTAAAGTAAATGAAACACAGACACTGAAAGAAGAAAAACTGAAAAAAGATAGCTTGAGATTTCACGTGGAGTAAAAATTTTAATCTTTCCTTGCTTCGGAGGGCACGTTAAGCCGTCGGTCCCGGCTGACAGTCGTTAAGCCAGGTCGGTGGCTTTCGGGCGGCTTGAAAACACCGACCTCTGCCAATCCGCATTGGAGCAGCGTGGCAGAGTACGCTCTAGTCCACTTCGATTGAAGGGAGACACGAATCCCTGCAGTTTTTTAATGCGTTTAAGAAACTGGTCATGTTTTGATTATCAGCTTGATGTGCTGCGTGTACGGCTTGTTTGCAACCTCATAAAAAACAGCGTAAACAAACAACGGCATATAATTAATAACAATGTTGTTATCGGGACATAAATCTGTCGACATTTATGAGATGCCGTTAAACAAGAGCTTGGGAATAAAGACAGTTATTCACTTCCGACAAGTTTTACTGTTTTCTAAGAGTTCAACGTTTAACTTAATAATTTTTAATTGATTGTCTTCATAGGAATACCATTCACCCGACATTGGCAGTGATTTGTGCAACATTGGTGCGCCACAGACGATGGGCCATCTCCTACCCTGTCCGGTCCGAGTTGTCCACTGACTGCACCTTAACAGATTTGTGGAAGGCCACGGATAATGCCATCTTACTGGCTTAACATCTTGACAGTAGTGTGTAGAATTTGATTTGTCATTGACACGAAAATAAGTAGAACTGATTGCTAACTGACGAACACATCTTCACTGATCAGCGACTACACAAAACCACTGTTAAAAATTCCGGAGTAATTTCTAGTATACATTTGAGGAGCTTGATGGCGTCGCTGTGTGTCGCACTCTAAACGATCACGAAAGTTAAGCAACGTCGACCCTAGCTAGTGTTTGGATAGGTTTCGTTATCGAGCTTCTCCCTACTCCCTACTCCGGTGTGCTATTTTACAACCGCTTGTACAGTCAAGAGCAGGTCGACCTTTACATGTTGGACTTTGTACCATTCTTAAGTTCTATGTCATAAGAGCCAAAATTGTACTGCAAGTGTAAAGCTCAACGTGTTCTTGACTGTACCCCATTACACAGCATTTCATTTATCATCATTGAACTGAAGGTTTTCATAAAAAGCAATGAACTTCAATAGTTCCTAATATTGACTCCAAACACTCCAATTAACAAATAACTGCAATAAATTAGCCCTAATTGATAACTCACGATTTTTTTCCAATCGATTAACGTATCGATACAAAATGAATCGATAATCACTAAATGAATACTCGGATGTTGAATCGATGAATGCTAATAAACGTTTTTTTTTTCAGGTAAGTGGACTTGTGATTCAACTTCTATCAATGAGTAAGTAAACCGGGGGCAAACATTAATGAGATGGCATTTATGTATGTCTCGAGTCTGGATGTTTTCTATGTATACTCGTCTAAGTATTTACAAAAAAAACACCTAGTATCTTTAGTACAAGCTTTGCTGAGTTTCAGTCAATTCGTTTATTCTAGACTACTATTAAACCCTATTCTACTAGGGTTCAGTAGTACTAGGGTTCACTCGATTTCTATAAACTACCACCATTTCGGAAAAAAGAAAAATCACCACCGTTAAAAAAAATGACGAAAACCGGACTGGTTGATGTTGTGTGATTGGTTAAAGAATTCTTATTGAATATTTATTTATTTAAATGTCTGACACAGTGTAAAGACAGATAGACGACAAATAAATTGAAAAACGATAGCAAAAATATTAAATTACTTTTAACAAATTGTGCACGCAATTACTTATCAAACGGAACTCAACGAGAATCCATTAAGGCATGTCCCTTTCCGCTCATCTGTACCACTTTAAACCCATAAAGCTGATAGGTTACGTGGATTTTGCATAACCCAACTTTAGAATTTCCGCTGCCATCTTGCATAACTCAATATCATATTCTGAATAAATTGGTTTCGGTTGATTAATGAAATTAAACGGAATTCCATCTAGGCCTCTGCTAGCACTTTCTCTAGATATATGCTTTATTTACAACCAGCTGCCCGGCCCGGCTTCGCCCGGGTACTGTTTCGTTTTTTTTTCAATCTTTCTGAGAGATTTTCTTAATATTTTTTTCCGTAAGAACCTTGTACAGAGTATTAGAAAACTACAAAAAAAAAATCAGCCAAATCGGTCAAGCCGTTTTCATGTTATGTCGTGACAACGGAAAACGGGTCTCATTTTTATATATATAGATATACACACACAACAGGAGAAAGAAATAATAAGACATTGATACCTTACATACTAGTGTATTAGGAACAAGGTGGCCTTATTGCTAAAAGCAATCTTTTCAAGGCAACCATAGGGTAACGACGAAAGAAAGAAATCTATGATTATGTATCGTATTATAAAAAAATATTTGTGAAACCATGTTGAAATCCCTAAATATAAATTCTCATCTTGTGAGCGAGCAGAGAGAATTATCAAGCATTGAGACGGTTTTGCAATCTATATTATTGGAATCAAAATAGTAAACAACACAGCTTTGGGTCCTAATAACAAAAAACTGTAGTGCTCGGCAATCGAGCTTCATTCACTTGATTTGCCATCTCTCTAGGTTATGCGTTCTGTTGCAAGTTGCTGTCTCTAGTTGCTAAGGAGGGAAATTGATGATTTTATAATAAAGATGTTTTATGTCAACATCAATTTTAGCACAAATTAAATTTCAATATGGCCACCGTAAAAAGTAACGGTGTAAGAAAACTGTTAGGACACGGTTAAAATATGTAATGAACAGTTAATTCATTTACTTTGACAACAAAACAAATTACAGTTGTATGGGCTAATCTCTGGATCTACTGAACCGATTTTGAAAATTGTTTTACCAATAGAAAGCTGCATTATTCGTGAGTGTCATATTCTAATATTGAGTGCGTCATATCAGTCGATCAGCAGCGGAGCTTCGGTTGCGTAATTTCGGCATACGATACAATACAAAAACTCTTTATTGCACCAAACACAAATTACAATAAACATGGACAATTTATTAATAACAGAAGTATACAATACAATAGAGGGCATAGTTTGTTTAGACTACATTTATGTCGATGATTTTAGTATACGCATAAACTTTTTTTATCGTTCACCGCTCATCTAGCGCTATGTGTGAATAAGACTGGCCGTAAAGCAGCCTAAAAAAAAATTATGACAAGTAATTGATGAACAAAACAAATGACAAAAAGTCATCAGAAGATTGTGTAACGTATAATTAAATAATTTGAAATTCGAAAAAGAGAACGTCGGTAATATTATGTCGTGAATATTAATGTTGATTTGTGTCCAGTGTCCACTTTACTATTCTGGCATTGTACTAGAGAAAGTGCCATTTTCTATAGAATCATTCTAATGTTTATTTCTACGACTATTTCTATGAGTCACTTTCAATTTAATAGTGTCTTTTTTTAATTCTTATATCTCATAATGACACTTATGTAATACTTATATAATTTAATATTTGCTTACTTATTAAATAATATTAGCCCAATGGCGAAACGGGTGTCAAAATGAGTAAAGTGAACACTCCAATACAATTGGAATGTATTTCAAAATCTCGATCTGTTTTTTTGTCCCGCGCATCTTCGTTTCCTTTTTCCAAAGGGATTTTTGTAAAATATTTATATTATTATGTATTATACATTATAATCTTTTGTATAAATTAATTAAATTATACGTATATTTTGTCTTGAATCACTCTATCTATTTATTGCTTTGCTGAACTCTGAACTGCATTAAAATCCGTTGAGTAGTTTTAAAAAATCTAATGGAACATACGGCGAATCGACTTCACTTTTAACCGACTTCTATACTAATAGTAATGTAAAGATGGGTAATTCAGCGACTGACACCACGAAGGATTGGAACCATGGTGTCAATCGCGGAAGGACTCTTTTTGAATTGACTGATTGACACCATGGTGTCAGTTAACACGTTGCGTAGTCGGTGACTACATTTTGATGAACATTTCAAACGAATAAATCTGAATGTATTTCTTAAAAGGTAAAGTTAAATATGCAAGTATCTAATCCTATTATGATGTTCCAAATGATCAACAAAGTTCAAGACCTTTTTGAAATGTCATGGGACATTTAGAGGACTTTAAAATATAAATGTACTAACTGTACCCGTGACTATGCCTGCGTATATTTTCTGTATGGGCAAAATAAGTTACATACAACCACTTTTAAAGTTTAAATTCAAACAAAAATTTCCCATACAAACTTACACCCCACTATTCATTTCACCCCACTTTAAGGGATGATTTTTGGGATAAAGAAATTTAGTTGTGCCAAAATTTGTTGTGCGTGCAGTTGGTCCAACAGGAACAGCGGTAATATTCTAGGTTCTTTCTCGGGTCTCCATATCCCCCAATGCCAAACATCTCAATCAGTTCGGTCGTTTTAACGTGAAGAGGTTAAATAAAAGTCAAAACGGCATAACGTAACTATTTAGTAATCTGTGGCTTAACCGAAGAGAAGGCTTATACTGTAGAGGCTAGAACAGACAGGCAGAGTTACTTTCGCATTATATTTTAGGATTTAGACTCGCTTATTCGAAACTATAATATCTATTTAGACTTGTTATGTTGCCTACACGACACGGCTTCATTTGCATAAACCCACCCACAGACACGTGTTATGACAACTTTTTATAAAATGCCGTTTTTTTTTTGCTTAGGTATAAGTATATTAAAAGTATGTAGTATGCATATAAAATATATATTTTAATACATAGAAAACACTTAGATTAAAGATGGTATTTGTGTTTGACAAATACCATCACATAATTTATTTGTCCCGAGTGGGAATCGAACCTGCGTCCTCTGATCTGATGCCGAAAGTAGGATCACTATCACTACCGCACCGGGCTGACAATATCAAATTGAAGTATGTAGAATTTATATTGTATGTATCCGGCTCGAAGGACCATGAATATCACAAACTCACTAAGGTACACTTGAAGTGAATTGAGTACTATGAATGAGTAACGTATTTTACAAACACTATTTGGCACAATTTCAAAATGTGATTCAATGATGACGTGTGGCGTCTGCAAGACTCCGCAGGACACGTCATAATCACACGCATCTTTAAAGAGGGATTACTCAGATGTGATTGACTGAACCCAAATTTAAAACATTTGTGTGCATGAACATGGTCTTGGTGATTTCTAAGTATAATAAATAAGTATTTATTTACAAAAAAAGCCTTTATGTATATGTATTTATTAGCAATCTAGTACCTAGCTTTTAGTTGCTTAGTTTGGGACTAGATGGCGTTGTGTGATTTGTTAAAGAATATTATTTATTAATTATTTTCAATTTATTTCACTCTGATTTTACTGTACTGTACTCTCCATGCAGAATCGCCGATATCGGTCGCGGGGTCAGTCACCCTGGTGTATTTTAGTGTCAGACTAGGCGCGGCTAACGGGGAACCCGGATGCGAGATGGTATTCATACACTATTTACCTAGATTTAAGAATAACCTGTTATGAAACTGCTTAATGAAAAATTTTCTACAATCGGCTATGGGTCTCAAATTGAAGGGGGATTAGAGCATACTCTGCCACGCTGCTGCATCCAATGCGGATTGATGAAAGCTAATTTTCAAGTCACACATTATTTTTGTTATCATTTATTTTATTTACTGTTTACAAGTTTTTTGAGGCATTGTTAGTCAAGTTTCTTTTTTACTTACATTTTTTCGCTACACAATGTAAGTAGGTACCTATGATATTTAGTTTTATGCTTCCTTGCAGCAATTTCATTATTTGTCAACCTTGCTTTCATGGTCATTATAAATTGCCTTATTTAATAATAATATTATTTTTGTGTCAGCTATTCTAATTGACACCGGTTCTAAATTAAAATATGTATGCCTTTAGGCAACTTTTACAGTAGCACAGTATTAATTAAATAAATACTTTTGGAGCAATTACAGAACGCCATCTGGTTCGAAACTTAGCAAAATTTTTACTATGGTTACTAGGCAGCAGATGTTCTTTTTGTCAATAAAATAGACACATACAAACATTATTGATCAATGTTCGTTCGCTAATTGGCTACCGGTTTCTAGCCTTTCTATTCCGTCTAATATCTTTCTGATTAAATTCGTGATGAGATCGAAGACAGTTGTGGTTACATGAGCTTTACTGTTTGTCAGTGTAGCTGGTAAAATACCTATAGTCACTGTTGATAATCCGCCAGCTACAGAATACAGGACACAGCGATGGTAATGTGACGCTTGACCTGATCAAATTTTTTTTAAATAGCAATTTATTTTCACTGCTGAGCAAAGGCTAGCCTTTCTTTCTCCAACTATCCCTTTCTGCTGTTTCTTCTTCCCAGTTGTTATCGAATTCCGTCAGTTCGTTTGTCCATCTCTTTCTTGGTCTTCCTCTTGGCCTTTCACCATTTGGTAGTGGCGTCTGCCTATCGGTCCGAGTGTATTCGGCTAACATGACCCGCTCAGTCCTATTTTAACGATTCTTTAATAAAGCTAATTTACATTATTATCTTAACAAAAAAACTCGAACGGAATTTCAAAAGTGAAAACATTATTAAACCGGAGATGCTTCACGGCGAGTGATTACAAGCGTATTGTGACACACTTACCAAGTTTGCCCAAAACATTGTCGTGCCGGAACACGACCATTACCACACCCGTGATTCATTTTATAGGACGATAGGTACCATTGTAATAAATTGTAACTTTGATTAGTACCATTGAACAAGAGCAAGTCCTAAGTTTCTGGCTAGTTCTTCTCAGTACAAATCTGCCGTCTGAACAAATGTTAAGATTCGAACGAGCTGTATTAGGTCTATATGAATAAAAATAGTCCTAGTGTGTTCCGAATAGGAATAAGACTGCAGTTCTCTGGATATTGGGTACACCCCTCCCAATTCACTCTTTCTCTTTGGCAGGGTCTATCTTTCAGAATCACAATTTGCAGAAGGTGTAGCATTGTCTCGTCAACGTCATCAGCAATCGATTTCACATTGTCAGCGAGGAAAACCGTTGCTTGGATATTTATGTGTCCAATCTCCGAAACTTCAAGATCTATTTTGACGGGACTTCACTGATAGATACGTTAATACGTATTAAGCAGCCCAGCCAGGCTGCAGCAGCCAATCCGATGTATAATACGACCTCCGTGGCGTAATGGTTACCACGCCAGACCGCCACCGAGGAGGTCCCGGGTTCGATCCCCGGTCGGGTCATGATGAAAAACGAACTTTTTCTGATTGGCCTCGGGTCTTGGATGTTTATCTATATATATATGTATTTGTTATAAAATATAATATCGTTGAGTTAGTATCCCATAACACAAGTTTCGAACTTACTTTGGGGCTAGCTCAATCTGTATGAATTGTCCCTATATATTTATTTATATTTATAATATCCCATGCAATTTCGCGCTCTAGCCTAAATGGATCCATGGAGGACAGTTATTAAGCCAAGCTGATGGCCGTCAGGCGGCTTGAAAACTTGGTCTCTGCCAATTCTCGGAGCAGCGTGGCATAGTGCGGTGTAATCCCCTTCGATCAAAGGGAGTAGTGTAGTGGGATGATTATGGGTTGATAGGCGAGACGACGATGAGTCGCAGCTAAGAACTTCTCGACTTCCTCACGTATCAAATGCCTGGTTGCCGCAGCCACGCTTCCTGGTGCGTTATAAACCTAAATTACAAAAAGCTTCCTTGGCTGGCTCCATTTAAACTGCCGGATCTCACAGGAACTGCTAAAGGGCATTCACTTCAGCAATTGGATAATTTGTAGTTACGAAGGGACCCTTGCTTTAACTGCAAGACAAATTGGCGGTTAACTGCAACGCTGACCCTTTAATTGATAGTTAATTCTTGGAATTATTTCCAAGTATCTTTGTACGTTTCACTCTCCGCTTTCATAAGATTTCTATATTTTCTAGTTAAAATATCTTATTTTCAAACCATTTAATAAGTACAGTGCAGCAATGAAAGAGACGACTAGGGGATAGAATAAAGATTTTTATGCAAATTCTGTAAGCATCGTTATGAAACTTCGTTATTACATAGTACAATATTAATACTATTGATAAATAAAAATTCGAGTAAATCCCTTCACGCAATATTTAGAAAACTTGAATCATAATTTTGTTAATCAGATTCTTGTTCTGCTTGCCCTGCCCGTTTCTTTCTTTCTTTTCGTTACCTTAAGGTTGCCTTGAAAAGATTGCTTTTAGCAGTAAGGCCGCCTTGTTGCTAATACACTAGTATGTAAGATTTTTATGTAATATTTCTTTGTGCTGTTGGATGTGTATTGCAAATAAAATATATTCTATCTATCTATCATATTTACTCACCTGCTCATCTCTTTCATTGGCTGACTTGTCAATTTCATATATTGTAATTTAATAACATTTTGTACGTATATTTCGTAATTTTAGCTAACTCTATTAGCTGACTATTTAAGTCAACAAAAATGCACTTACTGCATATTCGTCAGCATGCAGCAGTATCAAATAACCTCAATGTGGTCAAAGCTGTGCAAATATATTGTAATTTAATAGTATAGTTGTCTCTTTTTAACCTTGATGCATATAGGGTGTTATAAGTTTTAATTGAGGCATCCTGCTCCCAAACAGAATTACTAAATGTGTTTTTTTTCTAAATGTGTTTTTGTCTAGACGTTAAGACGTTTGAACATTACAAATTTTCCGATGCCGTAGTATACTGTTGTCGAAATCAAGCTACCCAATCCATTAAAAAAAAGTTTCAAGTTTCAGCATTAAAATTTAAAAAACATTGGATTCAATTTATTCCTTTGCTGTTGATTTAGGCAATTTTAATGTTGGAAAGTAATCTAGCTACTAATCTAGTACATTATATTTTTTGCTATATTTCATTAATTAATTAATTCACACAGCAGCGCAGGGCCATCCGGTCTCATAGTAAGTATTATGAATATACAAAATTGAACTCAATAAATCTACCTGAGACATAAAACTCCGTCGTCGTCCGCCTGCGCCCGCCAAACCGGTTCTGCTGACGTGCGAATTCCCAAAAGGCAACATTTTTTGAAAGTTGATTTCGCCGGAGACTAGAAAACATATTTTGTCGTTTAAAAAGAAACATTAGCAAACAAATTCTTACTGGTAATCATCATAATGATGAATGAATCTATATTACTGGAATCAAAGTAGTAAACGACAGTTCACAGTTTAAAAGTAATGTAACATACCGTGGTACTCGGCAGTTACTTGATCTTCACTTGATTTGCCATCTCTCTAGGCTATGGTGGTTTACGTTTCATGTCTCTCACATAGTTGCTAAGGAGGAAAATCCTACTCCGTCTAATAATTTTCTGATTAAATTAGTTTTTTACTTCCAAGACAGCTGTAGTTTATCCCCCGGAATATCAATCAGCTTCAGCGTCAATCTGAGATCGCCAATTTTGATCAGCTTTACAGGAGTAGGAATATATGGACGTAAGATGAATGAATGATGTGGTCGAAATATTCAACCTCTTGCAAGAGTTAAAGACGTGAATCGGTATCCATCACAGTGTATTGCACGATACTGAATACAATCGAAATTTCTACAGAGGATATTAACAACATTGTTTTTTATCCATCACAATACATGTAGGTAGGTGTGACTGTATCAGATCTTACTGTTGATTAAAAGTCACGTACATTGAAGGACCTAAAGGCAGTTACATTTTAGATACATTGTAAGTATTGACAGAACAAAGACGTTTTGCACGAAGGTCTTAAAATATTATCCTTTCGAAGAGCACGCAATGGTACAAAATAAGCAAAAACATAGAAAAAATGCATAGATGCTAGAGAAAGGAATACAAAAAAACATTTCACATGAAACATTATCTCCAATTGACAATTAAAGCGATATATTTCTTTGTTGTGCGAATATCACCTTTTTGCTTGTCTTCGAAGACATTATCTCAGTAATTATAATTTAATAACGATAACTCTTATACTTATAACATTAAACTTAATAGGTTTTATTTTCATTAACATTAAAGAGATCTATTACAGTTGCCTCCACCACTTTTTCTTATAAATGCCAACTATTCATTGTTAACAAAAGCATCGTCAAATCTGCTCACAAGATGTGCAACTTCCCTTCCCTTGTTTTGTTTTCTCACTTCATGCACATGTGCTTAATTAAACATGACTCCAGACAATGATACTATGCAATGAATAGATACGATAGGATATATTTACAAACGAGGAAGATTGTTTACATAAAAAACGTGTAACATTAACAATACGAGAAAAGAGAGGATGAAAGCGATAACTAAAAATGCTATTCGCAAGTGACTTACAACATCTACCTTTTTAAATATATCAATATTTTTTAAACAATTCGATACTTCCTACTCAACTACTCTACTTTAATTTAACGCTGTTCTTGATCAACGGTGGGCTTGTTCTTAATTTTTTTTAAACAATATAAGGAAACAAAAAAGAATGCCATTAAATTATCTACTTTACAAATTCCCTTTTTCATTTCTATAAGGGCAAGTATTAATCATTATGGCCTTCAAAGTTATTTTTAGCTGCAGGACGTTCACTCATTACAGAATCAAGTAGCAGTTTAAAAATTCCATACCTCACATCAATGGGTTCCAAAACATTGACTTTGTGAAGCCCTCCAGGCTTACTCTTGAATATGATCGCAATTTCAGTTTAAAAGTAATTTCAATTATCAGTTTTTCACAAATAAGTGCAATGTCGCGACAAAATGTCGTTTAAAAATGTTGTTTTTTCTTAAACATTACACTCGAATGCGACATGTCAGTCGGTATGTCACATGTCGCCTGTCATTACCACTTTTAGACCCCAGGGTAAATATAAAAAAATGAGCTAGAAATTTAAAAATAACTTTTGACTTTTAGGTCTTTGGAAATAACCAGTTTTAAACAGAGCAATAGATCTGATTAATGCTACCTTAGATCTAATTAGTATGCTAATAATGTATTGATCAAACTTATGATGCTTTTGTATGTTGCTATGATTGATTTTGCGCTAATTTACATTGGCCTTGTGATCATTTAGAATGTTTCTTAACTCTTAAGTAACCTGTGGGTTATATTTTATATTTCGTTCCGTCGTGATGTTATTATTATCTTCGCCTTTGTCTTTATTTTTGGTTTCCTGCTTTAAAACTGCGCCGCTATCCGCATCGTCATGGTTCTGTTTATTCGTCTTTGCTTAACGGTGCTTATCGAAAACGTGACTTGATCTTAGATAAACTTCGCTTATCTTCTTATTTGACAAGCATTTTACTTCTAACAGTTACAAACACAGCTATTGTGGTGTCACTTCGTGCAATTTTGATAACATCTTTCTATCTTGCAACTTATTCTGATAATAAATGAAATATGACTACCTACGTAAAATTCTATCCGAATGCTAACAGTAAACCGACCCAAGGGTCTAGAAGCAAAAAACGTTGTACAAAAGCACAACTGGGAGTTATTGGGCACAACTGCATAACCGCAGCCATTCATAAGCGAGGAAACGAGACGAACTGGCGGATAGGAGAAAACGTCTGCATGCCTGAGAGAGTGAGGGAGATTGCATTCCGAGCGCGCATAACATCGCCGGCGCCCGCGCAGCCCGCGCCGCTCACTAACCCAGGCGCCGCACACCGACGCGCCCGCGTGCTACACTCCAAGGAAACACGGTTACCGAACTTTCGTGACAGCTCTTCATACAAACCGTTTTGTAATCGATTAATTCGATTATTCGACATAAGTGCAAATGACGACACAAAAATTGTGACCAAAATTTTAGTGATCCTTTAGTGAGGTGTGATTTGATTTGTGTATTGAGTGCACCAGACTGTAAAGGAGAAGAGCCGAGGATACTTTCACTGGACTGAAAGTTGGAAAACATTCTTTCGGATAACTTCTTAAAAAGGAAACAATTTCAATTCATACGACAATCAGGTAAACTTTGACATACAATTTATAACGGCATCTAGACATAATAATAAAGTATTTAATAATTAAAAAAACAATATTGTTGACGCTTACAATACATACTAAACCTACCTTTGATTTTATCTCGATAGATATATTATTAGATTTTTATCAACACTTATATAATTTTCTTTGTTACATGTCATGGAAAATATTTTGAACATAATCTTATTTATTTTGAATACACGCGTTGTTCTTTTTGCTAAGTCCACTTAATCACATGATATGAAGATTTGGACATACATTTTCTATCTGCAAACGCAATGTTCGAGCACCATTCCATCATAAAAAGTTACCATCACTATCTGTTTCTTTTACCGTTTTGAAACCTTTTATGTCTCCTAGAATACCATCAGTAATGTGTCAAACCGTCGGCTATGAACTTTGTGCATCTTAATTTATTTATTTGCACTGGAATCTAATTATTATATCAAAGAGCGACTCTCTGACCAATTAGAAAATACAATCAACAAAAGTCTTAAAATTTGCAATAAACAGGTCCTTTTTATTTATTACCTTCCATTGTTATGTTCTTAATATTATAATTTTTGAGGAGCTTCTTCATCTGCAAAAGGATTTCTTACCTGATTACCAGGACATACCTGTATGCCTAACGTGTTGCTACCTATCTCTAAAAAATCTAAAAAAAATCTTAACAGATCAAAAACTTGTTTACTATTACTTCTTTATATGCCTAAACACCGTTACTTTTTTAAGCTGGAATTTCTTCAACTTGTTTTATTCGTTCATTGACTTCGTCTTTATTAATTAATGCTACTGCTTTAGTTAGATGTTGCGCGTATTAAAAATTTTACACGCCAGTTTAGCGACAACACTAATTGGGTTTAAAAATCTCAAGCTCCGTGCTTCGTACTGTTGTTGATAGATAAATGGCCGTCACAATGTTTACGTATCTCTCTCACCAAGGAGGCTGCACACCGTCCGGCAACGTGTGCAAGCCTGACCTGATCAATACTTGCTATTCCACCTTTTCATTCGTTGTGAGTTCAGACAGCTGAAGTTTCTCCCCCAGAACGTCAATAAGCTTCATTGCTTATTGTCAATCTGAGGTGGCCGTTGTTGATCCTGAGTCTACAGGAGACACAAGTATGAGAATATGTGGTAAGCTTGTCCCGTGTGCAAACCTGAAGAGAAAATATTCGCGTTCGAAAACAATCACGCATTTACTTTTGCTTTTTGTCTTGGAGCTAAATTATGTAAAATGTTTCTCTTGTATATACATAGCAACATAGCATATACATAGCAGTACTCGTAATTTGTTTTCATTACTAAAACGTCTACATTATTCATTTACTTCTTCACCCTGACCATCAACTGCGCTTCAACAAATACCTTGAAAATAGTGACATCAGCTAAACAGTAGTTGACACCATTTGGCGGAATGACACAAAGAGAAGAATACTTTTGGTTAATAGTAAATTATGGTTGCTTTTATAAGTAAATTTCAATAATTATCTACACTTTGATTTGTTAAGTCGTGAGTCACGATTTGTAAAGATTTCATGTTTATTGTACCAGGGCCATTTTGTTTTAATTTGTTTCTATAGCGTGAATTCCTTTTATTACTTTCGTTCTTTAGAAACTCATTTAATCCTATTATAGTTTTATTAAATTAGATTTAAAATAATTCAGCTTTCTCCTGTTTTTCTTTGGTTACTTTCTTAAGACTTGATTTATTCTCTTGTGCGTTAAGATGTTGATTCTTACAGTTGTTGATTTTTTCATTTATCAGTTCAATTTGTATTATCACGACTTTATATAATTTCATCATATCATCATCATATCAACCCATAATCATCCTACTGCATGGATACGGGTCTCCCTTCCATCGAAGGGGACTAGAGCGTACTCTGCCACGCTGCTCCAATGCGGATTGGCAGAGGCCGGTGTTTTTCAAGCCGCCCGAAGGCCACCGACTTGGCTTAACGACTGTCATCTACCGATAACAGCCGGGACCGACGGCTTAACGTGGCCTCCGAAGCACGGAGAAGCTCGATATAACGCAACCCATCCAAGCACTGGCTAGGGTCGACGTCGCTTGACTCGCGTGTTCATATTAGAGTGCGACACAAAGCGACGCCATCGAGCTCCTCATTATATAATTTACCTATATTTAAATTCAACAAGTTTGCCTCGAAAATTATTCAAAAAATGTTATCTATTGAAGAAATAAGACTTAATTTACATTTTTGTTGTTTTATGCTGACATATAAGGTATCTTAATTAATTCCGAAATAAAAACAGTATATTTTACAATCTTTTACACTAACACTAGATGCGGATGACGTTAGTGGTGTCGATTGCAGAGACACCTGTAAGTGTCGCAGAAATAGACACACTAGAATGTGCATCATCTTTTATTATCGTGTATACACCATAACACCGTTTTAATTATGTGGAAGTTTACATGTTATTGCAACTGACTGTATTAACAGTCACCGCAGTCTTCCATTAAACGAGTTATATTAATCGATTGAACGTTCACTTATAAACTTCCTTCAATATAATTAGATTTAATTGTGTTAGGAAACACACTCGCCATCAAACGTATTTCGCGGCTCCACAATTTATGGGCTATCGTTAAAACCTGCTATATTCCGTTTATGTTCGGATTATTATCATGAAATGTTTTATGTCTTCAACCTAATTCCACTTACTCATAACGGGGGGTTAGTCTGTAAGTTAAATACGATTCATAATTCCAGCAGACATCAGCCAAAATAATATAATTTTTAAAACTAAAGATACGCGACATCTTTCCAGTCAAACTAACTCAAATTTGTGACATGTGACCCAAGTTGTGGGTCGCAGAATTTACGTTTCATCGCTTCCCTCTCTGCTAAATATAAGAGCTGTGGTCTTGTCGGTTTAGCAACATCCACTTTTCTCTGACTTGTGCCATCTCTTTCACTGCTTATTTCAATGCTTATTTATTTACAATTCATTTTTAAACATATAAATAACATGACTAATATCAAGGCTCCAGGTATATACTTCTAAACTTCCAGGATATCTCTCTCATCTCTCTCTTCTCTCAAATTTGTACTTTGTAGATACAAAGTCACACTCTTTTCCTGCTGTAGCAGCTAATCATATTTGATTGGATTTCTTCCTCTGGAACGTCTATACAACGTTTTTATTGAACAAGTCATCAGTAACCTAACCATATGATTACGAATTATCAACACAGGTTATTGCACTACACATACGGAACATTTTCCTGGGGCAACCTACTTATTATAGTCACCAACCATTCATTAATTGTGGTTATGCTCACTAACACGAAGCACCAATAATAAAATCAGTATGACGGTTTCGTTATACGATGGATTAACGCACGCATTGATCTATCTATATATTTTTTAAAGGAGGTTGCTGAAAATCAGTTATTTGCTCGCCGAGCAAATTATGCTGCGCTGCCTCTGTATCACTGCGGCACACACAAAATTTGTAATTGTCAACTTTCTGTTTACTTGTGTGTGTCAGAGATATGAATAATGATTTATCTACCTATCTGGTTTTTAGTAAATTAAACACAATCTGCATTTGTATATTGCTATTGTCCCGTGCGGGGAACCCTGTGCCCTTTAAGAGTAGAGATTTTGTCAAGTAAACTACAATATGAGCTGCTATAACTTAATTGTGTAACATCACTGACTGATTGACTAACAAATCTATATATATAAAAATGAAACCCGTTTTCCGTTGTCACGACATAACATGAAAACGGCTTGACCGATTTGGCTGATTTTTTTTTTAGAATATTCCTTGAAGTACGAGAATGGTTCTTACGGAGAGAAAAATTTAAAAATTCCCACGGGAAAGCGGGATACACGCAAACGAAGTTGCGCGGGTTTCGCTAGTATATTCATAAAACATTAAATCTCAATGACTTACTAACTTAGAACAAACTACTTGAATCAAAAAAACAGGTAGATAAAGTAGAAGAAGTGCTAAGATCTACTCATTTTTTTCCAAACTTTGTTGAGAATGGGTCTGACGGTGCTGCGGTACTATGCATTGGTTAAAATTTTAGCTACTGATAGCATACGTTCAGTGTGTAATTACAGGAAAACAGTAGTTCTTATAGAAGCACCGCTGTGGAACATCTTGCGTGGTGAACTTATGCAATATTAACCTAGCATTAGGTAGGAGTATAATATTAGTATTCGTGTATTCCTAGGCTATAAAATATTCTTTTTTCACGTATGAACAGTCACTAGGTCTTTCATTATGTGTTAGGGAACCTAGTGTTTACGTATCATACCGTAAAGTGCTAGTAATAAGCATTATTGAAAAACTGGAGACGCGCGCGTAACACAACTGCAAAGCATTCTCATTCATTACAATAGGGTTGTTTCCAGGGTCAAATTAATTACATTATATTTAGTCCGTATTTTAGATTATAAAAAAATATTGGACACCTATTTTTTCTTTTTTCGATTAAACAAAAAGTAACAAAGATACAAGGCATAAAAATTTAGGAGTGGGGGCCTTTGACGTCACGCAGTGCGATAAAATGCCGCACAGTGTGACGTCACACGTAACTGTAATGGGCTATATCTTTGTCATTTTTGGTCTAATTTACAAATGAAAAAATGAGTTGCCCTTATTTTTGAATAATCTAAAAGACGGACTAATTACATTTTTTACGGAAACTAGCCTATTATGGAAATTTTGAAAATAAAAGTGGAAAAAGTTTCTTAGAAATTATTGGTGTGGTTTGAATCACGTTTTAAATTAGGTTCTCCTTGATAGTAAGTCATATTGAAAGTCTAGTCATATCAATACAGATGTTACAAAAATTCTATCTACATAGATAGAACATAAATGATAAATGTTTTGATTTTTCTTATTTTGTAGTAGTCTGTAAGATACAGAGACTAGTGTGGTAGGTCAATTATATAAACTAAGAAAAGAAAAGGGCCTAGTATCGAGCCCTGGGGAACGCCTATACTCATTGAACATCCAGCTAAAATCACTTCACTTATTTTTACTTTTTGAATTCTATTCTTAAGATGAGATGACGGGACTACTCTAACCATGTGTGACTCGTCTCAGTAAAACTTAATAAAAGATTTTTTGAATAAATAAATAGTAAAGACAAACTAATTCGTTACAAATACATTAATTTGACAAAAACCATCAAAAAAACGATTTTTATAAAACTTTTATTGATTCAATTCTTACGTAAAGGCTTTAAATAAATAATGATGTCATCAGGGAAAGCGTGACCTGTCCTGATGTCTTGTAATTAATTATGTATTTAATTTAAATTGTAAAATAGTGTGCGATACGTATAGACTAAACAGCTCTCGCTACAAGGAAAGTCAGCATATAACGTTAGACTAGAAGACCACCTAGAAATGCTTGATGATGGATGGTGTGCGGCGAGGGCGCTAGATTTGCATGCCATGAAATAAAATTAAAAAATTCCGCCGAAGTTTCGGTGAATTGAGTTTCTTACAAATACAAGTCATTTCATAGTTATTTAAAGTATTTTGAATTCTAACCATGAAATGCAAAACACAAAAAACCATGAAAAACAAGGTATTTTTTACCGAAACTTCGCCCGAATTTTTGAATTTCGTTTCATGGGCCTTTGGGCAACTAGCATCGCTAATGTTAACTGCCTTTTGCTTCATCATGATCATTTGCTTGTAGCAGTAAACTGATGGACATTAGCCGGATCACACCAGATCATCCAAATGACAGGATCTCGATCCAATGGAGCGTTTGATGTGGACTTGTCTCGCGCGAGGCCAGGTCATCTGGTTGGGATCCGGCTATTGGCTTATGACATCTCCCAATGCCGGCCATTAAGATTTTAGGCTTCCCTCGACCAGCGGCTACCAACCGCTCGTACATATTGACACAGCATCAGGAGAAAGCCTGTCTGTCTTCCATCCACCTTGAAAGATAAACTATAAACGCTTTTGACAGAGCCAACTTGACGTACGATACATCAAAGAGAGGTTTCCAATTCCGTTTTTATATATTCTAAAAGCATATTCTGTTTGTTAACTATTTAGAGATAATATGTTTACAAGACGGTGTATTTGTGTTAAATATGTGACCGCGATGCACCCACTTCCGGCTCACGTAATGCACTGCTGTTATCACGCAAGCTATTATCGTCCTTACGTAAATATAATAGAATTTAGATTAGATGTGTAACCTGAATTGACCGTCTCCATTCGAAATTATTCAAATAGAATTGGATAGGGGAGCGATAATATTGAATAACACTTTTAACTCGAAATTTGTTGTTCATAATTTTAAGTAGAATTTAGTTTTGTATCATTTTCTAAGAAACATTTTTAATAAGGATAATTTAAAGACAAATACACGACGCCAGTTTCTTTCCGGTTGCATAATTATTATTATAATAATGTTATAGTAATAATTGACATGCATTGCCTAAATTATGTTTTTTTTGTACCACTAAGGTAATAAATAATAGGATTGCGTGGTTAACAACCAGTTAATTTACAAATTAAAGAAATGAATTAATTTTCTGACATTATAATCATTTTTTGGCATTTAATATATTATGAGGTATGGTTTTCAAAGCTACGTATGAACTACATTTTACACACATATTCCCTTAATTTCTAGATATTTATCATAATTATTAACCAGTTTAACGTAACTAATATAAAGGAAGTGTGAATTCAGGATGCGTCATTCAAAACACTTTGATCTCTCGCACGCACTCCACAAATCCGTCAATGAACCACTCAATATTCTCACCAAATGTTCTGTTTCAGCATATGTCGGAAACATCGTAAAGTGTGATCGTTAATTAGTGCCATTAATCTTCATCACAACCTTAGAACATAAGTATAACTTAAAATTCCGTACATTCTAATTTTGTCATAAAATAGTTAATTAGTGCAATAGAGAAGTCGACCGAGGTTAGGCGAACACGAAATTCTTTTCCTCTGTATTCCAACTTTAAAATTTCTAACGCAATGTATTATCATTTATAGAAATACATATCTACTATTTAGATAGGTCTTTGAAATTATATTTCACTAGATTAATTTTATTAGATACTTTAAAACTTACAGGGTGATGTACTTTTCAACTAGTAAAGAATCGAATTGAATGTCTACTTATGCAACTTACGTAACACTTATATAAAATAGTTACAAACAATATTGTGCATCGATCTAATGATACCTAATTATTCTAAATTGCCATTACAGTTTAGTCGTTCGATGATTCGTAAATAATTAAATAGAAAATCAAAACAAAATTAACTCAATAATACTATTTTCATACTAATATCGTAACATTTTATGTCCACTTTTTTGAAGAAAGGTTAACCTTCGTTAAAATTTGTATAAATAAAAATTCTTGACGTACACCACATCCGAAAATCTTTTTTAACCTGAATCCTGAATCAATACTAGAATACATTGGTGAATTTTTAGATCATCGACCATTTGACACATCTAACTTAGTTTCCAGATATTTGGATTAACGTTTGTTGATTTACTAAACTTTGTATGTCAATTAACTCATTAACCTGAGTAGTTTTAAGTGAATCATTTTATTTATATATCCGAAATGTTTTTAGGTAATTGTGCCTAAAAGTTCAATAACCTTAATCACTTTAACTAAATAAGAACCGTCAATACCCAAATATACTCCTTTGAAATCGGAACTCGCATTAGGGCTAGCTATTTCCATACTATTGTTTTGTTTTTCAACATATTCTTACTAAAAATAGATTATTTCTAAGTAGGTAACACAAACAAAACAACGTTTCGTTGAATAATTTACTATCCTGTAGTTAATATTCAACGAATCGTTGTAGTAGTAGGAAATATTGAACATTATCCATTAATGTTTGGGAAGTCCATGCAAAATTTTATATTACAAAATGATTAAAAATGACATGAAGGTAATAAAATAATTTCTTTCGCTATTTCCTTTCCCAGTGGTCATTTTGCTTTGTTTCCGACATGGTGATAGTTTATAAAGTAGCTTATTTATAGGGCAGATACTACTAATCCCTTTCGATTGAAGTGAGGTATGTATCTATGTAACGCTGGGCGCGCGCCGTCAACCAGACACATTCAGGATTCTACCAGCTAGGACAAACATGCTCTTTGCGACTTTGTCACGAGCCATAAAGTTACTTAATGTTCTGTCAAAAGAGGTTGACATATTCCATTCCAGCCTAACAAAGGTTATGGAAGTATTACAAAAATATTAAGAAAATTATAAAAATGTATAAGTAATTTTAGTTGTAGTATTATTAATTGATTCAGTAGTTGTAGCATCGCTTTGGTTTTCTTGTAACTGTAAAGGTGTTATAATTATGTTGTCAAATAAATAAAAAATGTAATGTATGCAGTGTGAAGATTATGGGTTAATATGAGGTTATGTACATCCAAGAATGAATAGAAACTTATTGTGTCGGTAGACCGCATTCGTGAATTTCTGCACTTCCCAATAGTTGACTAGTGAATGCAATCTATCATTAAGTCCGCATTTTGTATCAGTACTTGTGTACTGTAAATAAATAAATAATAAAGAAAACAGAACAATAATTATGATTTTTATGACAGTGCTAATATCTGATTAAAAAAAATTATAAATTTTTCGATATCAACACTGTGTAGATATCATTCATAGAAATTTTACAATCGTAATCTTACGTGAGTCATTGGTGCAATCGCTTAACTTACATTATCGTGTGTCCAGTCATTAAGTTGTTTTGTTATGTGATGGTGGTAAATTGAGTTTTCATAATGTTTACGTCTTTTTTTAATTGGTTGAAAGGACAAGTAAGTGACATCATTTACTATTGCAAGTACTACTATCATAGTGTGTACTGACACTGTGCTTAAGCATGCGTTACACGGTCTAAAACATTGTTTAGATGAGATGTAAAACAATGTAGACAGTGGTTTCATATCAAATCTTCTTGTGAACACAGTTTTAAAGTTCCAAACTAATACATATTTGAAACCTATATGTAGGTTTTATTCTAATATTTATTTTCTGATTTTCCTAGTCAAATTACAAATATTTTCCAAATTATAATAAAGGAATTATTTAATAATGTTTATCTTACTTCCTGTAATGTATTTAAAACCATGTTTTATTGCAATATTTTTTTATAGTTTCTCTACGACATTTTCCTTTACCACCGAGGAAGTGACATTCAAATATACATAGACAATAAATTTAGTGGTGCATACACTTCCTATAAAATATTTACAAAAAAATTAACACTAATAAAAAACCATCAAATAATCTTACTTATGTACATTATGAGATAATGCGATCCCTCTCGCCTATTGCAGTGCCCAAACAGTTTCCTTAAATATCTGCTGTTAAGTGTACTGATGATTGTGTCTAAGTAAGCCATAAGTATTAAGTAAAATACACCAGGACTTGAGTTCAAATTAACTGATCACATATAAACATTATTTCACATACTTTGTTCGCGTGTTTTAAACAGCCTCTGATAAAAATGTGGACCAGAGAAAGCGAATAACTTGGCTTACGTCAGTAACTCAGTAATCGTTTATTGACGGCCTTATGGCATTATTTTGTGTGTACCACTTTTATGGACAATTCTATGTAACGAAGGCTTCCGATGGGTTGATGACATGCGAAGGCCTGGGAACATAGTTAATAGCTATCAATGATTTTTATTTTGAACGGCCATTTTTCGAGCAATAAAATCATACTACACCATTCCATGTTTTATGCTTGCAACACTAATACCGATCTCTTAGTGGTTCTACAATTTGCTGCCACCCTTATAATAGCATTATCATGCACGAAGTTCGTATGATCTTGTTGTCTATCTATTCTTGAAAGTCTTAAGGTGCTCCTTCACCGGGAGCATTCGCGTGTAATGTAACGCTCAGTTTCGAGCATTTCACCGGTGAGGGAGGCGAACCGAGCATTACAATGTTCACCTTGTAATGATACAAAACGAGATTACATCGGTGAGGGAGGCGAACCGAGCATTACAATGTTCACCTTGTAATGATACAAAACGAGATTACGTCGGTGAGGGAGGCGAACCGAGCATTACAATGTTCACCTTGTAATGATACAAAACGAGATTACATCGGTGAGGGAGGCGAACCGAGCATTACAATGTTCACCTTGTAATGATACAAAACGAGATTACGTCGGTGAGCGAGGCGAACCGAGCATTACAATGTTCACCTTGTAATGATACAAAACGAGATTACGTCGGTGAGCGAGGCGAACCGAGCATTACAATGTTCACCTTGTAATGATACAAAACGAGATTACGTCGGTGAGCGAGGCGAACCGAGCATTACAATGTTCACCTTGTAATGATACAAAACGAGATTACGTCGGTGAGCGAGGCGAACCGAGCATTACAATGTTCACCTTGTAATGATACAAAACGAGATTACGTCGGTGAGCGAGGCGAACCGAGCATTACAATGTTCACCTTGTAATGATACAAAACGAGATTACGTCGGTGAGCGAGGCGAACCGAGCATTACAATGTTCACCTTGTAATGATACAAAACGAGATTACGTCGGTGAGCGAGGCGAACCGAGCATTACAATGTTCACCTTGTAATGATACAAAACGAGATTACGTCGGTGAGCGAGGCGAACCGAGCATTACAATGTTCACCTTGTAATGATACAAAACGAGATTACGTCGGTGAGCGAGGCGAACCGAGCATTACAATGTTCACCTTGTAATGATACAAAACGAGATTACGTCGGTGAGCGAGGCGAACCGAGCATTACAATGTAATTATAATGGAGGTATTGTAATGTAATGCTCAAAGTCGAATCTAAAATGTTACATTACACGCGAATGCTCGCGGTGAAGGAGCACCTTTATGTTGTAGCTAATATATCTATCTTAAATATTATCACTATTGTAAAGAGAGAGTACTTACTTTTACAATTTTTGGGATGTGGGCGTAATCTACGGAACCATTATCTAGGTACTTGTTACAAAGTCTTTCACCATTTTAAAGGTATAATTATTCTTATAAGTAATCATATTGTTATGATTTAATGCATAGGTACTAATGGTATTTATAAATGTGAAAAAGAAAATTTGTTTGTTTTTTTACTGTGTGTTTTTTTACACGCTGTACAGACCGCACTTTTTGACTACTGACTTTTTCAGTCCATACCATTTTGTGTTTGAAATTAAAAAATTATGTATAAATAGTAAATCGTCAAATGATTGTCAGAATATTTTACTTGCGTATAGTATTATGTAAGTTAGTTTGAAAATGACAGCTATAATAATAATGTGTCATTAACTGTAAAAATGGTTTTGAGACAGAATTGAACATACACTTTAGTTTTTAACTTAAACTCTGTAACATCGCAAATAAACTATTTTTCACCATTTCTTTCCATGTGGAGAGTTACAAACAAGATCTTTTAATAGAATAGCCTAAATATTGCAATATCACTCGTCTACTTTAGAAATAAACATAAAACCTGAGTTCACGACCGCTGAATCAAATAAACAGGTCGCCGGCTACCATAACCTGTTTGCCATGCCGTTAGCAGCCTCGCTCGATAGTCTGAGATTTACATCTATTTCACTCCGTTTTTTTGTACCACTGAGGTGGCAAAGATGTTCAGTACATTGCAAGCTGTATTACAACTGAAATTATTACAACTTCGTACATTATCTACTTTATCATCAATAATGGTCATACATAATGGGGAATCACAATAGATATTTCTTCTAACTGAATTCTAGAGAAAAGTTAGATTGATCGATTACGATTAGTTTTTATTGTACTCGAATTTTTATTTAGATTGGCTCATATCTTTAGGTAGGTAATAATGTTAAATGTTTGATATTCGGGAGCGTAATGCTCTAAAAATTTCAGATTGGGATTAAAATTTATGTAAATTTCCCGGTGTACAAAAGACTTCAGCAGATCTGGCTCTGACTACATTTTGTCTGTTCAAGAAACAAAATCCCTTCACAACTTATGAGACGGAAATACTTATTTTAACAAAAAAATCTACAGTTGTGACCTTTTGTATTGTAATTTCAAAACGATCGAAATCCTATTTAAAACGATAGTTAATAATCTTACAAATCGCTATCCGATCTAATGATTGTGGGCAGTGGGTGAAAGTGTGGCTCTAAACGATGAGCTAAGTCCACTGCTGTTTGTTTAGGCAAATTGCTTGTCTCGATTTCGCTCATCCTACTCAAACAACTTCAAACAAGGCAGGGTTGTCATGATAGATAATTTTGTGCACGTTTATTTATATTTTCAAACACAAGCAAGTTTACAGAGATATCTCCAAAGCACAAACTATACATTATTACATACAAAAGTATGTATATTTTTTTGTTGATTTCTATATATACTTTTGATGATACAGTATCTATAAATAAAGATAGGTAGATTATTTAATTATGCATCACTTTATAATGCTAAACTTCATTGATTGTCATAATTTTCCTGATATCCATTAATTCTGATATGCACGTAATCACCTCGCGACAGTGCGTCTTTGCGAATTTGAAATTAATTTTTGTTATGTGCAACGATTTCTCACAATAGGTAATATTGTGAGAAATCGTTGCACATAACAAAAATGAATTTCAAATTAAATATGATTAAATAAATTTAAATGAATATGACTGAATTAATTTTAATGAATTTATATGATTTGTAAAACGATTTTGCAATAACACGAGTTCTTGGGCGAAATCCGTTAGAAATAGCAAATAATAACGAAAAAAAAAATTATTCAGAAATTAGGCCTTCACAGGCACTCTTTCTGATCATTTACAACTTGTATACTTAATTAGGTTGATATTCGTCTGGAGAAGGCCCTCCACCTTACAGAAGATCGTAGCCAAATAACATTGGTCTCGGCATATGTTGTGTTCCTACGGTGAGTAAGGTCTCCACTTTTTACAGGCAACGTCTATAGGCTACGGAGACTGCTTACCATCAGGCGGGCCGTGTGCTTGTTTGCCAACTTACGTCATAAAAAAGATGTAAAATAAAATAAACTACGTTTGTGTCATTAAATGCTTTCTCAGATGGGAACCCTATCGTGTCCACCGGCCGCCAAAGGCGACCTCCAAAACACGCTTCATCAGCCATTATTGGAGCTAAAAAGTGCATGCTGACCTTGTTGGTTTTTACATCATGACGTGATAACCGGAATACATCTTTGGTCGGCTGAACACCTAATTTGGGCGACAATTTTCTTATTTCGTTAATAAAATGACTGTGCTAGATAACTAGATTTTAGAATAGAGGCTATCTTCGCTGAAATGTAGAGATCTTGTCAATTTCCAATAACATTCATAGATAGATAGATAGAATACTCTTTATTTGTATTACACACAGGAAAAAGTACAAGAATTCATATTAAGAAAAGAACAGCTATATATCTATATATATAAAAATGAAACCCGTTTTCCGTTGTCACGACATAACATGAAAACGGCTTGACCGATTTGGCTGATTTTTTTTTGAATATTCCTTGAAGTACGAGGATGGTTCTTACGGAGAGAAAAATTTAAAAATTCCCACGGGAAAGCGGGATACACGCAAACGAAGTTGCGCGGGTTTCGCTAGTTGTGAATATTTTATTTTGTTTCTTAGAAGAGAGACCACAAAAAGTTTAAAATTCTATTCATATTTCTAAGATGATACCTTATAAATTAATATCATGGAAAATATGTGATCTTGAATTATGAAATATACATATTTTTCTCCCACCAAAGTGGCAAACAAGTATAAGGCCGTTTGAAGGTAAAATTACTAGTTACTTAACCATGGCTTTGTTGATTTTTATTTTATTCAAAGCGTACTGTTTTATTTGTCATCGTATTGAATGGAGTGACGACGTAAAAATATTTTGTCACATTAACCTAAATATACTTAAATAATTAAATAATTTAATTTGTATTTCACAAATTAATATGTATAAATTAATTATTCATAATGTTTATTTCAAAATCGATTAAATTGATTATGCAAATAATCCAGGAAGTCATATCCGATATCACTTTTTAATACCAAAATAATATTTGAATATCTTATGTTTTATGTAACGAAAACGTACATCTACCTATTTAATATTTTAAAAATATAACTTTTTCTCCTCACCCTAGCGATCAATAAGATTTCGGGTATAAAATAGGCTAAATTTCAAGTATGTATTATGCCGGGTCTACTCTACACTACACAAGAAGTGCTTCCCCCAAACGTTTCCAGCGCGACCGGTTGGCAGCTGGCTTCTTGTGGTTGAGTTGAGATGATGATGATGCCGCCGGATGATGACGCTCTATCTACTTACAATCTTTTTTTTTATACCACTAAGATGGTGGTTGCCGACCCTGTAGAAAGTTGAGCTCTGGAGACCTTACTCACCGTAGGAACACAACATGACGATCTTCTGTAAGGTGGAGGTCCTTCCCCAGACGGGCTGCTCCGATTTGAGCGCATTATCCGCTGTGCCCTACCTCTCTATATAAATCTTGCGAATGAGAATGTGAATCGGCATCGGCTGTTCGTGTTACTTCGTCTTTACTTTTCGATTGTCTTCTAACTTCACTGAACTTTGGTCAACTTCGCAAATGTAGACCCCTTATTTCATGGTTGTTATTTGATGTTGAAAACCAAAATCAATAATCAATTTGTTATGGGTTTTGGATAACACGACTGTAATTTCAACATGTTTAATATGCATGCAAAATTATTGATTGTTTATTAATAAACCTAGACGACGCCCGTGTCTTTGTTCGCGCAATCCCATTGTTCTTGTTCTCATGGATATTTTGAAAATAGTCTCAAATTGTTCTATAAACTATTTGAGATAAGAAAAACTATACCTACATTAATACAAATGAAAGTTTTAAAACTTTGTAGCAATTTGTTTTGACTTTACACATATAATATAGAGATATTACTATGTACTAGCTTTTCCCCGCGGCTTCGCTCGCGTTAATTTTATGACATAGATCTCGTTTGACAACAAAACTATACAGCGCCCTCTATAGTAGAAAAAATATTTTCCCATTGGAACGACATAGTTTCACGGGATAAAAAGTAGCTTATGTTGGGCTCTGTAACCCTAACAATATGTATGCAAATTTTCATAATGATCGGCTGCTTAGTCAAGCCGTGAAGGAATAACAAACAAACAAACTCACTTTCTCATTTATAATATTAGTAAGGATAAGGAAATAAGGATACTTATACTTAATGGGAGATTTTTTAACAGAAGTGGGACCAGGAATGAAAGAAGTGACCAGGATAGTATAGAAAAAAAAATTATGCTAATAATGATGAAATAAGAAATTAATACTATTGATACAATACAATATAATACAATATTCTTTATTGCACCAAAATATATACAACAAAATAGTACCTACAAAGTGGTAGGAAAAGTATGTAAAACAGGTGGTCTTATCTCTATCTCTAAAGCCATCTCTTCCAGACAACCTTAGGATAGAGAGATAATTTACATGTAGAATAAGTAGGTAATTAGACTTGCAGTAATAAAATGAAAAATAAAAATTAGGGGCTAAGTCCATACAGACGCATCCGCAGAACACCCACAACTGCGGGTGCGTCCATTGATAAATAAGAATTCGCGTAAATTCAAGCAACATTGAGAAAGTTTGAATCATATTTACGGCTTGCTCATTTCTTTTATTGGCTGACTTTTTTTTTATACCACAAGGTTGGCAAACAAGGCCCGCCTGATGGTAAGCATCACCGTAGCCTATAGACGCTTGCAAACCCCCGGTGTGTTTCACTCAATTTTTGCCAACCCTCCCAACCCCCCCAAGTGGAGCTGGAGACCTTACTCACCGTGAGAACACAACATGACCGAGACCAATGCTATTTGGCTACGATCTTCTGTAAGGTGGAGGTCCTTCCCCAGACGGGTTGCTCCGATTTGAGCGGATTATCCGCTGTGCCCTACCCATTAAGATTTAGTATCTCCTTCATGGCCCTACCTTTCTTAAACTCTTAACGAAACTGTCTGACTGACTGTACGAAATCATCTATAAGTACTAATATTATAAAAGGGAAATATTTGATTATTTCTGTTTGTATTGAATAGGCTCCGAAACTACTGGACCGATTTGTAAAATTCGTTCACCGTTGGGTAGCAACATTATCGCCTGGTGACATAACATAAGCTATATATTTTATTAAATATATAGCTTATCATATCATAACATAACATAAGCTATATATTTAAAAATATATATAGCTTATGTTATGATCCTTAAAATCAGCCGCCGCTAGTAAATTATAAAAACTCTTCCAAGTTATTAGCGCATTGACGATAATTCCCATTTGTGAACAAAGGGCGTCTAAGTTACATTCCTCGGAGACCTGATAGTACTTCCAATTCCTAGCAACAATCCACTGTCTGTTAATGTGTTGTGTGTAACGTCAATGTCTGTTTATAACAGTCGAATGTGGCTTCGCTCGCGTCTTTGAAATTGGAAAACGTTATACAATTTTCTAAATATTGCGCATATCATTCTATGTAAATATAAAGTTACATAGCGACGCTTATATTATTTAAAAAATCCCTATTGTTTACTAGCTCATAAAATAGCCTATGTTACCTTAATGTACCTTCAACGGTGAAAGAATTCGGTCCAGTAATTTTTGAGTTTATTCGTTACAAACATACACACACACACACACACACACACACACACACACACACACAAAAATACAAATCTTTCCTCTTTATAATATTAGTATAGATGTATAATTCATATTATCAATAAATAAGCTACTCTATAAACCACCACCATTGGAAGCAAAACAAAATGACCACTGGGAAAAGAAATACTGGCACTGGGAAAAGAAATGGCGAAAAAAACCCGGTCTTGTTTGCCATTTAATTCATATTTTAATAATGTTTTGACTTGTATGCAGTATTGCACCAAGGCTGTACTAAAATCTTGGCAAAGAACGCAATACCAACTCGACTTATTCCAAGAACCCGTTTGAACTTTAATACAACCTTCATTTTATATTATCGTTTAATTGAAACCTTATTTCTATGGTTATAGAGTCGTTATATCCTAGGTTATTCAGTACATAGTAGGCACAGGTGACTGTAACCTGCCGTTACATAAGATATTAGTCATTCTATGATTCATATCATATAGCCAATTTGCAACCTATAAAAAAATACAAATTAGTAATACAAAAGACTAAAATGTACATCTGTCCACCTACAACAACACCATAATACAGGATAATGTAATTTAATGAGCAACAAGTGATTTTAAAATTAAATTCTTGCTGAAAAACTCAAATTGCCAACTATAAAAATAGTTCAAATGATTAACCAGATTTTCTTAAATCATAGCAAATCTCAACCTTTAATTTAACACGAGTAAAAAGCTTAGTTGAACTAGTGGGGAAAAGGGGTCACATTCTAATCAATACGCAATTTATAAGAAACGTAAATTTGAATTTCGAGAGCCGTTGCCCATCGATAAAAAGTGAGTTTTTTTTCTTGTCTATCCCATGTTGTTTAAAAAGTAAAAATTGTTTTGTAGTAATATGACAAAAGTGTTCTCTAGTATAAATATTAGTAGCTAACTCATAAATCTATTTAAGCAACTTGTAAGAAAGCCAGAGAAATTAAACAAGTTTCAATTTTCTACTTGTTAAACTTGTTTTGTTTTTCTCAGCCATATGCGTTTACATAGAAATGTTAACTTGGAAATACTGTTTTTCTAACAACTACTTTTCCCTACTATATGGGAAGTTGTACCATAAAGTTTTACTTTATGGCCGTGAAGTTATTTCTGATCTCTCTTTGCCATATTTTTACGTATAGAAAAAAAATACTTACAATAATGTGGAGTGGACGGCACACAGAACAAATTCTTCCATCTTGAGAGAACTCTGTATAAACCAAAGACTCGTGAGCTCTTGCTTGCTGAGGGTGTTACAAAATATTTATAAATAAATAAATAAAAAATAATTTCTGGCATATTGTTCGAAAACCAGCAGATAAACTATAGAAACTTATGATTGATCTACACGATACTACACGATGGTCTGACCAGCTAGCCTACTCTGCAATGAAACCGCAATTTTTATTTCAATTTAAAATCGACAGCAAATCCTAATTCGTTTTCTTGAAAATAGTTGAAGCTAATAATCTCTCAAGAGCACCTAAACGTAACCAATCGCTCAGGATTGATTTCAAGAGTAGCCTAGCAGGGGAAGGATCTCATAAACACCAAGATCTTCGGTGCATTACAGCAAGTTAAAAATCGCCACAAGTGGAGATAGATCGACGCTCAGCAATGAGCAAACGACTGCAGCAGGAGGAAATAAATTTGTATTTGTCATAATTCATACAATATAAACAATTTACTGTTTCAATTAATAATTACAAATGTATAAATACATTAATTAAATATAAACAAAACATGTTTTATTAAGTCTATCTAACAGACACGTAATTAGAATGATAAATATAATTATTATGATTCGCAGATGAGAATTGCAAAATAAACAATATAATATTTCATAACGAATTATGATGAAGTGTCACTATTCATTTTTATTTCTATTACTCAGAAACAATATAGAATCAATTTTCAGTTTCATATTGATTGATAGATTGAGTGAATTCGAAGTTTGGTTTTGTCAATCTAGACCCGCAAAAGCACAATCAATCAAATCATTATTTTTAAATAGAGTTTGTGCAATATATGCTGATCTTCTAAAATATATTGTACTTAAACTTACTTAGTTATAATGTAAATAGCATGCAAACATGTACAGTATTTTCTTATCACACAATATTATTATTTATGCAATGAGAAGACGATCTAAGTACATTTTAAATTTTTAGAATTCGTCAACAGAGTAAAATGTATTTTCACAAATTTAATATTATATCCAAAAGAAAGGGAACAAGACCACACATTCTCACCGTTGCATTGTCTCCTGTAGAGCAAGGATCAACATCGTAGAGAAGTGTCCGTTTCTAAGTTAGTATCTGTTTCGTGCAGAATCCAAAACCCTGGCCCTAGGTATAAAGCAGGCATTAACCACTCAACCACCGAGATAAATAGTTTTGACTCCATCAAGATTTCCCACGAGTTTATAACAAATTAGTCCAATTTTCGTTTTAATGTAACATATAATTTCAAAGGTATTCCGAAGGATTTTTAATATAATGACCACTTAATCGCTTTGTACGGTTGGAGAAGATATTCTCTAACCACTTTAAATAATAATACTATAAAGATAATTTTAATAATAAGTAATCTTTTTAAACCTTAGCCCAAAGGACTTCAAACTAATTACTTTTAGTCCTTTTATTAGCGATTCTATTTTGTTTTTACGGTTTGTTGAAGATTGTCAAGAAGTCAACACCTAAGAAGAGTGACGAATTTGCTTTTAATCTAGTGTACATAATGACTAATGTACGTACAACAAAGAAACAAGTGTTATTCGTTACATTTAAAAGTTCAATAGTAGTCCAAGTTTGTTATTGTCCATATTTTGTTTACTTATGTGTGTCTTAGAGATAAGAATAAATGATTTATCTATTTAAAGCAACGAAAAAATGTATAAGTGGTTATATGAATTATCACTACATAGTATAAAACAAAGTCGCTTTTTCTGTCCCTATGTCCCTTTGTCCCTTTGTATGCTTAAATCTTTAAAACTACGCAACGGATTTTGATGCGGTTTTTTTTATTTGATAGAGTGATTCAAGGAGAAGGTTTTAAAGTATCATACATTCCAAAATTCCCACGGGAAAGCGGGATACACGCAAACGAAGTTGCGCGGGTTTCGCTAGTCTAATAATAAATGTATCTGCCGTAACAAAGTACAACCCATTAATTAATACCTGACCGGCTTTAGAAAGTTGTACTATTACAGTATGAATATTTTATATTTCCTAGTATTTTAATGTAGATGTCGTGTTTTAACACTTATCTACAAGTAGCCTTTACCGCACATAAAGGGCAGTTCACATGGACATTGACGACGACGTCCCGATGAAACGAAGCGTGAAATAATGATACGTTTTTTGTCGAATAATTTAAATTTCAACTTTTTCCCATGGGATAGCGAAGTATACGCGAACGAAATTGTGTTAATAACAGATACTTAATGATCATAATATGAAACTTTAAAATTACTTGTACAACTTCGTCTGCATTACGTAGCTTTCTATTGGTAAAAGAATTTTCAAAATCGGTAGATCCAGGGATTACACCACTACAACCAGACTAACTTTTGACAATATAGCAGAAGATTACACAAACAAGCCACTTGTCCTTTAGTTTTCAATAAAACCAAATAATGGTTGCATGTAATTTACATTATATTGTGTGGCAGTCGAGTCGCAGAATCGTGACATAAGCCAGATGATATCACGAACATCAGATAAATCTATTTATGGCGAGGCAACTTCGCGTGCACTTGTACAGATTTCTTCTTCAGGTCACGAGTCGAAGTAACAGGTTACTTAAGTCACAAGTCAAAACTAAGTAACTTATTATTATTTATTTATTATGTATCGTGTTTATCCTTCGATCACACTTATTTGTGATCGAGGTGTTTGCGACATTGTGAATCATCTGAGACGATATACAGGCTGATCTAAAAACCTACATCGACCATTTCCAAACACCACGTGTTCTTTGTTATATGTTTGTAAAGGTGCTGTTATTTAACGCTTCATTAGACCATTCTAATCTAGGTATGACAGTAAAGTGACCCAAATTCCATACATTTTATATTCAGTTGTATGAATGAATATTATAAATATGTATTTCTTTTTGTTATTATACAATACCCTTGGACTTGTTAAGTATTATTTGTACAGCCAACCAATGAAAGAGATAACCAGGGCCCAAAAATAAATAAGTATTCTAAAATATTATATGATGAGATTTACTCGAATTTCTATTCATAATTGTACTGTGTATTTGACGACCTCCGTGGCGTAATGGTTACCATGCCAGACCGCCACCCAGGAGGTTCCGGGTTCGATCCCCGGTCGAGTCATGATGAAAAACGAACTTTTTCTGATTGGCCTCGGGTCTTGGATGTTTATCTATATGTATATGTATTTGTTATAAAATATAATATCGTTGAGTTAGTATCCCATAACACAAGTTTCGAACTTACTTTGGGGCTAGCTCAATTTGTATGAATTGTCCCTATATATTTATTTATTTATTTGCAAGGTTTTATAAACGACTAGCGAAACCCGCGTAACTTCGTTTGCACAGCTGCGCCATCTATATCACATTTTTGTCCAAATCCTACGGGAATCGCGTACGTTTCGGGATAAAAAGTACCCTATCTGTTAATCCAAGGTATCAGCTGCCTACATACCAAGTATCATAAATATTTACCCAGCCATTTTGAGCATGAAGAAGTAACAAACATACACAAAAACTTTGCCTTCATTAAGCATTAAAATCTTTGTTTATTTTATACCACAAAGGTGTCAAAGAAGCATACGGCCGGCCTGATGATAAGCCGTCACCGTAGCTTATAGACGCTTGCAATACCGCGCGTTGCCAACCCTCCCAACCCCGCAAGTTGAGCTCTGAAGATCTTACTCACCGTAGGAACACAACATGGCCGAGACCAATGCTATTTGGCTACGATCTTCTGTGTTTCTGTGTTTGTTCTTGGTTTTCTACCGGTAATTTATTTCATTAATAAAATTGGGCAAAACACACAAACACATTAATCGTCTCTATTCCGTTTGATTTATATGAGCGCATTATCCATAATGTGCTCATAATTATTGGTGCAATGGTTATGAATAAAAGAATTAATTTGATCATCAAATAACTATTTAATTTATTGTGATCAATACTCTTAGGAGAGGTGTGTGAGTGCGAGAGAATCAAACAAAGGAATAAGGAATTAGTACAATGTTATTCCCTTTATACTTAAAGTTGAAATAAAAACTATTCATCAACGCTAACGATAATGAAAGAGAAAGACTTACATTACAAACTGTAAGCTAAAACGAGAAAGATTTATTTTGAAGTGGTTATACATTCCAACACGCCCCCTCAAAAATCAATCTATTTTAAATGAGAATATTATTAAAAGTACCTTTTACAATATCAAAATCACACACCCTTCCTATAACTGGGGCACAATTAACATGGTCCAACAATAATTACATCCATAACGTGCACTAAATCTCGTGCTCGCCGCGTTCTTTCCGCAACCGTCCTCTATGTGATTCGTGCATTAGGAAATGAAATGTCAAAATATCTATTAATTATTTATCAAGCAATACTTACTATAAGGTGGCAGTAAGTAGGTTGTGTTTACTCATCAGTATCTTTCGCAATTTGAGGTCGTCGCTCCAACAACAGCCTTGAACGGAATAATGCTAGATGCACCTTAACATTGTATAGTCAATCGCAAAATAATATGACATACAGCCATGTTTAAAGTTAATGACACATTAAGTTATAGCTGAGACTTAATGTGCAATTAAAATTTGTTCCAAAAACACTTTTTTGACAGTTTTGTGTGTACAAAAACTTAATTTTTGTTCTTCAAATTTAAAAGGAAGTGTCGCATTTTTTTGGCACTTTCAAATTCAAATTCAACTAAAATTTAACGCTTTTGTGTTTTTGGGTTAGTTTCTTTGATTTTTGAAGTCGGTTTAATGTTATTTGCGTCTATCATTTCTTCCAAACTTGATGTGATTTTAACTATCACTTAGGTAAGTCTGTTTTATAGTTTGTATTGGCGAAAAAACAAGATAGAAAAGCTATTTAGATAAAAAGTTACGAAAGGTTGAAAGTGCAAACATTTTCGCCTAGATATGATAAAATTACGAGGATAATAAATCAATTTGAATCCATTTTTGGATTGGACGAGCCACTAATAAAGTAATTTTCAAACTCAATAATGTTATACGCTGCTGACTGTACCTTGCACGTATAATATGATCTTGCCCCACATTCGTTAACATGCGTGATGTAGCGAATCTTTTGCAAATAACTGTAATAAACACAAAATATGTAATTTTAAAAATATTATAAAGTAATATTATACTAGAAACTCGGTTTTAATATATTAATAAGGAACTTAAACAAAATATACAAAAGGAACATACTAACATATATCTGCTGTCTGAACTGGTGGTAGGAAAACTTGTGACGATATATTGCCTATTTGAATGAAGACATTTTGAGTTTGAGAGTTCATAATAGCACAGAGTAGGTATGGTGTTATAAAAATGAAAAGAAGATTTCCTTTTTTTGGTTGAACTGTTCTAAGAGAATTAAAAAAAACTCTTTTTGTGTTTGATAGCTCATTTATCGAGTAGTATCGGGACAAGCCGTAGACAGATTCTCTGTCTACAGGACAAGCCCACCACACATTCCCACCGATGTGTATCCTGTGTAGTCAGGATCAACAACGGCGACGTCAGATTGACAATAAGCGATGAAGCTTATTGACAGGGGAGAAACTACAGCTGTCTTGTAACTCACAACGAATTTAATCAGAAAGAAGATAGTTGGAGGTTGGAGTAGGAAGTATTGAAAGGAATCGAGTAGTAGTGACTCTACTTTCGGCACGAGAGGTGAGGAAGTGCGAAAGAGGAAGAAGGAATGTCTTTACATAAACGATACAATGCAAGAATTTCTCCATAGATTTCCATCGTTTTCCTTACCAACATTGAATATTTGATTAGCGTGTAAGAGGTGACATCCATACACTCGTTTGTGTAGAAAGCTGACGCATTCTTATGGTAATGACGTATGTTAGGAGCGGAAAGCGTTTCTAAACGCATCCATATAGTTTTCTAAATGAACTCTAAAGAAAGACTATTATTATTATATAACTACTTAATGGCATTTTTACCCGCGAATTCCCGTTGTTCCCGATTGCGGTAAAAAGTACCCTATGAATGAATTTGCTGTCTGAATTGGTCTAATCTTGGATCTGTGTACCAAATCTCAAGCAAAACTGTCTAATCGAAATAAATAAATATAAATTCTACACAATTCGCACCTGGTCCCGAAGTAAGCTTGTGTAATGGGTTCGAGAAAATGGACTTATTTATTGTAAATATATGCTTATAATACATAGGAAACATCCAGACTGGGGACATATGCCAATACTTTCACATAGAAATGTTTGTCCCTAATGGAATCAACCCGCGCTTACTGGTGCCGAAACTAAGATCACTACTAAGGCACCACTGGACTGTCTATCATTCCTATAACGTCCAAAGTCATTACTATGCCAACGGCACCAAATGGTAAACAATAAAACCCCTTGAGATTAACCTATAACTTGTTCCGCGTCGTAATATCTACGTAAGAAACAACATGGAGCCAGTGCACTTATTCCCGTGAGTATTGGTATAACGGAATACACGATTTGATGCTAATGTAGTGTTAGCAAAGCAGCTCGATTACCATACACGAACAACTCGTTTTGCAATTTACGCAAGAAAAGATTTATTGATGCACGCATTCTGAATACAATGTTACAAATAATACCAAAGCGTAAAACTGTATACCTATTAGATTTATTTTGTCCCCAAATAAATTGGCGTACCAGTTGAGGGAGCAACTCCTCCGGTGACACAGAGGCCAACTGGGAGATTTTTATTAAAAAAATCCTACTCCCCCGAGGACGAGACCTGAGGATACAGCGAAATAAATAATAAAAAATTTTACACAACACAGATAGGTACAGGTCTGAACTGGTACCAAATGGTGTCTTATTGCGTATATATACTTTAAGCCTGTAACTGTCATGTTTCCTGTATCACTGTGTGATGACAACACCAGGATTTGGATTAAGAAACTGCTTCTTTATGTTATCTATCACCTCTCTAGTTGAATCCTTATACCATTATATCTTTTTATGTAATATTTTGTTCCCAATACACATCATTAGCTAAATTATATAAGTTATTAATATATTATTTTTCTTTTCTTTGCAGAATGCCAGTTATGTGATCAACAGACGGTATTCGAAGGGCAAGATGTCACCGGTATGCCACAACTTCGTTCAAAATGCGTGGAAGAAAGACTTCTGTTCAAACTGCTTCAAATCACGCGAAGAGCACGTCAAAAATGAAAAGGTGACGGAGGGCAGCAAATATTTAGCAACACCATTCCAAAACAGAAGCACATTCTTTAAAAAGACACCACCGAGTATACTAAAGAGTCATCCAAAGAAGAGGAACAAACGAAATGTAAGATTTCCCGAGGAGGTATGCAGTGTTATAGGTTTTGGTGGTGACGATTGGTCTGATGGTGAAGAATTCGAAGTATCCGAAGAAAATGATGACGATGACATCTTCCCTGATACTGAAGAAGAAAGAGAACTTCACAAAATCACAAAAACTAATACAGACTTCAACACTGTTAAAGCCAATCTATTAGGAGATTTAGTCAGCAAGTCTTATACTTCTTTGTTATTGGGTAAAATGCAAACTGATTCCGCTGGCAAAAAGAAAACTCTTCTTGTATCAGTTACTCCATTTGGACAAGATAATAAAGGACCAACTGTAAAGTCGCATATTCGTAAGTCTACAAGTAGTGTAGCGGAGCCTCCAGATGAAACCCCGAACAATTACAAAACAAACATAATTTTATCATCATATGTAAAAGAATCAGAAACAATAATTACCACCGATACATCTGCAGTTCAGCTATGTACGGAGAAATCACTGTTGGAGGAAATATCAGAGACATTGGGGCAAAAATATATTGCTAACAATAACGATCCAACTTTATCACAAAAAGAATCTACCAAACCGACAGTAATAGAAGAAAAAATGAAGGAGAGTATGCAAGATGATTTCGAAAAGAAAGAAATGAGTGAAATTAAGAAAAACAGTATCGTGAGAAAATCGCCATTAATAAAGACGCAAGAAAGGCCAAAAGTGAATCTCAGTCGGTCAGAATTCAAATTTTGCAAGATAAATATTGAAAACAGCAGCGTCGATTCCGCTGTTAGTACATTGAACTCTACTGCTAATAACTCTTTAGCATCTGATGACGAAAGCTTCAGTGGGCGAACTGACTCTGATAACGACGATAGTGGTCATTTCTCTGAACCGCATAAAATTGAAGAAACCGTTAAGATTAAGATATTCAATGACGGTGATAAAAATATCAAGATGTCTCCAATTGGGCAACTGAGAAAAGTGGACGGACAAGCCAGTAATGGATATTCAACATTCCAAGGTCCAATTATCGACATGCCTTCGATAATACCTAAACCACCTGAAAATATTTTTTCGGCTGAAGCCAGTAGAGAACTGGCTGGTGAGCCGGACGGAAGAGCTGATCCAGACGAAACTACTGAAGCTCCGGCTCTACCTAAAAGTCCAATCCCCATTATGGATCCACGTCCATCATTTCTACACGGGATGATTTCTGAGATAATGCCGTCATCGAAACCAGCTCTACCAGAAAAACCAAAACTGCCGATAAAGCCAGTGATAAAACAAACAACTAAAAAGAATACTATCGGTCACCAACAACAAATGGTCATGCATTTACAACATACATTAAAAAGGGATGAGGATAAAGTTATTAGAATAAGTGACGAGAAAAACAATGAAATAACCGAAGTACACGAAGAGAAAACTGAACCAATTTATTACGCCAAGCCTGTTTTGACTAAACAAGATAGCGACACTTCGTTAAACAGTTTGAGCAAAAGGAAAGCTCCTACACCACCTTCATCACCCACAGTAGAAGAGTATGCTAATAATTTGTACCAAAGAAATCCCAGTGGCTTTACAAAATCGGACTCCCCAGTTGTCAGAGAAATGGAAAAGAGAGAGAGAGCGACTATGTCGTCAATACCAAAGACAAGATCAGTAGAGGAAACAGTCGAAGTTAAAAAAGTTGAAAGTGTACCAGAACCAGCACCTCGGCGAAATATCTCTCTCTCCCACGATAACTTACTACTCGATGAAAAACGCAAAGGAAAACTAAAATTTTCAATTAAAAAACTTCTTCGTATTGGATCCTCAAAAGATCTAGATAAAAAAGAACTTAGTATTCCAGTAATTACTAAGGTTCCCTCTAAAACAGAAGAGATTTACGATTTGACACCAAAACCAAAGCCACGTCTCGTTATCATACATCCTCTGGACATAAACGGATCAAGTGTAGAAGTTGTTAAAACAAATTGTGAGATTTCCGATTTGCGGCGAGTCAGTCACGACGATGTATCTTCAATATACAGTGGAAGTAGTTCCACGACCGAAATGGAAATTCCTAAAGTAGTGAACAAGCCACCTCCTCCACCAAGGCAGTCTAGTGAAGACCACAAGACTGTATCCAATGTGCCAAAACCAGCTCGCCCACCACCGCCCATTTCTGCTGCTTTGCAAAAGAAACAAAAGCAACAAGCTTGGGCAGCCACGCCAACTAAGGCAGACAACATTTATGCGAATTTAGGTAAGCATTTCAAATTAAATAATACATTATTTACTTCTATGATCCAGGACAATAACAGATCGCACATTACACATATCTATAAAATTTTATTCATAACCAAAACGCATTAAATATCTACTTACTGTTTTGCACTCACATTCGATTAAGGAAAATTTCGTTTTTACTTTCAGGAGAAATCAGATCGGCTTTGGCTCCAAGGAAACCAGAACGTACAGCAAGTATGCGTGAACGAGAAGCACATTTAGAACTACCGAAACGCAGGACACCAATAGACGATGACGATAAAGATGAAGTTGACGATGGACCACAAGAAATAGTTCAAGCAACGAATGACGTTGTCATACATAATTATGATGATGTGTACAATACCGTTAAGTATGATGAAAATTCTGACTCAGCGAAAAGCAGCGATAGTGACTATGAGTATGTCCATCACGCAAGATCCAGTTCTCCAGAATGTGACATTGCCATCAAAGCTAGAGAAACCAGTTCGGAAAGCAGGGTTGAGCCTAGAAAAGCAGAATCCGAATACCCCAAGTACAATAACGGAATGTTCAACAGGTCGTCTCTTCCATATTGCGGAAGCGAAACAGAATCAGAAATATACTCACCTTATAGCTTCTACAGCTCAACTGATGCCATGGACAGTCCCAGCAACGAGGATTATCAGAGTGAGATAACACCGAAAAATACTACGAACAAATTGCGAGTAAGAAAAGGACGGAGTGTTGTACATAAAAACTTGGAAGATAATTATGGTGCAGTTGTTATTGCGAATCATGAGGCACTCGCGCAAGTTTTAGAACAGGTAATTTTAAAATTAATTATTTCCTGTACATAAATTGAAAAAAAAAACCTCGTACTATTCAATTCATAACTCGAAACAATGCAGGTTTCAAAAAATGTTCATGTCAGGTCCAAAAAATTTCTGTGTATAAAATATTTTCTGTCCATGTATTTGTACCAAATATCAAGACTAATTCCTTTGCATAATATAGGGATATATATGCATTTATTTGATTTGTGACACTATTATTCATTGTTATTCTTCATAATTTTTCAGGTCCAACTAAGTGCAACAATGCAGCCTTCTCTTAGGGGTCTGAAAGCTTGCACCAATCTGAGATGGAACGATTTCTCCATACAATCGACTGGGAAGAACAATTTCATTAGAGCTGGCAAAAGAGTCTTCTACCCAGCTATATGGAGCTCCAGCCAAGGGCCAGTCAACGTAACCCTGATGCTGTACAAGGAACAGATGGCCTCACAAATGATCTGCCAGCAGTCTGTTCAACCACAAACATTAAGCTTAAATGCTATAACTGAATTTTGTGATTTGGTGCCATTACAACAGTTCGGTGAAGAGGGAGACGATTTGGTGCAAGGTAAATATACTCTACATATAACTTAGGTATAGCCTATTTTTAAACAAAGAGTGCCTGACTGACTTTTAAGAACACAGCCTATTCAGCCTAAATCTCTTACACCTAGGTAGAAGAATGATCTAAAATCTCACAAAGATTTTTACTGTGCCTTAACGTAAATGAGCACAGAATGGATTTTTGTACTATCAAAATTGCGATGTTAATACTTTATTAGATGTTGTTATCCACAATCAAGTCACGGGGCTGATTCTCGTTACAAAAACCGATTCTATTTCGATTCAAACACACTCGCTGTCCCGTTCAATTCCAATTTTGTATGAGTGAGACAGCGATAGAATTTCAATCGGAATAGAATCGGGTTTTGTTACGAGAGTAGGGGTAGTAGTCTGGTCTTTAAAAAGTTGTTAAGTGTGCACGTTTCTTATATCTCTAGACTTCATTGAGGAGTCGCTTGTCAACATAATTCCATAAACAAAATAATGTACCATCTTCATATTTATTTTCCAGCGACCATCGTCGTGTTGGCGCAGGCGCAAGTGGACACAATGCAATCATACGGGGACAACCTACACACCGCTGAGACCTTAAGTACAAAGGACTCCCAACAAGTCCAGACAGAACAGATTCATGAAGCAACCTTCATGATGCTCCAATTAATCAATGGCCTGAAGTGTCTCCAAGCGAGAGGAGTGGAGGAAATCCCAGAGAGTCTCACTTCGTTTATAGCTTTGAAAGAGTTGCAACCGCTAGTATCACATGGCAGCACCATGAATTTACCATCACCTGATGATAGATTGAACTCGTTATGGGCGCCGAAGACCAATGCCTACGGAAGGTTATGCATATTGCAAGGGTACGGCTCTTTATTCAATAAGTGGCACAAATTCCAATTTATGGTAGCTGATTACGGCGGATTTATAGCAAATCTAAAAACAAAAATAAATTACTCATTCATCACCATTCAAGTTATCTCTGCTTCCATCATCCATGGTCGGCGCCACTAACTTGACATATTTATCTGTCTTCCATGATCGGCGTAGTTCTTACATCTTTTTGACCCCAACTTTGAGTAGTCGTTTCACGTTTTACGACGCATTTCTTATATGAATGTGTTCTTCTTAGTGAATTGTGTAAAGAAACACAATTCGACGATCTATTTTAAAAAGAAATTACTAATTACAAATAATTCTTTCCGCAGATTGAGTGAAGAAACCAACTGCAACAAGTCAAATGACGAGGAGCATGTCAATTCGCTATGCAAATGTGCTATAAAGGCGCTCGAACTCCTTCTACCAGGCGAGAAACTGACCCCACTCCTGAAGGAAATTCTTCAAGAGGAACGGGCAATCTCCCTGAACCAGGCCAAATCCGTCCTCGAATTCATGCTATGGGGCCCGTTGGATGTTGTCCAAGGTGTCCCAGTTGTTGAAAGAGAGTTATCCCTTCAACGATGGTTAGATCTTGAACGAGCGACAGTCTTACACGGCCTGGTGAGGACAAGAATCCAACTGAACGCATTTGAGCAACTCCACCTAATGTTCTTAGTACGTTCCACTGCTAAAGCCATGTGTGACGCGTCTGTGCTTCTTGAGAAAGCTAGTGTGTATTAATCTGTAAATTTCTATAAGCTTTACATGGATTATTTGGTTTATATACGCGTATTTGATTAGAAACAGCTTCTTATTTAATGTCAAACGCATCTAAAACGGAAAGTTTTATAATTTTGGCCTATAAAATTCCATTATTAACTTATAGCGCCATCTACAATAAAATTTTCAACACAATCAATAATGTTGCCAGTATAATAATTTTTTGCTATGATTACGCGCATATAAATTGGAATAATTCCCATCTTAGATAAGTTTTTAGTTTAGATGGGCACCTGAATTTTTTTTCATGTAACAATTTGTCCAAAATGCATTTATTTATTACCTATTCCAATATCAGAAAGACAAGTTTATTATTGTTGTATTTTTAGTTCTTAACTACGTAAATACTAAAATATTCTCTTTATTTATTATTTTATAGGATTATCGATTTTTAAACTACTATTTGGTCATAATAATTGGATGAAAATTTGTTCAGAAAAACACGTTCACAGATTTGAAATAACGTCGTGAGTTGTATGTTTTTAGAAATAAATTCATATTATTTAAGTATTTTTTTCTATATTTTACAGTAAAGTGAATACAGTAAATTAAAACTTCGTATAATTTTGAGAGATCTATGGCTGTTACTAGTGTTTTCGTCTACGTAACGCTATAAATTGTCCCGCACAACGCAACACCAACTGTGTTGCCCACCGTATAAAATCTGTGTTGCCGGTTAGCCACCGCATCGCATCATCCCTTCCTTCCATTTACCATGTCTTATAATAAGGACATGGGAAATTAATAGGACTCCTATTCCCCGACGTAATTTCAATATCGACATAAATTTCAACGACCAACTCATCACTCATTCATCGAAGCGTTGACGCGGTGTGCGTACTGGTAACACCTCTCTTGCTAGGGTCAAATTAATCTAGCGCAGAGTCGAAGCGTCAATCCGATACTACAACATAGCAATTTCACAATTTTATTTCCACAACGATAATGCACATGTATAATTTCTTCTTAGATAAGAGAAAAGAAAAAAAGATGAGGACGAATTTCGGCTTCAACTCTGCACTATATTTAATTGACCCTTAAAACCATGCAATAAATCGTTTATATAAAATTGGGGAATACATTGATGAAGTTTCTAACGGGTACATATAATTATTTGGACGTATTTAGGTGCCAATATCTATAAAGTCAATATACTCATTATACTAAGTTCTGGTGCCTTATTGTATAAAATATTTTAGTGTTACTGTAATTTGTAAATCGTGTAATTTATATTTTGAGTTTCTTATTGTAATTTTTTCGAGTTATACCTATAATTTACGGAGTAATCATCGAATAATATACAGATTTCTTAATTGCAAAGTGTTTTATTTGCCTTCGATCTGTGAATTTGGCGACAAAATCTAAATACATAGGAAACTTCCAAATATCATCACCTTTCAAAAATAACAAAAACGTTAGTTAAAAACGCTATCTACGCCTCCTTAAAGTTATAAAATGAAAAAGCAGTTTAAATGAAACAAAATAGTACATGCTAATTACTCATTTATTTTCTTTCATCATAAACATTTTCTCTTATAGTTATTATAACAATTTAAAGTGTGTATTGTCAAATTTAGTATTGAACAAAATGCGTGCTGAATTATTTCAAGCTATGTAATTATTGTCGACTAGAATTCAAATAATATGAATGCATCTTAGGTAGGTTTCCTGACAGAAAGAGATAATGAACGCGTTAAAAAAGGAAACATCAGTAGAAGCAATTCCATTCATTATTCACTCATTTCCCATTTCTCAATGCAAACCAGGCGAATGAAAATAAGATTGAGAAGAACAAGACGTAGGTAATATTTCTATCGTCGATGTTTTTTTTTGACAAATCACACAACGCCATCTAGTTCCAAACTAAGCAAAGTTTGCTGATAAATATACATAAACACTTTTTTGTAAATACTTATTATACATAGAAAACAACCAGACCAAGACAAACAGATATGTTCAGCATGCACACAACTGTTTGCCTTGCGCAGGATTCGAACCCGCGGCCCTTGGGACAAAGTGGCCATAGCTAGCCACTCGACCACCGGCCCTGTTTTCAAACGGATAGTAAGCAATTACGAATAGTTCGATCTCATACGAAAGCCGAATTTTATTCAGTGTGTTTCTAACATCTGTTATTTATTATTCAAAAGTAAATATTTGTAATATTATACTATTCGTATATACTTCCATTTTGTACTATACATAATTATTATTTACAATGGAATCCGGCAATATCATAGACCATCCAGTAAAAAGACGTGACATTATATTTAACTAAATAAACTTATCAATCAAATGTTCAAAATACATCTCACAATATTAGCGCGACACCCTGATCTAATTTAACCTTTTTGATACCAGACTCTCCTCATTTGGTTGTTCGTCTTCTCCTCCCAAACTACTCCACCAATTAGAACCAAACTTGGCACATCTTAAGAGACAGTTTGTGGCAAGGTTTTAAAAAAATAAAAATGAAAATAAAATGTGCCAAAATGTGCCAAAACCAATAAAGCTGATTTTTGGCGCCAAAACTTTCAACATTCGCTCAGCTCAACTTTGCATCGCGTTACGCCATGCACCCCTAGTATATACTAATTGGTGGAGTAGTTTGGGAGGAGAAGACGAACAACCAAATGAGGAGAGTCTGGTATGGAGAGCTTCGCTCGCCTTCGGCTCGCTCAGCTCAACTAAAGTAAAAAAAAATTACAATAATAAAAAATAAAAAATAAAAATGTAACTGCACTTTATCCATTTTACTACATTCTAACGCAAAAAATTATTAATTCTGAATTTATATTTTTCTTATGTAAGTACATTTTTTTTCCACTCAGTTCTCGACGAATTCATACAATATTCCCCGCGTGGCGGACGGTCCGGCGCATGCGTTTTATGTCTTGACTTTAGTTAAGAAGTCTCGACGTCTATACTAATAAGATTGGTCTATGACCAATAATATGATTAAAAGCGTTGTAATAGTTCTATCTGGAATGTAGTTATAGCATAATTAACGCCTGTTACCAGTATGAAAGGCTATTCCTAGCGTTATCTGTTTCCTAACTTATTAGGATTGGCGGGGTTCGCTACCTAAGCCAAAGAGTAAACAAACTTTTTTTTAGATTAGGCTAACATAAAATATTATATTTACGTTAATATTTCATAAAATTGACCAGATCTTGCTGTTTCTTAATTATCTAAAATATGTTAAATTAATTAATACTTTTAACGAATAACAACACTCATTGTCTTAATATGGGCTATTGTAAATACCATATTGTGCTCATAGTAAACTCATAAAGTGTTACAAATAAACGTAGTATAACGAGTGTATAAGTTATACAATGTTTTGTCACTTTCACACGTCATTTAATTCTCATCAAGAAAAACAGTGACACAACATTGAACAACGGCACGCGCACGCGGTACAGATGATGGCAAACCTACAAGCTGAAGATGTTACTTGCATAAAGTATGTTATTGTTAAATTTGATCTTATTTTATTCTTAATAATCATTTCGTAATATTGTATTATATGATTTAATTTGTAACAGTCAATAGAGGAAGAGCGGGATCTTCTAACACAGGTATTATATACTTAAAAGAAGATCCCGGCAACTATGTGTACCTAACCGATTTGATGAATAAAGTGAATAACTTGTACACTCGTTATACTACGTTTATTTGTATCACAGATAATCTTTAGTAAATCATAAACTAATAATAAACCGGGAATAAACGCGATCATACCTTGATATTGCCTGACGTTTCGACAAGCTAAGCTACTCTTGCAACTAGTCCAACTATCGGTATTAAATAGTAGGTCCAAAATAATATACGTTTGACACTTCATCAAAATTAATCAACGTAGCTTTTTACTGGCATAAAAATTGTTTTATTTTTTAATTGAAAAAATTAGTTAACTTTTTACGATTATTAATAAACAATTGCTGTAGTAATAATCAAAATTGGTTGACTTTGACCATAGATTTAGTATATACTAGCGTACCTATAGATCGGCTTTGTTTGATTGAGGCGAGACCAAAAACAATATACACTAGTGTGCGTGGAATGTACATGCAAGCAAGATATATAATTTTGTGGATTTTCCTTTTAGTTTGAGTTACATCCAGGCAACGCACAGTAACCATATTTAATCACGTCGAATTAACACCAAAACTACACTTAAAAACCATAAATTTTGTAAAAATAAGTAGGATTTGTTTTAACATGACTGACGTTAGGGCGATACAAGCCCATAGCGTGTATAGGAAAAATGGTCTCGTCTATCTATCTCGCTCTAACAAACGCGTATGCTATGATCTATCTCTTTTGCATTGCCAATCTTCTTACGCTAGTAAGTTATAATAAATCTATGACTTTGACGCTATGACTTTGACGCTATGAAGTATAAGACTGACATGTCATATGTGACCTATTCCTACTTTAGGTACTATTGATGAACTAAAACTGAACTAAATACTAAACTAAATGAAATCGGATTTTACACTAAAATTATTTGGTAAAGTATAAAGTTTCAGAAGAATGGATTAGGGTTTGCTGTTAATTTTAAATTGAAATTATACAAAATTAAAATCATTATTTCGTTGCAGAGCTAGCAGATTGTATCGCAGTTCGCTGTCGATTTGTTTAATATTAGTTTATATTAATGTAAAGTTCAAAAGTTTAATAAATTCAAACAGAAATCGTACTTATGTTATATCACTTAGAGTCCCTTGTTGAAGTACACGTATTGTGGTGGATTACCGCCTGTATTCTTCAGTATTTCTTCGTAATTCTCCTTCTCGTAATTTTTTATTGTGTTTATTGATAATTTACTGTAAAAATAAAATAAAAAATCAACAACTATCATCCTACTAATATTATAAAGGCGAAAGTTATGTGTATGTTTGTTACTTCTTCAACGCTCAAATGGCTCGGCCAATATTTATGATATTTGGTATGTAGGTAGCTGATACCTTGAATTAACACATAGGGTACTTTTTATTCCGAAAAGTACGCGATTTTCGAGGATTTTGTCAAAAATCTGATATAGATGGCGCTGCTGTGTATAAAATTAAACGCAAGTAGGTACTAGTTATGTATATTTTAAACTATCGCGTTTTGAACACATTAAAATTAAAAAGTATGACATTAAAAAGATATATATTCCTAGCTGTTACCCGCGGCTTCGCTCGCGTAGTCCAAGGGATCGAACCTATAAAAACCTATATTATTCTCCAGACCTTAATCTATCCCCCAAAAAAAATCAAGTCAATCCGATCGTTACTTCCGACGTGAAAGAAGGACAAACAAACAAACACACTTTCGGATTTATAATATTAGTAAGGATGATCATTATAGTGTTTAATTACCATTTTTGCGGGAATATGGCGCAGGCGACAGGCACCATTAGTGTTAAGCTGAAATAAGATGAAAGAAAAATAAATTAAATTAATATTCACGGACGAATCACACAACGCCATCTAGTTCCGAACTAAGCAAACTTGTACTATGGATACTAGATTGCTGATAAATATACTTAATACTTATTTTTATTTTTTTTGTGAATAAATATTTATTATACATAGAAAACAGCCAGACCAAGACAAACAGACATGTTCATGTACACAACTGTTTGCTTTGCGCAGGATTCGAACCCGCGGCCCTTGGGACAAAGTGGCCATTGCTAGCCACTCAACCACCGGGCCTGTCGAAGTTAAAAGAGAAAGAAAAAGATAATAAATAAATAAATAAATATATAGGGACAATTCATACAGATTGAGCTAGCCCCAAAGTAAGTTCGAAACTTGTGTTATGGGATACTAACTCAACGATATTATATTTTATAACAAATACATATATAGATAAACATCCAAGACCCGAGGCCAATCAGAAAAAGTTCGTTTTTCATCATGACCCGACCGGGGATCGAACCCGGGACCTCCTGGGAAAGAAAAAGATATATTAGAATAAGAGTTTAAAACATAATTTACAATACATTGCTCAATGGCGTCGCTGCACGTCGCACTCTAAGACGAACACACTTTAATCCTCGTCGATTTAAAGATTGAAGGGAGACCCGTATACCCAATGGGAATATTATGGGTTGATGTTATGATCTGAATTCCACATGTATACTTACAACATGCCGACAATGGCCGTCTGGATGCCGGCGTGCGCCCAGGCCATGCGCCGGAACCAGGCGCGCCGCTCCCAGCGCTCCATCATCACGGGCAGCAACAGCATGCCGGGGGAACACATCACAATCCTGCAGAAGACAGTATAGATCAGGCCCGTCCAACATACGGCCCCCGGGCCACCATCCGGCCCACGTAGGCCCTAAATCCGGCCCGCGAGCTAGCTAGTTAAATTTTTTAAAGTCATACCTAGCATAATTTTGCGGCGGGCCAGGTCAAGCATGTTTGTAACCATAGCGGGCCGAAGAAATACCCAATAGCAAAGTGAGCTTTAAAACATTACTCCCCTTTAATGTTTTAACACACAATAAATAATGGTTACACACATGCTTGACCTGGCCTTTAATGTTTTATAGCTCACTTTCCTATTGGGTATTTCTTTGGCCCGCTATGGTTACAAACATGCTTGACCTGGCCCGCCGCAAAATTATGTTGGACACCCCTGGTATAGATCGACTTACAGCCTAATGAAGATAATTGAAATGCCACATTTTAGAGAGGTAGGGCACAGTGGATAATGTGTAATCCGCTCAAATCGGAGCAGCCCGTCTGGGGGAAGGACCTCCACCTTACAGCAGATCGTACCCAAATAGCATTGGTCTCGGCCATGTTGTGTTCCTACGGTGAGTCCAGAGCTCCACTTTGGGGGGGTTGGGAGGATTGGCAACGCGTGAGTGATACCCCCGGTATTGCAAGCGTCTGTGGGCTATGGTGATGCTTTACATCAGGCCGTATGCTTGATTGCCAACTTTGTGGCATAAAAAAAAACATTCCTCTCTCTCTCGAATGGTGGGATGTTACCTTGAAGTGACAACTTGTGATATTCCTTTGATGGGAGCTATTTGAGACTTGCCAATAATATTGTCATTTTCATCAGTAACTTCTAGACCTGAAATAGATAAATTCCACATTTAGGTATGGTTACCAGACAACGGTTAACTGAAGTAATTAAGATAATTGTATTAAGAATAGGAATTTGAAAAGGTTTAAATGGAATAATTCTTATAGGGGGTCAAGAAGATCCAATTTCAATATTAGGGGATAGACTTCTATGAAAGAAAGCTAAAAAAAAAGACAAAAAAAAAATTTTTCTGAGACAATAAATAAAATTATTCCTCAACGTAAAAAATTCTACATTTAGGTATGGTTACCAGACAACGATTAACTGTTACATGGAAAACCCCCAGATTTGAGAAAAACATCACATAAATGTTTGCCCCATGCTAGCATTGAACTCGCGCCCTCTGGTGGGGAACGTAGAATTACTACCAACGCACTACTGGGCCATAACTATTTAGTAGACTGACATGTCACTCAGAGACCAAAGTCCATAATAAATAAGATTTAAAAAAACTACACTCGAGAGCAATGAATGCGGGTCAAGAAAGTAGGTAATTCAAAAAAATCATATTTATATTGTTGTACAATAATGTCATTTTTCCTAATTTTCTTTTAAGGCGAAGGCTTAAAATATAGTGACTTATAAATTTTATTCCTTTATTTAAGGGGTATTATATTGTCTATTAAACACTGTAAGCTAGCATTCTTAGTTTCCGAGATTTATAGGTTTCTTTAGGTGATCCGCATTCATTGCTCTCGAGTGTATTTTTAGTAGTCTTTGACCGAGCTGTCCATTTATATAAATATAACAATAGTTTTATTAAAGTTCAAAAGATTACATAAAATCCAAACAATAACATGATCGATGTACCTGGATTATTGGTTATTAAACACAAATAAACATAATCTTTTCATGTGATATGATGCGATAAGCCAATATCGGCGTACTTTTGAGATAACTACAAGACATGTACAAAGGTGAACACGCCGCTATTGGTATTATCTTTTTAATGGAAGCAAGGAAATTATGGTCTAGTATTCAGTAAAAAAAAATTAGATTGTATTGTAAGTAGTTAGAAAAATTTGCTTATTACATAAATTCATCGATATTCAATCATTTTGATATGTGAGACGTGTTGACGCGCCCTTCGCACCGCACCCCTAAATCTTTTTTTTCTACTGATGGATGGCTGCTACAAGAGAGGAGAATACTAGACCATTATTTGCTTGCTTAAACGATCATATATAACCTATATAGTCATGTGTTAAAAGGAAGTTCATTAATAAATTAGGACCTTATAAATAATATGCTTTGTCCTGACTGACTGAGAATCAACGAAAGCCCAAACCGCTGATCGTAGCGTAGAGACCTGAAACTTGTAGGGTGTATTCTATGTATGACGTAGGCGTATAAGAAAGGATTTTTGAAATTCCCACGGGAAAGAGGCATACACGCAAACGAAGTTGCGCGGGTTTTACTAGTATTATAGTAAATATATACTTATAATACATAGAAAACACCCAGATTCGAGAACAAACAGAAACTCCGTCACATAAATGTTTGCCCGAGGGGTTCGGTTCTGGAACCCCCTATGACGACATGATGACTTGACTTTTAACAATTAGAAAGACACACACACACACACACACACACACACATACACACACACACACACACACACACACACACACACACAACACACGCAAACTCTTCCTCCTTCACATACTCATTTTTGGTTGTAAATTAAATTTATTCCATTTTATATACAAGGTAGATTAATTTAAATGGATATAGAAGAGCGGAGTCCACTGGTACAAGTATTTTATCACTTAAAAGTAGGCTCCATCCAACACCTGTTACGTTAAATGTAACACAATTTACCTGAATAAACTATTATTAGGATATTGATGATGTTAAGTGATTTCATGATCGATATCTTGATCATGAAATGAAATCACTGACTTACAATCATCTATTACTTTTATATTAATAAAACACTGCAAAAGAAACTTACCCAGCGCAATCTCGTTCTGCCTCATAAGCGGAATGTTCACCCAATTGGCAGCGGCGACGGCCACAAATGGTACAAACCTCTGAAAATAAAAAATAATGAATGAATGTGTATGAAGAAACTCGCAGGGGATCTGGTCTGGCCTAGACCGTGGATGTTGTCTGGGTCTGCCCTCCCAGACCACCACAAAGGGGAAACTAGACCTTTTTTAAGTTAGGGCAAACCAGCTAGGTTACTCTGCATAGCAATCGCGATTTAAATTTCAATTCTCCATAATTTAACAGCAAATCCTAATTCGTACCTTTGAAATTTTATACTTTACTAACTATTTGGTTAGCATACAATTGATTTCATTTAGTTTAGTATTTAGTTAGCGCTAGTTTAGCTGTAAAAAGTACCTAAAATTAACAATCCAATGGCGATCGGGCGGCGAAGAGAAGGGCTGTAAAAGGTCCATTAGGTCAAAAATTTCACTGTATGAGTGCGTATGCACCGTGATTCAGTTAACAGCAAATGCCACAGACCGGAAGCGATTGAGGAAGAGAATCTACCACGATCAACAGACATGATAAATACGGCAAAGAGCCACCTCATTAAAAAGAAGTTACTCACAGCTAATATAGGATTCTTGGCTCGCTTCTGCACAACAAACTTGAATGTGAGCGACGCCGCCATCGCGGCCGACGTCGCCGACACGTAGGCGACACCCATCTGCGTCGTCGTCAACGGCGAATTTGCGTTGCGGTTCGTATAGTTGACTAATGCGTTGAACGATTGGTTCACCCATTGCCAAAACACTACTGCTGTTGCTGTCCTGTGCAACAAAGAATTTTTGTACAGCACTATGTTATGTTTCGTGCCTATTCTTGTAACTAAAGAACGGCACAGAATAAAAATAGTACTACGTACTAAAAGTCAATATTCAGTTTCAATCTCAAGCGACATCTTTCTCGCGTGAAATAAATATGAAATGAAGGAGATAGTGAGCGAGTCTGAAACGAGATATGGGCCCACAGTTTTTCTTAGTACAACTCTACCGCCTGAACTAATAAGATGATAAGAAAAAATTCTGACGATTCGAAAGAACTTGTAACAGGTCTATTTGAATAAATAAAAATACTTTGCCTTTGTAAAATTATTAAAATTTTCTAAATACCTATGGCATGAAAGGATAATCGAATTTTAATTTAAGATTTTTTTTTAATGCTAGCGAACAAGCGGGTGGGTCAACTGATGTAAAGCCGCCGATAGATTTATCTAACTATTGTATGCACAGAGATGACACATTAGTAAAGACAAAATACAAAATAGGACGAAGAGCATGGCCACATTCTCGTCTTCGCTCGACTTCACGTGCGTAGAGTACGCACACGGTAATACTGTTATCGGGACAAGCCCACCACACATTCCCACCGATGTGACTCCTGTGTAGCCAGGATCAACAACGGCGATCTCAAATTGACAATAAGCGATGAAGCTTATTGACGTCCCGGGGGAGAAAACTACAACTGTCTTGGAACTCACAACGAATGAAGATAGTCGGAGTATTACTGTATAACCGTGGTACGCATTAGGTGTATCCTCCTAAAATATTTTTTATCAAGTGTCCTTTCCTTTTTCCTCACCAACCAAAATCCCGTGATCACATGACTACAACAACAGCTAACCAATTTAGTTAGTCATTAAATTAGTTTTAAAAATAGAGTTCTAATGATCTCATTTACATACCATTGTATTGACAGACACACCTACAGCGTCACGTGTACCGAAATACACCACTTACGAAACTCGTTACGTAAGTGTTACATTTCGGTAGGGGCTCGACCGATGGACATTAACCTATTTATATCGACAAGAATATAGTTCACTGCACTACACTTTTAATTTTGTAGGTCGGGGAGCTTCGGACGGCACGATAGCCGGTACCGGCTGTTACCGATGTACGACAGTCTGTGGCCTTCAGGGGCCCGATTCTACTAACACAAATGCACCAATGGACTCTCAATGGTGTATCAAAAGAATGCCGATAGTGTATCAGTGGAATAGTTTTTGATATGTGATATAACAATAACATAATGTTTAACTTATTGTTGCCCCAGGTGACTTGAAAATACTGGCCATCTGACGCTATAATCCGCATCGATTGAAGGGAGACCCGTATCCCAGCAGTGGGAGGATTATGGGTTGATATGATGATGATGATGTCGAGCTACCAATGTATTGTTAGAGACATACAGAGGCCTTAACTGAGTTTCTTTCGCCATTTCTTTTAACAGTGGCCATTTTGCTTTTGTTTCCGAAATGGTGGTAGTTTAGATTTATAGTCCAAAAAAATTTTGTACACTTCGACTAGAGAAAGTCACTTTAGGGCCTAGTCGCTTTTATCTTTTAATTAACTTTATCAGTACTTATTCGTTAGTTATATGTATAAAAAAGATTATAGTTCAAACTCGGCGGGTTAATTCAATTATTATACAAAAATAACATCTTGGCAACAATATTGTCTTTAGAGGCTTTTCTATTAATATTTAGGCATTCGTGCCAAACAATTTTAGAATTTAATTGCTATGGAACGTTGAAAACACGAAAATAAATATCATTCCCATTATCATATTAAAGTAAGTAGTTGTCAGAGCCAATTACACATGAATACCTATGTGAATAATGGACATAAAATTGCTTTTAACAATAAGGCCGCCTTGTTGCATTTACACAAGTTTGTACTTATTTATCTAAATAACTACTGTCTGTTCATTGTACAGTTAAGAGCAGGCTGACCTTTACACTATATATAACTATAGATACGCTAGCTACGCTCGGTAGAAAGAAAGGCCACTTCACCCTCATTTGTCGAAAACAAAAGCAACAAAATTTTAACTAATAAAAATGCGTAAATTTATGCTGCACTGACAACGGACGCTGCAATTGGGTAAAATTAAAAAAGGGTGTTACCCCGTACAGCCGGGCGCACACGCACACACACGCAACCCACCCCCGTAAATAATCAATCAGTTGTCCTCTTGTGCGTCGGGCAGTGCAGGTGGAGTGGTCGCAGCAAAAATTATTAATATTAAAAAAGAGACTCTATAAAATGGCTCCTCAACTAACGCAAATTCAGCGACAAACGATAATAGCGCTAAGGGAGAGCGGGCATACGGTGTCACAAATTAGCCAGAGAACGGGGATTTCGGTAAGTCCTTAAACCTTTTATTTTCCATTTATTTAAAGTAGATTTTTTTTTTAAGTTATACATAAAATAAGTTTTTGTAAAAAACTTGACAATAAGTATTTAAAATGCCAATGCAAACTTAAATGTCTGATAGCCCGAGACAAATATCGGACTTTTAAATTGATTATCTACATAAGTTTATACAATAAAACTTTTGGGTAATTGAATTAATTATAATAATTATTATGTAATCTATATACTTTTGTGTTAAAATATAGGTATTAATAATTTTTACTGCACATGTATAATATTTTTATGCATCTTAGTGGCAAGCAATAAAACGTTCGTAATGTCAAACCGTTTTAGATTTATATGAATGAAAGTATAATAACTAGGTATATGTGTATTTGGTAACTTGAAATAACACGTATTTATTATATTTTTTGTGTTTTTTTAGAGACCAACAATATATTTTTGGTTAAGACGGTGGGAGGAGTCTAGGTCAATCGAGGGCCATCGAAGACCCATATTTGCGAGGGCAACGACTGCAGCGCAAGATTCACAAATAGTCGCTGCGCACACTTCGAATCCATTTTTGCCCACCAGGATAACAACATCAAATTATAATGTAAGTGTAAACTCATAATATTTATACCATCTTCAAAAAAGGAAAGGAAATTATTCTTAATTAACCTGTTTGTTTGATATTTTGTAGCGTTGTTATCTTTTAATTTTAATACAATTTTTTAATTTTTAAGCTACAAGTTACCGCTATCACCCGACTCAAATCTAAATTATATAATACTAGCTTTTTGCCCGCGACTTCGTCCGCGTGAAGGTCCAGGCCCGTTCCCGCGGGAACCACATTTAATTTCGGGAAAAGCTGTAGCCTATGTCACTCCCTGATAATGTAGCTTTCTACTGGTGAAAGAATTTTTGAAATCGGTCCAGTAGTTTCGGAGCCTATTCAATTCAAACAAACAAACAATCAAATCTTTCCTCTTTATAATATTAGTATAGATAAAAATAAATAGATATACCTAGATCAAACAAAAACTAAGTGTCTTTCGATACCTTGAAATATTCCATTTATAAATCCATATTTTTATTACTATTGAGGTGTATAACTCTATGTCTGCTGCATTTCAATTGAAGAATATACCACTTAAGTGAAATTTGGTAAAGAGATAGATTCTTAGAGTATAAATAAATAAGTTTTATGCTCTAAGGATAGATTGGACTTGAGCAACATTTTTGTTATTAATACCATATTATTATATAGATTTTAGATTCCTTTTAACGTGAAAGAATGACAAGTAATTATAAACTTTTTTTTTCCATGATGATAAAAAGATGTTTTTCCGGGATTAAAAGTCACATTTGATTACTATCCAGACAGTAAATTATCCCGGTTAAAAATCATGTCGGTAAGGTCAAATGATTTAAAATTTTATATTTTTCCCGTGAAAATAAAATGTTTTTTTATGACGTATTTTTTTCTCTGTTAAAAAAATATTGTCTCTACTTTGGTTTGTTTTGACGGGAAAGAAGGACAAATAATTATAAACTATATTTTTCCTCATGGGAATAAGATGTTTCTCCGGGATAAAAAGTAGTATTGTCACTCTCCGGATCTTAAATTATCCTGACAAAAAACATGTCAATCCGTAAGCCCGCTCTACACTCGCGCCGCGAAAGCCCGCGAAAGCCGCGAACTGCGAGTAGTTCGCGGCCTTCGCGGGCTTTCGCGGCGCGAGTGTTGAGCCCGTTGTTCGTTACTTTCAACGTGAAAGATGAACAAACAAACAAACACTTTCACATTTATAATATTAGTTTAGAAATATGGATTGAAAAATATGGATAATCTTATTTTACCATCAAACATTTCGTTGAATAAGAAATTCATATTTATGATTGTCCATAAATAAATTAATGCGTCTATTGATTTACTACTTTCAAAGTAACTCAATAATTATCAAGCATACTCAATTAATATTTTGTATTCAAAAACGATATTTGATCTCCTTTTTTAATTATTGTATATCGACAATAACGAAATGTTATTTCTAGTGTTAATTAAACGAATTGCCGGTTAGGTGTAGGTTGTGTTTTCCTAGAGGCTATTAAAGTGCCGAGCGAGGAAAACGAGCGAGGCTTATTAACTTGTTTTGAATAAAGGGAAAACAGATCAATCAAAAATTTTATAGATCATACCTATTTAAAAAAAAGTGTCCAAATTAATCATATTTCTCTCTCATTTTTATTACTTTTGGGGACCGATCAAAAACTATCATATTTTCTTCATCTCAAACATTTACGGCATCATCCGTCGGCATTATTAATATATAATGTAGTGGCAAAAAAACAAAGCGGCTCAATAAATTGTGTTATTTGTTTGTAAATGTATTTATTTCTTTTTTGAATGCTTGACTCGTGTGCACAAAAGGTTTTTTTTTACCTAGTTACAGAGTTCCCACGAGCCGAGCGGCATTCTTTTGAAATTGTTATCATACAAATATTGGCTTGTGCGATTCCAGGAAAGATCCTTTTGTTCTTAAAAATATATTTTTTACCTGCGTCTTTGTTTCGCACGAGTCAAGTGAAAAGTCAAATTAAGCCAAAAATTAATAAAAAAAAACTTGATCATTTTAATTTTGCAAAAACAGTAAGTAAATAAATATGTATAATGTAAATAGTCGTATTTTTAATTATTGATCTCCTTTCTCAGAAATGAATAAACCAAATCAATGAATATTTTAATGCTAAACAACCATATCAAAAAAACTCTAGGTTTACATTTAAATCGTAGTTAATTTGAAATAATATGTATGTAAAACGTGTCAAATTAATACGGTAAACCGAGGCTAAGAAATTTTATTATAGTGCGCGCGGAAATGTTTTAGATGCAGAAAATATAGTTTCTAATTAGGCCCCAAAACTCTGAGAGAAATGAGAAAGAAATATAATCAATATGGGCACTTTTTTTTAATAATCCGTATTACCTAAAATCTATATATATAATTTATTTCCTTTATTGCCCGTGGTCCCTGTGATAGTCCCTGGAAGGTACCACGGGAAATATTTTACCCGTGGTCCCTGAATTTAGTATAAGCCAACTAATTTAAAGGAATGCTTTTTGGATGGATTAGGAATTCTATTAGGATTATTTTGCAATGTTTTAGGATGGATTAGAAATGGTTTTAAGATTATTTTGCAATGTTTTTAGGATGCATTAGGAATGCTTTTAGGATTATTTAGCAATGTTTTTAGGATAGATTAGGAATGCTTTTAGGATTATTTAGCAATGTGTTTGGGATGGATTAGGAATGCCTTTAGGATTATTAAAAAATGTTTTTAGGATGGATTAGGAATGCTTTTAGGATTATTTAGCAATGTGTTTGGGATGGATTAGGAATGCCTTTAGGATTATTAAGAAATGTTTTTAGGATGGATTAGGAATGCTTTTAGGATTATTTAGCAATGTTTTTAGGATAGATTAGGAATGCTTTTAGGATTATTTAGCAATGTTTTTAGGATGAATTAGGAATGATTATTTTCGAAATTTTTTGATATGGTTTAGGATTATTTTATGTAATTTTGACGAAATTTTTGTTATGTTATTAGAATAGTTTTGTGATGGACTAAGATTGACTTTAGATTTAGTTATGAATAATTTTCAGTCTTATTTTAGAATGCTTTTATGGTGATTCAGAAATGATTTTCATACGATTTTCGGATGGTTCGAAGATGATTTTGAAATGTAAAATTCCTGTTTGTTTTTATCCATTTTCAGGAGTTTCGCATTTCTCCACATGCACTTGCCCCAATGGTAATAACAGCCCACAATATGTATGTCGGGAAACGGGAATGTCGGGACTAAACGCCAAAATTAACAAAAGAGTTCACAAAAACACAGTTAACCTGATGCGTCTTTTAAATGTATTACGAGACATGGACACCGTAAATAACCTAAAATTAACTAAAAAAAGCAAAGCCCGACGAAATAATAAACTAACAATGAATGACGATGTTATTCGCCATGTTATTTTAGAGCTCATTAATGGCGACATAGACATTGGCCATGCTATTGATAAACTGCGGTAAACCAAAAGAAGAATTGCATTTGGAACGATTTAAAGGACTATGTTTATGTTGTTAGTTATTATAATAGAGCACAAACGCATAGAGTATATGTATGTACTTATGTTTTATTTTGTTGTTGTCTTTAATAATATACAATTAAGTTATTATACCTTTTTATATTAGTTAGTTAAAAAAAGGCATTAAATTTAGAAATACTCGGTAAAATGCGCCTCTTTTGTAGCAGCCATCCCTCATTAGAAAAAACCGGGCAAGTACGTGTCGGGCCACGCACAATGTAGGGTTCCGTATTGGCTACGCATTTCTTGCTTACAGATGAGTACAATTCCATATTCTATGACATTTGTACGTTTTCGTCAAAGAAATTTTACTTCATAAGTTCGTCGGATATTACTCGGTAACTATTAGTGCCTACTTAACCGTTATAGTTTTCCTTGTAGGTTTACTATATGGACTACTACCATGAATTACCATGAAGAGGCCCCCCCCCCCCCTCTATCTCCGAAAACAAATATATCAATCAAAAACATTCCAAAATAGTCCTAAAGTTATTCCTAATCCATCCCAAAAACATTCCAAAACAATCCTAAAGTCAATCTTAATCCATCCCAAAAACATTCCAAAATAATCATAAGGTCAATTCTAATCCATCCCAAAATAATTCTAAAGTCAATCCTAATTTATCCCAAAATAATCATAAAGTCAATCCTAATTCATCCCAAAATAATCATAAAGTCAATCCTAATCCATCCCAAAATAATTCTAAAGTCAATCCTAATTTATCCCAAAATAATCATAAAGTCAATCCTAATTCATCCCAAAATAATCATAAAGTCAAACCTAATAATAAAATAATTCATAAGTTCGTCGGATATTACTCGGTAACTATTAGTGCCTACTTAACCGTTATAGTTTTCCTTGTAGGTTTACTATATGGACTACTACCATGAATTACCATGAAGAGGCCCCCCCCCCCCCCTCTATCTCCGAAAACAAATATATCAATCAAAAACATTCCAAAATAGTCCTAAAGTTATTCCTAATCCATCCCAAAAACATTCCAAAACAATCCTAAAGTCAATCTTAATCCATCCCAAAAACATTCCAAAATAATCATAAGGTCAATTCTAATCCATCCCAAAATAATTCTAAAGTCAATCCTAATTTATCCCAAAATAATCATAAAGTCAATCCTAATTCATCCCAAAATAATCATAAAGTCAATCCTAATCCATCCCAAAATAATTCTAAAGTCAATCCTAATTTATCCCAAAATAATCATAAAGTCAATCCTAATTCATCCCAAAATAATCATAAAGTCAAACCTAATCCATCCCAGAGTAATCATAAAGTCACTCCTAATCCATCCCAAAATAATTCTAAAGTCAATCCTAATCCATCCTAAAAACCTTCCAAAATAATCATAAAGTCAATCCTAATCCATCCTAAAATAATTCTAAAGTCAATCCTAATCCATCCTAAAAACCTTCCAAAATAATCATAAAGTCAATCCTAATCCATCCTAAAATAATTCTAAAGTCAATCCTAATCCATTCCAAAAACATTCCAAAATAATCTTAAAGTCAATCCTAATCCATCCCAAAATAATTCTAAAGTCAATCCTAATTTATCCCAAAATAATTCTAAAGTCAATCCTAATTCATCCCAAAATAATCATAAAGTCAATCCTAATCCATCCCAAAATAATTCTAAAGTCAATCCTAATCCATCCCAAAAACATTCGAAAATAATCCTAAAGGAATTTCTAATACATCATAAAAACATTGTAAAAAAAAAAATTGTAGGCCATACCGTTTTAAATTAGTTGGCTTATACTAAATTCAGGGACCACGGGTAAAATATTTCCCGTGGTACCTTCCAGGGACTATCACAGGGACCACGGGCAATAAAGGATTTATTTATTGTTAATTATATATATTTAATATATTAAGTTTTTTGCAGTAAAATTTTACCTGTAAGCTGAAATGATTGTTTTTATGTCTTTAGTCGATAATTGAAAAAAAAAAATAACATGTTTGAGATAATTGAAATAATTTCACAAAATAACCAGATTGTAAAATTTGTTTTTTGTTTTACATACCCAATCTTATACCTTTTTTATATTTGTATACTTGCTATGAAAAATTGTTGTCATTGATGTTCTTTTATGCTATAAAAATAAATCTTTTGTTATTATTATTTACATTACAAAATATCATATTTTACCTTATCACATAAATGAAAATACTATACATTTCTATTTATATTAATAGTATAGTAGGTAATCTAGCAATTCTAGTCTAATCTATACAATTTAAAGAATAAAAGATGATTTAAACTGAAAACACGAACTTTTATTTTTGTCCTCTAACGAAAACTTCTCGCAGCTATGTCCGCATTTTATTCGGAAATAATACTTTATGACATATTAACATTATGGCAGTGCCAACTACATAGTTTACCACTAAGCAGTAATTTTTGATAAAATTTATTAAATTATGTTAAAAGTTACTGATCACGTAATTTTAAAATCTAACAAACATTTAAATAAACTGATAATTACTAGCTTCATAATTAATATCGATTTTGACGACCGCGCGCCGTGGCGTAATGGTTACCATCCCAGACCACCATGCCACCCAGGAGGTTCCGGGTTCGAATCCCGGTCGGGTCATGATGAAAAACTAACTTTTTCTGATTGGCCTCGGGTCTTGGATTTTTATCTGTATATGTATTTGTTATATAATAATTAACTTTAAAAAAAAAAAAACGACTTCATGGGACCACCCTTGAGGTATTACCTATAAGCCGAAAAAAGATTTGTTCAAATCGGTTCATAATTGGCGGAGTTATCGCGTAACAAACATAGAAAAAAAATAACATACGGGTCGAATTAAGAACCTCCTCCTTTTTTTGAAGTCGGTTGAAAATATAGTATCCGTTGAGTTAGTATCCCATAACACAAGTTTCGAACTTACTTTGGGTCTGTGCTTTTGGGCTAAGCTCAATCTGTGTAAATTGTCCCTATATATTAATTTATTTATTATTCCTGCCCGCAGCTCCACTCACGTGGACTACATTTTATATCGCGCGTATTTGAAGTAAAAAAAATATTTGCAAAGGTCTCTTATTTTAACTCCCTTTAAGTTTTATTTTTGAAACAAAAAGTAGCTTGATGTTCCCCGAGATTCCCCTAATCTATCTGTATACCAGAATTCATCAAAATCGATTCAAACGCCACAAATTATTTGCGTAATTATCAACATTTATAAAAAAAAATATTTGTTATTAATATTGGCTCAAATAAATAGATAATAACTGCATTTAATTAACCATCAATACTATTTTAGATTCAAATAATATGAAAATGAATTTTGATTAAGTATAAATATGTATTTAATTAATTTAGTTTTAATATTTTGGTCAGTTCGTGTGATAATCCTAGCTAGCTCAAGCGAGCCCTATTGATTTGTCAACTAGATTATTAATTATATTATATTTTAATTATAATTATAATTATATTTTATCGATTATCGATTTTAGCATTAAAAGATAAAAAATAAAAGCAAAAATAGAAATAAATTAATAAATTATCTAGCTCAAAATTTTCTATTTATCGATATAATAAAACAATATTTAAGTTTTGAAATTTTTTTAATACTTACCTAAATCAAAATAATAATATAAATCAAATTGAAAATATTTAATTATATTATTTTGATAGATATTTATTTATTATTAAGTAACATACTTAATTAAAATATTTTTCTTTACTTAAACAATACAAAAAACCTTTTTTACAAATTTTATTTTCAAAGTCTTTGTTTAATTTATTATACTATCTATTCTGTAAAATAGTAACTCCAACGGACCTTTTTTTTTGTCATTTCAACCTAATCATAATAGTAGTAGAATACAATCAGACCAAAATATTAGATTCACAAGTTTACATTTGACGCGTGAGTCGCTTTTCAAACGTAAACTTGGAAATCAAATAACATTTTGTTAACAAAAAAAATTGTTCGACTGCTTATTTCCACACTAATTCATTAAAGCTGTTGTTACACGACACAACACGCACACAAGTAAAGTTTACTATTATGCAGCACGCAGATTACGCGCGGGACAGATGAACACATTGCTATCTCTGTCGTGCAATTCTCTCGTTCAACTTCAAACAGTTCAAAGTCCAAAGTGTTAAACTCAGCCTGCTCTCAACTGTACCATTTTACTGTCTGTGTATTGCAAATAAAGCATACTGCACATATCTATCTTATACATATAAAATGCTTTATCACGAATGTTTTTTTAATGGCACAAAAGTGGCAAACATGCATACGGCCCGCCTGATGGTAAGCATCACCGTAACCTATAGACATTTGCAATACCGGGGGTATCACTCACGCGTTGCCAACCCTTCCATCCCAACCCCCCAAGTGAAGCTCTGGAGACCTTACTCACCGTAGGAACATAGCATGGCCGAGACCAATGCTATTTGGCTACGATCTTCTGTAAGGTGGAGGTCCGAAATGGTGGTAGTACATAACGTAGTTTATTTTCTTTATTTAAACAAGTTGTAAATGACAAGAAAAAGTGCCTGTGAAGGTCTAATTTCTGAAATAAACGATTTCATTTCATTACATTTCCTTCCCCAAACAGGTTGTTCCGATTTGAGCGGATGATCCGCTTTGCCCTACCTCTCTTAAAATGATGATTGACGGATCAACACAAAACCTAAACCACCGATCGAGGTTGAGACCTGAAACTTGGCCACCCGTTAAGAAAGGATTTTCCGAAATTCCCACGGGAAAGCGAGATACACGCAAATGAAGTTGTGCGTGTTTTGTTAGTCTCTAAAATCTAGTGAAATATAACATAGAAGTTTGGTTTGTTTTACGCAAAAACAGTTCGATATATTTACTTGTTCATTTGTTGTAAAATATAGTATCGTTGAGTTAGTATCCCATAAGACAAGTCTCGAATTTACTTTGGGGCTAGCATAATCTGTGTGATTTGTCCTTCCTGTTTATTTATTACTAGCTATTTGGCCCGCGACTTCGTCCGCGTGAAGTTCCGGACCCGTTCCCGTGGGAACCACATTGAATTTCGGGAAAAGCTATAGCCTATGTCACTCCCTGATAATGTAGCTTACTACTGGTGAAAGAATTTTTGAAATCGGTCCAGTAGTTTCGGAACCTATTCAATGCAAACAAACAAACATACAAACAATCAAAACTTTCCTCTTTATAATATTAGTATAGATTTACTTGCTTTCGCATTTAGTTGTATAGATGTTCGCGCCCGTGTAACCGAGACTCAATGAGTTGTAAATAGCAAAATAGATATGATACGAGGCTTTGAAACTAAAGCCACTTATGCAGGGTCGACCGCTAAATAATACAGGTAAATGGAAACGTTAGAGAGAACTGCAAATCACTTGTCACCTCACGAGGTCGCGTTATGTTAATACCTATACAAATAAACAAAATTGAAGTGTTTGTAATTTCAAATTGACATCTTTTGACTTAAGCATGAGGACGCGTGTTTTCACATTTCTAAAATTCAGAATATGACCTGTCCAACAGCTTGGCTTTTTTTTTTTAAATGTAACCAGTGGAACTTCTGAGATTAAAATTACCGTAGTCCAGTTAATGGAACCTCTGGAAAAAATACTAATAGTCCCGTGGGACTCATCGAAATAATATTACTACGTATAGAACGGACACCGCGAACAAATTTTTTGTCCCCATACGTTGAGGCCAATAGACATCAACTCGTTTAGAAACTTGCCGACGCTCATCGTGATTGGTCCTCGGATTTATGTCAAAAAAAAAATGGAAAATGCCGTCATGTTCAATAAAAACTTGTAAAAACCGTTCAACAGTAAGGAAGAAAGATAGCGGCATGACTTATCATCGGTAAGTATAAAAAAAATTAAGTAAAACCCTCAGACCAAATAAGAAGTCAAGACGAAGAAGAATGATGTGAAGCCGGTTTTGTAAACATGTGTGCATTTAGGGAGTGTTGCCGTGCAGTAAAAAATTATTACCCTAATTCTTTTATTTTTTTTTATTTTTTATAGGTAAAAAAGATTTTTTTTTAATTGGATACCTCACTTTTATGAGATGTTTTGAGTATTCAGACGAGATAGGGGAATAAAATAAAACAATAGTAATATCAAACCTAAATATTTTTGAAGTGATGATAAAACATGGAAAAACAAAAAAATAAAAATAACGCCTATTTACACTTACAATAATTTTATGAAAACTAACAGTAAAAATAGAAATAAGTAAAAGAAAGTGACGTTACGTTTCGCGTCACATTAATAACTACCCCAATAAACTGGGACTATTGTGACGCTTATTAGCGGCAACACTTGTGGAGTTTTTTTATTCCAAGCTGTCATAATAATTATTAAAATTGATTTGTTAAAAATATGTATTTTTATGTTTACTTACGTATGAAATGTGATTCCATCTTGCTTTTTAATCTTTGAGGAATTGTTTTTGCAGCCTTTCACCACACAATTCGGCATTTTTGATTATTAATTAATTAAATTGTTTGGATGTCATACGTCAATGACGAACTAGCTCAAACTAATCGGCGAGTCGTAGTTTGGTTATAAATGTGTGCGTTAGGGGCGTATATGTACAGGGCGAGTCGTAGTTTTGCCTGCTTCACATCATTGTTCGCAGCGCTCCGTCTTGACTTCTTATTTGGTCTGAGGTAAAACCAACCAAAACAATTTTTTTTCATTATTTTCTATTGCATCATAATTGCATCCGCCATTTCTATGTGAAAATCATAGATTATCAAAAAGTAATCGTACAGATGGGATACGTAGGTACTAAGCGTAGGTCAATTTTATAATATACTTAATTTAGGTACTTATTTCTGAAAAATCTTTTGCTTTTTTTTTAACCGACTTCAAAAAAGGAGGAGGTTCTATGTTTCATTGTTTTTTTTGGAGGTCCGCCGATTACTTCTTCAATTTTGGACCGATTTTCATAATTCTTTTTTTAAAATAATATGTAATTTAAATATTGATTTTTTAAACTATATTTCCAAAATATTTTTATATAGTAGGTAAAAAATACGTAAATGTGGATAAAGTTACTAAGTAAAAAAAATAGTTTCTAGAAAACAAAAAGATGGAAAACGAAACAGCATTTTAAATTTCGACCAACCATTTTCGAACAAATGAAATTCGGGCAAACAAGTTTCGGAGTAAAGATACGTTACCATTCAACAAGAGGAATTGTCTTGTCTGGCAGGCGACCGTCTCCTAGTTATTGCATATATTACAAAATACTTCAGTATATAAATAGCTTCATTATAAAGTTTTGATTTAATCTCAGTTTATTTTTGACTAATATTAAGTTAAGAACAAAAATGTAATGTAGCTTCCTACCTATAAAGCTAATATTATACCTATTTTCTATTAAGTGTATTCTATTAAGTAAAATAAAATATTGTAATAAAATAAAATAATCAGTTAGATGTCCTATATAGATTATGATGTAGGCAGAATATAAACAAAGTGTCGCCCCTGCGTAGTAATGTCATATTCTATGACTCGGTTAGGGGCGTGGCCAGGGAGGGGCGCGCCCCGCACGTCCGAACGCGGCGCCAAAATTTGAAGGCGCTGTCATTTCTATACGTAGTAATATTATTTCGATGGTGGGACTACTCCACAGGGAATACAGGTAATTAAAATGTTTTATTAGTTTTAAATGTTAGAAATCACCGACCGAACGACATTAACCTATTTATATCGACAAGAATATAGTTCACTGCACTACACTTTTAATTTTGTAGGTCGGGGAGCTTCGGACGGCACGATAGCCGGTACCGGCTGTTGCCGATGTACGACAGTCTGTGGCCTTCAGGGGCCCGATTCTACTAACACAAATGCACCAATGGACTCTCAATGGTGTCTCAATCGTGTATCAAAAGAATGCCGATAGTGTATCAGTGGAATAGTTTTTGACATGTGTTATAACATAATGTTTAACTTATTGTTGCCCCAGGTGACTTGAAAATACTGGCCATCTGCACGCTATAATCCGCATCGATTGAAGGGAGACCCGTATCCCAGCAGTGGGATGATTATGGCTTGATATGATGATGATGATGTTGAGCTACCAATGTATTGTTAGAGACATACAGAGGCCTTAACTGAGTTTCTTTCGCCATTTCTTTTAACAGTGGCCATTTTGCTTTTGTTTCCGAAATGGTGGTAGTTTAGATTTATAGTACAAAAATTTTTTGTACACTTCGACTAGAGAAAGTCACTTTAGTAGTAGTAATCCTATGAAATCCTACGTTTCTTATTCTTCACGCTCAAATGGCTGGGCCAATTTTTATTATATTGGTAGCCGATACCTTACATAGGATACTTTTTATCCCGAAAAGTACGCGATCCCCGTAGAATATGGTCAAAATTCTGATATAGATGGCGCTGCTGTGCATAAAATTAAACGCGGGTAACACCACGGGTAGCAGCTTGTAATTTATAATGTAGAATTGTAGATAAATTTGATAGTGAGAGAATGTAAATTCTTATATTTATACTAATATTCATATTTTTATAGTTATGTAAAGAGGTAAGATTTGTATTTGGTAACAAATGAACTCGAAAACTACTGGACCTGAATTGAAAAATATTTTAACCATTGGGAAGATTATATATCTTTCCAAATTAGGGATCATTACAAGAACTCTGCGAATCTGGGATGACGCGCTAGTGAGAAATATAGTTCTTAAACCATAAAATACTCACCTATACCATTGCAACATAGCGCCAGTAATTAAACAACCTCCTGGCATTTGAAAGGACATCCTGCCAAAAACATTCTGGAGCTCCCCGCTGTCTGGATGGAATGCCGACTCGTACAATTGCTTAGCTCGTACAACCTTCTCCATCGGTGTACCACTTGGTTCTGATCCTGTTCTGAAAATTATGCATGATTAAAGACTTACATGTGATTATAAATAAATAAATATATAGGGACAATCATACAGATTGAGCTAGCCCCAAGGTAAGTTTGAAACTTGTGTTATGGGATACTAACTCAACGATATTATATTTTATAACAAATACATTATATAGATAAACATCCAAGACCCCGAGGCCAATCAGAATTCGTTTTTTCATCATGACCCTACCGGGGATCGAACCCGGGACCTCCTGGGTGGCGGTCTGGCGTGGTAACCGTTTCGCCACGGAGGTCGATTTCATTTGTGTTTCTTTTTGAGTCTGGGTGTTTTCTATGTATCATGAGTATATATCAATATATATCCGTTATCTGGTACCCATAACACAAGCAGGTTATGTCTAGCTTACTTTGGGACCAGATGGCATTGTGTAAAAGTTATTTATTTTATTTAGTCTGTCAGATATGTCAGGTGGTGCTGGTAGTAGTGGTAGTGAACCAACTTCTGGCACCATAGGTTGCAGGTTCGATTCCTGCATATGACAAATATTTGTGTTCGTCTTGAATCTGAGTGTTTTCTATATATTTACAAAATGATATCCATTGTCATACTATCATCCTTAAAAAAAATAAGTTGTAGAAAAATACATACTTATATTTTAGATATAAATCCTTAGCCTCATGTAGTTCTTTTTCAGATGCGATAGACAATAGTGGATTGGATATGAACGCAAAGTGTCTAAATCTCCCATAGAACGTGCTCTGGTCCCATAGGGGCTTTGTGATGTCTATTCTTGACATGATCTAAAAAAAAAGGATTATTTTTTCCAATATATTTTAGCCTGTAGGTAATTGTAGAAAATATAAGTGTATTTTTTTATTTACACTTGTGATTGTTATCTTTTTCCAAAATGGTAGAAGGTTAATATTGTATATTTTTTTATTTTAATTTTTATCATGGAGTTTTGATGAGTTCAATGAAATTTACAAGTTGTAAAATTGAGTTTGAGAACAGATTATTATGATGGGATTCCCATGGGCCTCTTTTTTTTTTAATGGAATAAATAAAAGATTGGGTCAGAGAGTCGCGTTAGGATTAAAAACAAATAAAAAATAAGGTTCAGTGCTAAAATTATTGTAAAACACTTTGTAAGTTAGCATCGAGTATGGAATTTTCATTATTTATTATAAACATTAAAGAAAATTATTATAATTTGAATTACAAATACTTTAGCGTAACAAATAACAGTATGTCTACTTAAATATTTTTTTTGTCCTAATATTAGTAGTTGTTATGTACGCAATCCAAGGTTGTTTGTACCAGTATAATAATATGCAACTACAATACACCAAAAAGAGTTTGAAAAAACATACTCTGGTTATGTAAGTACACTGTTGTTTTACATAAAATAATAATGAACGGTTGTATTAATATAGAATAGAACTCACTGGTTGTTATCACAATGAAACACGACTATTAAAATGTAATAAATTTAAATAAATGCTGCAATACGTAATTTAAATAAATGCAAGCTGAACAACTGAACAAGTAGGCCGATTAGCCGATTAGTGACTGAACTGACAGACAGCTGCTGATTGAGAGCGAAGAGCGAGACGGACGAACGTCAGGAAAACAAAGTGTCAATGTCAGAACATCTAAATAATTTTTACAATTTTTAGTTGTGGTAACTTTGTGAATGAGTCGAAAACCGATGGTTTTTTTTTTTTTTTTTTTTTTTTTTTTCTCTTTATTTTTTAAGGGGTATGGGTCCACAAGGACATGACAACCCCATCGAAATCGCAAAACAAGGATACATAATTATCTAGGACCAAGTATAAGAATGGACGGATTGTATTTTAGACGAAAGAAATACATGGGTATTGTCTTTCACACTAATATGTGCCGTCTTAAGTAAAAAAGAGATAGATATATCATTGTCTATAACGTCTTTTGTGCTCATGAAGCCAGTATGCTATATAAACTGTTGTTTTTTTATATAGGATCACTAGAGATGTGCCGTGTCTTTATCGACTAATATCGATTTAATATTTAATGTTCATTTTAAGATCTGAGAACACTTGACAAATCAAATGATTAAAGACAGAAACAGATGCATAACCCCCTAGTTTCCCTATCGGGGTGAGTAGAACCATAAGTCATTTAGTCAAACCACAGCAACCTGATATTCGTTCCAAGATTACCAATGACGAACATTCCTATCGTTATCCCCCATAGACAGTCCGATGTTGGAGTGGGTATGATCACGTCGGCTTTTACGACATACCCTGGGAAGATAAGCAGCTCAAAGGGTTGGTCTATGTTTTTTATTCAGTCCCAGTCCAGCTATAAATCAATATTGCTGACAGAAATATTCTTTAACAATTAAATACACACTATCGACACCTATCGATAGGAATGTCAAATACTCATCTATCAGTAACTTTAGGTATTTATGTTTTTTTTTAAATATGCCAAATAAAAAGATTACCTACACTCAATGCGGGTGAAGAATAAATAAAGCAAATAGGTACTTATAAGGTTTTTATTCAAAATATTTAAATAAAATAAAATCATACATCATAATCATGATCATTTTGTAATCATTATACACACATGTAATAATAATTATAATATCTAATAGGAATTGTTAAATAATCCGTATAATGTCACCAATTTAACAATTCTTATTTTTAAAAAATCAACTAGGGATCAAAAAACAATAAACAAAGACTTACAGGAATTTACTTAAAGTGCTTGATGATTAGTTATTTACTGCATCTACTGACCACTAAATAAGACTAGTTTATTAAAATGATTTCTAATATGTTATGATTAAACGTCACATAATACTCCGTAGCGTGTTCATCTAAATTACCTGCCCGATAGCAAGATACATCGAAATGTAATGAGCACAGGCGAGAATATGGCGAAGGTGTCCAATTATCTCGTTTTATGTTCTTAATCCACTTGTTTCTTATATTAGTGTCAGGAAACCTGAAAAACACAAGATCTATATTACTTTGATTACTCTTATCTAACTAACCCTCATCCCAATGGGCAAGAGAACTAGGAATAAATTAAACCTTAATAAAAACGCATACAATTTATTATTTTATCGATACAATGTGACAACTCTACTTACAATATTTAAGGTACATCATCTGTCAAAGCTCAATAAACGTAATGTATAAAATCAAATCTTTGTATAAAAGTAATGGGTTTGTTGAAATTATGCGTCTGCATCGTCTTTAGGGTTCAATTAACTTTACAAAAACCGATCATGTAATGTATTTCCTGCACAAAAAATATAAATCATGTAGTCGATAACTTACCTATGAAAAGATATCCTTTGATCGCTTTCCGTTGTAACACCCATTCTACTCTTACAACCAATGGCTACGCAAGCTATGGTTCAAAACGAAAATCCGTATCACAATTTTTCTTTATAAAAAGTCCAATTATCACCTCAAAACACAAAAAATCCAACACGAGCTTTGATATCCAAGCGGCTACCAAATGTCTCAAAAGTTGACACGCTGACGTTCTAGACGGTGATGTTTGTCTATGTTTGTTTCTTTTTTTCACACTGAATGTTGCTATAAGCAAGACAGAGAGCAAAGACAGTTTCATTGTCGTTCTAAAATTTAATCTGTCCATTCTTATACTTGGTCCTAGATAATTATCTTAAACCTAAATAATGTCCGCTTTACAATGGACTGTCCTTAAGACTGTCCATTGTAAATCGGAGTAGATCCCGACAAGCATCACTTGTCGGGTTAGACAGCACATACAAACAAACACCTACGTCAACGCACTCAACTTCAAGATTACGTTTCAACAGATTGAACAAGATGTTTCGACGGGCCTGGTTCCGTTCACATTCCATTAAGATATGATAGGTATCATCCACCTTATTACACGTAACACAGTTTGGGGAGTCTTTCTTGCCCATCAGGTGTGCAAAGCAATTCAATGGAATGTGACCAGATCTCAGTCTATGGACAGTTACCAATTCCTCTCTGTTGAGGCCTTTAATATCAGTCCAGGGTATGCAAGGAGGCTGGCTCTGTATGATCGAGAAGTGGGCTGAATGATTTCGATTACTTTGCCAAACTGACTGGCACACATGTGATGACAAAAGTATCTATGGTTTTGTATGAAAATAATATGGCGGCTGTCGCTGTAACAGCCGATATGACGATTTTAAAGAATTCTCAAATATTAGTAAACGTAGAAGAAGCATTAGCTGATCTACTCGTTGTTTCATATTGCAGTGATAACAAAAAGTTTCAAGGTGTCCTATTGGATTCTAATAAAGGGTAGGTAAACCCACGTCGTGAATATGTTTATTGATTATTTCCAAAAAATCTCTATTTATATCTGTTTTTAACTATATTTTGCAGTAATTTACCTTTTGGAGTGTACAATCTTCATCCAGCATTTAGTAAAAAAGCCACAACCACCGATAATCAAGATGATAAGCTGGAATCGGTTAGTCAGAGATACGCATATCAGGAGCCTGGTTGGACAGAGACTATTCAAAAGTCTAAAAAACCAGGTCCAAAATCTAAACCGCAGCGGCAAAAGATGACAGTGAGACTCCGACCCCGCAAGGTCTTATGCTCTAATTGCCAGGGAATCTGCAACGACAATAGTGAAAATGTAGACGTGTCGAAAAAGCGTAAATTAGATTCCGATGACGACATAGCCCAAGAGAGCTCTGAGTCATCCAGGGCCGAGAAGAAGTATCTAATGGGCAGTATGCTCATCCCAAAGCTATCTAGACTGCATCCGAACGAAATTAGTAGTGCTATAAAAGGTAAGAATAAGGCTAGTGAGAAATCAAATAGCAAAAGAAATGAAAAATTTGAAAACGAACAAACTCGTGAATTAGCGTTTGTGAGTGTTCCCGAAAGTGATATTTGTGATAAGAATGACTCTAAAGACGAAAATGAGAATGCTCATGATGTTTCCTTCAGCTCAATGTTCTCCAGCGCCCGAACACTTAAAATATGCTTTGGCGAAGGTGAGGGCACTGTGGTTAAAATACCACCGTTAACCGGAGACTTTAATGAGGACTCTGGTGTCTCATGTGATATGTCTAAACCTCCCAAACCAGATTTAAAGGCTGCTAAAAAGGCCATGAAGAAAGCTAAGAAGCAAGCAAAGAAAAATAGTGCCACAGAAATAAACAGTGTAGAAATATGGGACCAGTCGGTTAAACACATAGGTGCATTATCACCCCATAATAATATGTCCAATACGGTAGACCCTTTAGAAAAAAAACATAAGCACAGAGTAAAACATAAAAAGAAATATAAAGCTCAGAAAAAAAGAGACGAGAATACTAGCAAATGCACAGAAGAATTGATGGACTATTTTAGTGATATTAAAGATAATTTTAACTCTAAACTGTCAATTAGTTTACGGAGGTTAAGCAGCAATTCTACTACGTACGAGAAAAGGGATGAAGACAGTTGCTCAGAGGGTGAGAGTGAGGTACCAGATTTTCCAGAAAATGGTACAGAAGGTGGCGGAGGGAAGTTAATTCGGGTGGCACCTGGTGATATTGTATGGGGTAAAGTTGTTGGCTTCCCGTGGTGGCCAGGTAGAGTTATGAGTGTCACATCAACTTCTAAAGCCCATGTGGCATGGTACGCTTCTACGACGTCATCATTAATGCCATGTGACAGCTTGAGCCCATTCCTAGATGACTATAAGGTAATTCTTTTTTATTTAAGTCGACCTACATTGTAACTAATGAGTGGAAAAAAAGGAAAAAAAAAAGTATAAAATGACAAAAAAGGCCGTAACCGGTTTTCTTTCGCCATTTCTTTTTACCGGTTGCCATTTTGCTTGTGTCCGAAATGGTGGTAGTATATAACGTAGTTTATTTATTTTTATTTAAACAAGTTGTAAATGACAAGAAAAAGTGCCTGTGAAGGTCTAATTTCTGAAATAAACGATTTCATTTCATTTCATTTCATTGAATAAATTTGCAGGATGTTAATTTTATCAATTGTATTCATATTGTACAATGTAAGTAGTTTCATAACAATGTTTACATTATAAGCATCAAAAGCTTGGCTCTAATTCTTTACCAAACCACAGTCGCGCGCGCGTTTTCAATACGCGCTTCTGCATCGCTACGACCGGCCGCATGTTTTTCGAAATATTTAGGATAGCGACTGTTTGGATATGAATTCGCGACCGTATTGCTGCAAAAAGTCGTCGTGGCCTGGTGCTCTAATACTTTCAACAGTGCTAAAAGTTCAACAGAAAAATTCTCATACTTTTTATTTCTTTTTCAGATACGCTTTAACAAGAAAAAGAGGGGTCCATACAAAGAGGCTGTTAAACAGGCAACGGTTGAGGCGAAGAGGATAGAATCTCACATCGGAGATCCGTTAGCGAGCCCCACACACACGCTGCCCACCATGTCCCCTCGTCCCATTGATGTGTTCTCTTAATGTGATGGTATACAGAATTTATTCAAATACATGTGATATTTTAAGGATTTGTCTGCACTTATAATGGAGTAGCACCAAAACACTTTTCTGTGGACACGGACTATAATAATTATTGTCTTGGCTAATATCGATAATGTTCGAAACTGCTGTTTCTCATGTTGCAAATGATGTGATGTAACAACTGCAAAACCATCGGAAAAGCAAAAAAAAAATGTTTTGGTATAGCATCGGGTTGTATCCAGGTCATTGTAAAGAATATTCGAATTTTAGAAATTTACAAAAATATATATCGGTAAAATTTGTATGTAACTCTGAGGCGTTTGTTGTGGGGAGAATGTAGTGATCGCCCAAGTTAAGCAACGACAACTCCAGCCAATACTTGGATGGATTAAAGTATCTTGAGTTCCTCCTTACTTCGGAGGGCGTGTTAAGCTGTCGGTCCCGTTCTCAATAGATAACAGTCGTTGACCGTTAGTTGACATGAAAACACTGATACCAGCTACCCTCAGTTGACACATAAAGAAAGGACACATAAAGAAGCAGTATCTAACTAATATTTTTATCTCTTTTTTTTGTTTTTAAGGGTGCATCCACATGTAACGTGTTGTATAACTAATATAACATGTCCACTTACTATGAAAATATTTTATATCACAATCTAGACGCAATTTAATAAATCATGTATGTACTGTAAGCAAAAAAAAACTAAATTCGGTGATATTTTATACAAAATTATGAATATTGTTTACATAGATCTGTAATTAGAAGTGGCATTTTTTAGATTATAATGTTTATAGATAAGACTTGATATTTTTACTGGGTGTTCAATGCGTTTGATAGAGAATACAAACAGTTTATAGCTGAGATGTTTTGGACGACTGTTTCTGATAGTATTGAACTCGAATCCAGAGGACTACAGGGTCATACCCATCCCAAACATACTGAGACTTGCGTCAGAGATTCACAGTAATTTGAGGATTGAGTAAGGAAAGTCAGACAAAAGATCCGTAAGGGTCTCATTGTCAGGATCCAACCCATGGTGGATCAAAAAGATCCTGACACTTCGCCCCAAATATTATGATTACGGACAGACATACAACTTATTTTTATGAACCTTTAATATTTTAAAAATTATCGGATTTAATATAAATATTTAATTATTCGGATTTGATGTTACTTCTCTAATTATTAATTTCTTTAATGAAATGTGATATAAGACATGATAATTTTTTTATCCGATGTTTAGAGTTTAAAATTGCCTGTAAGTAAATATATCTGAAACAGGTAAAGATATCCATAACATCTTTGGTTTTTATTATCTGTTAAATAATTCCTAACAGTTTTAAAAACAAAAAATCGATCTTGAAAGATCGGTTTAAATAAAAAATGGTTTGAATTCTCTATGATATGCTGTTATTTGTAATACATATTTGTAATTCTGTAAATATCTGTAAATGTGCAATACGGAAGTATGGTTTAGGCCTAAACACAACTCAGAAAATACAGTCTCAAAATCGAAAATCTGATGGATACCGTTGCAAGATATGATTCACATCAGTCGACGGTTTCATACAGTCACAATATCGAAAATCTGATGGATACCGTTGCAAGATCTGATTCACATCAGTCGACGGTTTCATACAGTCTCAATATCGAAAATCTGATGGATACCGTTGCAAGATATGATTCACATCAGTCGACGGTTTCATACAGTCACAATATCGAAAATCTGATGGATACCGTTGCAAGATCTGATTCACATCAGTCGACGGTTTCATACAGTCTCAATATCGAAAATCTGATGGATACTGTTGCAAGATCTGATTTACATCAGTCGACGGTTTCATACAGTCTCAATATCGAAAATCTGATGGATACCGTTGCAAGATCTGATTCACATCAGTCGACGGTTTCATACAGTCTCAATATCGAAAATCTGATGGATACAGTTGCAAGATCTGATTCACATCAGTCGACGGTTTCACACAGTCTCAATATCGAAAATCTGATGGATACCGTTGCAAGATCTGATTCACATCAGTCGACGGTTTCATATAGTCTCAATATCGAAAATCTGATGGATACAGTTGCAAGATCTGATTCACATCAGTCGACGGTTTCATTGCCGCGGCGCTGCTTTAAACGGTTTGATATTGCTTATTATGTATTTAATAATACGGTATTTTTATAAATAGATCTAATTGTCGAACTGCCAACAGGCTTGCACTATAACAGTAAGCAAATTGTACCAAAATTGCAGACTATTAGAACCGCCAGCAAACTGAATTATAGCTTCCAAAAATAAGCAGAATGCAATAGGTTAGCATTACTGGATTACTATGGATTTAATTCAACTGCATAAAATTGTAATTTTAGCGTCTTTTTACACCGATGTGAGTCTTAAAAAGTTTTCATTTTCATTTGTCAGGACGGAAAGTTCCCAAAATATCCCTCTCGACGTTCGCAGCGGCCCGGATAATTTTAGTCATTTTTTTTTTTTCATAGAACTTTACCTTGTTGGTGCGAATTCTACTATTAATTTTCATACGAAATAGTATCCGACCGACGAGTTTCTATTGTGGTGTGGCTGTCGCGTGGCTGTGGTCCGTGGGAAAAGACGCTTACAGTTAGTAGGCTTCTAGTTCACATAAGACTGCAAAAAAATCTACATCATAGTTTCATAATACAATAAACGTCACTAAATACGAAAGTAAAAAAACAAACCGTTGGAGCCATTGCTTTACGTCAGCCCTTGGTTTCGAATTAACGATATTATGTTATATTTTAAATATTTTATTTTGTATAGATTTAACTATATTTTAAAAATATATTCCTTTATTTTACAGTATTAAATATTATTAATATTCAAACAAACAGATAATGTCTAGATAATAAGCTATTTTTACATCAAAAATGTTTTAATACCTAACCAAGGGTTCGACCAGTTAATATTGTTTTTTTAATTTTAACGAATTAATTTGTATCTCTTAGGGTGCGTCCAGATATGTGACATAACATAACATAACATGTCCACATTATATAACATTACAACATATTATTGAAAATGACATTATACAATTTTATAGCTTTATGCTAGGCTGGCCAATAGATATTTTTTAAGTTGAGGCATCGACGTCGGGCATCCATTTACTTTTGAGTAGAAACTACTAAAAAGAGGCTATTGTTCGAATGACTAATGACCGCATTTTGGCGGACCTGACTTTGATCGGCCATGTTTGATAAAATGTTGTTACATAATCTGAACACATCCTTATACAGTGAGTTGCACAAATAAATTTTTATGTTAATGACCCTTTTAGTGATTGTCTCACCATGGTTCCGATTAGATTATGTGTCAGATTGGCTCAAGTGTTTAAATTCAGTTAAAGGTAGGCACCACATTCACATTCACATTATACGTATCGGTCGCATTTCATAAACAAATATAAGGCAGTGTCCTAATGTCTGCGACACGCGACGACTTCTGGTGAATCAAACCTAATCTCATTCCGTCTTTGTCTGTAAGAAGAAAAAAAGAGATGTAATGGGAAATTAATGTGTAAAATAAGTTTGTGAAGCTCACTGATAATCTTGTATATCTGTAAGGGTTTCTTAAATTCGCAGTTAAAGGGCCTATTCTCGATGCAATTTCAAATTCAAGAGTCTAAAAGTTAGGTCACACTTCAAAGAGAGAAAGGCCTACATTTTTGTCTAAGGTTTTTTTATAATAAAACTTACCGTTTTGCTGAAAATTGCGGAAAACTCATTTTTTTAATCTTTGGGCTTGAATAAAAAAACATTCCGGTGGAAAGATGCCGAACTTACAAATTTTATTCATAATTATATTTGAATTTTCAGCTTGTTGTAAATTAATGTAACTTCGAATGTTTAAAATGACCGGGCTAGTAACTACAAAATATCAACAAGGTTTCTTTTTTAAATTCGTGTGACGTAATAATATGAAATTGTATGGCGAGTAAACCCCTTTCTTTTTGTAAATTACTTTTTTTATGTCATAGACAATCTTTTTAAAATGTTATTTTTTGTAATTATGTATAATTTTGTTGTATAGTAATTTAGGATGATATTTTTATTTAATTTTTTCTGATCGAATACAAAACATCTTTAGTGTATCTATAAGGGGAATGGCGGTTTATATCATGTTCTGAAGTTTTTTTTGCTTCAACTATAGCCTTGTTCACATGTACGGAGTAATTGGCGAGACCTTATATGAAAGAAACTAATAGATATTCAATGCGGGCGTGATCTCTGATCATAACAGACAAATCTCCATATCAGTACGTCTCATTTAAAAACTGTCACTTTGACTTCGCCAATCCGTGCGTATCCCGTATTTTAAAAAAAATACACTGCCATTCCAAGGATTCGGTTCTTTTGAGGGCGTGGTTCTTTGACGTATAACTTACAAACTGCATTTCTACTGGGGTGTGGCGGGACGGTAGTCGGTCTAGCGAGGCAAGTAGACTAAACCCCGAGTTATGGCGGAAACACACTACCGTGTCGGGGCCTGTCGTGTCGCGCTCTGTCGTGACGGTGGGTGTGCACACTTACGTGTCGTGTCGGGGCGCGCTTCTGTTCAGAAATGAACGAAATATACGCCAGACATTTATTTCTTTCATTTCTGAACAGAAGCTCGCATTGTTTGCCTTTGTCTGGGTGTTTTCTATAATGTATAATGGTATTTATTTACAAAAAAAAGTATTTAAGTATATTTATCAGGAATCTAGTACCTAATAACTCATTATCACGGTGCAAAAATAAATTTAAAAAAAAAGCGTCCACTTGTTCGCGCCAGGAGCCGCGCGCGGGTATAGAAACACATTTGCAGGGCGTGTCGTGTCGCGTCATAACCCCCACCACCGCCGTGGCGCAATCGGCGGCCAGCAGTCCGCGCCACGACAGAGCGAGTCACGACACGACACGCCCTACAAATGTGCTCCTAACCATATAAAATGTATGAACGCGATATGCTTCTGGCGCGACACGACAGGCCCCGACACGGTAGTGTGTTTCCGCCATTACTTTCTCAACTCCATTGTCTGTCAAGCTGTTTATGCTAGGCTGGCCAATAGATATTTTTTACTCTCTGTGTATTGTATATTCTCCATAGACACTGAGTACTCTGCCAAGAGCACTGTTTCCCTCGTTTACTCCATACATGTGATCAAAATACTAAAGGCCCGAACAGACACTATTTTGAGCGTCGATCGATTTTTTATTATTTATATCGAAGATCGCCGGCTAAAAGTTCTGTGTCTAGTCAGGCCATAAGAAACGCCGCTTTTATTGTGTACCATAGATATCAGAAAATATAGAAGATACTGACAAGGAGGTACAGTGCCACAATATCTGTACCTATGGCGGGGGCGCTAGGATCGAGGCTGTTGAAGGTATTCAAGGCGTATTCATTAGTTCTGGTTTTGACCACTGGCACAGATAAGTTTGTGGCACTGTACGCAATATAACCCATTTGCTCAATCCTTTTCTTCTGTTAGGCCGGCCGCAATTTGGATGCGTTTTCGTACGAATAGGATTGGTAGGTATGTAAAAACAGTTCGCAAAGAATGTCTTAAGCACCGTACATGCATACCTACTCGACTACTTTGTTCGAATTACAGAAAGAATACCTATGGCTAGAGAGGAGAACCCGACAGACTCGGTTCCCCAAGTGGCGGGACAGTAACAGTACCTAATTACCATAAAAAAATATTGGTTGGTGAACACGAACAAGAGAGTCGAAAGCGTTCGTAAAATTTTCGTACGAAAACGCATCTAAAGTGCGACCGGCCTTTCTGTTGTCTATGTTGCATAATTATATTTTTCGTTAATTTGTGTCATAAACCTTAATCAATTAAATAATGATTGGTAATCGTATGAAAGGAATTCTGCCAAAGACTCATGATCTTTGTCCTAAAGTAAGTGGTGATTAAATGTTCATTGCTTAATATAATTTATGATACTAAATTATGATAATGACGACGTAGTTTGCTGCGATGTATCATCATAATTATTACAGGAACTATGTATATTTTTAATTATAAATACGTGGAAACTGACTTTTTTTATTTTTTCATACCCTTTATTATTAGCCGATGCCTGGGTTTTACCTTCGAAATCCCGTTCCTGAATTTATATCCGGAATTCAAACTATCCTTTATTAATCCAGGTTATAAACTACCCGTGTCCCAAATTTCAAGAAAATATGTCCAGCCGTTTTTGCGTGAAAGAGTAACAATCATGCGTCTTACAAACTTTCACCTTAGTGAAGATATAAATCACTGCTTTGGCTTGGCATGTAAGTACATCATATAGGATTAGCTACGTTTGAATGCCATACTCTGTCTACCGCACTCAGGAATGATACGATAGGTACCTCCACGTCAAGCGAAGCGAACCATTTCGTCAAGGCTATGCTATATAATATAACGACCTGTAGGCAATGAGATTTTATATATTTTATGACCCTGTAGGTATTCAATACCTAGCCAGGTTTGCTTAACCCTTACACACGGATCTATAAATAAAAATAAATGTTCCTGATGGGTTGTAATGAAAATGTGTATGAGCTAATTATAACCCATTAGTGCTCCTGTGAACCGCTACTATCTTGTCTTATTTAATACGTTTTTATAATACACCTCGCTCAAATCGCGAAAATGATGTTTATATATTCACAATAAAATAAAAAAGCTACCAATTTAAAAATATTTCTAAACATATGAACACCGGATGTCGTCGCAAGGACAATGACACTAATGACAGCCAGTTCTGAGTTGCCAATTTACGAACCAGTTTCCCCTTTTTGAAAAAAAAAATATATTTTCTCAAATAATTTCATTATGTATAAATGAAATAAACCAGCTATTTCGTCTGACAAATATTATAAAACGGGAAATAAATAAAATTGACAAAGTTTATTCGTTCATTCGATAAAAGAAATGGTTTTAATATTTTTATGGGTAATTTTAAGTTAGAGTATGGACAGCCCAAGATCGTTAGTTTTTTTCTGAAAAAAAATGTTTGATTTGAAGTTTGAAGTTGTATTTTGGTGACTGACAGGAAGATTTATTTTATTTTGTTTTACCTGATATTTCAAAATATTTAATTATAGTAGTGTTACTAAGATTTTAATTACGTGCCTATGAATAAATTGTGAACACAATGCGGCGTACATACCGATCGAAAAAAGAAACCAGCGGAGCATTAGACCACAAAGATGTTTTGCTCAATATGGACGAGAAAAGTTCGGCTTTTGATGCCTTTTATATACAAAATATTAAGCATACTAAAAGAGAAATGTCTTCTGTAAATCTCTACGCTGCTCATTCACGAAAAGTTCGTAAAAGAAAGTATGTAAAACGGATTGGAAAAGAAGTCAAAGATGTGGAACCCATACGCCGGGTATCTGAACTAGACTCGGTTTTTTTAACCCCGGATAAGTCTTTACGAGTGAATAAACCACTAGATCCATTCGACCAGTTATTAAACTCATCCTCAACAAAAAATGACTCAGTAAAATTCAATAAAGGTGATTTATTTGACAGAATTCAAAAGTAAGTATTCATTTAATAAAATACCAACTTAATTAGGTATTTGAGGCGACTCCCTGTCCAGTGTCTCCTGGTCGCCTTAGGCGCAGTTTATAAGAAACATACACAAGGTTTATTGTTTAAGAAGCTTCTAGATGGGCTATACTTTTAATGAAATATGTGGCTACAACATTGCCGACTAAATCCCGAAAATACAAAAAACATTTCAATGCAGCATATAGCTGTACAATGTATATGGCCCAGCAACATGTCTTTGCACAGGCTACATATATGGCGGACGAACTCATACGCGTTGCAGCAGCTTATATTGTTTTAAAAACAAAACAACGAAGTAAAATGTGGATTCCACCTTATTTCAATAGGTGTGATACATTCAATTTGATTTGAAGAATTTTATGTTTTGTATTTATGGAATAAAAGATAAAATACATAGTGCGCTTTTGTGTCAAAATGAAATCCACAAATTATTATTATAGTAATGCAACAATTCCAATTTTATTTTCAGAGAAGGTAAAACATACAAGAGAAAATGTAAACAAATTAAGAAATATAATTGCTCAAGTAGCGAGAGCACTGGTAAGCTTTAGAAGTCATAATTTTATATTGAAAATTTAAATATACTGTACTGTCTATAAAATACAGTTATTACCTACCTGGTTGAAATGATTGTACCGAAAAGGGTTCAAATATTTAAAAAATATATATATTCTCCATGTTTCAGACTCGGATAAAGAAAATCCAAAGGATAACACACAAGATACATCTAATATAAAAATGCATCAACTTCTTATAGAAAATGAAAATCAGTCTAGTCCAATACATTTTGACAAATCTCTTAATGACTTAGTCAGAAATTTTCCAAGGCTTAAAGAAACTGATATTAATAGTACCCCTGGAGGGTCATCAAATATTTTTAATAAACATCGACTTACAAAAGTATTGGAACCATTACAAAACTCACCATTATGTAGTACTCCGTTTAAGGAAAAGTATAGAGGAGCGTCTATTTACAAATTTTCGCCTATAAAATTTGGTGATTTAAATACTAGTCCAAATTGTATGAATACATCCCATCCAATCTCAAATAATAGTATTGTAAAAAATAATAATAATAAACTGCCTGATATAATTGAAAATATTGAGTTGTATGATAGCAATTTGCAAGAGACATTACAAAAAAGCCTTTCACCAACTGCCAAAGATGATTTATCTGTAATTATTTGTACAGTACCATCACCAATAATTTCCGAAAAATGTAAAAGTATCAGAAAAGTCGAAAATGATAGTGTACTTGTTGAAGAACAGCCACATTTAATTAATAGTTTAATTGATAATGAATTAGATGAAATGGTTGACAAGAAATCCATACAAATTTTAGAAGTTAAATCTGACAAAGAGATTTCCAGCATTGAATTAAGTTCTTTGTATACTACAGAATCTGAGCCATTTTTAGGATTTTCTAATAATAAAGAAACTGAACATAACACAGTAGATTTTGAAGATGATCATGAAATTTCAAATGATTCAGTGGATAAATCTATATGTAAAGAATATGAAGAAAATTCTCAAAATTCTGACACAAATGAAAGAGTAGAAAATTCTCATCATTTTATCAGTCAAGAGGAAATTTCACTTATTGACCATTCATTAGAGAAAAGTGTTATACTTTGTCAAAATAATAAAAAATCGGAAGAAGTGAATAGTCTCAAAAATTCTAAAGAAGAAGAAGAAGAATGTTACATGTTAAGTGAAGATGATGAGAGTTCTGAAACTAAAAATGAGTCTATGTATGATACTTGTGATAGTGGACAGTCTGATAATGATTTTGCCGAAGTTAACGGAGAGAAGGAACCAGTAGTTATGATTGAAAAGATGAATGATTCAGAATTCCATAAATATTGTAAAGAAAATTCTGAATATGATACAGAATCTAATAGTAGCCATCTGAACAGCGAAAGCTATAATAGTCTTGGTGATATAGATGATAACACTTCAAAAATTCCAATAGAAAATAGTCTAGTTAACACTTCAAACAGTTCAGCAGAGAATAAATTTATTGTTGTACAAAATGATGATTTGGACACAAGTGAATCTAATGATACAGATTCAAACAGCTATAATGAAGAGGACAGATGTATAAGTTTTGTTACAATGAGAAGAAGAAATGAAATTACAAATGATTCGATGAAATTAGGTTTTAATAGTTCATTTAATAGTAACAGCGATGGTGATAAAACTGTACTTAGTAATAGAGGTTCAATACTAGAAAAGTCGAATTTAATTGTCAATGAAGAAACTTTGGTTGAAAATACACCAATTGATACAGCACCTGCTGAGGTATTTGATGCAAGCCCTAAAGAAGCTAGAAAATTAACAGTCACCAGAAAGAGTTCTAGAGAAGCTGTGGAATCTAAGAATTTAGATTTAGACACTGAAGAAGCTAGATGTACCAGAAAGAGTTCAAGAGAAAAAGAAGCTGTGGAATCTAGCCATTTAAATTTAGACCCTAAAGAAGCTAGACAATCAACTGTTATAACCAGAAAGAGTTCTAAGGGAATGGATACTGTGGAACATGAGTTAGATCAGAAGCCATCAATAGTTCTACAACCTGGGAAGAAATGGGAGCGTTCACTGAGTATATACAGAAGAATGTCGTTGATGACTGATCATTTTGATCGCTCAATACTTGATGATGAACCCATGTTAAGCAAGGGGAGAAAGTATAGACAGAGTGTTATAAGTACTATGGAGATGCAAGATAAAGGTAAGATAACTATGTTTTAGGAAACTACTTTTTTTAAAATTATTAAATTATAAAAGAAATGCATACAACTTTGACCTGCCCCCTTACTCATAAAGATAATTCCGCACGATCACCATTGGATTGTTTATTTTAGGTACTCTTTACAGCTAAACTAGCGCTAACTAAATACTAAACTAAATGAAATCGGATTGTATGCTAACTAAATAGTTAGTAAAGTATAAAATTTCAATGGTACGAATTAGGATTTGCTGTTAATTTTGCATTTGAAATTATACAGAATTGAAATTGAAATCGCGATTGCTATGCAGAGTAACCTAGCTGAATAGGTCAAAGTTGTATGCATTTCTTTTCATAATAATTACAAGTGTCCATGAAAAGTCGAAGAATAGATGATTTTTTTGATGAGTTGGTTCAATTTGGTCCTACTAGTGGGCTAGAAGTCATGGTAATTGGAATATATTAGAAACCAATCTGATTGGTGGCTTCTACAACTTGGGCTTCACATAAGTGAACCACCAGGAAAAGCAATTAAATAATTAAAAACCATATTCAAAAGAATGCATAGTACAGCTCCATTTTTATCTAATAATACTGCAATGTCATTTATTAGTTAGTCCTAACTGCAATTATACCTAATTACTTATTAAATGGTCTTTCCTCATTATTAGATATTTTAAGTAGTAGTAAATTATATTAATTAAATAATGAGGGGTCAATTAAAATACAATATATATAAACTGTTGAATAAAAAGAGGATCTATCTATTCTGTTGCTTTGCTTCTAGTGTGACCTCTTTCACACCCGTTTAAAATATTTGTTTTAATGTTATCTGTGGTCTGGGAAAAAAGATTAAAATAAAATACCGTCAAATCTGTCATCTCCATCCAAAGTTTCAGTGTAATGTCAGGTTTGTAATTATTTATGTTTTTGATAAAATCATTTTGTAATTTTATAAAAACATTTAAAAAAGCATTTTCTTTTTCAGATTCACTACATAATGATTCAATTAATAGCCGGAGAAGTACTTTTGTGTCAAAACCATGTAGATCTACAATTAGGATTGTAAAAGTAAGTAAAATTTATATTTTGCGCAAAATATCAATGTTAATGTAGGTATATTATAATAAGTTGATTTATCTAACTTTATTTTTCAGGAGCCTAACAGTTCCAGATTAAGTTTGTCAACTACAGTATGTGATGACGGTAAATCTACTTTAACTATTAATCATTTCATATTTTATTCCTCACAAATGCTTTGTACAAATCATAAAACTTTTGAACGGCAACGCTTAGTAGTTTCTGTGGTAGTTTTGTGTATATCAAACAGCAACACTGACCAAGCGCACAAAAATCTACATGCACCATTTTTGTAATCTGTGGCACATTCGTGGGTTTCACGGAAGAAGACGCGTCGTTGTGTCTTTGTCCAATAATTTTTATTTTTTATTTTATTTAACAATCACGTGCTAAAATACACATTGTAGTGTTTAACATTTTCTATTATTGCATAATAATAGTAGTGGGACTTTGCGTTTGTGTAAAACTTTGTGATTTTAACTTGATCGATTTGACTACTTATCCCGTTAGAGGGTAAATAGCTTGGTTCTGCGCCTTTGTTCGTTAAAAAGTGTTAAAAGCCAAGTGCATGCATCTTTCTCTGCAATACACAGGTTAGTTTACATAAAATATTGATTTAATAAGTGAAATACGTTGTTGGATTTCTTATTAAGCGTCTACGTAATGCATTACGCGTAGCGAAAGTTCTGTCACTCACTTCCTTGTGTCATTTCATTACTCATACTAGTTGATGCGCGGTGGTCACTTATTCACTAATGATGACAAATTAGTTGATTCATTTAGCAGAAAGTATTTTAAGTATTATTGTCATGTTAATAAACATGTCAAGATTTTTATGGCGACTCTCTTGACGGAGTTTTTGGTGCGCTGTCAGTCTTTATGGCTTTTTCAATATGGATTGAGTACCTATGTTAGATACATAGATTGTTAGATAATTTTGGTCGAGATATTATTATGTCGCGTTAGTTATTAAGAGGTAGTTTCTGAAACGCGTTTTTTGAAGATAATGACACATTAATATAGATGTCACTTTCAAATTAAAGGAGATTGAAGCTTAATGTGGAATTATGATCAAAATACATTACAGAAACTGGCTGTATAATCTCCTAAAGTGACTGTCCAATTGTTTAGCAAGGTAGACTGTACCATTTTAATGAGTTTTGTTATACCTACATCTATAGTAATAAAAGAAGTGTTTGTTACGCTTTCACAACTAAACAATCGACCTATTTAGATGAATTGTTTGAATTTGATATTACAAATAGTTCCCTAGATGTAGATTATTGGTATTATTAGAACCTAAACTGACCTAAAATTAAGGCTGCCTTGTTGCTAATACATTAATATTTAAGGTATCAATGTCATTTGTTATTTCTTCTGTTGTAACTATGTGTATTGTAAATAAAGAATATTATTATTCTATCTATCCATCTAAAATTTATGAAATTCTTTAATTTGACTAAGTCATGGACATTACTAGACTGTGAACATGCTCTTGGGACCTTATTTGGTCCAATGTCAAACATTCCTTCCTAGAACTATTTATGATCTGAAATTGCACATTTTATCCTCATAATATTTTTGTAAATGTTGATATAGTCAAGTGTGAGAAAAGCTTTAGTTACTGCAAATGTTTTGTTTTTCAATATAGGTAAATGTTTTAATGAATTGCACAATGTTATTTAGTTTTGCATGTGTTTTTTATCTATATTATACTCTAACACATGTAAACAGCAGACGAAAGGTAAATAATATTATGCCAACGGCCAACAGCGTCTTTCTTTAATTTAGTAGTTCATACACATACCTAAGCACAGTGCGGTTAAAGATAAATTTTATGTTTGGGTTAGGTTTGAGACTAATTGAGACACAGGATATGATAGTCTTTATCCTAGGAATACTGGTGTGTTAGGTAAAACCACAGACTTTCCACCAGGGTTGAGATGATGTAAATTGGGATTAAAAACAAGTGATAAAAAAAAACATTGATTTAAATCAATACTTTTTAAATGAAACCAAATCAGCCAAAAAGTGTCAATTTACCCTGACATACACTACGGCGCGCATTGTTGCTGCACTGCAATGTTATCTAAATTCAATACCTATCTAAATTCTAACAAATTCTCAATACAAAACCAATTATGTTGGCAAAAATGCTAAGTATATATTATTTTTAATATTTGACTTTTAAAGGAACATGTTGATTTTTGTTAATTTTATATATTTTTTTTTATTAAATATGGCAAATAAATATGCTACGTTATGTTTTTTTAGAAATTATTCTGGTTTTTCTAAACAATAACTGACACAGTGCAGTGATACAATTGTTTAAAAAAAATCAAATAAATCTGATTTTAATTAAATAAATCTGACTTTACAGATTTTTTTTAAAATCACGATTTTTATCAACCCTGCTTTCCACAATGCCAACATGTTGCCAACATGAAAAACATATTTAATCTATGGTTGTTTACAGGATTTCTAAACGAAGACTGTGATGATACGATTGTTGAGTTATCCAAACTATCAATCGCTGACTCCAAGCACGAAGTCACGGTTCTAGAGAAGTTTCATGAGACCGCACGAGTATCTACAGCTCGAGACTACGTGCTGCGACGGTGCAACCAGACAGACTTGATATTATTTGATGAATGCTATCCAGATCCGTAAGTACATATAAATATATATATTTTTTGTAGATTTACAATCAGTTTTTAGTATAAGCAAATGTGTTGTAGGACAGTTTTGCAAGACAAGTGTTTTCCAGTGAAAGCATCTACATGTTTTGTCAGTTTGTGTTGTTCAATATAATGGTGCTAATTCTGTTGTACATTTAACTAGACTAAACTAATTTTGACAGGACCAAAGGTGTTGTTGTCCTTCCTCGGTTTACAATTAGTGACAAGGATAGCAACACTTCTAGTCCTGTCAAAATTAGTTTAGTTATATGTACAAGAGAATTAGCACCACTATCCTTTCGTTTCAGCAACAACATAAAATTAAAAATAAAATATTTATTAAGAAGATTTACAATATGTATGTTATATAATTTAGGTAAATATATGCCAATAACACATATTCGTATATAAAAGCATTAACCCTGCTAAGAAATAATTAGCACAATTGGGTGAATATAGCTTAAACAGAAAGAATGTTTAAATTATATATATTTAAACATATTGCCATATGTAACTGGTTCTTTTTCGCCATTTCTTTGATTTTGATTGTGACAGCCCGGTTGTTTTGGCGGCCCTGGTTCTGTTTATATTCCATAAAATATCATCCCCTTTTGGGAGATTTTATTACATACCAGAAATCGGGAACTACTGGAATGCTCCCCGTAATTATTATAAAAATAAAATTTAAGTAATTTTCATGAAATACTGGCAACACAGTGACCCTGTGTGAGAGGTGTCATTATGTAGGTCAAATGTTCAAGTGGTGGCATTGTTATGACCACCTTGGCATGTAACCCAACATGTGAAGAACGCAGCAATTATATTTTGTATTTAATTACCTTTTAAATATGATGTTAATTATTTACATAGTTTTATGTAGAGTTTAATTTGTGATTGTGTTGTGTGAAACTGCTTTTAAAAACAGTTGAAATATTATTTCGATCACACTCTATCTCATTCATTCTTGTAAGAAACTAGTGCCAAACTAAGCTTGTATTATGGGTACTACTATTTAATATATACAAACTGAGTATTTAAAAATTTTGCCCTGTCATTATTCTTTAGCACAGATGATTAAATAGTCGTAATCTATCTATAGGTTCAAGGGCTTTAAAACTGGGCATTGATGGACTGGGCAGTCAGTCAATCAATCCCCCTTACCCAGTTATACAACCTCAGAAAACCCCCACTATTTTTATTTTAGTGTTAATTTTATAATTACCAAGTTTGTTGGCCCAGTTATGGAAATTCATGAAAAAATCTTTTGTTAACAAATTCTTAACCTACTTTAAATACTATTTTGTCAAAGCAAACACTAAATAGGTATCAATGTAGAACAGAGCATAGATTACAAATATGTGTGTCAATGAGTACATAACATTACATCATGTCAGAAACTTTGTTAATACTTACACGCGAAAGTTTGGATGTATGTTCGTGACTCTTTCACGCAAAAACGTGATCCCGTAGTAAAATCCTACTGATATTATAAAGGCGAAAGTTATGTGTATGTTTGTTACTTTTTCGCGCTCAAATGGCTGGGCCAATATTTATGATATTTGGTATGTAGGTAGCTGATACCTGGGAGAGGTAGGGCACAGCGGATAATCCGCTCAAATCGGAGCAGTCCGTCTGGGGAAGGACCTCCTTACAGAAGATCGTAGCCAAATAGCATTGGTCTCGGCCATGTTGTGTTCCTACGGTGAGTAAGGTCACCAGAGCTCCACTTAGGAATGTCGGGAGAGTTGGCAACGCGTGAGTGATACCCCGGTAATCGCAAGGCTTACCATCAGGCCGACTGTATGCTCGTTTGCCACCTGTGTAGTATATAAATGCTTTGTTCTGAATGACTGACTTACTGACGGAAGTCAGTTCAGTTCACAGCCTAAATCGCTAATCTTGAGACCTGAAACTTGTAGAATGTGTTCTTTGTATGACGTAGGCATCCGATAAGAAAGGACTTCTCGGAATTGTCATTTGAAAGCGATTTTCACGCGAATGAAGTTGCGAGTGTTTAGCTAGTTTTCAATGTAACTCTGTAACAATCTTTCAGCTTCAGTCTGCAGTTAGTGCAAATAGTAATTAGTTACAGTTATTGTTAGCTACAGTTTAATATACAGCTGCAGTAATAGTAGTAATATACGCTATAATTGGACCATTTTAACCTCGGACTAAGTACATTTTGTTTTTTCAAAGAATTTTTTTCTTGATCCGAACTATTTTGTCTTCAAAATAAATACTTATTTTAAAAAATATACGTGGTTTAGAAGTTAATGAAGAGACGGACGAAGTCTTTGCCATAATAACGTCTCCGCGTCCTTCTGAGAAATAATTTTTAATCTAATTCCTCGAGGGTCGTGAGCTCCAGAAATCAGCTTATACCTGATGATGTTCCGCGACCTGTTGTTGAAGTCGATGATGTAAGTTTTAATCCAAATTGTACAAGCGAACAGTCTGATACGTTGATTAAAATGATTAAGAAGATCATTATGTAATTACTCTTTAACCCTAATAGTTCAAGATTATTTTGCTTACCTATTTATTTATCTTGTCATAATATACCTTTTATATGTATTTTGTTACCATCAAGATTCTCATAACACAACTATCTATCATCGATTTAAAAAAAAAAAAATTTACTCAATTATGTGCCTTTTTGGGTAAGTAATACTGATTTCTTACAAGGATACTACGATATTACTACAACTAATACAAAAAATAAATAAAAAATCCCTAACACAGGTAATAATACTTATCTGTATACCTGTTTTAGGGTTTTTTTTAAATATTCAATCGATTTGGTTTACCTTTGTAAATAGGTACATTTATTTACTGCCAATTGAGTCACCGTACTTTCAACAGCTATTATTTGGTTCACAAGAATGCAATTTTCACAATGAAAAATTTCGTAACATTCAATAACAATTGTGGTCAAACAATCATTACCATTCCGATGATGTCATATTACTAGTAATTTCATTCATATCAGCTGTCCATTATGATTCATCTGCACAAAAAACGAATTCGCGTTTCATGTGAAATATGACGTCATCTGTTGTGGTATCAGGATAATGTTATTCTCACTTTATTCTCGTGTATTTGCGAGAATTGTGAGTTGTGTACTTGTGACATCTATACTAATAAATAAATAAATAATTAAATAAATAAATATAGGGACAATTCATACAGATTGAGCTAGCCCCAAAGTAAGTTAGAAACTTGTGTTATGGGATACTAACTCAACGATATTATATTTTATAACAGATACATATAAAGATAAACATCCAAGACCCGAGGCCAATCAGAAAAAGTTCGTTTTTCATCATGACCCGACCGGGGATCGAACCCGGGACCTCCTGGGTGGCGGTCTGGCGTGGTAACCATTACGCCACGGAGGTCGTCGAACTAATACTAGTGGAACCCATGCAACTTCGTTTGCTTGCATGTATTTATGCACAGTGGCGCCATCTATATCAGACTTTTGATCAAATCCTACGGGAATCCCGTGCTTTTCGGGATAAAAAGTACCCTACTTGTTAATCCAAGGTATCAGCTACCATACCAAAATATCATAAATATTGGCTCAGCCATTTGAGCGTGAAGAAGTAACAAACATACACATAACTTTCGCCTTTATAATATTGTATTAGTAGAATTATAAAAAGGATTTGTTTGTTTGCATAGCATAGGTATCCGAAACTGCTGAACCGATTTGAAAGATGATTTCACCGTTAGAAAGCTACCAGTTTTTAGATTTATTAAGTTTTAGCAAACCAATGATTTTTATATAAAAAGTATAGATAAGTCGTAAGCACTCACAATAATACTATAGTACTTTGTCATATACTTTTCTCTTTTTTGCACTTGAATCATGTTGTTCTACTTCCATTTTATGTGGGCTTTAAGAAATTCGATATCAATATTATATATTGTTATATAACAACATTGATTGCAAAAAAATATGATTCATATTTCTTAAGAAGCAATATAAATTTATATAATTCTGAGAATCGTGATATGTCACGGTAACGTGAACTGAATCACTTTCACGTCAAAGCCAAGAAAATGGTTCGACATTTTTGGCACGGACACGGGAGATTGAGGGGAAAGTGTGACACTTTGCATGCGGGTATAGGCCAAGGCCGCATTGGAACCATGATAAAAATTTTATTACGTCATGTGATATCAGATACTGCATGCAACCCGAGTGTCTATATAGTGGTAATTTTGCGACGGAACCGCGATTCTTTTATGCGACCACCTACTGCTGTATTTAAACCTGACAGCGCGCTGGTGCATTGCGACTAATCCTACATTCAGTACCAGAGAACGCGGGTTCGAGTCCCGCTTGGGGCAAACGTTTATGTGATGGCATTTGTGTTTGTTATCGAGTGTTTTATATGTATTATAAGTATGCTAGCGAAACCAGCGCAACTTGCGTTTATCCCGCTTACTCGGGGGAATTTTTATATTATACAAAATAAACCTTTCTCTTGAATCACTCTTAAAAAAACCACATCAAATTCCGTTGCCTAGTTTTAAAGATTTAAGCATACGTAGGAACGGACAGACGCACAAACAGCAAAATCTTCATTTTATACAGTAATAATATTATTATCCATTTTCATGGGCACTCATATAAACAAGCAGATCAAGCCTTGTTTACTTTGGCACCACGCCTTGTGCTAAATGGTTTTACATTTTTTTTAAAGTTTATCACTTTACCGGCGCACTCTGGCTAGAGCTCTCAGAGTCACGCATTTTTTTTTATTGGGATTGAAACCGACCGCCTGCTCTTCATCTCATGACGAAAATTAGTAAGGGTTAATAAAAAAAGTATTTTCGCCAACAGTGGCTTGAAGAACTGCCGCAAGATCGGCGAGGGTGTGTACGGAGAGGTGTTCCTTTGGCGTGCGGGAGATGGCAGAGCGCGTGTGATGAAGATTGTGCCTATAGCCGGAGACATCAAGGTCAATGGGGAGCACCAGAAGGACTTCCAAGAGATCATTTCTGAGATTGTGATTGCTATGTAAGTATTAATCACACTCCTTTTTTAATATTTTCTCACGTAGTTGTTAAGGAGGGAAGTCCTTTCAATACTTCCTACTCCGACTATCTTCTTTCTGATTAAATTCGTTGTGAGTTCCAAGACAGCTGTAGTTTATTCCCCGGGACGTCAATAAGGTTCATTGCTTATTGTCTATCTGAGGTCGCCGTTGTTGATCCTGGCTACACAGGAGACACAGTGGTGGGAATGTGTGGTGGGCTTGTCCCGTAGGTATTTCTCCTTTTTTAATAAGAGAGTATCCTATAATTTGAAGAAGGTTAAATTAGGCTATTCTCCCATGACGCTACTCAAATGAAGCGATTCGAGTGCGACGCAAACGCAACTCTCTTATGCCTGTGTTCGCACACGGCGCTATCTAGATACGACTAAATAAATTCTTTAATTTTGCCATGAACTGTCACACGATACTATGTCGACTCGACGCGCGACGTAGCAACCACAGTGAACACTGAACAGTCGCGCACAAACTGTTGTCCGACGGGTAGTAGAACTAGTGTCACGTCGTAGCAGGATACGCGTATGCTACTCGAGTCGTTTGTGATTTGCGTCGTGGGCGAACGGTCTTAGAATACCGGCTTGTGTAATTATCTTGAAACTTGCTACATTTTTTTTAACTCATCCTAAAACTGACTGACGCTTTCTTTGCTTAACTTGCGTAGGTATGAGAAGTATTAACCTTTCTTTTCTTTCCAATAGGGAATTGAGCGCACTACGCGCTCCCATAGCAGCAATTGAACGACATTTTGATGAGGGGAACGATATAGAGGCTTTAGATTTGCAGTCTGTGGAGAATGCTACTGATGTTTTTAATGAGGTAAGTCGTTTTTTTTAAATAACCAATGAGGCAAACAAACATAAATAACCCTAAACAAGGTGACGAAAAAGTAATGTCATAGGATTGGCCGCCATTATGAATCAACCGGGAGGTACCAATCATGAATGTATTGAAATAAAGTTTTGATGAAAACAGAGGCCTTTTTTCATTTATAACAAATTCAAACTATGTCATTACTTTTGCGCCACTTCATCCGATACTGTTCTGAATCTGTATTTCTTTTCTATGTTACTGTAAAAGTATTTTTACTAAATTTATTTTTGGAAGGTCACAAGGATAGACATTTTGTACACTGTCTCAACACATTGGGATTACGGGCGTGAAGTGTTTTTGCTCTTTATCAAGTGTGTCCAATACCATTTTATCCGTTCGTACCTGTGTGTCAATTCACGTAACAAGAACCGATTCTAGTTCGATTCAACGACACTCGCTGTCCCGTTCAATTCCTATTTTGTGCGAGTGTCGTTAAATCGAACTAGAATCGGTTCTTGTTACGTGAATTGCCCCACTGATAGGAAACCTTTTTTTAGTTTTCTACCTGCTTTTTTGTTAATATTTTTCGAATTTTTGGTCTTTGGCGTCTTATAATGGTAACGTTCTAATAGCCGAGGGTAACGTAAATAGCATTCAGTTAAAATTGTCAGGGCCGGTGGTCGAGTGATTAGAAATGGTTACTTTATCCCAAATCATGGCTCAAACACCACGAATACCTGTTTCCATATTGGAAACGTTTGAGGGAGTCCTATGTATGACCAACAGTGTACTGCTTAACATGTGTTCGTTTTAGAGTGCGACACACAGCAAGCCGTCGAGCTCCTCATTGATAGTTATAGGCCGCTTGCTTGGTTTTTGACGTAAAATACAAACAAACAAACTCATTATGAATATATTACCAAAATTAATCATACGCGAAAACAATATCCTGATTTTTGTTTAAACTTTTAAATACAATTATCGCATGAATCATTTTCTTTTATAGACAAATGATACGGGCTTTGTACTTTGATAAGCTAACTGGGACACTCTTATCTGAGACTTTATCAACACAGCTGCACTCTGTGGATCCAATTGCCAATTATTATGATAATATTAATGTTATTTAATATAAAGGCTCGTGTTCATCTCGGAATTGTACAGCGTCGGTTTCAAAGTTTCCTGATAACTCACTGATAGGCCATCTGTCGGATATATTGATAATAACATCCTATGTGCGAAATAAATTTTCCAAAAAATGTTAATTTAACTGACATTACAGGAACTGGCATCTGTTCCACACAGACATAACAGACTAAACATAATTTTACACACACATAGACACAAGCTGAAAATATTGCTGTCACTTTTCAGCTAATTAAATTCGGTATTATCTTGTCCCTTTCTTTCATCAATAGCAACACTAACGCGCATACTCAATTTGACAGCCGTGCCTTGTTTTGGTAAACGGAATTTGTATCATACGTAAAAGTAAACGGAAGATGGCGATTTGTTCTCGTTTAAAAAGTGACTTTTAAAGTTAAAATTTAGTGAATATAATATGAAATAAACAAAAATATGGGTGTAAAGTGCTGTATAATACATTTTAAAAACTCTTCGTACAAAAGCAGCCAAGCAAGCAATACAAAAGTACCCATTTGTGTCTGTATGACTGACATTTGATAGTGTGCATTTTTGCCACGATTTCTGATATGGAATGTTCTGTCTGTTATGTCTGTGCTGTTCTGTGATTGTCGACCTCCGTGGCGTAATGGTTACGACGCCGGCCCACCACCCAGGAGATCCCGGGTTCGAATCCCGGTCGTGTCATGATGATAAACTAACTTTTTCTCCGGTTTTGGATGTTTATCTATCTATACATGTATGTGTTCCCGAGGGAAAAACATACTCGGTTGGCAGAGTGATCCGAAGTGAATCTTGGCCTCTGAAGCGAGTGAGCGAAGTTTTCTGTTCTACGCGATGTCCCGCCGCCAGTCGACAGCTAGGCAAATGAAGCGTCTAGTCGGCCTATATAGGGAAGAAATATACAATTTATTTACTCTTCCCATTGACAATGAAACCACGTATAACGGCTAGCTTTATAGTAATTATTAAAGATTATTCCATTGTTAATAATACGTAAATCGTAATCGTCGCACATAATTGTCACACAATCGTATTACTTCCTGAAAGCAGATTTGCTTATTATCATTGCGATAACGCAGTTGGCCACACGTGTCATTGTCTAGAATTGCGGAGATTAGATTGTGATCTCAAGGAAGCGTGTTCAATGTTAATAGTTTAATTAGATATTGCATATAAGTTAACTATCTGCTTAAATATTTTAAAAGCAAGTACTATGTTTCTTGCTATTTCTTCTTAGTACAAATCTGCCGTCTGATACTTGGCGGTGAAGGAAAGACTTGAATGTTATTATTTTTCTTCATAAGGCAAAACAAAGAGTACTCATAATTTAGAGAATATTGTCCAAGTCCAAAGAGGTCCCTATTAGCGATGCCGGTCGCCAACAGTTATGCTGGGTTCGTGAAGGTTCCTTCTTATATCACGAATTTTGGCTTATTCGCATGTATGTAGCAGTCAGCAGATCCACCGCCGTATTTAGGGGGCAAACATGAAAGTGTCCATCCGAAACAACGAAACATGTAGGAAGTCATTACTAGTTGGAATAAGGTTCAAAATTGGTTAGAATTCAACGAAACGTCAATTCGGAAAACGGAATTTCGTTTCATGGTAGGGGGGCTGATTTTAATAACTAACTTATTAGTACGAACGCAGTCGATCAAGCGAACCGCGCGTGCTCACTATCATTATACTAGTGCGGACAATAAATATTAAGGTCAAATTGTCAAGACTGTAATAAATCATACCAAGAAAAGTGTAGGTATGGACGATGGATGTAGGAGTGTGTGTTTCGGAACTCACAAAAAGTTTTTCTTTATTTGATAGATAGTTTCAGACATTAGCTCGTTTAAATAATTCTATACTTATCTTCGATACTAAAACTATGTATGAATGACAACTAAGGCCGTGGTTATAAGTCTAGGTATAACATAAAACTGATCATACAATAAATTACAATGTTGTAATGAAATGAAGTCAAGTACACAACACGCGGAAATTAACAAATACTTGTATATAAGCTGCACAAACCAGTTTGTATTATTGATTATTAGTATTATGGATATGTTGTATGATATCCAATGGTTACCGGGAAATTAGCTTATTATTGTGAATTATAAATAAAAAGCGTATTTTGTGTTTGTACATATTTAGTATCTCCACCTTACAGAAGATCGTAGCCAAATAGCATTGGTATGCTACGAAGACTGCTTACCATCAGGCGGGCCGTAATGCTTGTTTGCCACCTTAGTGGTATAAAAAACATTAGGTTTTGGTTCGGCACACAAATATTCCTTATCTCGGCTTTACACTTCTCGTAAAGTTGACCCACGTTTGGAAGACAATGGAAAACTAAAGGTCCAATTCCAAGATGGACCGCACGCTGTACTTTCTATATACCTGTATGCGGTATGCGGTGTGCGGTTCGTCTTAGAATTGTATCTTTATACCAAGTGCCTATGAAATCCACATCTCGCCTGTGCTCTCGTATTCATCTAACTTTGGTAATTTCGCGAGCTATGTACCAAGAGTTAAACTGACTGAGTAGATTTTGATTGTCTCACAACACCATTGATTCTAAAACATTTAATTTAAATACCACAGGTATTAGCTGTGAGGTGCGTCGTTGGAAGCTACCCATCCCGTCTGCTCGACCTCTGGGAGCTGTATGACGAGTGCAAGGGCTCTGAGAACGATAACCCTGCAATCCTGCCAATAGATCAACAGTACATTGTGTTGGAATTGGCCAACGCTGGGCAGGATCTAGAGAGCTATCAGTTTAACAGCGCAGAGCAGGCGCACGCACTGTTTTTACAGGTAACCTTTATTTTTTTACAATTTGATCCATTTAATAATTAGGAATCACACGCCCATGGGCGTGTGATTCTTCTCAATAGTGTCGAGAACGCCGATGGGCGAGTATATAGAAATTTATTATCTATTCCAAACAAATACTATAGCTTTGTAAGATATCCACCCAAGCCTATAGGCGTAGAAACACGCCGATAGGCGGGACTGAACATTTGCTGGGACCGCAGTGGATAGATTATGAGATATCAATTTACTAAATTTTAACAAATTCAGCTAACATTTGTTTAATTTGTATTCTTAACACATTTCCTGTTTCTCATATTGTCGTCATCGGCTTTATGACGTGTATTAAGCATACCTAATAGTCGACAACACGTAGATAGTCTGGAATGATAGGCATTGATTAGATTATATTGTTGACGTACATATTGCTCAAATAAACATTTCCAAAAATCAATATCTTAAGATTGTGTGACATATGACTCTATTTCTGTGACGTTGATAAATATCAATTATTTTATTAAAACAAGTTTCGTAATGTTTTCGTATATGCTTTGTTGACAATATTAAATGGTCTTAGTAAACAGGAAAATTAATCAAAATCTTTCTTATTTAGAAATAATGATTTCTTGTAGAAATATTACATAGCATAGTATATAATGTATAACATCAACATCTTTCGAATTGTTATGTAGGGTCGATATCGTGTCAAGACCTCTCCATAGTCACGTACATATCTTATCTTGCATATAACGATTTATTCGACAGATAGGTTCTTTGAAATCTCTTTGTCTTCTTTGAAAATTATTATGATTTTAAACCGGCTTTTAGTGACGTGTTATTTATTATGATGAAAGTTATCACGATTTTGTTTACTAAACGATTACACACGATTCGTTTGTCAAATGACATTACATTACTGAGTATTTTATAATAATAGAATAGGGTCATAAATATCGTGAGCTTTCTAGACATGAAGTAAAATTATCAAATAAAATCCTTTGATGTATGTTGAAGCGGCTGAATACAACGTATTTGTTATTTTATCAAATAGGCCAATAACATAAATACTTTGCCAAATATTTGTCCACACATGGTGAATGTTTGCCAAATACCCGAAATGAGCCAATAAGCAACCGAAGTTCTACCATAAAACTTTACTTTTACTTGACTATCGTAATATTGTTCTAATAGACATATATTTATTATTTTAATGATTGTTTTTGTTTGTTTTGTAAATAAAAACTTAGAGTTTGTTAATTTTTTTGAATTATATTTGTTTTTGTCTGTTTTTTGTAACATTTTGTTTTAATTGCTTTTTTTTGTTTGTGCCACCAAAGGTTTTGCACTAACATGTATTTAATGTTAATTAACCATACGTGGTGATTGCTTACCATGATCATGAGCTTTAGCGAAAAAGAGAAAAAATGTTTGTGATCCATGGCAGCAACATGGTTTACAAACATTTTTAGTGCATTTTTTTTTACACTTAATACGAAAAAATAAAAATGTTTGTGATACATGACTGCGACATAATTCAAAAACATTTTTTAGTGCATATTATGACACATAATATTAAAAAATAGTATTTTTTCGTATTAAGGGTAATTTTTTTTTATAGTGCAGAGCCTTTATTTATTTTTTTCAGTTTCCACAGCATGATTAGCGCCTTCGGAAGGTAAGCGAATTTCTAGTGCAAGTTGCCAGTACCTTGACTAGATTTTCACTTATCCTCCGCGGGCGCGACCGACGCTTTCGATGTTTACCCACCACGTGTGTTTATAACATTTTTTTTAATTTATTTATATGCGAAATACTGGCTGAAAAACTAAATATAATATTGTACTTTTATAAATCGATTACTTAAAAAAAAACATTTAAAAGTGACCTTGTGTAGTAAATTAATATAAAAATATGGATAGATAAACAGTAATAAAAGTATTATAAAAGTTATTTTAAAGGCAATCAAACTTAATTATGAATTATTCATTTTGGTAATCCTGGTAGGCTAATTATATTATCAGTAAAAGTATTTTTTATGATTGATTAAGGCAATCCCGGAACTAAAGATTAGGTACTCTTTAATTCTAGTCAAACAGTCAATCAAATCTGAAACGTATTTTTAAAGTTCTTCTTCTTCTGCCTTAATTAATGGCGTTTCTGTCGTGTCTTAACGACACTTAGACAATTTCGCCAATGTCAAGTATTTTAAATGAACACTTTTTGACTAAAAAGTACACTTTAAAAAGGCAACGTGGTACGGTGAGGATCCGAGGTCGCCATCTTGACGACCTTCGTTGACAAGGCGGCGATCTCGAATCCCATTTTTAAAGTTAATGACACCTTAAATATAGCTGTCACTGTCAAACTAAAGAAGAAAAGAAGAGATAGGTTGAGGCTTAATGTGCAATTAAAATGAAAATGCGTTTCAGAAACTGGGTTGTAAAATTTTCTTTATCAAAAGCTCAGCCAGAATTTCGCATCAGTGTGTTTATTTTTACCTTAATATTAGAATGTTTATCACAGAAACGAAATTAAGATCCCAAAACAAAACGCAAGTTCGTTGTCTTATCTCGAAATTAGTTCGTTGACTTATTTCGAGGTGAACCAATAACAAAGGCGGAAAATGGTGCATTCGACCGGTTCGAAATTGGCGCGGAAATAGTCCTTGACGTCACAAGACACTTAATGGATAACACCAAAAAAATTGCCGAAATCAAAGTAGGATATTGGCCTTATTTTGAAGGCTATTCATTAATATTTTGATTGAATTTCGTAGTAAAAAAACCGTCATCACATTGGCAGATGTATAATTATTTTTATTTTGAGTAACCGTTTTCAGTTTTCTCTTTTCAAATATATTATTGATTGTAGAAACAAAAACTCATGTGTTGTTCATTAGCCACATTGCAATACTCAAGACTCTAATTCAAACACTTCTCTTCAAAATTATATTTAATAGTAAAAAAAAATTAACTGACCCTAGTAGCCGTTTACTATAAAACTTATGTGTCAATGGATGTAAATAAACAAATTTATTTATCTATCTAGTAGCCATTAATAGCCATAGCCACTTTACAATCGGGCCGGTCAACATCCGATTCTGTCAAATGTAAAAAAATAGACGATGATAAATCGAAAAATTTTCATCTTATTTCTTTTCTGTGACGCCCGTATTTTTTTGTTAACATGACATTACCATGTACTCTAGTTCAATGACCTTGTCTATATATTTCTAGACTGTCTGTCTTGTCTTGACGCAAATCAATACTGCGCAGTGTGTAACGTTTATTATATCTATGTTTATCTATTTAGGGTTTTGTCGTAAAATATTTGTTTTAGGTGTTTACGTTTTTCATATAGTGTGCCAGACAGTTAAACAAATAAATATAGAGAGTTTAATGACTGTGTCACTCTGCCAATCAGTGACTTTGAGTTTGTATTACCTGTTAAATTAAATAAATGTGAAAGTAAGCTAGGCATAAGGTATGTTTCGGTTCGCGCGGGTTTTTTTTTTTGTTTTTTTTTTTACAAATTGCATCTCAAGCATTGATAGAATTTTCGTGAAAATGGATTTGGCGACAACAAATACAATATATCTACTGAATAATTATCAAATAAATTATAAATATTAGCTCTTCTTATTATGAATGTCCACGATGCATCTTTTTCCCTAAATAAAATGCATTATGCACGTTCATAATGAGAAGAGCCAATATTTATAATTTATATGATGATTATTCAGTATATATATTGTATTTGTTGTCGCCAAACCAATTTTCACGAAAATTCTATCAATGATTGAGATGCAATTTGTAAAAACCCACAAAAAATGTGGATTTCCCGCGCGGACCGAAACGTACGTACCTCCGTAACCTGCTTGTGTAGACATCGGATATATTATTGTAAATGTTATTATACTTATGTATGATACATAGAAAACGCTCAGTCGGTAACAAACTTAAATGCTATTACAAAAATTTTTGCCCCGAGCGGAAATCGACCCCGCTATTCGGGATAACCTGCAGTACAATACAGAAAGATAAAAATAATATCTATTACATGAAATAATGATTTGGTGTTGTTTTCCAGGTGGCCTATGGTTTGGCGGTTGGCGAGGAGAGCTTTCAGTTCGAGCACCGCGATTTGCACTGGGGGAACGTACTGATCGCTCCCACAGAGCAGAAGGTAATTTGACAATTATATCGCTTGTACCAAATATTGCCAAATATTTAAGACCAAGTTAATGCCAAAATTATTTTACTCTGTGGGCCTCGCGGGCACTTAGACACGTCATTTACAATGAGAATGTTATATTATAATATTATTATTCTGTATTAAATAAATAAGCTACTCTTTATACTACCACCATATCGGAAACAAAGCAAAATGACCACCGCGAATTTAGAAATGGCGAAAGAAAGGAAAACAAACGAGCTAGCGGGTGCCCACCTGGACGCTTGTCTCATGCTGGGGGCATCACTCACGCGTTGCCAAACCCCCCCCCCCCTCTCCCCTCAGTGGCTGGAGACCTTACTCACCGTAGGAACACAACATGGCCGAGACTAATGCTAATAAGGTGGAGGTCCTTCCCCCAGACGGGCTGCTCCGATTCGAGCGGATTATCTGCTGTGCCTCTCTTAAAACCTGTACGACGAAAGCGGCGCAGGCACGATATTTTCATGTTTTCATACAAAATATAAGAAAACGACACCCGATGTAATAATTAAGCGACTCGGGGCAGGCATGGCATGCCGTATGCCGCTTGGTCGCCTGTCCTTCGCCGCGCCTTCACTATAATCCGTTTCTGTATGTTTTACGCCTAAAATTATACATTTGTATGTCCACACGTGTAGAACAAAACTAATAGCTATACTGGTCATAAAATTAGGGAAGTTTCCCATATAGTTGTATGCCAACAACAGGTGACCCTGTGTCGTTTAAACTCAGATATAGTAACACAAACTTGGCACAACTCCATATTGTTACGAATGGGTTTTGTTGTGGAAAATATACGGAAGTTGAAATGTTTTCTGTAACTGCATGAATGCGTGGTTATGAAAATATCTTTATTGTAAAAGATCTTCATTGTAGTGAAAGATTAAGCCGATTTACTGTTTACGGAATCTTTGATCGTGGTTGTAACGATTCGCTGTTTTTCTTGGCTTAGGTTTGAAAATAAAATAGGTACAAATACTCCTAACCATACTACTTGTAATACGACGTATATCCCGGAACGTGCTTATTGAGAGACGTAAAAGCAACAAAATAAACCACCCCAATGTCCCATACATTGTTTGGAAAGTAGAGTGTTTCGAAGTCCAGTGTTTCTCGAGATAATTGAGTTTTAGAGTTTTTCTTTTTCCCAGTGATCATCTGGCTTTGTTTCCGAAATGGTGGTTTTATAGAGTAGCTTATTTATTCTATATTTAATATAAAATGATAATATGTTGTAAATGACATGTCTAAGTGCCCGCGTGCCTACTGAATGAAGTATTTTTGTATTTGACTTTCTTATATTTACCTATAAATTCTTCTTATCATAAGATCTTTATTCAAATTGATTTTTTCAATTTTTTTGTTTCACCAAGATTAATTAGAATCATGATCTTCTGATCATCATCATCATCCACTCTATAATGTGTTTGTTTAATTGTTTTTAGTTCGCGACGTTCGTGCTGCGCGGGCGCGCGCACCGGGTGCCGCGCGGCGGCGTGGCGGCGACTATTATCGACTACTCTTTGTCGCGGCTGTCGCTGTCGCTGGCGCGGGGCGACAGCGCCGCGCTCTACAACGACCTGTCGACCGACGACGGGCTCTTCGACGCCGTCGGCGATTACCAGTTCCAGGTGTATCGCCTCATGAGGGACAAGTTGGGGTACGTTGTACTATACATTTTCTTACTAATGTTATACTCTTTTCAATGTACCGCTACCTATCTATGGGTGCTTTCGACTGACACAGAATGCTGACTGAATTTATTTATATATTTTTTATTCATTTATTTATCATCTTACATTCTACGTCTAATCAGTAGTCGTAATTAAGATTCAGCGTCATTTGGAGCACTGTGATTGGTCAATTCATAGTCAGCCGCACAGCTCAGCTTCAGTCGAAACCTGCCCTAAGAATTTGGCAATGATGCTGATTTATACGTAGAACAACTGTTTGTCTCAACATTGCAAAGATGAAACGAGTCTACAAAAAATCCCACGACTGGGAATTCCTACTTTTGTTTTTTTACGGTCGACGATAAATAAGTAGCGCTTGGATATATTTTATAATACTAACTATACTAACCTTGAGTTTTCTTTTACAGAAATGATTGGAAGAATTTCGAGCCATACACGAACATATTGTGGTTACATTACACTGTCGATAAAATGATAACGGCCCTCCGCTACAAGAGGATCAACACTAAGATACACAAGCATTATATAGGGAAACTGAAGGGGATCAAAAACAGGCTCCTAGACTACGGGAGCGCCGCTCAATTCGTACTCACTGACAACGAACTTTAATAACGAACAAAATTATGATATAAGACAAAAAAATATATTGACATATTACAATATTTTTTCACTAGTAATTATTCAAAATGGATAGATATATTAGCGCGGTTTGCTGTTGTTACAAACACATGACATACAATGAAACTGTAAATAGTGTTTGCTTTCGTAAATTTGTTATAGACGCTAAAATTATTTACAATGTTGTGGCATTGAAACTATATCTGCTGAAAGGTGCCTTGTTAGCTAAGGTAGTGCCTTTGTTCACATTACAAATAAAGTCATTTATCAAACGTCTACTCACTTGCGTTTTATTTTGTACCATTTAGTCTAAGCATCGTTTTTCATACAGGTATTCCATTTCACGAAGAGCATATTTGGCTATGTATGTGGTAACGTTCACATGCACATTGTAAATGTGTGCGTAACCTCGGAAACGCTCGTAAAATCGCTCACGCACGCACACAATGTGCATATGCACATGAGTAAATAAAAACCACGGAATTTATTTACTCATGTGGCTTATGTACATACGCCTCAACATTCAAAGCCGAATCCTCTTCGTGAACCTAAATAGTTTAGGAAAAATGAGTTACGTACTTTTTTTACCAGTAAGGTGGTATGTACACACCCTACACCTACGACCGATGGTAAGTTACCGCAAACTGCACGTTTGCAATGCCAGCTGTAATGGTCCATAAGGAAATCGTTGCCGGCGCTGTTAATCTCCGTTTACTGTTATTTTTCCTCTGATAGATGTAAAAAAATAGGTTTAAAAACTCAGTTTAAAACACTCAAATGTGTCACAGGAATGAGCCGATATAGAAGGACTGCTCGAGCAGTTTGCACTGAACCCTCTTGTTTTGAGTGTTTTACATCCTGTCGGAGGTAAAATAACTGGACGGTCTATTGAACGAACCTCTTCACTCTTTTTGATGAACATGCCATAGACACCAGAAAAACCTTCACTCCCCTTGGGAGGTTGGGAGGGCTGGCAACGCGTGAGTGATACCCCCGGTATTGCAAGCGTCTATAGGCTACGGTGATGCTTACCATCAGGCGGGCCGTATGCTTGTTTGCCACCCTAGTAGGTAGTATAAAAAAAGGTCAATAACTGTGGACGGTCTATTGAACCTCTTCACCCTTTTTGAAGAACATGCTATAGACACCAGGAAAACCGACGAATTAATTCCGCGGATAAAACTTCAACTTGGCTCGTACCTATATGATGATGCGATTCCTTGTCTGTCGATAGCGTGCAAAAAAATAATGTTCTCAGAATCCCATGTAGAGGCCAAGACCCCTTTTTTATACCACTAAAGTGGCAAACAAGCAAGCGGCCTGCCAGTCAGTCTGATGGACAGTCACCGTAGTCCATGGACGCTTGCAGTACTGGTGGAATGACTCGCGTGTTGCTGACCCTGGAAAAAGTGGAGCTTTGGAAACCTTACTCACCGTAGGAACACAACATGGCAGATACAAATGTTATTTGGCTACGATCTTCTGCAAGGTGGTGGCCCCTAATCAAAATGTTATCAGTTCTGTTGCTTATTTTAGATTACCCCCGACTCGATTGATGACTCTATCCCTTTCTCGTGAATGACTTAACCTAACCTTTATTTCTAGAATCGGTTCAATGTTAAGGCGTGAAAGCATAACAAATGGACTCTCGAATCATCCGTAGAAAAACCACAAGAAAAACTTTAGCACGAAATTTCTTTTAATAACCGAACGAACAAAACGCAAGAAATCAGCTGTCAAGCAACAACTGAAGTTGTCAAAGTCGATTTGCTTATGTCATGTCAAATTGTCAATCGTTATCAAGTCAGTCACAGTTCAGTTGTCCATTTTCCTTTTCCAATGAAAATGTTGCGAAAATGTAGAAAAAAATGCGCACTAAATAATTGAATATAATTTTAAATATACACACATACAACAAAATAGTATTTACAAGTTTCTATCATAGTTTAACGTGTGTGATATTTTAGCAAAGTGTATCGTAGTACAAACCATTTTTGAAGAAAATTTAGGAATTGATTACCTTTTTGAAGATCGCTTTTGAGTATGGAGGGAAGTACGGATTCTTTAGCAGGTGATTATAATACTATATTTTATAATTATGTCACTAGTTTAAACAATAATGCTACCTATATATAATTTGATTTTATATATGCTGATTTCCTAGTTGTATAGCTTCAAACAGAATTTACTCCCGTCCTTTCTCTTCCTTATTTACTATTAGCTTTTTTGCCCGCGACTTCGTCCGCGTGAAGTTCCGGACCCGTTCCCGTAGGAACCACATTGAATTTCGGGACAAGCTATAGCCTATGTCAGTCCCTGATAAGGTAGCTTTCTACTGATGAAAGAATTTTTGAAATTGGTCCAGTAGTTTCGGAGCCTATTCAATGCAAACAATCAAACAAACAAACAATCAAATCTTTCCTCTTTATAATATTATTATTTACTATAGAAAAGCTGAGTTTATGTTTAGTACATTCAACCAATGAAAGAGTTAACCAGGGAATATGATTCAAGATTTCTAAAGACCTGAAGGGAATTACACAAAATTTCATTGTATCATTAATATTCATATATGTAACTAATAACAGTTTCATAACATTGCTAATATGTTTAACTAAAATCTTTGTTCTTAGTTCTTTAACCTAGTTACCCCTTTTGTTTGTTGATTGTACAAATAACCGAAAGACTTATATTTATGATTGACTAGAGGCTCACCCTAATGAACTGGCTGCTAAGCTGACAACACAAACTTATGATATGCGTCTTAAAGGGACATAATTCCTAAACAATGAGTAGAAGTCCTCTCTGGAGGGCACACTCTAAATGTGATTGCAGCCTTTATCACATCTGGTTAAAGCACAAATTATCGCTCGCATCTCGTAAAATAAAATAAAAAAATTATACCAAATAGTTCCATAAGGCCTCTCCCACACCGTTGAATTGAATATTTTTTCTATTGTAGTCATGGGACCACCAATGAGTGGTTCCCCTGCGGTTTTGTTGACTCCAGGTAGGACAAGGAACATTGCCCAGGATATGGAAGCACTCAGGCTGTCTAGACAAGACAACCCATATTTACAGGTACCTACACTGTTACTGATATTGTGAATGTAATATTTATCCAACTAGTTTCTAAAACACAATTTTATTTCATATCTCTTATAACTTATCTCTATTTTTCTTCTTATGTTTGACAGAGACAGCTATAACTTTGTTAACTTTGAAAATGCGTTTCTGAAACTGGCCGTATATCACAAATACTAATTTGATTTATTGTATAGTGATATCACCACTGGCTAATAAAGTCTCAAATAGGCTATTTTGTCAAATAAGAAACATCAACTCAAATTGAACAGTCGTCCAGCTACACCAAGCAATATTGGATGTGATGGCTTAAAACTACCTCTTTGTTTATGCATAAAGTTAACAAAAACATGTTTTTGCACTGTCATTCTTGAGAATTAAATCAAGTGTGAAAGTGACAAAACATATAGTTCCGTGCCAAATCTTTGTTTAATTATTATTATACTCCCTAGTCATCATAAGGTCTATTTCGAATAAAGTCTAGTATTCATTATTTGCATACCACATGGTTACATTATTACATGGTTGAATTACAAATGAAATACAATTTCCAGCAAGTGATGGCGAGCAGGGAGAGTCTGATTGAGAGTCATGCAGACGAATGTGAATCCGATGACACCATACTCATGTCGCAGGTATTTTTCATATCAGTTTATATTTACCCCGTTGTTCACCCCACTTTTTCCCTTATTGGTTCATTATGACCTTGAGTATTTATTAGAATAGTATTGATGTGATGATATTAGCATATTAATATTGCCATTATAGTAAATAATAATTTTATTTCCTTAAAAACAAAGTTACTTACAAGCTATATGATATACTTAGGATACATTATGTAGGTAGGTTTTATTTGTTGTACCCTGTAAGACAACCTATGTAGTGTGAGGCCGGTGCCTATAGTAGGTTTTTTTTTTTTGACCATGTTGTGCAAGCTAGTGAAGCGCTAACGGGATACGCTTCACCAGCAACATTGGTTTTACGTGGGCGAGGTGTCAACCCGCCGCACAACCCCCGAAATGCTGGAGGACCACACCCGTCGTTGGTCAGCGAGTCCATCGGACTTAGCCGGTTAGTGTAGCTAGGCTGTACTACCGACCATTCCCCTATCCGCCACCTTGGGGACGCTCCCCTACGCTGTGAGGGCCAGCGCGGGGGCCTATAGTAGGTTTGAGTGAACAAACCTGTGTCACAGGTCATCAGGACCTTCCCTGCACATGTGACGTAGTTTATATGTTACAGCATAATAAGTATTAAACTAGTTATACAATTATAAAAATAAAAAGACTTTACAGATAATTGATATTATTGTTACCAATTTTTATTGAGGTCACTCTAATAAATTGTCGTGTATGAAAAGGACGACTAAGTATGTAAGCATGAGGGGCCGACAAACACGCACACAACAGTTCATGCTGAGTGCTTCAAGCTGAAAATTGCATTGTTGCATGAGTACAAATCCTCTGCCATCCGCATTGGAGTCGCGTGGCAGAGTACGCTCTGATCCCCTTCGATTGAAGAGACCTGTATGCTTATGAGACAATGATTAATGTGCAACATTTTAACTTAATTTGATGACAAAGATTAGACATGACGAGCTAATAAAACTAAAAATTACTGACAATTTAGCAGTGCGGTCGTTTGTTTAATTGGTAAATCCTGCTAATATCCGTAATCATTGTAATTAGATTTGAAACGCTTTCAAGGTTTTACCGCCATAATTGAATTAACGCCACGAAATTTCTATGAAGTATGATATCATTTTTATGGACACACGGGGCTTAACTGTAAACAAGTTTTAGTACCATAAAGTTCTTTATGGATTATTAGGATTAAACCGACATAACAGGTCGTGGTTCAAAATTATTAACAGTTAAAAAATCATAAATTAAGGGCTTATTCCGATACGACTAGCTTGTTTCTTGTCGCAGATATCTTCGTTTGTTAGTGTACATACATGTATTTTTACTTCTACTTGTTTTTCGATGCATTTAGCTGTCTAAAATGGCAAAAAAGTAGCTAATCTAAATAAACCCTAATAAAAGAGTAGGTAAATATAACATGTTAGAAGAATTTAGATAATATTAAACTTCAACTCTGTAATTACAACGAAAAACGTGAATTTTTTCAGGAATTTGGAAGCACCGCTTTGAACTTCGTGGAAGACGACCCTTTAACACTTAAGGAAGTCCACGAGCATATGATCCGATCGCCACCGCCAATCAACTGTTGGCCCCATGGTAAAATATAAGAAATATTAATTATAGTCATAGATTAACAACCTTACTAATATTATAAGAGAGGTAGGTATTTCAAGAGAGGTAGGGCACAGCGGAAAATCTGTTGTGAAGGACCTCCACCTTACAGAAGATCGTAGCCAAATAGCATTGGTCTCGGCCATGTTGTGTTCCTACAGTGAGTAAGGTCTCCAGAGCTCCACTTGGCGGGTTTGGGTTGGTAACGCGTGAGTGATACCCCCGGTATTGCAAGCGTCTATAGGCTACGGTGACGGTTTACCATCAGGCCGACCGTATGCTTGTTTGCCACCTTTGTGGTATAAAAAAATATGAACGTGAAAGTTTGTGAGGATGGTTGTTTGTTATTCTAAATTTGATATACGGGTATTTTATAACACAGAATAGTTTTTAAATATATACCGGTATAGAATAAGTAATAACCCGAGGTAGAATGGCCACTCTCCGCCCCGCACCGAATCGCGTTACCTTACCCCAGACGGGTATCGAGGCGGGTGCAAAGGTGTGCGTTTAGTGAACGAATGTGTATACGTGTGCGCATACGTGCGCGCGTGTACAGACGACATTGACCTATGTAGTAGAAATAGGTGATTATTTCACGCGCATTGTATGGAGTGTGGGCTATGATACCGGATAGCAGTCCGGGTCCTACTTATCTTATACTAACTTATCTTAAAATTTGACGGCCCGGTGGTGTGTTGGTAGTGACACCTTCGACACCAGATAGCGTGGGTTCGAGGACGCACCATAGCGTCATCGGAATCTTATATCACTATGTACTAAAAACTTTAAAATTCTATTTATTTTTGTATTTTAACATTTTTTATCCTGGGAAGAATAAATTTCAAATTTTAATTTTATATTAATGCTTATATGCTTGAGTAAATCCGTGTTTTTTAACTTCACACTCTAGAACCAAAATGGAAGCGTACTGCGCGGTTTCAGAGGTGTTTCCTCCCACTGAAGATGTGGAATGAGATCCACGCCGAAATGTTTTCTATAGACTAGACTAGAGGGGCATTAAAATATTTTTACAAGATCGGCAACGCGAGTGATACTCCCGGTGTTGCAATCGTCTATAGGCTACGGTGACCGCTTACCATCAGTCGCTAGGTGGGCCGTATGCTTGTGGTATATAAAAAAACGTAATAATATGAGAAAAAGGCCTCACTTTATATATACAACGGATTTACTCACGCGTAATAAACTAATCACTAACATTTCTCCCCTTTGCTTCAAGACTCGCTGTCGTATCGGGCGACTAGTGCATTCGACTTCGCCGACAGTCCAGTGTCATATAGCGCTTACTCTGTCGATACACAAGAAAAGGTTACTAACAAAACTTATTTATGTGATGTACTTATATGTCTGCACAAGCTTACTTAAGCGTGATCACGTCATGTAAATCGTAATTCGAATGTAATGTAGATAGATAAAACGTATATTTGTTACTTTAGTCCCACACGTACAGTCAAGAGCAGGTCGACCTTTACATATTGGACTTTTTACCATTTTTAAGTTCTATGTCATAAGAGCCAAGATTGTGCTGCAAGTGTAAAGCTCGACGCACACCACTGTACAAAATACAAACAAAAACAATATCGTATGTGGCGTAGTAGACCAAAAATACCTTATTCTCGAGCTTGCGTATGTATGTACGTCTCTCGTATGTACGACTCTTGCGTTGTAACAGTTTATAAATTAGTCACGCGTATAATTACTCGACGTGATCACGCTCAACCGATGACACTTATTTGTACAGTGTCACAAACTTATCTGTGCCGATGGCGGGGGCGCTAGTATCGAAACCATTGAAGGTAATTGTCAAGGTATTCAAGACGTATTCATTGCTTCTAGTTTTGGCCACCGGAACACATAACTTTGTAGCACTGTATGCCAAAACTCATGCGGGTATGTATGCGAAACTTTAAAAAAAATATTTTTATTTTGAATTGGCAATTCTAAAGTTTTTTTAGTTAAATTGTTTTTGCGAAAATGACTTTTATGTTTTTTTTACATTATTTATTTTTAATATTGTTGAAAAAGGTGGTCGAATGACTAGCAATATCTGCAATGATCCATGGATCTGTTACGAATCCTACACAAGGCGTATATTCACTAGAACAGACACAGCCAGCCAATGAAAGATGAGCACGGCCCTATTTATTTAAGTTTTCCAAATATTGAGTGAAGGGCCAAGGGATTTACTCATTTTTTTTATAAATAGTGTTAAGTTGTTAACACCGAACGCCGCCAGTGCTTGAACTATATACTGTATGGGGATGTGTTAAGGTTGAAAGTTGAACACACCTTTGAACTGTTGAGCTGGTTATTTTTTTTTTTTTTTTTTTTTTTTTATTAATTGAAAATTTCAGTTTGGGTGTACTAACACCCTCTTCTGAGACACCGGACTGTTGCGGGAGCGTAGGGCTCTCACCGCCAGGTTATTTATTTGTCAAACATGAAATAATATATACATTGCGAAAAACGAAACCATAGCGCGATTCAGGAATGGTCAAATCCTGAACCGCGCCATCTCTGAACTAAAAAACATAAATAAATTAATACATTGTTTTATGGGCACTTTGGTCACTCTGTGCTTTGGTCTTAAACAAATAGTAGTCATATTGTACTGAGTAATTACAAAGTTTCTTATCGAAGCATACATTAGCATCAAAAAAAAATTTAATTTAAGAATTATTATATTAGTATACGCGCCCAAATGTCTTAGCGATACCTGGAAAGGGTGATTAAGTTAAAAGTGCATATTTAATTTAAAACCTACAAATTGTACACTTAATCTTGCTATTAAATGATTGAATAAAATCTATGTACTTAATTATTTACACTTGGTTATTTCTTTCATTGGTTAAATGTACAAGCTTTTATTTTGAGACTAGATGGCGTTGTGTGTTCTAGTAACATTTTATGCTATTAGCTTTTATGTCATATTTTTATTCGTATCTTGCTAGCCCTGCCCAGTCCATTAAAGAATTCGTTGCCTTCAAAAGATTGCTCTTAATAATAAGGCCGCCTTGTTGCAATTTCACTAATCTTTATGTTGTCTATGTATACTATGACAGATATTTCTATTATTAGCATTTGGTTATGAATGTTGTAACGTTCATATGAACATTATTAAGCCCACCATTCACTACACGAACCTGGACCCGACTCGCAACCCGGACCCGACCGCGGACCAATCCGGCGTTGCCCATACACTGCACGAACCCTCCACTCGAAGTATGGCAACCGCGGACCTGCGAGCCCGACGCCAACCCATTTGACAGTCTGGCGTACCGGTTCGTCGCTTTCATACACAGGCGGATTAGTCCGATGGCCGACCAATCCGCCGGACCAATCTGCGTGTGGGCTTTATAGTGTGCGTAATCTCGGAAACTTGTTATGTTGTAAGACGTGAAAACATGCATGCACGTCTTACAGCATTCATAGTCAAATGCACTTCGTGATTTAGAATATCTGTACCCTTGGTCATCTCTTTCATTGTTTAACTGTAGAAGCTTTGCTAAGTTTGAGACTTAATTATGGATGGTGTTGCACGTGTTGAATGTGTGCGGTGCGCAGGAGTTGCTGGGCTCCTGCTCGCCGCGCGCGCAGTCGGAGCGCGAGTGCTGGCGCAACAACAACCCGCCGCGGCCGCGCTCTTCGCGCTCGGCCTCGCCGCGCTCCGGCGACGCCGCGCTCTGCGGCCGGCCCTTGTCGCTGCCAGGTAACAATCATCTTCTACCTCCTTACAGAGGATCGTAGCCAAATAGCATTGGTCTCGGCCATGCTGTGTTCCTACGGTGAGTAAGGTCTCCAGAGCTCCACTTGGGGGGGTTGGGAGGGTTGGCAACGCGTGAGTGATACCCTCGGTATTGCAAGCGTCTATAGGCTACGGTGATGCTTACCATCAAGCAGGCCGTATGCTTGTTTGCCACCTTAGTAGTATAAAAAAAGTTAACAATAACTTCTATTTTAAATTTTACATCGCGCTGCTGATAAAATAGAACACAGCATCTGGGCATATTTGTAAAAATATTTCATAAGTGAAATTAATAAAAATTAAAAGGTCTGTTAAGTATATCCCACTATCCTCATTGTCATCCATGACACAACATTGAATTTCTGTTGTAATCAAAAGTGTCTACGCAATAATTAAAATAACCATCCAATTATATATTTTCAGGCGAAACCCACCTTAGAAATGCGCTCAGCAAAAAGGCTAGTGTGCAAAATGAAAGGTTCTCTATACTGCAGCATCCGAGGCCCCTGAGACGGCCGCACGCCTCCAGACGCAGCGAGGACAGCGTGCAACTTGTGCAGGACTGTGACAAGTAACTGCGCAAATTTGCGCAACGTTTATTTTTGCGCAGTATCGCCTTTCAATGGGGTGAAATGTCTCATTGCCATTCACTGTGCCCTCTAAATAAGACTGCGCAAAAAAAATACGCAGTAACTGGTATACGTAGCAGTGTAAACATTTCGATCGACAAATTGTACGACGTTTTTTCGCTGACTTAAGCGTCTAGTCAGTATTTGAAACGCATTTTTAAAGTTTTACACATTAAATTATTGCTGTCACGTCAAAATAAAGAAAAAAAAGAGATGGATTGAGACTTAATGTTGATATAAAATTAAAATGCGTTTCAAAAACGGGCTGGAAAATACCTACATTTGTACATAAAATGTTGTGACGCAGGAACTGCGTAAAGCGTACAGTTTTTTGTGCAGACATATGGATACACAGTGAACTCTTATTGAAAATACTTGCCTGAACGCAATTTTGGGTAGATGACTGCTTTAATAGAAAAAATTTGAATAGTTCGCGTAAATGTGCTTTAAATAAATAAATATTAAAAAAAAAGATATTTTGTAAAGGTGATTCCAGACTATCCTAAAACGTTGAACAAATTGACTTAAATTAATATAAAACTTATGTTGAGTATAAGTTATATAACCATTGTATGACTAAAGTCCCTAAATTAAATAAAGAATTAAAAAAAAGTTATGTAACACACCTGGGCTCACCTTTATAAAATCATTTTGGGTAGCCATCTACACAATTAGCGTAAACGGTTTGAAAAATATCACAAGCTTTACGATTCCTTATATTTCCATATGAAGTGGAGTTGTGCGGAGAAGAGAGATAGAACGTAAACTACGAAGTCTACACTTTTATGAGACGTGCGTGAACGCGGCCAAAATAATTTCGTTCTAGAAGACAGGAAACGTATGTTTTTGCCTTACACAATTATTCCTAAACAACCTGTCGGTAATGAACTGCCGGCGACAACAGCAAAAAGTGTAGCAATCATGACAACCAGGATTGCTACATGTCGTGATTGCGTGATTGCTACACTTTTTGCTGTTTAAAAACATAACTGATTGGCCTCGGGTCTTGGATGTTTGTCTTTTTAAGGATTTTGTTATAAAATATAGTATCGTTGAGTTAGTATCCCATAACACAAGTTTCGCACTTACTTTGGGGCTAGCTCAATCTGTGTGATTTGTCCCTATATATTTATTTATTTATAAGTCTTTTAGAACGAAATGATTTTGGTCGCATCCACGACTGTCAGGTGAATTGCTCAAAACTTTTTGAAGTTACTCATTATATTACGGCTGTCACTGTCAAACCAAAGAAGAAGAAAAGAGATAGCTTAAAACTTAATGTGTAATTATAAAAATGCGTTTCAGAAATTGGAATACTCTGCTCGGCATTACACCTCTTCAGTGGGTAGTCCTAGTCGAACGAGTTCTTAATGAGTCTTGTGTTTTGTGCAAGTCCGTGCTTTTGTGCGCAGAACTGCGCAGATTTTGCCATATGGATGTGCAATTTCGATGGTCCAGTGTTGTATAAATTGATGGAATATGGAGTTACCTTTTTATGTTATTTAATTGATATTGTAACTTTTGTGTGATTAATCTTTTGAAAGATAGAAATAATTTAACGTATCATTCCATTAAGAGTTCTTATTCTTCTGTTAATTATTAATATTCTATTTTAGTTTTAAAATGTGCTAATTATTTTTTAGTGTTGTTGCATCATGTAATATTTTGAACTTTCAAATCGGAATTTATTAAAATTATGTATTGAATATTATGTAAATGTGAAAAATATTATAATTTTTAAATTTTATCTAACATATTTATTATGATAATTGGATTTGAAGTATTCATATTTTGTGAATTATTTCACTAAAGCTATGGTTTTCTATAGCGAAGGAGCATCTTAACGACCGAAGCCAATATGCGATCACAATTCTCTATCGATGAATGTTCGTGATTGACGGAAATATTGATTCGTAGTTTACTTCCATAGATTAAAAACACAATGCATCAATTTGTCAAAGAGACGCGAAATGTGACTTTTTCAATCTGACATCGAAAACAAAGGATGAGATCGCATATTGTGTTCGGGCGTAAGATGATAACGTATATAGAAGACCAAAGCTATTAAATTCGTTTAAATTTTAAACGTTTGATGTGTTGATTTAACCAAAGAATTAGCCAAAAAAGTTAATAATTGTAAAATGGAATGTGGGATCAAGCGTTGGTCTTGTTGCTGTCGCGCAGGTAAAGGTTATTCAGACTAGCTTCTTTTAGTAGAAGGTCGATTTAGACGTTTTTACGTAGAAAAAACAATATAAAATAGGTAAAAACAGCCGATCGCCGCGACTAAAAGTAGGTAGTCTGAATAAGCCGTTAGAGCACACGGCGTATTTTAACCGCGCAGATTACGCGCGTTTCGTGCTACATCGAGCTCTTTGTATGTTATACCTCACGATGAAATGATTGCAACTCCGCAATGGAAAACGATACGCGCGTCATCCGTTTAATACACCGTCTGCTCTTCTTCGCTCTTAGTCGACAATTATCACATGTTCAAAATAACAAAAATGTCCGTATACCTAATTTGGTCTGCATGTGTTAAAATAGGTATATCGAGTATCTGTATTTGGAACATTCGGTATTTTGTTTTTCGGTCAGTTGTCCTTCGGTTTCCAAAAGATTGATAATTAAAGTATTAGAGTCCGAATATCGCCATTAAAACACCCCACAAATTCCTAAAAATGCTCACAGTAGTATTACTGCAACTAAATACCAAATATAGCGTAGTGCCACTGTTTAAGATAGAATTATTGTTACCTATTATTAGTACTCAGCAAGTGCGGGGTTTACTCTGCTTTGGAATTATAATGAATAATAATTATAATTGACAGCTAAAATTGTCCGATTGCTGGGCACAGATGTTGCTGCAATCAGATTGGCTGATTCGATGTCAAACAAAACACTACACGTGTCACAAACTTATCTGTGGCGATGGCGTTAGCGCTAGGATCGAGGCTATTGAAGGTAATTGTCAAGGTATTCAAGTCGTATTCATTATTTCTAGTTTTGGCCAGATAAGTTTGTGGCGCTGTGCACACATGCACTATTGATCTGCTATTGGTCAAGCAAGACTGTGTGTGTCATTTTGACAAGTTAACAATGTCAAATGTGGATATTAGCTCTCTTTACTTTTTCTGCTTGTCCAATGTTGCCGAGTACTGTTATAGGCTTTACGACTCAATAATATAGAAACTAGTGTTAATGTATAGTAATAAGAAAAATAATATTTTAATAGAAAATGGGAGTTACTTCCGAAATAACATGAGGATTACAATATTGTATTAGGTTTATTTTTTTCTGTGAATCCAAATATTATTTTTTAGAACACATAGAACGTTTAACCCTTAATCAAGCAGAATTTTTCTTTGTTTCTTAAACTCTCAGTTCAGCGAACAACAGTTTACATTTTTTAAGTACTATTTTCCCATAGGTCATTTTAGGGTTAAGATATAAACGTCCTAAAAGTAAAACGTCCTAAGTGCGAATTTGCAGTTAGTACATTTCGCTTTTAGACTCAAAATACATAGTTGCTACATAAATAAAGAAATATTTTGTTAGTTAATTTTCGCAACTTTGGTATAGGAAATCACACCAGTAGAATAAATGAAGGTATTGTGTTTATATAGTATTAGTTAATGTCACATAATGAATTTATTAGTGTACTTATTTTAATGGTAAATAATAACGAGTGTCATTTATTGTACAGGCTATCTGACGGTATAAAAATAATGTTATATTTACAAAATATCTATTTAAACTTTTGGTTAGTTAGTTGAACAATCGGTATGTTAGAACTTTCGGTCATTTGAAAATAGGTATATCGAGTATAGGTATTTTGATTTTCAGTCAGTTGTCTTTCGGTCTTTCAACCTTAGTTATTGTGAACTTTCGGCATTTTGATACGTACTTGACAGACAGTGAATCATTATCGTTTATATTTTCTAGCTTCTCTTCGTAGCTATAATAATAAATAGTTTTTTTTCATATATCTGTCAAATAGCCTATTATGTATATTAATCATGTTATTGTTGCTGAAATTGAATTTTAGCATAGACCTGGAGTGTCTTCGAATATTTTATGTAAATACATAATTTGCCATGTTTCATGTTAGTTAGCTTCCAATATTTAGACGTAATTTGTAGCGAATTTTCATTGTTACCTGACTACGGCGGAGCTGAAAAGGTTAGGGATGTCGCACACTAGACCACCACTAGTCAGAACGATTAATTAATTGTATTAAAAAAATTGGCGCTTTGCTTCATTTTTTTTGATAGAACTATGTAACGTAAAACGGTTGACAGTTACAAGAAAATATGAATAATATCTATAATCTATAATCTATAATAAATATCTAATTGATAAAACACAAGTTCTCTTATAAAAAACAAAGATAACCCAAGTATTAACAAAATTGTGTTTTGTCCCTTTCGCGCTTCATTTAATTGTCTTCAGGAAAAACAGCGACGAAACAGGTTTTAAATAAGGAACCTTGCTGATCTTAGCTTGAGCGACAACTATGTAAATATATATCACAAAGCTATAGAATAGATTATGTCGGTTTTTTAATGTCCCTTGTATTTTTTTTAAATAGGCCGTCCAAATCGATCGGTATTATGGTTTCTTAGTATCGATACTTACTTTAATTTGACACTCTATGACATAATTGTATTGTTGCGTTTCAAACTGTTATAATGTATGTATTTAGTTTTTTTTTAATTCATTATGTTTTTATGAATAGCTGTTGCCATCTCGAAGACATTTGTACGCAAAACATGACGGACAAGGCAAAACATGACGGACTGTAAAAAACATACCCGACATTTTATGTAAATACTCATGTTTTCTGCAAATAAATTTATCTTTATCTTTAGATGGTTTTTTACGTATGTTATAATGGCACTGGCCACTCAACTAATAATTGGAGTAATAGTTGTCTAGTGTGCGAGATACCTTATGTATTTGACAGTCTATGTGTGTGTGTGTGTATAGATGTATTTAGCGTCTCTTTTGGGCCGATTTGTAATGAATGGTGTTTTAAGTATTGGTTATATCCGTAGTCGGGTTTTAATATATTTTTCCTAACTTTGTGATGTTACGAGTATAATGACCATTACAAGGGGTGCTCTTTGTTAGGTATGAGCTTAACACAGTGGTGGGACTATTTTTCTTTGGTGTAAAAAATTCAGAACAGGCTTATTTTTTTTATTAAAAAAAAACAAGATAATGAAGTAGTACCTATACAGTTCATCATATCATCCCATAATCGTTCCACTGCTGGGATACGGGTCTCCCTTCAATCGAAGGTGATTAGAGCGTACTCTGCCACGCTGCTCCAATGCGTATTGGCAGAGGCCGGTGTTTTGAAACCGCCCTAAGGCCACCGACTTGGCTTACGACTGACATCCATCGACAACAGTCGAGACCGACGGCTTAACGTGCCCTCCGAAGCACGGAGAAGCTCGAGCTAACGAAACCCATCCAAACGCTGGCTAGGGTCGACGTCGCTTAACTTGCGTGTTCATATTAGAGTGCGACACACAGCGACGCCATGAGCTCCTCCTCCTCCTATACAGTTAGTCTTTTTGTTTTTGTGAACTAATACTCAATGTCCCATCACAAATCATGAGAAACATTAGGAAAATATGTTTTGCTGCCGGAAAGGGTCAATATCGAAAGAAAACTAGTGATGTTATGTGAAATACTCGTTTCTTTGGATATATTAAATATATGTATTAGAAGATTGTACTTTAGATAACCAAAGTTTTCGTGTCACCTTTATTCTGAATTGTCTCACTTTTCACAAATGCATGGTTTAAGCCGAAATAAAGTTCAGTTAGCTACGCTCGTGTACATGCGCTACTCACAGTTCGCGAAATCAAAACGTCAAAATAGCTGCTTGTTACAGTATAGTGGCCAGTGAAGTGAAATGAAATCGTTTATTTCAGAAGTTAGACCTTCACAGGCACTTTTTCTTGTCATTTACAATTTGTATATATGTATAAAGAAAACCACCAATTCGGACACAAGCAAAGTTGTATATAAGCTGGCTTTATACCTGAGCAAAACGAAATCATACGAAAAAGAGAGAAATTGTTAATTAATCTAAATCCATACTAATATTATAAAGAGGAAAGATTTGATTGTTTGTTTGGATTGAATAGGCTCCGAAACTAACTGGACCGATTTCTAAAATTCTTTCACCAGTAGCTATAGCTACATTATCAGGGAGTGACATAGGCTATAGCTTTTCCCGAAATTCAATGTGGTTCCCACGGGAACGGGTCCGGAACTTCACGCGGACGAAGTCGCGGGCAAAAAAGCTTGTATAACATTGCATACCGAAAAATTTGTACGTCACGAGGATAGAATAAGTTGGAAAACTATTTCGTAACATGTTTTTTAAGTACCTTATTTTCGCAAATAAATCTATCCAAGTTTGCCGTTTTGATTACACTACAAGTGTAGCCATGAAAAGACGTTGAGCGTAGCTAATCGAACTTTTTCTGCATTTTGTACACCATGGAGTGAGACAACACGGAATAATAAATTGTTATTGTAAAATGTTTAACTGGTTTATCGCTGGACGACATTTCCAGTTCGATTACGAAATAAAAATGTTTTCATCCCAATTTAATTATTTTTATTTATGATACCTTTGTCCTGAGGGCTGATTCTAATAACAGAAACCGATTCTATTTCGATTCAAACACACTCGCTGTCCCGTTTAATTCCTATTTTGTATGAGTGAGACAGCGATAGAACATGAATCAAAATAGAATCGGTTTCTGTTACGAGAATAGGGGGTCTGCAGTATGGCACAAATGACTGCTGAATAAATATTATCTAAATCTTTGAATATTTTCCGTCTTTTAATCTTGCATTCTAATTGGGTAATTTTGTATTAAATTCTGTTGTTTGTGCCGAGAGCAAAGCCATAATTTTTATATTTTTAAATAAGTTACGGAACAATGTTCTATAATTCTTTTTGAGGTGCCAAAAGTGATCTATTATGATATATATATGATATCCTTGAAGTTATTTAAATTATCAGTCTGGTAGGTACGTGCAGTGACAAATAGATGGGTGCATCCCAGAGCAGTACCCCATACCCCCACTCCCATTTCTATGGGTAACAGTTCTCTGTTGAGGCCTCATATTAGTGTTTGAACTTGAATAGCATGGTGGATATCCCAACAGTTCTATAGAACTACAGGTATGTTGATTTATTCTTCTTCTTATACTTGGGACAATTCATACAGATTGAGCTAGCCCCAAAGTAAGTTCAAAACTTGTGTTATGGGATACTAACTCAACGATACTATATTTTATAACAAATACATACATAGATAAACATCCAAGACCCGAGGTCAATCAGAAAAAGTTCGTTTTTCATCATGACCCGACCGGGGATCGAACCCGGGACCTCCTGGGTGGCGGTCCGGCATGGTAACCATTACGCCACGGAGGTCGTCGATATATGGGGTACTAATGTTTGTCATAGCGCATGTAGATTATGAAATTGTGCGTGCGCGAACGTTTAGTACTGACTTACTATTCAATACTATTCAAGGGAATGTAAATGATACAAAATATTTATTTATAATTTTATTAAATTAATTCTATAACTTTTTTTTTACATATAGTAAATGTGCCACTTTTCGTCAATTACATTGAATAATGCTGCCGAGTCACATCAGCAGTAGTCACAATAGTACCTAATGTTTGCCTCTACGTTCAGACAACGAATGACTGCAATGCCGGCACTGCTGGTACATAACAGTGCCAGCCCCGACCCGGCGCCGTGGGTCAGGCCCGACCCGGCCGCGGGTCGAGCGCCGTCGCGCCTCGCCGCCGCCGCCGCCCCGACGCAACTTGGTCCAAGAATATATTTTATGAAATAATTTGTATAAAAATTTTGGCTCCAATATTTACAATCGTACTGATATTTTTACAACGCCGGACTAATATTTTACAGCGACTAAGTTGGGTAAACGGTCGCGGGGCGTCAGCGGCGTCGGGGGACGCTTTATTGCATCTAATAACACATTTCTTATCTAATCGTGCACCGTAGAGTGCGCGCACTGCTAATATCCTATCGTTCCAGTGATACTTCTTTATCGAGAGCCGAACTACAGAACGAGAACTAGGACAGACGGAAGGTAGCAAATCAAAATCACTGTAACGATAGGACACAGACAATTTAGTTAAGGAAGAGACGACATCTAAGGCAGAGATGATCCGTTCCAGAATGGTTGGCCATATCGCCCGCGCTACGTATAACTAGACTGGTACTCGGATACCACATCCCTGTTTCGTGTTTTAAAATTAACATTTAGAATTAACACTCAAGTAGGGGCTTATACAGAATTTGTACTCTTTGATCGTCTCTAGCCGCTTGCACGACAATGGGCGAACGATGCGGCTCTCATACCGGCGCTTAGCGGAACACGTTTCGGCGCAGAAATAAAATAAGAAAAAAAAGACTCGATCCATTTTGTTTATTCTTCTAACTGTACGCATCAAATTCAGCATGTTCAGTCTTAAATTAAAATATCATAACAAATAAGTGTACTTGATACTACGGAGCGGTAATAAAGGATGACAATTTATGGGCCCACACCTCAACATTACAAGTAATAATTTGATTTAAGTACCATTGGATAGTAAAAAAGCCGGATCCACACCTGACGATCCAACGCGATCGAAATTCGCACGGCAGGATCTCGATCCAATAGAAGCGCCATAGGATCGAGATCGTACCGCGCGGCGCCTAATGATACTTATATCAATCATACTCATACTAATATTATAAATGAGAAAGTGAGTTTGTTTGTTTGTTATTCCTTCACGGCTTGACTAAGCAGCCGATGATTATGAAATTTTTTATACATATTGTGAGGGGTACAGAGCCCAACATAGGCTACTTTTTATCCCGTGAAAGTATGTCATTCCAATGGGAAAATATTTTTTCTACTAAAGAGGGCGCTGTGTGGGATGGACTATCGGCCAACAGATGGCGCCACAAGTCGCGCTATGGGTCGTTTTGTTGTCAAACGAGATTTATATACTAACGCGAGCGTAAACGCGAACATAATATTACGCGAGCGAAGCCGCGGGGAAAAGCTAGTTATTACTAAGTATTCAGTGATATTGAAGGGTGGGCCCAAAGTCCATTACCATTTGTCCTTTTATACGTTCCTTGTAAATCAATTCAAAACAAAATGGATTAAATCTGAATAACTCAGCCTCGATTTTCGTATACATCTGACCTCACAGTTCCTGATCTAAACATTAGACAGATATAAGTTTATATACTTCGGTGAAATACTTGTTACGAACATTCTTGCGCCCTGTCAACTACTAGTGCAGTGTCGAAGCGTCAATCGGAAACTCAGCATAGCACAAATTCACCTTCGCAACTCCACAAAAATGCAATGCATTAGGCATTGTCCTAATAGGACGCGAATGCGCGATCATCGTTGGTTCGCGCGAATTTTACTCGTACGAACTCGCGATCAAACATATTGAACTCGAATAGGTGTCCTAACTGACAATCGCACGACGCTTTGGCGCACGCTTATGAACACGCGATGGTCGCATCGCTTACTCGCGCGATGATCGCGGATTCGCGTCCTATTAGGACAATGCCTTACATGTCGACGACATTACATGTGAGATAGTAATAGTGTTTATATTTATTTATGTTAGTCTGTAGGGTCGATAAATTGTTAAAAAATTATATTATTATTATTAATGCACATATTTCTTCTTAAATAAAAAAAGACGTACGAATTCACGCTCATTCGAGAGATTTCGCGATGATTATTTATCTTAGAAGAAATATGTGCTTTACGTTGTGGAGTTAAGGGTGAAACTTCGTTGTGCTTCGACGCTGCTGTAGTATGATCCCTAAATTGTAAGGTTTTTGGCGCGAATCAAGCAAGCATGTTCATAATGCAGTGGTGCACCGTTGCGGAATTATGAAATCCTTTGTCATAAGTTTATATGAGGATGTGAGTCAGATATGACACACCTTTCCAGACTTTTACTGAGTGAAGCAAAGCACTGGTACGATTTATGTACTATAAAATGGACAAAGCACGGCCCTAAAGTAAAAAATAAATAATTTTGTGATACATAAAATAAATTACCGAACGCGTTTTAAGATTTTGTTGACATCATTGAGGTAGTAAAATCTGTCCACTGAACACTAAGTAGTTTCACAAATGCTTACCCATCATTCATCACCCCTCTTAAGAGCCTGTCCACTAAGGGAGGAATTCGTCGCGAATCCATACGCGCGTTTGTATGATATTAGGCAACAAGCCAACAAACATTACATTGCGTTCACAAAAATCTTGGAAATTCGCGGCGATTTCACCATTTTGTGAATAAGGTCTAAGGACTTTCACGACAATCGATCATGTACAGTCAGCAGTATAAATGTGTTGTCACTGTAGTATCTTGTCACTTTTGTCTATCATTTAATTATTTAAAACTTTTGAGTGAACTCGTCAACATTTTGCAGTGATTAGGCACTAAAATAGTAACATATTTATACTGCTGACTATAGTCCACGTATGGCTTCACGATACAGTATCTAATCGATAAATTCGACAACATTGTCAGTTTATTATAATAAGTAGGTATACCTAAATAATGTTGCGACCAGTAATGTTTAATAAGTAGGTAGGTTTTGTGTTGCATAAAGCTATTCCACATACGAGATGGGGCCACATTGCATAGTGAAACCATAGTTCAGTGGACGAGGATACTTCACTGGCGTGGATGGGATGCACACAATTAGTAGCATAACCGCTCGCACTTTCTAGCTTCTAGACAAAGATTCGTAAATACGTAAAAAAAGATACTCCAGTCAAAAAAAAGTTCCGTTCGAACATATTGTCAACACTTAATTCGGAAAGGTTGTTTATTTGCGCATTTTTTTCGAAAATATTTTTTTTTATATATACCTACTGCAACGAATGAACATAACTTAATTATTTTTTCGGTGTATATTATTTTAACGAGGAATTATTTTCTTCATTAAAAATAAATTGATGTACCTACAAAACACTAGAAAATGCATAGAAAATGTATGTGAATTTCAATTGTTCGAAACACGCAAGTTCGAACTACAAAAACTTTAAATCTATTATTCTTTGTCATTGTTGCCAGATTATAGCACGTGCCGGATACAGTTGCATTAAAGAATTATATTATTTAAATTTTTAACAAAGTCGCTTTCTACACACACCAATCGAATGAGGTTGCAAATAAGTGAAACTGTATCTGGCCTTGTTTTTAGAATAAATACTGACTAGTGCGAGTCGGTGATGCGTTTGTTGTGATTTGAAAATGATGTAAGGATCTGTATGGGGGCCGTAGCCACTACTGACGCAAGCGGCCAGCCCTAGCCAAGCAACCACTCGCCATTGACAAGTCGGAGAATGAAGTTTGTTCGAAATACGTTTGGTCGAATAACAAATGGTCGAATTCATCAGTCAGGTAATATGATTGCAGCGTAAACTCAATCAAAGTCATACTGCCTAAAATACGCATATAGATTATTTTATTGTTTGTTGAACGTTGAACATTTCATATTTCGATCAATCTTCATTATCCGTAGTGAATATTTGAACCTGCCTACCCTCAACCAGCAAGTGGCTGCTTGCAACGAGCCAAAACACGCAATTATACCTTAAGAGATCAGAATGTCATTTAAACAAATTTATTACTTACAAAATGATAATACGTTTACAACTATCCTTATCATAACATCCATACCTAAAACAATTTACAATATTTAATGAATATATTAGAAAATAAAATTATCCACCCAGTGGGACGGGAGGGATGAAGCTTTGACTCGAACTACTCGAAGTAGGCCCACCGAATGCGCACGGCAGGGTTCTCACTTTGACGGAACGCGCCAATAAAAACAACTTTTTTTTATATTAACAATAATAAATTTAGATATTGTGACCGATCAAAGAATCATATCGTTTATTCAAGGACTTCACAGGCACTTTAAGCAGTTTCAATTTTAGACGCCGGAAAAGAAGCAATTATTTAAATTTACGTCAAAGTGAGACTCCTGGCTTTTAATCTGTGGTATTGCCATTGAAACAAAAGTAATACAATGAAAATTCAGTCACATTTATCCACAAAAATGAATCAACAATTTATTAAAGATACAAGATTATGATAACAAAATATAGTTCTCTCAGGCTGCCGGCAGAGGGCACTCGGTATATTGTCCTGCTATCGATATAAATAACATTTTTGGTACGTGAATGTTCACATAAAATTATTAATCCATTAAAGTAATTATGTCATTTTTCTTAATATAGAAACATAATTTTAAATATATATTAATTATATAATCTTTTAATAAACTAAATCAAATTATGCGATTCATAAATTATATTTAATTAATTTTTTTTAATAACAAATGAACGCTGGATTTAAATTGAAACGTTAGACTCTTTATGGTTTAGACGCCATTTTTAATGTGACGTTCGAATTTCGAACTATCAGTTTGGCCGTTATTTTGAAGGTAAAACAAACTCAATTTATGCCAAATTTCTTTCTTTCGTGAATCTAATGACAAAGTTAGATCCTGATTCAGTAGGTCATAGCAAAACAATTTGTTCTATTACATGTGACGTCAAAATAAATTGTTGTCTTTGGCTACGAATTTAAGATCTCATGTTTGTGTGTACTAACTGAGCGAGTTGCCTTTTAAGGCCCAGTTCAAATGATCGCACGTCGAGGCGTGTGACCATGTGAATGGTGTGAACCGCGCATCCTTAGAATCTCTTTACGCGCGTAAGGGTGATCGCGCGTCTACGACCATCTGTCCTGGGCCTTAAGGAGGATGATGCAAATACTCGGTTCGTCTACTATAACGCCCAATACACACCAAACCGTCCGTCCGTAGTCATAATATAAAAGAATCATGTCGGTTTGTACGCTGGCGGTCTGTGTTGTTGTTGGCTTTGGTGTGTATTGCCCTTAAATTCAGGCGGCAATGTATACATCAATTTATTACATTGCCGCGCGAACTTCGCACATCTTCCGCTCGCTCTGTCAGTACGCACCCAAAATACCGAAGCTATGTGTGAATGACACATTACTAAAATGGATGTGTGACAATGAAGTGAGATCATTAATAAATCAATATTAATACTTAACAATAGTTAGGGGTTAGTAAGTGATGCTTACACGTGCAGTCGACACTATCGCATACTTGGTTCGATTGCCGCGCAATATAATAATTTGTATATTTTGTCTGGCATTACGGTTTTGATTCCCGATATATTATATTTGCTTGTAATAGTTGAAAAAAACTATTGTAAACTAAAAGGGATTAAAGTTGTTTTAATTTGGGACTAGATGGCGCTGTATTAAATTGTCCCAAAAATTTATATAGATTCATACTACCTAAGTATAATTTAGTACCTTAATAGTTTAAGATTAATATATATTTAATTCATATATATTTATCTACGTGATTATTCATGATGTATTTATATATTTGACTAATATAATAAAGTTTCTTTACATTTTTTTATTACTTATATAAAATATTAACAAATTAATTACCTATAATTTTTGAACGTGTCCGGTAGAAATAAGAATCGTTTAAAATATAAATTATTTGAAATAAAATAAGTTATTAAGAGGATTCGATAGAGATTAATCAATAATCTCATTTTTTTTTAAACTTTCTAATAGGAACGAACGTGTAAACCCTATCTGACACGAAAATTTGATAAAAAATCAAATATAAGTGACACCAAAATTTTTATGCAGATAGTCGGTTTAGGTCGTTTCGTTGACTAAGGGGTTGAGTTGAGATGTTTTCAGAGAATGTCCTTATTTTCACTGAGATGCCCGATTGACAATCCTAATTGCTTTGTTGTTTGATGGGCTAAACTGCGATAGTGGTCGACTGCAACGCTGGTTTTACCAAAACAACGCATGGATGTGAACGACGAAGCGATCTAAGTGACTATCATCTAACTCATAGCCGCTGGCAAGTTAATAATGATGGACAGATTGGTTACAGTACTTAAATAAATTTTTTGGTGGGTTCTACAGACGTACATGCGTACAGACCTAACCCTTAACTGATTTATGATTTATTTATACAAGAAAAATAATTATATACAAAATACAAAATAGATATCTATACAACATTTGCTATAAGCAAAATTTCTTTTTGTGAAAATAACGGTAAGTACAGTTTGAATAGATTTTTCCCCGAAGACAAATATATAATTTATAATTCGAATATGTCAAATAGAAAAATTCAATAATAAATACAAAAATAACATGATCACATTCGTACAACTGTTATTGCATAACTATACTGGGCCAATCGCATGATCAAACCATCGATGAATCCCTCGAGCTACAATCGTCAAAACATCATAATATAAACGTAAATCCGGCTATCTGCTCAAGAATTTTGGTGTCAGATAGCCGGTTTTACCTCTGGGGATGTAAAGTTAAAATATTAAATTAATATATTATTGAATATTAAGTTCGCACATCATTTCATAAAGTGTTTTAAACACAAACAATGGAATATGTGACCTCGATGTATGTATAACAAAACTCATGGAATAGCGACTCGTGAGTTACATTACGCGAGCGAGCCTGGCTCGTGAGACGGTGTGCAAAACAAACTTTTCAATGTAACTTTTTGGCAATTTTGTACTCGGTGATGTTTCACGGAGGTGTCTCGTGTTGTACGGGTGTTGCTCTGAGTATTGAATGGTAGCTTAATTTTACATCATTCATCATAATCCATGTTCATCGTGATGCTAATAGCATATTTTAACAAGAAATCGATTTATAATGTAGCTACATGATTTACTCTTGTAATATTAGAACGTATTTTAAAGTATAATGTTTTTGTTTATTAACAAAAGTTAATAATTAAATGAATGAGAAAATTTCTACCATTTTCACAGAAGCACCATTGCACGGCGGTGTGGGTGTTGTCGTGCGGGTGTGCGGCGCGGGCGATGCGCCGGTCGCTGTCGCGTGGAGCCGTCACGCTGGCTGTCACGTTCCGATCAGTCACAGAAACAACATACGCCTTTACATGTATTAACAAAATGTTCTACGATTACGTTAAGATAACGTGTGAGCGTAGGCGACATCGCGCTCGCCCCGCGCACCGCGCCGTACGCCGTCCACCTGAAACATACACAACACCATTTTATTTAACAGGCCATTTCGCCAGCTATTAATAATTTTGAACTTTATCTTTAATACCGGTGAAACCCGCACAACTTCGTTAGTTATTTATTTAGGCACAGTAGCGTCATCTGTATCAGACTTTTGATCAAATCTTACAGGAATCGCGTAATTTTTGGAATAAAAAGTACCATATGTGTTAATCCAAGGTATCAGCTACGTACATACCATATATCATAAATATTGGCACAGCCATTTGAGCGTGAAGAAGTAACAAACATACACATAACTTTCGCCTTTCTAATATTAGTAGGATAATGTATAGTGTAAAAAAACTGCCCTGAAAAGATAACTAATGAAGAAGTGTAAAGAGAACTTTGATAAAAAAGTGAGAATAAGTGAAAAGAGAACTTTGATAAAAGAAATAGAAACTAAAAGTGAAGAAACGGGTAATACATCTTATAAGACACGACGACTTTATCAGAAACCTCTTAGAAGGAGAGATAGAAGGTAGAAGGAAGGAAAGCCGAGAAAAGCTTACATGGATCAAGTGAAAGAACAGGCAGGCGTAGAGTATTGTAGAGAGGTTGAAAGACAGAGGAAAATGGAGGCTGACTACACCTACAAGAGCACAGCTCTTAATTTTAGAAGATAGTGTAAAGATAATAGTTCAGATTAGATAGTATTCCTACATGTTGTGTTCCTACGGTGAGTAAGGTCTCCAGAGTTCACCTTGAAGGGGTTGGGAGGGTTGGCAACGCGTGAGTGATAACCCCGGTATTGCAAGCGTCTGTAGGCTACGGTGGCGGCTTACCATCAGGCCGACCGTATGCTTGTTTGCCACCTCTGTGGTACAAATTACAGTCGTAAATACGTACCTAAACCCTCGTGGAGCGCGCGGAACGGCGCGGGCGCGTGGAGCAAGGCGTTTGCCCACCGGTGGGCGACGCAGCGCGCGCTCGCCGCGCCCTCGCGACCCCCACGCCGCTGTCGCCGCTGTGGCCGGACACCAGCGACTCACTGTCGCTTTGATTTGACGTATAGCCGATCACGTCCACCTCATCTGAAAATTTAAAAATGAAATATTGAGCATCATTGGTACTATCAATGTAAAAAAGAAGGAATATGAGGAAATATTCCGTGCTTCGGAGGGCACGTTATGCCGTCGGTACCGGCTGTTGTCCATGGATGACAGTCGTTAAGTCAAGTCGGTCTTCAGGTGGCTTGAAAACACTGGTCTCTGCCAATCCGCATTGGAGCAGCGTAGAAGACTACTCTCTTATCCCCTTCGATTGTACCGAGACCCATATTCCTGCAGTAGGATGATTATGGGTCGATATGATGATGATGATTAGTATCTTTAGTAAATTTCAATATAAAAAGGTAACTGAGGAGAGGGCGTCGTAGCACTTGTCAAACTGAACCAATAGGAAAGTTAAGCAATGCACATCTCAGTCAGTATTTAGATGCGTTTAGAATTGAGCTTCTCTGTGATTCAGAGGACATTTTCATGTATGAACTTAGCGGTAACTGACCATAATTGTTTTTAAACTATGCTTTCACAGTATGGAATTCCACGTAGTTAAGACTAAGTTAGTCATCGTCGTTAATCCAGGCTTTACAGGAGATGACGGTGGGCTTGCCCTGAAGCTTTACTAACTAAGGTCTAGGTGTACATATGGTAAACTAGTGAAACCCGCGCAACTTCGTTTGCGTGTATTTATTTATACACAGCAGTCCCATTATTCCCGTTCCCGTGGGAATTTCGGGATAAAAAAGTACCCTATGTGTTATTCCAGGTTATAGTCTACCCGTATACCAAATTTCATTAAAATCCGTTCAGTGGTTTTTGCGTGAAAGAGCAACAAACATCCAGACATCCAAAAAACTTTCGCCTTTATAGTAGGACTAGAGAAACCCGCGCAACTTCGTGTGCGTTTATCCCGCTTTCCCGTGGGAATTTAAAAAAATCCTTTCATATCGGTTGCCTACATCATACACCACACTTTTCAGAACACACCCAAAAAATTGTGACATGTTTAGATAATTATATATTTTTTTCTATTTTTATACTTCTCATTACAATCTTTGGTGTTTATGAAATAGGCTAGCCCGACCGGTGAAGAGCCACCCGTATACAGAATATTGACGTGAAGCAGCAATGCGTTTCGTTCGGGGAGTGAAATCCGAAATTCTTGTTTGTCACCTTTGTGGTATAAAAAAAATCTAACTCATTCCTTATACTATTTCTCGCTATATCCTGTTTTTTCCTGTCGGTCGGCAACGGGTCAGGGACCCTAGAATCTATGTGCTCCATAGTCGACGGTAATCACCTAATATCAAATGATCCATATTCCTGAGCTTGTTTTCCAACCACTTCCGTAAAAAAAATGTATAAATTACAACACCACTACGAAATAATAGAGCGAGTCGACGTAATGAGATTTCCTATAAGTGAGAAAGAGACAATATCAAAATGTATGCCATTTAACCATTGACCAATTTAACTTGAACCCTGTCAAATATTATAAAATTTAATATTTATTTACTTACTTTTTAATATCGATGAATATGATTCAGTGCGCTATACACATAGTTAGAATTTTAGCTGTTTTTCCGATATCACAAACAGAATAAATAGACGACATTATGATTGAATATTCACAATTTATAATTACATGACAGATGATACACTTCACTTCACGGATGTGTCAAAATGAAATGTAATTGAAATCAAAAGCACTAAGGAGTATGAGTATTGATATCAACTCGAAGAAAATTACCCACAAAATACTTTTTTTTCAAGAATTTCAATAAAATAAGAATCACATCTTCCATCAATTCTCTTAAACAATTTTTATGCAAAATTTGAAGTAGATTGGACCAAGGAATCAAGTTGTCCCATAGTAACTTTACCCCCCTTTTTTACCCCCTTAGAGTTCGAATTTCGAAAAATCCTTTCTTATCGGACGCCTACGTCTTATAATAGTTCTACCTGCCAAATTTCAGATTTTTACGATGAGCGGTTTAGGCTGTGCGTTGATTCTCAGTCAGTCAGTCAGTCAGTCAGTCAGTCAGTCAGTCAGTCAGGACAAAGCATTTTATATATATAGATTATTATGATGTCATCATGAAAGTATATTTTCTAGCTGTATTTAACTATACAAAAAATTTAAAGTTATCTTGATGCTGGAGTTATCCAATATCACTTAGATTTTGAGTTTCTGAGACTCATTTTAAAGACAATGACATTGAATTATAGCTGTCACTGTCAAACTAAGAAAAAAAAGATAGCTTGAGATTCAAAGTGGGATTAAAATCGAAACGAGTTTCAGAAACTAACTGATGGACAGCTGAGTCAAGTCGTCTATCCACTAGGTAAGCACTGTTGCTAAATTGATAACTTTTCTTATACACTTACGAAATTAAACGTTAGGAGCCATTACAAACAAAAAAGTTGTTCGGGACCTTGACAGGCGCGAAATAAATAGCAAGGATCGTATCGTTTTCCTCGAGTGCTTTTTCTGATAACAAACACTTTCAATATCTTCGAGAACTAATGGATATAATTAATCTTACTGAATACTTAGAAGCAAGTTGTGAACTGGAGAACAGTTTTCATGTAACATGAGATCACAATCAAATTGATAGATAGATTTTTTTATACATCCATGGACACACAATACTTAATAACAGAAAACAGTGCAATAGAAAAACGTCTACCTTCTAATGAAACAGTATCAAAATCAATATCATTATGTGTTAGTTCACAGTGTACATTTAACTAGACTAAACTAATTTTGACAGGACCAAAGGTGTTGTTGTCCATCCTTGGTTTACAATTAGTGACAAGGATAGCAACACTTCTAGTCCTGTCAAAATTAGTTTAGTCTAGTTAAATGTACAAACGGCAACATACTTAATGATACACATTTTCTCCTGTCATATATGCAGGAATGAGACTCGCATTGGACGTTGACAGTTATGAATCCTAGCCAGTGGCTAAGTAATTTAACTTAATTTCGTCGGGTTTTCGAATCGGGAAAATTCGGTTAAACCTCGGCCAAACCAACGCGTTTAGCTCGTGTCCGCGGTGGCGATCAGCAATACGTCCTCTGATTGGCGTCCACTCACGTCCAATCAGAGTATGTATTGTTTTATATTTTACGACCTCCGTGGCGTAATGGTTACCACGCCGGACTACCACCCAGGAGGTCCCGGGTTCGAATCCCGGTCGGGTCATGGTGAAAAACGAACTTTTTTTGATTGGCCTCGGGTCTTGGATATTTATTTCTTTTCATTTACCTATCTATAAATGTATTTGTTATAAAATATAGGTATCGTTGAGTTAGTATTCCATAACACAAGTTTCGAACTTACTTTGGGGCTAGCTCAATCTGTGTGATTTGTCCCTATATATTTATTTATTTATATATCAGATATTTTCTTTGTTACCGTTTTATCGACTATCATAACATATTCTAAATAAAAACGAATCATTTATCATCATTATTATTTTATTTACATTATTTTTATTTTATGTGCAACATTGTGTTCAATTATTTTACAATATTTTAAGTCAATACGCCCCATTCGGTAAAGCAGCCAATCTGCTAATTTGTCTTCGAATAATTCAACAACGTGGAACTCGCTGCCAGCTCACGTGTTTCCATCTTCTAATATGATCCCGGGTTTTTCAAACGGAGGGTGAAAAATCTTTTACATAGCGTTCGTTTCTCCGCCTGTATAATATTTTCCGACCATCCTTATCCGACTTGAAAGTCTTTTCGTCTACAAATATGACTATATTATTGATCCAGTCATCTCAGATCCAGCTATTTGTCGTCCTTGTGCGCTTGGGTGAGTAATATTTTTCGGGCCGGTATGTGTCGCTGCAGGCCCCCTTCATTTAAGCGACGACGCACTGTCTGCATTGAAATCTGTAACAAGCATTATGACTCAGTAGATATAATCTCAATTGAAAAAAGAAACTACAAGATACACAAAGATGTCATAAGGAGTGCAGTGAGTAGCTAGCGACCATGGCAGCATCTTCAGCCTCCGTTGTAACACGTCCTCGTGCTTCACGAGGACGGTCGCGTAGGGCTTCATCTCCGCCTTCCTCATGCCGTCGTAGCCACGTGTATACCGACCGTCTCTAAAAACACTATCAGTGCTGTTAAAAACCAGAATCAGGTGTGTAATCATCTAAACATATACTTACTTAGACGAACACGGAAAAACACTAGAAGTAAAATTTGATAAACTTACGTGCACATTTAGTTCCCGGGATATTTCGGAAACTCTCATTCCCATTTCTTTAAGAATAACAATGCGTATTCTTTCAGCAAGCGTGAGACGTGCGGGCATTTTTTGAGCAATATTTTTATTAAATTTGTATTAAATTATGCTCCGGTGTCAGTTAGACAGGAAAAATGACAGAATATAGATTTTTGACTTTTTACGAGAAAATATACTTTTTCTGTTTTTTGTCTGAGATAACCATGAAGAATTTATTTAAATAAGAGTTCGAATAAAAGTCAAGATTGTATCGAATCATAGTTATATGGTTCTGTTTGAGTTTTCTTGTTGAGTGCATATAATTTTCTAGTGGAGAGTTTAAAGTCAGACGACAGTTAAAGATATACGAACTGTTTGATATAAATTAAGTATAGGTAGTGGAAAACTTTTTATAGTGAAGAATTTTTAGAAACCAATAATCTTGTTATAGCCATTAAATACTTAAATAACAAAAAAATCGTTAATGGTGTCCGTTGCTAATTTGAATCTAGTAAACATGGTTTTTAAAATTTATTGTTGAACCCTAAAAAGGCTAAATAGAATAAATTGTTGCTTCGGCAATTCATGAATTTTTGAGGGTTTTCTGAAATGACACCCTCTTGTCAAAGTGGCGCCAACTAGGGGCGTTTTCATGAAAACCCTCATCCCTATTATACGACCGAATTAAGAATCATTACTTTGGATAACTTGAAACTACATTGAAATTGACAGAAATATCTCTATCCCTTTCGAACAGTAATATTTTCTCTCAGTTGCGTCTTTAATGGATACACAGCTGTGTCCGCGTTTGTACAACAGAATTAGCAAAACTGTGAAGTAACAAGGCGGAAACTCTAGTGACGTGTTCGCATAAAATGCAAACCACAAAATTTCGGTAACCATATTTTTTTTTAAAATGCGCTAAGAAGCAAATTGTTGTTAATTATATTCTATTTCACGAAGAGTACTTGGCTATGAATATTTTAACGTTCACGATGCACATTATTCTAGTGTGCGAAACCTCGGAAAGGCTCGTAAGTCGCTCACACACACATTAACAATGTGCATGTGCGCCTAACAACATTCATAGCCTGCTCTTCGTAATAGAATGGTGCAAATTCTGTTGTACATTTCACTAGACTAAACATTGACAAGACTAGAAGTGTTGCTATCCTTGTCACTAATTGTAAACCAAGGAAGGACAACAACACCTTTGGTCCTGTCAAAATTAGTTTAATCTAGTTACATGAATTAGCATCAATATCTGTACTTTAAACATGACATGTGTTCTTATTAAGGTTTCAGAAAAGTTTTATACTCGTAATAGATAGATAAGACAATTTCCGAATGCGAACTTCCCTACTCACATACTAATTCCTTATCTCTTTTAGTCACTCCACACATCCACCTTCTCTGCATATATTTGTACATATTTACATTCGAATCTCCTGTAAATAATACATTACAAAGTTATATTCCAGTGAAGCAGAATTCACCGTATATTTCCACAGGAACCCATGAGCGATCTAATTTGCCTTCCAATTTATACGGAATTGAATTGCTCTTCGCGTCAAATGTCTTATGAGATCCTAATTTAACGCAAATAGGTTTTCTCTCTTTTTTTCGTTTCCCCCTAAGAGAGACACGTATACCTGAATAATTGATTACTATTACGACGCTAGCACATAAATAAATAAAATAGGTTATGACCACTATGTTAGAAAATTTGAAAATCCATTGGGAATTTGAAAAATCGTCAAGCAACTAAAACGGTGACTCCGGCACTCCACATTGTGTGATAACCTAAATATAGTCTTGCTGATTAATAATCCCAAATAGGCTGTTTGCCAATTAAGAAACATCAAACCCATACCCATACTACAACTGAAAAAAAATCTGTCAGTTAATTTGACGACTAAACTATTCAGAAGTGGTAAATGTAGAAACAATAACAATTCTTAAACTAAAAGATCCTCAAGAATCTTTTAGCGAAATTAATAAGTTTAGCATGAATAAGGTAACAGATGAGACAAGATTTTTAGCAATACATAATAAAGTGCCAATAAACATAAAGGTACTTTCAGTCTGTGTGATTATACTCTCAAAGAATAGGAAGGCAGGTGCTGCGGGAGCCAATAAATCTCGACTCGATAATTTAGCGTGTGTTTGTCTCAGGGGCCCGTAAATCGGGCCTGTCGCCGACGCCGGCCCTGCGCCGGCCGACGCTGCTCTTAAAAGAAAACTTCCTTATTTATATGTTTTGGACAAGGAATTACCTTTTATAAGGTAAAACCCGTAACTATTCCTGAGCCTTTTGGAGAAATTCCAATTTGTCTTTTTTAATGGTCTAAATTATGTGTTTTTGGGGGAGTTAACCAAATAACGAGCTAAATATATTGTCCATTTAAAAAAAAAAACGACGAAATTTATTCATCTGGTATTTAACGACCGCTAACTTTATTATTGTGGGAAAATGGGAGAAGGAAATACACATTGACCCAAAAAGAAAATTGAATTAATTCCTAATGATAATGTCTACTGGAAGATGCAAAATTGTTATAAATACAAATGTTACTCTGTAAGATTATACGATTTTCAGCAAACTCTAAGATCTAGGAATACATACGAAAAATGATGATGTATCAAGGTATATTTTCTACCTGTATTATCCAAACAATTTAAAGATATATAAATGTTAAATTTAAGGGTGAGACAATAAGTATGTTTAAATTACAAAACCAGTTTTTAAAAATGACATCAAAATGTTACCGTCATGCTATAACGATCAGAACGCTGATCTAGAGAAACTTATGGTCACCCACGATGCAATACCATGTAAATCTCATAATCTTTTAGTCCTAAACAATGTTTATTAGGGTTGGAATGAAAAGCTGTTTTGAATAAGAACAAAGTAGTAATAAACTTAGAATTCAAGTCAGATTACGCAGGTATTTGGCTGCCTCGAGGCCCATCTATAAACCTACAAAAGGCTAATAGGATTTTCTTATGGGAAGCTAAATGTTTTGTATTATAAAGGAGAATTTTACCGGTCGATCTCAATTCACTGCTTATATTTTATTCATTGAAACGAAATTGCTTTCAAGCTAGAATACATTATGCATTAGAATTGTATATTTTTATAAAGTCAAGTAATTTTTCAGTGAGATAAACAGGAAAACAACAAAATTCACACGCTTACTCCATTTAAGGAAATAAAGAATGTATATTCGGACATCTCGTTATAATCACCCATAAAGTTAATATTTTACGTTCATAAAACGCGAGTACACGAGAGTACATCTCTCTACTGCGGAGTCGGCGAGTCACTTCATCCTCGTAATATAAATTGTGCGCTGTTCAACTTCATAAAAAATAAATGTGTTCGTAAAATTATCGGCATAGTCTCATTTCCTCTACATAAAAGTTTCCAAATAGTGGTGCGCATTTCGTACATTTTTCCAAATTAAACACGTTAACACCCGGCGACGGCCGCACTGCGCTCCTATTCAATTTCTGTTGGAAATAAATTCCACTGTCGAAATATGGCGTCGCGACTGTAAACCAGCAAGCTCGCACAGACATATTTTATTGAATGTGGAATTTGCTCATTTATCTGTGTGGTGCGGTGCCGATCAAAGATAGTGCTTTATTCATGCCGCTTTGATCCGCGTTAGCCCACGTTAGCCAGTAGCCCGTATTGATTGCGTATTAAAATCGACGTGCCGTCGCTCCCACGCTGGGCGCCATTATGTCTATTGTGCGTGGATGTCCAGCACAAGTAAAAGGTTTATTTTTTTATTTGGCAGTTTTTCTGTATTTATTACAGATTTGTGATTTATTCACATGGCTTCTCAATTTATCGCTGTATTGTCGGTTCCACGGTGGGCGCCATTATGTCGTGCGTACGTTAGCATTTGTCAATAATATCTCTTTATTCATACTATTTTGATGTATGTTGGCTAGCAACATGTATTATGCTGTGCATTAGGGGGCGTATTTATCGTCTTATATAGGATATAGATTATATAGGATTTCTACCGAGATGTTATTAAGTTAACCACACGTTATAATTCAACCGTTTGTATGTACTAATCACCGATAGTGCTTATTCACCCTCCTTTGATCTCCGACAGCCAGAAACCGTATTGATTGCGTATTATAACGCTGTATTGTTGGTCCACGTGGGCCGGCATTATATCAAGTTGGTATTGTGTACCTGACATTCAAGGGAAATTAATCAATAAATCTATTTCTGGTAATCATTGTGATATTGCTAGTTGTTTATAAAATGTATTTGTTTCCCAGAATCCAATAATTGTGCGGAAAAGCTAATTAACGTTAGTGAATGCATACATATATATATTATTTATATGCGATATTCCGAATTATTCCGTATTCGAACGCAAAAATAATCTATTCAATAATCTGAAAGCCCCAACGATTTTTATTCACATCGACGTCTCTTTTATAAAGAGGGATGGGGTGGCTCGCAGGCGCGCAGTGCAATTGGTGGCCATTTAACATGTATTGCAGGAAATTGACGCCAACATACCATTGCGAACTGCGCCCATCTCTGTGCAATAATTAGTCCATAGCTGAATACATCCGACATCTGGCTAAGCCTTTGCCGTGTTCACGAACGCCATTATGAAAGTTGGCGTTTTATTAATGACGCTCTCTGTATAGATTTACAACGTGTTTGTGCGATTACGGAATTTAAAATACATATTTGACTTGTATTGATTGTAATTGTATGTAACTCTTATCAAAACCATTCTAAAAGAGCAAGTGCTAAGTTTCTTGCCAGTTCTTCTTAATACAAATCTGACGTCTGAACTGGTGGTATGAGAAAAATGAGACGATTCGAAAGTGCTTTTAAGTTTTGAATAAAAAAGGCCTATTTGAATAAAAAATCTTTGACTTTTGACTTTGCATACGTTCTTTTGTCGTTACTTATTTTTAATAAAACATGTGTTTACGGATTATTCTCTGCGCTACATTTTCTCATCAGTCATATAAATCATATTCTTATTATATGTTTATTAAAAGCTTATTTTAGTCTAGCAAAATCCATGCAACTTCTAACTGTGAAAAAAAAAAAAATTCTTAAAAACATTAACCTAATGAATTTCATATTTTTATTCAGGATCCCCATGACATTATTCTATGAAATTTAACTAAGTGTACGTAACTCTGCAGGCATGAGCCGTGTCGGTTAATTTACAACTACTATCTTGCCAGAATCACAGTTGCCAACTGCAAACTCGGGTGGGCAATACCCATATTCTACTACGGACAAGGTCACATAAACTTTCATAATTAATTACGCTTTCAAGTTATTTTATTTCGTTTTCCGTAGTTAGTGACTCGTAATTCCTTAGCAAGTTAGGTACATGAAGATATTTTTAAGAAAATTAAATTTTATGACCCACCCGCCGCGCGAGTTGAGTTAAATTTTATACATTGCCGACTTACCGAATGGGAGCTTCATGCAATGGGTATTTTAACCTCTACTTAGACTTTCTTTCCTTAATTTGGGGCTAAATCGAGTTATAATCTTGCTCCTACCGTTTCATAATTCAGTAGGATTATGTTCGTTGCGCCTAGGGTTATATCTGGTATACCGTTACATACATCATTTTTATTGGGATTGACTACTTTACCTCAGCCTAAGAATTTATCGAAAATATTTATAAAGCTAATAAATTCTTCACACAATTCACACAGCGGTCACAAAATTAAGCTAAATTTAACCTACTTGTGTTATGGGTACCAGATAACGGACACATTATTGTAAATATATACTTTTAATACATAGAAAACACCCAGACTCGAGAACATATACAAATGCCATCACAACGGTTGCCCCGAGAACCCGCTACCCTCTGTCGAAGGTTCACTACCAATGCCTTTAGAAACTCTGTTTAGAAATAAGTAAGTTTAGAACCTTTAATTCATTTTCAATAGAATTCTGCTACGCAATATAGCAGACGAGTCTATTCTACCCGTCCCTTTGAGTTGACGTCAAAGCAAAATTGCCTATATGCATCGACATTGCAATCGTACGTGCAAGTTACATCTGAAATTCAGTTGCCACCGAGGAGATCACTATGCACAAAGGTACCGTATTGCCCCTTGTAGATATTTCACGAATGACTGTATACATGTAATAGATCTTGTTTGGATCGAGTGAACGCATTCACATCAGAGAGCATTTGTTACATTTGCTAAAGGATTTTACCAATTTCTCGGTAGCCAAATTTAAAAATATGATACTCTTTTACTGAACTGACTGACAGTAAAAACTCGACCTAGAAATTTTTGAGATCAGATATACCGTAAGTTATATTATTACTTTATTACCAATTTTCAAAACTACATGAATTATTTTCCTTGATTTTATTTATTTTCCCGGACTATTGGTACTGATATTAAATAGGTAAGTGAAAAATATGATTATGACAAAGCAAATTGACAATTATGACCTCCTAGAAATTAGAACAGATTGGGAATGAATTTGATCAGAATGATTTTCTTCTATAGTTACTTGAGAGTAGTTGAGAGACAACAATTTGAAACATATAACAGCAAAAAGAATAAGGACCATACGAAGTCGATTACAATGAGAAATAAGGGAACAAGAAGAAGTCAACTATGAACATAAATCAAATTTGAATAGTAAATGCATCGTAGATTGGAAACGGCAATCATTTTCAATGTAAATCAATGTTCCACACTCAATTTGTAAAGCATCGTCTCTAAAATTTCCAGGATAGGGTCACCAGGTGTCCGGAAAATGCGGGAATAATTTCACCTCCTATTAAAGTGTATGTCTAAGTGAGTGACCGTCGTCGTGGTCTGAAAAGTCATCAATTGCGGAAAGCACACAAAATGAAAATGATGAGCAAATATATTATTCTCGTAGTCATAACTAGTAAGAAGTAACACTGTTGCGGACTAGCCGTCAGGCTGGAGGTGTAAATACTTTTTTAAATACTTTTTATTTTTTATTCTTTTTTGTTTGCCTTTTTTTCGTCTCTGTCGGCCCTTGGTTTAGTTTGCTCTGTTACTTAGTTTTTGCTATTATATTTTATTTTACTCTGAGCTCTGTTTCCACTTCTCTCCCCTATCCTTTACAAACACATTCCAAGAGATTACGTGGAAACTTTGAAAAGTCCCGTCTTGTTCTTTGTATATATTACTCTATATCATAAAGAGTATGTAAAATTTCGGCTCTCTAGATCCATAGGTTTAACAATGATAAATCAATCACTGATGTAATTTTATAATCAAGTTTGAAACTAAATAATCAAATTAGGTCTAGTCATTCCTGATTCTGTTAGACCGGTCAAATGGGAGATTTCTCATAACCTAATGATCAAAAAAGCACGAATTTACGCATTTATTTATATTCGAAATGTATATTAATGTTACAGTTTAATAAACTGTTTAAATGTTGACCAATACACAAAAAAGCATGTTAAACATACTGTCTGTCCGGCTATTCTGTTTAAGCCTGGCAACCCTATTCCCTGATGTCGACAGAACCTCAAGAAATTCCTTTGAAATGCGGTTTATATTTGTATTAACATAATTCCAGTTTAGGAATTAATATATTCTACGTTCGTAATGGCCGTCCTTACTTCAAATTGAGATTGTGATTTTACATTACTACCTTTCATTTAACTTTGTATTTGTTTGATATTTAGCCTACCAACTTTACCCCAGGTTTTACTTCTCAATAACAGAGTCAATTCTGTTTCTTGAATGAGCCCAAAGGCGATACCCTAGACCAAAATTTAGTTTTTAGTCAGTTGTACGACTTGTACGTGTATATGTAGGGGGGATTAAATTTATTATTAGTCGTTAACGCTGTTTCGAATTCCGCTAAGCGGTTCTCCTTAAATTCATCTACGAAGCTCAAAATAGCTGAAAACGAGTGTTTTGCTCTTACATGAGTAATGTTATCACTGAGAGCCATGGCCTTTATTTAATTTTACTGCAGCGTCCACATGTTGTATATGTAATGTAATGTAAACCCATTTTTATATTTTGTGTTTGCGTATTCCTGTAATAAGTATGTGTACGATTGGAGATGTGAAAAAAGCTATTGTCTATCTATCTAACACAAATTATAATTTCGATATTACAAAAAATAAAATCATCATTAAATCAAAGTTATTTCAGCACAGCAATGCAAATGTAGTAGCGCAACCGTTCGCAATAGTTCGCAGAGTTCCGGACTCCGTACTAATTAAAGTTGGGTGGGAGGTAATTAGCGAGCGGCTGATAGCGACGGCTGTTATCTTATGTGAAGATTGTTCCTCAGATTCTATAGCATTGTATAACTGCTGTGGAACATGTTTTTTTTTTCGTGAAATTACAGTGTAGAGAGGTAGGGCACGCGGATAATCCGCTCTAATCGGAGCAGCCTGTCTGGGGAAGGACCTCCACCTTAAAGAAGATCGTAGCCAAATAGCATTGGTCTCGGCCATGTTGTGTTCCTACGGTGAGTAAGGTCTCCAGAGCTCTACTTGGGAGGTTGGGAGGGTTGGCAACGCGTGAGTGATTAGTATTGCAAGCGTCTATAGGCTACGGTGATGCTTACCATCAGGCGGGCCGTATGCTTGTTTGCCAACCTTGTAGTAAAAAAAAGAACCAATGAAAGGTAGATGGGACCGTAAATGTCATCTAAAGATACTAATGGATTAATGCACTGTCTAAACCGCTGATCGTAAACACTTGAAACTTGGAGGCTGTGTTCTTAATATGGCGTAGTCATAAAAAAATATTTTTCGAAATTCCTACGGGAAAGTGGGACACGAAAACGAAGCTGCGCGCTAGTTTTGCTAGTCTAAGTACATGTAAACCCCTTCACGCAATATTTAGAAATCTTTAATCATAAATACAGCCCATTCCTTTGCTGGTTGTACTAAGCCTATAATACTCTTTTTCACTTTATTCCCCCGTCCTTCCTTTTTCATTCTTTCATGGGGGCAACGCATTTTTTGACGCCCTCCGTGGCGTAATGGTTACCATGCCAGACCGCCACCCAGGAGGTCCCGGGTTCGATCCCCGGTCGTGTCATGATTGGCCTCGGGTCTTGGATGTTTATCTAAATATGTATTTGTTTTAAAATATAATATCGTTGAGTTAGTATCCCATAACACAAGTTTCGGGGCTAGCTCAATCTGTATGAATTGTCCCTATATATTTATTTATTGAAAGCATCCAAGATCTTGTGGTCTTGGATGTTCATGAGCCACGGTAATTGCTTACCATCAGGTGACCAGCTAGCTCGTTGGTCATCCTCTGTCATAAAAATAATAATAATAATAATAAACGAATACGAAAAACCAGTTTCCATAAAATTGTTATTCTTCAAAATTTTACTTACGTTTTGGTATTTCAAACATCCGAAATCCGGCATCCTAATTAAACTTGGCCGGCTGATAATTAGCCTGATACCGGCTTATCGCTTGATGGAGTTAACATAAAGATTAAAATTATTACGTCTATCTTCCCCCCGATAACAATTCTGCTTACCAGGAAAACCTTATGTTTCAAATAAGTACCTAAATAGCGTTTACGTTGTGCCACTTTGTAATTTTAAACAGAATTAGTAGATTTAAGTCTTCGGGAAAATAAACGCCATCTAGTCCCAAACTAAACAACTAAGCTTGTAACTATGGGGTACTAAATTGCTGATAAATACACATGAATACTTTTTTGTAAATAAATACATATTATACATAGAAAACACCCAAGGCAAACAGACATATTCATGCACACAAATGTTTGCATTGAGCAGGATTCGAACCCGCGGCCTTCGAGATAAAGTGACCATTGCTAGCCACTCGACCACCGGGTTTGTCTAGATTAAAACTGTCTGTCTAAATTTTAGAGATGACCTTTATAAAATCGTTTATGCTGACTGACTGACACTGCCTCACTTCCCGACGCAATCCGAATAGGCTTTAGGGGTACGGTTGCAGAATCGGCATAGATTCGATTCAGCAAGTCTATTATATAGAAAGCAATTTGACATACAGATCCAAAAAACATTTTATATAATATAGAATTGGAAATCTTGTACCAAATATAGTGGAACGTATTTCTACTTTATCTTGATAGCTATATGACTTCTTAGTTCACGTGTTGTGTTGTGTATCACTGAGTTCACTTTGAATTCTCCCCGTACACTTCACGTGTAGGGTTGCCAGGTGAGTCGCGAAATAATACCTGACAACCCCAAAAAGGGAGGGGGGTCTATGGTAGGTAGGTCGCAAAAAATACGGGTTTTTTGTTATATATATTATTTTGTAGGCCGCTTGTGACCAGTAGTGCCGACTTTCCTCAGAATACCGGACATTGTTCTGTCCGGTATGACCATTTATTTTTTACCGGACAGGCCTCGAAAATACCGGACTGTACGCTTAAATACCGGACATCTGGCAACCCTATTCACGTGGCATCGTTTTTTCGATGTGATGTCGTCTGAGTGAACTTACGTACATTCAAGTTCAACTCAAGCTTATTGGATTTTGAATATTTATCTGGTAGACTAGTTTATTTATACCTACTTCAACTCATAATACAAATAATTTAATTTTAGACGGACTCGATGGCGGCACTGTGTGTCGCACTCTAAAATGAACATCGAAGTTAAGAAATTTTGACACTAGCCTACCCAGTGATTGGATGGGTTTCAAAAAGAATACTGAAAACAAAAAAAAAGGACGGGTTGCACTCCGGGAGTGCCGGCAGAAGTGAAAACTTAAACATCAACGTTGTGCATTTTTGAATATTTTGGAATGGTTAGGGGAATCTTACGCTTTTTCGATCAGGCTACGGATCTGACGCGAGTTTAACATTTTTTACGCATCTAAAAAAAAGTGCCAAGCACCGCTAAAGAAGTTTTCACTTCAAAAATATGTCGATTTCATAGCTTACTTACGAGGTAAAACGCTCGGAAAACCTGGACCCTTACCTACTTGCATTGGAAATAAGTACAGTCATGCAATCGGAATGTAAGTTAACCAAATACTTGGTAAAATATAAAAGTTAAAGAGTTTAATTTTTTTTAAACAACAACATTTAATTTTTAATTCAAACTGAAGTTAAAATCGCGTTTTTTTAAGAGTAAGATTCACGAAAAGTTACGTTATCACTTTTTTTCTATTTCATTCTTCGTGTAACGTTTTACATGCACTTAACTGAACGAAGATCGGTTTGATGCCTGCCTTCCGTTTCAATCATGATATACTTTCGTGAGGGAATGACATACATACCTTTTTTATATACATATATAACTTTCTAATCTCATTTGATCGATTGGAAAGATATACGATTGTAACATATTCGCTTTTTTTTGTTTTTTTTATCAAAATAACTTTACGTTTTCATATCTATGTTCAAATATTAAAAATATTTATTTGCTGATTAAGTGTACATTAGGGTTATATAATATAAACATGCATTACAATTTAATTATCCTTTTGGGTATTGCAAACGACTGCACATAGATAATTTGATAGTCCGTTGGTTTGGTAGTTATCCTGCCTTCGGAAAGCCGGCCTTCCTGCCTTGTTTTTCGAGGCTGGATATTTTCTATGTATATATATATAGTATATATTTACAATAATATATCTGTTGCCTGGTACATACCCATAACACAAGCTGGTTAAGGCTAGCTTACTTTGGGACCAGATGGCGCTGTGCGAATTGTGTAGAATCTTACTAATCCTACTAATATTATAAAGGCGAAAGTTATGTGTATGTTACTTCTTCACACTCAAATGGCTGGTCCAATATTAATGATATTTGGTATGTAGGTAGCTGATACCTTGGATTAACACATAGGGTGCTTTTTATCCCGAAAAATACGCGATTCATAAATAAATACACGCAAACGAAGTTGTGCTGGTTTCACTAGCATATTTATAAATCTCACAAATTGTTGAACTTAAAACAAAAATGTTTATTCAAAGAATTGCATTATTATTTTTCAAAGTATGATATTATTTTTCGTGCGAAAATGTTGAAAAGGGAATAACATTTCATCATATTATCCGTGTTGCTGTGAAGTGCGGGCTTCCTCGCCTTCTCACTAACTTGTATACATAGACCAACTACTATAGGATACAGAAAATGGACGTGTTAAGTGTTAGAAATGGAGAGAAAATGATTGTTTTTAAAATAAAATAATTGAGAATCTAAAATTTTGGATTCTATTTTCTATTCATACATTTCTTTCACGAATGCCAAGAAAATCAATTCCACTGGGAGTAAAATCAAAAGTAAATCTTATTTCAATGTAGGTACCAAAATTATTTTTTATTTACACTCGATTATTTAATTCAATAGTTTTACGGATATAAAAACTAATCATAGTTAAAAAATTCAGTTTGTCATTGCGAACTAACAAAAAATTAAATTGTAAATATTGGTCCTGGCAAAACCTAGTTATTCTCTTACACTAGTTGATCTATGCAAGGATATATATGGATGTAATTTTTTTTTAGGTCGCAACCGGACCCGTTTTCGAGAGCCACAGTCCATAACCAGAAATAATTCCTACGGAGTGGGTGTAGTGTCGTGGTGCAAAAACTTCTCGGTGCTTCTAACCCCCCCTGACCCGCTCTGGACCCCTCTAGCCCCAAATACAATACAATTATTTCTTTCTTTCTTCTCACACATTTTTACAAACATATTTAAAATTTATGGATACAATGTTTCATGATAATATTCCAAAAAATGTTTATTTATGTATATAATACAATTTTTACATAAAATTAGATAGTGTGGGAAGCTGGTGCCTGAGATGAGAGTATGCTTCGAGAAGACTGTGTTAAGGTGGGTCCAGATATGATCTTTTGCCCGTACCGTACCTCCGTTTCGTATCAGCAGCGTCGCGATCCAAGAACGCTAGTTTGGACGCCCGTTCGGAACGGTGCGGTGGTACGTACGGCATCGCGAAACGGAGACAGGTACGGTTTTCTCGCCCCGTTCAAAGGCGTTACGGAGATACAGGCTATTTTTAAAAGCTTTTATTTAACTTGACCTGTATGTATGTATGTATGTATGTATGAATGTATGTAAGGGCGGAATCTTGGAACGAAAATTTGAACCACTTCCCGAAGACCGATTGAGCTGAAATTTTGCTTAAAACTGTAGATCAGATGACAATACAATATTATGATAACAAAATTACGATACAGCCGTTTGTGTTCCGTTTTTCGTACAAAACAGTTCCGACCAAAAACCTATAGGGTACTTCCGGTTGTCCTAGAATCATGAAATTTGGCAAGAAGCAAGATGATGTAGTACAAGTACAGGAATAAATCTGAAAATCGTGAATTTGTAGTTACTTCTTCTTCTTTAAACAACCAGTATAATTTGACCCACTTATAACGTCATTACACAATTTATATGACATAAAAGCTTGTCGCGAGATTTACCTGTTTAGGAAAACATAATTATCGAACTAACATTTATTCGTACTACGAGTAAATGTTAGTAATTAAATCTCGCGACAAGCTTTTATGTCATATAAATTGTGTAATGACGTTATAAGTTAATAGTTAAAATTTTAAAAGAAAAGTTTATTTTATTCTTTTTAGCGCAATTAAATAAAAGCTTGTCTTTAAATATATTTTTTTACTTTTAATTTATTTTTTATTACTTTGCGTCCAGAGTTTTTGGATCGTGACGCTTGATACGACACGGAGGAGGTACGGTACGGGCAAATGATCATATTTGGACTCCCCTTTACAGGTCGTCGTATGTGACACCCTCCGTGGCGTAATGGTTAGCACGCCAGACCGTTCCAGGAGGTCCCGGGTTCGAATCCCGGTCGGGTCATGATGAAAAACGAACTGTTTCTGATTGGCCTCAGGTCTTTAATGTTTATCTAAATAAATAATAAATAAATAAATATATAGGGACAATTCATACAGATTGAGCTAGCCCCAAAGTAAGTTCGAAACTTGTGTTATGGGATACCAACTCAACGATATTACATTTTATAACAAATACATATATAGATTTATATATGTATTTGTCCCTATATATTTATTTATTATTTATGACTATGTGAGTTATGTGACTATGTCATAGTCGTTCAAAAAAAAACTTGCTATTGCTTTGTGTTATAATGGTTATATGAATAAGAAGAATTGGGACTAATATATGTAACAAATACATTTGTTGTTCCGAAGTAATAGTTCCAACTGAGTTTTCTGGAGCGCGCTCCACGCCGGATCGTAAATATATATTCAATTTAAAAATATCATATATTTTGCATATTACATACATATAGTTCACAGTATTCGTACTATGCTGTATTTTTGAATATGAATTTATATGGCATAATAAAATTTTACATCTATAGGTTTCAAACTCAGACCAAATAAGAAGTCAAGACGGAGCGCTGCGAACAATGATGTGAAGCCGGTTTTGTAAACATGTGTGCATTTAGGGAGTGTTGCCGTGCAGTAAAAAATTATTACCATAATTTTTTATTTTATTTTTTATAGGTAAAAAAGTTTTTTTTTTAATTGGATACCTCACTTTTATGAGATGTTTTGAGTATTCAGACGAGATAGGGGAATAAAATAAAACAATAGTAATTCCGGTTAAGTCGAATCACTTCTATCCACTTCTCTCTGATATCTTTATTTCGGTTCGGGAATCTTAAAAATAAATATTTTTGAAGTGATGATAAAACATGGAAAAACAAAAAAAAAATAACGCCTATTTACACTAACAATAATTTTATGAAAACTAACAGTAAAAATAGAAATAAGTAAAAGAAAGTGACGTTACGTTTCGCGTCACATTAATAACTACCCCAATAAACTGGGACTATTGTGACGCTTATTAGCGGCAACACTTGTGGAGTTTTTTTATTCCGAGCTGTCATAATAATTATTAAAATTGATTTGACAAAAATATGTATTTTTATGTTTACTTACGTATGAAATGTGATTCCATCTTGCTTTTTATTCTTTGAGGAATTGTTTTTGCAGCCTTTCACCACACAATTCGGCATTTTTGATTATTAATTAATTAAATTGTTTGGATGTCATACGTCAATGACGAACTAGCTCAAACTAATCGGCGAGGCATAGTTTGGTTATAAATGTGTGCGTTAGTATAGGTAGGTTATAAATGTGTGCGTTAGTTAGTATATGGACAGGGCGAGGCATAGTTTTGCCTGCTTCACATCATTGTTCGCAGCGCTCCGTCTTGACTTCTTATTTGGTCTGAGGTTTCAAATAAAAAGTTATGTGTATTATGTTCAAGAAAAGTTTTTTTAAGTATATCTTCATTTATTTGGAGTGGTGTAGCATTTATTGGCTAATCTAGACCGGGGAAGTACCATTTTCACAGAATATCGGCGTATAGCAGTGATGCGTTTCGTTCGGGGAGGCCTATTTCCAGCAGTGGACTTCATATGGTTGAAATGGTGATGATGAAAGACGTACATGACTAAAGCGGCACGCTATGATGACCGTTTTGACATATTACAATAGTGATGTGAACTGTCAATTTATTGTCGAAAAAAATATAATCAAATCTATAAGTTTTTGTTGCAAGTAGTATGTACTGATTAAAAAGGTTTAATAAAACAAAAATATAAAATTTTTACTTAATATATTTGAACGAACTGAATATTGGAATGAAAATTAATATACATACTTTATATGCACACTATAGAGTTTCGAAAAACAAATGCCGATTTATTTGGTAAATAGATACACCAATAATAATAATCTTATTAAAATTGTAGATTACTCGTGTGTGTTAATTGTTCCTGCGTGTAAGGAGATAAAGAAAAGTCAGGTTCACTCGCGAGTGTTGTATTTCGAATAGTATTACAGACCCCAAAACTACTTCGTGTGCCGGCCGGAACTAGACTGCCCGTCAACCTAAGCGCATACATTCCTGTCACTGTGTGCGACCTATATTATGCTTGCTCTGCATAATATAAACCGCTACAAAATAAAAGATAAATGTTCGCGGACCCCAATATTATATAGTTTAGAAATCAATGTAATTAATAAATTTTGTATCCTAAAATCATACATTCGATAAATTGTATGACTAATTGAACGTCACTATTGACAATAAAGAACAGCAATTTGCTCCTTCAAATGTAATTATTAATTAATACGAAACTTCATGAGTGGACAAACGTCAAAACGGCCATCATAACGTGCCGCTACTTTAGATAAAGTGCTTGTGAAAGCCTAGTCTCTGAATAAACGAAATTTCGATTTGACTAACTGCTTCGTTCAAATCAACCGTGTCAAATAAACGCAATATCGAACGAGAAAACCCTAGGGGGTGTTTATAAATAAAAATCCAATGATTTCAAGTTGATTTTCATCATTACCCAGTAAGAATGGTACCCCCGGCAAGGCATATGGGCACAATGGGTGTTGCGTGAGCTAGATGTAATTAATAAGCGCGGAGAGCGATAAGCCGCGCAGTGCTCGTAAATCACTCGTTCTAATGACGCCGCACACGCGTTTATAGAGATCTTTCTAGAAGCGACAGTGCATCAACTGACAGCCAGGTGGCGCTGCTGTAGCACAGATTACTAAATAGTTACGAGTATGTAAGCTGTAGTGACCCTAGCTTTGACACTAGAGGGCGTTCGATTTCCGCTCGGTTCAAACATTTACGTGATGTATGGGCGAAGTTCAGTGTTTTTCGAAGTATTTGTCCGATTCAAATTACAAGTAACCTTGTAAGTATACGAGGAGTAAGTGGATCATGAAAATCCATTAAAAATGTCGCTAAAATTTATTTTGTTTAATATTATTTGCATTATATCTTGTATTCAGTTAGTATATCAGTTAGAAAACGACATAAAGACTTAAAGCCAGTGTCTGAAAAGCATTTTAATTTTAATTCCACGATAAATCTCAAGTAATCGCTATTTTTCTTTTTTAGCTTAACAGAGACAGCCATATAATGGTTTTGCGTCATACATCCATTAGTAGCTTCCAGTAACTCTACATCGACGTCTCCCTCGCTTTAGGAATCCTCTCGAAGCCGGCAAGCAAACAAACCTACCTCTTCTATACACGTTTGTTCGATTTTTGTACTCCTGCTTAATGACATTACGCGTGCCGGTAATGACTTGCCAAACCGATGGGTTTTAATGCGAATACATACGTGTTTATGTATATATATATATATATATATGTTTATGTAATGAATAATGGGTAAATGAAGTAAATTATAATTTACGTAGCTAGAACCATGTGTTTTTTATATGAATTAGAATGGCTTCATAGGCAGAAAATAATTGTACATTTTTGTAGAGTATTTCACGATTTTCAGCTTATAATGTCTCAGCCCGGTCGGTGGTGGTGCGTTGGTAGTGACCAGAGGGCGCGGGATCGATTTCCGCTTGAGTTAGACATTTATGTGTGTTGTGTTTGTGTCTAATTAAAAAAATAATTGTAATGCGAAAATGAAATAACAAGTTCTAGTTTTTTGGCCGATCTATATTTATAAACACTGTGTGTAATTTTAAATAAATTACCTCATTACTATATTATTCGTTGTCATAAACACCAAAATTGAATCAATCTCGAATATTACATTATATATCCCGGAATATGGCCCGCTTAACATATTAGATTACGCAACGCATTTGCGCGCCGCCCCCGGCAACGCGTCAGGCAAATGCATTTAGCTGATGACCCTACGTGACACTGATCACTGTTACTGCGTGCATGAAATTAGATCTCGTGTAATTCGTTTTGGACAACCCTTGCATATATTTTTTTCAGGATGTAGAGAGCCGATTTACGGCCGAACCCAATATGCGATTTCGAGTTATTCGTCAAGACGCGCGTATGAAACTCTCGAGCGCCCGCGTGATGCCCCTTCTGGTTTTAAATTTTTTTTGATCGTCAACTCGCTCGATTTGGAAAATGTAGTCGGTAGCATATTAGAATCAACCAGAGTGAACAAAATTATACATGGTTTTTGGTTTCAATCCGTTTTTATTTGACTGTACTTCAAATGTGCAGTGCAATGCAAGCGAGTTGACGACATAACGAAATCGTAAGTTTCATACGCGCGACTTGACGAATAATTCGCGATCCCAATCCTCTACCAATGATTTTTCGTGACTGACGCGGAAGTATTGACTTGCAGTTTACTTCCATAGATTTAAAATACAAATATTAATTGATTTGCATTAAATAAATGTACTCTATAAACTACCACCACCTCGGATGCAAAAGCAAAATGGCCACTGGTAAAATGGTGAAATAAAACCACTTACGGATTTCTTACACAGTCAAGTACAGTCAGGTATACGTCGAGCTTTACACTTATGACATGGAACCTATGAATGGTACAAAGTCCAATATGTAAAGGTCGATCTGCTCTTGACTGTACAATGAGCTATCAAATGGATTTAACAATTCTTAAATCGAATTAAGGAATCCATCTTGTATAGTTGTAGTTTTACGCGGTGCACTAATACCTTATTCACTTTGCCCGCTTTCTTTTCGCTTCCAAGTTAAGAGTGCTCGCGTTAGTTAATAAAATATGTTTTGTTCTTGCTTCGAGAATGTTCCGGCGAAGAAATAAGGCATTTCGTTAAATTTTATACATGTTCCTTATTTTACAATACAGTCAGTCAGCCTGACTATACCTGTGGAGGCCAAGTATTCCGAGTTTGATTTCATATTGAATAAAAAGCCAGCAACCGCAAACCAAACACTTTTTTTTTATTATAAATATTTATAATTTTTATAATACTTTTTCTCTATTATTTTTATACGTTTATTTTACATTGTCACATTCAGTTTTTCCTCTCGCATTGTAAAACTTAACCCTTCATAAAATATAACTTGATTCCTTCCATACTTTCCCTTCCAAGTCCTCACCATCCTCAATAATTTGAAAAAAAAAGGGCAAAGGAATTTAAAATATTATTTTTACGAGAATAATTTCCATGACATGAACAAATTGTTTAATTATTATAATGAAGATACATTACAACGATGTGTCATGTGAGTTATTTAAATCAATATTTTCCAATTATCATACCATTATAAATGCTCAATTTAATTGTAAGTATGTAAATTACAATATGACGCTGCCTGCCACTCACATTCAATTACCCAATTAAGTATGTGATGAAAAACATGTTTTAACATTTCTATGAGAAATGTTGAATATTTTTTCAAACTTAATTCTTTATATTCATCACCACGCCTGTAATTACAGGTAGGGTAGAGGGAGTAAGAGCTACAGCAGAAAACTCCGAATTATATATATTAAGGATGGAAAGATTAGGAAAAGAGGAAGGGAGAAAGAAAACTTATATTGAATAAAAATATGTTTGATGGCGAGAAGGTGAAAAGGTGAAGTGAAGGTGACACTAAAATAGAATATAAAAAAAAAACATAAGGAGAAAGGAAACATAACTATTTACAAAAGAGGTTTTCAAAAAGAGTTCGGTTTGCCACAATATACTTACAAAATAGTATTTTCTACTACTAGTACTAATTATTTTAATTAGGTATTTATTATTATTTCGAGCGTCGCGCGCGTACGAAGCGCCATTTATGAACAAATGCGTTCTACGATTAGATCACTTCGCGCGCGAGTGCTTAATTAAACATGTATACATGTTTGATTTACTTGAAATAATTTTGATTTAATTTATATAAGTACATGGATAGATACCTACACTATATCTTTACATAGTGTCCATGTATATAAAAGCTGATAACAAATCTAATAGTTGTCTCAAACAATACTTATGCAACACAAACACAGGGGGCGAGACAAAGAATGAGGCAGTTTAGAAATCCCCACACGAATCCCTATATTACACCTACAGCCATCCAGTGGAGTCTGAAAGCACCGCTATTTACCCTAAACATTCAATAGAGATGCAAATATTTATTTTACGACATCACAATCTGAATGAGAACTACGCTTAAGGAAGCTTTCGCTCGACAGATCATCATAAAAGTCTCCCAGCGAATTATAAAGCACAATGCTAAATAAACCGAATTAATGAGACGGCTAATCGTCCCCCCAAACTATTTATACGGTTAATAAAAGCCTGTTTACCATATCAATCTAACAGAAAAAAATAAATAAATGGAAGAGTAAAGTTCGGCTCGTAGCCAACAATGGATCAGAAATTTATGTGCGTCCTCCGATCCGGCGAATAAGTGTGCCTCTGACAGTTAAATTGCAAAACTTAATGCATAAATAAAAGGTAACAAAATAGGGCAGGGCGTCCTATCGCGGCCTTCCTGGCCCCTGTTACGGCTAAGGCTGCGGACATACTTCTGTGGGGGCTGTGTTATGACGCCAGAATCTTATCGCTGTCATACATGCAGAAACCCTAACAACTTGTCAGGTCATCAAACCTAATAGACGAAAAGACCAGCCAGGCTGAACTTTTGAGTAAAAGGAAGCAACCAAGGTTTTTGAATCATACCGGGGAAGTAGAATATCGGCGGGAAGCAGCAGTGCGTTTCGTTTGTGTGAATGAGAGATCCGAAAATCCTATTCCTTTTCTCGTTTCTTCCTGTTAATGATTGGCAACAGCTTATGATCCTGATTGACCGGATCTATGGGTGGTGATACCATTAGCCCTCCTATTATCATGATCAATATACTCATCAAAAATAATTACAACCTCATGTCAATCTAAAGTGCTGTCTCTCTTACACAAAATAGGAATTGAGCAAGATAGTGCGTGAGTTTGAGATGGAATTATAAACTGTTTTTGTTACGTAAATAGCGAAATCGGTGATCCGTATAAAGAAAGAAAGAAAGAAAATATATCAATACTGATGTATAAAAAAACATCTCCGCTCTTTCATTAAAAAGACAATTTAATTCAAGTAAATTGTGTTGTGTCTGAAGTATGCCTCTAGCTTAATCGCACAATGGCAAGACGTAATTCGCGTTAAAATTATGATATTGTTTGAAGTCACTGGATATAATTAGAATTCAGAGATATTAATTATTGCTTGTGTAATATAGTAACCATAGTAACTTAAAGCAATCTATATTATAATGCTGAAGAGTTTGATAATACATGTTAAACGCTGGAACTAGCAAACGGATTAGAAAATCATTTTTTCATTTAATTACAATAATTGTTGAAGAAATGTACCTTTTCTTCATTATAGTGTTGCCCGTTTCCTCTCTTCATAAGTCTAAATTAGATTTTTTACTTATACCTTCCAACTCTTAAGTTAGCACGTCTTCTACTTTTTTTTAAAGAATTTACTCTACTTCCTTATTGCTTTACCTGTGAAATCGCGATGTTCCCGTTCCCGGATATCCGGGATAAAAATGTGTTAATCCATAAACTACCTGTGTACCAAATTTAACAAACATCCACACTTACAAACTTTATTATTATTAGTAAGGATTTTAATTTGTGTATTTTAACAAAACACATTCAATCTATCAATCCTTTTAAATGAATATTCTAAAATAACAGACCTGTGCATTGCAACGTCACAACAGAACATAATAATGCTAGTTCCTAGTGTTTCGCCTATAATTCAATTTTCTAGCACGTTATAACTGCTTATTATAAATAATGAATCGGCTATCTAATAGTTATTGGTCGTAAATAAAGCTCAGTTGTGCTTTCCCGCTGGTTATATTGTTCACTATTGAATAAAATATTTGTGAGTCCCTGGATATCCTTAGATTTCCTTTGGGCCCTCGGTATTTTCATTTCTTAGCATCGCTAACGCAAATTTACTGGTGGTTACGTGAGCTAAGGAAACTTTGCTCAATTTGTGAAATTCCTGCTTAATCATATGGAGTTGGGTATTTTGAGTTCGTACAATGTTACGTAAAAACAAAGATTGTAAGATAAAATCTTGGAGGAGTTACAATATAGATTTTATTTGACTTTACTTAAATAAAATCTATTAATCGTATGAGATTATTTTTTTATGTAGGCAAGGCATAAAAGTTTTTTTTCCAAAACTGAGATTGAGAATGAAATAAGCCAATAAGAGAAAAATCATAATGACAATCATATAAATTACGTTGTCACGACAAGAAAGAATAGCTGTTATAGCACCGATTTCGATATAAAGTTAAAGTCAAAGGCCAAGACATAGGTCTGACATAGTTGTAAAATTCAAACGTAAATTGACAGATTTTACTTGTCAAATGATCTGGTAGAAAGGAAAACAAATCAAGATTCCGAGATGGACAGGTCAAACCTGTCAACTATTTCTCTGTCTGTTAAGAACTGGATATAAATTTAATACTTGCTCTTGATGACAAGTCGAAAAAGAAAAGGACTCACCACTTTCAGAGACGGAGGAAGGTGACCGCTCAGCGGTGGAAACGCCAGAGGAGCTTTCGAGCGATGACATTGAGTCAGCTCGCGTCGCGTGCGCATGCGTCATCGAACTCTCCGATAAGCTGCGCGTCGTGATGTCGCGTGGTGTCGCGCGTAGTTGCGCCAATCGCCGCCTCAGGTAGCGTTGCTCCCTTGCTAATTGCTCCTTATGGCTTGAATGTCTCTTCTCTCTCTCCTCCAGGCTCTGTAACAATAGATATTTAAGATTTAGACGTGAAAGGGAGTGATAAAAATGCAATAGTTATTTGGAAATTAGATCTTACCAAGAAAAAGCCTTGAAAAAATATTTTTAGGGATTATAGACAAAACAAAACGAACAAAATAGACAAAACGATACATTAAATATTTTAATAATAAATAAAAAATTTAATTTTACGAGCGTAAAACCTTTCTTTTTTTTCATTATAATGATAAAGACGCACTTATAAAAATAATGACATATAAAAAGCATTAAAGGCCATATTTCGTTTTGATGTAATTGATTCTTTAAATCAAATATAGCAATTCTGACAAAAATATAAGAGAAAAATGTGCAGACATTATTAAGAATGCTCATTTTGTACATGTGTAACTATAAGTAGTTAGTTAGTTTTAACAACAATTTTATTATAGTTAGCCTTTAGGGAGAACCTAAATGTGTAGTTTTGCTGAAAATGTTAGTTCTATATTTACAGTTGTTGATGTGTTTCAATTCAGATTACAAATGATAACAACGAAAGTCGGTGGAAATGTTTAGATTACAATGTAGTAGTGAACTCCAAAAATTAGTTTTGTTTCACCCATTTCGGTCCCTGCAGGGCAGAGGTCGAGAAAAGTTGTAAATGGGTGTAATCAGGAAAGCAAACTGCGGGAAATTATTTATTACGGACTGCTTGTTTTTTCAATCGGATATCCAAATGTTCGGGAACAATGGCGCTATATAAATACGACAAAATTATAATTAGATTTCAATGACGCATTCGACTTCGAAAACTAAAATTAAACATTAGAAATGTAGATTTCACGAAAATATATTATTACAATTAAATAATAAATTGTTGATACAAATTAAATAATAACAAGACGGATCAATATGATTATCAACTTTAAAAATGAATGAGGGGTTCCGCAAGGCCAATTACTGCGCCCCACGTGAGATCAAAGAGAATCAACTATAATTTCATATGATACAAAATAGCTGAGCGTTGCTCATTAGCATTGAAATTGCTCGGTATCGTAATTGGTACATTTGGGTACATAGGGAGGCCTAATTCGGTAGCATCATGAGCGGGAATTAATCATACTATTGCTGATTAAGCCGTCCGGTGGTTCGCAATAATCTTCCTGTAATAAGTTATTTATATTGCATGCCATGTACGCTTGTTTAACCTCGGTTTTATCGGAAACAGTGTTGATCCATTGGATCAACGTTCGGAAGTATTCGGCTGATGTTACCTCCGAGATTTTTTTGAGTACGCAATGGTATTGATCGTATTCACAAAATTGAAATTGCCGTACGCTTTATGGATGATGACGTTTTTCTAGTTGTGAATGTCAACTGCAATTGGGGTAAAGGGATTTTTTTAAAAATATTTATTGAATTTTGTTTGAATTACTGAATTTACTTTTGCTTTAGCTCTTCAGGAACAAAGTACGGTAAAGTCGCATATGCATGTTACTAATATAGACAACGTAAAAGGAGAGGTTCAATGATTGACCTATCAAGACAGCCGAAATTGCACCTAGATGGAAAAAAAAGGTGCAGGATTCAAATTGTAAATCAAGAATCGTTTTTTATGTAAGTCATGTATTACTAATGAATACAACGTGAAAGGATAGGTTAAATGACTGACGTATCGTATCAAGACAGCCTGCTGGACTTAGATGGATAAAAAATTACAGGGGTTTCATTTCGTAAGTCTAGAATTTCGTTTTTTATAAGAACAGTATTGATCGAGTAATACCACAGACGCTACTAAAAGATTAATAAGATAGTTTACGATTAAGGCTCGTATTATAACAATATCCATTCAAACGATAACATGAAATCCAATTTAGTTTTTGCGAGAAAGCTTTCCAGTTGCGTTTTCACGTATTACGCAGATGACCTAGTTTTTGTCGATCCAGATTAGGTTTTTCATGCGATTACGGGTTTCAACGAAGACTAATCTCCTATCGTTACGCTTTTCATACTTTTTCTAAATGTGTACACGACGCATAAATAGTTCTGAATACAATACTTAATAATAACCTGATTTTTTTTGTTTACATGGGTGGATAAACATTCGTTGATATTTAGGTTATTAAATTTGTTTTGTACCCTAAGATAGACTTTATTTAGAATATGTTTTATTTGCAATACACATACACAAAAGAAAGTAATCGTACAATTAAAAACTTACAAGTGAATTAGAAACATAAGGCGGCCTTATTACTAAAAGCAATCTTTTTTGGAGTACCTTTAAAATAGCCTTGTTATCCAGTGAAGACTACTTAATGTAAGCTGTAATTAATACAATAATGCAAAAAGGTGAGCTCATTTTGTCTAGTCAATACATTCCCCGTTTATGTATATGCAAAAGCTATCATCCGAGTGACTACTCATATTCTAAAGTGTTCCAATTTCGGAAAATGGTGTCGTTGCATACATTTTTATCATGCCCCCGTCATAATCTATATGACATCGTACAAAATCCAATATGGCGGTTGTTAAGTCAAAATTACTAGTATAAAAATATGTATAAGATTATGTCCTGTTCAAAAATATATTTTTTAGAAAGTTTTTGTCACTCTACTTACTTTTTTTTAAAACTTGTAGGTTCACTCTCAGTTACGTCATTTATGTGTAATTCTGTAACTGCCAGGTTTTTACAAATTAAGTCTCGGTAAGCTATTTCTTTTCTTCCTCTCTAGTTTAGATTTCAGAAACTGGCTGTAAATCTATTATTGTTCTAATGTTATCAGGTTTGCGATAATTTGTGTGTTTACAACTGTAGAAGTGCTAGATCGACGTTGGTTCATTAAGTCGAGGTGAGGCCTGTAAGGTTTTATCGCAATAAAGTGATTTATAATCGATTAATATTTATTTCAAATCTATATAAATATTAAATCAATTGTGTCATGTATATTGGAACGGAGTATAGTAACTAGCATTTCGGAATCCGCGAACCGTGTTCACATTTCAAAGGAGTTTAACTACTTTTTTAAATGTCCAGCTGCGGGGTCATCAGTGCGCTTTTGGATCGAGCTGATTAGGGTTGGCAACAATTTGTTTACTACATAGTACAGTTAACAGCACAGCAAGATTTACACAATGATATTTAAAATACCACAAAGGTATTACAAGCATACGGCCGGGCTGAAGGTAAGCCGTCACGGTAGCCTATAGACGATTGCAATATCGGGAGCATCACTCACGCGTTGCTAACCCTTCCAACCACCCCAGGTGGAGCTCTGGAGACCTTACTCCGCTGTGCTGTGCTGTGTGTGTGTGTGTGTGTATGTGTGTATATGTGTGTGTGTGTGTGTGTGTGTGTGAGTATTGTGTGTGTGTGTGAGTGTATTGTGTTTGTGTGTGTGTATGTGTGTGTGCTATGTGTAATGATTTTGCTATTGAGAAAATAGATTAAAGAAGAAGCAAGTGTAAAGGTGCGCGTCATCTGATGTTTAGTATCCCTTGTCCATGGAGTACAGATACCCTGATACCCTGAGCCTTTATCAGGAAAAAATGTGAAAATAAGGAAAGGAAATTCATTGTATGTAAATGCCGATATTCAGTAACAGGTTTTACCACTCCAAAGTCCAACGGCTTAGGTAGCGGAATGGTCAGACGGCAGTTGCTGCATTATAACAATTAGAACCATCATCGATATCCTTAGCTAACGTAGCGGAGGGTCCAATCATAATGAATTATGAAACAGGATCCTTCGATGACGAAGGTATTACAAGTAACAAATCCAATTTGACGTGCCATCATTATTAACCGTGAGTCATCTAACCGGGTGATATGAAATGTTTCGCAATTTCACTTTTCCGGGACAGAAGACTCAAATTTCTGGATAAGCTTGAGAATTTCGGAGCATTCCCAGCAATTCCATGCGTGTGGCAGCCCTGGGGGTGAGGGGGTGGGGGGTCAGGAGGGGGGGTCACATCACGCTATCGCTCCCGGCCGCAGATGAAATATCCCCTCATAAATCTGCCTCGACTCACCGCCGACGCCCCACGCCCGCTGCCCACTGTCTACTGCTCTGAGTTTTAAACGTTATTTTATAAAAATGTGGCATTTACTACATTGCTATGGAATTTGGCAAACTAACTGCGTGGTAAAAGCCGAATGTTTTCCACGCCCCTTTGTCCCCATAAATTATATTTCGGAATTGTCGGTCAGTTACTGACGGAAATGCAAGTTAACTTATATGCGTTTTATATATCGTAGCTTTCAGTGTTTCAAAATCTGAACTTTTTTATTTACCTTCTCCAAAGCGGCAAAATAAAGTATCATACTTTTAATGAAGTAATCACGACTTTTATCTTCATTTTAACGAAACTGGTTGTCTAGTTTCCTGAATAACTTAATTTTTACCAAGATCCTGTGGAAGGCTAGACGCGATCTGCCGACTTTTCCCCAAGTTCGCTAACTTCGTTTGCTAAACGCCTAATTGGTCTGCTACTCTGGTACTTTCATGAGGATACTAATTAGTTTTCTTACTCATAAATCCGTTGAGATGTTTAGTTCTTATTAGTTTATTTTTCGACTTTTGGTTATAAGGCTTCCAATTATATTGGACTTACTCGTCTGGGGTGTCGTCAGTAAACTTAGTTTATGACATGATCTGATCTGAATTATTTCATTTCATGTTCACAAAGTAAATAATGTTATTTGCTCGACTCATGTTAATGTTAACTTAATCGGGACACACTCCCACCGATGTGTCTCCTGTGTAGCCAGGATCTACAACGGCGACGCAACCTCAGATTGACAATAAGCGATGAAACTTATTGACGTTCCGGGGGAGAAAACTTTTTTTCGCAGCCTATGGACGTTTGCAATACCAGGTGCATTACTAACGTGTTGCCGACCCTGAAAGAACCTCTTCACACCCTTTTTGAAGTACCCCATGCTGTAATCGACAGGGAAAGCATGGACAGGGAGCTACAGCTGTCTTGGAACTCACAACGAAATTCATCAGAAAGAAGATAGTCGGAGTAGTAAGGAATTGAAAGGACTTCCCTGAGGAGATAAGTGAAAATTCAACAATCATTGAGCGTAACAAGTTGAAAAGTGCGATTCACAAAAACAGAACAAATTTTACGGCCAAAACATTGTCAAAAGGAAATATCTCCTGTAAACTGGTGAAATATAAAAAAATAAACATGTAGATGAAGAGGGGAAGAGGGGGGGGGGTGATGAATTTTAAACATTGTATTCTCGAGACAAGCGGAGTATCGGTTATAATTTAATTGGTTATTTGAAAAGTTTTCCAATCTGCATGAGAAATGGGGCGGTGGCTGAGAGACTTTTTGCCTCGCTAAATACACAGAAACCTTGTTGATTTTGTCGGTGCTAGATTTACCCGAGGCCTTGCCACATCGATTTTCAGTTGCCCAACGTCGGTTGGTTAATTTTACGGAAGTTAGCAAACGGGAGTTGGTGATATGAATTGAATTCTAAAAGGGGAAATATATATTTAGACATATCACGAAGCACTGAAACTTTGTTTACCTACCTTAACATCAATTGCCTACTGCAAACCTACGAGATCACCAGCGCCAAACTGTCGCTAATCTTAGATATATTTTAATTTAGATGTCAACTCAAACAATATAGATTAAGATTTCAAAAGGTCACATCAGCGAAATTTGAGAAGTAATTACTAATTTCTGAATTTGATTACAGCATAACTTACTCCGACCTCCGACTTCATAATTAAGGACCTGTCGGACCGCATTCAGATAGGCCCTTAATCTTTAATGCGTTAATGGCTTGAGTGATCCCGAGTATATAATACCGTACAAGTAATGACAAAGATTCAATTAAACTATAAAACATTGACACGAGTAGATCCATAGTTAAACGCGATCCCTTAAACCCAGCCCTTGGGACAAACACGAATTAATTTCTATATCAAGCATCAATGCTGATTGCTCTCAGTTGATTGGGCATATACGTACACGTATCGACGAAACTCTCATGTCTCTCAAGTTGCGAGCAATTCAGTCGGCTTATCGGCTCACGCGGGACAAGAGGCGCGGAGACGCGATGCCGGGGGGTTCGACCGCGTGCGCTCATTAAAACCTTCATAGGGAGAACGTAATCTCGGATTTACGAGACGACTCCACGCTTGCTATACTCTGCCTCGCATACACCGACACCCTATCATCTTCATCTTAATTATTTGGGTCGGCTTTTAAGTGCGGGCTTTAAAATTTAGCTCCGTTGAATATATTCTGATAAATATACAAGAGAAATATAGGTTACAGAAGTGTTTATTGCGAATTTTGCAAGGTGTTTATTAAGTGGATGGATAATTTGAGTTTATTTGCAATTGCTAAAGCTGTTAACATCTTTCGAATTATTACTAAAAGGTATACAAGACAACACAGATGATTTATTAGTATAAGATGAAATATACGCAATGAATATGGAATATATGGTTGATAGGGCAGAATATTATAGCAAAAATATATTTTGCGCCGACCCCAATTAATTTATGAATAGGGCAGGTAAAATACCTAAATATACCTGCTTTCTCATGTTAAGAATTTTTCTTTATAAGACCTAAAGCCTCTCGCTCTTTTTCAACTAGTCTACAATTTTAAAGAACATTAAGAAGTTACTATATATAAATTACTTAAGTATAGTAAACCAGCAGAAAGTCTCGGAAACAATGAGCAAAACAAAAAGGAAACAGCATCCGTCGCTAGATTTAGCCAGTGGAGCAGTAGTCGTCCACCGCGGCATAATCCTCTTAATTTTAAAGCCACCATCTCGGCTCCAACATAATTTACTTGAACATTTATTCGAGTAACATTAGCAGGTGAATGACGTAAGCTCCTAATTTGTTGAGGGCCTTTTTACTGCATTTCTCGCAAGTTTGCAGTACAGAGCTCCGGTTTGCGTAAATGAAAATTGCCAGTTCTCATGAGTCGCGATCTGCCTTCAACGATGCCTTTTAATTAGACCTGCATATTAATCAGACGAAATGCGGGAGGGTTAAGTATAAATTGGCTAAACTAAATAAAGTGCGGAACCGTGCCTATTAACATATTAAGCTCGTTTCGTTGAGCAGCCTAAGGAGAGTTCTAATTCTTCGCTTTGTAGGCAAATAAAGTATGGAAAGGCCTCCGGGGCAGACACTTACTGTTGCGTGATGCCAGTTCATTTGTTGTTTTGTTTATTGTGTTGATGCTACCGTGAGTACGTACACGACGATAAGCATAAAGAAATTATGGACGCGTTTCTGCCTCAATTACAATAGGGCCATAAAAGTGAATATGTTTATTGCGTCGTGTGTTTCATAAACATTTTCCTGTATTGTTAGAATCACGTTACGTTTTAATTGTAATTAAAGCGTGACGTTATTCAAACCGAGCGGGTGTTTATTTTCCATTGTAATTACATTCTGTATACAAACCATTATCAAAATCTGTGAAACTCGATCAAAAGCAACACCTATCGAATACAGGCATCAAAGCGCGCGCCGACACAATAATACTCGTTTGGAGGAGCAAGTTTGGTTTAATAACAGCCTCGCTCCAACGACAGTGGTTTATTTTACACTCAATTAGTGAAGCCTCACACGTGACGCCTCCCTCTTTCCGACTCCCGTCCCCCTGTTCCTTGTTCCAGTCGTCGCTTGTTCCGAGTTTGTTCCAGAATTAATGCCCATAGGAACAACTATCTAGCGATGAAGTACGCGGAACGAGCCGCTTTTACGATATCTTCGAATTGTCAAAGGGGTTGCATTATTTTTGTGTGCTCGTGAGGAAACGATAAAGGGATTTCACAAATAAAGTACCGATGTTTTTTATGAAAATACGTTTTGTTATTCTTACATGTATGTAAGCTAACACAAACAAGCAAAAATGATTTTCATAAAAAAAATATTCAAGTAAAACAGTTACCTAAGTACTTTACACCGCTTGAAAATTAATTTGAAAACGCAAAGGGCGGAAAGTCGTACCCTGGGGAACACCAGCGGAGGACTTCTTTAAAACAAAGCAGACATAGATAAAGCAACCGCAGGAGAGTCACGTCACCGCTAATGTCCTGATAAAACCCTCCGGTGAATGCAGCCGGCGCAGCTCGCCACACGTACACCGCATTGTTTCTGTCGTTATTGTCAATAGCGTTACCTCTTTCGAAATGTCCCCGCAGAGACGCCTAAATTTGAAGATAGGCAGCCGCCGGCTGTTCCACGCAAACGTGCTTAAGTGTCAGATGTACTATCTGGGGACGAATCTCTCCAATTACAACGGACGATTTTATCTCGGCACGGTTATTTATGAATTTCGGAAATAGAATAAAAGATACGTTTATACCGGAGTTTTTATGTCCTTTTATGAAAATCATGCCTCATATTTTAGGAAGAAATTTTTCGCGAAGTCGCTATTGTGTCAGACAGATAGTTTGATCATTTTGGGTATCAGTAAGCCTAATACAGTGAGTGGTCACACACAAAAAACCAATCCACCAGCCGATTAAATTTCCTAAGTGGGCGTTGGCGTTGACTGAAATAGGAATTATGTTTTTGAAATATTCACAGTTATTAAATTATTAATAGTTTTTGAATTAGTTCATATCGTCGAACTATTAACGAGTAATTTGACTCTTAAAACAGGTATTGCATATTTAAAGAGACCTCAGTTAATAAAAATGTAAAACAACAAAATATTACGGAATATATTTTTTCGTAATGAATAAATTATTTTTTCCATCCACATATTACTGAATAATAATCCTACAATCCAAAATATAGCATCAGGCATAAGCAATTAATATTTAAATGCGTCAGGTAACATTTTTTGAATAAATACCACCCTTATACGGGCAATGTCGGCCGTTCGGGTCATTAAGGCCTTTATGGGCCATAACGCGGTTCCAAGCTTATAATTCCGAGATATTCAACTACGTGAAAACAAAAATAAATCACAACATCGATGCCGAGGGAATCATCGAGGAAAATATAGCTGATACCGCGGGTATATATCTAATAGATGATACTGGCAGCGGATATAATATCGTTTCAAAACTACCTACTTCATCTAATTTATTTTTGATTAAATTCGTTGTGAGTTCCAAGTTAGCTGTAGTTTTTTCCCCGGAACGTCAATAAGCTTCATTGCTTATTGTCAAACTGAGGTTGTCGTTGTTAATTCTAGGTCTACAGCAGACAATGGTGGAAATGTATGGTGGGATTTATTAAAGAGTCATGGTGTCAATTATTGAAACATATGAGCCGTATTGAGTTAATTAAATATTTTATTTAAAAAAACACTGATGTAACACGGTTGTAAAGGATGAAAATAAAGGAGTGTATTGGAAGAAAAAGAGAGCTCAAAATATAATAGAAAATATACTTAATGAAAAATAAAGAATATGTATACAAAGCCAAGAGGGAAAATCGATAGAAAGAAAAAGACAAGAATAGACAATATGACATGTTAGAAATTATATCAAAATGTATTTACTTCCAGCCTGATACCTTCGTAACGACGGTAATATAAAAAGCGACACGACTGGTTTTCATACAGATTGAGGGACTTGCTGTATCTGGTTTAGATTAATGTCTCGGGCAGATACCTACCGTCCCCTCCGCATTGGAGGCACACGGCGTGATAATGGCGTCTCCAGGAAAGCCACCGTTTACATTATAGACGTTCCCGAATATTCCACAATACATAACGATATGCTTGTTATCTACGATAATATAATAAAAGGCGAAGTTTATGAGTTTCTTGGTAATACTTGGTAATAGATTTGGAAATTCTTTCACTATGGAATTTCAGTGAACATAATCTTTGTCTTTGCATGGTCCTCCGTTTTAGTTTTAAGGACAACTCTCTATTTTATTCGTATTTCAGTTCTTTCTAGTGAAACTAGAAAGCCATTTCCTACTGGAGGAGGTCGGTTGTCATTATGATATTGGACACAACGGCGCGAAACAGGGATTTCGTGCTTAGATTGAACCATGATTCGAGATTCTGGAGCCACGATGCACGTCTTCTTTCGGGTGGATTTTTTCCCTGGTTTATTTGGAACAGATTACTACTAGAAAGCGAAATTTTGGATGTAGCTTTAATGTGATTGGCTAAGATAGATTTCTTTTAAATTTTCATCTCTATTGCGTCGGATTTATTACATCTTTGTAAAACTGGAGCGATCAGTAAAATAGGTATATCAGCGGAAACTGTTAAATCAATTAGTCCAATCCAATCTGCCATTGACTCACAAACGTTGCGTGTTGTAAAGAGAGTGTGATGGGATTACACTTGGGCGCGAGTCGATCAAGCCAAGTACTATTGAACGCACGCACTGGTTGACACACTTTTATCAGTATACATTTGCAATATAGGTCAATGTGAATCATGCATGGGTACTTCAGAGCGTGAAGAAGCATTTGGTACAAAAAAAAAATAGTTTTGCAATTTGGGCTTCACTTTTGATTGCCATCAGACTAAGTAGTTAAATATCATCATATCATATTAACTTAAATAGAAGGGCATCCCCTTCGAGCTTCTTTAGGTAGAGCGTACTCTACCACGCTGCTAGTCGCCATTGATATTGATTACAAGCATTTTAGAATTATGACTTGTACCTACCACCATTTCAGGCGGCAGATTTATATTAAGAAGAACAACAAGTCAGTCACATCAATACCGACATTGATAAAAAGGAGTAGCAGTGAAAAAAAATGCAAAGAAAACTTCATGAAAACTCTATAATACCTCAAATATGACACCTTAAAAAGGCGAGCCTTTTGCATAATTCAGTATGATGTCAAAAGTTTGCAAACCTAGCGCGGCGTGCGTCTGACACTTCGGGTCTCACAGCCCTGATGAAGGCTCGGCTTGCTCATTAATTTACAACTTTAACATCAAACACATATGGTATATTTTCGAATGGTTAAAGTTACAGAAAATGAAAATTTCAGGGATGTTCAACCTTTAACGTCCTAAACATATGGTACATTTTCATTTGTTCATGACATACGAATTTTGAAATATATCTTTCAGAGCTAGACAAGGTCGTGAATACGCTTCATTTGCGTCCCTCAGTTTTATGGTCCCTTTTATTCCTGTGGGAATGTCCAAAAAACCTTTTGGCGGATATCTATACCCAACAAATAAATAAATAAATAAATACAGATATGATAAATATAAAGAAATTCATGACGATAAGAAAGAAAGAGACAAAACTTCTACAAAGCAGTTTTGTCATATGACTCCTATCTTAACGGCTAGTGCTTGTATTAGAGTTAAATTGTGACTAATGACCGCTGTATAAAAATTACAACCACTTACTTCGTGATTGTAATTTTTACGACGTGATTGTATTTTTTTACGTCACGTATTACTGTACTACACACGGTCTAGTGTGAGTCATCCTTCGATCGCAGATCGTTCCTGCGCTGCGTGTCAAATAGGTAATTATGAAACTGATCACAAAAAGTAGATTTAAAACTTTACCAACAAACAATTTTGCACTAACAAAGTTGTATGGACATTTAATTATAGGTAAACGTGAATTTTAATTTCAACATGTTTTTTTCCTAGAAAATAATTTCCTTGGAAACCTTCGAGTTAATAATACATACGAGTAGCGCCCTAGTAATAACAACCAGTATGATGTAATAAAATAAATGAAAGAAAATAATGTCTGGTGGAAAAACTAGGTACAGTATAATGAAATTAAATGAAAATTGTAATTTTCTTTCTTTCTTAACATTTAATGTTTAATTTCATTTCATAAAAATAAAAACAAATAGTTATAGGTAACTATTTGTTCTTGTTAACTAGGGTTCTTGACGTAATATTTAGTATAAATAATATTTAAAACTTGAATTAAATTTACGCCTTCTGCTCACCTCTGCGTTGTTGACCGTGGTTTGTTAACTTGTAAAATGAAATGAAATCGTGAAATCGTTTATTTCAGAAATGAGACCTTCACAGGCACTTTTTCTTGTCATTTACAATTTGTACATATGTATAAAGAAAATAAACTACGTTATATACTACCACCATTTCGGACACAAGCAAAATGGCCACCGGTAAAAGAAATGGCGAAAGAAACCCGGTTACGGCCTTTTTTGTCATTTAGCAATTTTTTTCTTTCACTCGTTTGTTACAATGTATAAGTACATTTATAAGAATAAATAAAATACAGATCCTGGTACATACAGAAATCAAGCACTAAACGCGGGGTGTCGATCCAAATAGCGCTATGGTCAAATCCTAAATATGTTGTTTGCCGCATTATAAAAAAATATACGATTATATTTTTTGCTCAAAAAGAGTCCTATTAGTAGGGATGTAAGCGAGGGGGGGCTAGGTGTCAAATATCGAATTATTTCGCTACAGACGAAATGAGTGCTCGGGGCGCACCCGGGTACCAAATTTGAGGCTTATTAAATTTCGACGAATGGAAAAAAAATACCAAGAAACGAAACGCAACGGAAGCTGTGAATATCTGTGTATTACTGAGGTAATTTTATTATCACTTGTTCGTAAACAACGTCACAAAATAAACCTGCATGTTCATGAAATCATTTAGACTCGTTAAACATGGGCGTAGCCAGGATTCTGTTAAGAGGGTTCTAGAGGCTATACCAGAATCAGCAGGTCTGGCTGACTAGCAGGATCAGACTGAGGTCGGGGGGAAGGGGACGTTGCTTTGCCATACATTATTTTAAAATTTAAACTAGTCGGAGGACCACCTTTTTAGCCGAATGCGCAAGGCAAGGAAAGGTTATTGGTGGATCCTTTTGAATCAATTTCACACGCACTCAACACAACATCAACGTGAAACATTACATTATAGTAAACGATAAATGAAAGTTGTGGTTGATTGTAGCTACGAAATTATGAGTGTTTTAATTGTTTACGATTTTTTGTTGTTTACGATTTAAATTAAGTTAGACATTTAAATAAACATTAATTACATTTAATAGTAAATCTGTTAACTTGTTTCTGTCCTTGTAATGAGTGGGATGGGAGCCTGGTGACCTGTAACACAGGCCTAACGGCCTACCACGGGCACCAGTCTCTTATAAACATACTTATTTATAATAATATACTTACTTGTTTGAAGTAGTAATATAATATAAATATTGTATATAAAAAATAAATATTGTAGGTGCATATGTTGTGCTCGGTAATAGCACAGAATAATTATTAGTGCTGTTGTATAATAGTTAATCTTATTATAATTAATAATCGAAATAGTATCATTTATCCATGTAGGTACTGATATTTTAGGCTATTCTTTTAGCCACTTAAAAGTAACATTCGATCCTGGCGATCGCTGCGCACATTATTTTGAAATATTTGTAAGATGTTATGGCAACACCCTACATAATTTTTTTTTTTGTTGAGATTTATAATACTTATACCTAATTCTATTTGTCTATGCATGTCCCTTATCGTGCATTTTATGTTAGATACGGTAACAATTTTACAAAGTTCGGTCTAAACTTGCAATGTAATCTCCTAGGCAGTTTATGGAGAAAAATTGGCTATTTTTCCAACACGGCCAATTTGCGTTTCCATCATACAAAAAAATTCACTCATCGGTCTCTGCTCCCGGCTAAACCTGATAGAATTCTAGACTTTTAGGTAAAACTTGCTTATTTTAGACGTGTTTTAGACGTACTAGTAAATGATTTGTGAGCAAGAATGGTAACACAATGGTTGAATGGCAGATGAAATTTAGCGTAAAGTCCGCCTTTTGTATCAGAACTTTTGTATTGTGGTCAATAAAGTTAAATAAATTATTAAAATAGACGTATCTTTATTTATAACTAGCGAAACCCGCGCAACTTCGTTTGCGTATATCTCGCTTTCCCGTGGGAATTTTGAAAAATCCTTTCTTAGTGCTCCCCTACGTTATAAAAGGAACCCCTGTGCTAAATTTCAAGTTTCTAACCCTTATACTTTAGGCCCTGCGTTGATAGTGTCAGTCAGTCAGTCAGTCAGCTTCTCCTTTTATATATATAGAAAAGCATTTGACAGAATGATTGTATAATGAAGATGATTATAATACTATTTTTCTTTAAATAAACAAAACTGTAGTAATTGAATTTATTTTGTAATTTATATTAAAGCTCTGCTTCGGGTTTCCCACACGTAGATGTCGAATTTCATAGACTAAGTAAGTAAGAAAATAAATAGCTGTGCAATTTATGTGCCGATATATTTACAGCTGTGTTTTCCGTTACAAAAAGTAATAAACTTAAGTAATACTAGTTCTACACTCTCGCGAAGTTGTAGGAAGTTAGGCACAAAGTTAGTAGTAGAGCCAGTCCACATTCTCGTTTTATACCTAGAATTAAGTTTAAGAATTAAGTCTCGTTTTATACCTAGAATTGTTTAAGAGAGGTAGGGCACTGCGGATTATCCGCTCAAATTGGAGCAGCCCGTCTGGGGAAGGACCTTCACCTTACATAAGATCGTAGCCAAATAGCATTGGTCTCGACCATGTTGTGTTCCTACGGTGAGTAAGGCCTCCAGAGCTCCACTTGGTGGGGTTGGGAGGGTTGGCAACGCGTGAGTGATACCCCCGGTATTGCAAGCGTTTATAGGCTACGGTAATTCTTACCATCAGGCGGGCGGTATGCTTGTTTGCCAACTTTGTGGTATAAAAAAAAGAATTACACTACAAAAAAGAACGTTAATTTACAACATAATCACGCTAGCAATATTCTCTCCCCCTGTCTTTGTTAATATATTATAAAGAGAGGGCCTTACACGTATTAATGGCGCACTGGCTACAGCGCCCGGGGTCGCATCATTCATTCGTTTATTGCAAAAATTTTCTTTACAGTCCAAAGTTATGAACGTCCCCCCATTTTTTGTGCAAACTCATAATTAAATCTATGTTGACATTTCTTGTGAATTGTTATAATTAATTTCTTAAACGGTTCATTCAATTGCTTCATTAATTCAATCTCAAAGTTGTATATTATTTTTTTAAATCGATGAGAATAAAATAGAAATCTTTCCTAAATTGTTACTAATATTATAAATGTGAATAAACAACAAAACTTAAACGTGTTTTGTAACATTCACTCTTCATTTAATTCTCTTCAATAGAATGATAATGACGAAAGGGTTTCTAATTAATTCCTCCTTTTCTTTATCCCTTCTCTCTCCTTAAATTTTATTGAGATGCTCATAGGCGGCGGCGGTAAGCACTTTCTATCAGCGGCTTGTTTGCTTGCGGTATGAAAAAAAAATGACGTCTTTAAAAAAAAGACAAGTAGAAGTAGGGCACAGCGGATAATCCGCTCAAATCGGAGCAGCCCGTCTGGGGAAGGACCTCCACCTTACATAAGATCGTAGCCAAAAAGCCAAGCAAGCATTGGTCTCGGCCATGTTGTGTTCTTACGGTGAGTAAGGCCTCCAGAGCTCCGCGTGACTGATACCCCTGGTATTGCAATCGTCTATCTATAGGCTACGCTGACAGCTTACCATCAGCCCGGCCGTATGCCACCTTTGTGGTATAAAAAAAAACGCATTTTCTATCATAATAATATCAAGAAACATAAGAACATTTCCACTATTCAGTATTATATTATGTGTTCCGAAATAATCTTCACAAATCACATAGTATCGATAACGTTATGACATATGGTATTTATGTTCACTATATCCTTCGTAGGCACGGTCAGCGGCGTCATGTTTAATGTGACGTGCAAAACAAATGGCCGGGCGGGAGCCGGCCATGGCCGTACGACGGGTTCTCGATCAAATTTTTTATCTCAGAGGATCAACGAGCTTTAAATAATATAATGATTTAAACATATATTTAACCCGACGATGTGTTCCCTGCACCACACGTGTACGACATTGGGTCCTTCAAGTGGAGCGTGAAGAAGTTCCTTTTAGGCCGGCATGGTGGAAGCGACGTCGCTCCTATTCCTGGACCCCAGTGACCTGCGGTCCATCTGGCAGGCGCTGGCGTCACATGTCACATGCCGTGTTTCAAAAAAAGAAAAATCATCAAACCATAAAGACAGCTGTAGTTCTCCCCGGGACGTCAATAAGCTTCATGGATATGTGTAGTGGGCTTATCCCGTATTTCATCATACCGACCCATAATCATCAGAGCAGGGTAGCAAATCAGAAAGACATTGAGAGTCTAGTTTCAGGTCTCTACCACCGCACCAGTTTAGGCTGTGCGTTAGTCAGTCAGTACTTTTGAACAAAGCATTTTATATGTCTAAATTATGTCATTAATAAAAGGGTTAATTGAATCAGTTTTCAATAGATAAGACATCAATTTAACTATAATATAATGTCAACTAAACTGCCAAAACTTAAATTGAACAATGGCCCTATCTATAGTTTGGGTCGAGTCGGCCCCGTGGTACCGGACACCGTGCTGAGACGAATGTGCGCCGTGTCCGGCGTCCGGCCATCGCTCATGACGCTTGAACGCTTCACCATTTTACACAATAACCTGTCTATGCTAATGTCTTGTTTACTATATCTTAGATAATGCTATTTGCTTTCGGAAATAAGGCCGCCTTGTTGCATATACACCAGTCTTTGCCTTTATTGTTTACTGTATCACTTGCTTGTGTATTGCAAATAAAGTTTTTAACCGACTTCAAAAAAGGAGGAGGTTCTATGTTTCATTGTATATATATTTTTTTTTTTTTGTATGTCCGCCGATTACTCCGTCAATTCTTGACCGATTTTCAAAATTCTTTTTTTATTCGAAAGTGCATACTCCCAAGTTGGTCCCATTGTCACCAAGTCAGGATCTGATGATGGGATCCCAGCCAAATCGAGGGCAACCCTCAGATTTTATAGGCACGTACAACGCGTTACTTATGTTTTCGTAAGTTATTCATGTTTTTACGTCTGGAAGTCATCATCCCATGTTGGTGAGGTGATGATGGAAGGTACAACTCCTAAACGGATAGGAGTTAGAGGATGATTCTTTAAGTATTGTAGGTATGTATTAGATTAGACCATTTGTTTTTTTTTCCATCATAACTTGTCACCAAATCAGGATCTGATGATGGGATCCCAGGTAAATCGAGGGCACTCCTTAAATTTGGTAGGCACGTACAACGCGTTACCTATGTTTTCGTTAGCTATTCATGTATTTAAGTCTGGAGTCATCATCCCATGTTGGTGAGGTGATAATGGAAGGTACAACTCCTAAACGGATAGGAGTTAGAGGATAATTCTTTAAATATTGTAGGTATATATTAGACCGTTGATTATCATGATGGGAACACGTGTAAACAAGTGACTCTTGAGTGACGATATTAGGAGGCTCACTATACCATAAAATTGACACTCAAGCACCAGCTATTAGCACCGAAGAGGAAAAGGTTGCTTCACACCATGAATTGCAGTATAGTGTATTATGAAAGTGAAATCGCTTATTCAGAGAGTAGGCCTTCTCAAGTTATAATGTTACACATAGTCACAATTCGTATCAATGTTAATAGTAGTTAATACGAATAGCTTATAAATGTCGTCTCGTATGCAGATCAGTCAATCCGGCCGATCGAGATCTGCCGGTATATCGAATCTGTCAAATTTTCATATGGGAACTTTTGGTTAGGTTAGGTTAGACTTGTGATTATTTATCAACAGCCGAGCGAGCGAAGCGAGCGAGGCTCGACATAGTATTCGAAAAGGACTGCTAAAAAGTGAGCTAAAAGTGATGTGTACAAACAAACAGACAGTACTTATACAGACATACCAGGGTTTACTGTTTCTATCAGACTTCTAAAAAACCGCTGTATAAAATGCACTAAAAAGTATTAAATAAAAAATTTTATAAAAAAAAAATAAACCGACTTCAAAAATTAATTTAAATAATAAATAATTTCATGTGCTAGGTACCTACTGTTCTAATTGAAGTCGGTGCCAACCAAACGAAATATTACCTAGGCCACATGCATGAATGGAAGGCTGTTTACGACGAGTACGGGTGATCGCGTCGGCGTGGCACCGACTTCAATTAGAACAGTAGGTACCTAGCACATGAAATTATATATTATTTAAATTAATTTTTGAAGTCGGTTTATTTTTTTTTTATAAAAATTTTTTCATACACTTTGTTGCAAGCACACAACGAGAGAGACTTTTAAGAGAGGTAGAGCACAGCGGATAATCCGTTCAAATCGGAGCAGCCCGTCTGGGGAAGGACCTCCACCTTACAGAAGATCGTAGCCAAATAGCATTGGTCTCGGCCATGTTGTGTTCCTACGGTGAGTAAGGTCTCCAGAGCTCCACTATTTGGCAACGCGTGAGTGATACCCCCGGTATTGCAAGCGTCTATACGGCCGGCCGTATGCTAGTTTGCCACCTTTGTGGTCTAAAAAAAACAACATTATGCTACCACAATAAGGTATGTCCAACTAGTTCAAACACTATCTTTGATTTCTCTGGAAACCTTGTGCCAAATATAGTAGGATGGAATATAATTGTAATTAACAACCATCTATAGTTCGGGTCAAGTGTCAGCTTGTACCGTCCGGCCGCCGTGTCCGGTGTCCGGTCATCGCTCATGGACGATACACGGTTCCAAACAATAACCTGAGTCTATGTTAATGTCCGTCTTGTTTTCATGTGATATATTCATTATATCAACGCATAATCATCCCAGGGTACGGACGGATACGGGTCTTCTCATAATCGAAGGGGATTAGAACGTACTCTGCCACGCTGCTCAGAGGCCAGTGTTTTCAAGCCTGAAGGCCACCGACTTGGTTTAACAACTGTCATCCATCCACAACATTATTGTAAAACTACATTTATTATACATAATTCATTCATACTCAAGAAAAAACACAAATGCCGATGTTTAAATAAAATAAATACTTAGATCTAAAATAAACATTTTTTAATAAAATATAAAATTCCTATGTTTCGGGCGAGAGAGATTTAATTTAACAAAAGGTTTGCCTCGTGCTCGAACCAACGCACCACACCGGGCTGTTATAATTACATCTTATGTATTCATCACTTAAATGTTTGCTCCGTACGAAGATTGAACTCTGATGCCGAAGGTCACCAACCGTGCTGTCATATACATTATATCTTACGTCAGTATATTATTTTAATTACCCGTATACAGGGGTAAAATATGCCGCCATAGATACACTCGCTCGTGATAAATTACCACCTAGCCCTGCCTTAATTAACTCGGGCGTTAGCTAATACATTCCGTCGCGGCTTCATCTCGGAATTAACCCGCTGATTGCAGGCGACTCGAAATTTTCACTTGTAACATTATACTTGAGGGGCCTATGATGCTATACAATTTGTAGTCTTGCAAGAAATACTCAGATGTGTAAACGTGACTTATAAACAATATTATTCCTACGTTATATGGTATAATTATTGGTTTAAAACGAGATTTATAACAAAAGATTTCATACAATTTTTTTCTATTCTATTCAATTACATTCGGCTACGAACGCCCTTGGTGGCAGGGCATGCGTTTGACGTACAGACAGATACTGAAATTTAGAAACGTGCAACTGGCTGTAACCTTTGTTTCAAATCGGGTTTAAAATCATTTGTTTAATTTAAAATATTATAGAATCATCACCGCTTTATAATTAAGATTATATATACGATTCCAAAGAGCATATATTAGGCCTATTTGAATAAAAATATTTGACTTTGGTACAAAAAACGACGTATGGATGGACGACATTTTCGTGTGATTGTGTGACACAAAAATTATTACAATGTTACACAATATCAAAAGTTATAACTGTATAAACCCTAAACTATAACACGTAACAAACGACCCCCCGTTCAGATCACTAAGTTTTCCGATTAGCACCCCCCAACCCGTCATAATCCAGCCCCGACCCCCGCGGAAATTGTAAATCTTCGGTTGGTTTCCCTAGAATATACAATTACTATTGCTAAAAGGGTAAATTCTGTAATTATTTACCGAATTCAAATGGAATAGGTTGATTTTCGTTTCGTAATAGTTTCGGGTTGTAATTGATTAAAGCATAAGTGAAACATTTATATACAGTCAGCAGTATAGAGATGTATTTCAGTACAGTCAACAAATTAAAGAGGTGAGCAGGGGGCTGATTCTCGTAACATAAACCGATTCTATTTCGAGTCAAACACACTCGCTGCTGTCCCGTTCAATTCCTATTTTGTATGAGTGAGACAGCGATTGAATTTGAATCGAAATAGAATCGGATTTTTGTAAGAGAATAGGGGGGCGGGTCAGGGCGCTAAATATGATTCTTTTTTATGCTACATATATATTTTTCCAAGCATTCATTTGAGCGGATTATCCGCTGTGCCCTACCTCTCTTAAGATTCAAGCTTGTTTCATCACAAAACCACACCCAGACAACGCAAGTCCGAAATAACAAAGTTTCTATAACCCATTTTAAATTTAATGACACATTAAATTGTAGCTGTGACTGTCAAACTTAAAAACGAAACCAGAGGTAACCTAAGACTTCATGTGGAATTAAAATTAAAATGTGTTTCAGAAACTAACTGCTAAAGAGTAAACCCATGGAATCGGAGAATCGATGAAAAAGCAAAATGTTAAGTTAATCATAAAACTGTTTCCGAGCTGGGTCCACACAGACGGACAAAAGCTTTAAAACTTACACCCCTTTTTGCGGAGTTCAAAAACGAAGTTCGTACGCCTCAAGCTAAAAACTTCTTCAGCAAAAACCAGGCTTAACGACTTAAATTCTCGAATTTCCTCCCAACGGAGCAGTGTAGATGAAACGTGTAAAAATATTACACGCTTTACGTAGCCTCCGGCTTCGGAAGGATCGTATTGACAAAGGGCAAACTATAGCCGAGTGTTGAGGGGTAGGGTTGCATTCTTTTACTTCTTCACATGCATACTAAAATCGCATAGACATCATAACATTACTCCATAAGAAGGGTGCGTCACGAACACAGAATTTCAAAATATCGATTTTCATGTAAATAACGTCCACAACAAATAATATTCATAACAACATCTATTTTTAAAACGCTTATTATTCAAAATAACTTTGATTCATAACGTCGATAATCTTATGAAAGAAAGCTCAAAAAGTATAATGTTAAAAAGTAATATCAATCAATTATAAAAATAAAAATCATGAAAATCAATCTGAACATAATAATATCGGTTGATTCATTTTGACGTCTGGGTCAGCGTCTGATCATGAAGCTGTTTTTCTCAAATTAAAGTTCTTCTCTGCGGTTAATTTAGAATAAAAATGTTATGTCTTATAACAAGTTCTCTAAAAAATACTTCTCTGTCGTTGAATAAGATCAATACCATGGCAACCCTACTCCGCTATCCTCAGATCCTCCAGGCTAAATATTGAATTGCGAGATTAACTTACGGTCTTGTGTCGGTGTTTTGTGGCATACAGTTGGATAGTTTGAATTGTTGCTATGCAAATTTCGGAATACGGTTTTTTAGATAGCTAATCGGAACTTGTTTGCAATGTCAGTGGTGCTAGGTAGTCGTCAACAGAGGGCGGGGGTTCGATTCGACGGCAAACATGTGGTGGCATTTGTTTGTTCTTGTTTTCTACATCAGGACAAGCCCACCACACATTCCCACCGCTGTGTCTCCTGTACAGCATGCCACCAGCGTACGGTGACCACTCACCATCAGGCGGGACGTAAGCTTGTTTGCCACCTTTATTTGAAAAAAACAATGATGCCTTCTGACTTGAGTATGGGTGTTTTCTATATACAGCCCTCGCGCGCGAAATGATCTAACTCATAGAACGCATTTTGTTCGTAACTGGCGCTTCGTACGCGCGCGGCGACGGGTTCAAAGTATATATTTATATATACATATATTCGTATATACATATATTCGTATATACATATATTCGTTGTCTGGTGGATGCCCATAACACAACTAGGTCAATCCTAGCTTACTTTGGAACCAGGTGGCACTGTGCGAATTGTGTAAAATTTATACAATTTAATGCTTTTCATTATTTGAATGTAAGATCTGCCTTCCTTTCCTATAGGTACGTTTTCTCTCAATTTTTTTTAGATCCTATACTACTCGCTGTTACCCGCGGCTTCGTCCGCGTTGTCCAGTACTTTCGTTTACTTTTTCCATCTTATAAATTATCTGTGTATGAAATAATCAAATCTACCAAGCCGTTTTTGCATGAAAGAGTAACAAACAAACTTTCCTGTTTATAATATAAGTAAGCAATTGCTATAAGAGTGAATTTATTTTGTTCTTTATTCGTCATAAATAGTTGGCATCGATTGTAGGCACGATTCGGGGGTCATAAACACATCCCAGGAAGAGTTACGACCGTGGACCTATTCTGGAATGTTTGGCTAACCGCTTAAAGTAACAAAATTGTCATTGCTTAATAATGAGTTACCTATCATTTCTCTTTACAGAGTACATTCTTATACATGTTCTAAACTCTTGTAATTGAAAAAATACTTATATAAAGGTAGACATTGGTGATTATAAAATGACAACAAGAGCATCTCTCTCTCTCTGGAATTTATTTAACATTCATGTCATCTTTTCGACTTCATTTAGATAAATACCGTTTTTAGTATTAGCGGTCCGCTTTTAAAACAAAAAACAATCAAAAGTTTTGTTTTAGGTTTGTCAGTAATGTGCCAAATATGTCTTTACGGCTCATGAGCCGTCCGCTCAGGCAAGAAACCGGCTCTACGTCCGGTCGTCAGTCTTGTATGGGACACTATGAAGCCAATCACACGACGCCGGCGCTAGCGCCGCGCCGGCTCACAACGCAACCGGGCACGGCGCTAGCGCCGGCGTCGTGTGATTGGCTTCATAGTGTCAGTACAGTAGTTACAGGTATCATTGATTCGATCTAGAAACGATGTCGTTTGTCAATGGTTCTAAATAAATAGAATACAGCCATATGACTCTCTCACTGCGGATCTTCTAAATAATTCATGTGATCCCGTAGCCTATAAGAGTTGCACAGCTTATTGCTGGATAGACATATAAATTGAAAATTCGTTTGTTTGTTGATAGATAAATACACTATAATTGCAATACAAAATATATATGTATAGGGACAAATCACACAGATTGAGCTCCAAAGTAAGTTCGAAACTTGTGTTATGGGATACTAACTCAACAATACTATATTTTATAACAAATACATATATAGATAAACATCCAAGACCCGAGGCCAATCAGAAAAAGTTCGTTTTTCATCATGACCCGACCGGGATTCGAATCCGGGACCTCCTGGGTGGCGGACTGGCGTGGTAACCATTACGCCAAGAGGTCGTCAAATACACATACAACAGCAGAAAGACATAATAAATGACATTATATTTTATATACTAGGGTATTAGCAACACGGCCTATTGCTAAAAGCAACCTATTCCTAACCTACATAAACCAACAGAGTTCTTAAAGACTGGCTTATTTATTTAACATTTAATACAGAATAATAAATATGTACAATATGACGAAAGAACGTGCCTGTGAAGGTCTATTTTCTAAAGAAATGATTTAATTTCTTTTTAAAAATATTTAAACAAACACATAAGTTCTTCCACATAAATGTATGTCATGTAAAGGGATCGAACTCACGTCCTTTTGGTAACAACTGCTCTCAGAGCGCTGATCGAAGAATCGAAGAACCTTTAGGCCTGTAACATTTTTCCTTACAAGCGACCTTAATTAGGTCAGTTGCCGGATATTTATGAGAGCAGAGGTCGCCTGTAACAGTACTCGAGAGAAATCGCGTCTACCCTCCTAGGTTAATTATATGGCAGATTAATACCGAGCACCTAAGTAACAGGGATTTAATTAATAGACACTATTTTCTCAGTTTTTTTTTTATCTTCTCTATATCTCGAATACCTGGAAAATTCACTACTGTAAGTAGGCAATTAATTATGAGATGACCAGCTAGTATAATTATGATAGAACTTCACGTACAGGTAAGTTCGTTTAATCATCAACAAATACATATGTAGATAAACATCCAAGACCAACGCCAATCAGAAAAAGTTCGTTTTTTCATTATGACCCGACCGGGATTCGAACCCGGGACCTCCTGGTTGGCGGTCCGGCGTGGTAACCATTACGCCACGGAGGTCTTCGAAATCAATGTATTACATCACGCATTTCGTAAGATGTTTTCCAAAAGGGCCGAATACGACGCGAGTTTCGCCACGATTTTATTATCTATTGCGGAGTTGCAATTGTCTCATCGTGATGTCTAATATACAAAGAGCTCAATGTAGCACGAAGCGCGATGAAAATACGCCTACATATGTACAGGATCTGAGACGTATACGAAACGTCACATGTATTAACGCGAATGTCACAACGAATGAGATAGTTATTTGATGTCGATTTCGTGCGACGTTGATGAATATGTGTCGTTCCACAAAGGGAAGCGACGATGGATACGCCCCGTAGAAATATAACCTCGTAGAGCGATCTATATTCGCTTTTGTCATTTATTTTTCTTATTGTCTCCGGGTTGAAATGTCGCGGTTTGATTAGTGAGTAGAAACTTTTTACATAATACCTATATTTACAAAATATGCGAATTCGAGTTTTTGGTCGTTAAGTCAAAAATTTCTTAAAAGAAAATGTCTGTATTTACGTAAAAATTATATCCCGTTTTTTTTTTTCAAATATGATTTACATAGGTACCTATAAAGCCTAGTAATGGATATAAATATTAATAATATGTCATACATTACCTAGACGCCCCAGGTATTTTACACATTGCCAAGGTATTGTATAGAATAAATGAATTATACAGATTGGCGGTAACTGATCTGATGATTCTACCCATACATATACAGACTCCGAAAACGTCTATTTTATATATGGTAAAGATAAAATAATGAATACGGAGACGTCAGATGTTTAGAGATCCTTATGCAAAAAGTGTTTTGATGTTCCCCACTAATGTTCTCACGAAAGGCGTGAGTAACAGCAGACGGGTTCCATCATCATATATATTATGTTACTTAATATTATTTATCATCGTTGTTTGTTTAGCCAAATGCTACTGTAAAGAGTGTTGTCTTTTTGCGATTACATTATTATGGTACGTTTATATTCATAAGTCAGTCGAAGTCAGAAGTCAAGTCATTGGCAATATAGAGTCATTACTAATTATTATTTAGATACTGATGTAGTAAATTTATTAACATGCAAATCAAATAACAGTTCTTTAAAAAACTATAAAGTTACCTAACATTTTATTTTTAAATTACTAAACTTCTGATCATTGTTATATCTGGGTTCATGATTAAATCAGTTTTTTGATCAAAAACCTAGGCTTTTGATCATGAACCAGAAGAAGACAAAATCATTGCTTTGTTTTAGCATAAACCTGAAAATATTCATTCATAATAAATATCTATTCACTAAATGCGGAAATACCTTAGCAGAAGTAAAATAAGGGTATGGATCAAAAGTTTTATGTACTCTCTGTCAATTTTCTCTATGTTAATATGTTTATTTTCTGGTTTATACTAAAACAAAGCAATGATTTTGTCTTCTTCCGGATCTTGATCAAAAGCCTAGGTTTTTGATCAAAAACCTGATTTCATTATAAACCTACGACATATCTATACAAATAAAACGCTTTGTCTTGAATTGGATTGATCACGCACAGCTTAAACTGCTGATCGTAAAGATCTCAAACATGGAGGGTGTGATCTTTGTATGACATAGGCATTAGGCATTCGATAATGATTTCCGAAATTCCTACGGGAAAGCAGCATACAGGCGAACGAAGTTGCGCGGTCTCGCTAGTCACATAATACATTACAATCACTATCTACAGTTTGCTATTTAAATTACAGCGACCGGTCTATATTCATGAGCGCGCGTTTTGTCTTATTGTCTTAACCGACGGAAACGTATTTTATTAGAATACATGAATAACCAAAACAATACTTTGAAAGTGATATATGTATTTCCACAAAGTTGGGCCATAAATATTATTTTTCGCCTAAAATGTAGCCGTATGAAATAGGCTTCTCACAAAGACGCTATTAATTTCAAAGTGGTAATACATATCTGCGATACGCTCGCTTATATATTTACTTTATTTCATAAGGTATTTTGTTGTATTTTTACAATAAGAGCTTAGTAAAGGAATTGGACAGCGACGAATTGAACAGCGACGAATTCTATGAAAAATGTTGTATACCAAAAACTGTCGACGCACGAAACGCGACCAATTCTAGTAATGCCAATGAAAGAGGCCAGAGGGATCGTAAATGATCCCCACACATTCCCACCGCTGTGTCTCCTCCTCCTGTATAGCCCGGTACCTCAGATTGTCAATAAGCAATGAAGCTTATTGACGTCCTGGGGAAAAACTACAACGTTTAATCAGAAAGATATTAGATGGAGTTTCTGTACATCAGGATAACTGCAACTGTATTTATTGAACTAAAAATCAAGATAACCGACAATTTTGGAAGTGGTCATAGCGGGAATGATCATACAAGAAAATAGTCCCATCAAGAAATGGTCGAATCGGAAAGTGGTCATATCGGGATGTAGTCGAATTGGGAAGTGGTCATGCGGGGAAGTAGCTCACGGTCCGAAAGGTACATTTTGACCTACGGCATCAACAAAATGTTAAATTAGTATTGTTTTAATTAATTCAATTGTAATTTATTCTTAATGTATGTACGAAATATCTAAACCTGTGAGCACTTTGGATGTATAGCTTATAAGGAAATTTAATTAATAAACTAAAATTATAATGGTGTTTTAAAATCATTTGAAATATGAATCAAATTACTATTTCGGTGTTTCCATAACCGCAACAAACGTCGTCGATGTTTGAGTCCTAATTATGAAAACTAGTGAAGTCAGTCAGTTCATTACTGACAGTCACGCGATGCCTTTGAGGGTTAACGCTTAAACTAATTATGTATAGAGATGGGACAGCGAAAAAAGAAACGGTAACGAGTGACTTTCTGTGCTAGTAACAAAATGAGGAAATCGATGGCGTCGCTGTGTGTCGCACTTACACGCAAGTCAAACGACGTCGACCCTAGTCAGTGTTTGGATGGGTTTCTTTATCTCGAGCTTCTCCGTGCTTCGGAGGGCACGTTAAGCCGTCGTTCCTAGCTGTTATCGGTAGATGTCGTTAAGCCAAGTCGGTGGCCTTCGGGCGGCTTGAAAACACCGGCCTCTGCCAATCCGCATTGGAGCAGCGTGGCAGAGTACGCTCTAGTCCCCTGCGATTGAAAGTAGACCCGTATCCCTGCAGTGGGATGATTATGGATTGATATGATGAACAAAATGTAACTTGCAGATGTTGAGTGATAGAGCCTAGCTGCTATGAACTGGTAGTGGCTAGTAAATGGATTAGCTTGAACAGTCAAGATGCTCACGTGTGTATTTACGTGAAATACCGGTGATATGCTGCGTTTCGTACGATGAGTGAAAGAACCGGAAGCCTATTACCCTATTACATATTTACCACAAAGGTAACAAACAAGCAAACGGCCGGGCTGATGGTAAGCCGTCCCCGTAGCCTATAGACGCTTGAAATACCGGGGGTATTACTCACGCGTTGCCTACTAACACAACCCTCCCTAACCCCCAAGTGGAGCTCTGGAGACCTCACTCACCGTAGGAACACAACATGGCCGAGACAAATGCTATTTGGCTACGATCTTCTGTAAGGTGGACCTCCACCTTACAGATCGTAAGCAAAGAACCTTCTTTGCTCCGATTTGAGCGGATCCACTGTGCCCTACCTCTTTCAAAACTTACTGTTGCTTACTTTGGGATTAGATGGGGCAGTAAGAAAAATGTACAATTTATTTATTTGTTTATTTTTATTTATATTTTTATTTTAAGTACTTTTAATACAGTTTAAATAACGTAACGATATACAAGGCCCAACCCTATCATTTAAGTCGACGTTGTTAAGTGTTGAAATGTTAAATTAATTACAAATAGCGCATTACCATATCAGTTATACTATAGTTTATATGTCATTGTTAGCTGTAACAATTCAAACACAATCGTTGAATTTCACTGGAACTCTTGTGCCAAGTATTTTGGAACGGATCATAGAAAGTTAATGGTGGGGTACAGACTGCTGAAACGTTACATGTAATAATAAAAAGAAAATATTCTTGGACAAATCACACAACGCAATCTAGCCCCAAACTAAGCAACTAAGCTTGTACTATGGGTACTTGATTGCTGATAAATATACTTAAATACTTTTTTCTGTAAAAAAATACTTAGAAAACACCCAGACCAAGGCAAACAGACATGTTCGTGCACACAAATGTTTGCCTTGCGCAGGATTCCAAACCGCGGCCCTTGGGATAAAGTGACCATTGCTAGCCACTCGACCACCGCGCCTGTCACGTAACACGTGAAAGAATTTCCCGTACATATAATGCTCTTTTCGTGCGCGTAGTGTGCACATTATGGGAATTTTGTTACATTGTATGTTGCTTCAGGCATTGTCCTAATGCGCGATCATCTTAGGTTCGCGCGAATTTTACTCGTACGAACGCGCGATCAAACATATTGAACTCCAAATAGGTGTCCTAACTGACAATCGCGCGACGCTTGGGCGCACGCTTACGAACACGCGATGGTCGCATCACTTACTCGCGCGATGATCGCGCATTCGCGTCCTATTAGAACAATGTCTTACAGCGGCAGTCTGTACGCACCATAACATTTGAAATTAGTATGTTCGCAAAAAAAAAACTTAGGTATTATGTAATTCAGAGAACAGAACCTTAATCCTAATGTATTAGGAAATGAGATAACGTTAGGCTAAAGATGACTAAGTAACTACTCAGTGTTGCCATATCACGAGAAACATCACATAAATATAAAGTTTTTACATGATAGAAAAAAATGACAAGCGTTGAGTCGTCGCGACATGAAGCTTGGTGACAAAGCACTTTCCATTACCACTGAAAGCATACGCAACTTAAAAAATAGATAAGCGTAAGTTGAGCTTATGTTAAAGTTCCGTAGATTTTGAGATTAGTTACATTACCAGTGTCATTTGGACCCATGGTAAGTAAGCTTTAAAATGACTTGTTTTGTGAGTAAGAGTAAATAAAAGTATTAAAATTTTTATATAATAATTATTAATATTATGGCGAAATTCCTCCTCTCTGCTTTTGCAGCGCCCAACACGGCCCTTATGTGAGTGTAGAATTATTGTATTATATTATTTTACTGTATAGTGTATTATGTAATCTGCATGTAATTTGAGGAGCAATAAAGAATTGAATTGAATTGAATTGAATTTTGCTACTAAAGTAAAATAATTTATATATTGGAAAAGCCATCCCAATGCATGGGCGAAACTCAGCAGTTTTCGAGATATTTGCATTTTTTTTTATATTTTTATATTATATGTACACAGAATTTCGGATTTAATTCAAAGCCTGTGTTATCAAGCGGCCCGAAGGTCATCGACAAAAGACCGACGACGGCTTAAAGTGCCCGAGACACGAATAATACTAATATTATAAAGTCGACAATTTGTGTGTATGTTTGTTACTTCTTCACGCTCAAATGGCTGGGCTAATTTTTATAAAATTTGGTATGTAGATAGCTGATACCTTTGATTAACACATAGGGTACTTTTATCCCAAAAAGTACGCAATTCCCGTAAGATTTGGTCAAAAGACTGATAGTCAATGGCACTTTCTAATGTAGATGGCGCTGCTGTTCAAATACACGAGTTGCGAGGGCTTCGCTAGTTACTCTATATAATCTTGGAAAATAAATAAAAAGTTGGTTATATTACGGTACCCTAAAAGGCGCCTCAGGAGAGCAACCTCCGGGATCCTCCGGCAGAGGGCCCTCCCCCCCAGGCAGCCGGAAGTGGCGGGCCGGAAACGGCGCCGGGCGGAAGCGCACAAACCCTTTGCCTCGCCCTTTGTTTGTAGAAGGTCCTAGGTTCTGAATGGAACGGTGACAATGTTCCAAAGATTTCGGCCTCCTCTTTATTGTACAAAAAAAGTCTCGTACCATTGTAAAAATAATAAGCTTTACATAAATATGACGTTATTCTTTATTACAAACAGATAGATACAGTTTAGTGACATTTGATTTCAGTGATGTCGATAGTAATAGTAATGAAAATTAAATTAAAAAACGTTGTGTAATGCGTATTTAGTACAGACACAACAGTGTTTAACTATCTCGTTATACAGTGTTTATTAGTAAGGGAGATGTAATATAAATTATATTATTCAATTCGATATTAACTTTGTATTCGAATGCTTCGACAGTATTTGGGAATGCCTTTGTGCGAGTTCCATTATGTCACGTTAACAAATATGACGTGAGCATATGCATATTGTGTTTGGGATACCGAGTTGCCGCTGACTTTTCTTCTCATATAGTCAGATATTGGAAAATAAGTTACATATTTATATTTTTACATCAGTTCATTCTTCACACAGCCAAAGTACCTAAATTACGCTTCAACCCGCTTATGTCATACGATACCAGAATATAGTATATAGTATACTTATATATTATTGTAAATAATCAATAATAAGTGTGAGGAGCTCGATGGCGTCGCTGTGTGTCGCACTCTAATGAACACGCAAGTCAAGCGACGTCGATCTTAGCCAGTGTTTGGATGGGTTTCGTTATCTCGAGCTTCTCCGTGCTTCGGAGGGCACGTTAAGCCGTCGTTCCCGGGTGTTATCGGTAGATGACAGTCGGTGGCCTTCGGGCGGTTTGAAAACACCGGCCTCTGCCAATCCGCAGCGTGGCAGAGTAAGTCCCCTTCGATTGAAGGGAGACCCGTATCCCAGCAGTGGGATGATTATGGGTTGATATGATGATAAGTGTATAATACATAGAAAAGTGGCATCACATAAGTGTTTGTTAATGTGGAGACCTGAAACTTGGAAGGTGTAAAGGAGACTGAGCAGTTTTGTATGGGAAGTGGTCTATGAACCAACAGCGATGTATATGCAATGTATGATCAGATGATACGAAAGGATTTTTTGAAATTCCCTCTGGACAGCGTGTATCCCACGCGAACGAAGTAGGTAGCTGACGTAGAATGCCTATCGGATGATGAGAAAGGATTTTCCAAATTCCCACGGGATAGCGAACACGCATACGAAGTTTCCGTGTTCAATATGATAGCCGATTAAAAATAACATGTGTATCCATGTATCATACAATTCGCCGAATTGTATTATCTTAAAACTTAAAACCAACACACGTACCTAATTGGCAATTAGCGGATGGTTTCACGGAATTCAGTTGTTTGCGATATTAACTTTGTATTCGAATGCTTCGACAGTATTTGGGAATGCCTTTGTGCGAGTTCCATTATATCACGTTACTAAATATGACGTGAGCATATGCATATTGTGTTTGGGATACCGAGTTGCCGCTGACTTTTCTTCTCATATAGTCAGATATTGGAAAATAAGTTACATAGTTATATTTTGACCTCAGTTGTTTTTATACTGTTAATATTGTTACTCTAGCCGTAAGTTACGTAAATAAATATTTATTTTAATATTTTTTTTAGGGTGAATCCCCCAATTATCAACAGTAATATTTTAGAGGCTAAGCAGAGAAAAATATGTTTAATTACGAATAATGCTTATCTATTTATATAATAATATTCTTGAAATACCTTATAATAAAGATATTGAGACAAGACTTTATATGTTTTTATCTGAATATATCTGCCCGCCCGCAAATATCTTAACATATTACAGAATCTCCGTCGTTTCTGATTCGCTTAATTTATCAAGTTGTGTTTTAAACCAACAGTGACCTGTTTTTTATTTGTTGCTAAACAGTGACCTATGTCCAAGATAGTATAATAATATATTCTAATTTTAAATACAATTTACAGTAATAAACACTGCGTACAAAGGTGTCGAGATAATTACGTGCTTTGCTTACCTTTATAAACCTTTTGGCTTTTGTTAATAATCCTAGTGTTGTGTGTCGTGACGCTTCTGGGCCGAGGGGTACCATGTCCTTGAGCTTTTCCAAGCAACTTCTTAGGTGTGCTCTCCTGAAACAAAATAAAAGACCATATAACACCCATTTTCAGTCCCAGTTGATAGACATGGTCTCGGCGATGTTGTGTTCCTACGGTGAGTAAGGTCTCCAGAGCTCCACTTTGGGGGGTTGGGACGGTTGGCAACGCGTGAGTGATACACCTAGTATTGCAAGCGTCTATAGGCTACGGTGATGCTTACCATCAGGCCGGCCGTATGCTTGTTTGCTAATTTTGTGGTATTAAAACAAAATGTACTTATATCTAAAAACAATAACAGCATTGTATTCTACAAATACGAAAGAAATAATTTTAATTAAATTATTTAAAATGATAGATTTATTAAACCGAAAGTAAATATGTGTCCATGTTGTTTAAAAAGTGCCGAGTAAACACATCGAAGGACTTAATATGCAAGAAAATCTAGAAATGTGATGCTAAGTCTAGAGTAATAGTGCATCGAAGGGCATACTTAATCATTATGCATAGGCGCGTGCGAGCTGGGGGCTGCTTGTAAATATTTATTAGCGAGGTCACTCGGTGAGTCGCTCACACGCCGACTCGTGCAATGGTTTAGTTATGTATGTGTAACATAGTTAATTGTGATTAAAAAATGAAAATGAAATATCTTTATTCAGTACTAGCTGACCCGTGCCCACTTCGTTGGGCATAATGTTAAAAGCCTTTTTATTTTTTGGTTTTTTATATAACCTATGACACTCAGCAATAATGTGGCTTTCTATTGGTGAAAGAATTTTTTAAATCGGTTCAGTAGATCCCGAGATTACCCCTTACAATTTAACAAATACACAAACTTTACCTCTTTATAATATTAGTATAGAAGTATAGACTAGATTTTCCCCGCGGCTTCGCTCGCGTTAATTTTATGACATAGATCTCGTTTGACAACAAAACAATCCATAGCGCGACTTGTGGCGCCATCTGTTGGCCGATACAGCGCCCTCTATAGTAGAAAAAATATTTTCCCATTGGAACGACATACTTTCACGGGATAAAAATAGCCTATGTTGGGCTCTGTACCCCTAACAATATGTATGCAAATTTTCATAATGATCGGATGCTTAGTCAAGCCGTGAATGAATAACAAAAAAACAAACACTTTCTCATTTATAATATTAGTAAGGAAAGGAAGTAAGGATGTTTTACATTGTATTGTTAACTTGTGGTTTGGAACTCATTTTAAGTTAGAAAATACCTATATTAGGGCTCATTTAGAAGACCCCAGTTTCTTGCACATTCAAGAACAATAATTGCATGCAATCTAGTGGAAGCAATAATTTGTCCTTCAAAAATTGTAAGCAACTGTCGTTTAGACTTACGATGCATGTGAATTATTGCTTTGACATTATTGTATGTTACAGGCAATAGACTGGCATGGTCTAAATTGGCCTTTAGGATAGGAGCCCCGCTCTTTCTTTCAACGCACAGCCCAAACCGCTGGGTCTAGAGATTCCAATTTTGGAATGTAGGTTCCTTACGACGTCTACGGGTGTACTAAGAAAGGGTTTTTCAAAATTCCCACGGGAAAGCGAGATATACGCGAACGAAGTTGCGAGTATTTTACTAGTTAGTTTATAAAATTAAAAAAATAGTTTGTAGACAGAGTAAACTGCACACAGCTGCAGTGGACGAGTTGTCGTCGCGTCATTACTAAGGCAGCGTTCAAACCTGCATGTTTTCCGTTTTTTCCCGTGGGAATAACGGCGCGCATCATACCGTGAAGTGGACAACATAATCACAATACTTATAGACATTACTTATGCTTATAGGCGACGGTAACCGCTTACCATCAGATGACCTGCTTGTTGGCCTGCGATATGATATAAAAAAAGGTAAAACATCATATCAGATGTGACCATAACGTTGGGTAAATTTCATTAGTCATCTAACGCGGTAATTCGATATGAGGAGGCGAACATACACACACAAATTGGATAATTACGTTAGTTACCACTATACGTAATGACCGTCCTTTTGATATGTTCAAGGTGTAAGAAATAAGAGGCGTACAATTGTGTTATATAAATGAAAAGAAAATAACACAATATTATGCGCTTTTGAGTGACGGCCCTGCAGTGGGTTAAACTGGAAATTTAACAAATTAAAGTGGACTGTAAAAATTGTCTGAAATAAATGAATTTATTATTATATTAAACCCACTAGAGGGCGGGGTTCGACTCATGTTCAGAGCAGATATTTATGTGATGGCATTTGTGTGTGTTCTACTAGTTGTATGTATTTTAAGCATATATATATTTATTAATTTATCTATACTAATATTATAAAGAAGAAAGATTTGATTGTTTGTATGTTTGAAATGAATAGGCTCCGAAACTACTGGACCGATTTCAAAAATTCTTTCACCAGTAGAAAGCTACATTATCAGGGAGTGACATAGGCTATAGCTTTTCCCGAAATTCAATGTAGTTTCCCACGGAAACGGGTGCGGACCTTCACGCGGACGAAGTCGAAGTAGCTATATACGCTATAGCCTATGTCACTCCCTGATAATGTAGCTTTCTACTGGTGAAAGAATTTTTGAAATAGGTCCAGTAGTTTCGGAGCCTATTCAATGCAAACAAACAAACCAACAAACAATCAAATCTTTCCTCTTTATAATATTAGTATAGAAAAGGTATATTTGCTAGGCTATACTACAGTGCACACTCTAACTAAAGTCTACCTACATTGACTTGTAACGTTTGCTACGATCCGTAGCAAGACCGTAGCTCTGCTACGCGTCTACGCCTCTAATACCGTAGAGCGTCTACGAAATACGTAGCATCTTGAGCCCTACAAATAATTTAATATCACACGGTCGGTCCCTACCAGCGGACCACCACCGAGCTGTCAAAGTGATAACATATAGGGACAAATCACACAAATTGAGCTAGCCCCGAACTAAGTTCGAAACTTGTGTTATGGGATACAAACTCAACAATACAATATTTTACAACAAATACATATTATATAGATAAACATCCAAGACCCGAGGCCAATCAGAAATAAATCTGTTTTCATCATGACCCGACCGGGATTCGAACCCGGGACCTCCTGGGTGGCGCCAGATCGCCGCGCCACCCAGGAGGTCCCGGGTTCGAATCCCGGTCAGCCAGATACCACCAGTACCAGACAGGTCGTCATACAATATTTATGTCGCTGACTGTGAAGGTCATAATTTCATTTTATTCCAAACTGCCAATTTTAGTATATTTAACTGAGCACTCAGTCAGCTAGGAGAAACATTTTTATTATAGATTTGAGAATTACAATTAAGTGAATGTTGAACCTGATTGCTAAAGTTCAGTTAAAATTGTTCCAACCGTTTGGAAAATTAGTCCGAAGTTCCAATATACTAAATGGGCACTTTGAAAGTGTCGTAAAAAGCTTAATATCTCACAAACATGTTAGCTTCATTAAGTAAAAAGTTTTTTCGTTACGTGTCGTTTTCTCTTATGTCATTAATGCACTTCCAAGTTTTCTTTCTGGAGTTTATTTCTAGAAGTTGTCTTTGGGAGTTGGGGGGGGTTAATATTTATAGTTGTCTCCGCGGCTTCACTCGTGTCGATTAAATTTTCTATCTATACCTGTTTTTCAAGACAGTTTTCTGAAGCGCATTAAGTCTGAAGCATTTTTTCCTTAGTTTCACAGTGACAGCTATAAATTAATGTGTCGTTAATTTTAAAGTTGCGTCTCGGAATTGGCTGTTTGGAATACACAATAAGCTGTCAAAGATTCATCAATAAATACATCAAATAATATTAATAACTAGCTTTTTTGCCCGCGACTTCGTCCGCGTGAAGTTCCACACCCGTAGTTCCCGTGGGAACCACATTGAATTTCGGGATAAGCTATAGCCTATGTCACTCCCTGATAATGTAGCTTTCTACTGGTGAAAGAATTTTTTAAAATGGGTCCAGTCGTTTCGGAGCCTATTCAATGCAAACAAACAAACATACCAACAAACAAACAATCAAATCTTTCCTCTTTATAATATTAGTATAAATAAAATTATTAAACAATCATATTAAACACACAGACAATAATTTCGACATTACAAACATTTTCTATTTATTTGTATAAATCTGTATTTACGATAGGATATGAATAGACGAAAGACAGAATACATTTGTGTACAATAAAAAAATATTATTTGAACTTATCAAATTGGTTTTCTTATACAAGTGAAAAAAATATTTTTCTAAGAGAACATAAACTCGGCAAGTTCAGAAGGCAAGTCAATATCGGTGTCCGTCCGTCTGTACTAACTTCCAGTGGACCGATTGTTCTAGTTTTATTATCTCGGAAACTCGGGGTCACCGCTGACATATGTACGTGCTTTGGAAATATACGACTTTATAATATATCCATGGACGACTTACTAGCGTTATGTCTGAGTAAAGTCATGTCGATGTAACATATTGTCGGAGTAACGTGTGTCGAAGTTCAATTTTGACTAATACAACGAATTTAAAAAGAAATAAAATTAGACAGAGTAGGAAGAACAGATTTTCTATTTCACGAAGACCTTCGGCTATGAACGTTGTAACGTTTACATGCACATTTTCTTTAGTGTGTGTGTAACCTCGGAAACTAGCTAACAGAACCCTTATGTACTCCTGTTACGAAAAGGCTATCAAGCTCTGGACGGAATCGCCGGGCATGAATCACTCAAAAGTTCTAATCAAAGCCTACGACAAAAGGTACAGCAACCTTGGCCTAGCGCTCAGTAGAAGCAACCTACGAATTGTGGTCAGAGCCTTAACAGGACATTGTTGCCTCAATAAGCACATGTCCAACTTAGGGCTGAGTGACTCACGCACCTGCAGACGATGTAAGGAGGCTGATGAAACACCACTGCATCTTCTGGGGGAATGTGGGCCACTTATACACAAGCCCAGCACTCATCTAGGGAAATACTTATTAAGCCCAGATGAGTTAAAGGAGTCCCCCCCTAAGCAAATCCTGCGGTTCATCACAGCTGCAACAAATCATGTGGCGATCACAATAGACCAGTCCTGGTCGCAGTGCTATTAAAGCCGCACAAAACAAAAAAAAAACCTCGGAAACACTCGTAAAATCAATGTGCATGCACGCCTTACAACATTCACAGCCAAATGCCCTTCGTGAAATAGAATATGTGTTCTTCCGACTCTGTCTATTTCTTTTTAAATTCGTTGTTATTTAAAATTGAAATTCGACACACGTTACTCCGACACTACGCTACTCCAATATGTTACATCGACATGACTTTACTCAGACATAACGCTACTCCGACAAATTATATCACTTGTTTGTTGTTGTATTTCGTTGTGAGTGCCAAGACAGCTGTAGTTTCTCCCCCGGGACGTCAATAAGCTTCATTCGCTTCATTGTTTTTTGATCCTGACGTGGGTAAAAAATACAACAGACGCTTATGTGTAACCATGCGACTACTAAAACGAGGCGCGTGGTACAAACTGGTGCGGCCACGGCATAAAAAACCAACTCGTAATTACTAAAGTTATTAACTATCAGCCAGTTTACAGTCACATTAAGTCTTTGAATGTTTTTAAGTAGTCACCGTTTATAACTTAAGTCAAGGCGGTGGCCTTCAAGCGTGTTGAAAATACTGGGCTTTGCCAATCCGCATTGGAGCAGCTTGACAGAGTAGGGACTAATCCTCTTCGATCGGACGAACACCAATATCCCAGCAGTGGGGCGATTATAAGTTGATAATGATGGATGTGTATGTATTCGGAAGAGGTTGCTTTAGCGATAAGACCGCCTGTTGTACATTACCTATCTGTATGTATAGTAAACAAAGGAATGGCCTGACCCCCCTGACCACCTGATGGAAAGCGGTCACCGCCGCCTATGGACATCAGTAACACCAGGGGCGCTACTAATGCGTTGTCCACCAAGGAGGTTGGAGGAAAGGAAGGAGGAAGGGAAGGGAAAGAAGGAGGGGAAAAGAGCGGATAGGAAGGAGTTGGGCTTCTTGGGCTTCCGGATCTCTCACTCACCGAACGAAACGCATTGCTGCTTCACGTCGATATTCTGTGAGGGGGTGGTACTTCCCGGTCGAGCTATGTATATGATGAAGAAGCGCGGCAGGCCCGCATCAATTACACTCCCGTGTGTGCCCCTCGTTACACAATCTCTCAATCACGTGCCCGGCTGACTGGATCAGGACAAAGCCTTAATACAACTATTATATTATTTTTATTCGTAGCCTGAAGCGATATAATACAATTTGTAATATTTTTATGATGAAAATTGGAAATACAAAATTTTATCGAATTCAGCAACGATTTTTTTTTTATTCAGCCTTCACAGACACGTTCTCTAGTCATATTTTACATATTATTTCAGTGATATTCATGTTTTGTTTAGAATATTTATATATAAAATACCACCATTTCGTAAAGAAAGCAAAATGACCACTGGGAATAGAAACTGCGAAAGAAACCCAGTTACGGCCTTTTTTTAAGATTTTTATGAGCAAGAAAGCGCATAAAGGAGATTTTAACTGTTTGAATTAGGAGAATAGACCTAGGCAGGTCAATACTAAAACTTACATCGTTTTTGTTTTCCGTGTTCTCTTGCACGTTTATTCGGCGGGGCCATCTACGAACCGTAAACAATACAATGCTGTGAGACGCCATTTAAAGTTTCCGAATGTGCATTAAGCCGCATTTTTATCGGCGCTGCTAAGCTTGGATGTGATTTTACATTACGTGTTTAGTTACCGCAATAACATTACAAGAGAAATAGGCGTCATGGCATCAAGTTAAAATACGAAACACGGAACAATGAGAAATATATTAACAACAGCATAAACACTTTTTTTATTTTTTATTTTAAACTGCTTTTCTACCAGAGACGTGCAAGGAAACCGAACGAGGAAATCAACCAATAGTTTCCTAATCCAACTTGCGGGGGATTCGAAATTAGTGAATATTGACAGCCCCGAGGAGCTCGATGGCGTGATGTGTGGTCATGAAACTTTGTTATGAAAATGAAATAAGTGGTGTCGTCCCTACTCTAACAAACACACAAGTTCAAATCTCAGTTTGAATTTATACGAGATTTGAACGCAATCTTGCAAGACCTTGTCCAAAAAGGAAGAATTCGCTGCCTTACATTATCCATCGTGGATTTGCAAACATTTGTGAGGTCTAACATACAAAGAACTTAATGTAGCACTAAACCCGACGCCAATGCACGTACTTGTGTACAGTTCGCGACGCTAAAAACGCGCATTCCTGAAACGCGCGTCCTCTGCGCGTTTAAAGCGCCGATCCCACTGCGCGCGGTCTAGTGGTCAGGGTCAGATTTCCGAGTTCTGCGCTCCGCGTTCACTGTAACCTATGTGGTGGCTTAGAATTTTACACACGAAAAAGCAGTCGGACTGCGACGGTCAAAGTACGAACGCAGAACTCGGAACTCTGAGCCGACCCCGGTGTGCTATTGCTCTTAGACACTGAAACAATAATAATGTAGCGACAGAATCAACCCTGGAGCTCGCTCGATATATCACCGTGTCATTTCTTTGTCGAACTGTAATAAAACTCATAATGGAGGGGCCCTTCTTCGTTTGTTAAGTAATGGAAAATACAATACTGTTTTTATATTCGACAGCACAATGTCTTAGTTGGTACGTACAGTCACCCAATGTAAGAGGTGAACATGGCCTTAAATATGATAAATAAATGATTGAAAACGTATAAGGTATTTAAAGACATTTCTGTGGTCAAATATTATTTTTTTAAATAAAATACAAATCTTACATACATAAATTACTTACTAAACGCAGAATGTCAATCCAAATAGAGCTCGATAGGTACAACATTATAATCAAGTCTTAAACCTAAATAAAACGGAATATTGCGTAAAGACATTTACTCATTTTTTATTCTTCTTCTTTTCGTGTCAATGACTCAAATAAAATGAGATTCCTACACCCTACTGGCAAGATGTTCAGCCAAGATGGCATTATCCGTGGCCTTACACAAATCTGTTGAAGCACATACAGTAGGACAACTCGGGCAAGATAAGAGATGACCCATCGTCTGCGGCGCACCAGTGTTGCACAAGTCACAGCTAATGTCGGATGATTCTCCTATGAAGCCCCATTTTCTGATGTTGTACCCACTGCGGCCCATTTTTATATTTAATGTTATGAAATAAATAAATATCAATAGTATTTATATTGTACTAGGTATGTACTAATTACAAAGTTTCATAACGATGCTTACATTAACATCAAAATATTAGTACATATAGAAATATATGAGATATAAATATAGCGAATCTTTTTTCTGAGGAGAGTCAAAGTTCGACGGGTCGTTACCGAGACGTGTAACTTACTAATCGCAATAATGAGGGTATTTGTAACTTTACGACATCATATCAACTGTACTTAATGGTCTCTATATGTTATGTATAGTTTATATTCAGTTCCAATATATAGACACAGAATGAACAGCTTCAGTAAAATTTTGCGTTCAAAGCATAAATCGTACAAGAGTAAAAAATACGATTAGCATAAGTTTGGTATGCTGTCGACTATACATCCTGCCTCTGAAGCATAAATCCAGTAACTTTTAATTACAGAGTTGACGTTAATGAGCAGATAAAACGGAGGCTAGTCCTAGCTTTTAGGTCTTTGAGTGCCCATAAAGTGGAAAGCCTAAGTGATGAAAGAGATAGGTTTTAGGCTAATTTAGAAAATTTATCGTAAAAACGACCTTAAAGTTAATTAAAATTTAATATTGTTAACAGTAATATAAACGATGGTTCTTTTTGTGTGTTTATGGATTGTGAAATATGTTCTTGAAGATAACTCGAATAAACACAGAACAAACAAAATACAAAATATTTTTATTAAAATAGGTCTATTACAAGCTCTTTTAAATCGTCTCTTCTTATCCAACCACCACTTCAGACGGCAGCTGGTAAGAAATTTAGCACTTAGGTCCTCTTTTTTCACAACGGGACGCGTAATGGTTACCACGCCACACCGCGCCGGCCAGAAGGTCCCAGGTTCGAATCGCGACCGGGTCATGAAAAACGAACTTTTTCTGATTGGCCTCGGGTCTTGGATGTTTATCTATGTATTTGTTATTAAATATAGTATCGTTTGAGTTAGTATCCCATAACACATGTTTCGAACTTACTTTGGGGCTAGCTCGCTCTCTGTGTGATTTGTCCCCATTGACTCCAAAAATTAGGGTTGCGATTAGTGCGGCTATCCGCGACCCGCATTGCCGCAGTCTATCGTATCGCAGATAACCTATATCATTTCTCGTTTGATGAGCCATAAATTGAATAGTTTATACAGACGACCAGTAGCATAATTACAGCGATTGTCTACCATTATCAAAGAGGAGTGCGCCCAATTTCGGCTTGATGACTTTTTTACGAGTTTTCGAGTCCTGTGTAATTTATGGCATCGTAAAACGCGGTCGGCGATAACAGTGGCCCGGTTGCAATGAATTGAGTCGCGAACTATCTAAGCTATGAATACTGTATGCTTCCGACGGTTAAGATAGTTTACAATCAAATTCTTAGATAGTACTCTCTCCCGATGAAAGAGTTGACCTGCCACATTGACCACCTGACCCATTCTATTAAAAGACAGTTTCATACTCATCTCAAACTGACGCACTATCTACGATTACAAGTATTTTGTTACAAGAATAGAGGGGTGGGCAGGATAGAGAAGTTAGAACAAATATTTTGACGTTAATAATGTCTGAATCGTTATGAAAATACCCTGCACGCAATATTCAGACAACTTGAGTCGCATTTACCGGCCCTACTCATGTCTTTCATTGTCTGACTATACAGTGATTTTAGCAGCCATTTAGATCAAATGTTTTTATTATTTCTGTATTCTTTTGTCGTGTCGTGTCTAAATGTCGTAGACTGCTAAAACACTCTTTAATTCGCGCAATACAGTGGTTTATGGTGCGTGAAGTACACGTGGAGTCTCCATGGATTCTTTGTCTTTATGGCGAAAAGTTTAAGCTTCTCTGTAGGGGGCAAATTAAATAATTTTGGATATATATCTAAAAATATATATATAATAACAAACAAGCGCAAGACCCGCGTAGCCCAGTTATAAAAAAATACTATGGCAGCTCACAATAGTTCGTATATAATCATATGTAATGAGATGCAGAATTTTCAGAAATATTTCGGAAAGCATCATGTACACGTCAAATATACTTTTACAAAAGAAATTCTGTCTGGGGACCTCCACCTTACAGAAGATCGTAGCCAAATGCTGTGTTCCTACGGTGAGTAAGGGAAGGTTGGGAAGGTTGGCAACGCGTGAGTGATATTGCAAGTGTCTATAGGCAACGGTGATGCTTACCATCAGGCAGGCCGCTTGCCACCTTTGTAGCATAAAAAAAAATAATCTGAGAGAGGATGGTTCCAATAAGAATCAAAACGGTATAAAAATAATTATAAAGAAATTGCCAAGAAAGGTATTTATTAAATTTTTCCAGAATCCTTTTGTAATAATAATGCTGTAGAAATTGTGATACATTGATCTCTATTTTCAACGACATTAAGTATTATATTGTTCGACACGAAACATTTTAATCTCTGTAGAAGTATTCCTTTGGGGAAAAGTACCTAAATTGTTCCTTACAAGGTGACACTCAGAAATATCAAATTCATCCTATTACTTGTATTGTCAAGCGAATATTTCTTTTTGTGAAACATTTTCCCTTCAAGGTTACTTTGTCTGGTCTAGTGACTAGATTATACGAGTAGCTAGTTCAATTTCTGTAAACGGCCTGTTTTTTTATACCAGTAAGGTGGTAAACAAGCGTACGGTCCGCCTGATGATAAGCGGTCACCGAAGCATATGGACGCTTGCAACAAAGGGGGTATAGCTCGCACGTTGCCGACCATGTAAAAAGTGGAGCTCTGGACACCTTACCGTAGTCAAGTCACTTCTTTTGTTGTTTCTTTCACCAGTGTATGAATTGTCTTTGTCGGAGGTAGGTAAGGTAATTAAGTCACAAAAATTGGTTACCGCGAGGCCAAATTAAAATGGGCGAGGGCCGGAAATTTGGGACTTATTTCACGCAAGAACTTGGAACGACATGGATGAGACACAAAGAGCTGCGCCACATGGAGTAAACACGGAGGCATTTCTCCAACGGTGGGTGAATAATACTGTTGAAGAAGAATTCATAAGTTGGTAGATAAACTTTATGAACTTATTTTAGCTGTGCGCTGACTTATAAAATACAAATTACCAACTAAATTATAAAATATACTACTCGTATTATATTTAACTAACCCAACTAAATAAATTCCTGAGTTAAAGTTACTTCTCTAGTAAAAGCAAGCGTACATCAAGGAAATTGTTAATTTATTGCGACGTAATCCCGAGACTGCGACAGGAAAAAAATAATAAAATGGCGGGGGAAAAAAACTGAATTCCTCGAAAGGTAAAGGAAACTAAGTAAATACTTTGCAACTAGAGTATTTTTATAAAGCAGAAAAAAAGGTAAACCAGTCGCTAAGTAAAATTAAATCAAGAAATGTTTTAAATGGTTCATTTGCAGGGAAAACCGAGCCACCAATTATAAGAGTATCGTTTCAAAGGACGGAAAAACAGATAGAGGTTTTATGGAGACTCTTTTGCAAAAAAATATCATGTAATTATTGCACTAACTGATGCCAGCGGCGTCGCCCGTGGCATATCTTAAGGGTGCTTACATAAAGCGATAGGTTTCCGGTACAGACAAATCTGTGCGGGTCGGTACCGACCGGTGCAGGTATAATATTTTTATGTTAACTTATGCGCTCACTTATAAAGAAATAGGCACAACCCGCACAGATTTGTCAGTACCGGCAACCTGCTGCTTTATGTAAGCACCCTACATAGTATATAATGAAATCGCTTTTAGTCTGTTCGTTCATTTAAACTAATCAACGCATTTTAATGTAGTTCAACAATAGATACATAAAGTGATTGAAGAGAAAGGCTTATAAGAATAAATACACACAAGGATTTTCAAAATTCCCACTGGAAAGCGCGATACTCGAAAAAGGAATTTGCAAAAATTTTGAAAATCTTATTGTTTAACTCACCCTACTGTCTACACTCATCGTTACTAAACGTGTTTAGAGACGAGCGAGAAAACAGACATTTTTGACACAAACACAATTCGCTTTTAAAACATTACCTATTTCAAAACAAAACAGTTTCTGTTTGAGCTTCACTAAAACAATAATAGGATCCAATTATTTTAAAGTATAATGTTTATTTGTTAGGAAATGAGGAAATGTTGGGTGTAAAAGGGTCTCGTTGAAATTAGTAGGTATACCGTTGAAGCCAACTAAGGCGGCTTTACACGACGCGAGCTTGCGATTGTCGCTGTGCCCTAACAAAGCTTATTTGTGCCCCGTACCTTATGAACTCGACACATTATCGACTTAAATCATTTAGACATAAAAATCAATGATATATCTATGATTTTTTGTATAGTAAAATTGGAAAAAAGACCGTAACCGGTTTTCTTTCGCCATTTCTTTTACCGGTAATCATTTTGTTTTGTTTCCGAAATGGTAATTTATACAGTAGCTTATTTATTTAATATTAAATACAGAATAATAATATGTAACACTCACATTGTAAATGACGTGTCTAAGCACCCGCGAGAGCCCACAAAAGAAAGTAAAAAAATAATATATATATAAAACAAATTCTGAAAAAAAAAAATGGTTTTGGCGGTGAAATGCGTATCGTTTTAAAAGTAAAGTAATTCATCATATCGATTATTGAATACAGGGCTACTACTACGCAAAACCGATATCGTATCGGAAGAATTTTTACCATGAAACACAAGTTATTCCATGGTTTATTATTCAACGAACCACTAAAACAACCATGAAATTCCTAGTACTTCATGGTTAATATTCTTCCGTTACTTCGGCCGAAGTATCGGATTTACGTTTGGTAGTAAGCCCTCCTGTCCTGATATTCAATTTCACGAAGAGCATTTAGCTATGTATGTTGTAATGTTCACATACACATTATTGTAGAGTGCGTAATCTTGGATAGACATCGTAGGATAAAATTATATTGTATTTAATGTAAATCTATATGCAATTTTTTTTTATTTTATTTCATATCGAATAGTAAACTCACGTAACAAGTAGTAAGGGCAACGCCCACATTCTACAATTCGCGGCAAAGCGTACATTTCGTTTGTGCTGAAATGGTAGTACGGTTGCTACCTCAAATTTAATATGGTTTTAGTGGCTAAATTATGGCCAGCCGTATTCTATGTACTATCGGATTGCGCTATGTGTTATGTACATTACATAATACATATATAATCTGTGTTAGGTTATGTGCGGCTCTATGCTTGCTTGCATAAATTCTATACAATTCTATACAAGCTATGAGAATTATTTCTATGAATTTGTATTAACTGAGAATATGCTGAATATGTGATGGCAGACATAAGGCCGTTCAGCAGTGGACTAGCAAAGGCTGGAATAATGATAATGATGTTTAATGATAATAATGTAAACATCGTTATGGAACTTCGTTATTACATACCTAGCTCAAATATGCCCCGCGGCCCTGCCTAAAACTGGTAAACAAAGAGAACTACAAAAAAATACTTACAGTCTGATAACTAAATATAAGATACCTATTTAGATAAAATGTATTGTTCAAATCATACAATCCATACAACTCCATACACGGGTCGAGACAGGTGAGCCGCCGGTGGTTTTCTTTTAAATCTTTTGACAAGGGGTCAGTGAGGGTATGCGGGGGTGGGGGGAGGAAATGAGGTACTCACCCCCGGGACGCTTTGCATACAAATTGAGTCGGCTGGTGGATGTGTGGTAGGTACGTGGTTTGTGCCATAGCGCCAGGCTTCGTATTCGTGCGAATGGAAGGTCCGTTTACATGTTGCTGTGATTTTAAATTGAAAAACGTAATATATTACTAAAAACAAAATGAGGGCCACTCGTACGTAATGTAGTTTTCGTACTTACACAAACAAATTTACATTACACTATAAAGAAGCATTTTACATGTCACACAACTATAAGAATTTGTAAAATGCATCTTTATAGTGTTATGTAAAGTTTGTGAGATGAAATAAATAAAATTTAGTTTAAACAACCAAAACTTTTTATATAACGTTGTCACAGGTTGATGTAAGTGTCTAATATGAAATAGATTTAAAAGGATCCATCAATAAAATTGTGGTTAACACCAAATAGTATTTGGTTTTGACTAGTATAATATACTTTTTTTATATTTATTTACGCAAAAGTATTGCGGAAAATGTCGTCGTCCTTCACATACATCGCTATCTAGCTTCCACGAAATCTTGAAGAGTGGGCGCTTCGAGAAATTGCTATGAGCTAATAAATAATATCTATGTATATCTATATATATATAAAAGAAAGGCGTGTTAGTTACACCATTTATAACTCAAGAATGACTAAGTGATTTGGCTGATAATTGGTAGAGAGGTAGCTAAAACGGCCTTTTATAGTTCAGGATCTTTTATTTCACCCTGGACGCACCACCATGTGATCGAAGAATTTTTTTTAATTTTCTGCGGCGTTTCTTTGAAGCCGCAGCACATGAGTAAATAAAACCACGGAACAGAGACTTCACTTCATACAATGTCGCTGCGATGAGTACACGCACACAAGCATGAGGCGCGTGTGTGCGTGACCTCAAAGCGCTTGTCACGTACGAGCGGCAAACCAGTCTAAACCGGTTGCTTCGAGGACAAACATCAGGGCCTTCGATAAACAGAAAATTATGACATTTCCTTTATTAAATATTTGATTTGACATATGCACACCTATGAAGTTCTGTCACGGCCACCACAGACAAAAACTCAAAACTAGTAGTGAAGGGAGGGATATGTTTTTTAACCACGATCGACTATATTATCAAATCGATTTTTCAATTAATAAAGTGTATATTAAATATATTTATTTAATTTACTTATTATGACATAATATACATATTTTATGTATGGATAATTATTATTGAAATAAGTAATTAAAGTTAAATATTATTAATAATAATATTAGTAATAATTTAATTAAACGTATGCATAATTGTACTTTTGATGCCATGCGAGTGCTTACCGCTTGATTATCTAAAAAAACTCTATATTAGATTTAGGATTTACCACTCAATCAAAAGAAATAACAAATTATTGAAAAGTAAAAATAATAATAAAAAATTATGTAGATTAAGTAATTTGTAAGAAAACTAATAAATAACTTGTAAAAAAACCTGGTCTTTTCGTTTATTTCATTTTATTCTACAGTGCCAACCCTACCAGAATAGGTATAAATTTTGAACGCGCCTTAGGAAGTTAAGCCTCTGTTCCGTGGTTTTATTTACTCATGTGGCCGCAGTGACCGCCGCACACTGACAGACGTGTATCCGCGCCCTCTCACACGGGGTAATTTCATAACATAAAATCATCATAAAATGTATTGTGTGCCACACGAGCGGATTTTGATTTTCGTCAAAAATATAAAATTGAAATGTTAGTTTATTATAATGTTTTTTTCACATATTCGAGTTCAGTATCAGTAGATTCGTCTCCAAAAAATATTGCAAAGTGTAAAAAAAGTTTGTCTGTACATTGAATAAATATATTTACAGAACATAATTTAGGGCGATGAAAAATTAGCAATAGAATAGGAATTTCGAAAAAATTTATTAGCTCTGTATATGTGAACGATCTTTTTCCCGTCTGACCATCCTGCGTTTCCATCTAAACGGCCGGACGTGTTCGGACATATATATGTTAGATTGGAGGGAATTAATTAATTGAGACGGTGCCATTTCGAATGCCGGCCCAATGTGCAGATATTTGTGTTATTGCCAATTCATTTCATTAACAGCTACAATTTTTCTAAATTCTGTCCAAAATCTGTCAAAACACGCTTATATTCACTTATGAAGATTCGTAATAATTAGCCTTTTGTTTCTATATTTTTATATATTTTGTTAATCTTTTTTGATACATAAATAAATCTGCTCAGCCTCAGGTGGCTCCGTTGGTAGGCACCAACGGACCTACCACGGTGGCTTCGATACCAAACGGCGCAGGTTCGATCTCCGCTCGAAGCAAACATTTATTTGATGAGTGTTTGTGTTTTTTTTTAATCTGGAAGTTTTTTAACTATAGTAATATTATATGTATTGTGTAAAATAAACTTATCTGCAGGTGTCTCGGGGGTGTGTATTAGTAGGAATTAGCCCGCCCCAGCGTAAACTACGCTATCACGAAAAGTTTAATTTGAGCCATCAATGACACGATTAGTAACCCTGTGGTTTAAGTTGGGTATACACTTAAGAATTTTCACGAATAATGGCAGTTGAAGGCTAGGTCTACACTTGTGAAGATTGTACTGCATGCAACCAGACAAGCGGGCCGAAACCCGATGAAAAGTGTTTTTTTTTATATCAACGCGTTGCCTGCTAAGGAAAAAGAAGGGATGGCAAAGGAACTTGGCTTCCGGATCTCCGAAAGAGAATACCTTCAATTACCTGAAACAAAAAAATATTAAGGTTACATAAATTCTCGCAAAAAAATCGTCATTTTTTTTGTAAAGTAATCCAATTTCATTAAAGATTTGTTCCGTACGGGTAAGTAATGCTAGAGTAATATGTTTTAAAATGTTAGCTAATGTTACAATCTGTTCAATAACGTTATACAACGCCGGCGTGGGAGCACCTTTTGTTAAGATGTGGTGTGTCACGACATGAATATCGATTTTATACAGTACACAGACATACATATACCTACTGCCAGTTTCATAATTGTAAATTAAATTATAATAATAATATAAAAAGCGATTCAAAAAATGGCTGTTAGTATAGCCAGAACTACATAATGTTGTGAAACACGTTACATGATGTAATTCTCACCATACGACATGTATGATACCAATTATCCTAGTACGTGCTCATTTCCTGGATTTGCTTAATAAGTAATCGTCATCATTTGTTCGTGTAATTCCTTTAATTGTTTTATGTTGCATAGTAATCATCTATATGTATTATATATTATTATCTATGTATCTTATTATATTGTATCTATTATATTATATATTATGTATTATGTAGGTATATGCTAAATTTATTTTAGAATATTTTTATTTTTACTTTAACAAGCCGCGTTCGTGAATTTTTGCACTCCCAAGGGTTGACTGGTAGAGAATGCATTTAGCATTAAGTCCGCCTGTTGTATCAGTACTTTGTATTGTGGTCAATAAAGATAATTAAATAAATAAATATCCTTGTATCGCGACACGACACACCACATCTCTGGTATAACTACAAGACTACGACATCATACACCAGTTTTACGAAAAGTTTTTCCAGTTTTGTTTTTACTATTCAACTCCCTTGCGAATCGAAGGCGTGAGTATATCCAGCAACGTAATAAAACAAAATTAAAGTATATTTTTCATTTTAACTGCGATACGGATATTAATCCCACTTTTAAAGTTGTGATGCCGTCAAACAGATCGCTCGCTTGATGGAGCTCAAATTAAACTTTACACATTAGTTGAGTTCGTAACTTTCCTAATTTCTACTATTATAGGCGAGCACAGATTTATGTATAGTTACTTGCGAAAACAGAGCAACTTCGTTTGCCTGTATCATGCTTTCCCGTGGGAATATCGGAAAATCTTTATCTTCCTTTACGTCATGCTAAGAACACATACTCCAAGTTTTAGGTCTTCACGATCAGCGGTTTATTCAGTGCCATGATCCCTCAGTCAGGAAAAAGTATTTTCTCCTCCTCCTCTCCTCTGCCACTCCAACCCGTAGTTGATCTTGATATCAATTTTAAGCACTAGAAACAGGTTTTTGTGTTAAGGCCCACTACCTATTTGAACAGATGACAGCCGAAGCAGTACTAAAGAGAAGCGAACAAGGAGGGTTCAAAAGATTCAAAATTTTTACTCACACAATACATTTTTACAAACACGTCCTTTTGTCAGAGAGTATAATACAGTAATAAATGATTTGTGTAATTTAATCTATATATATAAAAATGAAACCCGTTTTCCGTTGTCACGACATAACATGAAAACGGCTTGACCGATTTGGCTGATTTTTTTTTTAGAATATTCCTTGAAGTACGAAGATGGTTCTTACGGAGAGAAAAATTTAAAAATTCCCACGGGAAAGCGGGATACACGCAAACGAAGTTGCGCGGGTTTCGCTAGTATTTAATAAATGATGATGTGTAATTTAATATTTAATCTACTACAAAGACTAGGTATATTTAACTATGTTTTATACATAAAAAGGCATTCAGCAAGCGTGCCTGCCTCTATTTGCGGCTTAAGCCGTCCGTCACTAAAATGTATTCACTTTTATAGTGCCTAGTGCCCCCACTCGGGTATGTGAAGGCAGTGCCCGCTTTTCTTATGCAAATTACGAAGCTGACACGTTTCAAAAATACGACACCTGTACTTTGCGTAGTTGTTTCCTTGTTAAACCACGTTTCTGTCGGTTCTGTATAAAATATTTTGTGTGACAAATTAAACTATTACCCCCTTATTAATAAACAAGGATTAGTCTAGATTAACCTGTTTTGTCACTGTCATTCCTAAGGAAAATTTAATGTAGTTGGAAAGTGACAAAACAAGTTTTAGTTAAACCTTGGTTAATCTCTGTTTATTAATAAGAGGGTTAGAGACTGTTACATACAACGCAATTTACGGTATTTACAAATTAAATTTCAATAGATTGCAATTCCCGAAACATGTACGGATTTTTCTTTTGTGAATGCTCAATCTAAATCGAATACGTAAGTTAAGCAACGACCCTAGCCAGTGTTTGGATGGGTTTCGTTATCTCAAGCTTCTCCATGTTTCGGAGGTCACGTTAATCTGTCGGTCTAGGCAGTTGTCGATGGATAACAGTTTAAGCCAAGTCGATGGCCTTCAGACGGATCGAAAACACTGGACTCTACCAATCCGCATTGGAGCAGCGTTCGTGTCATTTATTAAGTACTTGCTTTGCCCCGCGGCTTCGCTCGCGTTAATTTTACGAAACAACCCATGGCGCGACTTGTGGCGCCATCTGTTGGCCGATAGCATCCCATACAGCGCCCTCCATAGTAGAAAAAATATTTTCCCATTGGAATAACATACTTTCACGGAATTAAAAGTAGCCTATGTTGGGCTCTGTACCCCTGACAATATATATACAAATTTTCATAATGATCGGCTTATTAGTCAAGCCGTGAAGGAATAACAAACAAACAAATAAACAAACTCACTTTCTCATTTATAATATTTGTAAGGAAGTAAGGATTTAATAATTTTTTTGACGCAAACTGCTCATAACCAGGGAAAGTGCATGCGTAGCCCATTGAATAAACGAGTGCATATTATATCAAGAATATTTTGTATTTTATTTTTGTCGTGCCTTACGAAAACACGGCTTACGTCTTCTTCCTCATAACAAAAGCTTTGCAGTTTGCACCGAAGTATTGTAATGTGGAGGTGTTGAAAGCACATTTTACTACGACCCCGGACGGTTGGATTCCTTGAAATATTTACTGTCTTGAATATGCATGAGGCAAATTTTATTATGTGAATTATTTTATCGTGTTTGAATTAATTATGTGTTGTTCCTATTACCTGTATTATAGGTGTTTTTATATTATAGTTTAATGAAATTGGCGATTGATGACAGTCGTTAAGCCAAGTCGGTGGCTTGAAAACACTCCGATCCGCATTCAAGTAGCGTGGTAAATAAATATATAAGGACAAATCACACAGATTCAGCTAGCCCCAAAGTAAGTTCGAAACTTGTGTTATGGGATACTAACTCAACAATACTATATTTCATAACAAATATATACTTATGTAAATAAACATCCAAGACCTGAGACCAATCAGAAAAAAATAGTTTTTCATCATGACCCGACCGGGATTCGAACCCGGGACCTCCTGGATGACAGAATACGCTGTACTACCTTTCATTTGAAGAGAGATCAGTAACCCTGCATTGGGATGATGTTTCAAATAACTCTCAGGTTCCCAAGGAAAGAAATCGATAAAATCGTTTCCACTCTTACTTTACCATTTACCGTCACACAAAGCTAATGTACTTGACAATATAAAAAAGATCGGCAAAAACGAGATTTGCACACAGCGACTGTAAATTGCTTTCAGTGCAAGTTGATAATCCTTTGTGCAGTAAATGTGTAATTTTGTTTCCGAGCGAAGCCCGGCTTAAAACGCTTTTGTTTTGTTATCTATCAAATGGCTACTCTAGTGCATCGCATGGAAATACACATTTTAAACTTTTGGTATTAGAATTATCACATTATATAAGGACGCTTTAACATTTTTTTTTATATCACAATGTTGGCAAACAAGCATACGGTCGGCCTGATGGTAAGCCGTCAGCGTAGCCTATAGACGCTTGCAATACCGGAGGTACCACTCACGCGTTGCCAACCCTCCCAACCCCCCCAAGTGGAGCAATGTAGACCTTACTCACCGTAGGACAACATAGCCGAGACCAATGCTATTTGGCTACGAACTTCCCGCGGGAAAAAATAATCAATGGCAGATCAACTGGACCACGTGGTGTGAAGCAGCGGGTAACAGCTACCTACTTATATCGTTGAGTTAGTAACCCATAACACACGTCTCGAACTTACTTTGGGGGCTAGCTCAATTTGTGTGATTTGTCCCTATATATTTATTTTATTTATATTTATTGTGCATATATTGTTTTTATCTCTGTTTAGCTCGAATGCCAGCGGCTCACGGTGGGTGAACGCTGTGCCAAACAAAGGGCCGTGACGTCACAAAGGGAATATATAAACGGGGATGCAGTGTAATCCAGTTCCGACCGGTTTTCCCGCTAATTGAATGTACGGGTCTTATCTACGGTGCGGTTGATTTCATATACAAATATTTTTGAGGTTTTTAATTACCCTTTTTCATGCTAGGGTTATACATAAGGTGTAGTGTGGCGTGTCGTCGAGACAAGAACATCGGTTGTATGCATTTAGTATGGCTAGATCTATATCTGTTTACATCTGAGTAAAAGCCTTTATTTTGTATTAAAATTAATATACATTGAAATATAGCTGTCGCTGTCAAACTAAGCTAGACTTAACGTGGTATTAAATTAAAATGTATTTCATATACTGAGTGTCAGTCCTGTAACATTCTCATAATTCTCAATGTACGACATGCGACTTTCTATATCATCCGCCCATTTTGCTAATGGAGAAACACATCTCTTTGTGTTTGTTTATTATTCAGTTCTATATACGTTATACATTATGCTATAAAGTAAATCAAACACAATTTACGAGTCAATACTATCATTGAGTTAAATCAACTGTTATTTTGTAGCCTGCGCGGGGTGGGGGTGGCGGGGCGGAAGCGCCCCTCGCGCCGGAAATGAGCTTTCGATATCCGCCCCGCCTTCGCCCACTTTGTCCAAATCAATTTCGCTTAACAACGCCCGCCCCGAGGAAAAATGCATCGCAAATATTTGTACGAAACAATCTGTGTTATAATAACTGCTACTTATTTTTACTATTATTAAACTGCGATGCAAAAAGAGGGGTGATTCTGACTGACTTCTTTGTCCTGGGGCCCAAGTCTGCTATTTTAAATTAGGCGACCAACCATATTGCCATAAAATCACCACCCTATTGTCATTATTTCCATAGTGCCTTTGGTATTCTGTTAAAAGTTAACTAATATCTCAATGTATTGACTATAGAGTGCCAGTGGAATATGAACGGAATATTCGACAGTTAAAATCAATCATGATCTACTATTAAATCGCTTTTATGTGAAAGTTACTACAGAAAAGATCAATAGTTCGTTAGTGTGTCAATGACATGGCCTCGTACATAAACAAATATGGGAATACCAAGTGTCAAAAACTATTGAAGTGATACACTAACGAGACTATTAGTACATTTGTATTTAGTACACTTGGACCCCTGGCCCTGATGGACCGTAGTTCTAGCTATGTAAAAAAAAACTGGGCCGTTTGAAGATCATAAGCTTTTCCTACGTCATACAAGGTCCACAACCCCCAGGTTTCAGGTCTCTATGATCAGCGGTTTAGGCTGTCCGTTGACCTGTCAGACAGTTATTCAATAATTTTTTTAGCATGATTTATTTAGGTAAATATAAACTTTTCTTAATCTTAATATCTATAAGATTAACAGCCAGTTATTGAAACACATTAAGTTAGTGTCGTGAAACAAAAGAAGAATAATAGAGACAGCTAGAGACTTAATCATACTAATATTGAGAAAGTGAGTTTGTTTGTTTGTTTTTCCTTCACGGCTTGTCTAATATAAGCAGCCGATCATTATGAAAATTTGTATACATATTGTCAGGGGTACAGAGCTCTACATAGTCTTTTTATCCCGTGTCATTCCAATCCCGTTTTTGTCCCGTCATTCCAATGGGAAAATATTTTTTCTACAATAGATGGCGCTGCAAAACTATTAATGTCGGCCAACAGATGGCGCCCGCCAGGGTTGTTTTTCTCAAACGAGATCTAGGTATGTCATGAAATTAACCGCGAGCGAAGTCGCGGGGAAGAGCTAGTGTGGCAATAAAAGGCGTTACAACTGCTTGTTAATATTATAATTTATTTTTAAAAAAACGCCCTCGTCAAATGATGCAAAAGACAGAGAAAACTCGAATAATTTAAAATTCAACAACAATAACAATCGGTGCAAATATAATTACTGTTTTGTAATTTGTTACACTGCGTTGCATCAGTCCGCTGTTAATTAAATTTCATAAACGCAGGATTAAAACTGATGGCCTGCTATGATGAGTTATTGCACTATATTTTAAACGGGGCGGCGCGGTTGCACGGCTCGCCTCAGCAGCCATTTTGAATTTGTTATATTTTTTTAATCCTTATTTATTTAAATATATAGGGACAATTCATACAGATTGAGCTAGCCCCAAAGTAAGTTCGAAACTTGTGTTATGGGATACTAACTCAACGATATTATACTTTATAACAAATGCATATATAGATAAACATCCAGGACCCGAGGCCAATTAGAAAAAGTTCGTTTTTCATCATGACCCGACCGGGGATCGAACCCGGGACCTCCTGGGTGGCGGTCTGGCAGATTTATATGGACTTAAATAGGAAAGTAGACGAGGTCCTCCGGAGGGCTTTTGCCGCATGTCATGTTACCACCTTTTACTTGCACTAGAGTCCTTACGAACAGAGTCGGCTGGAAGATCTCGACTCGAAACTCCTACTTAGAAAGAGTCGACCTAAGCCGACCTACACATACTCCTATAATGCTTCCGGCCAACTTCACTGTGTGCCGTGTAATAGGACTTTTAAGACGAAGTTTGGCTATGCCAGTTACCTTCGCTCGCATAACAGAAATTGGCAAGGTTCGCCATAGACGGATAAGTCAAGGAGAACCTTAAGGCTGCGTTCCCTAGTAGGCAAACTGTTCGGTTTAGTATGCCCTTCCATATACTTGAAATGGAGTGTTCATAGTTTGCTAGTTTTGTGCTCAATCTACGCAATTTGCAGCGTTACGCGCGCCGACTATCTCAATAGCTGACTCACAGAAAAATCGGTTTCAGTCGGCAATTCGATCTGAGTGTGCCGCTGACTCGAATTTCAGTTGGCCACAAATTTGCGGCTCACTCAGTCGGCGGCGAACAGTTTGCCTACTGGGAACGAAGCCTAATAAAATTGTTAATACTACGTAATTCAACGTTACCCCCGGCTTTGCCCGCGTAAAAGTTAGCCTATGTTGGGCTCTGTACCCCTAACAATATGTATACAAATTTTCATAATGATCGGTTGCTTAGTCAAACAAACAAACTCACTTTCTCATTTATAATATTAGAATGATATAGACTTATAATAAAAATAAAACAACCAAACTCGAAACAAACTCAAATGCCATAAATATTTGTCTCGTACGAGGATCGAATCCATATAAAGCCTTGGCTGCTAATATAAGGATGTGAATATCTGGTGTCGTCGTTTACTATAAGAAAATCTTGCTGTATTGTAAAGGCTGTATTTCAGCTTAACGGAACAATGCGATCTTGTACACAACTGACAACGGTTTAATACGCGATATGGGTGTGGTGCCTTTGCATCAGAGTGGTTTCCACTCGATTTGTCTGCCAACGTCAGGAATAATGGAAATGTCACTTGTCACTTCATAATAACGATGCAGGTGACATAATATAATATGGGATATTGGGAATATATGTATTTTAGTTACCTATATTATTGTCTACCTATTTATTACCTATTTATTGGTTTTATTTTAGTTTACTATTGTATTTTTAGTAATAGGTATTTATTTTAAGAAAGGACAAGCTGTCGATTTAACGATGGTGTACAAAAACAGTTCCATTGCAGCATAAGGCCGTGGTTTTTTTTTGTTAAACACGTTGGCCCCACTCTCCATCTCCGAAACTGTTGTGTATGGAAATTTGGAAAAATTAATGGCAGAAGAAGTCCTCGTTTTGTCTTCCTCCGTCATAAAAAAATAAAATGATTCATTTCATTTTCATAAAAAAATGGTATCCCTAACCATCGATATCAAGCCTTGAAATATCAGAAACATAATAAAATATGTTACATGATCCATGTCACGACATCTCATTTATCTGATGGATATGTGTTTTCGCCATCCTTTATATCTCCCCGTTATTGTTCCTCGGTATTCATTTACGATTATTACAGATTTCATAATCAGCATTTTCGCTTTCGTACATCATCGATCTTATTTTTTTATGGTACAGGATGGTTTATGCTGTATACTTCTTCTTAACCTATTTTCCTTTCCATTATAATTGACACAACGATAAACAATTTGTCTGTTAAATAATATTAAAATTAATCGCTGAATTTGTTGCTAAGCGCAAATCTCGAGAACAGCTGAAGCGATTTCGCTAATTCTTTTTTTTAGAATATTCCTTGAAGTACGAGGATGGTTCTTACGGGAAGAAAAATTTAAAAATTCCCATGGGAAAGCGGGATACACGCAAACGAAGTTGCGACGGTTTCGCTAGTTTAAAATATAAATAAATATTACAAAAACAGGATTTTCAATGAAATTTAATGACGAATGTTGAAGAAATGCTTTGTCGGAGGTCAGTAATATAGAAATTTTGATATTTCGAAATAAAAATATTTTCAAAATTAATATGTTTCGCAGTAACATATTGTGGAAATTTAATGTTGTCGTAATATCGTTTGTATACTTAAATTTAATATGCTTAACTTTAACCTCTTGTAAATAAAACATCAGCCAAGGTTGTTTTCTCACTTTCACACTTTTAAGAATGACAGTGACTAAACAGGTTTTTATAGTTATCTTTGTTTTTTTGTGTCAAGGCAAACAAGCAGAAAAGAAGAGAGAATTTCATACCATTAAGGTGGCAAACAAGATAATTTTTTTTTTGTCATAAATCTTTATTAACCATTACCAACCACCATAACCATCTTTATTACATTTAAACAAAAACAAAATTTAATATAACAAAGTGGGAATCGACGCTGTAGCCCGTAATATTATGTAAAAAATACAAAGAATAATTATGATTTAAAAAAATTACCGACAACAATGAAAAGACTCACTTTTTAAATTATAATCCACCGTTGCTTGTTTCAAAATACAAGGAATTTAATAAACAGAAGGCCGTTTTGCGAAACAACGAAAGTAATTCATTCATTTGAATGAAATCAATCTTAAAATGTACATCAGATTCTTATTGAGATGTTTATACCGAAATAATCCTTATTTCTTTAACATTTAGATTGAGAAACGAGTGTTTGTAACGTTAGGTATTCTTGGCGATCCGTCTTAAATTATGATTTTACAAAAGAGGCCAAATTCATTACCCTGGCGACACAATAAGGATTGGCTGAGGAAGACAGATTTGCAAGTTATTTTCTTTCAAAATAATATTACGACCTCCGTGGCGTAATGGTTACCACGCCAGACCGCCACTCAGGAGGTCCCGGGTTCGATCCCCGGTCGGGTCATGATGAAAAACGAACTTCTGATTGGCCTCGGGTCTTGGATGTTTATCTATCTATCTATATATGTATTTGTTATAAAATATAATATCGTTGAGTTAGTATGCCATAACACAAGTTTCGAACTACTTTGGGGCTAGCTCAATCTGTGTGATTTGTTATATACATTATTACATTATTATTATATACAGGTCGTGGAGCGTTCAGTGATGGAGGTGGAAAGAGGGCTGTGCTGCGAGTATTTAATATTGTTATTTATTTATTACTAGCTGTTCCACGCGGCTTCGCTCGCGGTAAATTTTATGAAATAGATCTCGTTTGACAACAAAACAACCCATAGCGCGACTTGTGGCGTCATCTGTTGGCCGATACAACGCCCTCTATAGTAGAAAAAATATTTTTCCATTGGAATCACATACTTTCACGGAATAAAAAGTAGCCTATGTTGGGCTCTGTACCCCTGACAATATATATACAAATTTTAATAATGATCGGCTGATTAGTTAAGCCGGTGAAGGTGAAAACAAACAAGCAAACAAACAAACATACTCACTTTCTCATTTATAATATTAGTTAGGATATTTAATTATAACAAGCCGCTTTCGTGAATTTCTGCACTTCCAAGGGTTGATTGGTTAGATAATGCATCTTAAAGGTACTTTGTGTATCGTGGTCAATAAAGATAAATAAATAAATAAATATATGTATATACATATACATATATATACAGGTAGTGGAGCGTTCAGTCATGGAGGTGGGAAGAGGGCTGTGCTGCAAGAATATAATATTTTTATTTATTTATTATCATATTCTATTATTACAGTTTCCCAATGCAATAGAGCCGTCAAAACGATTAATGTATTGGCGTATATAAACTCGCCATTTTCTTTTCCAGGCGGTCTTTTTGCTTTGTTTCCAAAATAGTGGTAGTTTATAGAGTAGCTAATTTATTTTATATTCAAAACATACGTAAAACACTGAAGTAATATGTAAAAAAATATGAGAAGACTAGGTATCTTATATCTAAGACTTTTTGTACACTTTGTTTGCAATAACACTACTGTTGTTACTGTTGTTCCCGCTACAATATTGTTCGTAATATTGTTGATGGTGAGCCCAGTAATGGAGGCTGGAAGGCCGACTTTCACGTCAACTCGAAAATACACGAGAACGGTTGCTGCCTTGCGGTCTGCTCCTATCTTTAACACCGATTTAGCATTTTATATTTTAGATTTAATTTTATGTTGAGACAAATGAATGGCACTATTTATTGACTTTCCGCGTGCGTAATGTTGTATGTATGTACCTAGTTTTAAATTTTATATTAAAAAAGAAAAGTACGAAATATTTTTAAATGACAAAAAAGGCCGTAACTGGTTTTCTTTCGCCATTTCTTTTTACCAGTGGTCATTTTGCTTTTGTTTCCGAAATGGTAGTAGTTTATAGAGTAGATTAATTTATACAAATCATTTATTACTGTATACTCTGACAAGAGAACGTGTTTGTGGAAACCTATTCTCTGAATAAAAGTTTTGAATTTGAATAACGCATTTGAATTTTAATTTCATTGCTTATTGTCAATTTTGGCTTTAACTCCAGCAGTGGGAATGTGTGGTGGGCTTGTCCATTGCTGAGCGAAGGCCTTCTAAGCCCCAACTTTATCAGTTCTCATGCTTTGTATAAATAATCTACAATTTTTATTCTGTAGAGTACAAGTTATTTAGAATAGTTAGTTAACATAATAACGAAAGTAGGATAAAAGGCATTAAACATTTAATGTAACTAGATTGCAGAAGAACTCTTTTGTAGAACACTAATGAAATGGAGGTTTTCTTTAGTGTTGGAAAAATAAAGGAGGTTGGGCGGGGTTCGGCGGGGGCGCGATGGAGTTAGGGTTGTCGCAAGGCACGCTCCTGATTAATTACGAGCTTAATCCACCTCGGTTTGTGATCTTCTGTTCATGGTTTTTGTAAAGAGTTACCCAAGTAAAAAGCAAAAATGCAATTATATGCGTACGTAGATGATATGGGTTCGCGATGGAATACTCGAATATTGTTTTATTTTTATATTTTCTGTCATTGTAATTGTTTCGTATTTATACCATTTTAGAAGAGCACGTGCTAAGTTTCTTGCCAGTTCTTCTTAACACAAATCTGCCGTCTGAACTGCCCCCTTACTCTTGAAGATAATGCCGCTCGATCGCTATTGGATTGTTACTTTTAGGTACTCGTTTATAGCTAAACTAGCGCTAACTAAATACTAAACTAAATTAAATCGGATTGTATGCTAACCAAATAGTTAGTAAAGTATAAAAATTCAAGGGTACGAATTAGGATTTGCTGTTAATTTTGCATTTTAAATTTTACAGAATTGAAATTAAAATCGCGATTGTTATGAAGAGGAACCTAGCTGGTGGTAGGGAAAAATTGTGACGATTCGAAAGAGCTTATATTAATTAGACCTATTTGTATAAAAATATTATAAATTTCAATTTGATGTAGAAAGCATTTCGGAAACAAAGCAAAATGACCACTGTATGCCATCAGCACTTGCGTTCGTCTCAATTCTGGGTGTTTTTTTAATATTTACACATATTTTTTATTTTATTTTATTGGTACACGTGAAATGTAAAATATGTATGTATGTATGTGTATGTGGTAAAATGTTTTGTGCTGAATGACTGATGAATTAACGCACAGCCTAAATAAACCATTGTTTATAGAGTTCTGAAACTTGGAGAGCGTGTACTTTGTCTTGTAAGAAGGATTTTCCGAAATATTCACGGAAAAGCGGAAAGTAGCCACGCAAACGAAGTTGCACGGTTCTACTTAGAAGTATATATTTACAACATCATATCCATTGTCTAGTACACACACACATAACATAGCACTGCAGCACAAGCCTAATTTACTTTCGGACCAGGTAACGCTAAGAAAAAAAACTTTAGCACTTACTTTCATAAGAAAAGTTCCAACAATTTTGTACGGAAATAAGGGAAATATATTTAATGGTCATATACAAGGCATTGAAATATACAACATGGTCGTAAATGGTATCTTTTCGTCGGATTGCCCTCATGAGCATTCGTTGTATAGTCGTTAAGCTCACACCAATTTATTTAAACCACAGAGCTGGGAAGCTTACGTGCAACTTATAGAACGCACTAAAGCAACTACGTTTGTATGTTTAACGTTTTCGCAAAGTTAACGATATGAGAAAAAAAAAAATTTACAGTCAACAAAGGAAATTACTTATCTGGTCCTGTCTGTATGATTAAAGATTTCTAAATATTGCGTGAAGGGCGTACTTATCGGGATAAAAAGTACCCTATGTGTTAATCCAAGGTATCAGCTACCTACATACCATATCATGAAAATTGGTGTAGCCATATGACCGTGAAGAAGTAACAAACATAAACTTTTGCCTTTATAATATTAATATAGTAGGATCTCCAAACGAGTACCAGCGGGTCTATCGTTATCAAAACAGTTATAATCTAGACTCAATATCAGCGCTATCTTTCCCATACAAAATATAAAATATCTACACGTTGGTTGAGATTGAGACTAGATTTTACTTGTTTTTATTACGATACTGGATTGCGTCAATGCGCACAGATAAATTATGTCTATTATCCGCTAAGAAGCATCACTGATCTGTGATCCCAAAGAACATACTGATAGCAGTACCCCACTCTGTTTTATAGAGATTTAACGCGAGCCTTGCGTACATAGCCGGAATGTACACAGCCGAGCAAGATAAAACCACTCAGTGGTTTCAAATAGGTTCTAATTGCGGAACTCTTTCAGTGGTGAAGCATTTATGAAATAGCCGACAGGGGAAGTATTGTCAAACAATACAATATCTTTTTATTTCTCTCCAATAAATATACAAATACAGAGTAACTAAAAAATAACAACGTCATCAACATCAGGCATGAAAATAAAGCCTACTTGGAGAGAACTGGTGCCCGTGAAAGGTATGTATAAATACCACCTGTATTACAGGTCACCAGACCCCTCGCCCCTGACAGAAGTCTAAAACAATATGTTGTGTGTTGTGAAAGAAAATAACAGCAGCAACAATGAAAGAGATGAGCAGGGAACTAAGAACTTCTTTTTTTATGTTATACAGCAAACAATCAGGCAAGCGGGCCACCTGATGGAAAGTGGTCACCGCCGCCTATGGATATCAGGAACACTAGGGGCGCAAGGCGCAACCAATGCGTTGCCCACCTCTGACGAGACCTCTAATGTACCTCTTAAACAATCCCATGTCATAGTCCGAAGGAAACAGACGATTTGATTTTAGTACTGAAAATTCACAAATTTTCAGTACTAAAATCATCCAAATAAGCGTAGTATTTAACATGGTTTATAAGAATTTATACTACTATGGATTATGGCCTAAAACACATGAGTAAATAAACTGACGGACAGAGGCTTCACTTCCATACAACGTCGCGCGCCGAGGACACGCACACAAGCATGAGGCGTGTATTGCGTGTCCTCAAAGCGCTCGTCACGTACACATGCTTGTGTGCGTGTCCTCGGCGAGTGAAGTCTCTGTTCCGTCTAAAATAAAGAATAATCTAATTATAAAGTAAAACTGTGTAAGTACATTTAACGATAGTGGCTTTAGTAGCTACCAACAAGTGTGTCTCAGTTTAATATAATTGGAGTATGGCCAGAGGCGATAGTGCACATGCACCGTTACTTTTTACACTCGCCTAAAGTGGCGCAGTAAAGATAGAACGGTCGGCGATAGCGGCAGACTGTCACACCATTTCGTATTTACAACGTCTAGCCACTGAATAAAATTATTCTTGATCACCGTAAAATTGTAAAAACCGTTAGATTGTGAAGCGTATACTTCTAACCTGCAACCGTAACATCATAGTGTGACAGTAGGTTCGTTAGGTTTACCTTGTGGCCCCGAACCCAGAAATAGGAGCCCAGAATAGGGCTTCGTCGATATATATTCCGCATTTACAAAATGGGTTTTCATGGCATACGCACTCATAAAACACATACTAAACAAAATTAAAAGAGTTGGTATTCTCGCTACCCCAACGAATCCTTAATTTCAATTTAAAAACTATATTTCATGTAAAATGATGTTCCTACGCGCTCGAGTAAGCGTACGGCCATAACTATACTTTATAAAATGCTTTGTCTTGCCTGAATGACTGACGGATCAATGCACAGCCTAAACTGCTGATCTGAAACTTAATTTTATTTATTTATTTTATTTTATTTTATTTTATTCGGAAAACATACAGTCGATAAATCTTAATATTAAACTATTTTGATACAAAGGACCATTTATATGTTAATGAGTGTGTTTTTTGCATGACGTAGGCATCCGATAAGGAAGGATTCTTAAATTCCTATGGAAAAGCGAAATTACATAAACGAAGTTGCGCGGCTTTCGCTAGTTATTTACAAGCAATTTCATTTTTTAGGGAGCGAAATACAAGATCAATATAAAGTGTGATTTCCAAATTCGCAAAACATTCGTTGCGGTGTGCACGGCGGCCGGGTGGTGTCGGCAAATGCCACCGATATCTCCGAAACGAGACGATTTATCGCCAACTGCGATGGCCGCTCGTTCGCGTTACGTTCACGTTACGATTACGTAACGTCTGCGGTTTAACGCCCGCCTTTTATTGTGATAATAAACTTTAAATGGTTAATACATTGCATTAATATAGGTTGATATCGGTTTAATATTTATTGAAGGTGTGTGATAAGAGAGTTTAGTAGCACTTTGTAGTGAGTGATTTAAGGATTCTTTTTAAATGGATACTGATTAATTTTATTTCTCCTAAGGCTCAAGGTCACCAAGAGAGTTATAGGATAAGCATAAATTTATTCAGTAAGAACGTGTTTCACAAAAATTTTGTTCTGACAACCACGATAGGTTTCCCTAAATGAAATCGTTTATTTCAGAAATTAGACCTTCACAGGCACTTTTTCTTGTTTAAATAAAGAAAATAAACTACGTTATATACTACCACCATTTCGGACACAAGCAAAATGGCAACCGGTAAAAGAAATGGCGAAAGAAAACCGGTTACGGCCTTTTTTGTCATTTTGTTTTTTCTTTTTCTCTCCTTTTTTTTCCACTCATTAGTTACAAAGTTACAATGTAGGTATAAGTACATTAAAATTTATAAGAAGAATACGCGGAATGTTATACACAATGGTGTGGAATGAACAAGTCTTAAATAGTGTAGTGTAGTGTAGACTACACTACACAACATGACAAACAACTGTGTTGTTGCCACAGTTTACCCAATATATTTTTTTTTCTGTTAGAGTAAACTATACTTAAAAGCATTGTAATTGTCCGTTAGGAAGTAGCCTGACTTCCACAACATAGGGAAACCTATCGTAGTTGTCAGAACATTTTTTTAAAATTCAAAGTATGTCAGACAATAATTAGTATGTATGTAGAGCTATGTTACTTCGAGATCGAATAAGAAATGAGGAACGTATCTAAAAATAAAAAATTTCTTCTTTACTTGTAAAAAAATGGCACTAACGCCTGCGTCCTTTTTATTCGATAACAAAGTATTTTATATATATAGATTATTTACGTAAGTAAGTAATCAAAAGGGATACAAAGTTTGAAAAAAAAAATATTATTTATATCACACATAACATTAATGCATGATACCATCCTTTACAGCGCTGAGTAATTTTTTTTTCTAAATATATCTTACTCTTTCCACCATGTTAATGATGGTTTGTTGGTCAAAGCGTATTAATTTTACCGGCCAATAAAAATAACTTTACATAAGCTTAACAGCATTAATAGACTGCAACATTTTTTTTAAATAAATATATTTTTTTATGACCGAGGAGGACACTCGCCTAGTGCCAATTTCAAGTGCTAATTTGATCCTCGTTCCATCAACACCTGTCACCTACATATTCTTAATTAATCTTAATATTTAGGGTTTGACCATAGCGCTATTTGGATTGACATCAGCGTTTACTACTTAATTTCTGTATGTACATGGACCTGTATTATTATTTTTTTAACTTTATTTAAAAGTATGAAATGTATTGTCAACAAAAAAGGCCGTAACTGGTTTTCTTTCGCCATTTCTTTTACCAGTGAGCATTTTGGTTTTCTTTCCGAAATGGTAGTATTTTGTATGAACTAGATAGCACTTCAGATTGACACTAGACTTTAACTGTTTATAGTACAAGAATAGACCCGTAGACTTCAGCGGGGCAACCATGAAAAGAAATTCCGAAAATAGGTACTAACGTTTCGTTGAATTTGTGAAGTTTTGAAACTTATTCTAACTAGTAATGTCTTTTTTGACAGGACTACGTCTTTCGTTGTTTCGGATGGACATTTTCACGATAGGCGCAGGAGTCCAATAACGTGCGCGTGTTCATTTAATACAAAACAAAACAAAAACACAGCCGAATACCATAACTTTAGTGTTGTTATTTCGCCTAATAGATTTGCAGGACAATGCCGGAACTGTTCGTTTATGTAAATACAACACTTTTATCCTATGTTTATCCTGTAAATATGCAAATTGACTGAAGGCGACCGGTCTTGGCGCCTCCGGATTGCATATAACGGCTATAACCGCTTTCTCAGAACGCTTTGCCTTTATTCTGATTGAATTGTTTGTTTTTATGTATATAATAGGCAATATAATAGGCAGGGCCTGTAACTTAGTCCATGTGGGTTGTCGACATTGGCAAAAAAATTAACATTATGTATGGGAAAATGTATTTGATTTAATTTTTTCGGTAATTTTCCAATATTTTTAACAGTTATACTATTATTCTAGACTGTGCGAGTGATTTTTCGACAAGGGCAACTTCTTCCCTCTTTCCTCAACTGAACACAACACAAAATATTTTTTCTTCATTTTCCAATATTTTCTCTAAAGCATAAGTTAAACCCATCCTAATACTGACTGCAGTCGTCGTTTCTTCACTTGTGTGATCATCTGGCAGCTCGTTATGACATGCAAAATGACGCTATCAGGCTACTCATCCTACATGTACATTTATCCTCTATATTTATATAACACTACTTTTAGTAATATTTACCAAGCATTTTTTTATTTTTACCTCATTAAAAAAACAACCCTTCACATCCCCCTAAAGCCCTCAGTCCATCCGTAGTCTTTAGCGAACTAAAAATAACATCCCGGGACACCTTTTCATTAAACTCTCGGCACTATTTGTTATTTTGCCTGTCCCCGGACGGCTGACGACGGGATAAAAGTCGAATTACTCAATGGGATCGTACTCCAGTGTGAGTTAAGCGATAAATAGATATGTTCTGCTATACAACATTCATAAGCAAAAGAGAAATCAACATATTAATAAATAAAGTAAATTTTAAGATGTTTGTGCTTTCCCGGAAGATCCGTTTTGAAATGGAGACTGCGCACGATGTATTTTAAATCATACACACTAAATGAATCGAGAATATAAAATGTACCTACGAGGAACGGTTGAATGAGAGTGGCCCAGGATCGGACTGGTTGGCGAATCATATGACGCACTGTCCGTCTTAAAGGACAGCAGTGCCCGACACTCAGACCTGATTATACTATACACACTATCTTACACTCAAACTTTTTTCATTAAAAAGGCCTAATTACCAGCTCTTTCTAATCGTCATTTTTTTTTCTACCACCAGTTCGATATTGTGTAAAATATCCATCATACGTACAAAAAATCGGTCGTGCGAGTCCATCACGTCCAGACCCCGAATGGTCGTAACAAAACCGATTTTATTTCGATTCAAGTTCTATCGCTATCTCACTCATACAAAATAGGAATTGAACGGGACAGCGAGTGTGTTTGAATCGAAATAGAATCGGTTTTTATTACAAGCATCAGCCCCCTGAATAGCAATTGTTTTGCGTCGTGGATCATGCACGGACAAACAACCATTTTGGTGCTATTTTAGAATAAGATTTTTGTTTAGTTCTAAGTGAATGTTTTTATAGCACCAAATAAACATATTTTCTTTCTTTCTTTCTTTCAGATGGATAGTGCATAGAGAGTTTTAGAGACGTTTGACCCTCTGTGGATGGCTATAGGCTTATAACGACAACGGGAATATGAGAGTATAGTAATGTTTTTCATAAAATATCGCTACAGTGAGTCTATCAGTGGTCGCCAACCCTTTAAGGTAAACATCTCGGTAGCCGTCCATTGTAGAAGTCGGATTGGGGGCTCCTCCTTAATGGGATTGCGGTGGTTCCGGTGATATATATCAAAACGCTCTCTCTGTTTGACCGCTATTGTCTTCAATACTTATTGTTATAGCTCTCTGTAAGCCTTGGAATATTAGAAATTCCCTCCGTTGTGTCATTGACAATGTATTAGCTTTAACCGCTAAAATGGCAACGTTTAGTAGACTAATATAGGATAATAATTCATATTCAATTTGGGTATCGTGAAATGCTTTATTGGACAAAGGAAGTATTAACTGACAAAAAGGCCGTAACCCATTTCTTTTACCGGTGGCCATTTTGCTTGTTTCAGAAATGATGGTTTATAAAATATTTTATTTTATATACCTATGTGGTAAATTACCACAGAAAGTAACTTTGAAGACCTAGTCTATAAATAACCTAGTCTAATAAATGCTTTGACTTTAACTATTATTTAATATTTAGAAAAACTGGACAAGTTTCAAGCAAAGCCTAGTGTACGGTTCTGTATTTGCTACGCTTCGCTTGCTTGCTGATGAGTGCAAGGACATAATTATTCTAATGCAGTCCCTAGACGATCAAAAATGCTTGGCAAGCACATGAATTTTATGCTTGTCAAGCAATTTTGACCGTTTAGAAACAATGCTTGGTGCGCTTGACAAGCATTTACGTGCTTGACAATGCTTGATGAAAAGTGAATCCGCATAAATTTTTGCAATGCTTATCAAGCATGCTTGATCATCTAGGGACCGCATAATACATTTATAAGTTTTCATCAAATAAATTTTATTTTATATATTCGTCGGCAATTATTCGATAACTACACTGAGCGTCAAAAATAAGTAGTACAGTTTTAAAATTGCAATTGCTCTTAAACTATAGAAGTTTTGAAGTAAAAATTAATCTTAAAAAGACGATAATATGCATGAAGTTTTTATTAAATGAAATAAAATTGTCTTTTAACTTTTTTTTTATTTCAAAGGTCTAGCTTCTATATTTTAGGAGATATTGCAATTTTAAAACTGTACTACTTATTTTTGACGCCCAGTGTACTACTTAAAACCGTGATAGTTTTCCTAAGCTTCCACTGCGTGCCGTAGCGAACATGTTATCAGCTACGACAGGCGTAGAGGCCGTAGATACTGTAGCGGTTACGCTACGCCGTAGACAATAAACATATCCCCTTTATTAGTTTAACTAAAACGTGTTTTGTCACTTTCGCGTTGTCATTTTTGAAGTGTCAATGAAAATACAGCTTAGTTAGTCCTTGGCTGATCTTTTGTTATTAATAAGGTAGTATTCATATATTAAATAGTATAAAAACAGTATTAAAAAAAATATGTCCCTATTATTTTGTTATATCGACTAAACCAGTTCCATCACTGTATTCTTGATTATAATTATGATGAATATCCTAATATTACCTGAAACACAACCCCATTTTGTCAGTCTTATGACGTAATGAAACGTAATGGTAAGATTAAGGTGCGTCATATTATAAGGCACCGGTGTGACGTGGCCCTTATTGCGCTGTAAAAACATGAGTTATATCTGTGTTGTGTTGTCCCAACAACATGTTTAGCGGAAACTGAGTGAGGATCAGCTATGGAGCTGGCTGTGGCACAAAATATAAGAGGGTAGCGTTTTAATTTAATTGTCAGGGAAAAAAATGTAGAGCAGTCATATGCTAATTTTAAAATATTTTTTTAAATAAGTGTTTAAGACCAAAGTGCCCATAAAATAATGTATTAATTTATTTATGTTTTTTAGTTCAGAGATGGCGCGGTTCAGGATTAGACCATTCCTGAATCGCGCTATGGTTTCGTTTTTCGCAATGTATATAACATTTCATGTTTGACAAATAAATAAATAACCAGATCAACAGTACAAAAGTGTGTAGTTTTACTTTAAACCTTACTACACACCCAATCAGGACAAGCACCGGCCGCGTTCGGTGTTAACAAATAAGAATATCTAGCATAAATTAATTTAATCAAAAACCGTTGAGGAAATTATAAACATCGTCATTATCATGAGCCTCGTTCCATGCCAAGAGAATTGTCTGGTGAAGAAGATTCTAGGCATAACGCAAATCTGTACGATGCACGTTGAAGACAGGAAGTAGGAAGCAGGACGGGTATTAGTATTATAAATTCCGTCTCTCTCACTACGAAACACAGGCCACACCGTCAGCAGGCGGGCGAGCGAGCTATGTAACATCGTTTCACCTCTTTACATACTTCGGTTCACACCGCGACCTACCGACTAACCTACTCGCAGTGTGGCCTGCGCTTAATAGGAAGGAAATAGTGGTGATTCCTTCCTAGAGTGGTGGTGCCCCTGCCGAGCCAGCCCATTTACTAAATTAATTTAAATGCCAAAAAAGTCCATTATTAAATAGCATATATTCTCAAATTCACGCTCTTCCCGCTCAATTCATATTTTGTATGAATGAGACAGCGCTTGAGATTGACACGATATTTTAACTGTTTTTGTTACAAGAATAGACCCTCAGGACTCCTTACACTTGTACCATACACCTCCTCAGATGACGTAACGAACGCCTCAACTAATTGTATGTCGGTCTTCCCCGTCTCACCACCGCATGAATTAATTATCAAGCCATTTTGCACCCACGTCACCCGGTGCAGCGGCTTATATACTGTCTTTGTTACATACAACATAAATGGTTTTTTATGAGAGAGGGAACAAACAGGTTAACGAAATGTTGGTAGTTTAATAGGGTACCTTTTTTATGTATAATTTAAAGGGTCGATAGAGATTAATCGGGTTCGAATACCGGTCGGGTTATGATGAAAAACGAACTTTTTTTGAATGGCCTTGGTCTTGGATGTCTATCTATATAATATGTATTTGTTTTATAATATAGTATCGTTGAGTTAGTATTCCAAATACAAATTTAAATAATCCGAAAATTCCATAACACAAGTCTCGAACTTACTTTGGGGCTAGCTCAATCTGTGTGATTTGTCCCTATATATTTATTTATTTAGCAGCAGTAAGTTATTCGACATACATTAAAAATATTAGTTTATGGAAAATCGGTTTATTACTTAGGTATCTTCATAAACCATTCATTTCATTTAAGTTGTAAAATTATTTATAATAATAGAATTAAGCCTTACTGACTGAAAAATTATAAAAAAAACTAATGATTTTTTTACAAAAGAAAATGAACCTAAAATATATGACATCAGAATATATTTTCCATTATACTGTTGCGACTAATTGGCCCTTCCAACTCCCAACCATCCCAAGACTCAATAGGACTTACTAGCAGATCATGTGAGCTGGTTCTAAAACTTTTGGAATTTTAAATCATAAATAATTTTATTCGCAACAAACAAAAACTTAATATGCATAATACATATATAAAATGTATTTTTTATACCACTAAGGTAGCAAACAAGCATATGGCCATATAAGAGACACGCATAACAATTTCATTTTTAAAAAAAGAGTACGATCCCATTTATTTGATAGCTTGCCAAAGTGATTAATCATCGTCAACATTATTTTATTGTCTCAGATAATCATCAGTTATATTATATATTTGTATGTATTATATATATTTATATATGTATTTATCTATGTATTTATTATAATAATTTTAGTTTGTACGTATGTATAAGTAGTCATGTTTTAAAAACCATAGCCGCTTTCGTGTATTTTCGCACTTCCCAATGGTTGACTGGTAGAGAATGCAATTAGCATTAAGTCCGCCAATTGTATCATTACTTTGTATTGTGGTCAATAAAGTTAAATAAATAAATAAATGGCTCGCGCCTGATGGTAAGCGGTTGCCGTAGCATATGGACGCAACACCGGGGATATCACTCGCGCGTTGCTGACTCTGTAGAAAGTGGAGCTCTGGAGTCTCTGGACACCTTACCGTAGGAACACAACATTGCCGAGACCAATGCTAAATAGCATACGACTACGATCTTCTGTAAGGTGGAGGCTTTTACCAAAAACCCATAGGGTCGACAAAAGACTATAAAAAATGGCGATAATAGTCAAATTATTAAGGAGCCGCTTATTAACCATCCGATAAGGTATGCCAGGCCAATTAACTGAACTGAATAACGCGAAGGAAGTTTGATTAGCAAAATATAATTGAAAAATATTGATTTTTCAACATTACTTGTAAATTAGTAACAACTAGCAAAACCCACTTAACCCACACTGCATTTGTGAATAGACAAAAGCGCAGGATACACGCAAAAGAAGTAGGTAGTATGGATCTTATTTTTAAATTATTAATATTTTATTTTACAATCTTTACGTAACTTCACGGTAAGTTTGAGAAGTACAGTCATAATCATTTCATTTTGATCGGCAATCCGCGCTAACGAACGCGTGGGATGCTGTAAAGAATTTATTGAGAGAAAAATATTCGTACGTAACGGCACTCGTAAAATTTAATCGGAGATCAGTATCGATATAAATATCTTTAAATCTTTTTGTGGAAAATCGTATTATGAATTGAATTTTCCGATAATTTTAATTTCTTTTATTAAATGATTCGGGAATTTCATTTAATTTTTTATACTATTACGTAGGTATAGTCAGCAAAAGTATTAGATTAAACACTTTAGAACCATTTCAAACCAAGTTTTTTGTGAATATCACATCTATATTCTGTTTCAATATCCTTGGCATAGATTTCCAGTGAGATTCAACGCATGTGTTTGAATTAGCTTGTCGTACCTTTTTGTGGTAACATATTGTGTGCTTTATTTTTTTTTATGTAAGAGGTTAGCAGACGAACATGCACCGGTCACCTGATGTTAAGTGATCACCGCCACCCATGGAGCACAGAGACACCAGGAGAGTCCCTGAGCCGCTGCCGGCCTTTTAAGTGCATGTATTAAAGTGATTCATACTTGCTATCAGGTGACCCGTCCGAAAAATGATCTACTTTAATATAGGTCTGGTTACGCCTCCGTATTGTGAAGGTCTGATGGCAAGTTGGTTATGACTACAGAAACTACCTGTGAAGGCATAGTCTCTAATTTGAGTTAGAGTTTAAAAATTGTCATTCAGGAAACATAATACAATAGAAAAAATAAAGTTACAAAATGTAATAACTAAACAGGTATATTACACTGATATTTGAATGCGCCAGGGATGCCATGTTACCTTCAAATCGGAATATCAGTATTCAGGTGCACAGCCCTATATTTCCTGGCGTACTGAAAAGTCGGGTGCATTTAAATTTAAGGGTAGTAGTACAAGCGACGGGCCGTCACGCGAAATCGCGAGTTGCGCTTGACATGTGTCGCAAATAATGTTTGGAATATTTCTGTTTTTCTTGGACGTGTTGAAAAGAGAAATAAATAGAAAAGAGATGAAACAGGATTATGTTTATATTATTATGACAAATGTAAAATAACAATTAAAAATGCTTTTTATAATGTGAAAAAAAAAACGACTAATCCTTAGCCTTTTTTTTACAAACACTCAATTTATACTGCAATTTTGTTAACTTTCTGTTTTCTTGTGTGTATCTGAGATATGAATAAATGATTTATCTATTTAGTTAGGATAAAAACAAAACATATAATATATATATATTAAAAAAAAGACAAAACTCCATCTAAAGTAAACACATTATTAAACAAAATAGCATTCGAAACGAGACGTTCAATTGTTTTAACTATCGAATCGAATTCGAAACGAAATTGATTCGAAATTGGGTAATGTAGCACCTGCCTTAGGAGGGGCGAGACAGCGAGGCAGAGGCAGGCATTAACGACACGGCTAGCCCTCTAGTTACAAGATGACATGCCGTTGCTTTCCGCTCGGCTCCTTTGTTTCGGCCCTCCATTTAAATTCATCTGTACGTACCCGCTTTGTTTCAATGCAGTCGACGGGATTTTAATCACTTAAGCCCGACGCTTCCCCTAGCGATGCCACTTCGAGCAACTCGTAAAATTCGCAATAAAATCCCAAGTTTTATAGAATGATGCACAGCGAGCTCGTTATTTGAGCGTCTTAGACTCATGCCTGATTGCGGGCTCTTGTACTGTCAATTAAGTGTAACTAAATGGTATTTTACGTCATTTCACTATTTGATGAGATTTTGTGCGAATGAATTAAGTTTCTTTTATGCAATTTTACTGCCAGATGACTATTTCTATTGTAAATAACAATTAACTATTTCTTTCTTATTTAATTTTGATTTTGACTGAGCAAAGCACAGCCCTAACCCAAAGGTTTATAGCATCTAGACAAATCAAATAGACAGCTGTTTTCTTTAGTTTGACAATGAAAGTTATAATGTAACGCGTCATTAACTTTAAAAATGCGCTTCAGATGGCTGTTAATGTCTGGTGTCGTTAAGTAATGTTAGTGTTACATACAGACAATTCAACAACAATGTTGGTGTTAAAAAAAGGACGGGCACGTTGCACTCCGGGAGTGCCGGCAGAAGTGAAAACTTAAACATGAACGTTGTGCATTTTTTAATATTTTGGAATGGTTAGGGAATCTTACGCTTTTTCGATCAGGCTACGGATCTGACGCAATTTAAACATTTCAAAAGTGCCAAGCGCCGCTAAAGAAGTTTTCACTTCAAAAATTCGCATGCATTCGTAAAATATAGGAGTATTACTAGAGTTAACAATACTAATTCACTAGCGTGATAAGTAAGCGAGAATGCAACTAACTAATGCATACCATTTTTGGGTTTAATCAAAGCTGGTGCAGGGAACGCGATATCACCATCAATCCACGACAGAATTTCACTGTTCGCCTGAATATTTTAAACATTTCGTACGATTTTTAACAAAAAAAAACTCGTTTAAACTATTTATGAAATGTGAAGTTAGCTTTTAGGAAATAAACGTGTAACAATTCGGGGGGAAATGTTTAGAGTACATTTTTGAATTTACGGAATGCGGTAACCACTTTCCATCAGCAAAATAGCTATGCATAAAAAATGCTTGTTCCTATATGACTGACGAATCAACGCACAGCTGATCGTAGAAACCTGTAACTTTGAGTGTTATTTGTATGACATAGGCATCTGATAAGCAAGGATTTTGCAAATCTCGCACGAGAAAGCGCAAATGAAGTAATTGTGCTCGCAACTACGTCGTGTACGTAGTACTTTTATCTATTCTGTGGTCGCGGCTTCGGTGCGGACTTCAGTAGGAAAGGGATTAGAAGTAAGGGTACTAAGTTTGAATTCATAAGGCCTATAAATGGAATAGGCAGAACCCGAACATCGAACAAAACACAGAACCTTCATGCCGATATTCTGTTAGAGGATGATACTTTAACCGACGAATCTCATAATGGCTCTAACAACTAGTTTTTGAAACGCATTTTAATACACGTTTATTTTAAATTTAATTACAAATCAATTTTTTTTTTCTTTTTTTGTCTTATTTAATGGCTTCTGTCGTGTCTTAGCGACACATAGACAATTTCGCCAATGTCGAGTATTACAAATGAACACTTTTTAGCAAAAAAGTACACTTTATAAAGGCAACGTGGTACAGTGAGGATCCGAGGTCGCCATCTTGACGACCTTCGTTGATAAGGCGGCGATCTCGAATCCAAAACAAGTCTATAGACACGTTAAATAATAGCTGTCACTGTCAAACTAAAGAAGAAAGAGATAATTACTTACAGAATTTGTAAAGCATTTATGAAATGAACAAACTCGATCGGACTTAATGTAGAATTAAAATCAAAATGCGATTCAGATACTGGCTGTAAAATAAAAATTATGACTTATTTTATAATAAAGATGAACTGTTACCATAAAGCTTTCAGTATAAGCACTACCATAAACTAAGAAACTGAACAATCGTAGATATTTCAAAAAATATTGCAGTCCCGAGCAAAATTTACTCACAACCATAAAGTACGGACACTAATTGCTTTATTTTCTTCAGCTGATCGTTAATTAGGTAAAAAGTTTGCCAAATCGCTGCAGATAGATCCATTTTCCTTGAAACACGAGGAAAGGTCGGCTTAAATGAGAGAAACTATGTTTTTATGCCTCCAACAAATCAATTCATTAGTTTCGAATTAAGTTGTTTCTATTGTCTCTGTTACGCCTATTGAAGATCGTGTTTATAGAAAAGGATAGTGGAAAAAATTGTGACTATTCGAAAGAGCTTGTATTAGGCCTATTTGAATAATAAAAAAAGTTTTCGGGAGTGGCAGAGCAATTATTACGAAATGGGCTAGCTCGACCGGGGAAGTACCACCCTCTCACAGAATATCGACGTGAAGCAGCAATGCGTTTCGTTCGGTGAGTGAGAGTTCCGGAAGCCCTCCACTCCTTCCCTATCCCCTCTTTCCCCCTCCTTCTTTCCTTCCGGTACTCCTTCCTTTCCTCCAACTTCCTTGGTGGACAATGCATTGGTAGCGCCCCTGGTGTTACTGATGTCCATAGGCGGCGGTGACCCCTTTCCATCAGGGGGCCCGCTTGTTTGTTTCTCTACTGTATGACATAAAAAATAAATAAAAAAATTGACTTCGACGTAATAAGTTAGAAAATAAGCAGTGACATTTCGTTGTGGGTGTGTTAAATGAGTTAAGATAGAAAAATAGCATATTTTTAAGGCTCGGTAGTAAACAAAGAACCATTATAGTGAATATAAAAGGAAAACTATCAGGGTTAAGTGGACTCTCATAGTTATACAGTAATAGTTGCCTGATTTTTTTAATTTGATATTATCAGCGTGCCTATTGACAAAAGTTTTAATCTCAAGCGCCATATCACACTAAGTATGAAGGAGGTAGTGAGTTAGTTTGAACGATTTTAGTAGCGAGAATCATCATCATCATCTCAGCCTGTTTCCGCCCACTGCTGAGCATAATAGCCCTTTCTTTTTGTACGCCAACCAACTGGAGTCCTGTGCTATTCTTATCCAGGTACGACCTGCGACTTTAGCTTATCATACTCATTTTAATATTATAAATGAGCAAGTGAGTTTGTTTGTTTGTTTGTTATTCCTTCACGGCTTAACTAATCAGCCGATCATAATGAAAATTTGTATATATTTATTGTCAGGGGTACAGAGCCCAACATAGGCTACTTTATACCCCGTGAAAGTATGTCATTCCATTGGGAAAATATTTTTTCTACTATAGAGGGCGCTGCATCGGCCATCAGATAGCGCCACAAGTCGCGCTATGGGTTTTGTTGTCAAACGAGATAAAATTTTTTGTTTGTCATAAAATTAACGCGAAGCCGCGGGGAAAAGCTAGTATAAATTATTTATCAAAGTATTCTCAAAATTGTATATTAAATGTTTCTAAAATAAAATATATTGAAATCGACAAATCCTTTTTTGTCGCGTAGCCAGTGTGCGCTGTCTGCGTACGTCATTTTTACCACACACGACATTATTGCATTCTTTATGTAAAAGATGATGGATTATTACTTCAAAGAACGCCTTTGTATCTGAGCAAATAACGACACACAAATATTTACATTGACTATTTCTGAATTCCATTTACGTAACTTTTCAGCTATTGAATGTTTTTGTTATAAATCACATTATATATTTCATTTGCTTGGCGTACCAACAACTTTATCTATATATTTTAATACCGAGTAGTATATTCAAAATGTTTATTCATAGAGTAGGTTTTTACGGGCACTATCTTCAGTCAAAGAGTATCCAAGAAAAGCGTGGCTCTTATTACGGAATCCCAAAATGTGCGTGGCCCGACACGTACTTGCCCGGTTTTTTATATAAGGTAGAACAGGCCCGGTGGTCGAGTAGCAATGGTCACTTTATCCTAAGGGCCGCGGGTTCGAATCCTGCGCAAGGCAAACATTTGTGTATGAACATGTCTGTTTGCCTTTGTCTGGCGGTTTTCGATGTATAATAAGTATTTATTTACAAAAAAAAAAATAAGTATATTTATCAGCAATCTAGTACCCATAGCACAAGCTCAGTTGCTTAGTTTGGAACTAGATGGCGTTGTGTGATTCGTCCAAGAATATTTATTTATTTATTATTATTTAAACAGGCAAGCCCACCTGATGGAAGACCGCCGGCCGTCTATAAACATCAGTTACACTATGAGCGCTGCAAATGTATTGTTTGTTGCCAGGAAGGTAGAGAAAAAGGGCATTGCTCTTAACACCGTTATCCTGAGAATGGACTACACCGGTGGAGTTTTCTCATTTCATAAATGCTCCACCAGTTCTAGTAATATTGAATTTTATTAGGCGCCAATGTTATTAATTTAAGTTTTAATTATTCCATTGAATAATGTATTAGTGTTTCAGAGGAAAAACGTCACTAATCCGACAAAGCGATTAATCAAGTTCCTGGCTTAATCGTTTCTATTCATCCCAGTTTGGCTAAAATTAATTTATTACTTCACTAGTTGTTTCCAGTGGCTTTGCACGTGTAAACTCACTTTGATTATTTTGTTACATAATTTTATTTAAGAGCATACATACAGCCAGCGGTCGGGAGCTGCGAGAGAGCATTCTGTATTTATATACATTTTTATAAGATATAAAAAAAAATGTTTTATTTATGAAGATACACAAACGGTTTGTTTTAAACTTTATTACATGCATAGATCATAAATTAAATTTCACGGTACTAATAATCCACATAGCAGCGTGAATTTGAAATTCCCGTCGCACTGAACCCTTAAGACGGACATTTCAATTCAGCACGTGTCCAAAAGGAGGTATTTGCTTGACCAATACGCATCAGAGGGTACACGGAGATCGCATCTCCTAGCACGTACACAAATACAGAGACGTGTTCGCATGTTGGTCTATTTTACATAAGCATAGCGTATTTTTTACTGTAAATATTTCTGCATGATACACAATGCAAGCAAGAAGAGACTCTGCTGCTTTTCTGCAGTTTAAAGGGTCCCGCCCTTTAAACTTAATAACTTATTTTTTATAGAAATAAGATATAAAATTGTATGCTATAAAGTTCGAAAAATGACAACCGTAAAATCCCTTTCAATGCCACGGCATCATTTTGAAATAGACACCGATCTATCTACCTTCGATCTACCGAGATTTCTATAACGTACGTTTGAATGTCTATTGGTAAATAATTTAATTTTTTTTGCCATCCCGTCCCGATGTGCGTAGGCATTTATGTTTTAAAAAATATTTGCTCACCAAAAATTGGTAATGTATATTGTATTATCAGTACCTGAAACAAACAATATTTCAATTAGAATATAACAAAGGAATAATATAAAATAAGTTAAAACGCATTTTCTTAATCTAGAAACATTGTTTTGTTTCGCAGCACAACACATCACAGAACAAAGTCCCAGAAATATCTTCCTAATTTTATTCTACCTCCTTTACCTACTATACTCGCGAAGGTGACCGAGGCGAAGTTAGCCGAAGTTATAAGACTAAGGAAAAGTTAGGCGAAGACGGGGAAAAGCACTCCCCTCTCTAAGGCCTCATTTAGACGACGACAGTATCTTGCACATTCAAGCAATATTGCATGCAATCTAGTGGGAGCAATAATTTGTTCTTCAAAAATTGTAAGCAACTG